>OV277872.1:34285672-36769415 GCA_922989275.2 Gari tellinella
TATAGTTTTGAAGACAGGTGACCACCTAAAGCAGGTTGAAAGTAAAGCAGAATGCGCCTTAAGGCGCATTCTGCTTTACTTTCAGTCTGCTTTAAGCTACTGTCTGCTAGGATAAAGACAATATTTCTGACGGTGCATAATCATAACTGTATAACTTGGAAATATTTTCTTCAGTGGAGAAGTAAATTAAATGTATAAAAAGGTTTATTTATGGGGTAAAAGGGTTAAGAGTGTAAAAACAAAATTAATCAATAACTTACATGTACCTCTTCTGTTCACAAATATTTTCTCTTGTAATTTTTCAGGATTATGTAGCTGTTATGGAAACTAATTACAAGGTATGTTAGCTCTATTGGTACAGTAGTACACAGGGCTCCAGATAAGAGAGAGTAAACTGAACAAATCCAACATTTTCTCACTGATTTAAACACTAAATCCTTTGGTGTTACTTTCTCACTGATATAAACACTAAATCCTATGGTGTTACTACTCATTAGAATCGTCTCTTCGAGACGATTCTAATGAGTAGTGACACCATAGGGTTAAATGCAAAAATAAAGATTTTAATTTTTGAAATACTCCCCTTATCTGGAGCCCTGGTACAGTTTCACAATAAATATGTTAATGCTAAAAATGCCCCCCCCCCCCCCCCCCCCAAAAAAAAAAATGCATACTCTGTTTGATCAGGGTCTACACTGTTTCCAAAAAGCATCAATATACTCTTTTAATAGGAAAAGAGTTAAGTCAAACATAACCACATATTAATGTTGAATTACGGGTTGCTTTGACTAAAACTGGTTTGAATTGTCAGTTTGATTGTAAAATGTTTCGTCGTGAATTTCAGGGTTAACCCATTACCCCATAGCCTGTTTCTATTTTTGAAAATAGTTGACCACTTAAAGCAGGTTAAAGGTAAAGCAGAATGCACATTCTGCTTTACTTTCAGCCTGCTTTAAGCGAAAATCTGTTAGAATATAGAAACTATTTCTTATGGTACATATCCATGATTGTGTAAATTAGAACTATTCTCCTGAGTGGATTTATAAACTAGAGGCGTATGGTTAAAATGTTTCGTCATATATTTCAGGTCTGGCCAGCAGTGCAGGCTGTTAATTTTACATTTGTCCCGGTGCAAAACAGGTAAGCTTTGGGGTAGAAATCTTAAGTATTGTTCACTCATTTCCCCCTTAGGCTCTAAATGACCTTTTTGTGTCGATGGGCCGTAAAACACCATTCATTCATTCATTCACTCATTTTCCCCTGAAATGTGAATAATTTCAATATCTTATTAAGTCCATTCCATTTTTGTGTCACCTGATGTAAGCAATTGGGGATCACTTGTGCATATAGTCTGTATGTCAGTAGGTGTGTCCACTTTTGTTTTTGACTCCTGTAACTCCTGTTCTACTGAAGTTTTTAAGATGAAATTTCATTCATGGAAAGAATGGACAAGTGGAATTGTCTTGCACAAGGTCCATAACTCTTGCATCAATACTATGAGAGTTATTCCCCTTTTCCACATTCTGTCTTTCACAATTTTCCTACCATCCTACTTAATTCTCTTGAATTCCTAATATGATCAAAGGGAGACAATTGTGTAAATAAGTATATCTTTTGAGATGCTGTTAGTTTACCCATGGTCAAAGGGAGAAAACTGCAATAGGTATTTCTCTTGTGACATATTAACCCTTAGCCTGCCACTCACGACTATATCTCCATATGCAAACAGCTTGGATCCGGATGAGACGCCAAGTAACTCGGCGTCTCATCCGGATCCAAGCTGTTTGACACTCGGACAACATTTTCAGCAATTTTGAGCAACTTTGAAGCACTTTGAAACTTGAAGCATACGAGAAATATAGCAGACGACAATTTATTTGGCGGGCTAAGGGTTAAACTTCTTAATAGATAAAGGAAAGCAGCTACCACCTGCTAAGAAAATGAAATAGAATAAAATGTGGTGCACATTCATGAGTCATGACTGTATATATTGGAACTATTTTCCTCAGTGTAGAAATAAGATAAGTTGTTAAAAATTTAAAATGCATATCTCTGGAATAAAGGGGTTATGTTGGAATGAAATCAGGGCTCCAGATAAGGGGGGTATTTCAAAAACTTAAATCTTTTATTTATGAATTAAACCCTATGGTGTCACTACCCGTTAGAATTGTCTCTTTGAGACGATTCTAATGATTGGTAAAACCATATAGTTTGGTCCAGACATAATGGGAAAATGTTGGAAAATTTGTTTTTTCCCTCTTAATTGGAAATACATTTTTATTATCCAGTGATAATTTTAGAAATCAGATGAATGAGTCCTTGGGATAGACATTCTGTAAAACAATGAGTCCTTGAGACAAACATTGAGTCCTTGAGGTGAAAAATTAACCCAATATCCCATAACTTATTTCTAGTTTTGAAGACAGGTGACCACTTAAAGCAGGTTGAAAGTAAAGCAGAATGTGCCTTAAGGCACATTCTGCTTTACTTTCATCCTGCTTTAAGTTACTATTTACTTATGAGAAATAGGTTAATAAAGGTTAGAAAAGCTATGTGTCCATGGGACTAGCAACTTTATAAATAATGAGTCCCTGGCAAATTTAATGAGTATAGGACTCCGGATACACTAAAATTATCACTTATTATCCCATTCTTTCAGAGTGATAGTGGTGAATGTGGTGTCTATACTGTGGAATACCTACCTAGCCTGGATGTCTGAGAGGCCCAATCCCCACAAAATACAAGAAGAGGCTACAGAAGGTCTTAAAACTACTCTTCCGCCCTCTGTACAAAGAAATGTATGTCCTCTGTTGTCTGTCTCATCTGTCACATGTTGGAATATTACTTTCACATTTCATCTTTCACATGTTGGAATATCACTTTCAAATTTCATGTCTTTTTCACATTTTCAACTACCAGACTTAAGCTGTCATTGATAGAAACGATATCGATGTATCACAAATATTTGTTCATCGATCGATTATCGATACACATTTTCAGAGTATCAATACAATGGAAAATAAAACTGACTAGAAATGTGCTGTTGAAAAAGTCCCTTTTCTGATTCTACATTGCTAGCTTTTGCAAATTACACTCATTGTTTACAGTGTATTCATTTGAAAAAGTTAATTTGTCATGCATAGATGTTGAGAGTTTTGCTGAATGTTCATTTACAGGTACATGGTATTAACTTATAAGTTTGGTAAATATTTAACTAAAAAGTCCATTCAGATAAGAAATTAGTTCCAAAAACATGTCATTAGAGTCATTTGAATTTTCACATTGATATATTGATTTATCATCGTTATTTGTCTCCCGATATATCGATATCGTAGATATGCCTTTGATCAATGACAGCTCTATATCCTATACACCTGGGGCCCGTTTTACTAAACTACTTACGCAAAATTTTTGCGTAAGTCAAAATTTTAAATTTTAATTTATATTTTTTTATTATCACTTGCTACAAACAGCAAATAGCCAGATCAGAGGACGCGCTTTTAGCGCGTCCTCTGATCTGGCTATTTGCTGTTTGCAAACATTTATGATCGAAAAATAAGAGTTAAACGATTTTGACTTACGCAAAAATTTTGCGTAAGTTGTTTAGTAAAACGGGCCCCTGCTGTTGTGACCACTCAAAAGACAGGCTTTTGCTAAAGCATGTTTAACCCATTACTCCTTGGCCTGATTCTAGTTTTGAAAATAGGGGACCACTTAAAACAGGTTGAAAGTAAAGCAGAATGCGCCCCATAAACTCATGGCCTGATTCTGGGTTTTGAAAATAGGGGACCACTTAATGCAGGTTGAAAGTAAAGCAGAATGTACCTAAAGGCGCATTCTGTTAACTTTCAGCCGGCTTTAAGCTAATACCTACTAAGGAGTGAAAATATTTCTTATGGTTCATATTCATGACTAGAAATTTGAACTATTTTCTTCAGTGGATGAATGTTTTAGAGGCGTAAAAAGGCGTATTAATGGGGTAATGGATTAAAGTAAAGTAGAAAAACTGGTTTCTTTTCTTTGGCACATTCTGCTTTACTTTCAGTCTGCTTTAACCCATTACCCCATAGTCAGTTTCTAATATTGAAGATAGGTGACCTCTTAAAGCAGGTTGAAAATAAAGCAGAATGCACATTCAGGCACATTCTGCTTTACTTTCAACCTGCTTTAAGATATAATCTGCTAAAATATAGAAAATATTGTTCATGTAACATATTCCTGACTGTTAAAAGTTTGACTATTTTCTTCAGTGGAGGAATAAATTAAAGGCGTAAAAAGGCATTTATGGGGTAATGGGTTACAGGAAAATGGAAAGCTTGGGTAATGTCAGTCTTATATTGTAGAATTTGTCTTACAGACAACATGTGTGCAAATCCTGCTGTCATTGGGGTGCATATAAGCATAACAAATAGTCTATACCCTATCCTTGTGAGCCTTCATTAACCCATTACCCCATAAATACACCTTTTAACGCCTTTAATTTACTCCTCAACGGAAGGAAATAGTTCAAATTTATACAGGAATATGATCTATAAGAAATATTTTCTATATTTTAGAACATGGTAGATTAAAGCAGGCTGAAAGTAAAGCAGAATGTGCCTTAAGGTGCATTCTGCTTTACTTTCAACCTGATTTAAGTGATCACCTATTTTCAAAAGTAGAAACAGGCCATGGGTTAATAAGATAGGGGAGCTACCATCTTAGCGGAACTACTCTGTCTTTATCCTATATGTGACATCATTTCTACCATTGCTTGTTATCGGGTACTTTGGCTATATACAGGGTACCTTGAGTTTAAGTCATTATTTCTCTGACAAAAGGCCTTGAAACTTAAGTGATTTTTGAAAAATTGCTAGCCATACTGTTGAAGTAGCTACAATCAGACTGAAAGATAGATGGAAAACTTAGCAAATCTTTTTTTCGGCATTTTTTAACATGAAACGAATATTACAAGCACACACACATATTTCAAGCATTTATGCGCATTTAACAAAGGCATGCTGCATGATGCACTCTGGTTGCAATTAGTAAATCCCTCTTGATAATTGCTGTCCTTACAATAAAAAAAAACCCCACTTAATCCAATAAGTTACACGTATATATATATATATTCCAATTTCCAGTTACATCTAGTCCATCTAGTTTACATAAGCATTGACGGATTTCTCAACAGCAGTCTTTACCGTTATATTTCAGATTGAATGAAGTTGTGACGCAAGATGTGAGAGGACCAAGTCAACATATGCTGCCAGTCATCATAAGTGACGGAATGTCACACATAGTCTATAGCTTCAATATTTATTTGTTAGTTTGCTCAATGCAATAAACCAATACGGTGGACTATCATTCAAAAACCTCTCACGATGAGGTGTGGTTTGGGTATGAAGATAGGTGGTAGCTTTCTGTTTTACTTTGATTCTGCTTTAAGCTATAAGCAACTTGTCTTAGAAATTTAAAACATGCCTTGTTTTGATTTGGTACAGTATAAAGTTTATTTTATCACATTTGATGTAGTATAAAGCTTTTTTATCACATAAAACTGCATCTTGCAGTGTAATAATTTTAAAGCTATTCAATATTTTCAATATTTAACTAATGAAATAATCAAGTTTTGGGCTAAGGCCCAACTTGTTTGTCCACAAACATTGCATGATGTGGGACACTCAATAATGTCATTTGTGATGACGTTACCATAGTAACGTTTTTTGGGGAAATATACATAGCAGAGGGCCTACAAGATACAGCCTCATTTAACTATATAGGTTTTTAAAATGTTGATGCGGTGAATAGAATCTCACACTCGTGCTTAATCCTTTCAACCCTAAATATATCTTGTGGGTATTTATTAACCTTTTGGACTCTTCTAGTACAGGCATTTTGAACCAGTCTACTGTAAGTTTTTGATATGACAGCAATAACGAATGAAAATATCAAACTGCAGACCCTGATCAGAGGGCTCCTACAGGAGCCCTCTGGCCAGGGTCTACACTGTTTGCATATGTAATCAGTAATCTCTACAGAGGGCTGTAGGGTTGAAAGGGTTAATAGGGTACTTATTATTTTTAATAAAATTGTTGACTGAAATAAATATGAGGCTCTGAAAGGCTCACATCATATTTTTAGCTCACCTGAGCCAAAGGCTCAAGGTGAGCTATTGGGATGGCCCTGTGTCCGGCGTTGTCCGTCGTGCGTATGTGCGTCGTCGTTAACAATTGCTTCAAATGACATCTCCTCCTATACCCCTTGACAGAATTCAACCAAACTTTACAGAAATGTTCCTTGGGTCAAGCTCTTTCAAATTTGTTCAAAGAATTAAAAACAATGCAGAACTCTGGTTGCCATGGCAACCAAATTGAAAAAATAAGGAAATCTTAAAAAGTCTTCTTGTCAAAAACTGCAAGGGCCAGAGCTTAGATATTTGGCACATAGCATCATCTACAGGTCCTCTATTAAGTTTGTTCAAATTATGCCCCAGGGGTCAAAATTGGCCCCGCCCCGGGGGTCACAGTTTTACATAGAGTTATATAGTGAAATTTTCAAACGTCCTCTACTCTGAAACCAATGTGGCCAGAGCTTTGATATTTGGCATGGAGACACTTCTAGATGTCCTTTACCAAAATTGTTCAAATGGTTGTGGTCGGTTGCATAACTAGGTCACAGGAGCTAAAAATAGATTTTTTCAATGAAAACTTAAAAAATCTTCTTGTCTGAAACTACAAGGGCCAAAGCTTAGATATTTGGCACATAGAATCGCCTACAGGTTCTCTATCAAGTTTGCTCAAATTATGCCCCTGGGGTCAAAATTGGCCTGGCCCCGGGGGTCACTGTTTTACATAGAGTTATATAGTGAAATTTTCAAACATTTTCTTCTCTGAAACTAATATGGCCAGAGCTTTTATATTCTGTATGGTGACACTTTTAAATATACTTTACATATTTTGTTCAAATTGTTCCGGTCTGTTGCATATCTAGGTCAGTCCTGGACATAAATCAATATCTCCATTTTTCCAATTATTCTCAGGTGAGCGAATATGCCCCATGGGGCTCTTGTTTTGGTCATCTCGTTTATTAAAAACGATAGTTAACCAGGTTAACTAGATTTTACCGTTTCGTCTAGCATCAACACCGCTTACTCCAATGCTTGGATACTTATACAGTTGTTGCCTTGGACCATTCCCTATCCACCAATATCACCCAACCTTGAATTTGACCTTGACCTAATTTGGACTTAGAATATTTTGAATGGGCTATTTCTTGGTTAACTAGATTTTACCGTTTCGTCTAGCATCAACACTACTTACTACAATGCTTCTATACTTATACAGTTATTGCCTTGGACCATTACCAACCCACCAGTAATACCCAAGCTCAGTTTGACCTTGACATTGACCTAATTTGGTCTTAGAAATGATTCAGAATATATTGTCAAGAATGCCACCGGGGGCATAAGCGTTTATTGAACACGCAGTCTTGTTTTCAAAAGCTTTTTAATGATGAAAAAGCTTGTTGCGTGACTATTGAAGCTGAAATAATTTATGGTATTATCACCTATCTTTAGTGATCTTTAATGAATGATTGCTTAACCCATTGCCCCATAGCCTATTTCTAGTTTTGAAGACAAGTGACTACTAACAGCAAGTTGAAAGTAAAGCAGTATGTGCTTTCAGTCTGCTTTAAGCTATCATCTGCTAGGATATAGACTTTTTTTCCTTTGGTGCATAGTCATTACTGTATAAACTGGAACTAATTTCTTCAGTGGAGGAATAAACTAGAGGCGTAAAAATGGTGCATCTTTGGAGTAATGGGTTAACAAAGTTTGCTGTAAATCAGCCCTCCAGATAAGGAGAGTATAATCAAGGTTGGAAGGTCTCTGGGACTTCACTAAAGAAAATTGTTTAATTATATATACAGATGTTAGCTTAAAACGGGCAGAAAGTAAAGCAGAATGTGTCTTAAGATGCATTCTGCTTTACTTTCAACTTGCTTTAAATTGTCACCCGTCTTCAAAGCTAGAAAACAGGCCGTGGGGTAAAGGGTAGTATGACTTTGCTTCCTTTAGTTAATTCTTTGTCACTGTATTTGTATGATCACATAAACATAAATACAGGGTAGTTTCTTAACCCTTAGCCCGCCAAATAAATTATTGTCTGCTATATTTCTCGTTTGCTTCAAGTTGCTCAAAATTGCTGAAAATGTTGTCCGAGTGTCAAACAGCTTGGATCCGGATGAGACGCCGAGTTACTCGGCGTCTCATCCGGATCCAAGCTGTTTGCATATGGAGCTATAGTCGTGACTGGCAGGCTAAGGGTTAAGAAATCTCAAGTTTGAAAATTCATCCAAAATCATGAGCAAAGCAGAAACATCATATTCCAGGTCTGTATTAATATATGTAGTATTACCAGAGCTCCAGATAAGAGGGAGTAAACTGATCAAATCCAACATTTTCTCAATCATTTCAGCACGAAATCCTATGGTGTTACTATGTATTAGAATCGTCTCGAAGAGACGATTCTAATGAGTAGTGACACCATAGGGTTTCGTGCAGAAATAACGATTTTAGTTTTTAGCTCACCTGGCACTTAGTGCCAAGGTGAGCTTTTAGGATCGCTGGATGTCCGTCATCCGTCGTCTGTCTGTCTGTCCGTCCGTCCGTTCACAATTGTTCGTTAACACTCTAGCAGGTTCAAATCTCATTGGATCTTGATGAAACTTGGTCACAATGTTTGCCTAAATGAATTCTAGGTCAAGTTCGAATGTGGGTCATGTCCGGTCAAAAACTAGGTCACTAGGTCAAATTATCGAAAAACCTTGTTAACACTCTAGAGGCTACAAATTTCATTGGATCTTCATGAAACTTCATCAATATGATTGCCTCAATGAAATCTAGGCCAAGTTCGAATGTGGGTCATGTCCGGTCAAAAACTAGGTCACTAGGTCAAATTATCAAAAAACCTTGTTAACACTCTAGAGGCTACAAATTTCATTGGATCTTCATGAAACTTCATCAATATGATTGCCTCAATGAAATCTAGGCCAAGTTCGAATGTGGGTCATGTCCGGTCAAAAACTAGGTCACTAGGTCAAATCTTTGAAAAACCTTGTTAACACTCTAGAGACTACAAATTTCATTGGATCTTCATGAAAGTTCATCAATGTGATTGCCTCAATGAAATCTAGGTCAAGTTCGAATGTGGGTCATGTCCGGTCAAAAACTAGGTCACTAGGTCAAATTTGTAGAAAAACCTTGTTAACACTCTAGAGGCTACAAATTTCATTGGATCTTCATGAAACTTCATCAATATGATTGCCTCAATGATATCTAGGCCAAGTTCGAATGTGGGTCATGTCCGGTCAAAAACTAGGTCACTAGGTCAAATCTTCGAAAAACCTTGTTAACACTCTAGAGACTACAAATTTCATTGGATCTTCATGAAACTTCATCAAAATGTTTGCCTCAATGAAATCTAGGTCAAGTTCGAATGTGGGTCATGTTCGGTCAAAAACTAGGTCACTAGGTCAAATTATCGAAAAACATTGTTAACACTCTAGAGACTACAAATTTCATTGGATCTTCATAAAACTTCATCAATATGATTGCCTCAATGAAATCTAGGCCAAGTTTGAATGTGGGTCATGTCTGGTCAAAAACTAGGTCACTAGGTCAAATCATCCAAAAACCTCGTTAACACTCTAGAGACTACAAAATTCATTGAATCTTCATGAAACTTGAACAAAATGTTTGGGTCATTGAAATCGAGGTCAAGTTAGAATGAGGGTCATGCCCGGTCAAAAACTAGGTCACACGGTGTACATGGTTACATGGTTACCAGGTGAGCGATTTAGGGCCATAGTGGCCCTTGTTGAAATACTCCTTCTCTGGAGCCCTGGTATTACGTTTAATATAAGTGGAATAAAATCTGAATGAAGTGTGTATCTTTCTTGTTGCAGCTAGAGCTCTGCTTAGGAAGCTTTCTGCATTGCTTTTGTTCTGCATTTATAAGGCATTATTAAGCTCAGAGCTCAAGGTAAGGAGAGTATTTCAAAACCTAAAATCTTTATTTCTGCAGTAAACCCTATGGTGTCACTTCTCATTAGAATCATCTCTTCGATTCTAATGAGTAGTCACACCAAAGGATTTGGTGCTGAAATTGAAATGAGTAAGAAATTTTTGGATTTGTTCAGTTTAATCTCTCTTATCTGGAGCCCTGATAAGCTGCTACTTGTGTTGAAGACCTACTCAAATTAACTGATATTTCGACACATGAATTGCATTATTTCATGTTCATTTAGTCGAACATACCCGTATGCCAAAGTTAAAACGTGGTTTAGCCACGTTTTAACTTTGATATACGGGTTTGT
This sequence comes from Gari tellinella, assembly GCA_922989275.2. Taxonomy (NCBI): domain Eukaryota; kingdom Metazoa; phylum Mollusca; class Bivalvia; order Cardiida; family Psammobiidae; genus Gari; species Gari tellinella. The sequence continues at coordinate 34,296,032 of OV277872.1, forward strand.
TTGACTAAACCGAGTTTGAGATATTAAAGTTTGACTGTATATGATACCATTGTATTTTCTATGTGATATTTTTGTTAGAAGTTTTAGGAAGATGGATTTACAATGAGACATTGTATATTATTCCGCCAAAGGGGTCTTACTACTTACCTACAATAATTGGCGTATATATATTACGCCAAAAGGGTCTTAATACTTACCTTCGATAATTGGCTGTGGGTTCTTTAGAGTTTGTGATATAATATTGTTTCACCCAAAAGAAGGAAATAATCATTGACAGATATTCGATAAAAAAAACATCGAAAAATCTTTTTATTAACCAAATTTTGTAAAGTTGTGCATCGCAAAAAGCTATCAATGTCACTTTTATCAGCTTGCATTGCAATACATTCAATTAAGATATTTTCATTACTAATTAACTCATTGAACCCTAGCCTCGAGTACACTCATTCTTTACAGTGTATCTGTAAAGAGTACATTTGTCCTATGCAGACAGTGTAGACCCAAATTAGAGGTTGATCAGACAGGGTCTGCACTGTTTGTCATTTTGAAATTTCTTGCATAAAACAACACAAATAAATTGTAAATGGGCTTAATTGTCTAATTAAGAATATTATAATTATGGTCGTTTCTATTTGGGCCCATGAAATTCCTCACACTATGTGCTTATGATTTTAATTTGTTTAAAAATTTTGTTATGCATGTTTATGTATCACTGAAATCCAATTTACAGTGAAGTTGATTGCATTTATTGTAACTACAGTAAAACGTCTCTATTACGACCACTAGATTGTGTGAAATTTCAAGTATTACCCTTAGCCCGCCAAATAAATTGTCGTCTGCTATATTTCTCGTCTGCTTCAAGTTTCAAAGTTGCTCAAAATTGCTGAAAATGTTGTCCAAGTGTCAAACAGCTTGGATCCGGATGAGACGCCGAGTTACTCGGCGTCTCATCCGGATCCAAGCTGTTTGCATATGGAGCTATAGTCATGACTGGCAGGCTAAGGGTTAATGTAAGCCAATTTCTGTTGAACAGTCGGGGAAAATGTTTTTCTTTGCATATAAACATGGCCCTGCTAAAACAGTTTTAGCTTTTGCAAACAATTTCGAGCCAGAGTCCATTTAACAACCACCTGTATAAGAGTTGTATTTAATAATCGCTTTAATACAGGTGTTACTGTAGATTTCGTCATGTTTTCAGAGGGTTAAAAGTTAATCCAAAATCTAAATATGTAAACCACCACAGTGTGTACTAAATAGTGTACATTGTCAGTGTACTAGGTCAGTATTGTTTCTTAACCCTTATCCCGCCAAATAAATTGTCGTCTGCTATATTTCTCGTCTGCTTCAAGTGTCAAAGTTGCTCAAAATTGCCGAAAATGTTGTCCGAGTGTCAAACAGCTTGGATCCGGATGAGACGCCGAGTTACTCGGCGTCTCATCCGGATCCAAGCTGTTTGCATATGGAGCTAAAGTCGTGAGTGGCAGGCTAAGGGTTAATCCCAAATCCAAAGACAATTCAACCCTTAACACTATACTCCATAGATACACGTTTTTACACCCCTCTGAACAAAATAATTCCAATTTTTTATAGTCATGAATATGTATCATAAGAAATAGTTTCTGTATTCTAGCAGATAACTTAAAGCAGACTGAAAGTAAAGCAGAATGTGCCTTTAGGTACATTCTGCTTTACTTTCAACCTGCTTTAAGTTGTCACCTATCTTCAATACTAGAAACAGGCTATGGAATAAAGGGATAATTGCTGATACCATGGGGTCTACCGACATTTCGTTATCCACATTTTTTTCCTGTTAGTTAGCAGTCATGATATGTATGATTCAAATAACCACATCAACACGAAAACATTGCCCCAAAAAATGGTACATTACATGTCGGAGCTGATTTTCACAAATGGACTTGATGTTGCGAACTGAGTTTAGAGTGACATATAGGCAGTGCCTTATTTGTTTATGTAGCTAAAAATTAGTCAAGCTCATAATATGGGACCATAGAAAACAGGTTAACCCAATACCCCATAGCCTGTTTCTAGTATTGAAGATAGTTAAACACTTAAAGCAGTCTGAAAGTGAAGCAGAATGTGCCTTAAGGCACATTCTGCTTTACTTTTAGCCTGCTTAAAGCTGTTATCTGCTAGGATATAGAAAACAGTTTTCATTTTTAATATTCATGTCTGCTTAAATTGAAACTCTTTTCTGCAGTGCAAGAATTAATTATAGGTGTAATGGGTTTAACACAAGTAGTCTGAAGTAGATGTGTTATGACAGTTCTCAATGTTAAGTGAAAGAATTGCATTATTTTGTCCTGAATAAAGTAGTCTGTTTGCCAAAAATTGACTGTACATGAAATTAAATAGTGCCGACTCTATAATAATAATAATAATAATAATAATGACTTTATTTACTGAGGCTACACATTTAGGCAAGCCCAATCTTCCATGTGGGCCTCAACATATATACATAGTTACATCATATTTAACAAATCATGAAACAAACAGAATACAATATGTGGTTAAACTTATGTTAAGGGGCCAATGTTTGAAGAAATGTGTACACAGGTACTGTGGGATTGCCCAATGCAGAGCAAAAAGTTCCTTTAGGACCTTCCTACCTAACTCCTGTCCTACACTAAGCAGCCACTTGTTTATATATAGAACGGAAAGTTTTATTTTATATTTTGGGTGGTCACTTAATACAAGTTCAATTTCAATAATTTAGACAATAAATCTACAACTAAAGAAAACAACTATTTAACCCATTACCCCTTAACCTGATTCTAGTATTAGAGATAGATAAACTCTGTTGCCTATGTTGGATCTACACTGTTTACAGATGTCTCATTTAACCCATTACCCCATAAATACGCCTTTAATTTATTCTTCCACCGAAGACAACAATTCTAATTTGTACAGTCATGGATATGTATCATCAGAAATACATGTATTTTCTAAATTCTAGTAGATTATAGCTTAAAGCAGGCTGAAAGTAAAGCAGAATGTGCCTTAAGCCACATTCTGCATTACTTTCAACCTGTTTTAAGTGTTCACCTCTTTTGAAACTATAAAAAGACTATGGGGTAATGGGTTAACTCTTTGAACCCTAGTCACGCATATAAACGTCCTTTGCAAACAGTGTAACTGTGAGTAGTACACTTGTCCTGTGCAAACAGTGAAGACCCAGATCAGAAAGCTCCAAAAGGAGCCCTCTGATCAGAGTCTTCACTGTTTGTCTTAATGCCAAACATTGACAAAAACAACCCTTAAAAGTCAGAAATGGACTAGAGTAGAATGGAAACTGGAATTGTCCATTTAAAGTTTCAGGGAGGATAGGGTTAAGCAATCTCTAGTCGTTGCCTATTGAACACATGTCATTTGAGAAGAAGCTGAACTTTAGGAGCTTTCTGTTTTACTCTAACCTTGATTTAAGCTGATAGTAGTCTTTTATACAATAAGCCTTCTTTAACCCATTACCCCTTAAAAACGCCTTTTTACACCTCTCATTTATTCCTCCACTGAAGAAAAAAGTTCCAGTTTATCCAGCCAAGAATATGTACCAGAAGAAATATTTTCCGTATCCTAGAAGATGGTAGCTTAAAGCAGGCTGAAAGTAAAGCAGAATGTGCCTTAAGGCACATTCTGCTTTACTTTCAACCTGCTTTAAGTGGTCACCTGTTTTTAAAGCTAGAAATAGGTTAAGAGGTAATGGGTTAAGTTGTCATAACAGAGAGGTTTTACTGTATATGTATTGCTTAACCCTTAGCCCGCCAAATAAATTGTCGTCTGCTTTATTTCTCGTCTGCTTCAAGTTTCAAAGTGCTTCAAAGTTGCTCAAAATTGTTGAAAATGTTGTCCGAGTGTCAAACAGCTTGGATCCGGATGAGACGCCGAGTTACTCGGCGTCTCATCCGGATCCAAGCTGTTTGCATATGGAGCTATAGTCGTGAGTGGCAGGCTAAGGGTTAATCAAACCAATGAGCCCTATAAATGAGTACACATCCTTCCCATTGTATCCGTGAAGAGACTTGTCCTATATGCAAACAGTGGAGACCCAGATCAGAGGGTTTTCCACTGTTTGCAATATTTGCAAAAACAACCCTTATTAATCGAAACCTGTACTACACTTAGAAGAGGCTTATTCTTTGCAAACAGTGGAGACCCAGATCAGAGGATTGGGGTCTGCACTTTTTGCCATTTTGCAAAAACAACCCTTCTTAATCGAAACATGGACTAGACTTAATCAGAAACGGGAATTGTCCATTTGAAATTTCATGGAGGAGTGAGTTAAACTGATTATTCGGGCTTCTGGTGCCTTGAGTACCCCAGTCCTGTACTGATATGAATTATACTTGTACTGATATTGAATAAATAAACTGTGCCAATATACTTGTTCAATACATAGAAAGTCAGATTCATTGCATTGCAAGCAGTGTACCGGTATACACTTACAACCATTTTTGTCATACAAACTTTAATGAAACAGGCCCCTGACGTTGTGTTGGTCTACACTGTTTTGAGACTCCCAAGCATGAAGAGTATTTTGTCATCATACTTGTCAAACAACAGGTCTAGATCTACACTGATTTGCTATACAGCGCTCTCTCTCTACAACGACACCCAATGGGAGACACAAACTGTGTTCGGAGGGAGTCGTTATAGGGAGGGAAATTTGCAAACAGCTTAAATCCAGATCAAACGCCGCGGAACGCGGCGTCTGATCTGGATTCAAGCTGTTAGTCACTCTTCATTGAGTTTTTTCTGTCAAAATATCATTTATGTCACAGCAGACGACAATTTTAAGCAGACGACATTGCAGCCGTGAATAGGTTGGTCATAATTTTCATGTTTAGGGAACTGCGGCAATGGTCGCTGTAAGGAGGGATTCGTTGTTGGGAGGGCCATTGTAGAGAGGGAGCGCTGTACAATAAGCCTGGTTTTCTCTTGGCATGACTCAATTGTATGTTTCACATTCTTTGTATTTTGTTATCATTTTTTTTTGCTGAACTTGCACTGGAATCTTGTATAAATATCCTATTGAAGAACTTTTAATGATTAACTACCGGTAATAAACTAAATTGTTGTTACAAGATTACAGTTTGTTTGTTGTTTTTCTTTGAGAGAAAATAAGAGTTTTAACATAATCTACCCTAGTGCACTCATCATTAATTTTACTGACAGTGTATCTGTGAAAAGTACACTTGTTAAATGCAAACAGGAGCCCTATGATCAGGGTCTGCACTGTTTGTTGTTTTTACCTTATGTACCATATTCATGACTCAGGGCTCCAGATAAGAGGTAGTTTTTTCAACAAACCCAACAATTCTCACTCTTTTAAGCCCCAAATCCTATGGTGTTACTACTCATTAGAATCGTCTCGAAGAGACGATTCTAATGAGTAGTAACACCATAGGGTTTAATTCAGAAATAAAGATTTTATGATCGGGGTCTGCGCTGTTTGTTGTTTTTACCTTATGTACCATATTAACCCTTTGAACCCTAGTCCCGCATATAGGCGTCATTTTCAAACAGTATACATGTGAATAGTACAATTGCCCTGTGCAAACAGTGAAGACCCAGATCAGAGGGCTCCCAAAGGAGCCCTCTGATCAGGGTCTTCACTGTTTGTCATAATGCCAAAAATTGACAAAAACAACCCTTAAAGGTCATAAATGGACTTTAATAAAATGGAAATTGGAATTGTCCATTTGAGGTTTCAGGGAGGAAAGAGTTAAGGAACTGTGTGGTTTAGTGGAGGCATAAATCATAGGGGTATTTATGGGGTTATGTTACAGCCTAGGCTAAGGCTAAGTCATAATTCCCTTGACCCTTTCGCCAATAATTATATAAGCTTATTTCAAGAATTTAAAGGTAGGTTTCTTGAAGCAGACTGAAAGTAAAGCCTTTGGGAGCATTCTGCTTTACTTTCAGCTACGGTCTGCTAGGATATAGGATATGTTTCTTAAATAAGGTGTATATTAATGACTGTAGTAAGAGGAACTTATTTTCTTTTACCCATTACTCCATAGCTTGTTTATAGTTTTGAAGACAGGTGACCATTTTAATACAGGTTGAAAGTAAAGCAGAAAGCCCTTGTTACTTTAAGCTACCATATGCATATCCATGAATGTATTTAGAACTATTTTCTTTATTGGAGGAATAATCTAAGGTGTATCTTTAGAGTAATAAAGCCCGCCAAATAAATTGTTGTCTGCTATATTCCTCGTCTGCTTCAAGTTTCAAAGTTGCTCAAAATTGCTGAAAATGTTGTCCGAGTGTCAAACAGCTTGGATCCGGATGAGACGCAGAGTTACTCGGCGTCTCATCTGGATCCAAGCTGTTTGCATATGGAGCTATAGTCGTGAGTGGCAGGCTAAAGGTTAAAAGAGAATAAATTAACCCTTTCCCACATAGCATATCTCTAGTACTGAATATAGGTGTCCACTTAAAACAGGTTGAAAGTAAAGCAGAATGCGCTTTAAGCGCATTCTGCTTTACTTTCAGCCTGCTTTAAGCTATCATCTGCTAGAATATAGAAAATATTTTGTATTATACATATTTATGAATGTATAAATTGGAACTATTTTCTTCAGGGCAAGAATAAACTGAATGCGCTAAAAGGCGCTTCTATGGGGGAAAGGGTTAAAGGAAAGAATGGGTTAAAACAGGAAAACCATAAACACTCTGAACAGTTAAATCTCTTTCTTTTAATTTCTGAAACAAATCACAAATTGATCATTTTATAACATGAACCAAGCCACTTTATTCCAGTTCTGTAGTTAACAGAACGGTACTTAGTGAGTGAAGTGTCCGTGGATGTTTTTCAATCTTGCATTATTTGACCAATCAATTAAAAACTTATTTAACCCTTAGCCTGCCACTCACGACTATAGCTCCATATGCAAACAGCTTAGATCCGGATGAGACGCCGAGTAACTCGTCGTCTCATCCGGATCCAAGCTGTTTGACACTCGGACAACATTTTCAGCATTTTTGAGCAACTTTGAAGCACTTTGAAACTTGAAGCAGACGAGAAATATAGCAGACGACAATTTATTTGGCGGGCCAAGGGTTAACATGGTTGCTTAACCCATTACCCCATAGCCCTTTTCTAAATTTGAAAACAAGTTACCCTTTAAAGCAGGTTGAAAGTAAAGCAGAATGTGCCTTAGGCACATTCTGCTTTACTTTCAGCCTGCTTTAAGCTATAATCTACTAGGATATAGAAATTATTTCTTATGGTAAATAATCATGACTGTACTAAACAGAAGTAATTTTCTTCATTGGATGAATAAATTGAAGGCGTATTTATGGGGTAATGGGTTAACCACAGTAATGCATATGCATCCTTTTACAGTGTACCTGAAGTGAGTACACTTGTTCTATGCAAATTGTGTAACCATGATCAAAGGTCTCTTTAACCCATTACCCAATAGCCTGTCTCTAGTACTAAAGATAGTTTGACAGCTTAACGCAGGTTGAAATAAACCGGAATGCGCATTAAGGCGCATTCTGCTTTACTTTCAACCTGCTTTAAGCTATAATCTGCTAGGATAAAGAAAATATTTCTTATTGTACATACTCATTACTGTATTAAGTGGAACTATTTTCTTCAGCGGAGGAATAAAATAGGTGTAAAAAGGCAAATTTATGGGTTAAGAACTTCTGATCAGGGTCTGCACTATTTGTTACATTGCAGTACATTGTAGACTGTACCCCTTAACAGTTTAAAATGGACTAGGCTGAAACAGAAAATGGAATTGTCCATTTAAAGTTTCAGGGTCAATAAGTGAACTCATGCACCCCTGAAGTTTAAATTGATATATCTATTCCAATCAAGTCTAGACCATTCTAAAATATTTAGGGTTGATTCTATTAATACTTGTATACCTTGCAAAATGACATTGTTACAAACAGTGTAGACCCTGGTTAGAGGGCTCCTATGGGAGCCCTCTGATCTGGGTATACACTGTTGTGTATGGTACAAGTGTACACTCTACTAAGACACTGTTCATAAATGATGCATTTTTGTCTCAATAATGTGAAATGGATTAATGGAGGATCAACATAATCCTGTGCAGGAAGGGATTCACAAGTAACTGTAACAGAATAAATCAATTATGTGTTGTTGGGTCACTCAGTCCTGGGTTTCACTCCTAAATACCCAGGGCTCCAGATAAGAGTGAGTAAACTGAACAAATCACACATTTTCTTGGTTATTTCAGCACCAAATCCTGTGGTGTTACTACTCATTCGAATCGTCTCTTCGAGACAATTCTAATGAGTAGTAACACCATAGGGTTTAATGCAGAAATAATGATATTAGTTTTTGAAATACTCCCCTTATCTGGAGCCCTGATACCCATCGTGAACCACCACCCTTACCACACACACTTCTGTGTCAGTACACTTGAGTCTGTACAAAATCTCTAAAAGATCTGTGGCCCGTCTTACAAAACAGTGTACGACAAATGTTGTCGTTATTCAGATTCTAAAATTCTCAATTATTATATTTATTTCTCCATCTAATCCTGTCTTATGACATCACTTTGGAATCGTCTTGAAAAGACGATTCCAAAGAGATGTCACAAGACAGGAATAGGCGGGGAAATCGGAAATTAGATGTATTTTAACGTTTCGATTTACAACAGCATTTGTTGTACAAGGTTTCGTAAGATGGCCCCCCTGGTGTCCATTTAGTGTGGCCTCTCTTTTCATCCCAACACTGCCGACTTTCAAAATGGACTCTACCATTTTTCGTAATACATTATGACCAGTTCACAATGACTCTTGAGGGTGTGTCTCAAAAATATTGACAATTGTGGCAAACAGTGCAGACCCTGTTAAGAGCCCTGTTATCTAGGTATACATTGTTTGCATATTACAAATAAGACTAATTTCCCACACAGTCAAGGTTAAAAACTGGACATCTATGGTGAATCATACACTCAGGTCTACAGATAAGGGGAGTACACATGTATTTCAAATACTAAAATCTTTATTTATGCTTTAAATCTTATGGTGTCACTGCTCATTAGAATCGTCTCGAAGAGACGATTCTAATGAGTAGTAACACTATAGGATTTGGTGCAGAACTGAGTGAGAAAATGTTAGATTTGTTCAGTTTTCTCCGCTTTATCTGGAGACCCATACACTCCTTATCAATATCACCAACAAGATCTCTTGATTCCTGACATTTGGTTGTAGTCGGCAAACTTTCTGTACATGATTCGGCTGATTCTATATTTAGTCTTCGTCCCTCGACCTCTTCCAGTCAGTATACATCTGTTTACTAAACGTATGGGGTTACTATCTCTTGGCATCTCTGCCACTTCTTTGTCAGCAATGGTCTGAAATTGTAATAAAACAAGATTACTAACAGTGGGGTTAAAGCGACTCGCAACCAGATGGTGCATTTGCAAAAATAAAAGAAAATACTCAAATATAACCAAAAGGGTAGCATCTGCCTGGCATTGGAAAAATATGACCACCCTCTAGAAATGTCTTCAAATCTTTGTTTTTTAGTTATTTTCCATCGTTTTATCCATAGCGTCTACAGTTGCTATAGAAATTGATCACGGGCTAAGACATAAACCCGAGCCGAATTATGCAATTGTATGTACTCTTCATCGCTTCCCACTGAAATACGTTAAATCGATCCCAGTTTTATGAATAGTTCCATGGCCAAGTGGGTCAAGCGGTGTCCTCATTTTGACTTATGTCCGCCCATGCAGGGTCATGGGTTTGATTCCCACCAGAGCTCAATAATTTTTTTATATTGAAATGCATTTTTTTTAAACAGAATTTCTTATCCTATACTAATTCTTACCCGTTTATATAAGCGTTCGTCACATATTTACAAATTACTATTTTTAATGGTATGTCTGGTTGCGAGTCTCTTTAAACCTTTTCAACACTAAGTAACTTTTGTGGGTTATTAAGTTCCTTTGTGGATCTTTTGGAATTCTGAGTAGTTTAATAAATACTGCTCTAGATTAGCAAACGGTGTAGATCCTGATCATATGGCCCTCTGATCTTGGTCTACACTGTTTGCAAATGTAATGAGTATATTTTAAACAGATTCATGGTGTTGAAAGAGTTAACCCTTAACCCTTTACCCCTTAGACTGTTTCTAGTTTTGAAGATAGGTGACAAACTTAAAGCAGGTTGAAAGTAAAGCAGAATGCGCCTTAGGGCCCATTCTGCTTTACTTTCAGCCTGCTTTAAGCTACAATCTATTGGAAAATAGAAACAAGAGGGCCTGAAGGCCCTGATATCGCTCACCTTTTATAATGAAGCCTGATAGCTTTACCTTTGAATTTCACATGTTTTATTCTAAATCCATTCAAATTTGTAGTATAGCATGTACACAACATTGCAATATGACCAATTCTAGTATGTATAGTAAAGTACATCAAAGGCAGATAACTTAAGAGTCTAAATAATACTGAAATGAAGCCTTTTCTAGCATTTCAAAGTATATCAAGGGCAGATAACTCTTGCCACAATGATCAGATTTCAACAATAATTGCACTCCCTCGAGAACATATAGCTATATACATTGTGTGCAATTATAATTAAAATCCATTGAAAATTGTGGCCTCTAGAGTGCAAACACTGTTAAATATGGCATTTTCAGCAGTTCAAAGGTAGATAACTCTTGACCTATTGGTCCGATTGCAACCATAAACGAACTCATCTGAATTCTTATGGTTATACACAATCTGAGCAAGTCTGAGAAAGATTGGATTAAAATTGTGACCTCTAGAGTGCAAACACCCTTAAATATGGCATTTTCAGCAATTCAAAGGTAGATAACTCTTGACCTACAAGTCCGATTGCAACCATTATCAAACCCATCTGTACTCTTATAGTCATATACCATCTGATGGAGTTTGAGAAAGATTGGATTAAAATTGTGGCCTCTAGAGTGTAAACAACCTTAAATATGGCTTCAGCAATTCAAAGGTAGATAACCCTTGACCTATCGGTCTGATTCCAAGTTCCAACCATAATCAAACTCATCTGTACTCTTATAGTCATATACCATCTGATGGAGTTTGAGAAAGATCGGATTAAAATTGTGGCCTCTAGAGTGTAAACAACCTTAAATATGGTAATTTCAGCAATTTAAAGGTAGATAACTCTTGACCTTTCGGTCTGATTCCAACCATAATCGAACTTATCTGAACTCTTGTGTTAATATACAATCTGAGCAAGATTGGGAAAGATTGAATTAAAATTGTGGCCTCTAGAGTGTAAACACTGTTAAATATTGCATTTTCAGCAATTCAAAGGTGGATAACTCTTTACCCACCTGAGCCTGTAGCTAATATCTTTAAAATACTTAATTGTTAAAGTTCTCTTTCATTACCTTTTTAGTTTGTATTACACCTTCAATTAACCTCATGTATTCATGTGAAAACATGTATTGAGCGAAATAAAGAATTTGAATTTGAATTAATATCAACCATAAACGAACTCATCCGAACTCTTATGGTAATATACAATCTGAGTAAGTTACAGAAAGATTGGATAAAAATTGTGGCCTGTAGAGTGTAAACACCAAAATTGTTGACGACGGACGACGAACGACGGACGACGAACGACTGACATTCAAGGATTGCAAAAGCTCACCCTGAGCTAAAAAAATATAATTAAAAATATTCATGACTGTTAAAATTTATCTATTTTCTTGAGTGGAGGAAGAAATTAGAGGCGTAAAAAGGCGTATTTATGAGGTAATGGGTTAATCCATAAATATGCCTTTTTAAGATTTTAATTTATTCCTATTCTAAAGAAAATACTTCCAATTTATATACGCATAAATATGTATCATAAGAAAGTTTCTATATCCTAGCAGATAGCAGCTTAAAGCAGGCTGAAAGTAAATCACCTGACTTTAAAACAACATGTAGATATAAGTAATGGGTCTTACACTGTCTCTGGTTTAACTCATTCACTCTGAAACTTTAAATGAACAATTTCAGGACAATAAGGCATTTATATCTTTTGTCTATTCAGGGGTGTTTTCGCAACATTTTGCAAAATGACAAAGTGTCGACTCTGATCAGTCTACACTGCTTGCATATAGAACAAGTTTACTCCTCTTCACAAGCCCATTACCCCATAGCCTGTTTCTAGTTTTGAAGACAGGTGACTACTTAAAGCAGGTTGAAAGTAAAGCAGAATATGTGCATTCTGCTTTACTTTTAGCTTGCTTTAAGATACTATCTGCTCACTCACTATCCTAGTTTAGCATTTGTGTTCCCTTTGTCAGGGCTTCTGCGATATCTGGTTGTCTTATACTTTGTCTCAATATAATTTTATGTCTAGAATATAAAAACTTTTTCTGATGATGCAATTCATGAATGTTTAAAATCAAAGTATTTTTCTTCAGTGTGTGAATAAATTGAAGGTGTAAAAAGGTGTATTTATGGGATAAAAGGCTAGTACACTGTCTATAGATGACACATATACATGTGTCACTAGGGGTTAATCAAACTTTCTTGGTTAAAGATATCTCCTGACGACCTTTCGGTCATAACACCTAACAAGCTATCAAAGCATGCAGCCACGTGCAAGTTTTGTCCTTACTGCTATCCTGTCTAGGGATATACTCATCCAAGCGTTTCATGTGAGATCCTTACCTTAAATTGTTAGTTTGGTTAGTAAAACCCATTGAAAAAACCTTGAGTGTGAGTATGTGAGGGCCTCTCTAGACAACTTGAGATTAGCTACCTGGATTATCACACCAACTGAAATTGGTGACACCTTGTGATTCACGCTTTTTCTCGCCTATCTAACAATGTGGGGGGAGTCCCTCAATGGACTGAGGAAAAGTCTTTAATCAAGGGCTCCAGGGCCCGTATTCTGAAACACTCTTAGATAACTTTTACTCTAAGTAAATCAATATTCTCTTAGTTTTCGGCAATTTAGTCTAAGTATTTGATGATATACTCTTAGAAAGTGAAAAAAACTAAGATAATTCTAAACTCGACAGATTTCACTAAGTATAACGATATACTCTTAGAAAATCAATATAGTCTTAGTTTTCGACCATTTCAGCTAAGTATTTGGGGATTCCCTCTTAGAAAGATGAAAAAAACTAAGAAAATTCTCAACTCGCCAAATTTACTATAGAATTTTCTCAAAACTTTAGAAAACTGTGACCCTCTCTTAACTTTTTAGAATTTTCTAGGATTAGAACACGAACGTTTATTAAGCAGTAATAACAGGTAGAATAGATAATTTATTGAATAAAAATCGTTTATAGACCTATAGATACGTTTAGCGGATGTTTTTGAGCCGACGTTTGTGTTTGAGTGGCTTCGTGAAATTGGGTCAAAGTCTGGGTGGGGTAACGTCATTACAAAGGACTGGGATTACTGTTTAAGACATTATTACATACGGTCTTCATCGCGAAAACGTGGAAAAGATCGATATCTATTCAAAGTCTATATTTTTAGTAATAAATGACCACTGTATGTACCAAAACTAGCGTAAATACATAATTAGGTTCACAATTATAATTAACTAACAAGCCAAATTCCAACGAAGTCGCCGTAGCTCAATCGATAGCGAGTCTTACTTGCATGTCGGGGGTCGCCGGTTCGAGCCACACAGGGTACGATCTTTTTTTCTTAACCCCCTTTTTTCTTTTTTCTTTTTTTTTCTTTTTTTTTAAAAATCATCATTATTTCTATAGATTTGTTTCTTTCGATACAAATAACTGCTTAATTCTTTCAATGCCAAACTTTCGTAATAGTTTACTTCTTCACCGTTTCATTGTCGTCTGCTTCAATTTTGTTGTCTGCAATATCGTTTCAAAGTAAATTGTAAGACAGTATGACTGAAAAGAATTCAATACGAGTGCCAAATAGTTTGGATACTCATCAGACGCCGCGTTACGCAGCGTCTGATCAAGGTCCAAACTGATTGCAAACGTGCTTTTAGGCGCCATTGAGAGTGAAAGGGTTAAAGCATGCTAAAATTGAAGTAAAAGTCTCCAATTAGAAATTTTCCTTCTTATTGTCAGCCTGCTAGTTCTAGTAATGACTTTCATGTTTCTACTATTTCTTGATATTTGAAAAGCATTAGGAAAAGTGTCCTGCAGATTGATGTTTAACCATTGTCATGCAGAATTGTCATCTGCTGCAAACACATCATCTGCAATAAACAACATAATCAATTTGATACTTTCAAAACTTAAAAACAGTAAAATATGACTGGCAAACAAGTTTGGATCATATCAGACGCCGCATAACGCGGCGTCTGATCTGGATCTTTACAGTATAGAAACTGTTAACAAATTTTATCCAAGTCGCGCTTAGCATAATAAGAGGGTTTCTTTTAAAGCAGGCTGCCAATAAGAAGGAAACCTCTAATTGGAGACTTTTACATCAATTCTAGCATGCTTTAACCCTTTCACTCTGGCGACTAAATGCGGGTTTGCAAACAGATTGGATCTATTATCAGGATCCAAACTATTTGGCACTCGTATTGAATTCTTTTCAGTCATACAATTAACTTTAAAAAGATACTGCAGACAACAGAATTGAAGCAGACGACAATGAAACTGTGAAAATTAGACTCACTCTCGTCTAAAGGAACGTTTGCAAACATTTTGCACCTTGATCAGACACCGCGTTTTTCTGATCAGGATCCAAACTGTTTGACACTCGTATTGAATTCTTTTCAGTTATACTTCCTTACATTTAAGGCTTTGAAACGATATTGCAGGTGTTGTAAAACTGGAGTTGACCCGACATGCTAGAGCAGATTTCTGCTCAGTAAGCAAATTGCTTATTTTGATTCTTTAGACCTGTAGACCAAATATAGTTGTAATTTTGGTCACGGTAGCTGCGAGATATGTTTCAGCAACTACCGGTGCATATATTTTAGGTTGATATTGCATTTTTAGTGTTTTAATAGAGATTTTCTATCTTGGCCATTTTCTACTATATAACCATATAGAGGAAATTGGCTCAGGTGTGAAATCTTATTAAATAAACATAAATTCAGTAGAAACTCAGCCTGATTAGGCACTTATACTTTATTTCTACCTTTTCTAATAGTTTTTGGTGGATGACATTGTTTGGATCCTGAGTTACCTGCCCAAATGTAGACCTGTTTACATTTGACAGATGACCCAGATCTGTCATTCAGACTCTATAAGTGCAATATCTCCTTGTACATTGATATTTTTCACACCTTTAAATGCCTACTATGTAGACTTTAGTTGTCTTAAGGTTTTTCACATGTTCATTTGTCTGATTAGTGCCAGATAATCCTGTAATTTAGATTAATTGTGTTGAGGAGCTAGATCCTTAGTAAAGATAGGCATTCAAAATGGCCGCCAGCTGAAAAAGCAATGATTTGCTCTTACAATTGGGGCTTTATCTCTGTCAATAAATTACTATAAATTCTAGATTTATACTCATAATGTGTCTAAAGGTTTGAAGTTTATGATAGATATATTTAGGGAACTTGATAAATTAGTAGTTTTGTGTATTTGATGATTTTCGGCTGATATCTGGGTCTAGAAATTCTAGACCCTTCACTGCTCATATTTTGAAACATCACTTATATATTGTATTTGGCCACTCTGAATATAGATTTGATAGTTTTGATTTAATAGCTGTTATTTGAGCTACTTTTTAGTAATTTAGAATGTGTCTTTATAATAAGTAATTATTTTGTATTTAGCCCTAAAAACAGGAAGGGCTATTATTTGCCCTCAGCCAATCAGAAGGCTTGATTAGGGTCATGTGATTGATGGCTCTCTCAAAGGCTATATATTGAGGGAAATTTCTCAATCACACACACTTACTCAGACCACCAACTAGAATGATGCATTCTACCTTGCCTTACACTGGCAGGTTAGGATTTGTTCTTCTAGGTGAAACTTATTTATTACTTGAAATACACTTAAGGAACATTTTCTGCTTTATTTAACTACATTTCTAAATTGAGTGTGTCACTTTTAAAGCCATTTAACTTAGCACCATTTTTGGTCTTTATTTCTTACTTTGAGCATTTTGGCTGTTTGCTATTTAGATCTTTTTGCTAAATTATTGTTTACTTTTAAAGCAGCACATCTTAGGCTTTTAACTGGCTTTAGTCATTTGTGTAAATAATGCTTTTATTCTTTAGATTAGAACTGTTTGATATAAAATACAAGTGATTAACACTTAATTTATTCTTTTGTTTTAATTATTTAGTTTTCTGACCATTTGGTCAGTGGTGTCCATCCTGACAACTGTTTATCTCACTAATGTTATGTAAAACACCACATCTCTTTACGTAACATTGGCAAGGTAAACAACCTTAGTTAAAACCCAGTTTTTGGGTTGCCTTCCGCTCGTTAAAAACCCGTGAAAAACCCAGCCTTTTAACACTGGCGTCAGAATCGGGATATTTAGTTTAAGAAGTTTTTTCTTAATTATTTTTGCGGTGCGATAGATATTTTTTCTACATTAGCTACAGCCTACAAGCTTACAAACTTTAGAACCAAGGGTTTCTCAAACTCACAAGTCGAATGCTGTACGCCTGCCCACCAAAACAGGCTACCAGTCCACTTCGGAGTGAGTCTTTGATTCCTTAATTCTCTCTCTCTCACTTATCCAGTCTCAGACTCTTTGTCTGTTAGGGTTTCTCAAACTCACAAGTCGAATGCTGTACGCCTGCCCACCAAAACAGGCTACCAGTCCACTTCGGAATGAGTCGGTGATTCCCTATCTCCCTTGTCCTACGGCCCTTTAAAGCATTCACATTTGAAAACTTAGCACTTTTTCAGCTGTGCTACTTTACATTTAGATCTTAAATACTTAGTGAATGCGTCTCAAATAATTAGTTGTAGTCACTTCTTTGAACCGAGTGTTATTAGCCACAAAAAGTGGACCCCCTATAAACTCGTATATGAACTACGACTAAACATTTGAGGAATAAATTTAAAATGAATATTTGCTTTAAGTGCAAATTTGCACCTTTACTTACAGTTTTCAAAATTGACTGCCTGCATCCGCATAACTCTAAGTTACCTTTGTGTACTTAGAATTTTATGAAAGATAATATCACTTGACAAACAAGCTCGTGTTTGTCAAAGAGTTACACTGTAATCCGTAGTCCGCACTAGTACCTTCGGGTACAATTGAAAGATATCTCAGAGTTACACTGAATCCAGTCCTACCAAGCTGAAGCCTTGTCGAGTGCCCTAGTCAAAGACGAACCTCGCCAGAGACAAAGAAGCTACTCCAAGAATACCGAAGAGACGATAACCCATAAGGCATCAAGTCAAGAATGCCTAGAGACAACCACCAAAGAGGTATCAAGTCACGAGAATACCTAAAGAGACGATAACCCATGAGGCATCAAGTCAAGAATGCCTAGAGACGTTACCACCAAAGAGGTATCAAGTCACGAGAATACCTAAAGAGACGATAACCCATGAGGCATCAAGTCAAGAATGCCTGGAGACGATAACCCACGAGGTATCACAAGAATACCTAAAGAGACTATAACCCAAGAGGCATCAAGTCACAAGAATGCCTGGAGACGATAACCCACAAGGTATCACAAGAATACCTAAAGAGACTATAACCCAAGAGGCATCAAGTCACAAGAATGCCTGGAGACGATAACCCACGAGGTATCACGAGAATACCTAAAGAGACTATAACCCAAGAGGCATCAAGTCACAAGAATGCCTGGAGACGATAACCCACGAGGTATCACAAGAATACCTAAAGAGACTATAACCCAAGAGGCATCAAGTCACAAGAATGCCTGGAGACCATAACCCACGAGGTATCACAAGAATACCTAAAGAGACTATAACCCACGAGGTAACACAAGATTACCTAAAGAGACTATAACCCAAGAGGCATCAAGTCACAAGAATGCCTGGAGACCATAACCCACGAGGTATCACAAGAATACCTAAAGAGACTATAACCCAAGATGCATCAAGTCACAAGAATGCATAGGGACGAATACCAACGAGGTATATGTCATAATTATACCTCACGAATGAAGACGATATTGGGCGACATTACTTGCCAGACGCAAACCATGAAGACGCCTACCAGACTTACAACCAGAAGGAGGATGACAAAGCCATGCCATGCTACAACAGACATCATACCGCGGCAGAGAACGTAATCGCGAGTGGTGGTGTTTGTTAGCTAGATTTAACCCTTTAATGCATTTTCTTATTTACTGTATATACCCAGATTTTGAGCCTTGTCGTCAATTAAGTCTCTGATCTGAGTCTACACAGTTTGACTTTTAACTTGAGGCCATTTTGTTGGCGCTTTCTTATACCAGTTATTTCCAAAGATGTCATTGAAAATTCATAATGTAGGTGATTGTGTATATTAAGCATTCAACGGGTTAAGCTATCTAATCATTTTTTTTCCTCTCCTGTTACGCGTTTTATATTAAGTAGGAAAAACACCAAAAAAGTGAAACAAGTGTTAATTTTCCTTTTTAAATTATCGCGCTACTAGAAACTTTAAATATTCTTGCGCAACAAGAAACTTTCTATGCTTCAAGAACTTTCGCGCATCTATCTACGTGACACATACAAAAACTCTAGATTATTTTATTTTACATTCGCGCTCCTGGCAGATGTATTAATATGAACTTTCCTATAGCCAGAGAAGAAGAGCTGCAGTAATCTTTGAATTTTCTTTACAGGGTATCTTATGTTTTGGACTCGCATGTAGAGCGAGCCATAGTTTTTCGTTGTAGATTTATTTTTGTGTTTTACATATCGCATATATCCCTTTTTATATATTTTTTTTGTTAGGGTTTACATGTCTCAGGGGCATGTTGTATGTAGGAGGACCTAGATTCTAATCTCTATGTCATCTGCATGGCTGACCGCTGACCGCCTGAGAGTGTATTTGTTTTAATAGGGAAAGATGTTGCTTAGGTGCTAGATTCTAATCTCTACGTCATCTGCGACCTCTGACCTATTTTCGTTAATTAGGGGCATGTTTAGTCTAAGTGCTAGAGTTAATCTCTACGACACATAAACCTCTCGCCTAAGTTTTTTAAGGGGGAAATATTGCTTTATGTTTGGCACAGGAATGTATCTATATTCTAGGCCTGTGGTTCTCATTTATATGTTTTAGAATTATTCTAGCTGATTTTTCTATGTACTGTAATTACTTAGATGTTTAAGTGTGTAATGTGTTTTCTCTATTTTTTATTGTTGCTTTTAATGCATAGAGACAATCTACACATTATAAGCATCAATATTTTTCTGTAGGTAAATTTAATTATGCTAGGTTCTAACATCTACGCATTTTTAATGTTTTTTGCCACTTGTGCTGAGGTATTGCTTTATTGCGCAGTCCCAAATTAGGGGTTTGAGATTAAACATTAGATTCTAAATGTTTTCTCTCAATTTTTTAGGGATAACACATTGACAAGTGAGCACAGGGTGATTTAGAACTAAATAGTCTTTTATATATCATTTATTGAATTATTATAAGATACCTAGGTTCTGAGACTATGTATGATTTAGTTTTTATTTAAATTATTTTTAACTGTATTTTTCTTAATTAATTTTTATTTAGTTCTTAAATCAGGATAGCAGTGGTGATGAAGTATATGGTCTGTTAACATTTCTGATAAGTCTGTTGGTAGGTTTCTGATAAGTTTTTGCATTAAAGCACTTTAAAGCTTTTCTCTGTAAACTGTCCACCATATTTTTCAGTGGTGAAACGTTTTTAGATGAAAGCAACTTAGTTTATTCCTGTTAGATAGCCATGTTTCATGTTTTGATATTTGAGCACCAATTTTTGTGTGTGCGTATCAGTATTTTACTTTTATGGATAATTGCACTTGGTGCAATTATCAGTGAGTTTTGATAGATTTTGATAAGTTGTAGTTTTGTACATTTTAGTATAATGTACTTTTTACATTTGTATCACTTAGTCAAAAGACGCAATTTTTGTTGATGTGTCTTTTGCTTTAGTTAAGAGAAAGATATGTTAAGATTTAGTCTATTGAGCAATTTAGTCATTACCAGTGAAATTATTTGTCATTTTTTATGTTTTTGTTTTTGGGTAATGTACTATATTTGCAATATAGTTTTTTAACTGTTTATAAAAACGATAGATTTTTGTTAACAGTCTCTCATAACTCATTTTTGACATATTAGCAATTTTCTTCAGTTTCATTTAGATTTGTAGTTTGCAAATCTATCTGAATACTGAATAACATTGTTTTTACAATTGGTATTTTCATTTTTCTAGTCTTGCCATTTGAATTTTGATATCATAGTATGTTAGTGTAAATAGTTGTTACTCTGTTCTAAAGTTTATGCTGGAGTATTTGTTCAGAGATGCTCATGTATATGCTAGATTACAGAGTATCAGAAAAGTTTATTATTCTTTGCATTTAATTCTTACTTTATATTTACATGTGTTTATTTGTAAAGCATGTCAGCTCAACAGTTAATCTACTTTATTTCGGGGACGAAATGTTAAAAATATCTTGCGATATTTTTAATTTTCCGTAGGGGGTGTAGTGTTGTAAAACTGGAGTTGACCCGACATGCTAGAGCAGATTTCTGCTCAGTAAGCAAATTGCTTATTTTGATTCTTTAGACCTGTAGACCAAATATAGTGGTAATTTTGGTCACGGTAGCTGCGAGATATGTTTCAGCAACTACCGGTGCATATATTTTAGGTTGATATTGCATTTTTAGTGTTTTAATAGAGATTTTCTATCTTGGCCATTTTCTACTATATAACCATATAGAGGAAATTGGCTCAGGTGTGAAATCTTATTAAATAAACATAAATTCAGTAGAAACTCAGCCTGATTAGGCACTTATACTTTATTTCTACCTTTTCTAATAGTTTTTGGTGGATGACATTGTTTGGATCCTGAGTTACCTGCCCAAATGTAGACCTATTTACATTTGACAGATGACCCAGATCTGTCATTCAGACTCTATAAGTGCAATATCTCCTTGTACATTGATATTTTTCACACCTTTAAATGCCTACTATGTAGACTTTAGTTGTCTTAAGGTTTTTCACATGTTCATTTGTCTGATTAGTGCCAGATAATCCTGTTATTTAGATTAATTGTGTTGAGGAGCTAGATCCTTAGTAAAGATAGGCATTCAAAATGGCCGCCAGCTGAAAAAGCAATGATTTGCTCTTACAATTGGGGCTTTATCTCTGTCAATAAATTACTATAAATTCTAGATTTATACTCATAATGTGTCTAAAGGTTTGAAGTTTATGATAGATATATTTAGGGAACTTGATAAATTAGTAGTTTTGTGTATTTGATGATTTTCGGCTGATATCTGGGTCTAGAAACATCACTTATATATTGTATTTGGCCACTCTGAATATAGATTTGATAGTTTTGATTTAATAGCTGTTATTTGAGCAACTTTTTAGTAATTTAGAATGTGTCTTTATAATAAGTAATTATTTTGTATTTAGCCCTAAAAACAGGAAGGGCTATTATTTGCCCTCAGCCAATCAGAAGGCTTGATTAGGGTCATGTGATTGATGGCTCTCTCAAAGGCTATATATTGAGGAAAATTTCTCAATCACACACACTTACTCAGACCACCAACTAGAATGATGCATTCTACCTTGCCTTACACTGGCAGGTTAGGATTTGTTCTTCTAGGTGAAACTTATTTATTACTTGAAATACACTTAAGGAACATTTTCTGCTTTATTTAACTACATTTCTAAATTGAGTGTGTCACTTTTAAAGCCATTTAACTTAGCACCATTTTTGGTCTTTATTTCTTACTTTGAGCATTTTGGCTGTTTGCTATTTAGATCTTTTTGCTAAATTATTGTTTACTTTTAAAGCAGCACATCTTAGGCTTTTAACTGGCTTTAGTCATTTGTGTAAATAATGCTTTTATTCTTTAGATTAGAACTGTTTGATATAAAATACAAGTGATTAACACTTAATTTATTCTTTTGTTTTAATTATTTAGTTTTCTGACCATTTGGTCAGTGGTGTCCATCCTGACAACTGTTTATCTCACTAATGTTATGTAAAACACCACATCTCTTTACGTAACATTGGCAAGGTAAACAACCTTAGTTAAAACCCAGTTTTTGGGTTGCCTTCCGCTCGTTAAAAACCCGTGTAAAACCCAGCCATTTAACACAGGCAACAAAATTGAAGCAGACGACAAGAACATTTAAAGGAGTAAACTATCACAAAAGTTTAGCAGTGGAAGGATAAAGCAGTTATTTGTATTTAAAGAAATGAATCTATGGAACTAGTGATGATAATTAAACAAGAGCCCCATGGGGCATATGTCGCTCACCTGAGAATAGCTGTACATCAAAATGGAGATAATGATTTAAGTCCAGGACGGGGTCATTTTTTACCCGAGGGGCATAATTTGAACAATCTTGATAGAGGACCTGTAGATGATGCTATGTTCCAAATATCTAAGATCAGGGTACTAGGGTTCTAGACAAGAAGATTTTTTTTAAGTTTCCATTGAAAAAATCTATTTTTAGCTCCTGTGACCTACATATGCAACAGACTGGAACCATTTGAACAAAATAGATAAAGGACATCTAGAAGTAACACCATGCCGAATATCAAAGCTCTGGCTATATTAGCTTCAGAAAAGAAGACGTATGAAAACTGTGACCCCCGGAGTGGGGCTAATTTTGACCCCAGGGGCATAATTTGTACAAACTTGATAGAGGACCTGTAGATGATATGCAATCGACCAGAACCATTTGAACCTTATTGGTATAGGACATCTAAAAGTGTCACCAAGCCAGATATCAAAGCTCTGGCCATATTAGTTTCAGAGGAGAAGACATTTGAAAATTTCACTATATAACTCTATGTTAAACTGTGACCCCCTGGGCGGGGCCAATTTTGACCCCAGGGGCATAGTTTGTAGTTTGATAGAGGACCTGTAGATGATGCTATGTGACAAATGTCTAAGATCTGGCCCTTGTAGTTTCAGACAAGATTTTTTTTTAAGATTTCCTTATTTTTTCACTTGGTTGCCATGGCAACCAGAGTTCTACATTGTTTTTAATTTTTTGAACAATTTTGAAAGAACTTGACCCAAGGAACATTCGTGTAAAGTTTGGTTGAAATCTTTTCAGCTATATATGAGGAGATGTCATTTGAAGCAATTGTTAAAGACAACAATGACTGTGTTGTAAAACTGGCTAGAGTTGACATGTTTCTATAACTTTTTAGTCTTAGAGTTGATATTTTACTTTATTGATATTGATTATGCTTATGTAAGATTATTCCTTGTAAAACAGCATTTTTGACTATTGACAACTGTCATCATGGCCGAAATCTGTTTACGCAGCTTTCGGTGTATGATGTCAGTATGTTTTTACCTTAAATGTTGAATTAGAGCTGAAAATGTATTTTGACATAGCAAGTTTAGCAATCTATATAGGTTATTATAGGGAAAAATGTCAGGCATTTAAACTACTCTTTTAAGAAGGAACATTTGCTAATTTTGTGATAAAAAGGTGGTTCTAGACTTAAATAAGCCTTTTGGGTGATTGGATCCTGTTGACATACAGTTCAACAGGGTAATTAGTCACTTAAAATGTTTGTTATTGTTGCTAATTAGGGAGCAGAGGTCCGATTTTGGTGACCTACTTTTTCTGATCATAACAAAACCTTATTCTGCATAATACACCTTGTTTTCCACACTTATATGATATATTATGTGTAACTAGTACTTTAAGGAATATTTTCATGATGTTTTTATGCTGAGAATATGTAATGGGAGCTTGTATTTGCTAATTATCTTCTAGGCTGAAAGTAGGGGTCAGGTTGGGAGAATATGGATTAATTCCATCCTTATCTGGTTCTACCCTAAGTCTACAGAATTATTCATAATTTTTGGATATAATATTCTTATAAAGCATGGTCTAAATTTGGTAAACCTTAACTTTGGATATTGGGAAAATTATATTGATTGTGTAATTAGAAGATTTGTGTGAAAATCAGCCATGGCGGCCATGTTTTTTCCCTTTCACCAAGGGGCAAGCTCCAGTAGGAATTTCTTAGTTTTGTTATGTGAACTTATTATTAACTTTTGATAATTGCCATATTCATTTTCTTGCATTTAAAGATTATATTGTGAGTTTTAGATTTTATTAATGTGTATTAAGAAAAAGTTAATTCAATAGGATCTTGGAGAGTTTTTACCAAGAATCCATCAGCCAATCAGTGAGCTCAATTTTGTCACATGACTTGGGGTCCAGCTTCTCCCTATAAAAGAAGCTGCAACCCAATTTTTGACACTACTTAGTCAGAAGCCAGCAGAACCAGAACTCAGAAAACCTCAGCTCAGAAGAAGGCATCACTTCAGGCACTTATAGCTTATTTATTAAGCTATAACTTGGAAAGATTAATATTTCAAAGAGAGTTAACAATTTAGTAACAGTATTTAAACTACAGCAGAGGACCTTTTCAGTCCTTATTTCTTCTCACTTTTTCATAGGCTGAGACAATGATATGGTTAATGGTGGCTGCAGGATTGAACTTGATCTGTAATCTGTTCATTTTTGCTGCCATCATTGTCAGTATTTCAATAGTTGCCATTCAACACAATATTCTTACTACTTGGCTGGTTCTTTTTAATGTTTGTGGCAATTGTTCTAGATTTCATGATATGTAATTAAATTTGTTCTTAATTGAAAGAAAGTTTTAAAACAGTTAAACTTTATTCTTATTTCTGACCCTAGAGGTCAGTGGTGTCATCCTGACTTAAGTGATTACAACAACTTGACTAATTGCCTTAATTAATTAAATTAATTAAAGTGATTGGACTAGTTGATCTGATCCAGATCCCGTCTAGCTCGTTCGACTCCGTTCTCACAACACTGGTGTCAGACGTGTGGGATCTTCAGCAAAAATAGGTTTAGGTTTTTAGGCTCTTTTAAAAGATTGCTTCTCAGCACGTACTTAGGGACTTTTAAGGGTTTCTCAAACTCACAAGTCGAATGCTGTACGCCTGCCCACCAAAACAGGCTATCAGTCCACTTCGGAGCGAGTCGGTGATTCCCTACCTCTATCTCTCTCACTTGTCCAGTCTCAGACTCTTTGTCTGTTAAGATTTCTCAAACTCACAAGTCGAATGCTGTACGCCTGCCCACCAAAACAGGCTACCAGTCCACTTCGGAGTGAGTCGGTGATTTCTTATCTCCCTTGCCCTGCCATCCATTAAAGCATTCACATTCGAAAACTTAGCACTTTTTCAGCTGTGCTTCTTTACATTCAGGCTTTAAATACTTAGTGAATGCTTCTCAAATAATTGGTTGTAGTCGCTTCTTTGAACCGAGTGTTATTAGCCACTTAAAGTGGACCCCCTATGAACTCGTATATGAACTACAGCTAAACATTTGAGGAATAAAAAAGAAATTATAGAAATTGAATTAAACTAAATAGATAAAACTACCAAATTGCAAATTGGCACAGGGATGATTTCAATTTGATATCTTTGATATTAAGTTGTTAACATACTTGTAAAATATTGGACTGAGTGCATTCCAAAACTTGGAAAAAAAATACCGCATCCGTGTCCCTTTAGTACTTTTCAAGTACTTATACAGCATCCGTGTCCGCTTAGTACTTTCGGGTACTTTTACCGCATCCGTGTCCGACATATCTCAAAGAGTTTTGTATCGGAAACGATACTTTTGAAAGGTATCAGAGCCACAGAACAAATCTCGCCGAAGATCAGGACCAGTCATCGAGCAAAGACGAACCAGCAAAATGGAGCTAAGGTCGAGAAAGCTCCCATCGCCATTTGAACCACGACGAGAAGACCGTGAAGACCAAGAAAGGATCACGTTAACACGATCCTTTTCGCCAGATGTCCACCATCGCCAACCAGATCCAGATGAGTTTGGCCTTGATGCAGCCATCGGCGGGGTCAGTCAACCAACCCCATATCAGCCAGACTTCGATCCAGAAGACTGTTACATCCCTCCTAGCGGCACACCCGCAAAAGGTCATGACAACTATGCAGCCAGATGTCAGCCGGATCCAGATTTTGAAGAGCTGTACTTCTCTCCCAGTGGCACTCTTACTGGTGGAGATGAAACCAATCAGCGCCAGCCTGATCCAGACGACCTCAGTTTCCGCCCTTATGACATGCCAGTCATCGGCGGCGCCAACGACCCTAGCCAGTTTGGACCAGATCATCGCCCTACTGGTAGTACTCCAGCAGCCAGTACAGCTAACCTGTCATATGGTCGTCCATCTACACAGATTCCTATGCACCGATCCAGAGACATGTCATATGTTCCAGAAGAACCGGTGAATCCAGATCCAAACCACACTATAAGACCCATACATAGGCCAAGGGCAGTCCACCACAATACAGCTGTCTCTTACCAGTCGTTCCAGCCAACACGCCATGATCTACATGCACCGCCTATGCCTAGGCACTCACAGAACATCCAGACTGAACTAAAGCCAAACATCTGGAGGTTTCCAAGAAGTCATCGTGTTGAGCCAAACTACATAGACCCTGCCCGAAGCTGGAGAGCTGACGTAAACCAATTGTATCCAAGGAGACCTGCATCACCTGTTTGGAGAGATCCAAACATCCATTGTCCTTGGAGAAGTTCTCCGGAAGAGACATATACCAGAAATCAAGAACGAGACCTTGCCAGAAATAGGTTCTCAAATCAACGCTTCAGCCGTCAAGAACAATTTGAAGTCCACCGGCATCAAAATCTTCATCCAACCAGAGAGCCGACGCCAAACCACTACTACGACCGATATAGCAGAGATAGCCCAAGACACTCTGATGAACCACGACCAAGTTTCCCAACTTTCAATGGCAAGATGGGAGATTGGGACGCTTTCTGGCTGAAATTCCAATTGCTGTCAGACAGATATGGTTGGACCGGACAAAAACTAGTAGACCAACTGCTCCTTAACCTCAAAGATGAAGCACTTACATTCGCAGCAAATCTTGACCTTGGCATCCGCCAGAATGCAACTAAGCTGATCAGAGCCCTCCAAGAGAGATTCAGTATTAACGACCCAGCCGAGACTCAGCGAGCCAACCTGAACCACGTCCGTAAGGGTTCCAGGGAGAATCTTCAAGAGTATGCATCTAGAGTCAGAGCTATGATGTCCAAAGCGTACCCAGACATTGGCAACACAGCAACATATGAGCAACTCCTGCTTCAACATTTCATGAACGGCCTACCAGACCAGAACCTTGCCTATGAAGTCATGGTTAGACAGCCAAAGACCATTAATGAAGCTGTTAACTACGTCCGGTGGCATGAGTGCTGCAAAGAAACCACAAGAAAGAGATCAAACCTGCGTCATCTGAGTTCTGACCCAGATATTGAATATGAAAAGTTTGACGAAACATTAGATGAAGATAAGCCAGACGTGCGACGCCTGAATAACAGAAAATTTGTCACTGAAGAAAGACTCCAACAATTTGCCAGAGACCTGAAGAGAAACATCTCAACAAAGAAATTTGACAGAGATGAGAAAGACCAGCCCAATCAGCAAGCTAACAGACACCATAAGATAGTTTGCTATGGCTGTGGAATGGCTGGCCATATCGTACCGAATTGTCCCTTGAAGAAAGGTCAATCAGACAAAAATCTGTCGGAAAACTTCAGAGGGCTGGATCTAATGGCCGAGAGACAGCCCAAAGCCTAGACAACACATACCATTATTTTGATGAAATGGCCACACAACTACAGAAGACATACCATGAATACCCACGCCGTGAAAGTAAGGGATTGAAGAAAGAAAACAATCCTAGACCCGACACCCCTCAACATAACGATCAGAGAGGGGCTCAAACTAAAGCAGAAAATCACACTTTGACGGCGACTATGAAGAAAATTGAAGAAACAGAAGAAGACGGTGATGATGAAGGAACTGCCGAAGTATTAGTAAACAGAGTTAGAGCTGCAACGATTCGAGTTCCAATGGTCATCCACGGAACTCAAGCACGCGCTGTTGTGGACACCGGGGCAGAAGTTACAGTTATCAGCCAACAGTTCTTCAACAAATTAGAAGACAAACCTATCCTTCAAAAAGCAAAGAGAAAACTAGTCGTTGCAGAAGCAGGACGAGCCATGAAAAGTTGCGGCCTCGCACACCTAGAGCTTCACATTGGTGATATTGACTTCACCTGGCCAGTCTACGTTGCACCCATATCAGATGATGTACTCCTAGGCTGCGATGTCATCTATGAGAAAGACATTCTTGTTAGCACCAGAAGAGGCTTGAAAGTCAACGACAAGTGGGTCAGCTGTCACATACAGAAGTGCGAGTCCGAAACAGCCAGGGTTACGCTAGCCAGTTCCGTCACCATACCAGCTTATAGCGAATATTTTATGACCGGAAGATGCGAAAGGCTGATTGATTCAACTTCTACCTATGTTTTTGAGGGAGCCGAAGAAGTTAAAGACAAAATTCTCATAGCCAGAGCAGTCGTCACCCCAGCTTCAAGAGAAATACCTTTGAGAATAATCAACCCATCATTTTCACCAGTCAAGATAAAGAAAGGAACTGTCATCGGAGAGTTGAATCCTGTTGGCAGCATCTTAGAAGGCTCAAAATCAACCATAACACCCATGATGGAGAGGGAAAACTCCATATGCCGCCTACAATCCATGGACAGTCGGCACGAAAGACAAATCCTATCCAGTCAACCATCACCACATGCCGACCCAAATCTAGAGAAGGTCCCGGGGCATCTGACTGACCTCTTTCAAGAAAATTCCAAAAACTTAAAGAACGATCAACGAGAGAAATTTGTTTCTCTTCTTAACAAGCACAGTGAGACATTTGCAAAATCAAAGACAGAACTTGGCAAATGCTCCGTACTGAAACACAGAATTGAAACTGGCGAAGCTCCACCAGTAAGACAGCCATTACGACGCACTCCACAAGGTTTCGAAGGGGAAGAGAAAAAGTACATCGAAGAGCAATTGAAGACCGGAGCCATCCGCCCCTCAAGAAGTCCTTGGAGCTCGCCCTTGGTTCTGGTCCGGAAAAAATCTGGTGAAGTCCGCGTCTGCGTTGATTATAGACGAGTTAATGATTGCACTATTAGAGACGCTTATCCACTGCCCAGAATAGACATGTGTTTGGACTGCCTCTCGTCAGCAAAGATTTTTTCAACAGTTGACCTCCAGAGTGCCTACATGCAGCTCGAACTTGCAGAAGAAGACCAACCTAAGTCCGCCTTCATAACAAAACATGGCCTGTTCGAGTACACCGTCATGCCATATGGACTCTGCAACGCGCCAGCTACCTTCCAACGCTGCATGGAACTGGTTCTACGTGGTTTACAGTGGGAAGCAATTTTGATCTATCTTGACGACATCATCGTCATTGCCACCAACTTTGATGAGCATATTCAGCGACTAGACCAAGTCTTCGAAAGGTTAAAGGCAGCCGGCCTCAAGGTGAAACCATCCAAGTGCGAACTCTTCCGCCATGAAGTTCTTTTCCTAGGACATGTTGTAGGACAAGATGGTATCCATCCGAACCCGAAGACAATAGAAGCAGTCATGGCCTGGACTGAACCGAAGTCGGTGAAAGAAATACAACAGTTCTTGGGTCTCTGTTCTTACTACCGCCAGTACTGTGCCAACTTCAGCGACATCGCCAGTCCACTAACTAGACTAACGAAGAAGAATACACCATTTGAATGGAGTGCAGCCTGCCAAACAGCCTTTGAGACTCTTAAGGAGAAGCTATGCTCAGCACCTATCCTCGCCTACCCAAGACACGGCTTGAAATACATCCTAGACACAGATGCATCTGATGTCGGCGTTGCAGCTGTACTTTCACAAGTCCAGGATGGCCAAGAAAGAGTCATATCCTATGCTTCGAAACGACTGAGCGCACCACAAGAGAGATACAGTGTGACCAGACGAGAACTCCTAGCTGTAGTTACCTTTGTCAATCACTTCAGACACTACCTGCTTGGCCAAAAGTTCCTACTACGTACAGACCATGGATCTCTGCGGTGGATATTCAGCTTCAAAGATCCACGGGGACAGACAGCCAGATGGCTCGAGGTGCTGACCCAGTATGAATTTGACATTCAGCATAGACCTGGCACAAAACACGGCAACGCTGACGGCCTTTCCAGAAGAGATTATGGTCCAATTGCCTGTGACCATGAACCAGGAGATGTCGGAGGGTGCGAATATTGCCTTTATCAGAGGGAAGATTGGAAAGACTTCGCAGAGAACATAGACAATATAGAAGATTTGGGTGCCACGGGTAAAGTCAGAGCACTGCAACTCTACCATAGCCGCAGCATTGACATGAACGGACCAGACAACGCAGAGGCTGATGCACAGTTCATACCCCGCTACTCTACAGAGGACATATCAAAACTGCAGAGAGAAGATGAAGACCTGAAAACTGTCTGGAAATGGTTTGACAATCAAGATATGCCTGATAGAGATGAAGTTTCCCAGTATTCTCCAGCAGTTCGCAAATACTGGCTAAACTCAGACAACGTAGTTCGCCGAGATGACGTCCTGTACCAGAAAAGGTTTACCGGGTCAGAGAAATTCAACTACCAACTATTGGTACCAAGAGTTCTGCGCCAGGAAGTTATCAGAAATCACCACAACCCAAAGATTGCTGGCCATTTTGGTGTAAACAAGACATCAAAGAAGATACGCCAAAGCTTCCACTGGTTCAAGATGGACTACGACATCAGAAACCATATAAGATGCTGCGACGTCTGCAACCGACACAAAAATCCAGTGAAGAAACCGAGAGCCAGACTGAAAAAGTATAATGTAGGCTACCCCATGGACAGGATTGCCATTGATGTAATTGGGCCATTGCCGAAGACAAGCCAGAACAACCGTTTCATCCTTGTTGTTGGTGATTATTTCACCAGATGGATGGAGGCCTACTGTATACCAAACCAGCAAGCACATACCATCGCCGACAAGCTGGTTAACGAGTTTTTCTCTCGTTACGGGACACCACTCGAGCTTCACTCGGACCAGGGCCGAAACTTCGAAAGCGAACTTTTCAAAGAAGTTCTAAAGTTGCTTGACGTGAAGAAGACAAGAACAACAGCCTATCGCCCCAGCTCTAACGGCTTAGTCGAACGTTTCAATGGCACATTGGGGAAACTGATAAGCAAGTTTGTGGATCAAAGCCACCATGACTGGGATCAATCCATTGGACTCCTGCTTGCAGCCTACCGCAGCACTGAGCACCCAGCTACAGGTTTTTCACCGAACTATCTTATGTATGGGAGAGAAGTCAACATGCCTAGCTCAATCCTTTACCCGATGCCACAAGACGAAAACCCACCAGAAGTTCATGAGTATGCCAAGTGCCTGAGGGAGAAAATGGAGGAGTGTTTCCATCTTGTGAGATCCAATCTACAGAAAGCCGCACAACGTCAGAAGAGAGACTACGACGCCCGCATCTCTGAGCAAGAGTTTAGCTTAGGAGATGCAGTCTACCGCCGCAGTGGATTGGACCGGAAGCTGGTAGCCAAGTACTCAGGGCCGCACATTGTTACAAAGGTGTACAGCTCCACTGTGTACGAGATCAAGGGGAAGAAGACCTCGGCTATCGTTCACCACGATCGCATCAAGCCATTCCCAGGCAACCTTCCGAGATGGGCAGTCCAGCTCCAACGTCAGGTGTCTGGTAACATTAACTAAAATGTTTAACTAGTAATTGCCACAAACTGAGCCAAGCCAGAAATCATTACCATAACATGCCATGATATGAAGATGTACTCTCCTACTAAGACTGGCCTTCCTATCAGATAGATCATCCTACCAGGAGTTCCGCGGGAAACTTCACCAGTAAACCATCAAGTGTATCCTGTGAGGCAGCATAATTACGGAAACGCGAGTGGTGGTGTTTGTTAGATAGATTTAGCCCTTTCAATGCATTTTCTCATTTACTGTATATACCCAGATTTTGAGCCTTGATGTCAAGTCTCTGATCTGAGTCTACACAGTTTGACTTTTAACTTTTGGCCATTTTGCTGGCGCTTCTTTATACTAGTCATTTCCAAAACATTGAAAATTCAAATGTAGGTGATTGCGTATATTAAGCATTCAACGGGTTAAGCTAACTAACCATTTTTTTTTTCTCTCATATTACGCGTATTTTGTTTAAGTAGGAAAAACACCACAAAATGTGAAACAAGTGTTAATTTTCTTTTTAAATACTCGCGCTACAGAAACTTTCCATGCCACAGAAGAACTTCCGTGTATCCATTCAGCAGACACATAGACTCTAGATTTATTTTCATTTATAACATCTTCGTGGTCCTGGCAGTTATTCGACATGAACTCTAAATTTCTTTTTAACTATTCACTTCGCGAGACATTCAGACCCATCCAGGCGACAACGAAGACTCTACAGAAATTGATGTATTAGATTGTTAAGATTAGTTTTTTCCAATGCCAATATACTTTGCGGCTTTTAAATATTGTAGTAATCAAATGTAGCCGAAAACTTACCAACAGTTATATTCCTGATCAGTTAAGTGAGTTACTTGCTTAACTGCTTCGGAATGTGCACTGTTTGTGTGCACTTTAGGTATTGGCAATGGAAAAGTTAAGTTTAATTATTTTCTGTTAGTTTATTTGTATTACCTCACAGTTTATATCTTGCCATTTTTCATTGGGTTGCTAGATTGTATTTTTTGGGAATATTATTTTTGTTAGATTGTATTTTTGTGATTTAGTGTTTAATGCGTCAATCTTATTTTTGCCAGAGTTACCTAGATTTAAGCTCTAGTGTAGGCGTTTTTGTTTTCTTGGTAATTTAGCAGCGTGGAAATACTAGGTTCTAATATCTAAGTATCAGTTGTTTTACCTTTGTGCTGAGGTCTTGCTTTATTGCGCATACCCACCCTTCCGGGATTTGGTCTTAGGTTCAATATCTATCGTCACTTCTCAATTTTTGTTGGTTTTTTTTAAAGATTTTTGCATTTAACAGTTTTTCTAAACTTTACTCTGGCAGGAATAATGATGTCATAGTGAATGTATTAACCCAGTGAAAACCTTTACGGTGCTCTTGTATTTAGATATATATTATTATAGCATGATAGTGGTTCCTGATAGTGCTAAGACAGGATAGGTTGGGCTAGTTTTTAAATCTTTAAGGAGTAGGAATAAGTTTTTGATATAAATTTTTCATTTTTTCATTTTCACTTTTCATCAGCATTTTCATCAGTATTTATTTTTCATTATTCATAAAGTAAAGTCTATTTTTGCTGTTATAAAATACCTTTTTCCGGTGATATTAGTATAAAGGTAGTCAGGGTTTTGATTTTTGCTTTGAACTTGGTAAAGTTGTCATATTTTCGAGTGAGGAGTCATAGTTGCAAACTTATACATGTGTATTTTTTGCATTCAGAGATTGAGATTCAGTCTTACATTGTAACTTAGTTACAACTTTCATTAGTCACATTTTTTGTGATAGATATTGCTCTAATTCTAGGGAATTAGTTTTGCATAATATTCTTTGCGCATAAAATAGTTACTATGTTTTGCACATTTTTCGTGCATTTGTACTTTATTTTTACTTTTCATACTTTTGCGCTAGTCATATATTAAGATCTCTGTCTTAATGTGTATGAGATGTGCCATGAATAGTTTTGATATGGACTTTAGAAGATAAGACGATGTAAATAGTGTTTGCATTTTTGTATGTTGATAACATGTTCTTTATGAATTGTCAGATTTTTTCATTTTTTCATTAGGCTTCAAAAACATTCTTTCTTTCATATAGTTCAGAGAAGTTCTATTTTTCATAGATATATATTTTTTTCTTTCATATTTCTTACATTAAGAAAATATTTTTGGAAGAAGTTTCATTCCTTAATCAGTCAAAAACTAGTTCTCAAAGTGATGTAAATACCTGTAAATATAACAGTTATTCTTTGTTCTGTTTTTCAAATATTATTTTTGTTTTGCTAAGAGCACAAGAGCTTATTGTTCTTCTAGCATAGTATATATAGAGTTTAAGAACATGTTCACTTTTGTTTTTAAATTTTTAAACTTACTACTGATGTTTGCTTGTATTTTATGTTTGTTAAAACATGCCCACTCTAGTATTATACAAAATTTACGCATTTCGGGGACGAAATATTAAAAATATCTTGCGATATTTTTAATTTTTCACCAGGGGATGCAGTGTTGTAAAACTGGCTAGAGTTGACATGTTTCTATAACTTTTTAGTCTTAGAGTTGATATTTTACTTTATTGATATTGATTATGCTTATGTAAGATTATTCCTTGTAAAACAGCATTTTTGACTATTGACAACTGTCATCATGGCCGAAATCTGTTTACGCAGCTTTCGGTGTATGATGTCAGTATGTTTTTACCTTAAATGTTGAATTAGAGCTGAAAATGTATTTTGACATAGCAAGTTTAGCAATCTATATAGGTTATTATAGGGAAAAATGTCAGGCATTTAAACTACTCTTTTAAGAAGGAACATTTGCTAATTTTGTGATAAAAAGGTGGTTCTAGACTTAAATAAGCCTTTTGGGTGATTGGATCCTGTTGACATACAGTTCAACAGGGTAATTAGTCACTTAAAATGTTTGTTATTGTTGCTAATTAGGGAGCAGAGGTCCGATTTTGGTGACCTACTTTTTCTGATCATAACAAAACCTTATTCTGCATAATACACCTTGTTTTCCACACTTATATGATATATTATGTGTAACTAGTACTTTAAGGAATATTTTCATGATGTTTTTATGCTGAGAATATGTAATGGGAGCTTGTATTTGCTAATTATCTTCTAGGCTGAAAGTAGGGGTCAGGTTGGGAGAATATGGATTAATTCCATCCTTATCTGGTTCTACCCTAAGTCTACAGAATTATTCATAATTTTTGGATATAATATTCTTATAAAGCATGGTCTAAATTTGGTAAACCTTAACTTTGGATATTGGGAAAATTATATTGATTGTGTAATTAGAAGATTTGTGTGAAAATCAGCCATGGCGGCCATGTTTTTTCCCTTTCACCAAGGGGCAAGCTCCAGTAGGAATTTCTTAGTTTTGTTATGTGAACTTATTATTAACTTTTGATAATTGCCATATTCATTTTCTTGCATTTAAAGATTATATTGTGAGTTTTAGATTTTATTAATGTGTATTAAGAAAAAGTTAATTCAATAGGATCTTGGAGAGTTTTTACCAAGAATCCATCAGCCAATCAGTGAGCTCAATTTTGTCACATGACTTGGGGTCCAGCTTCTCCCTATAAAAGAAGCTGCAACCCAAGTTTTTGACACTACTTAGTCAGAAGCCAGCAGAACCAGAACTCAGAAAACCTCAGCTCAGAAGAAGGCATCACTTCAGGCACTTATAGCTTATTTATTAAGCTATAACTTGGAAAGATTAATATTTCAAAGAGAGTTAACAATTTAGTAACAGTATTTAAACTACAGCAGAGGACCTTTTCAGTCCTTATTTCTTCTCACTTTTTCATAGGCTGAGACAATGATATGGTTAATGGTGGCTGCAGGATTGAACTTGATCTGTAATCTGTTCATTTTTGCTGCCATCATTGTCAGTATTTCAATAGTTGCCATTCAACACAATATTCTTACTACTTGGCTGGTTCTTTTTAATGTTTGTGGCAATTGTTCTAGATTTCATGATATGTAATTAAATTTGTTCTTAATTGAAAGAAAGTTTTAAAACAGTTAAACTTTATTCTTATTTCTGACCCTAGAGGTCAGTGGTGTCATCCTGACTGAAGTGATTACAACAACTTGACTAATTGCCTTAATTAATTAAATTAATTAAAGTGATTGGACTAGTTGATCTGATCCAGATCCCGTCTAGCTCGTTCGACTCCGTTCTCACAACAACTGTATAAAGTGAAATATTTTCTTCTGTGGAAGAATAAATTAAAGACATAAAAAAGAATATGTATGGGTTAATAGGTTAATAAATATAATTATTTACATTTTCTAAATATAAGAAACTATATGTAAATGAGTGGCAAATAGTTTGGATCCAGATTAGAAGCAGCATTATGTGGCATCTGACCTGGATCCATACTGTTTATGGCCAAGAATTAATTGTGGACTGATAGACAGAAAGATAAACAAACAAACAAAACACAAACAAACAAACAGACAGACCAAAAGTAATATGCCTCGAACTAAGTTGTGCTTGAGCATAAAATAGCAGACATCACTTTCATTTCTGTTATGTATCTCAGTGACCTGAGTTCAGAGCTAGCTATGGGTCAGTTATGCAATTGGAGACGGTCTCAGAGAGAAATGACTATTATTATGCTGAACTGTTGTCTGCTCCAAATGTTTGTATGTGAAATATGTAAAAAATAATAACTTATATTTTCTAAATATAAGAAAATATGTAAATGAGTGGCAAATAGTTTAGATCCAGATTAGATGCAGCATTATGTGGCATCTGACCTGGATCCAAACTGTTTGCAAAAATGTTGCATTTAGTATAAGGGTAGCTTCTTAGCCTGGAAGATACAATGCGTCTGTATAAAACGGATCATTAGAGAGTTTTTACTGTCAGACCTGCATCAAAAAGCACTGATATGGCCAGGGTTGAGTCAAATTTGATCCTAGGGTTTTGATTTTTTACAATTTTGAAAGTGATTTAGTAGAAGATACTATTCATGCAATATCTAAGGTGTGGGAACAGTGTTTTTTTACAAAAAACTTGTTTAAAGTTTTTCACTTTTTTTAATAAATTTCAATAAGTAGTCCACTTTAAAGTTTCATTTTAACAATTTCTGTAGAGAAGCATCCAAGGAACACCGTGAGCAAATTAGTTTTTTCCTCAGACTCGCGGTTTCAGAGGAGTTGTCGCTTGAAGTAAATTTGAACGGACGGACAGACGGACAGACGGACGGACGGACAGACGGACAGACGGACGGCGGGCGATCACAACAGCTCACCTTGAGCCTTCGGCTCAGGTGAGCTAAAAACAAAAGGAAGGGGGTTGTTAAGAAAAAAAAAGATCGTACCCTGTGTGGCTCGAACCGGCTACCCCCGTCATGCCAGGCAGAGTCGCTATCGATTGAGCTACGGCGACTTCGTTGAAATTTGGCTTGTTAGTTAATTATAATTGTGAACCTAATTATGTATTTACGCTTATGTATAAACACTTTTTATTCAATTAATTATCTATTCTACTTATTCTGGGACAATGCTTGCTGCTTTATAAACGGGAGAAGAAAACAAACCCGAAAACTACACCGCAAATAAACAGTCACACATGTTAGTATGCGAGAAGAGTGACGTCATTTTAGTCGGGAAAGTCCCTGACAACGGCCATAATTTACTCTTAGTTTTTTTTTCGATAAGAAAATAATTTAGTATTTTCTTAGAGTAAAAGTTAGCGAAAAATAATCTTAGTTGAAAATGTTAGAGTTTAGAAATTTCTAATTAAAATACTTAGAATGTTTCAGAATACGGCCCCAGATATGGGGTGAATTTCAAAAACTAAAATCTTTATTTCCGCTTTACACCCTATGGTCTCACTACTCATTAGAATTGTCTCAAAGAGACGATTCTAATGAGTAGTAACACCATAGAATTTGGTGCTGAAATTAATGAGAAAATGTTGAAATTATTCAGTTTACTCCCTTCTTATCTGGAGCCCTGTTATCCAATAATTAAGGGTTCCAATTTTCAGCATCACTCCCTTCTCTCAGTAGAGTAGTTTCCCTTGTATTCCCTTTAAAAGTCCACAGTCCCAAGATATTTTCAGTTTTGATAAAATAACTCAATTTTAAACTAAAGAAGCTTCTAATTTCCTGTTATCCTGCATAAGGCAGACACCTGTCTTAACTCTTTCTTCCCTGAAACTTTAAATGAACAATTCCAGTTTCCATTTAAGTCTAGTCCATTTCTGACTTTTAAGGGTTGTTTTTGTCAATGTTTGGAATTATGACAAACAGTGAAGACCCTGATCAGAG
This sequence comes from Gari tellinella, assembly GCA_922989275.2. Classification (NCBI taxonomy): domain Eukaryota; kingdom Metazoa; phylum Mollusca; class Bivalvia; order Cardiida; family Psammobiidae; genus Gari; species Gari tellinella. The sequence continues at coordinate 34,334,033 of OV277872.1, forward strand.
GGCTGCTTTCCGAGCCCTCTGATCTGGGTCTTCACTGTTTGCATAGGACAAGTGTACTGTTCAAAGGTACACTGTTTGAAAAGGACGCCTATATGCGGGACTAGGGTTCAAAGGGTTAACCCATTTACCCATACCGTAAAAATCCAAAGAGTTGGGACACCCTGCTGTAATTATCATAAATTTTTAATAAATTGCTTTTATCACAAAGTAATTTGTCCAAACTGAAAGGCAAACAGTGTAGACCCTTATCAGACACAACACTTGCACTTGGGAGCAGTCTGATAAGGGTCTGCACTGTTTGTCTAGGATTGTCTGTACCAATACTTAGAATAATTACGGTAAATAAGCTATTTTAAGCATTTAACTTATTCCTCTGCTAAAGAAAAACAATCCACTTTATACAGTCATGAATACTGATATATGCACCATACATATTTCTTTATTCTAGCAGATGATAGCTTAAACAGGCTGAAAGTAAAGCAGAATATGCCTTTACCCAATAGCCCGATTCTAGTTTTGAAGACTGATGACCACTTAAAGCAGGTTGCAAGTAAAGCAGAATGTGCCTTAAGACACATACTGCTTTACTTTTGTTCTGATTTATGCTACAGTCAACTAGGATATAGGACATATTTCTTATGTCATTTTCATGACTATAAAAATGAACAATTTTCTTCAGTGGAGGAACAATTTTAAGGTGTAAAATGGTGTATTTATGGGGTAATAGGTTAACAGTGTTGACAAGGTTTTTCTATAACTTGACCTACTGACCTACTTTTTGATCCCTCATGACCCATGTTCAAACTTGTATTTTGTTAAGAACAACATGTGGATCAAGTTTGATATGTTCACAAGTAATTGTGGACTTATGTACTCACAACCTTTGTCTTATGTGGCTATTTCCTTTTAACTTTTTTTAACTCATTCACCCCTGACACTTTAAATGGACTATTCCAATTTCAAAATAAGTCTAGTCCATCTTTGACTATTTAGGGTTGACTCTAACTATATTTTTCAAAATGACAAACAGTGTTGACTCAGATCAGGGTCTACATTGTTTGCATGGGACAAGTGTATTCCTCACAGGTACACTGTCTGTAAAATGACGACTATACTCGTCGCTAGGGTTAAATGTGTTAAATATCATGTTGCTCTAAGTAACTTTGAAATACAATGATAATAGGAGCTAGCCCTAACCCTATTCCCTCTAATGGCCAGATGAATGTCACAAGAAATGGCCAGGTTAATGTAAGGAAAAACTGCCAGCTTAATGTTTTTCACTTATGTGGCTAGTTATTTTGGCTACACATTGTAGTACACAAGTATTGATTTATGCACTGGGATGGACACAATGCAAAAGGCAAACCAAATAGTCCAGTCATCCTTCGAAAAAATAGGACCTAACCTTCAACTAATTGCAACAGAAGCAATTCAACTTATTATGTTATCTTTAGGGTATTATAATTAACATATAAAAAGTCTAAAAAAATCTTTTAAGGGGAAAGTGGTTTAAACTCCACTTTTTCAAAGCTTGTGTTCTCCCCCCAAATACATTGCGTATAGTACAATAAGTCGCAAGAAGGCAGCAATACTGGCATATTTCGAACCACTATTTATGATAAAAACAAAACTGCTTTAGAAGCAACATATTTGACTTTATTTTTGATTTCATTATTTACGTTTTTCATCGATATATGTCTTGTGTCTATGTTTTATGGGGTTAATTTACCCCACCCACTATTTCACTAACTCTATTTATAATCAAAATACACATATAGTTGTTATGCTAAATCTTCTGATCAGTAAGGTTATTGCAGAATAACAAATTAAGTATGTTTATTTAATATATTGCATTCGTTAAATGACATTAGATTGTTTGCTTCAAGTATCTGCTTCTTTGATTAACTATTATCAAAGCACTGACAGTACTACTGAAATACGCTGAACACTAACGAAAACGCTTTTACACCAGGACTCCAGATAAGGAGAGTAATTCAAAAACTATAATCTTTACTTTTGCATGAACCATATGGTTTTATTGCTCATTAGATTCGTCTCGAAAAGACGATTCTGATGAGTAGTAGCACCATAGGATTTACTACTGAAATATTTGAGAACATATTGGATTTGTTTAGTTTAATCCCTCTGCCAGTAATTATATTCTTGATGAAAAATTTCATTTTCCATTTTCTCTAATGATTTTCATAGTTTTTTATCGAAATTATATACTCTAGTAAACATGTACTCCACATGTGAAATTCTTCCAAACCCATTTGAATTGGCAGAGATTATTGCAAACGAAAATTTCCACCCAGAAAGAAGCACATAGAAATTGGTAATTCAATGATTTTGAATAACGTACCAGAGACAACTTAGCTTATTCAAACATTAGTAATTGCAAATGTTCGACCAATGTCTAGCAAATAGTGTGTACTATTTTTCTTATTTCCTAAGCAGCTCTACCAGTAAAACATTTCAGAGCTTATCATGTCACTTTTTATTTGCTTTCTAGCTCGTCTTATGTAACCACAGTATGTGTATTGAATCAAGAGTCAAGAGAGCTTTACAATTGATCTATTAATATTAGAGCTAGAACATGTACACTCACAAATGGGCATTTTAACGTTATTAAATATGACACAAATATACATCTGCAGATTGAGAATCCAATCGCATCGTGTGTAGAGGTTTGAATAACTTTGGGTTTTTGAAACTAGCTGGGGTCATTTGTCAGGAAATATGAAATGTGTGTACATTATGTTCTTTTGTGATAATGAAAAGCAAACTGTTATAATTATAAACATAAGAAAAAAAGGGTGCCATGTTTTATGTGTTCTAATTTACCTTGAATGTCTCTATGGGCTGGTTGTCGTGTATTACGCAACATTCAATAGTTTATGTACAATAAATAAAATCGGCTGACATCACTTTATTTTGGTATGCCCTAATGTGTCACCACAACTTGCGTTACTCACGGTTTAGATTGCCACATGTATTCTCCAAGTAGATGAACACCACTTGAAGAGAGCTATTCCATTCAACTTAAATTATCTAAAAGAAAAACCAGAAATAGTTGTACGATCTTCCTTTCCTGAAATCTCTCAGATCTCTATGACGAAATTTGGTGTCAATTGGAGCAATGATTTTCAGAATGATACTTCTGAAGACCTTAATGGTGGGAGAAAGACATGAGATACCTCTCCAGTTGTTGCAGCTTCCCATGTCACCACTCTTTGGAAACTTTACAATGACTCCTTTCTCCCATCATCAAATGCCCTTTTAGCCAAACCTCTTTAAGTACGATGTTGTAGTAGCCTTTGGTTTTCTTGGTCTTCTACTTTCAGCATCTTAGCACACACTCGATCCTCTCCTTGAGATTTCCAATTCCTAAGCCTTTGTATTGCAGAAATGACTTATGTACTAGGTCCCAGGGTTTGGTAGTAATGTAAAGATTCGCATCCGCTCCTATAATGTCTGCAAGTATGGGTGGTTCTCAACTGTTAACGATGCTTTGGAATGATGGTCGTAACCATTAAGGTTTTAAATGCCCATTCTGTAACAAAAGAGTCATCTAATGGGTTGACCTTTAGGCACTGATTTGTGCCTTTGAACTCTTGAAGTTTTTTCGTCATTTGTAAGACTGACTTTATGTCCTTGTTTTCCTTGCCCAATTATTTCAGTGTGACAACAAAAACATCAACCAGGAATAAATGAAAACGTATAAAGACCACTGATGACTACACGTGTACACCATGTGATATTTTTCATTTTTTCGTTAATAAATGTCTGAACAAAATGAGGTGTCACTATACCTATGTAGATTTGTTTATTCACTTGTAATGTTAACCATATGCCCAATTGGTCATCTGGTTAGGTTGGAATCTTTTATTCGTGAAGCTTTTGTCAAGAATAAGCATTTAGTTGCTGTCTGTGAATGCTTACGATACAACTTGGAAGTATGGTATTATGAAAGACCTCCATGAAAACGGTCTTAAAGGCCGACTTCCGATTTTTATTGAAAACTTTCTCAATGATAGGGATTTTCAAGTCGGAGTTGGAACTACTCTTTCCGATATGCACAAGCAGGAAATGGGTGTTCCACAAGGAAGTATTTTGTCAGTTACTCTTTTTAATGTTAAAATTCATCATCAGCATGGCATAACTTCGCTGACGAAGATTTAGGAAGGAGGCAGACCACCTCGGCTGCAAGCTCGCATGTGACTGACAAGTCCAATACGAGATCGACACACTGGAAAACCTGGTCAGGGTCTGGAGCTTCAGCTGCTCTGGCTTTCCTTGGGTGGCGTTTTTCCACAAGAGAGGCTCTCCGAGACTCCTCAAAGGAGAGAGCAGCCTTGTTGATGGTGTGTCGCCAGCTGTCACGGTCTGCTGCAAGGGTTGACCAATTCCTATGTTCGGTCTGGCAAGCACTGAGGGACTTCTTCAGACAGTCATGTATCGCTTCTTTGGCGCACCTCTGTTCCTCTGGCCAGTTGAAAGTTCACCGTACATAGCGATTTTGGGCAGGCGATAGCTTTCCATTCTTGAACATGCCCGGCCCAGCGTAACTGCGACTTCAAAATCATGGCCTCAGTGCTTGTGATTTCTGCAATTTTGAGGACCTCAACATATGTAATGAAGTCGCTCCAGTGGATGTTTAGGATTGTGCGTAGGTATCTCTGATGGAACCGCTCAAGGACTCGCAGGTGGCTGCGATATGCAACACATGACTCTGAACTATACAGCAGAGTGGTTAGTACTACTGCCTTGTAGACACTTATCTTGGTACCCTTCTTCGGATGCTTGTTGTTCCACACAAGCTTATAGAGTCTTCCAAACGCACTGTTTGCCTTCGTCAGTCTGTTGTCGATTTCCTTATCGATCTTGGCATCTGCAGAGATAGTGCTATGAATAACATTGTTAAAGATATTTCCTCAGTCAATTGATGGACTACCACCCCATTCTTCTCGGTCGGTGTGAAAGTAACGGTTAAACAGTAGCAAAGCATGCACAGCCAATGTCACAAATCTCAGATTGTCTAGAGAGGCCCTTACATAATCACACTCAAGGGGATTTCAATGGGTTTTACTAACCAAACTATCAATTATATGGTGCGGGCCTCACATGAAACACCTCAATGAATTACTGTAGTACAGGTAATCATAAGAACCATGAGATTTGCAGGTAAATTGTCTGGCAAGGCGTTATGACCAAAAGGTCGCCAGGAGATATCTTTAAGTGTATAACTAAGGACACAGATTGTTCATTGTATGTTGATGACTTTTTGATTTGTTACCGTTCTAAAAGCATAAATACTGTTGAACGTCAACTTCAACAGTCCATTAATAAAGTCCAAAAATGGGCTACTGAGAATGGTTTTAAATGTTCTAGATCAAAAACAAATTGTTTGCATTTCTGCCAACTTAGAAAGTTTCACCCTGATCCTGAATTGCACCTGGATGGTGACCCCATTCCTGTCATGGATCAGGCGAAATTTCTACGTGTCATCTTTGACAAGAAACTTTCCTTTATCCCTCATATTTAATATTTAAAGGCAAAATGCCTGAAAACATTAAAATTACTTCGCGTACTTGCACACACTGACTGGGGTGCAGATCGCAAAGTAATGCTCAGATTGTACAGAAGTTTAGTAAGATGTAAACTTGATTATGGGTGTATTGTTATATTTTTGAAAAATGGCAGGAGTCTTGGAATGAGGAAACTCACAACAAGCTCCATGCTGTAAAACCTGTATTAGGTGAATCATTTAACTCGTGCCGACCGGTTCGCCGAGATGAGGTAGTGTTAGCAAGACTCAAAATTGGTCACTCTTTTATAACACACTCTTATTTAATTAAACGCGACGTTCAACCTGAATGTTTGTTTTGAACCTTATACAATCCGGCACATTCTTATTGAATGTGCTGATTTTTATTTAATAAGAGAGAGATTTTTTCAGGCAGATTATCTTCGGGAACTGTTTGAACTTGTTGAAATTTTAAAGATATTTGATTTTCTAAAAAACAATTAATATTTATTCCAAATTGTAAAGTAATAAAATGACATTTTAAAGTTGATTCCATAACTTTTTTCTCTCATCAATATATTTTTCGGCTCTAAATGACCTTTGGTGTCGATGGGCCGTAAAACACAAATCAATCAATTATTTATTTATCCCATATTTTGCAATGATTAACACACAACCTTTATCATGATATCAATATAGACTAGTCAATATAGACCTCCAAGGTCAAACAAATTCCTTCACAAACAATATTTACGCCTAGCGATTACAATTTAATATATCTGATATGTTATGAATAAAAAATCCTCAAAACAATTCCTGTGCATTTTCATGAAAAATGAGTTTAAAGTTTGTAAAAATATGCAGAAAATTGTTTTATCTTAGTGTCACACATAACCCACCGTAGTGACGAAATGTGACGAAAATCGTGACGTCATACTACTGACGTAGCAAAACAAATGGCGGTGTGTAAACACCTTTCGATGTATTTGGAAAATAGATAATATGGCAAAATGTTCAATATTATACAGTTTTCCGATGGCTGAAATACAAGGTAAGCATTTTCACATATTTTGGCATCTTCATCTTGACACTTACACCAAAGCTGATCGTACTAGTCGAGGGTCAACAAGACAACTATTAAGGCATGGTAGGCTATGGTGGGAAATATGCGCCAAAAAAATAAAAGGAAAATTATTAATTTTCAATTGCTTTTTTTACAAATTTCCCCTTAAAATATTTTGTTAGACTTTTAGTATGTTATTATTTAACAAATATATTAGTAGTTTTCGACAAAATCGTTTTTGTTGCAATTATTTGAAGGTCAACTCGCAGAATGACTGGACTAAAATAGATCACCCCGAGCGTTGCTCAGGTGAGCTAAAAAGTTTCAATTTATGCTGTCATATATAATTTTATGCATTACAAAAAGTACATTCTATTATCCTAGCAGATAGTAGCTTAAAGTAGGTTGAAAGAAAAGCAGAATCTGCCTTCAGGCATAATTCTGCTTTTCTTTCAACCTGCTTTAAGTGGTCACCTGTCTTCAAAACTAGAAACAGGCTATGAGGTAACAGTTGTAACAATTAACCCATTGCCCCAAAGCCTGTTTCGAGTTTTAACCCATTACCCAATAGCCTGTTTCGAGTTTTGAACACAGATGACCACTCCAAAGTAGGTTGAAAGTAAAGCAGAATGCGCCTTAAGGCACATTCTGCCTTACTTTCAGCCTGCTTTAAGCTATTATGTGCTAGCTATTATCTGCTAGAATATAGAAAATATTTTTTATGATATTTATTTGTAACAGTATAAATTGGATTTATTTTCTCCAGTAGAGCAATAAATTAAAGACGTAAAATGGTGTTATTATGGGGTTAGGGGTTAAAGATAGTTTACAACTTAAAGCAGGTTAAAAGAAAAGCAGAATATGCCCTGCTTTAAGCTACTATCTGCTAGAATGTATGATACATATTTATAATCATGACTGTATGAATTAGTTTATAAGACAAACCTGTATCTGTTTTGGTAGAATGCTATTTTTGCGTATGGCATTTAGTCTCATCCTCTGGGCAAAGTGTTCCTCCACACACTTGCGCTTGGTATAGTCCTTCTTCATCTGCCAGTTGACCCAACCATACCTAGACCCGTAGCCTGGTCGAGAATACTCTGTACATTTCTGTATGACTTGACATGTCTTGGCTTGGGTCAAACACTGAAAGCATAATCATAATATGTAAACAAGAAATTCCAAGAATTTGATTTTCTAAATCTATTTAGGGTCCCAGATAAGGTACAGTGTTTCAACAAGGGCAATTATGCAAGCAGGCTATGGGGTAATGGGTTAATCTGACACAGATACTTGATGAGCTCATGATCTGTTCCACCGAGTCATATATTAGGCAATAAGTTAAGTATTTCCAGTTGAGTGAAGTCGTGAAATGGTGTCGTTTTTTATGGACGATGGCATTTGTAATGATGCAGAATCCTATTTGTTTTCATTCAAAACTAATTCCATTGTAACACCATGTTGTTATTCTTATAGGTCATACATTTTTTACATTCACTCTTTTGAGTATACCCTCAGAATCCTGATTTTAAAATGACCTGTTTACAGAATGTGGTTCTTTATGTGTTTTACACATACTTAATTCCTAACAGCCCTTTAGGTCATCATAATTTCTTTTTTACTTCAAGAACAAACTCTTGTATTATTATAACCGAAAGACAAGTGTCTTGGATTTCTATTTAAACCATTACTTAAAGGATCAGAAGAAAATTAAGGAATTTTTATTAACGGCAGGTATTCTCATTTTGCAAGAGCAGTTTATCAATCGCGACCGCCCGGTATGGGTCTTTTTAGACGACAGGATAAATCGTGGACCAGCTCGTTTCAACTCCGGGTGTCAGTACTTCATGCTGTCAGCTTTGTTCTTATATGCGTGTCGGAAAGGGTTTATATGCTTAAAAGCACATCCAGTTAAACCAAGGAACATGGTCATGTTTTGAAGGACAACTTTGCAAGTACATGTATACGTCTTAATTTAATGTATATAAACGTTTATAGGGAAAAGACTTAATGTAACCATGTAAATGCCCGACCCTCATTCAACAAAGCTCACAGGTATGTACATCATGTTGCTATTTTTCCGCGAAAAATCAATCAAAAGAGGATACTATAGTAGGTACTAGCTGTAGTACTATACCTCTAGACCATGGTCTGAGCTACAGTTTGCTAGCATCTCTACAGTGAGCAAATTATACAGCAGTTGTTTATCGATTGTATATGTTCAACCAGTAGAGAATTTATCTTTAAATTAGTAATTAACCCTTAGCCCGCCAAATAAATTGTCGTCTGCTATATTTCTCGTCTGCTTTGAGTTTCAAAGTGCTTCAAAGTTGCTCAAAATTGCTGAAAATGTTGTCCGAGTGTCAAACAGCTTGGATCCGGATGAGACGCCGAGTTACTCGGCATCTCATCCGGATCCAAGCTGTTTGCATATGGAGCTATAGTCGTGAGTGGCAGGCTAAGGGTTAACAATAATTTCGAGGTATAAATTTCTTGAGTAAAGTAAAAGCCCACCCGAAGACCATTAGAAAACATTTAGGTGTTGACCCACTTTCTGTTTTGATTTTATGCTCAATAAGACTTCTAGTTAACATATAAGGCTTTCATTCATAATTGGAAAAATTACTGAGATGTGGTATTAATGTTGAATTCGAGGATTATTTTTGCCCAGGTAAACTAAAACATTTATTTTATTGCTAATATGGTAAACGATAGCAGCTTAAAACCAAGTTTAATGCTTAAATTTGTGTATTAGATATTTTCCTGCCATTGCTGACACGCACAGCGGTTTTACTATACACTCCATATATCATATGGAATATGTAGAAACTAGTAAGAGGTTATGTGACATATTTTTTCAAAATGGCCAACCATCCCTCGAAGACCGATGCCTGTTGACTGTAGTAATACATGTATTTAGATCAGGAGAAACTCAATTTTAGACGTAGGTAACCTGATTTTCGTAAATTACACACAAATTGCCCCCGATGGTACAGGGAAGGGAATCAAATGTAAACTGTATGAGTAAGAGAGCAGAAACTATCGTGGAGCGCCATAGAAACACCATTTTCAGGAGTTCAAAGGCAATAACTCCAAATAGGGCCTTGCATGAATTGGCACTGCAGGTTATCGAATGTAATGTCAAGGTAAAGGTCACAAGGTCAAAAAGGTTTGAAAGGTTTTGACACGAGGAAGACACATGCCAAGTATAAAAGGCCCAGGTGCAAAAATGCAAAAGTTATAGCCAAGGTTAAGGTTTTTGGTTAAAGTTTGATTTAATAGGTCAAAGGTCAGGGTCAAGGTCACATGGTCAAAGACGTTGGTATGGTTGGAAAGGTCTTGACACACGAAATATACATACAAAATATGAAAGCCCTGTGCTTACTGGCGCAAATGTTATTGCAATTTAAAGATTTTTACAAAAGTAGGTCAAATTTCAAGGTCAAGGTCACAAGGGTTTGTATGGTTTGAAAGGTTTTGACATGAGGAAGACACATGCCAAGTATAAAAGGCCCAGGTGCAAAAATGCAAAAATTATAGCCAAGGACGAAGGTTAAAGTTTGATTAAATAGGTCAAAGGTCACATAGTCATAGAACAAAGGCATTGACACAAGATTTTGTCAGGATATTGACTTTCAAGCTACCCTTACTAATCATTAAATCTAATTTGTGATTTCTCATAAAATCCATGCCCAATATAGCATTTTCAACTATGTCTGTAACTCTAAGCATTTCCTGACTAAAAGTCTGGTTACCTAAAGTTATTTTAAAATCAGCCTTTCCTTTAAAAGCAATATCTTCCCCAGTCACAGTAATCAATCTAGAGTTAACTGACTTAATTTCAGGTTTTACACTTTCTGGCAAACATTCCAACCATTTACTACTCAAAACAGAAACATTTGCACCAGTGTCACACAGAAAAGAAATAGCTTTATCATTTATCAATCCATCACAGTAATAACCTTTCTTATTACCAAAGCTACCTATATTTTCATATTTGATTTTTGAACCTAATTCATCTGTGGTCTGGCTGCGGTTCCCCAACTCGACCTGTACCGGTTTCCCTGTAACTTTCTACCTTGTTCATTCTGCCTATTATTTGAATATCTGTTATTATCAGGTCTATTGAACTGATTCTGATATCTAGGTTGTGCCTGATAGTTCCTACTTTGAAAATTTGTATTGTATCTATTATCCTGTCTATTTTGACTATTTGACTGATATTTGTTTTTTTGTACATTTTGATAACCATTTTGCAAGCCAAAATTTCTTTTAGTCTGTTCAGATTCATTTATCCTTTCAACTTTCTGTGTGAGAAATTTAATTTGATCTATCAGTTCAGTCATGTCTGGTGTAGCGCCTCTAGACTCAGACACATTAAAAGACTCAGGAGCCTGCTGATATGAATTAACAGATTTCATCCTTTGCTTATCAGCCAACTTATGGGTCTCTAACCTTACTGCTATGGTTTCTGTTTCTGCCACAGATTTCGGACAGCATTCTCTCAACCTTAACCTTATATCCGAATCATCAAGACTATCAATGAAATAATCAAGGGCTAAAATTTCTATCAGTTCTGTGGTCGCATCTGGATATGGTTGTCTAGTTAGCTTTTTCACCTTTTGTGCAAAATCAGAAACTGACTGGCCAGGATCTTTACTAAGTGATTTCAACTGTGTCCTGAAAATTTCAGCTTTATTTCTAGTCCAAAACCTTGATCTGAGAATTTCTGTTAATTTATCAAAATCTCTTTTCTCCCTTTCAGTTAATTCACTTAGTAGAGATCTAGCATTTCCACTAAGACTACTAGCCAAATAAAGAGCTCTATGAATAAATGACCATCCATTAATTTCTGAAATTATATTAAACTGTGTTAAATAATCTTCAATATCTGTAGTACCATCATATTGTTGAGGCTTAACTTTTAGCCCTCCATTACTATCTGAAATATTTTGATTTGTATTTCTGTTTTGATCAAAATGGGATCTAACATTTCGTGAATTCAAATTAAATTGAATTTCTGGATCTGGGTTTTGTATCTCAGACAAACCAGTTTGCATTGTTAACATTTGACTTTCTAAAGTGCCAATCTTTTCCTGTAATTGTGAATTCATGCCTAAAATTGTAGAACTTAAAGAATTTATATTCTTAGCCATTTCTGTAATTTGATTTTCCATCTGAGAACTACTGTTTACTCCATTCGAATCATTTCTGCTCATCATATCCATTTCATCTCTGTCTGTTTCAACAGTAGTTATCAAAATATCTATTTTCTAATTATTTATTTGTATTCTTTTTCAGATCCAGAACCCATTTCCAGCTTCTACAACAACCAATCTATATCAATTCTACTAACTGATTTCTATAACATTGTCTCATGTTTATTTGAAATAAAAAAAAATCGAATTTTTGTATTTTGTCATTTTCCTTCTTTAAATTTCTTTACTCCTTCTTTATCTTTGCTTTATAAATGTTTCAACAGTATGGCTATACCATGTATACCAAACTTCTCAATTTGAAACACTTATTTTTCAAAAATAGAATGCTTCTTTAATTTTCTTTACTTTTTCTTTATCTTTTGCTTTATAAATGTTTCAACAGTCTGGCTATACCAAAGTATACCAAACTTCTCAATTTGAACCATTTATTTTCAAAAATAGATTCTTTACAACCACTTCTGACACCATTTGTCAGGACGGGCCGGAGAGTGGATGTTAAGAGAATCAAAACACAAATAAACATTTCAACATTTAATTATCTTTACCTTTAAAGACATATTTACATTTAATTTACAATAATAAATAGGTTAAAAGCATTAATAAGAATAAAACAGTATTCCCTGTGTCATCCTTAAATCATATCAGTGTTCTAAACTGTATCCGTTATCTCTTCAAATCTAATCTCTCAGTTTCAATCATTTCTAATATCATTTCCAAATCCATTTCCAACTATATCAAATCTTTTATATTTTTAAAAACTGAGCTATTTATATACAAAAGTAATGTGACAAAAACAAGATGTGGGTTTCCCGCATTTCCTAAAATAACGGCCATGACGTCACACATAGTAGCTCCATGGCGGGGAACTCAGGTCTTATTATTAGTGAATCTAAATAAAGAAAATGCTATTAAATCAAAGAGTTTAGGAACTGATACTGAATGGATGATTTAGTAAAGGTAAATACTATGAATTGACACAGATAATATGTTTATATAAACAATATAATTGTCATTATTTTGCCTGTTTCTAATCTTCGTGTGTAACAACAGTGGGTGGGGTAAACGTCCTAACAATATATACATACAAAATATGAAAGCCCTTGACCTACTGGTGCAAATGTTATAGCCATTTAAAGATTTTTACAAAAGTAGGTCAAAGGTCACAAGGTCAAATATGTTGGAATGATTGGAAATGCCTTGACACAAGGAATACACATGCCAAGTATAAATGGCCCGGGTGCATAAAATGCAAAAGTTATAGCCAAGGTTAAGGTTTTTGGTTAAAGTTTGATTAAATAGGTCAAAGGTCAAGGTCACATGGTCAAAGATTTTGGTATGGATTGAAAGGTCTTGACACAAGAAATATACATACAAATATGAAAGCCCTGGGTCTACTGGTGTGAATATTATAGCCATTTCAAGAATTTTACAAAAGTAGGTCAAATGACAAGGTCAAGGTCAAAAAGGTTTGTATGGTTGAAGTCTTGGCAAGAGGAATACACATGCCAAGTTTAAAAAGCCTAGGTGCAAAAATGCAAAATTATAGCCAAGGTTAAGGTTTTTGGGACAAACTGACAAACTAAGAACAAACCAACAAACAGACAGGACAAAAACTATATGCCCCCAAATCATAGATTCTGGGGGCATAAAAATGCATTCCAAACTAATAGCTACATTTTCTTTTTCAATTACGATAAAAATTGAAGTGTTATTCGAGCGCCTGTGAATCACTGCAGGCTGCGCTATTTTAGAGATCCTATCATCCTAGCGTGTCGTAACTGTATCACAACTAGTACTAACCAAGTTACCTAATACCATACGTCTATAGTCAATACTATTGAGTTATATTGGTAATGCGAGTACCCGGGTACCCGAGAGTAGTTGCAGAATGAAAACCAGGGTAGACAAGAATATCGTTACCAACGATGAATGCTCCCCACAAAGAAAACCCCCAATGTATAGCATGTTTAGTAGGTGAACACAGTATCAAGTTTCATCAACTTATGATGTAACTTTCAGGAGATAATTATGCTTCAGACAAAAATGAGAACAGCACTCCCTCTTTCATCCTGTATCACTGTATCAAGTTTCATTAACTTACAATGCAATGCTCAGGAGATATGCTCCAGACAAAATTAGATTTTTTTTAAATAGAAAAGGGGAGATAATTAAATATTGAGAGATGACAGAGTCATGGTTCTTGTGTACTGCACCTCCTGATGTCACCATCTATCACTGTATCAAGTTCCATTAGCTTACGGTGTAGCAGTCAAGAGATATACTCCGGACAAAATTGTTTTGCATTTTTAGACAAGAGCCCCATGGGGCATATTTCGCTCACCTGAGAATAACTGACAAAATGGAGATAATTATTTATGCCCAGGAAGGGGGCATCTTTTACCCGAGGGGCATAATTTGAACAATCTTGTAAGAGGACCTGTAGATGATGCTATGTGCCAAATATCTAAGATCAGGGTAGTAGGGTTTTAGACAAGAAGATTTTTGTAACTTTCCATTGGAAAACAAAATCTATTTTTAGCTCCTGTGACTTACATATGCAACAGACTAAAACCAGTTGAACAAAAATAGGTAAAGGATATTTAGAAGTGTCACCATGCTGAATATCAAAGCTCTGGCCATATTAGTTTCAGAGGAGAAGACGTTTGAAAATTTCACTATATAACTCTATGTAAAACTGTGACCCCCGGGGCGGGGCCAATTTTGACCCCAGGGGCATAATTTGAACAAACTTGATAGAGGACCTGTATGCGATGCTATGTGTCAAATATCTAAGCTCTGGCCCTTGTAGTTTCAGAGAAGAAGATTTTTTAAGTTTTCATTGAAAAAAATCTATTTTTAGCTCCTGTGACCTAGTTATGCAACCGACCAGAACCATTCGAACAATTTTGGTATAGGACATCTAGAAGTGTCACCATGCCAAATATCAAAGCTCTTGCCATATTAGTTTCAGAGGAGAAGACGTTTGAAAATTTCATTATATAACTCTATGTAAAACTGTGACCCCCAGGGCGGGGCCAATTTTGACCCCAGGGGCATTATTTGAACAAACTTGATAGAGGACATGTAGGCAATGCTATGTGCCAAATATCTAAGCTCTGGCCCTTGTAGTTTCAGAGAAGAAGATTTTTTAAGTTTTCATTGAAAAAAATCTATTTTTAGCTCCTGTGACCTAGTTATGCAACCGACCAGAACCATTTGAACAATCTTGGTGAAGGACATCTAGAAGTGTCACCATGCCAAATATCAAGGCTCTGACCACATTAGTTTCAGAGTAGAAGACGTTTGAAAATTTCACTATATAACTCTATGTACAAGAGGGCCATGGCCCTTAATTCGCTCACCTGAGGACATTGAAGTTTGTACCTAAGTTGACTGGGCAAGACAACATTTTAATATAACTATAAATGGAGTTATCTTCCAGACAAGAAAACATGACAAAAGTGAATTTTGTTGCCAAGCTTATGACCCTTATCCATGACACATCCTCTTATCAAGCTATTTCCATTTCCAATAAATGATAATTATTTCACTAGCGTCAACAGAACTGGAATTATTTTCCTGACAATAAAATATGACAAAGGGGAAAAACTAAATATTGCTGCCCTTGTGCATGGCATTTTCTCTCATCAGTTTCTTTCCATACATAAAATTTCATTACAATAGCATCAGTAGAACTGAAGTTGTCTTCTTGACAAGAAAATATCACAAAGGGAAATAACTCAAAAAACAATGATGTCAGAGTTATGGCCTTTGCAAATGGCACTTCCTCTCATCAGGCTCTTTCCAAATAGGCAATTTCATTTTACCCATTACCCCATAGCATGTTTCTAATTTTGAAAATAGGTGGCCACCTAAAGCAGGTTGAAAGTAAAGCAGAATGTGTCTTAACCCTTAGCCTGCCACTCACGACTATAGCTTTATATGCAAACAGCTTGGATCCGGATTAGACGCCGAGTAACTCGGCGTCTCATCCGGATCCAAGCTGTTTGACACTCGGACAACATTTTCAGCAATTTTGAGCAACTTTGAAGCACTTTGAAACTTGAAGCAGACGAGAAATATAGCAGACGACAATTTATTTGGCGGGCTAAGGGTTAATGCACACTTTGCTTTACTTTTGCATCTTACATTTTCATGACTGTTTAAAGTGGAATTATTGAAAAGACATACAGATAACTCTGACAAAACCAATATTAAACATATGTATAAATATGGCATAAGACATAATTACATAACTGTCAGTGGATCACTTCCAGATCCTGTTTCTCTAAGTATGAATCAGACTGAACCATATCTAAACTTTAGCAGACAACATGTTCAGCTGATCATGACCAGTTCTGTGATACCCACTACCAGTTCAGAGTTGCATAATATTTGACCTCAGTGGCTAGAACGCTTGGGCTTACCCTTACCAGACTGAAATGATGTCTGCTTAAAACCTACTGTATGTGAAAAGTGTACAAAAAAACAATTTAGAAACTGTTAAGTTGGTAAATGAGTGGCAAATAGGTTGGATCCAGATTAGATGTAGCATTATGATTATGTTGCATCTGATCTGGATCCAAAATGTTTGCAAATATTGGCTATTTGCCCATAGTATATTAAGGGTAACTCAGGTAAATACAGTTCTGCCTAAATCAAAAATACTGTAAAACCTGCCTAGAGCAGCACTTAAACTGTGCAGGGTGGTGTCAAATGTGACCCTAGGGATTTCATTTTAACAAACTATAGATAGATCCACCAGGAGATTCTACTGTACAAACATCAAAGCTTAGGGCCTAGTAGTTTTGGGCAAGAAGATTTTTTAAAGATTTTTGCTTTTTTGCTTTTTCAAGCAGAGTTTGTGCTTTTTTTCCTTTTTTTTTGAATAACTTCTGTAGAGAAGCATCCAAGGAACATCATAAGCAGTTTGAACTCTCCCTACAATCGGCGGGTTTCAGAGGAGATGTCGTTTGAAGTAAAAGTGAACGGACAGACGGACAGACGGACAGACGGACAGACGTACTACGGACGGTGAGCGGTCACAATAGCTCACCTTGAGCCTTTGGCTCAGGTGAGCTAAAAACTGTGACCCCCGGGGCGGGGTAAATTTTGACCCCAGGTGTATAATTTGAACAAACTTGATAGAGGACCTATAGATGATGCTATGTGCCAAATATCTAAGCTCTGACCATTGCAGTTTTTGACAAGAAGATTTTTAAGATTTCCTTATTTTTTCACTTTGGTTGCCATGGCAACCAGAGTTCTGCATTGTTTTTAATTATTTGAACAAATTTGAAAGAGCTTGACCAAAGGAACATTTCTGGAAAGTTTGGTTGAATTCTGCCAAGCGGTATAGGAGAAGAAGTAATTTGAAGCAATTGTTAACGACGACGGACACAGGGCCATCCCAATAGCTCACCTTGAGCCTTTGGCTCAGGTGAGCTAAAAAAGGGAGATAATTCAATATTGGGAGATGACAGAGTTACCCTTTTTGTGTACTGCACTTCTTTTGAACAGTTATCCTCTATCACTGTAACAAGTTTCATCAACTTACCGGTAAGGTGTAACTGTCCAGAGATATGCTCCGGACAAAATTGATTTTTTTAATGAGAAAAAGGGAGATAATTCAAAATTGGGAGATGAGAGAGTTACGGTTCTTGTGTACTGCACCTCCTTCTGTCATTCTCTATCACTGTAGCAAGTTTCTTCAAGTTAAGATGTACCGTTAAGGAGATATGCTCCTGACAAAAAAGCATGATGGACCATCAGGACGGACGTACCCACAATCTTCATATAAGTGGCCATTTCCTTCTTTATTGTATCTCTTTATTAGGTTTAAATGTGTGTGGTTAGCCACATAAATGAAATCTAACTTTGTTATAGAATGATCTGGAGGCTAACCCTACCCCTATGTCCCAAAACTGGCCAGGTTATTAACTTAATGTCACAAAAAATGGCCAGGTTAAGGTGGTTTATGGTGAATTCGCCTAGAGATGAACTCGCCTACAATTAGACATATAGTAAACCAGGTAAGCAGACATGCGGTAAGCAGCCCCGTTGATTTTGCGCGGGTGGACACGAGCCCCCCGCCTGTTTTGTGCGTGCGGACATGAGCCCCCGACCCACCCAATGATAAGAAACATGTTTTAGTGTGTGAACTTGTATATTTAAAACTTCAAAACGTGTTATTAAGTGGTCTTTTATCATTATATATATATGGTCGACTATCGTAATCGATAAAGTCCAACCTAGCGCATGGGTGGGGTTTTATCTGTGTGTCCGCATGCGGGACCTAAGCCCAAAGTCAGAAGCACATAGACGGCCACATGTGCCACACACAGTTGAGCGTTCTGTGGCTATACTACTGGCCTTGCATGAAGCATGTTTATCAATTTCTGTCAGTTGTCTAGAACGTTCATACATAGCTGATCCCCTCCTGATAGTTTGCCTCCAGACAGACCTGTTTAGTGCCTTGAGTTCCCAATCAGCAACCACAATGCTGCATTTCTGGAGTGATCGCTTTAGGGTGTCTTTGAAGCGGAGCTTTGGTCTCCCTCTTGATCTACTGCCCTGTGACAGCTCACTATAGAAGAGTTGCTTTGGTAATTTATCATTCGACATGCGCACGATGTGTCCAGACCATCTCAACTGGGATAATGTAAGCAGTGCATCCATACTTGGCATCTTTGCTTGCTGCAGTACTCTGACATTTGAGACCCTATGAAACCATTTGATATGCATAATTCTGCGAAGACAGCGTTGGTGAAATTGGTCAAGTAGTTTTATGTGCCTTCGGTAGGGTGTCCAGGTCTCACAACCATACAGAAGTGCACTCAGGACCACAGCTCTGTACACCGCACATTTCGTATCTATGCTCAGGCCCCTCTCGTCCCATACTCGTTTCTGCAGTCTGCCGTAAGAAGCACTTGCCTTTGCAATGCGACTAGATATTTCCTTGTCTAGGCTGTTGTATTTAAATAAAGAGTATTTGGAAGATGAGAGGCTGCTGCCAAGGTAAGTAAATGAGTCAACATTTTTCAGGGTTGTGTGGTCGATCTTAATCTCAGGCACTCTCGCAGTGGATCCTTTTGCAGGGTGGAACAACACTTCAGTTTTCTTTATGCTTATAGTAAGCCCAAAACGCTTGGTGGCTGCAGAAAGGGAGTCTGCAAGTCTTTGAAGGTCATCTTCAGTATGGGCGACAATGCCGCAATCATCTGCATACAGGAGGTCACGAACAAGAGCTTTCGTTACTTTTGTCTTTGCATGCAGTCGTTGCACATTGAAGGCGCCACCATCAGTTCTGTACGAGACCTGAATGCCTGGGTCTGTTTCATTAAAAGCAGAAAGCAGCATCATGCTGAAAAGAAAGTTGAAGCGAGTTGGTGCTAGGACACAGCCTTGCTTCACTCCATTAGTGACAGGGAACTCATCTTCAGCATTCCCATTGACTATTCCTGCACTCATGCCATCGTGGAAGCAGCGGTTGATTTTAACCATCTTAGGAGGGATACCGATACGGGGCAGAATATTCCATAGTCCTGAACGTGGCACTGTGTCAAACGCCTTTGTGAGGTCGACAAAGAGGATGTAAAGATCCTTGTTCTGTTCTTTGCACTTCTCTTGGATCTGTCTAGCACAGAAAATCATGTCGACTGTCCCTCTGTTCTTACGAAAACCACATTGACTTTCAGGTACCGTCTCGTCCAGAAGATGGGTATTCAACCTGTTAAGGATCACTTTGCAAAGGATTTTGCCTGCTATGCTCAAAAGAGAGATCCCCCGGTAGTTGTCACAGCTAGATTTGTCACCCTTTCCCTTGTACAGGTGGATTATTCGTGCATCTTTCAAGTCTTGTGGTAAGCATCCATCTTCCCAACACGTGCACAAAAACTCGGTAAACTTCTGTATCAGCGGCTGGCCACCTGCCTTCAAAACCTCAGGAGGAATACCATCAGGACCTGCTGCTTTACCACTTTGAAGATCTGCAATAGCTTTCTTTACTTCTTTTTCTGTTGGTCGATCATCCAATTCAAGGCACATGGGTCTCTCAGGGATCTCTTCTATAACACTTGAGTCAATTGATGAAGGCCTGTTAAGGAGCTGCTCAAAGTGTTCAGACCACCTCTTGTTTATTGCCTCATTGTCAGTGAGTAGCTCACCTTGTAGGTTGCGAATAGGTGCTGCACTTCTTTGAGATGGTCCATAAACCCCCTTTAGGCTTGAGTAGAAGAGTTTGGCGTTTTTAGAGTCAGCATAACCCTGGATCTCCTCTGCTTTTCTTTTCCACCATTCATCCTTCATATGACACAGCTGCTTCTGAATGTTTCTCCGGAGGTGATAAAATTTGTCACGCTTTTATCATTAATTAACTTTAATAGTATATGCTTCTTAACCCCAAATGTATGAGAACTTTGATATGTTTGAGAATTATGAGACACAAACAACACCTTTAACTTATGATTATAAGGACACTGGATTCAATCAATTTATCAAACTTACAAGTTTAACTGGCGGTGTTTCTTCAGTAAACAAGAGTCAATTAAACAATTAATTCCAGGTATCATCAAAGTATTACCGACAGTTTGATTCCCTAATACGGCAACGATTATCATGTTTGGTCACTATTGTAATCAAGTTGACACTATACATAACATATATATCATCATCTTTTTCATTCAAGGTATCATGATTAAAATGAAACAATTAATAAATAGTGAGTTATTACTAACAAGCAAGGTAATATTTATAGCCGAAGAAAACTTCATTGTTTGCTAAAATACTAACAAAACATTAGCTAATTATCTGTCTGACCAGGGGGGCTTATGTCCGCCCACGCAAAACAGGCAGGGGGCTCGTGTCCGCCCGCGCAAAATCGGACTGGGGGCTCCTGTCCGGGGGGGGCTCATGTCCGTCAATCAGTAAACCAAATAGTGAATTCGCCTAGAAAGCAATTATATAGTGATTGTATTTCGCACCTATTGTAAGGTATTGATAACATAACAAAACTTGTTTTCAGGTAGTGTTTACTAAGATGGGGTGATCAGTGTAGCGTGTTAATAATTTTTTATGTAGACCTGTGCAAGCGGCATTTTTACTTTCAATAGGTTAAATGTTTTCTAGGTTGGCATCACCCCCTTTCAAAAAGGTTGTCTAATCTGGGTGTAGTGATCAGAGGCTACACAGTACACTAATCTTTCATTTTGTTAAAAAAAATTTATCTGGATAAGAAACAACAAGATAAGTTGACTCTCTACAATTTATATTTTTATTTTTACAATCTACTTGTAAACGGTAGATACACCTGTACTACAAGGTGTGAAATACAATAATTATCATAATTGCTTTCTAGGTGAATTCACAATTTCGGTTACTATATATAACTTATTGTAGGCGAGTTCGTCTCTAGGCGAATTCACCAGCACCCGTTAAGGTTACAAGAAACTGCCAGGTTAATGTTTGTTCTCTTATATGTGCCTAGATATTTTAGTCAATTTTAGCCACGTAACTATCATTTTGTGAGCACGGACAGACAGACGGACATAGCGGCAACTATATGCTCCACCCCCTAAGGGGAACATAAAAATCTGTACTCGTTTCAGTCCTGATCAGAAGCCCGATTGTTGAAAACCATGAAGAGGCAATGCAATTTGGTTCAGTTTGAGATCAATCGACTGTCAGTTGAGCGCTAGATTGGTGTTATTGTGATTCTGATGTCAAGTCCCACATAAGGCGGGAAGTTTTCCTCTGATTCACTTTTAACCTATGTTAAGAATAATTTTGTATGAAATGGTTTTGTATCAAAATATTGGGGTAGTGGGTGGGGAATGTCATGCATGTTGACCTTGCCTTCTGTTGAAGTTTGTACAAAGAAAGCGTTATGTGTATACCGATTTGACAGGAGAAGATGTTACTAAGTTGTTTGCTTTCTTCAAAACATGTGCACAGAGGGCCATGATGAAACCTTCCTTGAGAAATTTCACTGAAGAAGCATCATCCTCATGCCGTATCCTAACCGGATGTTTTTATATGGACATGGAGAAAGTAATACCGAATTTCCCTTTCGAAATATATCGTTATCGTCTCTAACACCGGATGGACATGTAGAAATAAACCGAATTTCCACGGTCCATCGATTCACCCAACAAAACCCAATAGACACCAATAGTAACCAACAGATACCAATAAAACCAAATTTGAGTTAAATCTACTACATATAGGCATTTATATCAATTTATAAGTATTATATTATGAGTTTATGGATATATTTAAGTTATATTTATCATTTGGAGTAAAAAAAATCGACCAAATATACATTAATACCGATCATAACCATACCGCTCCAAATCGACTATTCACCCAACAAAACTTTTGAGATGTGGTCACGTCGCAAAACGAGTTGAATCTACTACATGTAGGCATTTATATCAATTTATAAGTATTATATTATGAGTTTATGGATATATTTAAGATATATTTATCATTTGGAGTAAAAAAATCGACCAAATATACATTAATACCGATCATAACCATACCGCTCCAAATCGACTATTCACCCAACAAAACTTTTGAGATGTGGTCACGTCGCAAAACGAGTTGAATCTACTACATGTAGGCATTTATATCAATTTATAAGTATTATATTATGAGTTTATGGATATATTTAAGTTATATTTATCATTTGGAGTAAAAAAAATCGACCAAATATACATTAATACCGATCATAACATACCGCTCCAAATCGACTATTCACCCAACAAAACTTTTGAGATGTGGTCACGTCGCAAAACGAGTTGAATCTACTACATGTAGGCATTTATATCAATTTATAAGCATTATATTATGAGTTTATGGATATATTTAAGATATATTTATCATTTGGAGTAAAAAAATCGACCAAATATACATTAATACCGATCATAACCATACCGCTCCAAATCGACTATTCACCCAACAAAACTTTTGAGATGTGGTCACGTCGCAAAACGAGTTGAATCTACTACATGTAGGCATTTATATCGATAAAAGAGTATTATAATCAAGGTGTATGGTCATATTAAAGGTTTATGTATCATTTAATTTTAAAAAATCGATCAATTTATGCATTTATGGCAGTTATAACCCTAACGCTCAAAATCTGGAATTCTCCCAACAAAACTTTTGTGATGTGGCCATGGTCGCAAAATGAGTTGAAGCTACCACATATAGGCAATTATATCGATAAATTTATTAGAATCCAAGTTAGTTACTACATTAAACTATCAGGTACCTTATAATTTAAAAAAACTCGACTGTACATTCATTTATAACCGATATAGATCTACTGCTCCAATTATCACCCAATAAAAGCATTGCGATGCGGCGCGCTTACATGATATATCGGACTACGATTCCCACATTTATCAGCTTTTGTAATCACATAACGATGTTGCACACGTGCCGCTAATTGACTGTGCTTTAAGCTCGCTTAAAGACAATGACTGTAATTGAAGGCATTTGCCACATCATCTTATATAGCATATTCATGTATAAGTAGATGTGCCCAGGGCTCGGGACGGGGACCCTGCCTTCGTGAGCCCCATAATTTTGAATTTTTAAAAAAAGAGTTATTTAACAAATATAAGCCAAAACCATTTATATATATTGTCTAAAGAAGTCATATGAATATATTTAAATCTTGTGTTTAGCGGCCACTCAATGATTTGTGATTGACGTTTTAATGTATAGTCTCCGTAGTATTTCGATTATAATAAAATCGATATGTTTTAAAATTAAAATGTTAGAAATAAGCAGACGACAAAATATTAACATAAACTAATCCTGAAACTTTTTGTTAGTCATCAATACAGGTGATGATCAAATTTAACCAATTTAACAGGCTGCCGGCACACTCCTGTCATTAAGCTACATATTAAACGAGAGTATATCCAATTAACGCTCACAGCATGACACTGTCCACTTGTGAATAGGGGATTAACGGTAGTCCTATTTGATCATTGACATCAGCAAATAACCCTTTGATATTCACACCAAATGCGGTGTATTTGTGAAAAGTATGTATACAGACCATTATGCCTTATTATTATATTAATATGTAAAAACGAATAATATTTATAATTTAGTTGAAATAAGTTTTATAACTTTATTAACAGTAGTACCGTTAGGCCTAAAAGCCCATGATGAAAATACATAAACAAATATGCGCGTGAAATATACATTTTAAAAAATCGGAAGCAATTTGTCAGGTCAGATATTAAATGCGCCTTTATTTTGAAATTGATTATTTGTCTGTTATGATTGAGTGGTCGATATACCCAAGATTTATATTCTGTTTTAATTACAGATCATGAAGAAAGAACCTGGAAAAAAGCATGGACACATTTAAGAAGAGATGACATATGAAATGAATACTAAATATAATATATAACTATATTTCTATAGATTTATTGAATATGATACAGTTAAGAAGGAATGACATATGAAATGAAGACTGAGTATACGATATAACTATTGCTGTAGCTTTATTAAATATGTTACATGTATGCATTTTAAAAAACATAAAGAACTTGTTGCTTTCTACCCTGTTTAGAATAAGGATTACATTTAAGTACAGTTAAACTTCGATACCTCGAACTCGGTTCGGTCGAACATATGGCTAAGATAAATCCGGGTAGTTCGAATAACGCGAGCTCGAGATATAGATGTTAGACTGAACAAAATGAACAAACTAATTGCTATCTGCATTATTTCTATCCTGTTTTAGTTCAAGTACATTTTTTTTATTTAATTACACTGTACATCAAAATCAACATTCCCCTTTCGCCATTCTTTTTTAATTAATTAAAGGTACGATTCTTACAGTCACTCGTGAAACTACTACACAGATCTCATCGGATCAGCATCCAAATTGTTTTTGGTAACCATTAAGATTCTACTAGATACAACTAATGATAAAATCATGCGACAATAATTATTTATAAATACCAAAACGGCCATGTCTACATAGCCACAATACTTTGGCTTGTAGTATGCATCTTGATCACACATGATCTTTGCGGTACATCAAAGGCACACTTCTATCAGCGGGTGGTGTTATTGTTAATCCAGTTATCAATAAAGCACAGCTCGTTAAAGGTGATAAACTGTGGCAGTTAGTTATTGATTTAGTGTGAAACACTGTTTGATCAATTTTTAAGTAACAGGAGGTACCCTGATTATCAATTTTTTTTGAATTTATGCATGTAAATTTACAAAATACTTAAACATTTAATTACAATACAATGAAATATAATTACATGGCTACATGTAGTAGCTTCAACTCTTTCATCGTCCAGGTCCACATAGCACAACTTTTGTTGGGTGAATTCCAGATTTGGAGCGTATAGTTATAGCTGATTTTAACTGAATAATTAATGATTGATTTTTAGCTAAATGATACATAAAATTTCAATATAGTAATAAACTTTGAAACTTATGGCCACAAACTCTAATTATAATATATATACATATGCCTAAATGTAGTAGATTCAACTCGTTTTGCGACGTGACCACATCTCAAAAGTTTTGTTGGGTGAATAGTCGATTTGGAGCGGTATGGTTATGATCGGTATTAATGTATATTTGGTCGATTTTTTTTACTCCAAATGATAAATATAACTTAAATATATCCATAAACTCATAATATAATACTTATAAATTGATATAAATGTCTACATGTAGTAGATTCAACTCGTTTTGCGACGTGATCACATCTCAAAAGTTTTGTTGGGTGAATAGTCGATTTGGAGCGGTATGGTTATGATCGGTATTAATGTATATTTGGTTGATTTTTTTTACTCCAAATGATAAATATAACTTAAATATATCCATAAACTCATAATATAATACTTATAAATTTATATAAATGCCTATATGTAGTAGATTTAACTCATATTTGGTTTTATTGGTATCTGTTGGTTACTATTGGTGTCTATTGGGTTTTGTGGGGTGAATCGACGGACCCGAATTTCCATATCGAAATAAATCTCTGTCGTCTAACCTAACCTTTTTTCTTTTTTCACATTTTTCACATTTTTTTTACTAAAAATCACTATTTTCCGAAAAGCGATGGTAGTCTATTTCTTCAAACATCGTTTGTTTATATAAATATTAAATAATACTTTTAGGTAAGTCACGGAATTATATCACATCAATTTAAACGTTTTCAGGGGCGCCGGAGACAGGTTGTTGTTGGAAAAAGGTTGTGGGCCTGGCGAGATACAAAGATTGACATGGCACGGCCTTTTTTCTTTAATCTATCTTATTCGTTACACTTAAAAAAAATCTAAATAGAGATCTAGATGAATTTATAATGAAGACAAAAAAGTCCATTTGATATCCATTGCAAAATGACAAACAGTGCAGACCTTGATCAGAGAACTCCTGTATAGAAAGTAGATCCACGAATGAATAAGCACTTATTCATTCGTGGTAGATCTAATCGACGCCAGAACGGTCTGGTCTGGATGTGATGCAGGCTGTGTGTGTGTGTGTGTGGGGGGGGGGGGTTAATATATCCTGTAATTATGTCTACAGGGCTGCCATAAGTTGACATGAAAAATCCTAAGATTTCCAAATTTGCATTTTTCATGTTTGAGTTTACGAATCGTACTTACCTATTTACCCCATCGTCTGTTTCTAGTTGTGTTGACACGTGACTACTTAAAGCAGGCAGGAAGTAAAGCAGAATCATGGAGGAAGTATACTTCCTCCATGAGCAGAATGCGCCTGAAGGCGCATTCTGCTTTACTTTCAGTCTGCTTTAGCTACCATATACTAGAAAAAAATCCGAAGATTTAGGAAAAATCCGGAGAAATGGCAGCCCTGTGTCTACACCAAACCCTGTATTGAAGATCAACAAAGGATTTTTGCAGACATAAGGAGGTTCGCTTTTGAGATACAGTACTCCATCTCTACAACGACCCACCCACCAAGAACTCCCTCCTTACAACGACCCTTGCCGTTGTTTCCTAAACGGGACAAGTTTGTCTAACGCTTTCATTGCTGCCATACTGTCTGGTTAAAACTGCAGGGCTGCCATTTCTCCGGATTTTTCCTAAATCTCCGGATTTTTTCCCAGTTCATGGTAGCTTAAAGCATGCTGAAAGTAAAGCAGAATGCGCCCGAAGGCGCATTCTGCTTTACTTACAGCCTGCTTTAAGTAGTCGCATGTCAACAAAACAAGAAAAAGGCTGTGGGGTAAAGGTACGATTCGTAAAATCGCACTTGAAAAATGCAAATTTGGAAATCTTAGGATTTTTCATGTCAACTTATGGCAGCCCTGAAACTGTCGTCTACTGTTTTTTCTCAAAGTTACATATAAGTGGACATTTTGATAGAATAAAAACAATGACAAATGACAAACAGTTTGAATCCAGATCAGACGCCGCATGTAACGCGGCGTCTGACCTGGATTAAAACTGTTTTCAACTGTAAGCCAGGTCTTAATCCTTCCTCCCTATAACGACTCCACCCGAGCAACACGCACACCCTGTGTCTCCCATTAGGTGTCGTTGTAGAGAGGGAACACGTACTGTGCTCCCCTTATCTGGAGCCGCATGGACAGTGTTTAGCAGACGGACGTCTCGCAGTGAAGGGTTAACTCGTCGTCTGCTGAAAGATCGTCTGCTTCACAAAGATGCCGTTTGCAATTGCATACAATTCTAATTAAAAATCAATGATCTGAGGTAATGAAACCTTAACACGAGGGTCAAACAGTTTGGGTCCGATCAGACGCCGCGTTTCGCGGCGTCTGATCTGGGTCCAAACTGTTTTCAAGTAAAGTCGCGAGTAGCAGCTAGGTGAAAGGTTAATATTCGACAGTCGTCTGCGACGGTAGGTGGGAGGTAGACCAGGTGGGCCGGGATCTGACAATAAGAGTATGCCATATCTTTTTGATACTGCTTCATCCCATGCATCAGGACTCAGGAGATGATGCCAACGATGATAACACCTCAAACATCTGGGCCATAATTACATGCATGGCCCAATCCACACCTCTAAAAAGTACAAAATGTATTATATGTTACAGTCAATCCAGGGCTGCCATAAGTTGACATGAAAAATCCTAAGATTTCAAAATTTGCATTTTTCAAGTGCGATTTTACGAATCGTACCTTTACCCTATAGCCCTTTTCTTGTTTTGTTGACATGCGGCTACTTAAAGCAGGCTGTAAGTAAAGCAGAATGCGCCTTAGGGCGCATTCTGCTTTACTTTCAGCCTGCTTTAAGATACCATGTACTGGGGAAAAATCCGGAGATTTAGGAAAAATCCGGAGAAATGGCAGCCCTGTCAATCTGTACATGTAATCAGTCATTTCACGAAATGACTAAAAGTTTCAGTCATTACATGAAATGACTGTTTCACTTAGGCATTTTACGAAATGCCTAAACTTTTCAGTCATTTCATTAAATGACTGAAATTGACATGCCACTTTACACAAATTGGCTAGAAATCTATTACAGGATTCAGACAATGTGTGAAACGACTTTTATTTGATTAATTCAACCGGAGTTGCTCATTATTTCAGAATCATTGCACGCATTTTTTAATGCGTTAAGAGACCTGATTTGTATTATAATTTGTATTATTTCAATAGTGTAGTTTGTAATGATTAATTAAGATACATCAATAATTACAATGTAAGAAATAAAGCTAAAGTCAATTTAGTCATTTCGTGAAATAACTGACTGTGTTTTTTAGTCATTTCATGAAATGACTGAAATTTTTAGGCATTTAATCATGAAATGACTTTAAGTGAAACAGTTTGACGTAATGACTAAAAAATTTAGTCGTTTCATCAACTGATTGATTACGTATATATATATATTGACTGCAACATACAATCTCCCTTATTCTGTAGTAGATTCTTTTAATCCAAATATTGTTTTCCACTCAACCCCGCCCCTTACATCGGGAGAAAACATGGAAATACGAACTGAAATGGTGAGCTCTGAAGTGTGTTTGTAGGGATTTTGGTCACTGAATATGACCTATGTGACTAACCTATATATCTGCAAAAACGTTCGACTTGAAGATTTTAGGCACTACGTACATTGTACATACGATCTACAAGTCTACATGTATTATTATGTATATGAACTATAAAAATTCGTTGGTGGTGGGAGTCCGGTGTTCCCCTACCCTAGGAGAGAAATAAATGGTGAACCCTGTTCAAAGTGTGTTTGGAGGGAATGAAACATATCTACATTTTTCGAAGCTCCATCATGTCACGGAGTAAAAATCAGAGGCTTATTACTCCGTGGTCATGTTAGACATAAAAATTGTTTTTATTAAAATGTGACTAACCTATATTTCTGCAAGAACTTTTCGGTTTTTAGACGATTTGGGGGTCTAAATACAATCAAATCAAATCAAATAAATTTTATTTTGAGTCGGCAAGACATATAACAATGAACATAAGCTGCAAAGCTTTTTAACCGACTAACAAACAATTGTAAGCAATAAAACAAAGGTAAAACAGCTGCTAGGAGAAAGGACATTGACGATTGACGAAAGGACGATCTATGTGAACCGAAATATTTTGTTCAACGCTCCGTTATATTACCAATGCTTTTAAGTTTGACAATATTTTGTGTCTAACCTTGATGTCTGCTAAAGTGTTCGTCTTAACAAAAAGACAATTACCACCACCCCCACCCCCGGCAGAAAAATGGAAATTAGAGCTGAAAAGCATGGTGTGTTTGGAATCTTCACGGTCTAAACCCCCTAACCTTCGTTTTTTTATGCCATATTTGGCCATGTTTGATTTTTCCTTTTTCGAACTGATGTTACGCACGTGCGTATCGCTGGCTACATCCCTGTCTGTAGATATAGATCTACTCAATTCAAAAGAAACTGTGCACTTTTTATTTTCAAATATTTTAATATCTAGAAGACGTATCGATTTAAGATTTCGCACACAATATCTCATGTTTATTTGTCATCCATCAATAACAAAATTACTATCTAGTGTGAAGAGACTTTTAGATTATTGGGAAAAAACGTAATTTTGCATGTTTTGCACGTGCAGCTCAAGGAAAATGCACGTGCCACCGAAAACGTGTATGAGTGTAATAAGTATGCCTTATACAAACAAAAAACCACATTTTACTTCACATCGGTACACAACGAATATAGAACTTGCTGAGGTTGAATGAAAATAGGCTAATTAGAGTCTTTGCAATGCTTGTTCATAACTACAACGTCACTCACGTGAGTAGGACGTCAGGATACTAAAGAAACACAATCATTCGGTTGCTCAAACTAAACGTTCTCAACATACAAGTGAAGTGGTAGATCGCCGCAGACAGTGCACAGATACCTAGGACAGCAGTTCAGCAAACCCGGAATTTGTTACGTTGACGTTACTTCGACGTCGTTTTCAAATAGCGTCTATAATTCTGCAAGACGGTACGGTAGGCTGACAGACCGTATTAAGCTCGGGCACCCATCCCACAGTATGTAAACTCCGGTGTATCCCTTCCGGAAGCTGCGATCAACGAATCGACAAAATGTCACGAAATAGACCACACTCCAGCGAAACGAGTAAGATTTAGCTTTATTTCACAGCCCTGTGTTAAAAAATAATTGTAAGATATGGTCCAGAACACTTGCATGATAAATTCCATTCAGTTCATCAACTGTCTTCCGAATCTGAAGCAAGATCTCTCTGAAAAAAGCTTCTGATCACTGCCCTTGCCTACCGACACGCCGTGGAAGTGTGATTTAAAACTGTCCCAGCGACCCCTGAAGTTAATTTCTGCTGACACATTACTATTTTACACTCGCAACTAGAATAAATTAATGTAACCGAAGTGTCTTTTAATGAAAAATAAACAGAAAACCACAACATAATGCGATTTCTACAAAACTGGAATGGTGTATGACTAGCTGCTTATTGATTAAATATCACTGTATGACCAGTTTTGATTTTACTGTATGTTAGCTGTGAATTATGTACTATTTACCATATATTACCTTAAACGTCTTTTTGGTAGAAGGTTCAATCTGATATTGTATGATCACTAGTGAACCCCAGTGAACTTTGCTCATTTTTAAGCCTATATAAATACTATTCGAGTGTCATTCCTGTCCACTATTCAATAGTATCAATTCATTTCCTTTTTTGTCTTCCTCGTCTCCTCTTTCCTTCTACTGTTCTTTGTAAAATAAGACTTTGAAAGGCCAACAGATCGAGTGACATGGCCGTACCATTTCATCTTCCACCGTTTGACTATAAATGAAAAAAACCCACAATGTTTACCTATATGGTTAACTACTAATTGTCTAAAATTGTTCATTGGAAACGTGCTCCATATACCAGGTGCCCAATGTGGTCCGGAAACATCTCATCTCATTTTCTTCTTAAGTTCAGTTGTCAGTGTTCAGCTCACACACGCATAAAGGCAAATTGACAGAACCAATGCACGCATAAGTCTGAGCTTGCGTTTCGTTGTGATCCTGGTGTCTGTCAAAATATGCTTTAGTCTTGTGAGTGCTGCTGCTGTCTGTGTCGACCTTGTTAGAATTTCTGGCTTGAAACCCTCGTCACTGATAATTTAGCACCTAGGTATTTAAATTGTTGTACTCTTCTAAGTGTATGGTCATGAACTTTAATGTCTGTAGTGATAGTGTTATAATTGTTTGTCTTTTTCTTTGTTTCTCTGCGCTGATTTACATTGCGAATTTCGTTGCGGCTCCATCAAGCCTTTCAACCAAGGAAGCAAGTTCTTCTTCACCAACCACCAAGCTATCAATATCATCAGCAGATCTTAGATTTGTGATGTTACGTCCTCTGATACTTATTGTTCCAGCATGTTTTTCAAGCGCTTCATTCATAAGTTCTTCCAGGAAAATGTTCAATGAAGTAGGGGAAAGTAGGTATCCCTGTCGAACTCCAATTGATGTATTGAACAAGTTTCGTATTGTACCTTGGAGAAGAACTTTACTGGTTTTCTTTTCATAAGAGTTTTTGAATGGATTTGAGCAGTACTCATACAAACATTGAATTAGACTTTCTGCTATCTATTTTGGGTAGTTTTCATTAAATAGACACTATGTTGAACATATTAGATGCATAATTGAGAGATTTATAGGGATTTAAACAGGATAGGGGTGTAAGCAATAAACATGGCTAAAATTCCACACTTAGCCGCACACACAGTCTGCTTAAAACTTGCTGTAATTCACTTTTACTTGCAGGATTTTGATTTAATATAAAAGTAATGATGCGTTTGAGACCGTTCCTTTCAAAACTGGCATATTTATTCACTTGTAGCCCAATCTATGTATTTTAGAGATAAATTTCTTTGAAAATGAAGCAAATTTTATGAGAAAATCATCGTTTCGAGGAATCAAAATCTACATTGAAGCATTTTCTGTGAATTGGTCTTACTTTTACATTAGATTTATATTAATACTATAAATATACTAAGACAACCACCATCCCCACCAACACCCCACTTCGTATAACGAACGCAGACTTTTTAAACTTACCATAATTGCTCGTTACGTCTAAATATAGAGTCCGGTAAAGTGAGAAAAGTCAGGTAGAGTTGAATTCAAGCATTATAGTCTCAAATATCATGTTTTGGTCCGTTTTCAGTAATATTCCCAGTTTGGTCGACGTAGAGTCAGTTAGAGTCAGGTGGTGTAGTAAGGGGCTATATGTGTGTGCGTGTATGTTTTCATTAATTCAATACCTTCAGTGAAGACAGTTAAAGACAGGGAAAGGATTGAAGCAACACACATATTCAAAACACAGACTTGCATTTAGATTCACGAGTGGGTGTAGTAAAAGGGGCTACAACTCGCTCTATAATCATAAAGAACACATGGCATCCAATGACAAAGTATTGGAGGAGAAGTGTAGTAAATGTCCTGCTACATTCCAATACAAGAGCTGTCTGCGAGATAATACTAGTTTCCAGCACGATTGCACATGTGGGTTTTTCCATAGATATTTTATCATTGCCAATAGAAAATGGTACCTCAGGCTATACAAAAAATGCTATTCAAACCAATATACCGTGTCTGACATGGGTCCAAAAGGTTTGCAACTCGTCAGAATAATTTGTTATGTAATACAGAAAGGTAAAGGTAAAGGTAAAGGTGGAGTTTATAAAGTCTGCTATTATGTATACATATTCTGCCGACTTTTACATTTACCTACCTGATCATCGAGTCACAAGTCGGCCATAAACAGACGGCGCTACAAGCGGCCATGACACATTGACTTATTTCCCTCTCAGGTACCCATTTAAATCACCTGGGTGAAGTGGAGCAATGTAGGGTTAATTTTTTGCTCAGAAAAATTTCAGTGATCCTGACAGGGCTCGAACCAGGAACCTCTCGCTTCCTAGGCGAGCGTCCTACCATTGGACCACCGACCCTATCAGAACGAGAAAAGTGCATGGGTGTTCGTTGTCTTCGTTTTACAGATTCACTTATATAAATACTTAACACCCGACCTTGTTTCGTAACGAAGACAGAGCTCTCAGCTAGTCATACAGTTAATTCACGATAAATCACAGCTAGTTATACAGTCACATAGCAGCTAGTCATACAGCCAGTGAAATTAGGTCAGATTTATTTATGGCAAAGTTTTCGTGTAAAAATTAATATTTTCATGGTACATTATACATTTTTAGGTAGATATTTAATTCATTTTTCCATTTCAATCATGCGTGGTTAGGAAATACTTCAATGGATGGAATTTACGATACTTCTTTGAAGCACATGTTGTTTTCACTTGATACGCAGCGATGATCATGTCAAAGATTCAATGTTTATTTATCACAACATTTTAAGAAGAGGTGTGTAGAAGGTTTTAAACTGTATCACAATCGTAGGTGATGTATTTCATATAAGCTGGCGTGTTAAATTATTACAAACTTACTCGTAAAAGTGGTCTGCATCTAGATCCGTCAGTGAAAATATCGGTAAACATCTCGCTTCGCCGATCGCAGCTTCCGGAAGGGATACACCGGAGTTTACATACTGTGCATCCGGGCTAGGGGACCCTTATTTTGACAGATCTTAGCAGCACGTCGTTGGGCTGCTCGTTTGCATCGAGCATGACCACGGGGGGCCAACTAGGTATTACGATGAAATGTTTGTCTACGACAACCTATATGGGTATTATAACAAATTTGTATTGCTACGAAGGCAATTTTGTTGTCGTAGACAAACATTGCTCACTATATACACTGACTTCGTAGCTATACAAATCTCTTATAATACCCATATAGGTTGTCGTAGACAAACATTTCATCGTAATACCTAGATAGCCCCCCGTGATGACGCCATTTCCGTTTAAAATGTGAAAAAGTAGTGGACTCGTGCCTTTTCTCTGATAGGTCTAATAATATTCTTTGTCTCCATGATGCTCGCACACGGCATTTTAGGAGAAAAAGATATTATGGACTCTGCAAATACGCTAATTCAGGGATAGGACAACGTTTCATTCGACGCGGTTATTAAATTAGACGTCAAGTAAGGTCTACGCGATGTCTTATTGCCGCTTACATCTTGAGCAAAGATGGACACATACGATAATGACAAAAAATGTCATAAAATTACAGCTAAACCTACATAAAATTCCCAACTGAACACATGTGGTCGAATTCTCAGAGTGACTTTGCAACTTTCATTTTAGCACGTCATCTTTTCTCGTTTAAAAACAACCGCTTTAAACGACAGCATCTCAAAATCTTAAATAACTGTCATATTGTTCGTGAACTGATCTAAATGTTTGGTATCAAATACATATATATAGGTGTTTAGGAAAATAGTCAATGAATAATTACAGAAAACAAAGTGCACAGTTTCTTTTGGAATTGAGTATATATAGATATTTGGTTTACTTACAGTGTAGATCTGTATGTCTACTGTTTAAATAGATCTACTTGGCTTAGCCAGGGATAATAAATATTATATTATTAATTTATTATCCCTGGCTTAGCCAGGAACGTATATATGTGTAGACACAGGTACTTGACACATACTTTATTATCTATGAACCCCCTCCCCCCTTAAAAAAAAAAAAATTTTTTTTTTTTTACTATAGGCCTACTTCTATTATAGATACAAGGTAAACAGCGCAATTCGACACCTAGTCTTTACTATCGACTTAAACTAATGCTAAAATAGACTCGATCGCCGATATTCTCTTGTGGTACCCTCGGGAAATGATTAATTTATCAATATCTACTTTTTATTTCATCAAATTCCGTCAAATAACGCCACAGTACGTGAATTATAACGAAAATAAGCATCAAAAAGTTTTTTGTCGTTTTCTTGGTACATAGCAACGAATGTACATGTAGGGGTGATCTGTTATTTGTCCACAATAAACGGCCTATGCCACTGGAACTTTCACCAAATATTATAAATCATCTTTAAATGAAATATTATCAGTTTTATATAATTTACATAGAATGCAAAATTAAAAGAAACTTTACCTGTTTAATTTTGACCAATGAGATCGCTCCATTCATTCGATTCATTCCGGTATTCAAAATGGCATTGAAAATGAAAAGAGTCTTTCACTTGTCAATTTCGTGCCAAATTACATGTATATTTCATATAGCTGATAGTGAAGAGGGTCATGTTCCGACACAAACGCATTTGCTCTAATGAAATTAGGTGAAAGTTCCAGCCGTAAAGGCCGTTAAATGTGCAAACCGACTAGATTACCCCTTATTTTGGGCAATAAATTCTGTACCAAGAGAACGACATAAAACTTTTTGAAGCTTATTTTCGTTATAATTCACGTACTGTGGCGTTATTTGACGGAATTTGATGAAATAAAAAGTAGATATTGATAAATTAATCATTTCCCGAGGGTACCACAAGAGAATATCGGCGATCGAGTCAAGCTTTTTCTATAAATGAATAGATCTAGATTCTAGTATCTATCAGAGACATACACACATTTGTATCATGTCTCTGTATCTATAGATTCTAACAGAAATAAATCTAGTCATGAAAAAGTGTGACGGAAAAAGCGCGACAGACAGACAGATGCCGGGAAAGTGATCCCAAGGCGTCTCTCACCTCTGCATACAGCAGGTGACACAAAAAGCAGTTTTAACTTATGACAGACAGTTCATTGCCAATATTATCCGAGATGTTGCGAATTGTTGGAAGTTGCACAATCCTCGACCAATACCTCGCCCAATACCTCGTATATGACGTCAATTAATACATCCCTCTAGGAGCCGGTATATAAAATCACGTGACTTCACGTATTCGGTCCTTTTTATCGCTGCGGCATATTGGTGTATCAGGTAAGATCGAATTCTCCATTAAAATCTGTTAATATCCGACTGATTACTTGAACATCAGCGTTTACTTTCGCATGGAATCAATTGCAGTAACATTTTGATTCATTTTCTGGTATTTCTGTTGGTAATTATATTTATCTTACACGTATTTTTCATTTTTAATCGACACCGGTCCTATCGCATCCACGTCGGCAGGCCGCCATGCTGATGATGGCTTTGAATATATTATGCTGTCTGGGTGGCTTCTCGTGTTATTTACATAAACGACATGCAGAACAATATATTAAATAACATCGTTATATGGAAATTGTTAATATTTTACCGAATTGTAACATGAAGTTGTAAAATTGTCTCGCGAAAAGGAACACTCCCTGAAACTCGAAACGTGTTCGGTGAATGAATCACGTGTGGCAACAAATGTCCCTCACAATTCTTCCCAATAGTTGATAATATACCACAAGGGACGACTGATCTATAATCCGCAAGTGTAGGCAAAGTATTTGGCTATAAGTGTTCATAGTTATGACTGGAAGGTTGGGGTCATTTTAGAATGTTTGAAAATTGCTTCCTTTCTTTGAAGGCCATATTGTTCAGATACTGTGTTTGTGGAATTATAACAATGTTCAGGTTATTTTCAATATTTCTAGTTCATGTAGTAAATATTTAAAAACTGTTGGACCAATTCTAAAGGATTTACTTCCTCTGTCTAATCATTGCCTCTGATAGATCTATTGGATAAAGGCTTTATTTTCCCATGAAAGTTGTAGGCCTAGTTGAGCCAAAACATTGAACTGTTCAGAGGCATTTTACTTAAAATTTGTCTTTCATATTAAATCTGTATACTGTACTTCTAGTTAAAAATGAGATTGTGACCACTGACCAGTGGCTTCAGATCAGTTTGTCGTCGATGGTCTAGCTGTCGTGAGATCTGGTTTTTAACTTGTAAGCATTTGACCAACAGCCTACATTATTTTATTTGCAGCTCCCAAAGCCAACTAAATAGTCAAAATGGGTAAGGAAAAGATTCATATTAACATCGTCGTCATTGGCCACGTCGACTCTGGCAAGTCCACTTCAACAGGTCACATGATCTACAAATGTGGTGGTATCGACAAGAGAACCATTGAGAAGTTCGAGAAGGAAGCTCAAGAAGTGAGTAAATTTTGCAAACTTAAAATCTTGAAAATTTGGCAGTTGTCAAGAGTCCAAGGCTCAAGATAAGGGTGAGATTACCAAGTAAATCGCAACAATTTCTTGCTTTTTCAGCACCAAATCCTCAAGTGTTAAATTACTACTTGTTAGTTCTAATAGTCCCTTTGAGGCGATTCTAATAAATGATTAGGGGTGTAACAATTCGCCGGTGTACTGATATATTGCGGTGAAAGCTGAATAAAGCTCTGTGGTTCGGATTCAGTAAAAAAAAACAACGCTTTTCTTTGCCTTATTTAAAGACAGTAAAAGAATGGACAAACTTATCCTTTGTTTCGTGAAATTTCGAAAAATCACGTAGACACAGTCCGGTGTTTTATCCATATACCCCTTGCCATTAAAACATGTTTTTTAGTTCCTTTTAATCTCGTTACCGGGCTCTAGGTGAAACACTGCAATATATTGCGATTCGGTTTCTCCGTATTACGATGCAGGTTTAAGCGTATTCGAGACGATTCTAATGAGTTATAACACCATAGGATTTGGTGCTGAAATTAGAAAATATTGGATTTGTTCGGAAAACTCCCTATTATCTGGAGCCCTGGGTGTTCCCTTGTCTGCTGCAATTTTACCCGACTAAGGTCTGAAACTACAGATACCAGTGAAGTTCATTATGAAGGTAAAAAGCTCAACTACAATTGATTAGCAACCCCGATAAACGCCGATATCTACTTCAGAATTACCTGTTCATCCATGGGTAGTGTAGAACAAATCATGATTGCTTTATGAATAATATCTCAATTGAAATGAAAATCACTACGTTTGAAAGCTAATAAAATTTGCTTTCAAATGATATAAGTTAAGCTGTAATTGAGTTTTTAAAAATAATCAATATTATTGGTAAAAGTCGGTTATCGGCAATTTTGAAGCCTCACAGCTTGGTATCGGATTTCTGCGCATTATTTTTGGTGGTGACCTATTTCATTCATGTGCGCGAAATTTTTGCATACGTTAATATTAATGAGGTTCAGTTATCCAATCAGAGGAGAGAATGACCTTTCTGAATATGTTTGATCCTAGTTGATCCGACTTTTGGTTCACGAGATATAGATCACCAAAGTTTAAATACGATCTACACCAAAAACCCGAAATTATTTTTTTAAGATTCGTTAACGATCGTATTAAGCACATTCCAAAGTTTCAGAAAATGTATATTTCAATGTTTTAATTGCTGTTTATGGTCCGGAACGAGTATCGAAGTTCAAAGTTTACCAAAATTTCTCACGCATTCTGCAAATCCAAGCGGCGGCCATATTGGATTTTTACCGGCGATCGATATGTTGATACAAATATTAGCGACCTAGGCTTATTGCCATATATTTATACAATATTATCCGGCTTTTGCCATTAATAAACAAATTATTTATAATATTATTGAGTTTGATTTTGCTTTTGTAAAGAAACTACGACCAAATCGGGGTCGAAATGTAGCAGCGTAACAACGCCTACGGAAAATTTTCCGATTTTTTTCGGTGCGAGATTCTCATTCGGTATTCAGCTAATTAAACTATCTAAGCTATTTTCTCTAAATATAAACAACAGAACGATTAGGTACTATTAATATGAATGTAAAATAAGTATTTTATATTCCAAACAAAAATTGTGTTAGATAAATTTAACTTTCTCTGTTGGTCGATCGCAGGAATGAATATACGGCTGTACAGTAATTCGGACATTCCATATTTCGGATAAGAAATTATAGTCATTGATAATCTGAACTTTTGATGAAAATTAGTCCATCTTTTTAATGAATTCAGAAATAATTAACTCTTTTTCACCTTCAAAACATGTACCAAACGTTCAGCACTTTTCACGGTTTATGGTCTTAACGTACCAATGCCTCAACGTACCAGTCTCAATGTACCATTTTTCTAGACTGAACGTACCACTACATAAAATTTATAGAAAACAGTTTTATTATACTAGTTTTTAATAAAGAAATGGTTTATAATTATCCCTAATCTAATTTGATTGATTTATGATATTTGTAATTAAAAAATCCACACCCGATCATAGAAAAAAAAGAATGCAGATACGTACATATTGAATTGTATAAACACATTGCATGCTGGGGATGAAATTTTACAAAAAGTGTAACTGGGTTATTGCAGATGAGAGGTCAACACAGGGTTACACCAGGGAATAAAAACACTATTTTACATTTTTAGCTCGACTTTTTCAAAAAGTCGAGCTATTGTCGTCACCCTGTCGTCTGCGTCTGCGTCAGCGTCTGCGTCGGTTAAGTTTTTTGCTTAAGGTTTTTGTAAGAGTCCATTTCTCAATAACTATCAAAGGTATCCATTTGAAACTTGGAATAGTTGTTCAGTATTAAAAGGGCAACTCATTACAACAAGACAGGTAACCCTGGGATTTGTCATTTCAGAGTTATTGCCCTTGTTTTATTTACTTAAAAATTATAAATTAACATATCTCAATAACTATCAAAGGTATCCATTTGAAACTTTGAATAGTTGTTAAGTATCAAAAGGGCAACTCATTACAACAAGGCAGGTAACCCTGTGATTTGTCATTTCAGAGTTATTGCCCTTGTTTTATTTACTTAAATATTATTAATTAACATATCTCAATAACTATCAGGGGTATCCATTTGAAACTTTGAATAGTTATTAAGTATCAAAAGAGCAACTCATTACAACAAGGCAGGTAACCCTAGGATTTGCCATTCCAGAGTTATCGCCCCTGTTTTATTTACTTAAAAAATATAAATTAACATATCTCAATAACTATCAAAGGTATCCATTTGAAATTTTGAATACTTGTTTAGTATCAAAAGGACAACTCATTACAACAAGGCAGGTAATCCAGGGATTTGTCATTACAGAGTTATGGCCCATGTTTTATTTTACTTAAAAATTGTAAATTAACATATCTAAATAACTATGAAAGATATTAACTTGAAACTTTAAATACCTTGTAAGTATCAGAAGGACAACTCATTACAACAAGGAAGGTTACTCTGTGATTTGTGATTCCAGAGTAATTGCCCTTGATTTATTTACTTAAAACTTGTAAATTGAAATATCTTAATAACTGTCAAAGGTTTTAACTTGAAACTTTAAATACTTGTGTTATAACAAAAGGGCAACTCATTCAAACAAGAAAGGTGACCGGGGATTTGCCATTCCAGAGTAATTGCCCTTGTTTTTATTTACATAAAACTTGTAAATTGAAATTTCTCAATAATTACCATAGGTATTAACTTGAAACTTTTAATGCTTGTTCAGTTTTAAAAGGGCATCACCTTTCAACACAGCAGATAACCATGGGCTTGTCATTGCAGAGTTATTGCCCTTGTTTGACTAAGAATTTGTATATGAAATTATTCAGTAACCGTAGAAAGTTATTAATTTCAAACTTCCAATATATTTGAATACTTGTTTAGTTTCAAAAGGGCAACGCATTACAACAAGGCAGGTAAAGCAGGCAAAGATATTGTCCTTCTTTTGACTTATAGTTTACTTTAAGTGGAATGTAGACTGTCCAAGTATGTTTAAGTTGTTGTTGCTTACAAACTTCTATGATCAATAGGGCATTAAACACCCATACACATTCTTTAAGTTTGAAAAATATAGCCGTCTCAAGTATATGAAAGTCGAGCGTCCAGCACCCGTTTGCGGTGCTCTCGTTTATCAACTAATAAGGCTCAATTATGGTTGAAATATTGGTTTATTTAAAACGGTACGTTCAGACTGAAAATGGTACATTGAGGCAGTGGTACGTTCATGAAATGGGACATTAAGACTAGTTACCCTTTTCACTCTGACTACTTTGTAGATTACAACTTCCATTTGAAATGAAACTTTTAAAAGTAAAAGTTCTGCAATTTGTGTATTAGTGACATTGTGACATTCATTTGAACACCTATTTATAATTTGATAACAAACTGCTTTTAATCACTATGAATAATTAACAACATATAATCTTTTGAAATTAGCTCTGAGTGATTGTAGTCACAACAGTTATAATACCCTGATCAGGTCCTAGTTACTTCACTTGGCTTTTAATCTTGATCAAAAATATTTACAAAAGTGTGAAAAGTTTCCAAAGAGTTGAAATTAATGTTTTCTGTATTTGTCTAGATCTATTTGACTATTCATGCTTTGCAGAAATACTTTACTTGTAAATCAGTTCTAGTTCTGATCAATCCCAATTTGTTCCTGGGTTATTTTCACCGTCTTTTACTGATTTGGATCCAAATTCTTAACAAATACAATGTTAAGTTAAATAGCATTTTAACAGTTGAGAAACAACAAAACATCTATAATTAGTTACATTTGGTAATTAATTTCTTGACATTGCATAAAGTTTCTAACATTAGATCTGACTTTATTACAGTATGGTCTAGAACTTTATTTCCAACAATAATTTTTAAATGAAACTTTAATACATAATTGGAATCTAGATTAAGATCTATAAACTGTAACTTCAAACACAAACTACTAATAAAAGTAATTGGTTTGTTTTCTTATAGTTTCTGATCTCAAAAGAGAAACATTATAGTCATCAGGATATATGTAATGAAAGAGTCCATGAAGCTTATCTGCTAAAATTCAGCTTCATGATCAATTAAGATTTAGTTTTCTTTTAAACAAATGTTTATTTCACTCCATTTAACTTTTTTATAAATCTTAGTGGCTGATTAACCAATAATACACAATTAAAAATACAAGTCATCTTTTTAAAACTGATCTAAATACTTAATAATGAATAAAAATATATTTTTGTCCAACACCAAAATTAAAGAATTAAAATTTTCATGAATTTTAATGGAATTCTATTAAAATAACTTAGTCATACGATAAAAGTACAACAAATAAAAAAATGCATAAATGGCTTCTGCAAGAAATAATACAATATATTTTCAAATTTCATCAAGCTATCTTGAAAAATAAAAAAGTTACAGCAATTTTTAAAAAGAGATATCTTATTTTGGTTCCGCCGCGACGCGGATATATGCCTATGAAATGGGGGTAAATTTTTCCTAAAAATCACCGGTTTTAGGTAATTTAAAATTGCTGTAACTTTTTTTCTAGAAGAGATATCTTAATAATTTAAACTCTTTTACAAAGGTATCAACAAGACCTTTCATTTAAAACTACTTCTGTTACAAATGGTGAAGTTTAAAAAAATGACTGGGGATGCTAAATTGATGACTTCCTGCTAATCTTTTTAAGCTGTAAATAAGCTTCAAGCCTAGTCTACTCGAGGGTTTAATTTACTATTCTTTGAAAATTGTTTGCTTTGTAAACTCCTGATTGGCTCTAAATGACCGTCTTTGTGTGATAGGCCGTAAAACACCATTCATTCGTTTACTCGTGGTTCAATCAGTATGCCACTTTTAAGGGAACCTAAGATTATAAGTTTAATATATTCTTGAGGCTTAGCTGTGTGGCTACACTTTTCTGACAGAGCTGTCTATTGTAGTCTTGTTCAGAATTTGTGAAGCTGGACTATATGGTTATAAATCGATAACATGTTTACTACTATAGATGGGCAAGGGTTCCTTCAAGTATGCCTGGGTTTTGGACAAACTGAAGGCCGAGAGAGAACGTGGCATCACCATCGACATTGCCCTGTGGAAATTCGAAACCGGCAAATACTATGTCACCATCATTGATGCTCCAGGACATCGTGATTTCATCAAGAACATGATTACAGGTAAATTAATTTCCAATTTGAAAACATCTGGCATTTTACTGAGTTTCGTCCCCCAAGGATTAATGTGGATTTGAAAGGGAGAAAGTTAAACTGCCTATAGGCCATTCAATCAAGCCCAAAATAGGGCTTGACCTAGACAAAATTGCAAAAGATTTTATTCTATCATAATATGATCCCCATATACCTGTACTACAACATACTAAAATTTGCATTTCCAAATATTGGGGGAAAGTTCGATGGCCGCTAATTATGTAAATAAACACATGGATCAATTATTACCGAAAGTATCATCATTTTCAATCATCTGAGGTACTTTGTGGTATTTGTACTTCATCAGTACTAAATTTCAATTTATATTATACCATTTTTATATGAATTAAAATGTTTTTCAGAAGAAAATGCTCCTTATTCGTGGAACAGAATGGACAAAAAGACAAACTTTTATGACATATTCATATTTTATTTGTGTTTTAAGTATATAAATATTTTTGTTCGTGAAT
The DNA here is from genome assembly GCA_922989275.2 of Gari tellinella. NCBI lineage: Eukaryota > Metazoa > Mollusca > Bivalvia > Cardiida > Psammobiidae > Gari > Gari tellinella. The sequence continues at coordinate 34,377,560 of OV277872.1, forward strand.
TGCATGTCAAATTTCATTTAAATACATTAATACTTCATCATATTTATTATTAACATATTTATAAACAATTACAGTTGAAGCTTTAAAGTCTATTTAGTGGGTGGGGTAATTTAACCCAAGAAATGGTGGATTAGACACTTTTATGAAACACTTATTTTATGTGTTTTTTGTATAAAATATTTTTTCCTGAATAACAAGCCAATTTCATTTAACATGGATACTTGGTTATGGTTAACATCTTTATAAGCAATTACATTTCAATTATGGTGGGTGGGGTAATTTGACCCTAGACATAGTGGTTGATTGAACGGCCGAGTTGGGTTTTACGGCACCGAAACACATAAATTGGTAATATTTAGAATAGATACATATAGCTGACATTTAGACACAGGTATGCAAATCATCTTAATTGAAAACTATTCACGTTATTGAATTGCATATTAATCTTCCTTTTATACCGCCACCACCTGTTGTTGGGGCTATATAGGAATCCACATCGTTTGTCCGTCTGTCACGTTTTCCGGGTCGTTTGCCCTTTTCTTAAAAAACAATATATGATACAATCTTCAAACTTCGTACACATTATCTGTGTTATAAGGTTACACTCTGTTACAAGTTTCAAAACTCTTGCACACAATTTCCCAGAATTATACCCCTTTTTAATTTGAAATTGTGTCCCCTAATTGGGACATTTTGCTTGGAACATGCCATATTTTAGAAAATTATTTAATGATAATGTCTTTAGGCTTGGTACACATTATCAGCGTGATGTTTGAAGACTTTTTTTTTTAAAAGTATCATAACTCTTGTAAAATGTTTGACAGATTTATTTCCCTTTTAAATTTTGTTCCTTAGTGTGGACATTTTTCTTGGTACAAAAATATAATCTTTATAATGTAAACTTGGAGAATACACTGAATTGATTTTTCAAAATTATACGTTTACAAGAGAACTGAAAACAAGATGCTTACCCACGACAAGTACACGTGCACATATGCTTCCGGGACTAAATGAGTTTAAGAGTATACAGTTCTAAAGAAAATGGTCAAATGTCCAGCACCATTCAATTTGATTAAGTTTTTGTGTTTAACCCTTTAACCCATAGCCTAATTCTTTGTTTTGAAGGATAGGTGACCATGGTTAGGTTTTTTGGCTAAGGTTGCTCATATACTAAGAAATGCCAAGCGTTTACTTGGTATTTATGACATTATGTAGGGTTTGTGACGAGGAAGTTTGGGTGGGGCTATATATCACCTTTAGTGATAGTTGTCTACGTGTATGCAGGCTAAGTAATAAATGTTGTCGGTATCGCACTCCAATGATAATAAGCGATTTTTGAACTAGCGTGCTTGTTTAGCTATGATAAACATTGTAACTTAAAACATTAAATGTCATTGCTGCTGCTGTTCTCAACAGCCTCAACTTCATTATGTATGGGTTCGAAGACCCATTCATCTGAGCAAACTACTCGGAGCCATATGACCATTTCATGTGTCGCGGTGCCGTAAAACCGAACTCAATCAATCAAATCTGAACAAACTACACCACAACACGAGTAAATAAACACGGAGAAGAAACCAGCATGCCTGCGATTTATCTTGTCTTCCAGACTACCATTCAGCGAACCGGTCGCGATTGATAAACTGCTCACGCGCAAAAAAAAACATGCCTTCCGTTACAAAAACTTCAATACATTTCTAACTTTTCTTCCGATTCTGTAAATAATGGCAATGGCCTTGATAGAAAACCAAGACACTTATCTTTCGGTTAGAGAAATACCAGAGTTTGTTCTTGCAGTAAACAAGTAGTTATGGTGACCTTATTTGGGCTTTTGGGAATTAAGTGTGTAAAACACACGAAGAACCATTGTCTGTAAATGGGTCATTTTAAATTCATGATTGTGAGAGTATATTCCCAAAATATATTTAAGAAAAACGTATGAAGCGAAAGAACAACAACATGGTATTACAATAGAACAAATTTTGAGTGAAACGAAAACGAATCTGCATTTCTATGTCTTTGTTCCTAAAAATGACAGTATTTTTCGAGAAATCGCCATTTTCACGGCTCCACTCAACTGGATATTACTTGGCTAATCGTTTTAAATATGGCTTAGTACAAAAGACCACGATCGCATTAAGTATCTGTGTTAGATTTAGAAGGAATACATCACAGAAAATGCCCTCCTATAAACCCACAATACCATATAGGTATAAGATTTTTCCATATTGTTTTGAACATCGCATTTCGTCATAAATCTCGTTTATCGGCCAATACATTTGGCAACACCTCTTACTTGCCATAAAATCTTTCTAGTTAAAAGAATAGACTTTCGTAGCTTTAAAGCCGTTTTAAGACCATTATTATGCGAAAAATGAGGATTTTATGTAAATTTAGCTAACAGTAGGTAATAATAACACATGGATGTCTTCTGCGTACCGAATTATCAATCGATTGAGTTATGTCGCGTTTACAGGTATCGGATTACCAACGGACGACAAAGGTTTTGGGAAAATGCATAGGTTATATAGGTTGTTTCTTCTCCGTGTGTATTTATTCCATGTCCATGACACATGTAGCGCAAACACAAGAAGACATCTTATATTATTGTCACTATTTGTGTCAGTATTTTGTTTGCGAATAAAGTCACGTTTACAGCTTGAATGAATACACTGGTCACGTTCTGTTTCTATGTCGGAATCCTCTGTTTAGGCTCTTAGTTCCATTATCTCCCTGTTTACAACTGGTTGGTTCCCAATTTCAGAAGCTGCTCAAACACAATGCAAGTGTTGTCCATCTGAAACAAGAACAACAATGCAATAATTCTATATGATTGACACATTTTATCCACAAGTACGATGCAACTCAAAGACCTTGGATAGATTTAAACTGAACCCTTATCAAAAGTGCCTTTTAAAACAAAATAAATACATTTGTAAGTATTAAGCTTTCAGAGACGGTAAAAAAACTGTATCAAACATACTATTGTAATTTATGCAATCGTATAACATACATGTATACAAATTAAACGTAACTGTTATATATGTTAGATGGGTTGATATTTTGTGTATTTTTTCATATACAAATTAACCGTAACTGTTAAATGCATGTTATATTTCAAAGCATATATTAAGCAGATGGTCGGATAATTTGCATAGTTTTTATCCTATACCTTCATAGACTAGTCGGATTTTGGGGAAATCAAACTTCTGGAGGCATTTTTGGGGAAAAGTTGACAGGCCACCTTTTTATCATAATTAAAGTGTGCTGAATCCATTTAGGGTGCCTGTCACCCTCTCCGGTGCCTTGAAAGCCCAAAAATGGTAAAAAACAAAATGGCCGCCAAAACGCTATTTTTCGCTTTTAAATCCAATCTTTTTGGGATTAAATTTACCTAATACATCTGCTTCTCCTAATCTATATGGTTTATTACAACAAATCTTCACAGGAATGTTCCTGGGTTGATTCTCCATAAAAAAATTGATATCATGAAGATGTCTGGTTGCCATGGCAACCAAAGTAAAAAATATAGAAATCTTAAAAATATAAAATTCTTGTAAAATAAATCACATTGGCCAAAGCTTAGATACTTATTGATAACTGGCAAACCACATGTTAACCATAATTAAAAGCATGTGAATCCAGTTTGTTGTCTGTCCCCCTTTCCAATGAAGTTGAAGGTCAAACATTGGTAAACAAATCAACAACACAAAATAACCACCAAAACTCTAAATTTTCGTTATTGTATGCAGTCTTTCTTGGATTTAATACACAATACATTTTCCTCTCAACCACATGGCTGATAAGAACAAAGTGTGCAAGACTTTGTTTTGGGTCATCTCTTTAAAAATGATTTCATTCAGACTTTCTGTTGTCATGGCAACAAAAGTGAAAAATCAGGTTTTTCGTTATTATATCCAGTTATTCTTGGATTAAAATTAATACTCCTAAAACATATGCTTTTCCTTAACCTCATGTTTTTTTAAAGCAAAACTTTACAAGAATTTCCATGGGGTATATCTCCTTAAAAAAATTTAGTTGCCATGGCAACCAAGGTAATGAAAAAGAGAAACCTAAAAACCAAGAATTACAAAGTTATACCCCCCTCCCCCATCTCCACACATACACACAAGTCCCAAAGCTTAGAAAATTGATGGATACTTACTTTAACCTAGTAGACCTCTATCAAGTTTATACCTGTATCTAAATTTTAGGGGTGTAACAATACACTCTAAACGGTATTTCAATATGTTACAAAATTTATAAATTGGCCCCGAACCAGGGTCAACAGTTTTGCATAGACTTATCCTCTATAGGAAAAGAAATATTGTCAAAAACCACAAAGCTCAAGCCTGTATATTAGCATAACACAGTAGACCTTTATCTCGTTTGTTAAAATCATCGCCTAGGCTCATGGTTGGCCTCTGCCATCACAAACCGTTCAGTCATCATCATCATCATCATCAGTGTTTATAAAAACACGTGAAACGCAGAGCTTAGACATTTTGTGTATAGTACGGCCTAGAAGACATCTATCAATTTTTTTAAAAAGCATATATCCGTGATAAAAATTACCATTGCCCTATCGTTCTTGTAAGTTACTTTCGTCCATGTAAGAACCTCGTGTCAAAAATCTGACAAGGCCCAAAGCTTTGATATCTAGAGTAAATCATCACCAAGTACAGTGCTCTGTACAACTACTCTCATTACAATTATACCCGCTTTACAACAATGCTTGTCACAGTTGCATAAACAACATTAATTTATTTCAATATACCCCCTCTAAACAACAAACACACTTTTCGACTCCAGATGGGTGTTTTTGTAGAGAGGGAGCACTGTGAAATTCTTCAAAGTTTGTAAAAATTTTGCCATATGGTCAAACATCACTAATGAAAAGTTTTTTTTAATACATTGTCAAAAACATAAGGTGACACATACTAGATTTGTTTTGTAAAGAATAACGTTGTAGACCTCTATCAGGTTTGTTAAGATCATAGCCCTGGTATCAAAATCGTACCCTCCCAGCGGCTCTTATGTCAAATTCTAATGACACAGCTGAACTATATAGAGCCAGTATGGTCCTCTCGTTAAAGCATTTTGATCACACAAATAAAACTTGATGGATAATTGAATAAAATTGCACCAGCTTCCAAGAGATGTGTTTCATGAATTTCTGAAATGGAAATTTGTAGCAATTAGATCAAAGTGTTGATTTAATCAAGTTGATCTAGACAAAAGCCATGGTTTGCTGAACAGAAAGAAGAATGGTGAGAAGGAATTATTTGTATCACAAAGACCACAACTGCCTTAAGAAAGTGAGTTTTATCGTATGATATTAGATCCACATAGCAAATTGCAAGAGAAGTGTGCCGCTTGAATTTTGACAAACAAATCAATATGTAATGTCATGATAATGAGCCCCATGCGGCTCTTAAAACCTGTTCACAAGACTGCAGGGGACCACTGCATACCTTTTGTATGATCAGAAGAGAGTTATTTTTCCAGCTGCAGTTAAGTTTCTGAACTAGCACTACTGGTCTGCCCGATATAAATTTATAATGTGACGGATTACGGTATCATTGCATGTATCTATGGACTGGTATCATGGTTTTGCGGCACTATACATGTATCTGACTCAAGAAGACACTATCTCTTTATAGCTGAAAAACTGTTGGTGAGATGATAAACCCAATCCACTCATCAAATACTTGTTGATTCTTCAGAAAGCAGACACAAGATATCGAAGACGAATTGGTGTCAGAACTTACGTCGTATATGATTCAATATGCTTGCCATTGAAGAGTATGCAGATTAGCCAATCATTGTAACAAAGGACTTAGCCATAAAATGACAATGAATTCCTCAATGCAAAGGACAAAGGTAACGCAACGCATTTGTTGAGGAAAGCCTTTTGCCGTGTAAGGACCGGAATGTCAGATTCCAATACCGTTGTAGAAGAACAAACCATTGATATTTTCATCTCTATGTATTTGATACAGAAAGGATTATGTTCTAGAGACAGCAAACATACCGTATCAAATGCTGACCGTTCATCATACAGTGGACTTGGATGAACCATAAGCAATTGTCTTTGCTGATAGTGCTTGCTAGGATATTCAGCCATTCTATATCAGATTGTAACAGCAGAAACAATGTGTTCACAAATGTAGGCAACAGCTGAACTACTGTCTTCATTATTATTGATGGACATGCCTTTCTGATTGCCATTATGAAGACACAGAAAGGTTCTACATTTGAAGATCTTATTGGTGTTTTAATAAACATGGCAGGTCTTATAGGATGTCAATCAAAGTTGAGGCATGTAAGAGAAAGGTCAAGGGTATCAGACCCAGTTAGGGTGTTATTTGCTGATATAAGGTACCCCTGTCAGTTGATTTGGGAAATTCCAAGTAACAAGACTGACTTGTCAGGAGCTCTCTCTCTTTCTCTCTCTCTGAACAGGCTGCAGAGCTTGATCAACATGACCAAGTCACAGTTGTGGCTGGTGGGTTCCCTGATGAGCAAAAAGTCTAAAGCCGAATCAAACAAGCCTGGTGTAGACACGTAAATACCCAAGCTTGACAAGAGGAGGATATCAACGGATTATTTTACTTTTTTCTTACAAGCGATGTTGACAAAATAGTTGTTCTGGTCAGATACACTAATGTTTTGATTCTTCTACTGTATCACTGCAATTCAATGTATTACATCAAACTCTGGCCGAGAGAGCCGGGGTCACAGAAAGGAGTATAATATTCCTGCTCACACTATGTTGTATGACCTAACTGTCCTGGAAACCATTCCAGTCGTGCACGCTTTAACTCGAAGTGATTGACATCCTTATTCCCTAGCCAAAGCAAATAGACTGCATAAAATGTTTTGTAGAGCATCATGGAATGCTGCAAAGCTTTGTAAATAAAGCTTTGTCCAAACAAGTGATGCACTATCATTATATGTGAAGCGTTCACATTTCAGACATTAGAGTAGAGTGAATATCAATGGCTTTCCATCTTAATGATATTTACACCAATACCCACACCAATACCCAAGTTGTGTTTGAAACTGACTTCCTGTAATGACTATACTAACAATATGATTTAACAGTGAAAACTTGTGCGGAATATCCCGTATACTGTCTAGTGTCCACATCACAATACAAATCCAAGGGTAACGACAACTACCACTATGAATAGGAACTATATGATATTTTGAATGCAGTATGTCAGTTATAACTAACCAATAGTAACTACAGCAGTTACAACTGTATTCTTTAAAACCATGTTTGTGCCAAAACAATGATGCCCATGGTAAACAAATTGAGACCAGATTAGACACCAGTTTTATTAATCTCCAAAATATTTGCCACTAAGATTTTAATACAAAGTCAAAAGTTTCCAAAAGGAGTTATTTCCAACAGTTATTGAACCGCGAAAGCATTTACTTCCGTTTAAACAGGAAAGAAAACAGTTTCCAACTGTAACATATAAGATAGTAATTTAAGTAGATCATGATGCATTGTAAATAGTAATTGTACTCAACTTACTTTAAATGCAAAAATGCTCCTTATCCGCCAATTTCGCTATGGTTATTTTGTACCTATGTACAATGTATAAGTGATTTATACATGTACTGGGCATACAAAAGAACCATGGGCTCCATTGAACAATAGTTGGGTATCGCCCGGGTACCTCTTATATATATCCGCTTCTGTCTCTCTGTGATGTCCAATTAGCCCAATTAGCCCAATTAGCCCAAAGTTAGCAAATTTTGACAAAATTAAACGAACCTGATTTTTACTTTGGTTACCATGGCAACAAAAAGTCTGCATGAAATCATTTTTAAAGAGATTGACCCAAAACAAAGTATTGTACAGTTGGTTGTAATAAACCATGTGGTTTATGAGAGGAAAATGTATTGTGTATTTGATCCCAGAAAGACTGCATAGAATAACGACAAATAGCTTTTTGGTGGCCATTTTGTGTTGTTTTTTTACCCATGTTTGGCCTTAAACTTCATTGGAAAGGGGGACAGGCAACACACTGGACTCAAATCACTTTATTTATGGTTAAAAGGGAGTCTGCCATATATCAATAAAGTATCTAAGCTTTGGGCCATGTGATTTATTTTACAAGAATTTTTTTTTTTTTAAGATTTCTCTATTTTTTACTTTGGTTGCCATGGCAACCAAACATCTTCATGTTATCAATTTTTTGATGGAGAATGAACCCATGAACATTCCTGTGAAGATTTGTTTTACTAAACCATATAGATTAGGAGAAGCAGATGTATTAGGTAAATTTAATCCCAAAAAGATGTGATTTAATAGCGAAAAATATCGCTTTGGCGGCCATTTTGTTTTTTACCATTTTTGGGCTTTCAAGGCACCGGAGAGGGTGACAGGCATCCTAAATGGATTCAGCACACTTTAATTATGATAAAAAAGTGGCCTGTCAACTTTTCCCCAAAAATGCCTCCAACATTTTTTTGGAGCATATTTCTGAGATTTCCGACCAGTCTATCATATCTGAACTCATCTAGAATATAGTTAATAAAGAAGCAGTCAATGACTAGAAAATATTGGACAGAACGTTTTGTTTGTACTGTTGCGCAATTGTACATGTATAGATAAAACTGTATTTTAACCTAATAAACCAAGAAAATCCGTTAAAACATAAATACATTAGATTTGATATAAACGAAATATCACCACAGTGTGTGATCTGGGGTCTTGTATCAGTTTTAGTTGGTTGTGTATTCCAGACCTGGAATACACAAACCAGTGATGACTGATACAAGATCCGGATCACAAACTGTGATAATATTCCTTTTATTATCCCCTGCCGAAAGGCAGAGGGATACTGTTTTAGGTCTGTCCGTCCGGCTGTCCGTGCGTGTGTGCGTGCGTGCGTTTTCCGTCCGCAACTGTATCTCCGAAACCTATAAACAGATTTGGATTAAACTTGGTATACTTATTTGTCGTCATAGGAGCACCGTGGGAAATCAAAAAAATTTCAGAAAATTTTAGGAATTTATGAGTTATCTGCCCTTTTTGTGTTAAAAATGCCGTCCGTGCGTCCGTCACGTTTTCCGTCCGCAACTGTATCTCCGAAACCTATAAACAGATTTGGATTAAACTTGGTATACTTATTTGTCATCATAGGAGCACCGTGGGAAATCAAATTATTTCAGAAAATTTTAGGAATTTATGAGTTATCTGCCCTTTTTGTGTTAAAAATGCCATATTTAACAGTTTTTACACTCTAGCAACTACAGTATTCAACATATTTTGTTTATACTTGCACACATTGTCTATAAGTACAAGTTCTTGCAGGTGTGCAATTATTGTAAAAAAAGGATACTTGTGACAAGAGTTATCTGCCCTTGATGTACTTAGAAAATGCTTTATTTTGGTATTGTTTACATACTAGAGCCTATAAATATGCATGGATTTTTGAAAAAACTTTCTTGAATTATGTATGGCTATTAGTTTTCAAATGAATTTGATTATTGTTGAAAACGGAGAAATTAGTCATGAGTTATCTGCCCTTGATAAGTAAAAAAAGCCATATTTAACTGTTTTTACTCTCTGGCAACTACAATTATGAATGGATTTAAATGATACTTGCACACGGTGTCTATAAGTAAAAGTTCTTGAAGGTGTGCAATTATTGTCCAAAAAGGATACTTGTGGCAATAGTTATCTGCCCTTGATGTACTTTGAAATGATAGAAAATGCTTTATTTTAAAATTGTTTACATCCTAGTATCTATAAATATGCATGAATTTTGATAAAACAAATTCTTAAACTATGTATGGCTATTAGTTTTCAAATAATTGTTATCATTTTTGAAAACGGAGAAACTAGTCGACAGTTATCTGCCCTTGATGAGTAAAAAAAACCCATATTTAACAGTTTTTACCATCTAGAAACTACAGTCTTTAATGGATTTTGATTTAACTTACACATGATGTATATAAATATAAGGGTAGCAATTATTGTCAAAATAGGATACTTTGTGGCAAGAGTTATCTGTACTTAGTAATGCTCAACATGGCTTTATTGTTTACATGCTATTGTGTACAAATGTGAATCGATTTTGAAAAAAAAATTAAATCATATATGGCTATTATTTATAGAATGAGTTCAATTATTATCGAAAATGTGCAAATTAGTCCAGAATACTCTGCCCTTGATGAGTTGAAAATGTGTTTACACAATTATAAGTTCTTGAAAGTGTTTAATTACTGTTGAATTTGAATCAAGAGTTACCTGCCCCTGTCATACTTAGATTTATAATGCTACAAACGGCTTTATTTTTTGTATTGTTTAGGCTTTAAAATGTACAAAATTGAATGGATTTTATAAAACTTTGTAAAAAGCTTTTGAATGTTGATCTTTAAAGACAGGTGATCACCATTTGCCCCTTCCTCCCACAATAAAGTTTGCCACTTTCTTCTGGAAAATCGCTGCGGCAGGGGATATCAGCTCTAAGGTGCTTGTTATAAACCTTATCTTTATATAATGTTCTTATCTTACTTTATTTTATTAAATTAAAGTTAATTTAAAACTAGCTTAAAATCGGGACTACATCTTCTTTCTCAATCGAATGACTAAATATATGCATATGTTTAACTTTTTCATTCAAAACGTCATCATCTATATTGATAACGTGTATTGATTTGTTCTCGCCTTGGTCCGCTTATTTTCATCAGCTCGATTGAGAAGTGTTTGTTTGCAAAAAATTTAAGCGTTTTAGAGCATACATTAAACTGTTTCAGCTTTATCCTTTGGAGGAAAACATAAGTGAAAGTGAGTGCTGTGGATTATGCAAGCTTCAAACGGAAATGAAACGTTCAAAAGTCATCAACGCTTGGTTTCAACTTCAAAAAAATAATAGTATCAAAACCGGGAATACCGAACTTCATGCGCAAAGCTTCTTGCTATAAATCAGAATTATGTGAGATAAGCATAATGAATTTACCTTCTACATAATATGGTGTTTTCTGTGTGTCAATAGTTTAATTTTCACGTGCTGACTTCGTGTTGGGCTATCAGTTTCTGCTAAATCTGAAAACAATAAATAATAAGACATAAGTATAAATGACTTGAAATCCGTGCAAGTCAATTTTGTTGAAAACAATATATATCGCGAAATCCAGTGAATTATGACAGAAATGTGCTTCCGTAGTTTTAAAAATCGAACAAGACGCCGTTTTAGTTTCATCATAATTTCGCTTTTATCGCTCTTTTCTTAATAATTCTTATACCGATGTTCATATCTTTCATACTATTACGCAAAAAGCCAGTTATTTCATAAAAAATGAAGCAAAACCTGCAATATTCAGTGCCCCAGATAAGAAATTGTTAATTAGGGTACTTCACTCCTCTCTTTCAAATTAATAGAGTGAAATGAAAAATAATAGAGTACCTGCTGGTTTTCGTAACTCGCGTCGCTGAAATAAGCCGTTTCAAAGTGAAAAATGTGATTATTTTTAAGTATTAATTAACATCCAGTAATCTAAAAGGTATGCTGGTTTATATATAGAAAAGACATAACTATACTGAAATATTGTATTGACACTTCTGTCTTCATGTAGTGCTGGTCTTGTAAAAATCAACTGAAGACATAAACCAATGATTTATATTAACTATTTGGTATACACGGTCGCTGCATAAACACTGTGATTTGTAACTGGTGTTTAACAGTTGTAACTGTAGCTAGTCTAACAGTTTAATACAAGCAGTTATCTAACAATTATTTTTTCAATTGCCAGCATTCACCAGTCCTTGCTGCTGCATTTAGGTTCCCTTCTACACATTGTTAAACTTTAATTTAGTGCAGTTTACACATTATCGTTGATTTCCACGTATATCTAACCAGGGGGAAAACGTCTAAAATGTCTCATCTTGCACAGGAACGCTGTATGTAATGTTTAACTCTGAATCTAGTCTGATCATGATTCTGATTTATTCACCGCCGAATGAACTACAATCAATTAATAACACTAGCTTTACTATACTGGGTGGGGAAGTCTTCGATTCAGATTGAAAATAAAATAAAAAGACGGGTTTAAAAACCAGAATGAACGTTTTGCTTACAATGATTTCGACCGCGGTGCGACGTTTTAACAGAAACCGCGAAAACAAGTGACAAATAGTCTAATTGATCAAGTTATCGAGACGCTTATGGAGATAAAGCTCAGCAAGCGTCTAGCAATGGATTGGTAAAATTATCAAAAACAAACAATCGGAATACTTCAAAGGTGTTGGAAATCAGCCGATAGGTAACGATTTTCGAAGAAAATGAAACTAAAAGCCGTTAGCGAAATCGGCTTAGATTGTAATTGTACGCATCTACGGTAATATGTTTAGCGTATTGTATAAAAGGCTTGCGTAACTGATACGCACTGAATTGATTTTCAAAGCGTATCTGGCCATTTTTAATGCGTAAAATACGCCGATACGCAGCTTATCTGGGGCACTGATATTGAAAATCAACAAATGTGCGGTGAAACTCGCCATTTTATTAAATTACGTGTAAAAATAAATACACAGACGAAATTGTTCGTCTTCAGTGTTGCAATTGTGATACAAATGTATTAATTTTGACTTGCCAGTATCGCTTTATCAGCTTTTTTCAAAATAATTTACACCCGGAAGTAAATTTGAAACCTTGCGATCGCCATTTTCATAGACATAATGATGAATTTGCGTAAAGTAGAGCGATTTAAAATCGATTTTATTTAACTTTCCCCACCTACTCCAACTTCCAACTTTTTGCAGTGAGATAATATACATATCTAGTTTCGCCGACAACAATTAGAAATTCTTTTGCAATTTTGTCTAGGTCGAATTTTATATTGAATGGCCTACTACCCCTGTTGTGTCATTTCCATGGTCCCATCCACATGTATGGTACAGATAAGGAGTACTACATATTTTGTACTCTACAATTTCTCCAATATGTTAACCTAAACCTATGGTTAGGATTATCCGATACAGTCAGAGACTAACAAATTTTAATGAGTAGTCGCAAAATAGTTTTGAGTAGGCATAAATATTTTAGTTTTCAAAATAATCCCCTTATCTGGAGCCCTGCTCATTGGCTGTGCTCTATTGTCGGTCTGGATTATCGAAATTGAGCTGATCCGGAATTCATTTCCAGAACTGTTCTATCACTTCTACCCGCGGACGTAGTCGAGGGGTAAAGTGCCCTCTTTGTCAGGGGTCTTGAGTTCAATCCCCTGCCGGACCAAGTCCTTCGGATGAGACTTTATAAACAGGGGTCTGATGTATCGGTGCTTTACACTGGAGATCTAAAAGAAACGGAGAAACGGCAGCCAATTAACCATAACCCAATGATAGCAGAAACGGACGTTAACAAAACAAAAACGATATCTTGCTTGAGGAGGTGGCGTGAGCAGAATTGACATATCTTTCTTTCTCTTTCTTTCTATTTATACTCTCTTGACTCCCCTTTCAGGTATTAACGAGAGTGGCGCGTCATGCCAAGATAAAAGTAAATAAAGCATTGAATAGGAAAGACTTCAAAGAAAGATAGTGAGCGAGAAAACTCAGAGAACAGTGAGATAGTGGTTAGAAAAGGTGAAGCTAAAAACAGTTAAAAACATCCCTCTCGGTATTCAGGGGAGGGGTTCAAAGAGGTTTTGAACGCCTCTAGATCAGGCTGCAGTACAATGGTTTCTGGCAGACTGTTCCATAGGACCACGGTGTAGGGAAAGAACGAATATTGGTAGTAATTGGCAGAAGTGTGAACTTGTCTATAAGCTAGTGCATGAGTGTGATTGGACATCCTCATGGGCCTCTGTAAGTATGTGGGCACGGGCACAGCTACATAACCATACACTATCTTATAGAAAAGTGTAATTCGTCCAAGGTCACGTCCGTCTTTCAGTGTCTGCCAGTTCAGTTGATTTTGTAGGTGTGTGACACTTGTGTAGTTTGAGAAGTCGGAGCTAACCCAGCGTGCAGCCCTTCTTTTAACTTTTTCCACTTTATCTATCCCTGCTTGTGTGTGTGGACTCCAGACAGAGGAAGCATATTCTACCTGAGGCAGGGTTTTCCCGGACGCAGGTTTCCTGCATCTTGGACTCAATTCTGTCACCTGGGACTCCTATTTGTCCAACCCCAGGAGTCCCAAGGACCCTCAAATCTTTGACCACATTTTACTCCAAACCCACAATTCATCAGATATGTAAATCCTGGGTGCTGATGTGGGGTATGCTCAGGTCAACAGAGATCATGAATATGCACTGTTTTAGTGTTTACAAAGGTTTAACAAGTTATTTGTCAACATTGTAAGGCATTTTATACACATAATATTAATTTGGGACCCCCAAATGTGCTGAGGGACTCTCAAAGTGAAAGGTTTGAGGGTCCTTAGGACTCTCAATTACAAAATGCAAGGGAAAACCCTGCTGAGGTCGTACTAGTGTCTTGTATGCAACTTCTCGGATTTTTTAGCTCACCTGAGCCGAAGGCTCAAGGTGAGCTATTGTGACCGCTCATTGTCCGTAGTACGTCTGTCCGTTCACTTTTACTTCAAACGACATCTCCTCTGAACCCGGGGATTGTAGGGCGGATTCAAACTGCTCATGATGTTCCTTGGATGCTTCTCTACAGAAGTTGTCTAAATGAAAGAGAAAAAGCAAAAACTCTGCTTGAAAAAGCAAAAAAGCAAAAAATTTTAAAAAATCTTCTTGCTAAAAACTACTAGGCCCTAAGCTTTGATATTTTTACAGTAGAATCTCCTGGTCGATCCCTCTATAGTTTGTTAAAATGAAATCCCTAGGGTCACACTTGACGCCACCCTGCGCAGTTTAAGTGCTGCTCTAGGCAGGTTTTACAGTATTTTTGATGAAGCAAAAGCAGAACTGTATTTTACCTGAGTTACTCTTAATATACTAAGGGCAAATAGCCAATATTTGCAAACATTTTGGATCCAGATCAGATGCAACATAATGCTGCATCTAATTTGGAACCAAACTATTGGTACTCATTTACCAACTGAACATGTTCTAAATTCTTTTTTTTGTCACTTTTCGCATACAGTAGGTTTTAAGCAGATATCATTTCAGTCTGGTAAGGGTAAGCCTTCAGAGCAGTTGCTAATTCTACCATACTACCCAGTATTTGACCTCAGCCACTGAACTGATGGTCTTAGCTGAACATGTTGTCTGCTAAAGTTTATAAATGGTTTAGTCTGCTTCATACTTAGAGAAACAGGGTCTGGAAGTGATCCACTGACAGTTATGTAATTATGTCTTTTGCCATATTTATACATATGTTTAATATTCAAAATATGTATAGCAGACAGCAATTCAGCATAATACAGCGTTTTTTTTCACCCAATTGGGAACGGGTCCGGTACCCCTCAGATTGGGAATTTTTCAAGTCAAATTGGGAAAAACGAGTTTTGAAATGATGACAACGCAGAAATTGGGAATTTAAGTTACTAAACCGTTAGAACTGTTTATGATGGTAAACATGGTGTAAAAACTAAATCTACGCTGGGTGTGTTACTCACAGTAGACGCTGTTGCGGCCGAGACAGAGTTGGTGACTTGGTAAAATCCAAAATCTTATCTTATCTATCTGAATACTGCCAATCAAGCTCGCGAGTGTTAAGGCAGTGATCTAGATTCAAGTTCTTCATTATCGTCTTTCTCAAAACAATTCTGTAATACTTTGAATTATGGCTCATGATTGTTTTAATTGTAGGTTTTCTATTTTATAAATTATGGTAAACAGAGTCAGACTGGGTTTGTAAACTCTTATCAATTTCAGCGGATTTTGCGATCACGCAACATTAACCAGTCTCGATTAAGGGGCATGTATAAATCTTCGCCCGGACCGTTTCCGATATTCGGCCGTAATCACTGGTATTGTTTTATACATACTCCCAAAAATGTCAATGGAGTTGCGTAACTTTGTTTACATTTCATGAGACCACGGAATTATAAACTTCTGTATATTTCCTTGACGAGACATTCATTGTAGCAAAAGATAAGTTGAAATATGGATGGTTTGCTATGATTTAAAGGGAAAAAGTAATTTGACAATTGGGAAATATGTTTATTTTGATTGGGAACGGGTCCGATATTTGATTTCTTTTGATTGGGACGGGTCCGGTCGTCAAATTGGGACGGGTCCGTCTCCAATTGGGAACGGGTCCGTTCCCCGGACCCGTTCAAAGAAGGAAAAAAAACGCTGTAATAAGAGTTAGACCCTAGCCAAATTTCCTACTGGCAGAGTTACATAACTGAACTCAGGTCAGCTGGTCAGCTGATGAGGTTCACTGTAAAGTTGTCTGCTATATATTTATGCCCTGCAGTTGGGGGCATATTGTTTTTGTCTGTCTGCTTTTTTGTCTGTTTGTCCATTTGTTTGTCTGTCAGTCCACAACTTTAATCTTAGCCATAACTTTGTTAAAGTTAGAAACTTTATAACTTGGGTCATGTCGTACAAAGGTCAATGTCAATTTTGAGATATTTCCCAGTGTCATATTTTCTTGTCTTTGAGATAACTCCAGTTCTACTGATGTTAACCCATTACCCCATACATATGCCTTTTTACGCCTTTAATTTATTCCTCCTCTAAAGAAAATAATTCCACTTTATATAGTCATAAACATGTAAGATATAAGAAATAGTATCTATATCTTAGTAGATGATAACTTAAAGCAGGTTGAAAGTAAAGCAGAGTGCGCAATAAATAATCATATGGAAATACATGTAGCTTGATAAGAAGAAGTGTCATGGATAAGGGCCATAACTCTGCCAACAATATTTTTTTAAGTTATTCCAATTTGTCATGTTTTTTTGTCTGGAAGATAATTCCATTTACAGCTATATTAAAATGTTGTCTTGCCTATTAAGCTAAGGCACAATGACCTCAGGTGAGCGAATTAAGGGCCATGGCCCTCTTGTTTATTTTTGGTCTGGATATTTCTGGAAAGGAAGTTTAATGAGTTGTTTGCCGATTCTGCCGAAAGTGTGATATTTTCTATGTATTTGTTCCATGAGAGATCCTGTGATAAAGTTACTCCTAAATACTTGGCGCTGTCTACAGTTTGTAATGTATCGTCATGGTTCCCGGCACAATTTACCAATGCCTAGACAGCAAAGTTATAATAAACAGGGAACAAGACTACAATATTTGCAAGTGTTCCATTCCGGTTTAATTTATTTACAAATTCCATGGAATAGTCCAAACAGTTCTGGAACTGATAATCGAGCATGCCAATCGTAACCTAGTCATATTGGTAAAGTTTGAGCATCCATATCACATTCAAAGACATTTTCTGAACTAGTTTTTGTGATAACACCTTGTTAATCGGTTCCAAGGGAAAACTCGTATATTTTGTGCCCAGGGCCCCAGACCTTTAGCAAAGGATCTGAAGTGTCTCGTGTGAGGCCCTTTTATATTTCATATTGGTTAGAAACACTTAATGAAAACTCCCTCAAGTATGAGTATGCCAGGGACCTTTCCAGGATGAGTGAGATAGCTATGCAACGGTAGTCCTGTACAGTGACCATAGGAAATTTATCATTTTAATTGGTAGCAGACCAAATTAGGTTTAATCTAGATTTCTATTTGGATTATAGTATTTACAATGTTTACATGTTTTTACAGGAACATCCCAGGCTGACTGTGGTGTGCTTATTGTTGCTGCTGGTGTTGGTGAATTTGAGGCTGGTATCTCAAAGAATGGTCAGACAAGAGAACATGCTCTCCTGGCTTACACCCTGGGTGTCAAACAGCTCATCATTGGTGTCAACAAGATTGACAGCACTGAACCACCATACAGTGAGGTAAAGGAACACATTGTTTGTACCACAATCACACAGCTCTCATCATCTATGAGAAAGTAGTGCAGCCTTTACAGCCTTTGGTAATGGTCTACTCTGCAGGGGTTGCACTAACGGCCGTACGGGCGTATATTACGCCCAAAATTGAGTTCCATACGTCCAGATTTAATCCGCCAGACGTACGGTGGAATTCCCATTTTCTTTGAATACGCCGAGATATAACCCTCCGGGCGTACGATCATAGAAAAAATCAATACTGCCGAATTATCGACATGCGACGTCCCGCTAGTGACAGTCAGTGGAATACCCAACCAATTAAGCCCCGCCTCTAAAACAGGCTAATAACCAACAACTATCATTTGATTGGTTTATACAATTATTTCTGACCGGTCAATGAAATATCGCAGAACTGTCAATTGGGTAAGGTAATCATCTCTAATTGATGATTTAATCCCTTTTCACTAGTCATAAACAAAGCGACGGCCATATTGAATTTCGCCGGAGGTCCATATCCATATATTAGCGATCAAGTATAGCCATATAATTATGCGATATTATCCGGTTTTGCAAGAAATAAACAATTTATTTATAAAATTGTTGAGTTTGATTTATTTTCATAAAGAAACTACGAAAAAATCCGGTCGAAACGGTATTATTGTAACCACGGAATTTACCGATTTTTCGGTGCGGGTTTCCCATTCGGAAAACTTCAAATTTAACTATCTAAGCTATTTCCTCAGTATATTAACTACAGTACGATTAGAAAACATTCATATGAATGTTAAATAAGTATATCGCATTCAAAAACAAAAAATATGTTTGATCTACTTCGATCGATCGCCGATTTGTAAGTACGGTAGTACAGTAATTCGGACATTACATATTTCGGATAAGAAATTATATCCATTGATAATCTTATTTTAGATGATAATTATTCATTCTATTCAAGTATTTAGAAATAATTAAGCCTCAAATTGTGTACCAAACGTTCTGCATTTTTTCTTCTGACCGATTTGTTGATTGTAGCAGTTGAAAAGAAACTTTTTAATTATTATTTAAAATGCAGTTTGTGTACAGGAAATTTTTGTTGCAGTTTGTGTATAGGGATTTTTTTTTTAAAACAAGAAACGTTTTCTCAGAATATTTACTCAGATAAGTTGTTTATTGTTGTACAGTGAAATTAATAATATTAGCACCTAAATACTTTATGAAAATTGATAACAAACGGCTTTCAATCCCTTTGAATAATTAACATATTGATATGCATTATCAAAAAGTTTTCTGTCAAATTTTTGAAATTTGCTCTGATTGTAGTAACTACAATTACAACCCTGGCCAGGTCCTAGGTACTTCAACTAGTATTTAATCTTGATCTGAAATATTCACAAAAGCAAGAAAAGCTGTCAAAGAGTTGACATTTCTGTATTCTATTTCTGTCTTTTTAACTATTAATGATTTGTAGAAATATATACTTGTACACATTTAGCAGTTCTATTTCAGGTTTTTACTGTACAGTAAATTTTTCAAAATTATAAGTGCATAGTATACAGTGAGTATACATATCTTGTGCTGACTTTGAAGTGAGACTTTGATTATAAACTATGAAACCTGAATTAAGGGTTTCAGCTGCAGCCAATCACTGAAGAAACATTGAAGTCTAAAAATACATGTTATTGCAAAAATAACCATGTTTAAGAAGCAATATCAATATGTTAGCAGTTTGGGTAATGCATACAAATCAAAGGCTGTTTTAAGGCAAGATATTACAGCATTTTCGCGCACGAAAGATTGGGACTTCCTGGCATTTTGGATAGGACTTCCATTTTCATCATACTGGAAGTCCGGACTTCCTGAAAAAAATCTTTAGTGCAACCCCTGACTCTGTTAGCAAGGTGCAGATGATCTTCAAAGGTGTACTGGAGAGGGTTAATCAACTTGAAAATTTTAGTTTTTGAATACACGTAACAGGTAGATCTCATAATGGAATTCAACAATGATTCACAGTTTAAAGGTAAAGAAAGTTCGCAAGTCAGAAACAGATACTTTCCTTGTCTGGTACAAATAGGTCGCATCTCCTTATAGTATTGCCATCTTTTCTGGATTTCCTCCGGGTTTTTATGCCCCCAGCATCGACAGATGCGGGGCATATAGTAATCGTCCTGTCCATGCGTGTGTGTGCGTCCGTCCGTAACAAGGTTAAGTAGATTTTACCGTTTCGTCTAGCATCAACACCTCTTACCCAAATGCTTGGATACTTATACAGTTGTTGCCTTGGACCATTCCCTATCCACCAATATCACCAAACTTTGATTTTGACCTTGACCTAATTTGGACTTATAAAATTTTAAATAGGCTATTTCTTGGTTAACTAGATTTTACCGTTTTGTCTAGCATCAACACAACTGACTACAATGCTTTGATACTTATACAGTTGTTGCCTTGGACCATTACCAACTCACCAACAATACCCAAGCTCAGTTTGACCTTGACCTAATTTGGACTTGGAAAAGATTCAGAATATATTGTCAAGGATGCCACTGGGGGCATAAGCGTTTATTGAACGCGCAGTCTTGTTTTTCCACTTTTATACCTTAGTCAAAAGTTTTTCTTAATCCATTTAGTTCTTTCGCCATGTTACCGGGTTCGCTTTCAATGCTGTGAAGGCGCAGTCTTGTTTTTCCACTTTTATACCGTAGTCAAAAGTTTTTCTTAATCCATTTAGTTCTTTCGCCATGTTACCGGGTTCGCTTTCAATGCTGTTTTGGATGCAGTTTCTTCATGAATTACACCGGAATTTAGGACAGCAAGTGCTTGCGCATGCGCAGAATGACCCCAACAAGTAAACAGAATCACTGTTACTCGTCACCGATTTTAAGGTTTATAGGATGGGAGATTTCTTCAGGGGTTAAAGATGCCATAAAAAATAAAGTCCAAAATAGGTCAAGGTCAAAATCAAAGTTTGGTGATATTGGTGAGTTGGTAATGGTGTAATTCACTTTAAATGGGCAAGTTTCCATTTCAGTCAATTTCTGACTCTTAAGTGTTTTTGTCAAGTTTGGCATTATAACAAACAGTGAAGACCCTGATCAGAGGGCTCCTTTAAGATCCCTTTGATCTGGGTCTTTTCTGTTTGGCATAGGACAAGTGTACTGTTCACAAGTACACTGTTTGCAAAGGATGCCAATATGTGGGATTAGGGTCAAAGGGTTGAGCAGCCAACTGTCGTAAATGTAATAAACACGATTTAGTGCTTGTAATAGGTTTACCTGAATATGCCTTTTCTTTCTGTTGTAGGCCCGTTTCCTTGAAATCAAGAAGGAAGTTGAGAACTACATCAAGAAAGTAGGATACAATCCTAAATGTGTTGCCTTTGTTCCAATTTCTGGATGGCATGGTGACAACATGATTGAACCAAGTGATAATATGGGCTGGTACAAGGGATGGAAGGTTGAGCGAAAGGAGGGAAATGCCAGCGGCAAAACACTTCTTGAAGCTCTTGACAGCATCCTCCCACCCTCAAGACCCACAGACAAACCCCTGCGTCTTCCACTCCAAGATGTCTACAAAATTGGAGGTAAATTTATCGGTTATACATGTATCGAGATTCAGAATATTCCATGGAAATATTGGAGTCTAGTTGTAGCCACTTGGACATTCACTAGGCTCCTCATTATACCCCGTCAAACGAAGTTAGTGGGGGTATACTAGTCACCATGTCCGGTTTGTCCGGAGCATAACTTCTAAAGTACAAGAGCTATTGACTTCAAACTTCATATACAGATAGATCTCAATCATCTCATTGACCAGGAGTGCAGTGCAGAAGAACCATAACTCTATCATCAGTATTTTTGGAGTTCTTGCCCTTTGTTATTTTTATCAAACTTAGGCTTGTCCGGAGCATAACTGTTACTCTGTCATCAGTATTTTTGGAGTTATTGCCCTTTGTTATACTTTTACCCAATTTAGGCTTGTCCGGAGCACAACTTCCAAAGTATAAGAGCTATTGACTTCAAACTTAATATACAGATATATCTCATCGACTAGGAGTGCAGTGAACAAGAACCGTTGCTGTCATCAGTATTTTTGGAGTGATTGCCCTTTGTTGTTTTTTTACCCAATTTAGGCTTGTCCGGAGCATAACTTCCAAAGTATAAGAGCTATTGACTTTAAACTTCATATATAGATAGATCTCATTGACTAGGAGTGCAGTGCGCAAGAAACGGTTGCCGTCCGTCGGTGTTGGTGTCCGTGTCAGTGTCGTCTGTTCACAATTTCTTTCAAACAACTTCTCTGAAACCAATGGCCCAATTTTAACCAAACTTGGTCAAATACATACTGTAGTTGTGAGCTTTAGAAATTGTTAAAAAAAAGTGGTTGGGGCAATCGGTCTTGTTGCCATGGCAACCATGCACAATATTTTAAAAAATCATCTTCTCAAGAACGACTGGTCCGATTTTAAGTTGGTTTTCACCAAAATGTTTCTCATTTAATATACTTTCAAAAGTTGTGCAAAAAAATTTGATCCATCATAAAACATGGCCGCCAGAGGGCGTGGTCAATTTCCGTACTTACATCATCAGTTTTACATAGACTTATATAGGAAAACCTTTAAAAAATTTCTTCTCTGAAACCGTAAGGCCCAGACCTTTTATATTTGGCATCTGGCTTTGCCTGATGGTCCTCTACCAAAATTGTTAAAATCATGTCCCCATGGTCAAAAATGGCCCTGCCCCAGGGCTTATCAGTTTTACATAAACTTGTAATGGAATTTTTAGCTCACCTGAGCCTTCGGCTCGGGATGAGCTATTGTGACCGCTCTTCGTCCGTCCACATTTTCAAACAACATCTCTTCAGAAACCACTGACCCGATTTCAACCAAACTTTATCAGAAGCATCAGTGACGAGGGGGAACGAAATCTTGTTCAAAGTTTTTGGCTAGAGTTATTCCCCTTGCTTTGGGACTTGATTTTCTAACATGACCGTATAGACAACTTTTAATGCATAAGAAAATCTTAAAAAATCTTCTTCTCGGAAACCAAAAGGCCCAGACCTTTCATATTTGGTATGTATCATAACCTAATGATCTTCTACCAAGATTGTTAAAATTTTGACCCTGGAGCCAAAAATGGCCCCGCCCTTGGGCTTATCAGTTTTTCTTAGGAAAATCTTTGAAAATCTTCTCCTGAAACTGTATGGCCTAGATCATTAATATTTGACATGTAGCTTTGCATTATGGTCCTCTACCTAGCTTGTTCAAATTATGACCCCCGGATCAAAATTGGCCCCGCCCCGGGGCTTATCAGTTTTACATAGTTATATAGGAAAATCTTTAAAAATCTTCTTCTCTGAAACTGTATGGCCTAGATCATTAATATTTGACATGTAGCTTTGCCTTATGGTCCTCTACCTAGATTGTTCAAATTATGACCACCGGGTCAAAATTGGCCCCACCCCGGGGCTCATCAGTTTTACATAGAGTTATATAGGAAAATCTTTAAAAATCTTCTTCTCTCAAATTTTAAGGCCCAGATCTTTCAGCATTGATATATAGCTTTGCCTTGTGGTCCTCTCCCAAGATTGATCAAATTATGACCCCTGGGCCAAAACTGGCCTTGCCCTGGGGCTTATCAGTTTTTCATAGGAAAACCTTTGAAAATCTTCTTCTGAAACTGTAAGGCCCAGATCATTTGTAATTGAAATGTAGCTTAACCTTATAGTCCTCTACCAAGATTGTTCAAATTATGACACCGGGTCAAAATTGGCCCTGCCCCGGGGCTTATCAGTTTTATATAGACTCAGGGTTGTCAATAAGATTTGTATCAAGGGATAATTTTGTGAAACCAACCGATCCGGCGGGGGGGTGAAGGGGGCCGCCTAGGCCCCCTGTGGGTCCAGGGTAAAGCCCTGGTAGGGGGGGGGCGAAGCCCCCGGCCGAAAACGATTTTAAGCATTTTTACACCCCCAAAGAAGAGCTCTCCTTGGCCAAATTTCACAACCTACCGTACCGCATTAACTCCAACAGTTCGGACATTCTTAGAGTTCGGAAACCTATAATTTTTCATGAAAATATATTATATTTTGCCTCTTATTTCGGACACCAAGATCAAAAGTATTTTCCATGTATTTGGACACCATGTAACCAGGAACGCATATAGATATATACGTTAATTCCGGTAAGAGATCATCGGCGTATTTTCAGGATCCAACTTTCTCTTACCTCCGTAAATGCTCGTCAAAAGTGTGCTCGGCCGTGTGTGTTATTAACAAGATTGTCAATTTACCAGTGCGGGAGATAAGCAATTACGTAATATTTAAGAAGAATTACGGACGATTCGTCAAAAGTGCAAACTCGTCAAAAAGGCAATATAGTGTAGTGGCAAAAGACGATTCGTCAAAAAAGGATTTTGTGTTGGGGTATATACTAACCTGTTAAATATATATAAAATAATACTTTTTTGTTAAATGTTTAGGTTTATATTGGTAAAATTTGCAATTATCGAGAAGTTGATATGGATTTTCTAGCATTTAAAGTTGTAACATAAATTACTAGATCTAAATATATGTAAGATAAATATTGATGTCGATTTGTCCAAATAAAATTTAAACATTTATATAGAGTGTACATTTTATTTAGTGTTTAGTATAATTGATATACAAGAGAAAGGTTAGGCTTAAATCAGGACAAAAGTAATGCAGAAATCAGCTATGCCCTCGTCCATACATTAAGCAAATATCCCGTGCCTTATCCTTGATAGAATGTGTTATTTAAAAATTGAGTCTGGATATACATGTATATGGTTTAGACCCTGATATTATGCTAAAATTAACACAGAAGCAATGCTTCAATAAGAAACGGTAGATCTCTAGCGCCACATGCAAATAACTTTAATTGGCTGGGCATTAATCTGGTGTGAAAAGTTGATCGATTGGCAATTACTCAACTAGTTATATCTGCACTGGTATTAAACTGTTAAAACAACAAACCAATTAATGTAACCATCATAGGCAAAAGTACACTGAAATGAATTGCTCAGTGATCAAACATTTGTCGAACAGTTTGGATACTGATAAGAACTTATCTGATAGCGCGAAGCCTTATGATCATGGTCTACACTGTCTGGCAGTTTGCACCATAATGTAAATCTGTAGATGATAAACATTTAGTTTGTTAACAGCGAAGACCCGAACCAAAGGGCTCCCGGCAGTGTTTGATTGCTCTATATAGATTAATACATGTCATTTTGCACGATTTTATTGTGTACCTTATATCTGATTGCGCCGAAGCCTTAATTATGACCAGGGTCTACGTACACAATAGTTTGCCCTTAGAGATCGAATATATTAGAAAAGAGAAGTTTATATATTAATACTATTTTAATTCCTTATCTAGAATATCGTGATATTAAATCAGTATACAAAAGCCTTTTTGACGAGTTGACTACCCTTTTGTACTATAATTCCCTTTTGACGAGTTGACTACCCCTTTTGTGCTATACTTCCTTTTTGACGAGTTTGTTCTTTGACGAATTGTCCATCACCCTTTAAGAAACATTGTACACACCTAAGGCTCAGTTTCCCACTGCATTAAACAGTCAGAGAACTGCCACATTAGGAGTGCCTTCGTATGACTATATTTGGCTTTCTCTAGCTACTATTTTTATGGTCTCGCTTTTCTGTTCAATGAAGCGTAGACTGCCATGATTGTTTTGAAAGAGGAATACCTAGAAAGATAACAAATCACGTGTAATAGTGACGTATATTACACGTGACTTCTCGTGAGGGTGTGTACGGAATTCCGTGTTTCATTGGTTGATAAATTAAGATTTCTAAGACAAAGACAAAGGAATTATTTTCCCGCCTTTTACGAGCTGTACCGAACAGTAACGAATGACTATGCGGCATTAGTTCAACGCATAAATTATTTTCCGTCGCACACATTTTAGGGAATACCTGCTATCTTTAGAACGGATTTCCGAAAATCTTTTAACAGCAATTGAACACGTTTGAAAATACTTTGAAAACACCGTTTCTCGTCCGATCACCGAAGTTAAGCCGTTGGGTAATAGTCATTATATATATAGTGACTGCACCAACGTATGATGTAGATGTTAAGCAACGTCGAGCCCGGTTAGTACTTGGATGAATACCGGGTGCCGTAGACTTTAATTTATACGCTCCCCCGCAATAGTTTAGTCTTAACAGATAACGATAACTCGGGTGAGACGTTTAAACGAATAAAGCAAGCAAGTGAAAACTATTTTTAGCGCTACTTTCATTATATAACTACACTTAATATGTCAATCAACCCCCTGGTGTGTGTTACGAAATAAACAAAACATAGCGCCGACTTATGTTTGATTTTTAACTTTCTATAAGTAGATTTGTGCTACAGAAAATCGGCAGAACATGATTTTTGTTCTAGTTTTTTCTCTCCAGATTTAAGGAGTCCGTGGGACTTCCAACATGCAAATCAGCAAAGGAGTCCGACACGATAATAAGGAGTCTCGGACTCCTGACTCCCGTTAGTGTCGAACCCTGCAGTGGTGTGTGTTACGAAATAAACAAAAAAATGGATTCTTTAACTAACGCCGACTTGTTTGATTGCGCGCTAATGTATTTATTTCAAAATACGCGGATGCGCTGGAATTCAAGGTGATTATCTTGTATATCGTTTTACCATGGAGTACTTAGACCTAAGTACTTCGTGGTTTTACCGACAGCTTGTTCAAACTTTCAGCAGCATATGAAAGCATCTATACACACGTGCGTGTATAATTCCGTGATTTAAATATGCCGAAGATTCGTTTTGATGTTTGGCGAAATTAGTACGAGGGGAAACAATACTTCATTAAGGATATATTCAAGTTTTACTATTTCCATGAGTACGGACACTGACGGCGATCGAACGTTTCACGTTAATATCGTAAATGAAAACTGAACAAGAAACCAGGGACATAGATTAAATATATCTTATCTACGTCCCTGAAGAAGCTAGAAACATCATGCGAAAACTCAAACGGTAACAACGGGTTATAACAAATAAATAAGATATTTAAACCGGAAGCTAATAGGTTATATAGATCGTAAGGATAAGATCCGAGAGCATTACGTATACGCAACAACTCAGACAATTACAATAATCGGCGCTATTTTTAGGCAACTAACGTCAGTCTTTCAACGTTTCAAGAGGTCTAGGCTTTTGTTTTACTCAATTAACTTGCCGAAAACGGTAATATTTGAGTGAAACTTCACTTTTTGTGATTCTTCAATTTTGTATCTGTACAAAAAACAACCGATGCAGAAGCGATTTCAACCGATGGTTTGCATCGGCAATCGGTTACTAATGAACACACTGTAGACTTATATAGGAAAACCTTTAAAACTCTTTTTATAGCTATATACATCACAATATTGTCTTGCCCAGTCAGCTTAGGTACAATGTTCTCAGGTGAGCAACTTGTGGGCCATGGCCCTCTTGTTTTAAAAAACAATTGCTGCTCTGAAACCATTGTCTGAATTAAATAATATTTTGAATGAATATTGTTAAAGTGACCCTTTATTAGCACTATTTATATCATTGCCATATTTTCCCCTTTTGCTCAAATAGTAATAATGACAAACAGATTCCGAATTACTTCTTCATACAACAGTCCACATACATGCAATGACAAACTTCATTTTGCATTGAGTAATATATAACACAATAGTCCTCAGGTGAGCGATTTAGGGCCGCATGCTGCTCTTGTTTAAAAAAAAGCTTGTTCGGAGCATATTTCTCAGGGTTACAGATAAGGCACGTATTGGGGTATTTACCCAATTAGAATTGCGGAAAAGCAATTGATTTTCACAAGGGGTAACTAAAAACAAAGAAATGTAGCAAAAAGCAAAGAAATTTTGGAAACCTAATCAGAATATGAATAATACCCAGTTACAAAAACTCTCAATGCCGAATAAAAATTGCAAACCAATTCTGTATAATATCGGAGTAAATACCAAAATACATCAAAACCTTATCTTACTCTGCTTCTGTACTGTATCCGCTTGGAATAGCAAATTTGGTGTGAGTACAGAGCTGTTGATAAACTCCTCCTTCACTTTCAACCTGATATACTTGATACTTGCCATGTTACTCAGGAGTTGCAGAGTGTAAGAATTCTTTTTCTTTCTGTAAAGGTATTGGAACAGTGCCAGTAGGCAGAGTTGAAACTGGTTTGATCAAGCCTGGTATGGTGGTAACTTTTGCCCCTGCTGCCATCACAACTGAAGTAAAATCTGTGGAGATGCACCACGAAAGTTTGGTGGAAGGTTCACCAGGAGACAACGTTGGATTCAATGTCAAGAACGTATCCATCAAGGAAATCAAGAGAGGAAATGTCTGTGGGGACTCCAAGAACGATCCACCAAAGCCAGCCAAAGAGTTCGTCGCACAGGTAAATACTCTTCCTAAATCTTGCTTAAAGACATCTCTAGATGACCTTTTGATCATAACGCCTAGCCAGACAATTTCCTTGCAATAATCATGGATCTTATGGACATGTCGCTAGCAAAGAACCATTGAAGCTTCTCTTGTGGGACTCTACCTTTATATTTGATAGAACCATTGAAAATCACTAGAGCATGAGTATAATCTGGACCTCACCAGGTAAACTGAGATTGTGCTGCACATGATATGTCAGTTACATTGACACCTCCAGAACAATGGGGTGGTGGTCCCTCAATGGACTGAGGAAAAGTCTTTAACTCACTACCCCATAGCACTTTTCTATTTTTTAAGTCCCTTCGAAAAGCAGAATGCACTTTGAGGCAGTTTAAGTCTGCCTCAAACTACCATCTCAAGGATACAAAACATTTCTTTCGGTACACATTCATGACTTTGAAGTGGAACTTTTTCTTCAGTGGAGGAATAACTCGAGGCCCATCTATGGAATAATTTGTTTTAGGTACTTGTACCAAGATATTGAGGCAATCTTTGACAAAAATCATTGGCAATAATTTTAAGTACATGTGTAAAAAGACTTTATATGTGTGTGTGTGGCACGTTGAACACACTGAAACAGAAGTAAAGTAAAATCTGCATGATGGTCCCTGATAAGCATGTTTCAAGCTCTTGGCCATGCTGTCCTAGCTGTAACTGCTTTTTCAGGGCTCTAGATAAGAGGTAGTAAAACTGAACAAACCCAATCTTACCTTGCTCATTGCAGCACCAAATCCTATAGTGTTAATTCTCATTAGAATTGTTTGGAAGAGACGATTCTAATGAGTAGTGACACCATAGGATTAAATGCAGAAATAAAGATTTTAGTTTTTGAAATACTCCCCTTATCTGGAGCATTAAGTTTTAATGAAACTGGCAACCTGAAGATAAAATCTTAACGCCTTTAGGCTTTTTAGCTCATCTGAGCCATAGGCTCAAGGTGAGCTATTGGGATGGCCCTGTGTCCGTCGTGCGTCGTCGTTAACAATTGCTTCAAATGACATCTCCTCATATACCGCTTGACAGATTTCAACCAAACTTTACAGAAATGTTCCTTGGGTCAAGCTCTTTCAAATTTGTACAAAGAATTAAAAACAATGCAGAACTCGAAAAAATAAGGAAATCTTTAAAAATCTTCTTGTCAGAAACTGCAAGAGCCAGAGCTTAGATATTTGGCACACAGCATCATCTATAGGTCCTCTATCAAGTTTGTTCAAAT
The DNA here is from genome assembly GCA_922989275.2 of Gari tellinella. Taxonomy (NCBI): domain Eukaryota; kingdom Metazoa; phylum Mollusca; class Bivalvia; order Cardiida; family Psammobiidae; genus Gari; species Gari tellinella. The sequence continues at coordinate 34,407,087 of OV277872.1, forward strand.
TATGTCCCTAGGGTCAAAATTGGCCCCGCCCCGGGGGTCACAGTTTTACATAGAGTTATATAGTGAAATTTTCAAATGTCTTCTTCTCTGAAACTAATATGGCTAGAGCATTGATACTCAGCATGGTGACACTTCTAGATGTCCTTTACATATTTTGTTCAAATGGTTCCGGTCGGTTGCATAAGTAGGTCACAGGAGCTAAAAATAGATTTTTTCAATGAAAACTTTAAAAATCTTCTCGTCTGAAACTACAAGGGCCAGAGCTTAGATAGTTGGCACATAGCATCATCTACTGGTCCTCTATCAAGTTTGTTCAAATTATGTCCCTGGGGTCAAAATTGGCCCCGCCCCGGGGGTCACAGTTTTACATAGAGTTATATAGTGAAATTTTCAAACGTCTTCTTCTCTAAAACTAATATGGCCAGAGCTTTGATATTCATCATGGTGACACTTCTAGATGTCCTTTACATATTTTCTTCAAATGGTTCCGGTCGGTTTCATAAGTAGGTCACAGGAGCTAAAAATAGTTTTTTTTTCAATGAAAACTTGAAAAATCCTCTTGTCTGAAACTACAAGGGCCAGAGCTTAGATATTTGGGACATATCATCATCTACAGGTCCTCTATCAAATTTGTTCAAATTATGTCCCTAGGGTCAAAATTGGCCCCGCTTTAGGGGTCACAGTTTTACATAGAGTTATATAGTGAAATTTTCAAACGTTTTCTTCTCTGAAACTAATACGGCCAGAGCTTTGATATTCATCATGGTGACACTTCTAGATGTCCTTTACGTATTTTGTTCAAATGGTTCCAGTCTGTTGCATAAGTAGGTCACAGGAGCTAAAAAAAAAAAAATTCGATGGAAACTTAAAAAAATCTTTTTGTCTAAAACCCTTGTACCCTGATCTTAGATATTTGGCACATAGCATCATCTACAGGTCCTCTTTCAAGATTGTTCAAATGATGCCAATCGAGTAAAAAATGACTCTGTCCTGGACATAAATCTTTTTCTCCATTTTGTCAGTTATTCTCAGGTGAGCGAAATATGCCCCATGGGACTCTTGTATGTATTTGACAGCCAATTTTGACAAAAACCTGAACCTTCACCTCTATTGGCTCTAGTATAATCATTGGTGTCAATTAGCTATAAGCAGTTTCCTCGCTCTGTTGAAAGTTGGATATGATATTGACAAGATTTTGGCGAGCCATACAAGGCCCTCTGTTGACCCTTTACCCAATAGCCCTTTTCCAGTTTTGAAGACCTATAACAACTCTAAACTATAACCAGTTAAATAGAATGTGTGTTCTTCTTTACTTCCAGCCTGTTAAAACTACCTTCTGCTAGACTATTGAAAATATTTCTTATAGACTTATTCATGACTCTTATGAAAGGAACTATTTTCTTCAGAGAAGAGATGTTTAAGACATAAATAGGCATATTTATATATAAAATATTTTTGTGAAACAAGTATTCATTCCTTTAAATGCAAAGCACTAAAACGTAGAAAAGAACTTTTGTAAAGATTTTGACTTCATGTTTATCTTAGTGGCAAATAGTTTGGAGCCTGATCAGACACGGGGTAACACTGCATCTGATCTGGCTCCAAACTGTTTGCAATTGAAATAATAGTTTTAGTGTAAACATGTTTATTGGGAAAGAATAATAGTTTTAGTGTAAACATGTTTATTGGGAAAGAATAACTGTACATTTGTAAAAGATAACATGACACATTGCTAAAAGATGTTTTCTCTTGTTTAGGTTATTGTCATCAACCATCCTGGATGTATTAAGAAGGGTTATGCACCAGTGTTGGATTGTCACACAGCCCATATAGCTTGTAAATTTGACGAAATCCTACAAAAAATTGACAGGCGTAGTGGAAAAGCCACTGATGAAGCCCCAAAAGAGATCAAATCTGGGGACTCTGCTATGATCAAGCTTGTTCCATCTAAGCCCATGTGTGTGGAACCTTTCACAGACTACGCACCACTCGGAAGATTTGCTGTCCGTGACATGAGACAGACCGTTGCCGTGGGTGTCATCAAATCAGTTGAAAAATTAGAAAAGGAAGACAAGAAAACTAAAGCTGCCCAGAAAGCCATGGGAAAGAAGAAATGATTAAAAAGGGAGCTGACAGAATGTGGATTGGAGTATAGGGACTACAACTTCCAGTGTCCACTTAGATCTTTCAAAATGAACAATTTCAGACAATGGCAGAGAAACCATAATCATTGCTTTATTGATTTATTTATGTTGGTAAATAACCCACATTTGTTTAACATTTGGACTACAAGTGTGCATAGGATTCAAATTCATCGTAAAGAAATCAGGAGGAAAAACCTGTAAAAGACTAAGAAAGTCTTATATATATTTAAGTTCTGCTTAATAAATGTTTCAATAGGATCCAGTGTTTTTATCTTGACATGTCCAATTGGAAGTATTTCAATTTTATTTGCAGTGTGTTGGAAATCGTCAGATGGTTCAAATAAGTAGTCCCATCATAATTTGCCCATTTTTCAGAGCTCATGATAAGGGGACTATTTCAATCGAAACTAAAATCTTTATTTCTGTTATGTTGCTACTCGTTAACCCTTTACCCCATATCTTAGTTTTGAAGACATCGAACTTCTTACAGCAGGCTGAAAAGTCAGCAGAATGCCCCTTAAGGCACATTCTGCTTTACTTTCAACCTGCTTTAAGTAGTCGCCTAATTTAACTATAACTCGTCATTTACAAAAGGTGTACCTGTGAGGATTACACTTTTCCCATGCAAACAGGCTCACTTTCAAACAGTGTAGGCCCTGATCAGAGGGCTCCTTTAGAATCCCTTTGATCAGGGTCCACGCTGTTTGTCATGATTTTGAAATATATAAAAATAAAGTTAAACCCTAAATAGTCGACAATTTACTAGATTTGTATTGAAGTTCAAATTGTCCATTAAAAGTTTTAGAGGTGAACGAGTTAAGCTAATTTGCAGAAAATAATTCGTATGGAATGTTCATCACTTTAAATTGGATTTTTAGCTCACCTGGCTCAAGGTGAGCTATTGGGATGGCCCTTCGTCCGTCGTCAAAAATTGCTTCTAATGACATCTCCTCCTATACCGCTTGACAGAATTCAACCAAACTTTACAGAAATGTTCCTTGGGTCAAGCTCTTTCAAATTTGTTCAAACAATTAAAAACAATGCAGAACTCTGGTTGCCATGGCAACCAAAGAGAAAAAATAAGGTTTAATAGATTTTTTCAATGAAAACTTAAAAAATTCTTGTCAAAAACTGCAAGGGCCAGAGCTTAGATATTTGGCACATAGCATCATCTACAGGTCCTCTATCAAGTTTGTTCAAATTATGTCCCTGGGGTCAAAATTGGCCCCGCCCAGGGGGGTCACAGTTTTACATAGAGTTATATAGTGAAATTTTCAAACTTCTTCTCTGAAACTAATGTGGCCAGAGCATTGCTATTTGGCATGGTGACACTTCTAGATGTCCTTTACCAAAATTGTTCAAATAGTTCTGGTCCGTTGCATAACTAGGTCACAGCAGCTAAAAATAGATTTTTTCAATGAAAACTTAAAAAATCTTGTCTGAAACTACAAGGGCCAGAGCTTAGATATTTGGCACATAGCATCGCCTACAGGTCCTCTATCAAGTTTGTTCAAATTATGCCCCATTGGGTCAAAATTGGCCCTGCCCTGGGTCACAGTTTTACATAGTTATATAGTGAAATTTTCAAACGTCTTCTCTGAAACTAATATGACCAGAGCTTTGATATTTGCATGGTGACACTTCTAGATGTCCTATACCAAAATTGTACAAATGGTTCTGGTCCGTTGCATAACTAGGTCACAGCATCTAAAAATAGATTTTTTTCAATGAAAACTTAAATCTTCTTGTCTAAAACTACAAGGGCCAGAGCTTAGACATATGGCACATATCATCGACTACAGGTCCTCTATTAAGTTTGTTCAAATTATGCCCCTAGGGTCAAAATTTGCCCCGCCCGGGGGTCAGTTTTACATAGAGTTATATAGAGAAAATTTCAAACGTACTCTTCTCTGACTCTAATATGGCCAGAGCTTTTATTAGCTCACCTGAGCCGAAGGCTCAAGGTGAGCTATTGTGACCGCTCATTGTCCGTAGTACGTCTGTCCGTCTGTCCGTCCGTCCGTCCGTCCGTCTGTCCGTCTGTCCGTTCACTTTTACTTCAAACGACATCTCCTCTGAACCCGGGGATTGTAGGGCGGATTCAAACTGCTCATGATGTTCCTTGGATGCTTCTCTACAGAAATTGTTAAAATGAAACTTTCAAGTGGACTACTTATTGTAATTTATTTAAAAAAGTGAAAAACTTTAAACAATCTTCTTGTAAAAAACTGCTAGGCCCACAGCTTTGATATTTGTTTTTTAGTATCTCCTGGTGATTCTCTCTCAAAATTGTTAATATCAAAACTAAAACTGACCATAGGGATTCACCATAGGGATTTTTTCATTGCCGCTTTATGCAGGATTCATTGCCGCTTTATTCAGGTTATACTGTTTTACTGAAGGTTTAAGCAGGGTTTCAAGCACCCTTATACTAAATCACCTATATTTGCAAACAGTTTGGATCCAGGTCAGATGCCACATAATGCAGCATCTAATCTGGATCTAAACTATTTGCCACTCATTTACATATTTTCTTATATTTAGAAAATATAAGTTATTATTTTTAACATATTTCACATACAAACATTTGGAGCAGACAACAGTTCAGCATGATAATAGTCAGTTCTCCCTGAGACGGTCTCTTATTGCATAACTGACCCAAAGCTAGCTCTGAACTCAGGTCACTGAGATACATCGCAGAAATTATGATGTCTGCTATTTTATGCTCAAGCACAACTTAGTTCAAGGCATATTACTTTTGGTCTGTCTGTTTGTTTGTTTGTTTATCTTTCTGTCTATCAGTCCACAATTAATTCTTGGCCATAAACAGTATGGATCCAGGTCAGATGCCACATAATGCTGCATCTAATCTGGATCCAAATTTGCCACTCATTTACATATAGTTTCCTATATTTAGAAAATGTAAATAATGATATTTATTAACCTATTAACGCATACATATTCCTTTTTATGTCTTTAATTTATTCTTCCACGGAAGAAAATAATTTCACTTTATACAGTCATTGTTGTCTTTAACAATTGCTTCAAATGACATCTCCTCATATATTGCTGAAAAGATTTCAACCATGTTCCTTGGGTCAAGTTGTTTCAAAATTGTTCAAAGAATTAAAAACAATGTAGAACTCTGGTTGCCATGGCAACCAAGTGAAAAAATAAGGAAATCTTAAAAAATCTTCTTGTCTGAAACTACAAGGGCCAGATCTTAGACATTTGTCACATAGCATCATCTACAGGTCCTCTATCAAGTTTGTACAAACTATGCCCCCTGGGGTCAAAATTGGCCCCGCCCCGGGGGTCACAGTTTTACATAGAGTTATATAGTGAAATTTTCCAACGTCTTCTCCTCTGAAAATAATATGGCCAGAGCTTTGATATCTGGCATGGTGACACTTTTAGATGTCCTATACCAATAAGGTTCAAATGGTTCTGGTCGATTGCATATCATCTACAGGTCCTCTATCAAGTTTGTACAAATTATGCCCCTGGGGTCAAAATTAGCCCCACCCGGGGGTCACAGTTTTCAAACGTCTTCTTTTCTGAAGCTAATATAGCCAGAGCTTTGATATTCGGCATGGTGTTACTTCTAGATGTCCTTTATCTATTTTGTTCAAATGGTTCCAGTCTGTTGCATATGTAGGTCACAGGAGCTAAAAATAGATTTTTTCAATGGAAACTTAAAAAAAATCTTCATGTCTAGAACCCTAGTACCCTGATCTTAGATATTTGGAACATAGCATCATCTACAGGTCCTCTATTAAGATTGTTCAAATTATGCCCCTCGGGTAAAAAATGACCCCGTCCTGGACATAAATCATTATCTCCATTTTGATGTACAGCTATTCTCAGGTGAGCGACATATGCCCCATGGGGCTCTTGTATTCTGTATGGTGACACTTTTAAATATACTTAACATATTTTGTTCAAATTGTTCCGGTCTGTTGCATATCTAGGTCAGTCCTGGACATAAATCAATACTCTGTTTTTCCAGCTATTCTCAGGTGAGCGAATATGCCCCGTGGGGCTCTTGTTTAGCTCACCTGAGCACAAAGTGAGCTTTTGTGGGAGGTCTTCCGTCTGTCGTGCGTCTACAATTTCTTCAAACATCTTTTTCAAAACCACTAGCTTGTTTGCAACCAAACTTCACAGGAATGTTCCTTGGGTCAAGCTCTTTCAGAGTTCAAAGAATTTGAAACAATGCAGAACTCTGGTTGCCATGGCAACCAAAGTGAGAAAATAAGGAAATCTTAATAAATCTTGTCAAAAACCATGTGCTTGGATATATTTTGCACATAGCATCATCTATAGGTCCTCTATAAAGATGGTTCAAATTTTGCCCCTGGGGTCAAAATTGACCCGACCCGGAGGTCGCTTATATAGTGAAATGTACAAACTGAAACCAATATGGAAATATGAAATTGTAACTTCCAGAGGTCCTCGACATATATTGTTGAAATGGTACCGGTCTGTTGCATATCTGGGTCACCGGAGCTAAAAATAGATTTTTTTCAATGAAAACTTCAAAAATCTTGTCTGAAACCATAATCACGGTGAATAAACGTACACAGGATATAGACACCGAAGTGATTAGGAATTGAAAGCGAAAGTAGCGAGGTGAGTACTTTTATTACGTTTATCTCTAAAATCTTCTTACAAATAAAGTAAACATGAATTGCAAGATAGTCTGTAGACATATGTGACCACACTGATGCCAGGAATATAAATGAATTCACCTGGAAGACTGAATAAAAAGGTTTAATCACTGGCCATAGTCGCATCTTCGTCAACATTTGTCATTATTTTCGCTGTTTATACACGTTGTACAAAAAAGTGAATCGACAGTTCGATTTATTTTTAAATTCAAAGTAATTGTGCAAAATCTGCTTAAAATCAGACCAACAATAGCTGAGATAGTTTACGTCAAACCGATAGGACGTTGTACTGGGGATAGTATATTACTGTACCGGGGATAGCATTTCCAGAAATATTTCTGTACTGGGGATAGACGAATATAAAATATGAAACTAGGGCCACTTTTCGAGAAGTACGAAGTATTGCAATACTTGTCAGCGTGTATAAACAATACATACATCTTCATAGTCCATCAGATGTGTACAGTTAGGGACATCGAGCTAATGTTAGACTTCAGGCGCTGTCCCTCACAGTACACAGGCGTTGAGGGTCATCATTGAGAGGTGATATTTTGCTCTATGTTTTATTAAACCCCGACGGATTTTGTTTGGCATCAAATATCTCAAAAGGTAAGGCATTGTTAGCTCACCTGAGTCAAGGGCTCAAGGTGAGCTATTGGGATGGCCCTGTGTCCGTCGTGCGTCGACGTTAACAATTGCTTTAAATGACACCATCTCCTATACCTCTTGACAGATTTCAACCAAACTTTACAGGAATGTTCCTTGGGTCAAGCTTTTTGATTTTTTTTCAAAGAATTAAAAACAATGTAGAACTTTGGTTACCTTGGCAACCAAAGTGAAAAAATAAGGAAATCTTAAAAATTATTTTTGTCTGAAACTACAAGGGCCAGAGCTTAGATATTTGGCACATATCATCATCAACAGATCCTCTATCAAGTTCGTTTAGATAATGCCCCTGGGGTCAAAATTGGTCCGGCCCCGGGGGTCACAGTGTTACCATGGCAACCAAAGTGAAAAAATAAGGAAATCTTAAAAATTATTCTTGTCTGAAACTACAAGGGCGTGAGCTAAGATCTTTGGCACATATCATCAACAGATCCTCTATCAAAATTGGCCCCGCCCCCGGGGTCACAGTTTTACATAGAGTTATGTACTGAAATTGTCAAACGTCTTCTTCTCTGAAACTAATATGGCCAGGGCTTTGATATTTGGCATGGTGACACTTCTAGATGTCCTATACGAATATTGTTCAAATGGTTCTGGTCGGTTCATATCTAGGTCGCAGGAGCTAAAAATAGATTGTTTTCGATGAAAACATAAAAAATCTTCTTGTCAAAAACTACAAGAGCCAGAGCTAAAATATTTTGCACATAGCATAGATCTTCTACAGGTCCTCTATCAAGTTTGTTCAAATTATGCCCCTGGGGTCAAAATTGGCCCCGCCCCGGGGGTCACAGTTTTACATAAGAGTTATATAGTGAACTTTTCAAACGTCTTCTCCTCTAAAACTAATATGGCATTTGCCTCAGCTTTGATATTCGACATGGTGACACTTCTAGATTGTCTTTACCTATTTTGTTCAAATGGTTCCAGTCTGTTGCATATATAGGTCACATGAGCTAAAAATAGATTTTTTTTAATGGAAACTTAAAAAAAAAAACTTCTTGTCTAAAACCCTAGTACCCTGATCTTAGATATTTGGCACATAGCATCAATAGGGACTATTTTAGTGAAATGCCTGGCTTAATCGAGGGAGTTACTCCCCTTGAAAAATATGCCGATAGCGACTTTCCAGCAAGAAGTCATCAATTTAGGTTACATAGAATATATAACGATTTTTTTTTGTAACTGCAATAAAACCATTATTGTTCAAATCACAATATCCGCCCCGTTATGAGTTGAATGGTCTAAATCTACACTTTATGATGGTATATTTTGTTTTAAGATAATATTTCATCTTCAACAGTATTTTTTTGATTATTTAAACAGTAAAGTGCTGCCTATATATTCTTATACGAATATGCAAAAAAGTGGGAGTGGTGTACCTTTCTTGGATCTTAAAAGCAATTTATTTATCAAAATCAAATATCCGCCCCGTTATGGGTAAATTGAGAAAACATTGCTCTTTCTAATGATATAAATTTCAGAAAAATAGATTAGTGTCTTGTACAGTATTTTTTAAGTTGAATTACACTATATTTCATGATTTCAAGCTGTTACACTCGTTAAACTTACGGAAATTACCGACCATAGCATTATCATCGGGTGACCCCCTGGTGCGTTTAATTGCGCGGTATCATAAAACTGCCATGGGGAAGGATATATTATCTGTCCTGTATTGAAATAAAGGGAGAAAACCACAATGCGTATTTCGGCTTCTTTACTAGGTCTTTAAGGGACGCAATCCAGTGATTTTGCTAAAAATAGTCCCTAATATCATCTACAAGTCCTCTATCAAGATTATTCAAATTTAAATATGCCCCTCGGGTAAAAAATGACACTTCCTGGACATAAATCATTATCATAGCAAACAGCTTGGACTGTTATTAGAGAGGTTTCGATTTCTTACGTCTACGGGTACGGGTACGTGTGACCACAAGTTCCCGTTCACGAGTAAAATATTTGTAAAGAGGGTTTCGATTTCTTTTACGTGAACGTGTACGTGTGGAGAAAACGTGATTAGTATCCAATAAAATTAAACACTAAAACTATTATTTCAATTGAAAACAGTTTAGAGCCAGATCAGACGCCGGGTAAACCGGTGTCTGATCAGGGTCCAAACTGTTTACCACTCGGGCTCAAATGAGTCGCCAAAATTTGTCATTTTACCATGCACTGCGTTTGCGTTTCGTTTGCGTTTAAACGGGAAAGAATAACGTTTTCTCCACTGTACATATTATGTATACACGTATTGTCTAAATCGTGTTTCCGGGGCCTCCGTGGCCTAGTGGTATAGTCACTGTGACTTACATCACTAAGCTCCTCACCGCTGTGAGTTCGAATCCCAGTAGGGTCGTTCGGATTTTTCATGTGGGGAAGCCTTCCAGCTGGCTTGCGGAAGGTCGGTGGTTCTACCCAGTTGCCGATTTGTGTCTGAAACGGTGCATAAAAGACTTCTGGGGTCTTCCTCCACCTGTAATTAGCTGGACGTCGCGATATGACTGAAATACTGTTGAAAGCGACGTAAAATCAAAACAAATCAAATCAAATCAAAAATCGTGTTTCCAAATTGGACAACTTGTACAATCATGCATGATGTAGGTCTTAGTTTACTGTGTTATGTTAATCCTTGATGCAGCCTATAGTGGAGACACGTAATTCTTTCCAAATAAACGCGTTTACGCTAAAACTGGTATTTCCCCTGCAAACAGTTTGGAGCCATATCAGACGCCGGGTAACCCGGTATCTGAATACGCTCCCATCATTTTGCATCTCAGATGAAATTAATTTGTGATAAATTTCAAAAACAATAATTTTCTGCATTTTAATATATTGTGTTTGCGTTTCGTCTTCCTTCGATGGGCATGTCTGCATCTCTTATTGCGTCGGCGATACTTTCCCAGCTTTTTTGTTCTAGATAGGGTGTTGTGCTAATACCTCTCTTAACAGCTTGACATCAAGCGTTTCGTTGAAAAGAACAATTTTTTACGGTTTGATGCCATTTTTCTGCAAAGTAGTCAGCTTTAATAGATCTAGCGTTGGATAAGGTATCGATCTATACATAGTAGATCTATATAGATTCGATATATAGAAAAAAAATCTATTCTTAAATTCGAGGAACATGATCAATGTCTTAGATCCAAAGAGAGAGGTTTATATATACACACACACACTATATATAGAGAGAGAGAGACAGAAAGAGAGAGAGAAATACATAGAGAGAGAGAGGGAGGGAGAGAGTGGAAGGGAGAGAAAAAAGAAATAGATAGAGAGAAAGAAAGAAAGAAATAGAGAGGGTGACAGAGATACAGAGACAAACATACACAGCCAGAGAGACACATATAGAAAATGAGGCACATAGAGAGACACACAAAGAGACAGGGAGACAGAGAGAGACAGAAAGAGGGAGGATGAGAGATAGAGATGGAGCGAAATAGAGGAGTAAAATAAATAGAGATAGAGAGAGAGAGGGAGAGAGAGAAAGTAACAGACATACAGGGACAGAGAGAAAGAGAAAGAAACAGCGAGACACACAAGTAGACAGAAAAACAGACATAGATGGAGAGAAAGCAGACAGAGAAAAGGCGAGATATAGAGATAAGAGAGAGAGAGATGGAAAGAGAGACGAAATGACAGACTGGACAGATAGGCAGGTCCATATATACATGCGCAATCAGATGCAGACAGACAGACAGAGAGAACGAGAGGGAAAGAGAGAGAAAGAGAGATATACATACAGACAAATGCAGATAAAGACAGACGCATGCACCTTGCACGCACATTGAACACACATACGTGCACATATTTTTTATTGTTTTAGTACTCGGGGAAGGATTATGTATCATTTGAAAGGCTGATATCGAAGTTTTGTCAGTCGTTTCAAGCGACTTTTTGGGCTGTGGATTATAGCGTGTAACCGTGTCACCTAATCCGATATTTTACTCTTTAAACTCAAATCTTTTTAAAAAATAAATACATACAATGAAGATAGGGGTTTGTACCAACATTCTATTAAATAACATTTACATGAGATATATAAATAATAGGAATAAAATGATGATGAACTTGTAACACGTTTTACTCTAACGGGTAGACTGTATGCCACACGTTATGAACTTGTAAATCAAAAGTTAGGTGCGCATACCTTGATTACGTCACGATGGTTTTCTGCAAAAAAATCGAGCTACGCGTACACGTACCAGTACAAGTAAGAAATCGAAACCTCTCTATTACCTATAATTATACATACCCGCTTTTGTTGTACTCGGAGTACCTTGGACTCATTCGCTCAAAATTTACTTTGTTGTAGATATCGGTAAATTTTAAACACGATTTGTTAGTGCGTTTCCAGTGTCTAATATAAGGATTTTTGATAAAAACTAAAAACCAAACACAATTTTAATGGTCTAAGTTGCCGAGTGGGTATTGTCTGTTGTTATTATAATGGTGTCTTAGCGTACTGAAGGATTATCAATTATTGTACGTGATAAATTAGTATGGTAATTTTATTTTGCCGATTTTTTTCAGCTATCCGATGATTAAATTTCTACCCCGTAGAAAATACCAGCTACAGAGCTCCAGATAAGATTTTGCGTTAATTAGTTTAAACTACAAGATTTTTGTCGCAATTAGTTTTTTCAGAATTTATATCTTTTCAATTAGTTTTTTATCTAAATGACAATTTTAACTTAAAATCTTAACTTAACTATCGGAGTATCGTTTTCATTATCTCTAAACTCTGTGGCTGTCTGCCTTTCAACTTTCACACAACTTTTCAGTGTCAAATAATTTATTAAAGTTTTAACTGAACATATGATACTATTGTTTATTTACAACTTGGTATCATCCAATATTTACTCATTTACACTTCAGACGTATTTTGACACTGATACATTCGATAACAAGCCACGGGTACTCGTTCTTCCATCCGGCGATCTGTTTTTCCGTAACAGTGGTCCCTGTATGCTTTACTTTTTCGGACTTTTTTTCAGCTTCATTTACAGCGTCCGGTATTAAATCGGCCAATATCTTACTGACAGATGATGCAGAAGTCTGTTCTTGTCGAGAAACAAACCCGAGAATGCTTGGGGAGGTTGTATTTGAGAGTTTTTTTTGTGTCCTCGACTTCAGCGAGCAGATGACATTTTTTACTGGAAATCGAAAACAGGTGCGTGTTGGCTGTTACCCGGCCTTATAGTAATGCTATACATTCGGAAACCATTTAGTTGCTTTGGTCCAGCGGCAAGCAAATATATAGCGGCTGGGTACCAGTATGAAGTTCTACAATGCGGCAAGTATAGGAAATTCTCGGTTCTGCAGCGGATTTAAAAACGAACGGGAGATTGATCGCAATTCGTTTTCACTTTTGGCAATTCGTTTTAAAACGATGGAGTTTGAATTTCAATTCGTTTTTCTGTAAAATCAATTCGTTAAAACGATAAAACGAACCTTATCTGGAGCTCTGTCAGCTATACGGTAATGTTTCTACTCGAACCGTAGTTTCGGAGCTTGAAGATCTTCATTTTTCTCTCAAAAGTATCTCTATTTAAAACAGTGTGGAGCCTAATCAGACTTGTTATGAAAATAGACGAAGAAATTACCCAAGGATAACTGACAGTAAATTTTGATGCAAATGGACCAGTAGTTTAGAAAACATTTTTGTAACAACATTGTTTTGTAAAATATTGCAGATCCTTATGTGCTAGCAATACAGATAGACCGATACAACCCCCCCCCCCCCCCCCCCCCCACACACACACACATTGAAGCAGCATCAACCAAAGATTAATTGACAACAATGTTCAATGAAACCGGTCTCAGAGAAGAAAATCGTTAGCAACACTCCCTGTAATCCTTTCGGCAAGTGCAAGTACGAAGAAAACTGTGCATTGTCAATGCTTAATGATGGCTGTTTTTATTGAAATAGAAGTAGTATGACGACATCTAGAAACTTAAAGGAGAACGGTGCAGATCCTGATCAAAATGCGGATGTGCAGGCTGCTCCGGATATGCACTGGTCGCAAAGGTAAAGTCTAATTTTGGCTCATACATATATAGATGAACACGTTGTATGTTTTTACCTTGAAAACCAGTGTTGTGTGAAGGGTTGCGCATTGTAGGTATATGAGTAACTACAAAATAGCCGAGTCCAAATAGCAGGGATTATTTCAAGAATGCTTTGATAATTTATAGTTTACTCTGTTAAATACATTCGACATGTATTTCACCACAAACTGTCGCTTAAAGGTTTCGCAGAAGGGAAAATGATATGTCATAAATTTAGTGGCTTTGGACTTAACTTCCTAGAAAAATGAAGATTATCCATTATTTCGTATGCTGGAAACGTAACAGCATGTAGTTTGCCATAAAAATCAAATATAATGTACCATAATACCAATTTACGACACAAAACAATAAGTTTTCGTGAGGCTATCCCCAGTACGGACTTCCACTATACCCAGTACAATAAATAACCGTTGGACACTATCCCCAGTACATTTGGCGGTCGGTTTGGCATGGTATATCTTAGCTATTATGGGTCGATTTTTAAGCAGCTTTTGCATAGTTACATTTAAATGAAAAGTAAACAGATCTGTCGATTCACTTTTTTTGTATAACGTGTATAAACAGCGAAAATAATGACAAATGTTGACGAAGATGCGACTATGGCCAGTGATTAAAGCCTTTTTATTCAGTCTTCCAGGTGAATTTATTTATATTCCTGGCATCAGTGTGGTCACATATGTCTACAGACTATCTTGCAATTCATGTTTACTTTATTTGTAAGAAGATTTTAGAGATAAACGTAATAAAAGTACTCACCTCGCTACTTTCGCTTTCAATTCCTAATCACTTCGGTGTCTATATCCTGTGTACGTTTATTCACCGTGATAATACACTGAGCTTAGATATTTTGCACATAACATTGTCAACAGGTCCTCTACCAAAGTTCAAATTTTCACCCTTTGGTCAAAATTGGCCCCGCCTGGGGGGTCACCATTTTTAGCTCACCTGAGCCACTGGCTCAAGGTGAGCTATCGGGATGGCCCTGTGTCTGTCTGTCGTTAATAATTGCTTCAAATGACATCTCCTATAACACTTACAGATTTCAACCAAACTTTACAGGAATGTTCCTTAGGTCAAGCTCTTTCAAATTTCTTCAAAGAAGTAAATACAGTCCTACCCTTTACTGTATGTAAGAGCATGAGATTCATGCTCCGCTGTCAAAGCCTAACACTAGGGAAACTTTGGCAAACTTACAGTAAAGTGTAGGACTGAATAAGGAATTCTTAAAAATTCTTGTCTGAAACTGCAAATGCCAGAGCTTAGATATTTAGCACAAAGCATCATCTACTGGTCCTCTACAATTTGTTCAAAATTTGCACCGCTCCGGGGGTCAGTTTTAAATTGTTGTATTAGTGAATTTTTCAAACGTTTTCTCCTGAAACTGACATGGCCAGAGCTTTGATATTTGGCATGGTGACTCTTCTAGATGTCCAGTCATGTCCTATACCAATATTGTTCAAATGGTTCTGGTAGGTTGCATATCTAGGTCACAGAGCTAAAAATAGTTTTTTTCTCAATGAAAACTTGAAAATCTTCTTGTCTGAAACTACAAGGGCCATAGCTTAGATATTTGGCCTACAGGTCCTCTATCAAGTTTGTTCAAATTATGCCCCGTTGGTCAAAATTGGCCATGCCCCGGGGTCAGTTTTACATAGTTATATAGTGAAAATTTCAAACGTCTTCTGACATTAATATGGCCAGAGCTTTGATATTTGGTATGGTGACGCTTCTAAATATCCTTTACGGTCTGTTGCATATCTGGGTCATTGGAGCTAAAAATATATTTTTTCAATGAAAACCCCCAAAATCTTGTCTTGAACCATAATACACTTTAATCTTAGCTTAGATATTTTGCACATAACACCATCTATAGGTCTTCTGTCAAAGTTGTTGAAATTTTCCCCCTTGGGTCAAAATTGGCCCATCCCGGGGGTCACCGTGTTCAAACATCTTATGCTCAGAAACCAATATGGCCAGAGCTTTGATATTTGACATGGTGTAATTTCCAGAGGTCCTTCACATATATTGTTGAATTGGTTCCAGTCTGTTGCATATCAGGGTCACCCGAGCTAAAAATTGAGCGATCAAGGGTCATTCTTGCCCTCTTGTTTCTTCAGTGGAGGTACAAACTAAATGCTCTTAGACGCTTCTTTTGGGGAAGAGGTTAAAATAGTCTCTTTAATCATATGAGCATGGTTTTCGTGTCCAGCTGTTTTTGGTTACATCATAAATTGCTTGGTGTCCAACAATTCATGAATTTTAAGTTGGTTTGTTAACCAAAAACCTTAAGTTCATATTTTAGTTAGTAGAAAGTCCTATAAATCCTTGAAATTAGAAGAAGAAAAAAATCAAGACCGTTTGCAATTACAAGCAATTTACACTTGTTGAAAGTCAATGATGTAACGCTGGACACTTGGGTAAAACATTTGTAAAAATTAAGAAGAATGACAGTATGTTGTAAAACTAACCATAATTCAGTCTCTTTTCAACCAACCGCATTTAACACATATTTAAGACATACAGAAATGGTATGCATTTACTTGTTCCTTATCGGATAAAGAGCACTTTAATTGCATTTTAGTCAGATGGAAACGAAAACCTTGCTCATATAGTGCTGAAATGGTGAGAAAAAGTTTGATTTCAGGCCCAGCACTGATAAAATGTTTGAACTGAGTCAAGAGTACGTTGTCAAGCATTTGCTTGGTCAGATTGGAGCCTGGGCTCTAATCTGACCAATCAAATGCTTGACAACGATTTCAGACTCGACTCGAGAGCTTTATAAGCATGGACCCAGGGGTCCAGATTTGTGGAGTATTTAAAACTTCATTTCTGAGTTAAATTCTAGATATGGTGTTGCTACTCATTCGAATCTTCTTCGTACAGGGCTACAGATAAGGCGAGTATTTCAAAAACTTGGTGCTGAAGTGAGAAAATGTTCTATTTACTCCTGCTTATTTGGCGCCCTGTCCAGGAAGCCTTGGTGATATTGAAAATATTCAGTACAGTTTCAGCCAGATCTCTGAGAAAGGCATACAGTCGAAACTCGATAGTACTAACTCGCTTAAATCGATATTGCTCTCTATTGATCTTTGGAAAACTAAATGCATTTAGGTTTGTTTAAACTTGTTTTAAATATACCCAGACACTAACCCACGTATAAAGCAGTATACTTCCAGAAATAAATTTATTCCGGACGTCTAGCCCGTCCTGTGAGGGTTGGCTAGCCGTCCGGTTCGGACGTCTAGCCACCCACTGCCTTTATTAGCTCACCTGAGCTAGCTCAGGGTGAGCTTTTGCAATCATTGATTGTCCGTCGTCCGGCGTCAACAATTTTAGTGTTTACACTCTAGAGGCCACAAATTATGGTTGAAATCGGACAAATAGGTCATGAGTTATCTACCTTTGAACTGCTGAAAATGCACATTTAACAGTGTTTACACTCTAGAGGACATAGTATTTATCCAATCTTTCTCAAACTTGTCCAGATTGTATATGACCATAAGAGTTCGAAAGAGGTCGATTATGATTGAAATCGGATAAATAGATCAAGAGTTACCTACCTTTGAATTGCTGAAAATGCCATATTTAATAGTGTTTACATTATAGAGTTCACAATTTTTATCCAATCTATCTCAAACTTGCTCAGATTGTATATGACTATAAGGATTCAGATGAGTTTGATTATGGTTGAAATCAGATTTATAGGTTGAGAGTTATCTACCTTTGAATTGCTGAAAATGCCATAATTAACGATGTTTACACTCTAGAGGCCACAAATTTTATCCAATCTTTCTCAAACTTACTCAGATTGTATATTACCATAAGAATTCAGATGAGATCAATTATGGTTGTAATCGGATCAATAGGTCAAGAGTTATCTACCTTTGAATTGCTGAAATGATATATTTAACAGTGTTTATGCTCTTGAGGCCACAATATTTATCCAAGCTCTCTCAAACTTGCCCAGATTGTATATGACCATAAGAGTTCGAAAAAGGGTGATTATGGTCGGAATCGGAGAAATAGATCAAGAGATATCTACCTTTGAATTGCTGAAAATGCCATATTTTACAGCGTTTACACTCTTACAACTACAGTTTTCAATGGATTTTGATTATACTTGTACACAAAGGATGTAGCTATACGTTCTCGAAGGAGTGCAATTATTGTTGAAATGTAATCATTGTGGCAATAGTTACCTGCCCTTGATGTACTTTGAAATGCTAGAAAAAGGCTTCATTTCAGTAGTTTAGGCTCTAGTTATCTACCTTTGATGTACTCTACTATGCTAGAGTAGGTCGACAAAACTTGAATGGATTTAGAATAAAAACGGGTGAAATTCAAAGGTAAAGCTATCAGGCTTCATTACAAATGGTGAGCGATATCAGGGCCTTCAGGCCCTCTTGTTTTAAGATTTGTAGCCTCTAGAGTGTTGACAAGGTTTTTCTATGATTTAACATAGCGAACTAGTTTTTTAAACAACATGACCCAAACTCAAACTTGATCTAGAAATCATTACTGCAAACATTTTGACTAAGTTTCATTAAGATCTAATGAGATTTGTAGCCTCTATATAGTGTTAACACGGAATTTTGATAATTTGACCTAGTGGCCTAGTGTTTAATCCGACAACACCCTTATTCAAAGTTGACCTAGATATTAATAAGACATACATTTTGACCAAATTGCATCAAAATCAAATTATATTTGTTGCCTCTAGAGTGTTCACAATTTTTTAGCTCACCTGAGCACAAAGTGTGAGCTTTTGTGGTCAGTCAATGTCCGGTGTCGTGCGTTGTGCGTCAACAATTTCTTCAAACATCTTCTTCTCCAAAACCACTTGCTTGATTGCAACCAAACTTCACAGGAATGTTCCTTGGGTCAAGCTCTTTCAAAGTTGTTCAAAGAATTTGAAACCACGCAGAACTCTGGTTGCTATGGCAACCAAAGTGAAAAAATAAGGAAATCTTAAAAAATCTTCTTGTCACAAACCACAAGAGCCAGAGCTTAGATATTTTACACATAGCATTACCTATAGGTCCTCTATCAAAGTTGTTCAAATTTTGCCCCTGGGGTCAAAATTGGCCCAGCCGGGGGGGGGGGGGGTGGGGGGGTGGGGGGGGGGGGGTGGGGGGGGGGGGGGGGGGTCAACGTTTTACATAGAGTTATATAGTGAAATGTTCAAACATCTTTTTCTCTGAAACCAATATGTCCAGAGCTTTGATATTTAGCATGGTATTACTTCTAGAGGTATTTGTCTACTATTTGACTTATGTTGTTGAATCGGTTCCGGTCCGTTGCATATCTGGGTCACCGAAGCTAAAAATAGATTTTTGTCTGAAACCATAGTACACTTAGCTTAGATATTTTGCACATAACATCGTCAACACATCCTCTATCAAAGTTGTTCAATTTTTGTCCCTGGGGTCAAATTGGCCCCGCCCCGGGGATCACAGTTTTACATAGAGTTATATAGTGAAATGTTCAAACATCTTTTTCTCTGGAACCAATATGACTAGAGCTTTGATATTTGGCATGATGTAACTTTTAGAGGTCCTTCACATATATGGATGAATTGGTTCTGGTCTGTTGCATATCTGGGTCACCGGAGCTAAAAATAGATTTTTTCAATGAAAACTTAAAAAATCTTCTTGTCTGAAACCATAGCACTGAGTTAAGATATTTTGCACATATCATCGTTTACAGGTCCTCTATCTTAGTTGTTCAAATTTTGCCCCTGGGGTCAAAATTGGCCCCGCCCTGGGGGTCACCTTTTACAAATCTTCTTTTCTGAAATCACGTGACCCATCCTAGTGTCACCATTGTCAGGTGAGCGATCAAGGGCCATTCTGGCCCTCTTGTTTTAAATTTTTTGGCCAAATGATCTACTATTTGACCGGACATATCCCAAATTCAAACTTAACCTAGAAAATAATGAGACAATCATTTTGACCTGGTTTCTTGCAAATCTAATGAGATTTGTATCCTGTAGTATGTTCACAGTGTTTCGACCTCAATAAAACTGATTTTCATGATCGTCCCGTGTCTGAAACAGAGTCGACATGCAGGCGTAACACAAGGAAAAACGTCGTCTACGGTGTGCGTTACTTACACAGCATTCACTGACTGTCCACTAGATGCTCATTTTCTCGTTATTGGTTAAAGCAAATACCGGTTAACTCACTGATATATGAGTAATTTGCATGAATGAACGTACTAAAACTATTTTTTTTATTTCCAAAGGAAATTTGCTGAGTTATTATAGCAAAGACACGTTAAACAGACATTTCTAAGATAAACGATGACTTTAACAGGCCATTCTTTATTGAACATAGCTCTAAATCCCTTTAAACTTGTCACTTGTATCATATATTTATTCTAAAACAATATTGCAAACATTTCATCAATTTCAATTGAACAAAATGCCTTTCAGACAGACTTAAGCTACTGCATTTGCAAAAATGAAAGTACAATCACCGCGCGTGTTTACAAAATTATCAATGTTAATTGTCGCGCATGTGTGACCAAGCGTCGTCCCGTTTCCAGTTGTTGTGTTCCGCCCCTGTGCATCTGGCTGCAAACCTTTTTCAAATAAAGAATTTACACTACTAGCTTAACCCATTTCCCCATAAATACAGCTTTTTACGCTTTTAATTTATTCCCCAAAATAGTTCCAAAATTTGGCAAATTATAGCTTCAAAATATATACCATTAGATATTTCTATATCCTAGCAGATGCTAGCATAAAGCAGGCTGAAAGTAAAGCAGAATGTCACTTAAGGCACATTCTGCTTTACTTCCAACCAGCTTTAAGAGGTCACCTTTCTACAAAACTAGAAATAGGCTATGGGGCAATGGGTTAAGTGGAGGGAGGGGGTTTAACTCTTTCCTCCCTGAAACTTTAAATGGACAAAACCAGTTTACATTTTAGTCTTCTCCATTTCTGACTTGCAAGGGTTGTTTTTGTTAATGTTTGGCATTATGACAAACAGTGAAGACCCTGATCAGGGCTCCGAAAGGAGCCCTCTGATCTGGGTCTTCGCTGTTTGCACAGGACAAGTGTTCTATTCATATGTACACTGTTTGAAAATGACGCCTGTATGCGGGACTAGGGTTCAAAGGGTTAAATAAAATAATGAACATGTTTAACAGTGTATCAACATACATGTATTTTTACAAACCTCTAATGTGGAACATTACAGCTCTGATTAACATAATATACAGGGCTAACTCCCTACAACGTCCCCCTGCACAATGATCCCCTCCTTACATAAACGATTGCCGCTGTTCCCCAAACAAGACTGTTAGGTCTTAACACTTTTACTGCTGCAATATCATCTGCTTAAAATTGTCTTTTCAAATTTTTCCTGTTTTTTCTCAAAGTTACGTTTTGAAAGAAACAAAAACGAGTGACAAACAGTTTGAAACCAGATCTGACACTGCATCTGATCTAGGTTCAAACTGTTTGCAAATGTAAGTCAAGTCATACACTCAGTTTGAAGAAACGAGACTTACATTAAAACGCATTTTATTTCACTTAATGTAGTATATTGTAATAAAATACATTGTAAATATAAAGTACAATTCAGTTTGAGTAACTCCAACAAAAATCATAACAATACAACGAATATGAACAACGTTTTGGTAATTTAACGAGCGACACCCTTGTTTCAAAATTCACAATTCGGGGCCATATCTGGTGACATGAAGGGCCAATCGAATACGTTGATGCTGTTTTCAGCAAAGAAGTTACGGGTCACCTGATTGAGTATCTCTGGTACGAGTTGAAGAGGGGGGTTTATTATCGTGTCTCGGCACTAAAGACGGTTCAGGAAATGTTCATGGTTGTCAAACATGGGTGGAATGCTATTCCTTAGCATTTTGTTACACGACTAGTGAACTCGATGCAACAGAGATGCCGAGCTTTGGTCAACGTAAGGGGCAGTAATACCAGATTCTAAACAATGACTTTTTAGAACAAGGGTGATGCTCTTTAAATTAACAAAACGTCGTTCATTTTCATTGATTATTGTGGGAGTTACTCACAATAAAATGTCCTTTAAATTTACAATGTGTTTTATAATAAACTACAGAAAATTTAAATAAAATTCATCTTAATGTAAGTCTCGTTTCTTTTTGTACTGAGTGTATTCAGCACTCTTTGGGTATTAATTTCCCTTCCCTACAACTCTCACTGAACAACAAACTCAATCTGCGTCTCCCATAGGGTATTGTTGTAGAGAGGCAGCACTGTATTAACAATACTGGGAATAAATACTGAAAGACACCAATCTGGAATGCTTGTACAAAACATAAACATGTGGCACATGCATTGATATGGTATGTACAGTGGAGAATCTGTTATTCTTTCCCATTTAAACGCAAACGTACGCAAACGCAAAGCACTAAAACGTAGAAAAGAACAACTTTTGGACTATTCTGATAATTCTTGTTTATTTTGGTGGTAAACAGTTTGGAGCCTGATCAGACGCCGGGTAACCCGGCGTCTGATCTGGCTCCAAACTGTTTGCACTGCAAATAATAGTTTTAGCGTAAACGCGTTTATTGGGAAAGAATAACAGATTCTCCACTGTATTAAATGAGTGCAATCTGGTATTTATTGAACGAGTGAAAAATACAGAGAAATCCCACTAGTTCTGCTTATGGCAAATCAATTTAATTTTGTGCAACCAGTCAAAAATGCATTGTCTGCGCATGTCTAAAACTGGGTTGCATAATTTTTTGCAATATGTGTACTTTAAACAAGAAACAAGAGCGTGTCCCAGTTACACGAATGCCCCCGTGATACAGGGAGGGGAATCCAGACTATCAAATGTAAAATGTACGAGTTAGAGAGCTGAAACTGTCGTGGAGCGCCATTTTGAGGAATTCAAGGGCCATTACTCCAAAGGGCCCAGCATAAATTGGCACCGCTGGTTATCTAAATTGGTCTCCATTTTATGTCAACAAACATTTTCAGAAAGTTTGGTGAAGATCAGAGAAAAGCAATGTGTTTGTGAAACACAAATGCCCCCAGCCAGCATCATGTTCTGTAATGTAATGCTTATTTGCAAAAGTAGGTCAAAAGTCATGGTCGTAGGGTAAATGAAACATTGGCATGGAAGAAACATACAAAGTATTGAAGCTCTAGGCCTACTGGTTCAAATGTTATAGGCGTATAAAGATTTATACAAAAGAAGGGTCACAAGGGCAAAAACGTAGGTATGGTTGGAAAGGTCTTACACAAGAAATATATAAACAAAATATGAAAGCCGTATCCCTACTGGTGCAAATGTTATAGCCATTTAAAGATTTCAACAAAAGTAGGTCCAAGGTCACAAGGTCAAAAAATTTTGTATGGTTAGAAAGGTCTTGCCACAGGGAAACACATGCCAAGTATAAAAGGCCCAGGTGCAAAAATGCAAAAGTTACAGCCAAGGTTAAGGTTTTTGGTTCAAGTTTGATTAAATAGGTCAAAGGTGAAGGTCACAAGGTCAAAGATGTTGGTATGGTGGGAAAAGTCTTGACACAAGAAATAAACATACAAAATATGAAAGCCCTGGGCCAACTGGTGCAACTGTTAAAGCCATTTAAAGATTTTTTATAAAAGTAGGTCAAATGTCAAGGTCAAAAAGTTTTGTATGGTTGGAAAGGTCTTGCCATGAGGAATACACATGCCAAGTATAAAAGGTCCAGGTTCAAAAATGCAAAAGTTATAGCCAAGGTTAAGGTTTTTGGTTAAAGTTTGATTAAATAGGTCAAAGGTCAAGGTCACATGGTCAAAGATGTTGGTATGGTTGGAAAGGTCTTGACACAAGAAATATACATGTACATACAAAATATGAAAGCCCTGGGCCAACTGGTGCAAATATTATAGCCATTTAAAGATGTTTACAAAAGTAGGTCAAATGTCAAGGTCAAGGTCACAAGGTCAAAAATATTTGTATGGTTGGAAAGGTCTTGAGACAGGGAAGACACATGCCAAGTATAAAAGGCCTAGGTACAAAAATGCAAGAGTTATAGCCAAGGTTAAGGTTTTTGGCACAGACGGACGGACGGACGAACCAACAGACATGACAAAAACTATATGCCCCCCGATTCTGGGGGCATAAAAATTTTTCCAGTTAGACTCAAACCAGAACTCATACCTTTGGTTAGGAATAAAACTCATACCCGAACTACAGTTATTTCATGTGTGTTTGGGGAACAGACAAAGTAAAATTATTGACACGAAGTATCCGGGAAGATTTTTGAACCTTTGCCTGCATACAGATGCCGACAACGGTTCAAAATGTCTTCCCTGATAACGAGGGACAATGGTTTTGACTGTTTGCCTAACACACATGAAATAACCTAATACTCTATACAGTATAACTATATTGCCAAAAAGAGCTAACCTGAGCCAAAATACAAATGAAATAAAGTTTGATCTTGTACCATAAGGAATATTTTCCATATCCTAGCAGATGGTAATTTAAAGCAGGTTGGAAGTAAAGCAGAATGCGCCTTAACCTGCTCACCCGTCTTCAAATCTAGGAACAGGCTGTGGTAAAGTTGTTAAACCATGTACATTGTATTTTTTTCTTATCTGACATTATTATCATCATCAGCACCATTTTATCTATACACTCCGACTTTTTTGATAATTTAGTACCAAATTTGCACCAAGAACAATTTTTTTTCATAAAGGTCAAGGACATCTATTCCTAACTACAGAATGATTCACAGAAAAGAAATATTGTACAAACAGCAGGGCTGCCATAAGTTGACATGAAAAATCCTTAGCTTTCCAAATTTGCATTTTTCAAGTGCAATTTTACGAATCATACCATCACCCCATCGCCTGTTTCTAGTTTTGTTGACACTTGACTACTTAAAGCAGACAGCGCTTTCGAGAGCATTCTGCTTTACTTTCAGCCTGCTTTAAGCTACCATGTGCTAGAAAAAAAATCCGGAGAAATGGCAGCCCTGAAACAGTCAAATATTTAGTTTAAACATATTTTATTTCAAACAGTACATATTTCATAATCATACATAAATATACTTTAGGATGAGAACGAAAGCAATGTTTGCTTATTAAGTTCTTCTCCTATCAAATATTTGCTAAGTAAAGTATGGTAAAATTTAAGAAATAATAAATCTGTACCAGTGTTTTATCGTGGCAATAAAACACCGGTAGGAGTTGAGATGCGTAGTAATTAAATCATGAGTCAGAAGGCCGAGTGATTTAATTACCACCATTTCAAGGTCTACCTTTGTTTTATTGCACAATATAACACCTGTTTTAATTCGTTATTCCGATTCTAACACTTCAATTTAACCAGGTTTACAATTTGCAACAGCCCTGCATTTCTTGGCGTACTAATTTTCGAATCCATATGACCTCATGTCAAAACGTTACAGCTTGTGCATGTTTTATTGAAAAATTTAAACACAGATACGTTCCTTCTTTGTTTATATAGAGACATGCGCAAGGTGTGTTAGAATCTTGTATTAAACAACCACTCCATAGAAGGGCTATTGGTATTCTTAACCCTTTCCCTCATAAATGGGCCCCTAAAGAAAATAGTTCCAATTTACAGTCATGAACATGTATCATAATGAATATTTTCATTATTCTAACAGGTGGTAACTTGAAGCAGACTGAAAGTAAAGCAGATTGTGCCTTAAGGTGCATTCTGCTTTACTTTCAACCTGCTTTAACTCTTTCCTCCCTTAAACTTTAAATGGACAATTCCAGTTTCGATTTTTGTCTAGTCCATTTCTGGCTTTTAAGAGTTGTTTTTGTCAAATTTGGCATTACTGACAAACAAAAAAGGCCCTGATCAGAGGGCTCCTTTCGGAGCCCTCTGATCTGGGCCTTCACTGTTTGCACAGGACAAGTGAACTGTTCACAGGTACACTGTTTGAAAAGGACGCCTATATGCGGGACTAGGGTTCAAAGGGTTAAGTGGTCACCAGTCTTCAAAACTAGAAACAGGCTATAGGGTAAAGGTGGTTGCCTAACTCTTTCAACACAAAGTTACTCTTGTGGGGTATTATTGTTGCCTAACTCTTTCAACACAAAGTCACTCTTGTGGGGTATTATTGTTGCCTACTCTTTCAACACAAAGTCACTCTTGAGGGGTATTATTGTTGCCTAACTCTTTCAACACAAAGTCACTCTTGTGGGGTATTATTGTTGCCTACTCTTTCAACACAAAGTCACTCTTGTGGGGTATTATTGTTGCCTAACTCTTTCAACACAAAGTCACTCTTGTGGGGTATTATTTTAGCTACCAAAAGATGAACTAGACTACTTGGAATTCTAGGTTTAATAAATACTGGTCTAAATTAGCAAACACTGTAGACCCAGATAAGAGGTCTCATCTTGGTATACACTGTTTGGAAAAGTAATGATGCAAATACAGTATTCCCTCCCTTCAACGGCCCTCCCAACAACGATTCCCTCCTTATAACGATCCTTGTTGCAGTTCCCTATACAGAACAATAATGTCCAACCTATTCTCGGCTGCAATGTCGTCTGCTTAAAATTGTCGTCTGCTGTTTTTCTCAAAGTGACATGATGGACATTTTGACAGAAAATAAATTAATGACGAGTGACAAACAGCTTGAATCCAGATCAGACGCCGCGTTACGCGGCATCTGATCTGGATTCAAGCTGTTTGCAATGTAAACCAATTCCCCTCCCTATAACGACTCCCTCCAAACAACGCACTCTATTTTTGTCTCCCATTGAGTGTCGTTGAAGAGAGGGACCGCTGTATATTAATCCATTACCCCATAATACACCTTTAATTTATTCCTCCATTGAAGAAAATAGTTGAAAATTATACAGTCATAAATGTTTGATAAAAACTATTTTCTATATTTAGCAGATGTAAGCTTAAAGTAGGCTGAAAGTAAAGCAGAATGCGCCATAAGGCGCATTCTGTTTTACTTTCAACTTGCTTTAAGTGCTCACCTATTTTCAAAACTAGAAACAGCTAGGCTATGAGGCAATGGTTTAAACAGGTTCATGGTGTTGAAAAAAATAATGAAGAAAGCTGCTTTAGGAGTTAAATCATGAGCACTCTGAGCTAGAGCTATATAGAAGCAGTTTAACTTTCTCTTGGCAATTACACAAGCATCACTCTTTTGATCACTCAGCAGTTTAACCTTCAATACTCACAGCAGTTAACCTTGAATTTCAGCACTTTATACGCCTCATATTTATTGCTTCCACTAAAGAAAATATTTCCAAATCATTCATTCTTGAACATGTACCGTAAGAAAATTGTTCAATACCCTATTAGTATCAGATGCTATAGGGGTTATGAGTTAACTTGAAGCACTCGTGGCAATTTAACTTTCAACACTCGTGGTAGTTTCATGTAGATCATTCTCAGCAGTCTAACCCTTTCCCTCATAAAAGCGCCTTTTAGCGCATTAAGTTTATTCCTTCACTGAAGAAAATAGTTCCAATTTATAAAACCATAAATATGTATCATACAAAATATTTTCTATATTCTAGCAGATGATAGCTTGAAGCACGGAATTATACAAAACGGAATAGCAACTAAGCGAAATTGAATAGGCGAGTACCGGAGCTCTCGGGGCGGTTGAATTTTGCGAGATTATGTGTCACGTGGCAACATCTTCACTTCTTTGCCTCGTTGTCCGCGATTTCTGGCGTGAAATTTACCGACTTGAGTGTTTTTATTGATATTTTATAGGATTTAAACGACTATGTGGACATTCCTATCAATTCACGGGAATAAAAATCCGCGAACAATGCTTCGAAAACACACATTTATCATATTGACTACCGATAGACAGTCTCTTATCAAGTCTCGCGAGTCTCGTATCCGCCGCACAAGATTTACGATATAGCGCGAGGTTTCGATTCCGTCAGTGTATAATTCTGTGCTTGAAGCAGGCTGAAAGTAAGGCAGAATGTGCTTAAGGCACATTCTGCTTTACTTTCAGACTGCTTTAAGTGGACACCTATATTCAATACTAGAAACAGGCTATGTGGGAAAGGGTTAATGTTGGTAAATCTCAGCAGTTACCTTCAATACTCACAGCAGTTAACCCATTTCCCAATAGCCTGATTCTAGTTTTGAAAAGAGGTGACCACTTAAAGCAGGTTGAAAGTAAAGCAGAATGTGCCTTAAGGCATATTCTGCTTTACTTTCAGCCTGCTTTAAGCTATCATCTGCTTGTATATAGAAACAATTTCTAATGGTATATATTTATGAAGGTATAATTTTTAACTGTTTTCTTCAGTTGAGGATTTAAAAGCTTATAAAAGCTTATTTATCCCATTAAGCCATACTGACTCATTTTGACTCATTGCGCTATAGCCTCATACTAACTCATTTTGACACACTTTATTCAACTAGCTTCTATCATGGAGGAAGTAAATGGGTATACTTCCTCCATGCTTCTATTGAGATAAGCATTGAGAACTGTTTATCGCTTATGAGTTAATGGGTTAAGGGCTTCAATCTTCAGCATTTTCAATGGCTGAACACTGTTTGGCATAAGACCTCAGTAGCAAAAGAGAAGGACAGATTATGTTCTGGGGCCTGTTTCATAAAACTTCGTACAACAAAATTAATATTGTCTTAAGTCAGATAATTAAAGTCTCAATTATTATTTATTTCTCTATCTAATCCTGTCTTGTGACATCTCTTTGGTTGTCTTTTCAAGACGATTCCAAAGAGATGTCACAAGACAGGATTAGATAGAGAAATCAGAAATTAAGTGTATTTGAAAGTTTTGACTTTCGATTGTTTTTGTCGTATAAAGTTTTATGAAACCGGCGGTTTACGGACGTTTCGCTACCCAATTTTTTTAATGACCTTTACCTATATTGTTTTGGTTAAATAAGATATGGCGATATATTATTAAGCTAAAATGTATATTACAAACTTATTTTTGAATGAATAATTGAAAAAATGATCGATTTATTGACAAACATCGGGTAAGTTACTAAAAATAGGCGCTGCTATATTTCTATGTATAAATATAATATTTTAGCGTAATTGCTACCTTAGGCTCATACTTATATAACTAGATTGGATCCAGACGAGACGCCTTGTGATGCGGCCACTCGTGGGGGATCTTAAATGGCTATTAGAAATTAATTATAGTTATTAGTAAAAAAAACCCACTTTTTTACGGCGAAATATGTGAACAGTCGTTACGCTGCCGCATACAACTTATGCCAGTTAACACTTAGAATCAGGAACGTATATTTAAGATATAATCTACGTCCCTGTTAGAATGCAGGGTATAGAGCGTGAAATGGATGTGGTGTAAATGATAGAATAAGTAGCAAACCGATTGGATCCATGTTAGACGCCGAGTTCCTCGGTCGCTGGTCTGGATCTAATCTATCTGCATAAGCCAAACAGTCATGAATTAAGTCTGCATTAATTCTAGTAAAAAGAGGTTTACATAATGAATCAAGCAAGCATGATTTAAATATGAGAATGGCTTTTTAATTTAAAGTGGACAAAGTCTGCATGGTGTGATCACTCTGTGATCTCTTCGAGACGATTCTAATGAGTAATGACACCACAGTATCCGGCACATAAACATGGTGTCTGCTTTAGAGGACAGTTTAGAAGATATGGCTATTGCGTGTATAAATAGCGATATCAATGTCGAACATCCAAACAGGTAGGATCCTGATCAGACGCCGATTTTCTCGGCGTCCGTGTATTATCCAGGCTACCTGTAACTTTTATTTCTTCCGGGGTACCTAACGCAGTGAAGGGGTTAAATATTATATACGTGCTAAAACATTTATACAGTGAGGTTACACTTACGGGATACTATATATAACATATTATATTTGAGATTATATATATCTTTTCCACGTCCATAGCGTATAAAAACGTTTTGACGCGTTGGAAGACTTTTCTAAAGCCATACCGCCGATCACACTTTACTTTAAAGACAATGTATATATATATCAGCTTTATGCAAGACAAAAGTAATGCTAAAACTCTATGTTACATGTGTCAAGCATGAAGCAATACATATTTAATCGGCACGTGCCTGTATATGACACAGCAAGAGAGTTTGATCAGGATGCATAAAGGAGTGCTCGGTCATCTTCAAAGACACTGTATATCTGCTTAATTCAGGGCAAAAGTATTGCAAACACTCTGCTATGAGTTTTCTACGTTTACAGTTGTCATGTGTTAAGCAGTACCTTTCTATACGCATGTCAATTAATTATGCGAGTGCTTTAAATAGTAGTTCATTATAACAAAGCTTTTATTGTTTCGGCACATGCGGGTTAATTTATTTCTTAAAGTAAAATTTTATGTAAATTCTAAAATTAAAAAAAAATGTAATCATTCATTTTCATCGCGCGTGCATTAAAGAAACATACACAATTTTAACTCTGAAATTTAACTCTTTTTCTCCTTTTATTCATGTATATTGTGGTAAATTATCATCAAATCATATTAATTTTTCTTCATTTATGATTTAAATTGATTCTCCGAGTTTTAATTACTACAGATTCATAAATTTTCCCGTGCGTGCGTTAAATAAACGTACACAATATTAACTCTGAAATTTAACACTTTTTCTCATTTTATTCAAGTTTATTTTGATAAATTATCATAAAATTACATGTGTGTATATGATATTTTCTTTATTAATGGTTTAAATTGATTCTCCGAGTTTTTATCACTACATATTCATTAATTTTCCCCTATTTTAAATATTGGGTAGCGAAATGTACAGGTAGCGAAACGTCCGGGGTAGAGAAACGACTTCAGGTTGGGTAGCGAAACGACTGTAGCGAAACGTCCAGGGTAGCGAAATGTCTGGTAACCAAACGGGCCACTGGTTTATATGAGAAAACTTGGTTGACCCTTCTCATGCAGCATAATTGTAAATGAAACTCCGCCCACTATGAATAACTATTGCATAGGCTAACAAAATAAGTAAAAGTTTCCTGGGGAAAGAGTTCACACTCATTTTGGACATGTCCTATAGGTTACAGAACACCAAATAGACCGGAAATACTACATGGTCCAACACCAAATAGACCAGTTCCCTTGAGATATAGTGCCAACTTAATTGGCCTCAAAATGGCATTTTGTCACTAGATAATGTATTATATTTTGCTTTTAATTTACTTCATAGGTGTTGGAGAATAGATACAAGGCATTTCAGTTATCCTATAAGGGATTTATGTAGAAATTATGTGGGCTGAAATGACAAGTCCCTGTTTTAGTCGGACCCTCTGTCAAAAGGTAGCAGAACATGTCATTGAAGTCATGATATTTTTCTTACATAAAACATGACCCCCTGTTTTTTCTTCATTTTTCAGTTGTACATGAATGTATCTTTTGGGAAATTATAGAGTTGCACTTGGCTAGGCTGTAACAAATTTTGACCTTGAAGATGACACATTTTATATGAATTATATAGGAGAGCCTAATTGGTGTTCCATACCCTATATGAACATAGTGCAGGCCCTGATCAGCTGTCTGATCTGGGTCTACACTGTATTAAAAATGCACCAATATTATGCTAACAGCAGAAGGATTAGTCTTAAAAACAAGGGCCACTATGGCCCTAAATCGCTCACCTGGTACACCATGGCAAACTTGACCTATAGTGACCTAGATTATGACTGGACATGACCCACAATCAACCTTTAGAGTGTAAACAAGATTTTCCTATGATTTGACCTAGTGAACTAGTTTTTGACCGGACATGACCCACATTCGAACATGACCTAGATATCAATGAGGCAAACATTCTGACCAAGTTTCATTAAGATCCATTGAGATTTGTAGCCTCTAGAGTGTTAACGAGGTTTTTCTATGATTTGACCTTGTGACCTAGTTTTTGACCGGACATGACCCACATTTGAACTTGACCTAGATATCAATGAGGCAAACATTCTGACCAAGTTTCATTAAGATCCATTGAGATTTGTAGCCTCCAGAGTGTTAACAAGGTTTGTCTATGATTTGACCTAGTGACCTAGTTTTTGACCGGACATGACCCACATTCGAAATTGACCTAGATATCAATGAGGTAAACATTCTGACCAAGTTTCATTAAGATCCATTGAGATTTGTAGCTTCTAGAGTGTTAACAAGGTTTTTCTATGATTTGACCTAGTGACCTAGTTTTTGACCGGACATGACCCACATTTGAACTTGACCTAGATATCAATGAGGCAAACATTCTGACCAAGTTTCATTAAGATCCATTGAGATTTGTAGCCTCCAGAGTGTTAACAAGGTTTGTCTATGATTTGACCTAGTGACCTAGTTTTTGACCGGACATGACCCACATTCGAACTTGACCTAGATATCAATGAGGCAAACATTCTGACCAAGTTTCATTAAGATCCATTGAGATTTGTAGCTTCTAGAGTGTTAACAAGGTTTTTCTATGATTTGACCTAGTTTTTGACCGGACATGACCCACATTCGAACTTGACCTAGATTTCATCAAGACAAACATTGTCATGAAGTTTCATGAAGATCGGATGTAGGCGCTAGAGTGTTAACGAACAATTGTGAACAGACGGACGGACATTCAGCGATCCTAAAAGCTCACCTTGGCACTTCGTGCCAGGTGAGCTAAAAAGACAAATTCTTTAGCAAAGGAAGCTGTTAACCCATTACTCCATAGCCGGTTTCTTGTTTTGAAATTAGGTGACCACTTAAAGCAGGTTGAAAGTAAAGCAGAATGCGCCTTAAGGCGCATACTGCTTTACTTTCAGCCTGCTTTAAGCTATTATCTGCTAGAATATAGAAAATATTTCTGATAATACATATTCATCACTGTATAAAAGTGAACTATTTTCTTCAATGGAAGAATGAATTATAGGCGTAAAAAGGCGTATTAATGGGGTAATGGGTTAAGCCCACAAATATGGTAAGATTGTATACAGTGCTCCCTACAATGGGCCTCAACAACAATTCCCCCCCTTATAACAACACTTTGTGCTGTTCCCATAACAATACAGTTATGTTCAATATTTTCATGTCTGCAATATCTTCTGCTTAAAACTGTTGTGTGCTGTTCTATATTTGACATTTTGACAAGGAAATAAAATAATGAGTTACGCAGCGTCTGATCTGGATTCAAACTGTTTGCAAATGTAAACCAAGTCTTAATTTTCCCTCCCTATAACAACTCCTCCGAACAACATACATATTCTGTGTCTCCCATTGGGCGTCGTTGTAGAGTGGGAGCACTGTATAACTAATAAACATTGCACATTGAACCTCTATATTTCTACCATGTTTAGATACAGTGGAGAATCTGTTATTCTTTCCCGTTTAAACGCAAACGTAAAATACTAAAACGTAGAAAAATACAACGTTTGGACAATTCTGATAATTCATGTTTATATTGGTAGCAAACAGATTGGAGCCTGATCAGACGCCGGGTTACCCGGCGTCTGATCTGGCTCCAAACTGTTTGTAATGGAAACAAGACTGCGTTCAATAAACGCTTATGCCCCCGGTGGCATCCTTGACAATATATTCTGAATCTTTTCTAAGTCCAAATTAGGTCAAGGTCAAGGTCAAATTGAGCTTGGGTATTACTGGTGGGTTGGTAATGGTCCAAGGCAATAACTGTATAAGTATAGAAGCATTGTAGTAAGTAGTGTTGATGCTAGACGAAACGGTAAAATCTAGTTAACCAAGAAATAGCCCATTCAAAATATTCGAAGTCCAAATTAGGTCAAGGTCAAGGTCAAAATCAAGGTTGGGTGATATTGGTGGATAGGGAATGGTCCAAGGCAACAACTGTATAAGTATCAAAGCATTTGAGTAAGCGGTGTTGATGCTAGACGAAACGGTAAAATCTACTTAACCTGTTACGGACGGACGGAAGGACGGACGGATGCACGGACGGACGGACAGGACGATTACTATATGCTCCCGCATCTGTCGATGCCGGGGGCATAAAAATAGTTTTAGCGTAAACGCGTTTATTGGGAAAGAATAACAGATTCTCCACTGTAGTCTCTGTCTATAACACAGTAACAGAATATTATATTTAACATCTCCACATGACAAGAGATCATTTTAAGTTTTTACAACGAGTGCTTCCTTAGACAGAGGAGGTCGAAGGAGTTGTTGTTGTTTTGTAATCCTGCTTTAACACATTCACCCCTAACGTTTCCAATGAACAATTCCACTTACCAATAAAGTCAAGCCCATTTTGACTATTTAGGGCTGTTTTTACAATACGTTTGCAATATGATAAACAGCGTAGACTACACTGTTTGCCCAAGACAAGTGTACTTTTCATATGTACATTGTTTGTAAATGGTTATGGCTCAGTGAGTTAAGCTGCCCACTGAATATGGCAGGATTACTGAATCTTAAATTGTCATGACAACGCCAAAATAATAAGTTCCTCAATGAACATTTTGTATTACATTTGTTTGGCCTTAACTCATCGAACCCTAGAAAAGAGTAAACTTTGACATTTGACAAACAGTGTACAAGTGACGAGTACACTTGTCACAGGCAAATAGTGCAGACCCTGATTGGAGGACTTTTATAGAAGCCCTCTGATCAGTGTCTACAGTGTGTGTCACATTTCAACAACAACCCTACATTGTCAGAAATGGACTTGACATAATTGGAAATTGGAATTATCCATTTGAAGTTTCAGGGGTGAAGGAGTTAACCCAGTGACTACTACCAAGGCATCTTCTGGTGAATGGTTGAACACAGGTATGATTTTGTTCAATGCCTGCAAACTATTTGAGCACCAGTGCTCCAGATAAGGGAGATAATTACAAAAAAATTAAATCTTTATTTCTGCATTAAACCCTATCATGTCACTACTCATTAGAATCGTCTCTTTGAGACGATTCTAATGAGTAGTTACACAATAGGATTTGGTGCTGAAATGAGTGAGAAAATGTTGGATTTGTTCAGTTTACTCCCTTTTATCTGGAGCCCCACATTATGAGCACTTCAATCTTTGGGGCCAGCTTTCGCTTTCTGTCCTGTTTCTGCTGACTGTGCATTTTCTTGTTTGATTGTCACTTTGATTTTTGCCCAATCTTTTCGTGTGGACCTGGCACTGTCACCGAATACGCTACTTCCGGCTACACTCGGAGACCTCAGCTGAAACCCTGAAAATATTCCAAATATGAGTTGACACATTCAGCCTTAGCAACCAATATACTCCTTATTTACTATGTACCTGTGTAGAGTACACATATCCTAAGCAAACAGTATAGACCCTGATCAGAGGGTTCCTACAGGTGCCCTCTGTTAAGGGTCTGCACTGTTTGTCATATAGCAATATCAGGGCTGCCATTTCTCCGGATTTTTCCTAAATCTCCGGATTTCCCCCAGTTCATGGTAGCTTAAAGCAGGCTGAAAGTAAAGCAGAATGCGCCCTAAGGCGCATTCTGTTTTACTTACAGCCTGCTTTAAGTAGTCGCATGTCAACAAAACAAGACAAAGGCTATGGGGTAAGGGTACGATTCGTAAAATTGCGCTTGAAAAATGCAAATTTGGAAATCTTAGGATTTTTCATGTCAACTTATGGCAGCCCTGCAATATATTATTAAAAATCAACCATAATCATTTTGAAATGGCCTAAACTGAACTCATTCACCCCTGAAACTTTTAATGGACAGTTCCAATTTCAAAATAAGTCTAGTCCATTTTGGACTACTTAGGGTTGATTTTAACAATATATTTCATAATGACCAAACAATGTAGACCCTGATCAG
Organism: Gari tellinella; assembly: GCA_922989275.2. NCBI lineage: Eukaryota > Metazoa > Mollusca > Bivalvia > Cardiida > Psammobiidae > Gari > Gari tellinella. Next base: position 34,442,372 of record OV277872.1, read on the forward strand.
AGGGCTCCTTAAGGAGCCCTCTGATCAAGGTCTATACTGTTTGCATGGGACAAGTGTAATTCTCACAGGTACACTGTTTTTTAAATGATGAGTATACTCGTTGCTAGGGTCGAATGTGTTAATGGGAAACTTTGAAACATCAATTTGAAGTTCAGGGGTGAATAACGAAGCAGCCTTCTGCCAGAATAAAGGAAATCTTTAAAATGACTCTTGGGTAAGCACGTTGAAGAATGAAGAAGTTTGAAAAGGCATTCCTTATCCCACAAAGGTAGGTTAAATATCACTGGGTGTTAACCAATTACCTCACAAATACACCTTTAATTTGTTACTCCACTGATGAAAATGGTTCCACTTTATACAGTCATGAATGTGCACAACAAAGAAATATTTTCTATATCCCTGTATATAATAGCTTAAAGGGAAATGGACAGCTGGTGATAAATATCTTTTAAATGAAAGATATTGAAAAAAAATCGCCTTCTGCCTTCGAAATTTTGAAAAACAAGAGGGCCATGGCCCTTAATTCGCTCACCTGAGGTCATTGTGCCTTAGCTTAATAGGCAAGACAACATTTTAATATAGCTGTAAATGGAATTATCTTCCAGACAAAAAAAAACATGACAAATTGGAATAACTTAAAAAAATATTGTTGGCAGAGTTATGGCCCTTATCCATGACACTTCTTCTTATCAAGCTACATGTATTTCCATATGATTATTTATTGCGCACTCTGCTTTACTTTCAACCTGCTTTAAGTTATCATCTACTAAGATATAGATACTATTTCTTATATCTTACATGTTTATGACTATATAAAGTGGAATTATTTTCTTTAGAGGAGGAATAAATTAAAGGCGTAAAAAGGCATATGTATGGGGTAATGGGTTAACATCAGTAGAACTGGAGTTATCTCAAAGACAAGAAAATATGACTCTGGGAAATATCTCAAAAATGACATTGACCTTTGTAGGACATGACCCAAGTTATAAAGTTTCTAACTTTAACAAAGTTATGGCTAAGATTAAAGTTGTGGACTGACAGACAAACAAATGGACAAACAGACAAAAAAGCAGACAGACAAAACAATATGCCCCCAACTGCAGGGCATAAAAATATAGCAGACACCACCATATGCAACCTCATCAGCTGACCAGCTGACCTGAGTTCAGTTATGTAACTCTGCCAGTAGGAAATTTGGCTAAGGTCTAACTCTTATAATGCTGAATTGCTGTCTGCTATACATATTTTGAATGTGAATTATGACCTAGATATTTAACCGACCAGAACCATTTGAACAAACTAGGTAAAGGACATTTAGAAGTGTCACCATGCCAAATATCAAAGCTCTGGCCATATCAGTTTCAGTGGAGAAGACGTTTGAAATTTTCTCTATATAACTCTATGTAAAACTGTGACCCCCGGGGCGGGGCCAATTTTGACCCCAGGGGCATAATTTGAACAAACTTGATAGAGGACCTGTAGATAATGTTATGTGCCAAATATCTAAGCTCTGGCCCTTGTAGTTTCAGACAAGAAGATTTTTTAAGATTTCCTTATTTTTTCACTTTGGTTGCCATAGCAACCAGAGTTCTATATTGTTTTCAATTCTTTGAACAAGTTTGAAAGAGCTTGACCCAAGGAACATTCCTGTAAAGTTTGGTTGAAATCTGTTCAGCCGTTTAGGAGAAGATGTCATTTGAAGCAATTGTTAACGACGACGCACGACGACGGACACAGGGCCATCCCAATAGCTCACCTTGAGCCTTTGGCTCAGGTGAGCTAATAATAAAAAATGAAGTAGTTAGAGCCGTTTAAACTTTGTGATATATGACTGTGCAAGCGACCATGGGGGCCGCCATTTTGTTTACCTGTGTGACGTAACTAAGGCCTTCCGCGACCTTACGGTTATAGCGAGTCTAACCGGGAATGCCGTAGAGTGCGCGGAATTTACATCGATAACATTAATAAACTGAAATACTGAGAAAAATTGGGCATGTGGAGGAAGGTAAAAACACTTTAGAACTTCAGTGTTACAATTTCGATCCTAAATTATCAGAGAATGTAATATTAGAAGACAGAGACTATGACGGGTCGGGCGAAGAGAAAGCGCATTCGCCGGACGAATTTGCGACTGCAATACTTGTGTATAAATGCCTACAAAGGAGGTTAATACTTGCTGAAGAACAAATGAAATGACGATTGGGTGTCTTGGTGACAATGAGTGCATAGCAGAACCATCAAAATTTCTAGCTATTAGTGCTTAATCCAGCCATACTTGAGGTAGCGTATATCAGGCAAATATCATAGGACACCGGAATCGGGCACGGATACTCTTGATAATATTTGCATACTGGTTGTGAATAAAGGCATCGAAGCCCTGTGACTTTCGAAAAAAGTTTCTCCGATATATTTAGTCTTATCTGTTAATATTTCCGTAAATATTAATCATAAACATCGGCTCCAGGATATCTTCGTTTTTTTACGGGGCTACGACTAAAACACGAGCAGATAAAGACGATAATACATTTGCCGATTTTTATAACATTCAGTCAGAGACAGTGTATAGCCATATGGCTATACACTGTCTCTGCATCCAGTACAAAACGGATGAGGTATTACGTTTTTATTTAATAAAATAAGGGGGATCAAATTATTTTTCTGGTCTGTTATGAATTTTCCGTGACGTTTAACATCGGTTCTGGTCCTCAATCGGACATACATTTTTAGAAAATAGACCATTTATTCTCGGTATCGCAACATCCGGGAACTTTCGTACATCCAGGTCTCAATCACAGAGTTTCTCAATATCTCATTTGGATCCAAACTGTTGCTGACCTTTAAGTACAGTCAGTTTTGATTCCGATCTGGGTCCTAACTGTTTGTCAGTCTCTCGTACGGATAAAAGTCTCTTCAAGGAGCTTTTCAATACATTCAAACCTTAGTTTGGATTTTCAATCACAGAGTTTCTCAATATCTCAGTTGGATCCAAACTGTTGCTGAACTTTTTGCACAGTCATTGACATGACAAATGTGGAATATCAATTTATCATCTAGCAATTGAGACTGGGAATGTCTGATTAAGATCCAAACTGATTAATTGTCTGCTGAACAAAGTATTTGATATTCTGATCTGGGTCAAAACTGAACGCTCTAGATAACGTGACCCGAGTGCTCATTTATTGTATTAATGTCGTTTTTTACTTATCGTTATATATCTTGAGCTTATATAAAGATCTATGAAAATCATAATCGAAACAGATTCAGGACATATTTCAGCAGGCGGCTTTGATCTAGATCGCATTTTATGCTGACATTCATCATCAACCACTAATCAATTAAGCTGCCTTGCAAATTGTACGATATGGACCGGAAATAATTATACACAACCCCTTTCTGCCTAAGACCCCCTCTGTGAAGAAGTAAGAAGCTTTAGGCCTGTAGGGCATAAATATCCATATTACGTAATCTAATTAGCCGCACTTGTCAACCAGGGTTGTGATTTTAAACACAGGCTAGCAATTTGGCTACTTAAATATGCGATTACATGCCACGAGCCTTTTACCCTGTTTCTACTTCTGAAAATATGTGACCACTTAAAACAGGTTGAAAATACTTTCAGCCTGCTTTAAGCTTTTATCTGCTAAAATATAGAAAATATTTCTTACAATTTATATTTGTGACAGTATGATATTGAAACTATTTTCTTCAGTATATAAAGGAATTAATTAAAGGCGTTAAAAGGCGTATTTATGGGGGAAAGGGTTACATCAAAACAAAAAAGCCAAGATCTTTAAAAAAAAAAAAGAAAAAAAGAATATTGGACACTTCTAGCTCTTGTGGTTTTGTATTGATCTAGATGTGTATGCTGCTTTTTTTAAAAGGCTAGAGTCTACAATAAAACTCGAATTTAAATCTTAAATTAAAATTCATTTAGGCCTATCTAAAAGTTGTTTGAATTTTTTTCTACAGAAATGACGAGTGTAAAACTACACCCAGAAATAAGAACGATAAAACTAGATCCAATCAAAATCGGATTTGGACTCAAGTAATATCGCTCTATCAGATCGGGATCTAGAGAATCGCGATGATTAAATTAAAGAAAAAAACGATCTAGATCTACCCGTACAATATGTAGATCTAGTAATGAGACTTTTTTCATTAAGAATTTCTGTAGCGTTGAATTCCTAAACCGAGACGAACCAGCTAGAAAATGCTGATTTGTAAACGAGTTGGTAGATCTAAGCCAGTTCAACATTTAGGTCTAGATCAGCACAATATTGCACTGATTATCAGATTTTTTTATTGTAGATCTAGATCTATTATTATAATCATCAATCAAGGTATTATGGATGTCGCCATACTCTACTGTTAGCCATTTCGCAGCATTGTTTTCCCAGATTCTATAGCTGGGAATTGGAACGGACATTTCTCTAAGCCGATTAACGATAGCTTCTGACCGTTTCTGGATTTACACGACCTTTCAAGTTCATCATAATCAATATGAATATACCATCTATCTATTATCTTTTTTTTTTAACTGTATGCGACCTTGAATTAAGCTTGCCGTTACCCTTACTGACGAAGTGTGAAATGTCCGTCCAAGTTACAGTGGTTGAGTGAAAGAGCCAATCAGCGTTTAGGCCTTTGTGTCGTCACAAAATGGATAAAAATCGAGGGTTCCGAATGATAGCTTTGCCAATATGGCGGCGCCCGTTCCAATTAGCGATAGCTTACCTGTATGCAGTAAATCGTACCTTATCGATGAGTAATAATTGCAGGACCTTCATGAATGTTGCTTTTAGGATAAAATCTAGGATCTAAGACCATATTGTCATCAGCTGTCCGTTTTCCTTTAAGCCTTTCATGATCAAATTGTTCTGCAGATGTTTACCCCTTCATCGCCTTTTTTGTCGTCTGCTTCAGTATTTTCGTTTCAAAGTTGGATTTAAGGATTATGACTTAAATAAATATCGATAAGAGTGTTACGCGGCGTCTGATCAGGACCCAAACTGTTTGCAAACGCGCTTTAAAGGATCCGTGAGAGTGAATAGGTTAAAGTAGGCTGCTTGACTTTCTACCTGCTAAGCTTTAAGTGGTTACAGTGCAGAATCTGTTATTCTTTCCCGTTTAAACGCAAACGTACGCAAACGCAAAGCACTAAAACGTAGAAAAGAACAACTTTTGGACAATTCTGATAATTCTTGTTTATCTTGGTGGCAAACAGCTTGGAGCCTGATCAGACGCCGGGTTACCCGGCGTCTGATCTGGCTCCAAACTGTTTGCACTGCAAATAATAGTTTTAGCGTAAACGCGTTTATTGGAAAAGAATAACACATTCTCCACTGTACCTGGCTTCTAAACTAGACACAGGCTATGGGGTAATGGTTTAACTGACCTTGAGCAGGAGAGCCGGGCATCATGGAGGCATTCTCATCAAATCTATCATATTCCTCTTGTAAATCTGCTATATTCAGTTGTCTCCCTTTCTTCTCTGTGACAAAAAAGAAAATACATGTATAAATACTTAAGTTCAAAGGATATTCACCTAATGCAATGGTTGATTATTTATAGTAAATTTCTCTATTGCAACAACTAAATAAACATTATAGTAATTTAATCCATTAACTCAGAGCATATTGATTTTACCTTGGATATTTCGGCTTTCCGAAATATCCAAGGTAAAATCAATATGCTCTGAGTTAATGGATTAAATTACTATAATGGACAATCCAGAGCAAGAGAACAATCTACATTGTTGTAAATAAACATTCTTTTTCAGTATTTCAAGGCTGTTGACTGCTTTTAACTTCATTTAAAGCAAAACCAAAAGATCTCCTGTAAGAGTTGTTAAAGCTTTTTGCTTTACTTTAGTCTTTCTTTAATCCTTTACCCCATAGCCTGTTTCTAGTTTTGAAGATTTGTGACCACATAAAGCAGGTTGAAAGTAAAGCAGAATGCACCTTAATGTGCATTCTGCTTTACTTTCAGCCTGCTTTAAGCTATTATCTGCTAGAATATAAAAAAATCTTTTATGATTTTTATTTGTAATGTTCAGTATAAATTTGAACTTTTTTCTTCAGTAGAGGAATTAATTAAAGGCGTAAAAAGTTGTATTTATGGGGTAATGGGTTAAGCTGTCACTTGTCTTTAATATCATCAATTAGAAATATAATGCTTTTCAGTGACAGCAATGCAGTTGTTTTACTCTACTTAAGTGTCAAACTTAAACTGTAACAATATAGCAAATGAACAAAGGGACATAACTCTGTAAATTATAAATTGATACTTGTAATTATCTGACTTTCATAAGCTCTTTCAGATGGAGCAGAGTAGTGCCTCAGGGCTAGACCCTTTAACCTGTTTCTACTTCTGAAGACAGGTGAACCACTTAAAGTATTGGTACTAAAGGCACATTCTGGAGCCCTTATGTACCATAGTTTTTCTCATCCCAGCTATACTCCATATTGTCCTGGATCTTCTTCCCTTTCTGTATGATCTGTAACCTGGTCTTCCGTAACGGCTCCTTCTTCATATTCTCCAGGGACTTGCGATTCAGTTTCGACCAATTTCTTTGATGCTTGAAAAAAATAAAATAATATATAAAAGTGGGTCCTCCAAAGTGTAACTCACCAATACCCAACTGCCTAACCCATTACCCCTAACTCATTACCAATACACGACTGCTTAACACATTACCCCATAAATATGCCTTTTTATGCCTTTAATTTATTCATTCAATGAAGAAAATAATTTCAATTTTAAACAGTCATGAATTTGTGTCATAAGAAATATTTTCTATACCATAGCAGATGGTAGCTTAAAGCAGGCTGAAAGTAAAGCAGAATGCGCCCTTGGGTGCATTCTGCTTTACTTTCAACCTGCTTCAAGTGGCAATATGTCTTCAAAACTAGAAACAGGACATGTGGTAATGGGTTAACTCATTGACCCTGTGACTTCAAATGGACAATTCCAGTTTCAGATAAGGTCTAGTCCATTTTTGTGTCACCTGCTGTAGGCAGAGGTGACACTTAGGGATCACTTTTCCATTGTCTGTCCGTCCATCCGTCAACCTGTCTGTTCATCACAATTTTATTTTTGAATATAACCCCTGTTCTACTTAAGCTTTAAAGATGAAATTATCATTGATAGAAAGAGCTTGACAAGTGGAAGTGTCTTGCCCTAGATTTATAACTCTTACATCAATATTGTGAGAGTAATTCCCCTTTTCCACATTTTCCCCCCTGCGGATTACTTCTGTTCTACTGAAGCTTCAACACATTCGACTCTAGCGACGAGTATACTCGTCATCTATACACAGTATACCTGTGAGGATTACACTTGTCCTATGCACACAGTGTAGACCCTGATCATAGGGCTCCTTAAGGAGCCCTCTGATCAGGGTATACACTATTTGTCATTTTGAAACATATTGTTAAAATCGCCCCCAAATAGTCATAAATGGACTAGACATATTTTGAAATTGGAATTGTCCATTAAACATTTCATGGGTGAATGAGTTAAAGATGAAATTATCATTGATAGAAAGAGCTTGACAAGTGGAACTGTCTTGCCCTAGATTCATATCTCTTGCAACATGTACAGTCTGGAGGTTGTACAGCGCTCCCTCTCTACAACGACACCCAATAGGAGACACAAATTGTGTGCGTTGTTCGGAGGGAGTCTTTATAGGGAGGGAAATTAGCTTACATGGCAAACAGTTACGCGGCGTCTGATCTGGATTCAAGCTGTTTGTCACTCGTCATTAAGTTTATTTTCTGTCAAAGTGTCCGTTATGTAACTTTTAGACAAACAGTAGGCAACAAATTTAGGCAAACGATATTGCAGCAGTAACAAGAGCTGTCGGAGAACAGCAAAGCTCGCCTAATTAAACCTTTCTTAAATAGGTAACTATCAAAAGAAAAGTGTATCAGTACATTGATATTCAAGCCACAGGGAACCTCCATACAAAATATCAACTTCCTAATGCAAATATGTCATGTAGTATAAGTGCATTCCAACACTTACTCCTTAACTAACTTTGAAATTTCAGTCCCAAAACTCTAAGTCCACAAAAGGTGTAATTTTGACTAAATTTAAACTTTAAAAAAAAAAATAACTACGCAACTTCAATGTTCAACCCAAGGGCACCTCCATTCCAAATATCAGCTTCCTAATACAAATATTTCATGTAGTATTAGTGCATTACAACTCTTACCCCAAAACTTTAACCATGAGAAATCAGACGAAAAACCCAAGTCCTCAACAGGTGAAATTTTGACAAAATTTAAACTTTTTTTTGAATTTAAACTACGCAACATCAATGTTCAACCCACAGGGCACCTCCAATCCAAATATCAGCTTCCTAATACAAATAGTTCATGTAGTATTAGTGCATAACAACACTTACCCCAAAACTTTAACCATGAAAAACCAACGCCGATGCCGGGGTGATTCCATAAGCCCCCCCATTCTCCGAATAGGCGAGCTAAAAAGCGTAATAAATAATTGTCGTGTTTAGGGAACTGCGACAATGGTCGTTGTAAAGAGGGAGTCGTTGTTGGGAGGGCCGTTGTAGAGAGGGAACGCTGTATTTCATTCTCTCCATTCATGTCCAGTATTAATTTAGCTGCCACCTGTCCCACACATTACTATTTTATCTTCTTTTAACCTAATACCCCATAGCCTTTTTTTGTATTGAAGAAAGGTAACCACCTAATGCAGGTTGAAAGTAAAGCAGAATGTGCATTAAGGCGCTTTAAGTGCTTTACTTTCAGCCTGCTTTAAGCTACCTTCTGCTTGGATATAGAAAAATTTACTTGCGAGACATTCATGACTGTATAAATTAGAACTGGTTTTTTTTTCTGTGGAGGAATAATTGAAGGCGTAAAAAGGCATATTTATTGGGTAATGGGTTAAAGAAATCTTAACCCTTTTCCTCCATAGCATCTCCTTTAAGCGCATTCAGTTTATTCCTCCGCTACAGAAAACAGTTCAAATTTATAGTCATGAATATGTACAATATATAAATATTAGATGGCAGTTTGCGTGACATTCAAATTGTCAACCCGAGAAACAGCATGTCACCCCGAGGCGTAGCCGAGGGTGACATTCTTGTTTTCGAGGGTTGACAATTTGAATGTCACGCAAACTGACATCTAATATTTATTTTATTGCACCGAGCTTATCAACCCTGGCTTTGGAATCAATTTATTCGTCTTTTATAAAATGTGTTGTGAACACCAATTTAGCGCGGACATGTACATAACGCGGGAAATGACGTCGCCGTCTTACGACGTCACTTTGTTTATAATTATATTACAAGTAAACAAAGAAGAACGTTATGATAAGTAAATTGAAGAAACAGCGTCTTTACATTGTCTAGGTGGCAAATATCCTCTTCCGAAATTATGGCAAATCGTTAAGGAATGGACAAAAGGAAGCAACTTGTACAGAAAATGCCAAAAGTTGATTATAAGTTACCACTCTTTAAAACGTTCCAATGTATCCAATAGCAATTGGCATGTCAAGGCTGACAGTACGTTTTCAGACGTAGTAAAAAAGTCATGTCCTTTAGAATGACGTCACAAAAAGAATATCATAAAGAGTGACAGTATAGATGTAAAAGACATGCAAAATGTTAACTGTAGGTCTATGGGAATTTAACATTGTAACTCAAAGCGAGGTGTAATAATAAGGAATATTTTCTTTATTCTAGCAGGTGGTAGCTTAAAGCAGGCTGAAAGTAAAGCAGAATGTACATTAAGGCGCATTCTGCTTTACTTTCAACCTTCTTTAAGTATTCACCTATTTTCAAAACTAGAAACAGGCTATGGGGGTAATGGCTTATGTAGATGAGGTTTGATACAAAGTTGGACAGCAAATGGCACATAAAAATTTCCCCACTCCTGTGCCTACCCGTTCAGCAGCTATTTGTAGGTTTTTAGTTTCTTCAAGCTCGTCTTCGTCTTTCAGTGACAGCTGGACAAACCTCTGCTGTATCTCTCTCTTCACTAAAAAAAACATGATAAATATCTTGTATGAGTGCTCATATTTATCATTTTTAATAAACGAGATGACTAAAATGATATGATGCGAGCCTTGGTGAGAGTCATATTCATTTTAGTCAACGAGTTTATTAACGAGAGCACCGCAAACGGTACATTATACGCCCACTGGCAAAGAAATATATAGTTTTATAAAATCTATTCTAATTTGTAGACACTAAATAGAGCTCTGAGAGCATAAACAATACTGAAATAAAGCCTTTTTTAGCATATCTGAGTACACCAAGGGAAGATAACTCTCAACACTATGATCCGATTTCAATAATAATCAACCCTTTCATGAACTAATTATACTGTGGGCAAATATAATCAAATTGAATTCAAAACTGTAGTTGCTAAGTGTGTTAACACTGTCAAATAAGCCTTTTATAGCATATTTGAGTAAATCAAGGGCAGATTGCTCTGTAACGAAAAATCAAATACATTTCAAACTTCAGATCTTGATGCATATAACATTTGTGGGAAGTTTCATTAATATCCCTCCAATAGTTTTCCTAGAAAACCTTTTTATACCATATTTGAGTACATCAAGGGCAGAAAACTCTGAAACGAAAATCGCATGAGCCTCAAACTCGACTCAGCTTTAGATCTTCATGCATGTAACATTTGTGTGAAGTTTCATTAATATCCCTCTAATAGTTTTCCTACGAAACGCTGGACAAGCTTTTTATAGCATATTTGAGTACATAAAGGGCAGATAACTCTGTAACGAAAAACCAAATTAACCTCAAACTCAACTCAGCTTTAGATCTTGATGCATATAACATTTGTGTGAAGTTTCATTAATATCCCTCTAATAGTTTTTCTAGAAAACTCAAGACAAGCTTTTTATACCATATTTGAGTACATCAAGGGCAGATAACTATGTAACAAAAATTTGAAGGAACCTCAAACTTGACTCAGCTTCAGATCTTTATGCATATAATATTTGTGTGAAGTTTCATTAATATCCCTCCAATAGTTTTTCAGAAAAACTCTGGACAAACAAAATGTTGACAGACGGACGAACGAACGGACGGACGTATTCACGGACGGACGGACAGAGCCACGCCAATATACCACCACCTCTAGAGGTGGGCGTATAAAAGTGATAAATAATGAGCACAAATGTGAGTTCTATTTAATATCGCATAACAAGTTTAAGCACCTATGTAATTTGTAGACACTCCCCATATATAGATTTTCCACCACATTATTACGTTGTTTGCGTTAACGTCATTGCAAATGACGTCATTTGGCCTCCCGCTACATGCAGCGCTTGTTGACGAACAGGTTGGGCCAGAGCCCAAAAAACGATATTTTCACTAGCGGATTATGATGATTATATAATGGCTTTATATCACTCCAAGACCACAAATTATGTGATAAAACATACTACAGCAAAACCTCTCCATTACAAATACTAAATTTGTGTTAATTATAAGTTGTATAAGACAGGTGACTGTTTAAAGCAAGATGATAGATGCCTTGGGCATAAAAAGTGGTTAGCAAATATTCCAACTTTAAATACATGTATGTTTAACTCAACCCTTTACTCAATTGCACTCCATGCTTCTAAGTTTTGAAAATCTATCTAGGGGACACTTAAAGCAGGTTGAAAGTAAAGCAGAATGCGTCTTAAGGCGCATTCTGCTTTATTTTCAGCCTGCTTTAAGCTACCATCTGCAAAACAAGTGCTAAATTGGCCCTAAGGCGCTCACCAGAATACACAGTCCCAAGATTTAACTAGACTAATCGCTAAAGGTGACTAATACCTCCACTAGGGCCTTGTCACAAGAAGCAAATGTGTCAGGATAATGTTGATGTGTGTTCTCCATATGAACTCGAGGGTTCAGAAGCATTTTCTAGGCTTTGACCTAATGACCTAGTTTTAGACCTGACACTACTCATATTCATACATTGCCTAGATTTTATCATGGTGATAATTCTGAGCAAGTTGTGTGAAATTATGGCTAAAAATAAGGCCCCTACAGTGTTTAGAAGCTATTTCTATATTTTGACCTACTGTAATATTGTCACGATAACCATTCTAAGCAAGTTTAAAGAAGATTGGGCTAAAAATATGGCAGCTTGGGTGGTAAAAAGCTTTTTCTGTGAGTTGACCTACTGACCTACTTTATGACTCGACATGACCTACATTCATGTACGACCTATATTCTATTAAGGTAATGACACTGACAAAATTTCATAAAGATATAGCCATAAATATGACTTCTAGAACTTTTAATTCGTTATTTCCAAACACCGAAAATGACCACGCCCCCTGGCAGCCATGTTTTTATAGGGATCAAAATTCTTTGAAAAACTTTTAAAATCTATCCATTGAGAAACATTTCTAGATATTGTGCGCGGTTGCCATGACAACCAAACAAATTACCCCACCCACAAACTTTTAACAACTTTTCATTCCCCCACCCTACTGATGCTACTGATGAAGTTTGGTTATACTGGGGCTTTTGGTTTCAGAGAAGAAGTCCTTTACAATTGTTGATGGACGGACGACGTACGCCGGACAGAGCGGTATCACAGTAGCTCATCTTTGGCACTTTGTGCTCTGGTGAGCTAAAAAGATTCTTATGATTATTATTCAAGACTGTATAAAAAAGAACTATTTTCTTCTGTGGAGGATTAAATCAAATGTATTTTAAAAACTAAAATCTTTATTTCTAAATTAAACCCTATGGTGTCACTACTCATTAGAATTGTCTCTTCGAGACGATTCTAATGAGTAGTAATACCATAGGATTTGGTGCTAAAATGAGGGAAAACATGCTTGATTTGTTCAAATAACTCCCTCTTATCTGGAGCCCTGGATATTCTAAAATCAGATCAAGCTATCGAGTTTCTACCATACCTTCTGTACTGTTAATCATCTCCAGGGCTACTTTGTTAATAATACACAGCCAGCAAGGTGTGTCCAGGTCGTCCTCCTCGTCCTGTATGAAGCTCACGCCACACACCGACAGCTCCTGGAGACGGCTCTCGTAATACTGCTGAGACTGGAGTAACAGACCCATGTGACTCTTGAACTCATCCATGTCGAAAATCTGAAATCACAGGGCTCTAGATAAGAGCGAGTAAACTGTACAAATTCTACCTTTTCTCACTCATTTCAGCATCAAATCCTATGGTGTTACTACTCATTAGAATCGTCTCTACGAGACGATTCTAATGAGTAGAGACACCATAGGGTTTAATTCAGAAATAAAGATTTTAGTTTTTGAAATATTCCCCTTATCTGGAGCCCTGAATTATCATAGGATACAAGCAAATTTTAATCATTCACCCCATGAAACTTAAACCCAATACCCCATAAATATATGCCCTTTTAAGCCTTTAAATTATTCCTCCACTGAAAAATATACTTCCAATTTATACCGTCATGAATATGTTCTATAAGAAATATTTTCAGTATTCTAGCAAATGAAAGCTTAAAGCAGGTTGAAAGTAAAGCAGAATGTGCCTTTTCTTTCAACCTACTTTAAGTGGTCACCTGTCTTCAAAACTAGAAACAGGCTATGGGGCATTCACTCCTAAAACTTTAAATAGAAAATTCCAGCTGCAATTTAAGTGTAGTCCATTTTTGACATTTTAAGTTTGTTTTTATGATATGCCTTTAGGTGCATTCTGCTTTACTTTCAACCTGCTTTAAGTGGTCACCTGTCTTCAAAACTAGATACAGGCTATGGGGTCAGGAATTAAACAATTTTCAAGTGCCTTTTTTTCATCTTTTGATTTAAACTTTAGGTAAATTGACTATCGATATTGATGTAATATCATAATGAGTGTCAAAAAACCATCGATTAAAACCTTTTATGCAGATAATGATTAACTCTTTTGCTGCCAAATCAATAGTGAGCTTTTTACCCCTTCACGGTTTCATTGTAGTCTGCTTCAATTTTGTTGTTTGCAAGATGGTAAGATTCAATGTAGTATGACTTAAAACATCGATACGAGTGTCAAACAGTTTGGATCCTTATCAGACGCCGCATTACGCGGCGTCTGATAAGGATCCAAACTGTTTGCAAAGTCGCCTTTTGAAGCCACTGGCAGTGAAAGAGTTAATCAGTCATAGGAACCTTTCTTGCATACTGACAGGCAACCCTTCCCACAATAGCTTGATTTTAGAGTTTAGTCAGGTTGCTGATTAGACCAGGCTCGTACAAGAACTGTTGTCTGATTTGCTTTCCCCCTCATTCCCCCAATCAAAACTAATGGACAATTCCAGCCCTCAATAATCTCGATTCCATTTTTGACTATTTGTCATTGAGGCTCTTTCCAGAAAGTTTCTCCTTTAGTCTCATACACACCATTGCAGACTGGTTTTTATTTGGCCTAAGGCAAAACCTTACCTTTTATAGAATGGTTACTATTTAGGCTAAAACTTACCTTTAAAAGACTGGTTGTCATTTAGCCTTAGGCAAAAACTTACATTTACAGAATGGTTATCATTTAGGCTAAAACTTACCTTTAAAAGACTGGTTGTCATTTAGCCTTAGGCAAAAACTTACATTTACAGAATGGTTATCATTTAGGCTAAAACTTACCTTTAAAAGACTGGTTGTCATTTAGCCTTAGGCAAAAACTTACATTTACAGACTGGTTATCATTTAGGCTAAAACTTACCTTTAAAAGACTGGTTGTCATTTAGCCTTAGGCAAAAACTTACATTTACAGAATGGTTATCATTTAGGCTAAAACTTACCTTTAAAAGACTGGTTGTCATTTAGCCTTAGGCAAAAACTTAACTTTTACAGAATTGTTGTCATTTAGGCTCAAACATAGCTTTACAGACTGGTTATAATTTAGGCTAAAACTTTCCTTTAAAAGACTGGTTGTCATTTAGCCTTAGGCTAAAACTTACATTTTACAGAATTGTTGTCATTTAGGCTAAAACTTACCTTTACATACTGGTAATCATTTAGGTTCAAACCAACATTGACATACTGGTTGCCATTTAGGTTCAAACTTGCCTTTACAGACTGATTTCCATTTAGGTTCAAAATTTACCTTTACATACTAGTTATCATTTAGGCTAAAACTTACTTTTACAGGCTGGTTGACAGGTAGCAAGCCCTCACACTTTATCACATCACCAGAAAGACAGTGATTGGAGGGATCCTGGTAACCCTTGACGACCACATCATTTTTTCCCAGTCTAGTGGCAGTTATACTACCATCTGTCTCTTTCTTTATCTGAATACCCTGACAGACAAAATGAAAACACATTTACATACAGTAAAACCTCTCCATTACGGACACTGAAATGTATTCTAATTGATTGTGTAAAGGACAGGTGACATCTTAAAGGAAGGTGACAGTAAAACAGAAAGCTCCTAAAGGAGCTTTCTGTTTTACTGTCACCTTCCTTAAAGCAGTCACCTGTTGCAAAACGCCAAATAATTAACAAAATTTAGTTGTCGTAATAGAGAGGTTTTTACTGTACAGCATATTTATCGTCTGGCATGTTTTCAGTAGAAATTTAGGCCCAATTTCCCTCTTTCTGAATTTTTTACATCCTCTCTCCAGTTTGATATAACTATCTATTACCTCATTCACCCCTTTAACATCAAATGGACAAATCAATTAAGTCTCATCCATTTTTGATGCTTCAGTGTTCTTTTTACGGGGCTGGACAAATATTTTTCAGGGCAAGCTGCTCAAAATTTTGGACTTGCTCCATATTTTCATCGCGGAATATTGGTCACGGCTGGGGGGCAGTGGCAATGATTATTGCTGTGTTTGATTGTTAACCAAGTGCAACTAGACAATAAGTTTTTTCCAAGAATTTGAGCTTGCACAGTTCGGAAAATCGACCTTGCCTAGCCTTTTTACGCCTTTTATATATTCCTCCACTGAACAAAATAGTTCCACTTTATACAGTCATGAATATGTTTCATAAGATATATTTTCTGTATTCTAACAGATACTAGCATAAAGCAGGCTGAAAGTAAAGCAGAATGCGCCTAAAGGCGCATTCTGCTTTACTTTCAACCTGCTTTAAGTGGTCACCTGTCTTCAAAACTAGAAATGACCTTTTGGGTAATGGGTAAAGTAGCAGCCAATGCTAGATTTTACGGTCTTCTGCAATACCTTTGTCCTCAATGAACTCTTTGCATGCTGGGTAATTTTTCGTCTGCAACATTTGTCGTCTGCTATTCTTAAAATAGAATTTTTATCAATTTCTTTCCAAAATAGGGTCAGAGTGTCAAACAGTTTGGATCCTAATAAGACACCGTGTTGCATGGCGTATCATCTGGATCCGAACCGTTTGCAAAGATAATCACTGTGAGGCATATATCCGCCACTAGCACAGTAAGAGTTAACCCATTACCTGATAGCCTATTTCTCGTATTGATGATAGGTGACTACTTAAAGCAGGTTGAAAGTAAAGCAGAATGCGCCTTAGGGCGCATTCTGCTTTACTTTCAGCCTGTTTTAAGCTATCATGTGCTAGAATATGGAAAATATTCTCTATAATATATATTCATGACTGATAAAATTGGAACTATTTTCTTCAGCGGAGTAATAAATCATATTCGCTAAAAGTCTCTTCTATAGGGGAAAGGGTTAAGATACAACCTGACTTATAGCCAGTTTCTAGTATTGAAAAAATGTGGCCACTTTAAGCAGGTTAAAAGTAAAGCAGAATGAACCTTAAGGCTTTCAGCCTGCTTTAAGATAGGATCTACTAGGATGTAAAAATAACATCTACAGTTCATATCAATGAAGCGACTTTTAGAGTATTTGATATATTCCTCCGCTAGAGAAAATAGTTCAAATTTATACCATTATGAACATTTTCCTTATAAACATTTTTCTATATCATGGCAGATGGTTGTTCAAAGCAGGCTGAAAGTAAAGTTTCAACCTGCTTTAAGTAATCACATGTCTTCAAAGTTATAAACAGGTTATTGGGTAAAGGGTTAAAGTGGATTTATTTGCTTCAGGCGTATAAAGGTGCTTCTATGGGTTAAAATGTTAAAGTCTCTCATACTGTTACATTATCAATGGTCAGGGGTGTAAAAAATTCAGAATTGTTACTCACCCTGCTGGGTGATAATGACATTTTGCTCATTAGTTTCTGTTGTAAATTATCAGAAAATCTGCTCGCCCTGACAAAATCTTACTCACCATGGCGAGCGGGCGAGTAGAATTTTACACCCCTGATGGTAGCTTAACTCTTTGAACCCTAGTCCCGCATATAGGCATCCTTTTCAAACAGTGTACATGTGAATAGTACACTTGTCCTATGCAAAAAGTGAAGACCCAGATCAGAGGGCTCCGAAAGGAGCCCTCTGATCAGGGTCTTCACTGTTTGTCATAATGCCAAACATTGACAAAAACAACCCTTAAAAGTCATATATGGGCTAGACTAAAATGGAAACTGGAATTGTCCATTTAAAGCTTTAGGGAGGAAAGAGTTAACCCCCTCCTTCATTGCCATATCTGCAAATCAAACTATATTCTATACATCTGATCTGGATCCAAACTGTTTGCAAATACCAGTCAAGTCGCGATCAGCAGTGATATGGTAAAGACAAAATTTCTATGTTTTTATGGGCAAGAATGACAAAATTTCTATGTTTTTATGGGCAAGAATGACAAAATTTCTATGTTTTTATGGGCAAGAATGACAAAATTTCTATGTTTTTATGGGCAAGAATGACACAACTCTGGGGCCTTACCTTTCCAATGTAAGACCTTAAATTGCTAGTAGCTTCAGTACGCTGGGCATTAGTAAACACACCAAGGCCAATCCTGTAACAAACAAATGTACAGTTGAAACTCAATACTTTGAACGTGCTTAAATCAACCTTTCCAGTATTTTATAAGTTTAAACTCAATAAACTTGATTTCTGCTAAAACGAACATACAGTGGAGAATCTGTTATTCTTTCCCAATAAACGCGTTTACGCTAAAACTATTTTTTGCAGTGCAAACAGTTTGGAGCCAGATCAGACGCCGGGTAATCCGGCGTCTGATCAGGCTCCATACTGTTTGCCACCAGGATAAACATGAATTATCAGAATTGTCCAAAAGTTGTTCTTTTCTACGTTTTAGTGCTTTGCGTTTGCGTACGTTTGCGTTTAAACGGGAAAGAATAACAGATTCTCCACTGTACCCGTATTTCAAAGTTAAAATGTGGCTAAGCCACGTTTTAACTTCGAAGTATGGGTATGTTAAGAAATTACGCGAGTTCAAATTATCTTGTTTAAACTGTACATGTATTAGATAAGTCCACATTAGGCCCTATGCTTGTTAAGGGTTTGAGATAAATGAGATCTTTCTCACGCTATTGATTGGTCAGATTTGAGTTAATTGCTCAAATCTGACCAATCAAAAGCTTGAGAATGATCTCAGATTTATCTCAAACCCTTTACCAAAAACATATATGTATCAATAAATTACAGTCAACATCAGTTCCTATGCTTATAAAGTAGTCGTATCATAAGAGTTGGAGGAGAACCAGTTCTAGGATTTCGAAGTACAGTCGAAACTCAATTCCTCGAACTCGCTTAAATCGATCGTACCAGTAATACATAAGTTGAACTTTGATGAGTTGATCTTGCTTAACCCTTTGAACCCTAGTCCCGCATATAGGCGTCCTTTTCAAACAGTGTACATGTGAATAGTACACTTGTCCTATGCAAACAGTGAAGACCCAGATCCGAAAGGAGCCCTTTGATCAGGGTCTTCACTGTTTGTCATAATGCCAAACATTGACAAAACAACCCTTAAAAGTCAGAAATGGACTAGACTAAAATGGAAACTGGAATTGTTTATTTAAAGTTTCAGGGAGGAAAGGGTTAAGTCGAACATGCCACATTATAACTTTGAAATATTGGTATGTTCGAACTAATACGATTTCGAATTATCGGGTTTCAAAGTACTCACTTTATCTTGAGCTCTGACCAACACTCTGCATTAGTGTTGAAATGACTATTCTGGTTGACCCATTATCCCAAAGCCTGTTTCTAGTTTTAAAGAAAGTTGATAACTTGAAGCAGGTTGAAAGTAAAGAAAAATGCGCCTTAACCCTTTACCTTATAGAAGCGCCTTTTAGCGCATTCCGTTTAATCCTCCGCGGAAGAAAATAAATCCAATATATACAGTCATTAATATGTATCAGAGGGAATATTTTCTTAATTCTAGCAGGTGGTACCTTAAAGCAGGCTGAATGTAAAGCAGAATGCGCCTTAAGGCGCATTCTGCTTTACTTTCAACCTGCTTTAAGTAGTCGCCTATTTTCAAAACTAGAAACATGTTATTGGGTAAAGGGTTAAGGTGCATTCTGCTTTACTTCCAGCCTGCTTTAAGCTATTATCTACTAGGATATAGAAACTATTTCTTATGATACATATTCATGACTGTATAAAAGGGAACTTTTTTATTCAGTAGAGGAATAAATTACAGGCATAAAATGGCGTATTAATGGGGTATTGGGTCAATTGGGAACACTTGAAAACTGCTGATTAACCCTTTAACCCATAGCCTGTTTCTAATAGTTCAGATATGTGACCTATTAAAGCAGGCTGAAAGTAAAGCAGAATGTGCCCTAGGGCACATTCTGCTTTACTTTCAGCCTACTTTAAGTTATTATCTGCTAGTATATAGAAAATATTTCTTATAGTACATATTCATGACAGTATAAAATGGAACTATTTTCTTTGGCGGATGAATAAAATGAATGCGCTAAAAGTCGCTTCTATAAGGGAATGGGTTAACCAGTTAAAAAGGCACTTACAGGTTAATTAGGCTAATTACTCCACTTACTTGGGTTTTGATAGCTGCCATTTGTAAACAATGACAAAAAGAAGAAAATCTCAACGAGTTTCCATTTATGTGACTAGAAAAGCAAATAGTAGGTAGGTCTAAACACTTAATTTTAACTCATTCACCCCTGAAACTTCAAATGGACTATTCCAGTTTCGAAGAATATCTAGTCCATTTTTTACTATTTAGGATTGTTTTCACAACTTATTTCAAAATTACACACAGTGCTGACCCTGATCAGATGTTTCCTTTAGAAGCCCTCTGATCTATTTCTTCACTTTTTGCATAAGGCAAATGTACTCTTCACAGGTACACTGTTTGTTAATGACGAGTTTTGTCGTTGCTAGGGCTGAATGTATAATGATTTGACACAAGGCTCCAGATAAGAGGGGGGTAAACTGCACAAATCCAACATTTTCTCACTTATCTTAGCATAAAATCCTATGGTGTTATTACTCATTAGAATCGTCTCTTCGAGATGATTCTAATAAGTGACACCATAGGGTTTAAAGCAGAAATAAAGATTTTAGTTTATGAAATAACCCCCTTATCTGGAGCCCATAATAAACCATACCGTTTCCCAGTGAACTCCTCGTTGGACCCGTCAATGGTAACTTCCCTATCACAGATGTAGAACTTGGCAACCGGTCTCTCATACTCCATATAGAATACTTTACACCATACGTCGGGATCCAGCTCAGGAAGTTTACCCAGGAACTGATCTAGTATATACTGTTGAGGAAAGTCTTTAGTGAGTTTTGAGTTGGAAGAAATTAGCATTTATACAGTGGAGAGGACATTCTTCTATCCTCAATAAACAAGAGTACGTCGCTAAAACTGTTATTTCCATTACAAACAGTTTTGAGCCATATCAGACGCCGGGTAACCCGTAGTCTGATCAGGCTCCAAACTGTTTGTCACTCAGATTTAACATGATTATAGTCAGCATTGTCGAAGCGTTGTCATTTTCTACGTTTTATTGTGATGCGTTTACTAGGTTTGAAAGGAAAAGAATATTGTCTTGTCCACTGTATGTACAGTAGAATGTTTGTTAACCCTTTGAACACTAGTCCCGCATATAGGCGTCCTTTTCAAACAGTGGACATGTGAACAGTACACTTGTCCTGTGCAAATAGTGAAGACCCAGATCAGAGGGCTCCGAAAGGAGCCCTCTGATCAGGGTCTTCACTGTTTGTCATAATGCCAACAGTGACAAAAACAACCCTTAAAAGTCAGAAATGGACTAGACTTAAATGTAAACTGGAATTGTCCATTTAAAGTTTCAGGGAGGAAAGAGTTAAGTGACCACTCTTAACCCATTACCCCATAATAATGCCTTTTTATGCTTTTAATTTATTGCTCTACTCAAGAAAATTGTTCCAATTTACAGAGTCATGAATAAGAATCATAAGAAATATTTTCTAGCAGATGGTAACTTAACTCTTTCCTCCCTGAAACTTTAAATGGACAATTCCAGTTTAGATTTAAGTCTAGTCCATTTCTGGCTTTTAAGGGTCGTTTTTGTCAATGTTTGGAATTATGACAAACAGTGAAGACCCTGATCAGAGGGCTCCTTTCGGAGCCCTCTGATCTGGGTCTTCACTGTTTGTATAGGACATGTGTACTATTCACATGTACACTGTTTGAAAAGCACGCCTATATGCGGGACTAGGGTTCAAAGAGTTAAAGCAGGCTGAAAGTAAAGCGCTCCCACCAAACAACACAGACAATATTTGTCTCCCATTGGGGGCGGTTGTAGAGAGAGAGCGCTGTATATGCAAACAGTTTGAATCCAGATCAGTCACAGCATGCAGGTTTGGTTGAGAAATAGAGGCAGAAAATATTTTAAACCACCCCATTAATACATATACACCTTTTTACGCCTGTATATTATTCATCCTCCGAGGGAAATGGTTCCACTTTATATGTTCAGGAATATGTACCTTAAGAAATATTTCCTATATATAGGTTAGACTTCGTGAAAATAGATGAGGCTAACCGATTTAAACCGCCCATAAATCCAAATGAGGAATATTGTTTATAAAGCTACATCACTTTGTTACGTGCAATTGATGGTTGCTATGCTATCCACGCAACTGAGTTGCTGCTTTAAGCTTCCAGCAACGATAATCTCCCGATCAAATTTTCCTCAAGAGAGTTTTAGTTTGGCGGGAATAATCCACTCTTCACGCAAAACGAAGAACTGAATAACGGACTCTCATTGGCCAACAGTACAGAATTTTATAATCCTAGTAGATGGTAGCTTATACAGCGCTCCCTCTCTACAACGTCCCTCCCATCAACGACTACCTCCTTACAACGACCCTTGCCGCTGTTCCCCAAACAAGACATTTATATATCCAACCTTTTCATGGCTGTAATATCGTCTGCTTAAATTTGTCGTCTGCTGTTTTACTCAAAGTTACATTATAAGTGGAAATTTTGATAGAATATAATAATGACGAGTGACAAACAGCTTGAATCCAGATCAGACGCCGCGTTACGCGGCATCTGATCTGGATTCAAGCTGTTTGCAAATGTAAGCCAAGTATAAATATTCCCTCCCTATAACGACTCACTCTGAACAACGGTCACAATATGTGTCTCCTATTGGGTGTCTTTGTAGAGAGGGAGCACTGTAGCAGGTTGAAAGTAAAGTAGAATGCGCCTTAAGTGATCACTTATTTTCAATACTAGAAACTTGCTATGGGGTAATGGGTTAAAAGTGTAGTTCATTGATTCTTATCCCCTATCAGATTACCTGGTAAAAGCCTCTTGTGTCAGTTGGTCTGGCAGGGCTCGGAACATGAGGAGAGAAAACATCGGGCATGCGTGTCTGGGGACCAACACGGGGCTCAGCCCCATTAGTAACATAAATAGACTGTGGCGTTCCACGATCAAAGTCAGCAAAACCATTGGTATGTACCTAAAAAATATCAACTTATTAGTACAGAGAAATCTCTGAATAATATCGACTTATGAGTACGGAGAACTCTCTGAATAAACGCAACTTGACAAAGAAGTAGGGCTATCATTAAAGATATGATAAACCCATTACTCCATAGATATGCATTTTTACACATTTAACTTACCGTATTTTCTCGCGTATAAGTCGATCCGCGTATAAGACGGGCCCCCCTACTTTGAGGAGACAATCCTTGGATTTTGCTTTGACCCTCTTATAAGACGGGTGGAAAAATCGTGGCCGGTCCGAGAAATTTTTTTTCGTGACGATCTTCAAAGTTTTATTTTTCCATTGAATTACCCATGTCTATTTAACAGCGTAGCTTAAATAATGCTTCCATAAACGGGTCTGTAAAATTAATTCTAGGCAGACTACTTTATGATTCTCCTAGCTGTGTTCAATAGATTTACTTACTTGCAAATGTTCAGCAATTAAAACATTTTTTTCTCGCTAACGGCGCTCTTCAACACCCACCATTGTTTTGTTCTGGGTGTACTTTATTTACATTTAAAGCTTCGCATATTCAGAGTAAGAACAAGTTCGTAGATATTTTTAATTAAAATACTAAAATACCCTCGTAGATTTTAATTTAAATATTAGTAACACTTATTAAGATTTACAATCAATAATATACGGGCATGATTCCAAATATTTCAAACACACAAAAAAAAGTAACTACAACCGAGTGCCATTCTCGGCAAACGTCTGGATCAGTGTTAAGATGTCAATCAAAATAAGCTCCGCCTTCATTTCATGAAAAGCATTGTACAAGTGTTACAGAATAATGACATAATTACGGGAGTGTTTATACAGTAAGACTTAGCTTCCATGTCACTAGTTTTCTTGACTGCTTGATTACACTCATTAATTATGAAATTTACTGATTTAAAATACCTTTCTGACCTTAATGAAAGAATAGTGTGCGTGTACAAAAGATTATGAAATTTAAGTGTAGATCCTGACTTTGAAAAAAAAACTTCGAACGGTGGATAGAGTTAATCACGGATCGAAGCCCAATTTCAACTGATAAGCAGTCGCAGCTAGATAAACTAGCAATCAAAGGCATTCCTGTGTACTGGCAAAGTGTGTTGAGTATAATCCGTTAACAGCCCAGCGTGTCATATAAAGAGTCAACACAAGGTTTGGGCCAGTGATCAGTGTTGCGTAATACGTTGATTGCCAGACTGAGAGGCATATTGTTCTGCCGCTAAAATCTCGATGAAGAAAGCGCATGGACAATTTAAATAGCTCTCTTTAACACCAAGGCCTGTATGGTAATTTATATTTCCTTTTATTAATGAAAACAAATAATACGTAAATCTAGTAGGAGAAAGACTTCAATCACTATATACTGAGGTCAGCCATATGAATACGCCGGATGTTGATTAAATATGGCGGGCACTTTACACATTGTTTTGAAGTTTATAGACAGTCTTACCTGGATTTTCGGCAATTTTAAGGGGGAATTGTGGTGAGTTGTTAATCAAAAAGCAAACTAAACGTACTTTATCAATGTTTATTCTCTGTCTTTATTTTAAATACAGAATAACATATGATTATGTACTCTGGTAAAAAAATTGGTCACGATCTTTTCAGATTCTTCTTTTGACCTGAAATGATAGGGAAAAAAGTTAGGAAATTCTTTGACTCTCTTATAAGACGAGCCCCCCACTTCAGATCGAGAATTTGAAGGAAAAAAACCCGTCTTATACGCGAGAAAATACGGTATTCCTTCAATGCAAGAAACAGTTCCTTTTTATACAGGAATAAATGTGCAAGATAAGGAATATTTCCCATATCCTAGCAGGTGGTAGCTTAAAGCAGACTGAAGGTAAAGCAGAATGTGCACATTCTGCTTTACTTTCAACCTGCTTTTAGTGGAATTGAATTTGGATTTGTTATGATTTTACATTGCTTTAACAGTAATTCAGTCATATAGCCATGTCTAGCTAATAACAGGTGGAGGAAGACCCCAGAAGTCCATAAGGCACTGTTTCAGGCTCGACTCGGCACCAGGGTAGAACCACCGACCTACCTTTTGCTTTAAGTGGTCACTTGTCTTGAAAACTAGAAACAGGCTATTGAGTAAAGGGTTAAATAGCTTAACCCTTTCCCCCATAGAAGCGCCTTTTAGCGCATTAAGTTTATTCCTTCACTGAAGAAAATAGTTCCAATTTATACATTCATAAATATGTATCATACGAAATATTTTCTATATTCTAGCAGATGATAGCTTAAAGCAGGCTGAAAGTAAAGCAGAATGCGCTTAAGGCGCATTCTGCTTTACTTTCAACCTGCTTTAAGTGGACACCTATATTCATTACTAGAAACAGGCTATGTGGGAAAGGGTTAATGCAGGATAAATGATCTTTCTGCGTTACTTTGGTAATTAAGCTGCCATCCTCTTATATAAGACTGTACATTCTTCTTCTTTAGGGTTGCTGCTAAACACAGCTCGTATTGCAGTG
This sequence comes from Gari tellinella, assembly GCA_922989275.2. Classification (NCBI taxonomy): domain Eukaryota; kingdom Metazoa; phylum Mollusca; class Bivalvia; order Cardiida; family Psammobiidae; genus Gari; species Gari tellinella. The sequence goes on from OV277872.1 coordinate 34,467,646, forward strand.
TTCATTCTGGCATGTGTTTTGTGGGGGATCCCTCATTAGAATGGCAAAATCCCCCATCAAAAGTTCTGACAGGGGGCCAATATCCCCCATTAGAATTGTAAATCCCCCATCAAAAATTCTGACCGTGGGCCAATTTTGTGCATTGTTTGTCCCAAGTATGGCTGCAACAGGCAATTCTAGATGCCATGTCTGTCCACAACATCATGCAGGAAAAAAAGTACTTGACTCTTAAGGAAAAACAACCTTTATTTGATGTATGTTAACTTTCAAGCTATTAAAAATGGTTGGCCCTCTCCAAAATGTCAAATGGCTCACCACTTTTGTGGTCGATGGGCCAATGGCCCACTAGCAACTCAATCCAGAATGATCACTGTATTGGGAATACTCTTCCTTTCCAATGTCATGCAAGTAGTGCATATTTGTGTCAAATGATGCAGTAGAGATTGTCTCAACCCTTTAGCCCATAAATACCCCTTTTATGCCTTTAACTCAATCCTTATTTTATTATAGCTTTGAATATGTATTATAAGAAATATTTTTTATATTCCGGCAGATGGTAGCTAACTGCAGGCTTAAAGTAAAGCAGAATGTGCCTTAACCCATTACCCCATAGCCTGTCATAGGGAATTCTGCTTTACTTTCAGCCTGCTTTAATCTATTATTTCCAGGCCCACATGGAAGATTGGGCTTGCCTAAATGTGTAGCCTCAGTAAATAAAGTCGTTATTATTATTATTATTATTATTATTACTAGGATAAAGAAAATATTTCTTATGGTACATATTAATGACTGTTTATATTGGAATCATTTTCTTCAGTGGATGAAAAAATTAAGTGTGAAAAGGCATATTTATGAAGGAATGGGTTAACCCATTACCCCATAGCCTGTTTCTAGTTTTGAAAATAGGTGACTACTTAAAACAGGCTAAAAGTAAAGCAGAATGCGCCCTAAGGCGCATTCTGCTTTACTTTCAGCCTGCTTTAAGCTACCATATGTTAGAATATAGAAAATATTTCTTATGAAATATATTCATGACTTTGTAAAATGGAACTGTTTTCTTCAGTGGAGGAATAAATTAAGAGTCGTAAAAAGGCATTTTTATGGGGTAATGGGTTAAACAGGAAGGAATAACGTGTTCTCCCCTGTAACACACATGAACCAAGCTAAAAACTTGACTTACAGTTCTCCTAGCTACTTCTGCGTCGTGCAGTTTCTGCTCCTGCAGCGACTGATGCACATTTTGGCCATAATTAAAGACAGTGTCTCCAAACAGCATGAGGTCATCAGCATCTCGTATAGACAGCCGTACAAGGTGTTTGAAGTGTCTTCGAGCTATCACAGTGCGGATACATGCTTGTAGTTGTACCAGGTCGGCTAGACACACATCTACAAGAGTGTTGAGCTGTTCACAATGCCAGTGTTTCATAAACACCTGAAAAAACCAAAAAGAATGTCAAATTTGAGACTAGTGGGGACAAAAAAGTGTCCTCTAAGATTAAACAACAAAAAAGCCACACACAGACAATTCTAGTTTCCAATTAGGTCTATATCTTGTGCATTTTTTACAAATTTAGGTGTGTGCTTTTTTTTTAAATATACAGTAGAACCTCGCTATTATGACCATTGAAAAAGGTAAATAATTGATTTTATTAAATAAAGATGAAAGTTACAGTGGAGAATCTGTTATTCTTTCCCGTTTAAATGCAAACGTACGCAAACGCAAAGCGCTAAAACGTAGAAAAGAACAACTTTTGGATAATTCTGATATTTCATGTTTATCTTGGTGGCAAACAGTTTGGAGCCTGATCAGACGCCGGGTTACCCGGCGTCTGATCTGGCTCCAAACTGTTTGTAAAAGAAAAAATAGTTTTAGCGTAAACGGGTTTATTGGGAAAGAATAACAGATTCTCCACTGTAAGCAGCTAACTGCCTGAAACACACCAAAAATTAATCTCATTTAATGTTTGTAATAGAGGGGTTATTCTGTATCGCAAAACAACAAACAGTACATACTCTGATCTGGGTTTCCACTGTTTGCATAAGACAAGTGCACTTTTTACAGGGGCACTGTCTGCATAAGACAAATCTAACGCATCACTAGGGCTCAATGGGTTAAGCAGTACCCAGTCTCTACAGGCCTGCCATAAGTTGATAAAAAAAATCCTAAGATTTCAAATTTTTCAATTTTTCAAGCCCGATTATATCTTTAACCCATAGTCTGTTTCTAGTTTTTAAGACAAGTAATGCTTAAAGCAGGTTGAAAGTAAAGCAGAATGCGTCTTAAGGCGCATTCTGCTTAACTTTCAGCCTGTTTTAAGCTTCCATCTGTTGGAATAAAAATCTGAAGATTTCGGAAAAATCCGGAGAAATGGCAGCCCAGTCTCTAGCGTTATATTCTAGTACATGAACTAAGGGGGCTTATGTTGATCTTCACTGACTCCAAATGTAAAAAAATTCAGAGTCCATCTTTATCAAGAGGCGCATATAACCAATTACCCATAGTTGTTTTTTTTGCCAATTTTGAAAGCAGGTTACACCTTAAAGCAGGTTAAATGTAAAGCAGAATGCTCCTTTACCCATTACCCCATAAATACGCCTTTTCACCCATTTATGATATTCCTACACTCAATCATGAATAATTTTGCACCATAACAATTATTTTTAGCATTATATGAAGCAGATGGTTGCTTAAAGCAGGCTGAAAGTAAATCAGAATGCACCTCAAGGCACATTCTGCTTTATTTTCAACCTGCTTTAAGTGGAGACACCTCTCTTCAAAACCAGAAACAGGCTACAGGGTAATGTGTTAAGGAGACTTCTGCTTTATTTTAGGCTCCAGCCTGCTTTAAACCATTACTCCATAGCCTGTTCCTAGTTTTGAAAACAAGTGACTTAAGGCACATTCTGCTTTACTTTAAGCCTGCTTTCAGCTATTATCTGCTTAAATATAGAAAATATTTCTTATGATACATAGTTATGACTGTATAAAAGGGAATTATTTTCTTCAGTTGAGGAATAATTTATAGGCGTATTTATGGGGAAATGGGTTAAGGAGCATTCTGCTTTACTTCCAGGCTGCAGCCTGCTTTAACTCTTTCCTCCCTGACCCTTTAAATGGACAATACAAGTTTCCATTTAATTCTAGTCCATTTCTGACTTGTAAGGGTTGTTTTTGTCATTGTTTGGACTTATGACAAACAGTGAAGGCCCTGATCAGAGGGCTCCTAAAGGAGCCCTCTGATCTGGGTCTACACTGTTTGCATAGGACAAGTGTACTATTCACAGATACAAGTTGTTTGCAAGGGACGCCAATATGCGCGACTAGGGTTCAAAGAGTTAAGCTCTCATCTAGAATGGTACTGGAAATGCCTTTTATATTTCCTGTTCAAGACTTCCTGGCTGGGGACAACTTTTCTTAGTGTACGAATAATTAGTAGAGCAAAAAAGTCCATTTATGTGGTAAATGGGTTTATTATATGCCTTCGTATGATATCGAGCGTTTCCGCGTGTATCTGCGGAGTAAAATACAAGAGTCTGTATCAGCCACCTTGTATCAGCCACTTTGTATTTTACTCTGACGTCGATTTCGATTTAACGTGACGTCATTTACGTACATGTACGAGTGTCGCGTTATTCTTTGTGGCATACAAAAAATCTTGTTCTGACTCAAATAACTAATAAATTTTGGATAAAAAATGATTTAAACAACTATTTAGTTGTTTCTGTTTTGTATTCAAGGCATATAATAAACACATCACCAGTTGCCAGTGCGCAACAGAGTGTTGCATTTAGCTCTCGACGTTTTTGGCGGAAACAACAGATCAGACTAGCGCCAAGGCGTTCGCCAGATCGGCTATTTCCGCCAAAAACGTCTCGAGCTAAATACATCACTCTGTATCGCACTGTCAACTGGTAATGTGTATAGGTCTTCTTACCTTCTTACCAATAGGGACGTCGGATAATTTGGCAAGCTTCAAAATTTTAGCACAATTTTGTGGACTTGGCTCTACATGGCTTGTTAGTTTGAAAACTAATATTTTATACCTGAAATACATTGTTTGGAAATAAAACTAAGACTTTAAAAGCATTTCCAATTTCTATACATAAAACTCATAGAAAGTTTCCATTTCTATAAGAACTAATTTTGGCAAGAAAGCTGAAAGATTCGTGATTTTTAAAACATAGTTAACTTTTTCCATCATAGCTGGTTTTCAGTATTTAACCATTACAGTGTGGAAACCGAGAATAATATCCATTTTGAACACAAGCTTTGGGAGGATTAAAGCAGGCTGAAAGTAAAGCAGGAGTCCCACTTAAAAAGATTTCTGCTTTGACTTTAGTCTCCTTTAACCCACAACTCTAAAGATACGCATTTCAATGCCTTATTACTCCACTGAAGAAAAAGAAAAAGGTTCAAATTTTTACAGTCATACATGTCAATCAAAAGAAATATTTTCTTCATCCTAGAATATGTTAGCTCAAGGCAAGCTGAAAGTAAAGCAGAATGCACCTGAAGGTGCATTCTGCTTTACTTTCAACTTACTTGAAGTGGTCACCTGTTTCAGAACTAGAAACAGTCTATGGGGTAAATAGTTATAATTATTAACATGTTACTTCATAGCCCTTTTTTATGCTCAACCTTTTTTAATCCATTACATCAAAGCCTGTTTCTGGTTTTGAAGACAGGTGACTACTTAAAGCAGGCTGAAAGTAAAGCAGAATGTGCCTGAAGGCACATTCTGCTTTACTTTCAACCTGCTTTAAGTTATCATCTGGTAGGATTTAGAAAATATTTCTTATAATACTTATTCATTACTGTATAAAGTGGAACTGTTTTCTTCAGAGAAGTAATAAAATAAAGGCTTAAAAAGTCATATTTATGGGGCAATGGGTTAAGCTGCTTGAAATTGCCTTCTGTGATATTTGTTCAGGACTGCCTAGGTGTGGACTACTTTCTTCTATGTACAGCTCAAAACACATTACATTGTAGTTACAAGAAACCACAGATTTGCTCAGGTAAGCTAAAAACACTTTATAACCATTTACTCCATATAGCATGTTTTTAGTTTTGAAGATAGGTGGCTACTTAAAACAGGTTGAAAGTATAGCAGAATGTGCCTTAGGGCACATTCTGCTTTACTTTCATCCTGCTTTAACCTACCATCTGCTAGGATATAGAAAATATTTCTTATAGTATGTTTATGACTATAAATTTGAACTATGTTCTTCAGTGGTGGAATAAATTAAGTGTGCTAAAAGGTGCCTCTATTTGGGAAAGGGTTTAAAGCACTAATATGAACAACAACATAGTTACCTTTGTATAAAAGTTTCAAACGTCAGTCTAACTGCATACCCCAGTCGGCGTATTCTGATTGTCTCCAGTACCCCTGTACTACGTAACTGTTCAGTCACCAGTTTAGTGTCAAACTTAATGGCAAGCTTCATGGAATTGGGCTTTATGCATCTACAATGTTGTTGTTGTTGAAATAAGAGTTTGAATAGGTCGGTCTCTATTGCTTTGATCAATCGCTTAAAAAGTGCAATAACCAAGCAGATAACTGCCTTTACTCTTTCAACACTAAATAACTATTGTGGGTTATTATGTTTCCCTGTGGATCTTTTTAGCTACCAAAACATGAACCAGTCTACTTGGAATTCTGGGTAGATTGAAAAATACTGGTCTAAATTAGCAAACAGCTACCAAAACATGAACCAGTCTACTTGGAATTCTGGGTAGATTGATAAATACTGGTCTAAATTAGCAAACAGTGTAGACCCTGATCAGAGGGCTCCTATAAGAGCCCTCTGATCAGGGTCTACACTGTTGGCAAATATAATGAGTATATATTTTTTAAACAGGTCCATACTGAGGAAAGAGTTAACACCTGATACTTCCAACTGACAATTCCAGTTTCCAATTAAATCAATTCCGGCCAATTTTGATTATCTAGGACTGTTTAAATATATATTGCAGAATGACAAACAGTGTAGACCCTGACCAAAGGGCTCCTGTTGGAAACCTCTAATCTGGGTATACACTATTTAACAGCACAAGTGCACCCTTTACAAGTACACTGTTTGTAAATGGTGAATATATGTCTCTTCAGGTTAATGATCCTTTGGATAGTAGTAAAAATCAAAATAACAAGAATTGTAATAGACTTGGACGGAAATTATAATACGTCCTGCTAGAAACAGGCAATATATTCACATATCTTTAACCCTTTACCTCATAGCCTGTTTCTAGTTTTGAAAATAGGTGACTACTTAAAGCAGGTTGAAAATAAAGCAGAATGCGCCATATGGCGCATTCTGCTTTACTTTCAGCCTGCTTGAAGCTATTACCTGTTGGAATAAGGAAAGTATTAAATATGACACATATTCATTACGGTATATATTGGAACTAGTTTCTTCAGCGGATGAATAAAAATCATGTGCTAAAAGTCGCTTCTATAAGGGAAAGGGTTAAGCTAGACATTCAAGAATAATCTATAACCATTTCAAATTCCTTAACTTCTTTTTTTTCTAATATTTCAACATCTACAGGCCTTAATCATGTCCAAATACTTACTCAAATTTTTGTTTCATGCATGTACCAATCTCATCATGTCTTTGAATACAGTCAAAACTTAATATTTAGACCTCACTTTAATCCACAATACAAGTTTGTTATATTTCGATAACTTGAACTCGCTTAAGTTGAACATAACTCAATTTTAAAGTTAAAACGTGGCCACGTTTTAATTTTTGAAAATATGGGTATGTTCAAACTTACGCAAGTTCAAATTGAGTTTTGACTGTATTTCTATCTTCATTATAGTGCTTTATGTGAGCTCAAGTTTCTATTTAGAATGCCCTAAAGAAACATACGGTTTTTTTGTGTTTCTATAAATTTCAAAATGATAGAATTATTGGAATTTTGCTCAAAATGCCTATGAATCCCCTTTAACCCATTACCCCACAGGTACTTGACACATACTCTATTAACCCCCCCCCCCCCCTCCCCCCCCCCCCCCTCCTATACTTCTATTATAGATACAAGGTAAACAGCGCAATTCGACACCTAGTCTTTACTATCGACTTAAACTGATGCTAAACTAGATCGCCGATATTCTCTTGTGGTACCCTCTGGAAATGATTAATTTATCAATATCTACTTTTTATTTCATCAAATTCCGTCAAATAACGCCACAGTACGTGAATTATAACGAAAATATGCATCAAAAAGTTTTTTGTTTTTTTTAAAGGGGGGGGGGGGGGGTTAATAGATAATAAAGTATGTGTCAAGTACCTGTGCATTACCCCATATAGCATGTTTCTAGTTTTGAAGATAGGTGACCACTTAAACAGGTTGAAAGTAAAGCAGAATGCACCTTAAGGCACATTCTGCTTTGCTTTCATCCTGCTTTAAGCTACCGTTTGCTAGATTATAGAAAATATTTCTTATGGTACATTTTCATTACTGTATAAAATTAAAATGTTTTCATCAGTGAAAGAATAAGTGAGGGGCGTAAAAAGGCATATTTATGAGGTAATGGGTTAAAACACTCTATGCAACTTTGAATCTTAACAGTCACTTAAGTATGTCATAATAATGTGTACCTTATAAAATGTGCCTCAGCACCTTTCAATCTGTCCATCAGCAATTGAAGGGAATTCTGTAAAATAACAAAAAGCATTTTATAAGTACAGCATAGTATTTTAATCTGCTACCCGATAGAAACAAATGTTGAGGTAGTAAATCATTTGTCATGGAAATGCCTTTACCCTATAGCCTCTTTCTAGTTTTGAAGTCAATTGACCACTTAAATCAGATTGAAAGTAAAGCAGAATGTGCCTTTAGGCACATTCTGCTTTACTTTCAGCCTGCTTTAAGCTATTATCTGCAAGGATACAGAAACTATTTCAGATGATATATATTCATGACTGAATAAAAGGGAACTTTTTTCTTCCGTAGAGGAATAGATTAAAGGTGTAAAAGGTGTATTTATGGGGTAATGGGTTAAATGCATTTATGAAGTTTAAATAAGGATCCATTGGGAATGTTCTTGTTATCCTGATAGGTAGATACTGAAAGTAGAGCAGAAAGATGCGCCTAAAGGTGACAAGAGCACCGCAAGCCGGGCACATTATACGCCCGTCAAATCGATCTTAGAATGTAGTCATACTAAAACCCTATCAAGGTAAAGTGAACAAAAGGGAAAGAACCCTGAAAGTTAGGGGTCATATGCTGTCCAAGTTTCAAAAGGATTGGAATAAATTTGTTTGAGAAAGAGAGCGGACAAACAAAAAAATGCCCGTTTTTGACGATAAAAGGGACATAACTCTTGAATGTCATGGGCAATCCTGCTGGTTATCAAACTTGACCAAGACATTATGGTCATACACATGCTGACCAAGTTTCAAAAGGATTGGAACAAATTTGTTTGAGTTAGAGAGCAGACAAACTAAAAAATGCCTGTTTTAGATGAAAAAAGGGGCATAACTCTTGACTGTCTGTGGCAATCTAGCTGGTTATAGAACATAACTGAGACATTATGGTCATACACATGCTGACCAAGTTTCAAAAGGATTGGAATAAATTTGTTTGAGTAAGGGCGCGGACAAACTAAAATATGTCCGTTTTTGACGAAAAAGGGGCATAACTCTTGAATGTCTGGGGCAATCTTGCTGGTTATTGAACGTGACCCAGACATTATGGTCGTACACATGCTGACCAAGTTTCAAAAGGATTGGAATATATTTGTTTGAGTTAGAGAGCGGACAATCTAAAATATGCCCGTTTTTTACAAAAAAAAGGGGCATAACTCTTGAATGTCTGGGGCAATCCTGCTGGTTATCAAACTTGACCGAGATATTATGGTCATACACATGCTGACGAAGTTTCAAAAGGATTGAAATAAATTTGTTTGAGTAAGGGCGCGGACAAACTAAAATATGTCCGTTTTTGACAAAAAAGGGGCATAACTCTTGAATGTCTGGGACAATCTTGCTGGTTATTGAACGTGACCCAGACATTATGGTCATACACATGCTGACCAAGTTTCAAAAGGATTGGAATATATTTGTTTGAGTTAGAGAGCGGACAATCTAAAATATGCCCGTTTTTTACAAAAAAAAAGGGGCATAACTCTTGAATGTCTGGGGCAATCCTGCTGGTTATCAAACTTGACCGAGATATTATGGTCATACACATGCTGACGAAGTTTCAAAAGGATTGAAATAAATTTGTTTGAGTTAGAGATCGGACAAACTAAAATATGCCCGTTTTTGACCAAAAAAGGGGCATTACTCTTGAATGTCTAGGGCAATCCTGCTGGTTATCGTACTTGACCGAGATATTATGGCCATACACGTTCTGACCAAGTTTCAAAAGGTTTGGACTAAATTTGTTTGAGTTAGAGAGCGGACAAACTAAAATGCCCGTTTTTGACGAAAAAGAGGCATAACTCTCGAATGTCTGGGTCGATCTTGTTGGTTATCGAACTTGACCGAGATATTATGGCCATACACGTTCTAAACAAGTTTCAAAAGGATTGGACTTAATTTGTTTGAGTTAGAGAGCGGACATGAAAAAGTTAACGGACGGACAGACAGACAGACAGACAGACAGCGCCACGACATAATACGTCCCTTCTGAAGACGGGCGTATAAAAATGCATATTTATGGGGTAATGGATTAAACACTGAAAACAAGCTAATACTGGTACTGGAGCAGATCAAAATCATGTTCATATGCACATCTATGGTATATGTGCAAACACTCTGCCAAATTATAAGGTTGTGGCTTTAAACTGTAGGAGTTAGCTGGACAAAGTATGTACTGTATATGTGGGATAGACAAACGGACAAACAAAGGAACTGATGGACGAACAGACAGGGTTAAAACAGTATGCCCCCCTTACTGATTGCCGTGGGGGCATGATCGTCACGGGGGCATAAAAAGTTTCACCCTGCTGCCCTGGTCGCTGCAGCTGTTGTTGTTGACAGAAACTCTAGTCTCAGTTTCTACCCCCAATCAGGGTGCGACAAAAAAAAAAAACCAATCTCAATCAGCCATACCTTGAAGTGAGCACTTGCATAGTTTGGGTTGGAAGTGGTTGGGATTTCACCAAAGGATTTCTGTTCTTTCATCCTAGAAAAACAAATACTATATGTAGTACAGTGCTCCCTCTCTTCAACGGCCCTCCCAACAACGATTCCCTCCTTACAACGACTCTTGTCGCTGTTCCCCAAACAAGACCATTATATCTAACGTTTCATTACTGCAATATCGTCTGCTTAAATTGTCGTCTGCTGTTTTTCTCAAATTTATATGTAAGTGGAAATTTTGATAGAATATATATTAAAACGAGTGTCAAACAGCTTGAATCCAGATCAGACGCCGCGTTACGCGGCGTCTGATCTGAATTCAAGCTGTTTGCAAATGTAAGCCAAGTCTTAACTTTCCCTCCCTATAACGACTCCCTCCGAGCAACACACACAATCTGTGTCTCCCATTGGATGTCGTTGTAGAGAGGGAGTGCTGTAATTCAGTTAGGAATACATGTATAGACCAAACCACTACAAAGATTGTTTTAACCCATTACCCCATAAATACACCTTTTATTTATTCCTGCACTGAAGTAAATAGATCCACTTTATACACTCAAAAATAAGTATCATAAAAAATATTTTCTATATCCTAGCAGACGGTAGCTAAAAGCAGGCTGAAAGTAAAGCAGAATGCGCCTTAAGGCGCATTCTGCTCTACTTTCAACCTGCTTTAAGTGGTCACAAATCTTCAAAATTAGAAACAGACAATGGGGTAATGGGTTAAGGCAATATATCGCAACTAAACTTTTAGGTGTTGAATTTTTCATAAGATCTATTCAACTTGTGGAAAATGACCAGTTTTTGTTGATTATTAGAAATGCTATGAGAAACTATTTCAGACAAAAAGCTAACAGTGCAGATTCTGATCAAAGGATTCCTTACTGAGCCAGCTATTCAGGTTCTACACTGTTTGCGAAAAATATATATCTGAAACATAGAAATGGTTAAACATATCAATACATACAAAACATTGAAAGTTAGATGGTAAATTGTTGAAAGTAACAAGACACTTCATTCAATAATCACATACAACTCCACATACAACTCCAAGTGACATACTTCACTCTAAGAGAAATTAGCCCATTACCCCATAGCCTGTTACTAGTTTTGAAGACAGGTGACCACTAACAACAGATTGAAAAGTAAAATTGCCATTTGTAACTGTTCTAAAAATAGATTTTTTTCCCCATTTCTTGTTAATCCTTTACTCCTTTGTCTGTTTCTAGTATTGAAAAGAAGTGACCACTTACAGCAGATTGAAAGTAAAGCAGAATTTGGCCTAAACCCGCATTCTGCTTTACTTTCTGCCTGGTTTAAGCTACCTTCTGCTTGGATATAGAATACAATGCTTATCAAGGAAGTAACCATCTGTCTTAACCCATTACACCATAGCCTTCTTCATAGTTTTGAAGACTAAGTAACCACTTAAAGCAGGTTGCAAGTAAAGCAGAATGTTCTTTAAGGCACATTCTGCTTTACTTTTAGCCTGCTTTAAGTCACTATCTACTACTACTAGGATATCGAACATAACTCTTATGGTACATATTCATGACTATAAAATGGAACTTTTTTCTATAGTGGAGGAATAAATTAAAGGTCTGAAAAAGCGTATTAACCCTTTACCTGATAGCCTATTTCTAGAATTGAAAATAGGTTACTACTTAAAGCAGGTTGAAAGTAAAGCAGAATGCGCTTAAGGCGCATTCTGCTTTACTTTCAGCCTGCTTTAAGCTATCCTGTTCTAGAATATATAGAAAAAATTCCCTATAATATATATTAATGACTGACTAAATTGGAACTATTTTCTTCAGCGGAGGTATAAATCATATCCGCTAAAAGTCGCTTCTATGGGGTAAAGGGTTAATGGGGTAATGGATTAACACTGAAAACAAACTATGGGGAAAAGAAAACATATGAGCAGCTATGGCAACTTACTTCTGCCTGATCTTTCGCCCAGCTTGACGGGATAAACTGTCACCAGGTGAATACTGTCTTTCTGCAGGACGGCTGAAATTCTGTCTCTTCCATGTGTTTTTACCTGAACCTTTTCTGAAATATTATAGTGGACAGTTAAAGATATCAGATAACAGTTACATGTAATAACTATTATGCAGCCAATTAGCCTACTTTTAAGTGGCCGTAATAGAGAGGCTTTGCTGTATTCCAGAAAAACTAGATGGGTGTTCCTTGGAACGAGTGTGTCACCTGCCAGCAAGCATCAGTCGAACATTATCTCTCCATAAAAGAAATTTTATCTCAAAAGCTTCAGGATAGCAAAAGAAATCTGCATAAAAAGAAAATGTGACACAAAAACAACTTTAAATAGTAATCAAAACTGTGTTCAATTACTTCTTATGCCTCTGGTGGCATCCTTGCCAATATATTCTGAATATTTTCAAAGTCCAAATTAAGGCTAATTCTGCTTTACTTTCAACCTGCTTTGAATGGTCATGTAATCTTCAATACTTATTCAGGCGATGGGGTATTGGGTTATTTGGAGACTGGAACTGTCCTTTTGAAGTATCAGGGATCCTTGCCATTATCTTACCTCATATCCAGTGTGCCGGTTTCGAGCACGGTGGCTGTGAAGAGCTCGTTGACCAGGTTATTCTGACTGTTCTCCATCAGACTCTGCATATTAGAACTCAGTGTGTCTCTGTTCTTCTCTATAAAGCCAGCAGCATTGTATAATACCTGCAGATCAAACAAATCTATAGTAAAACATCTCTTCTGTACAGTGTTTGAAAAGGACACTAGGGTTCCACGGGTTAACTCTGACTGTTTGGGAAACAAGTATAATATATGTATACACATCAGTAGCAAACTGTGCAGACCCTGATCTGAGAGCCCTCTGATCTTGGTCTGAACTGTTTGTTAAATGATATATTTTTGGAGCAACCCCTCCAGAGTCAGAGATATATAGGATCTGTCATGAGTCGATGTTTAAGACAAGCTGATCTCAAACGAGTCTAGAATTGAAATGTTATTAAGCGAGCCTTGGCGAGCTTAATAACTTTTCTATTCTAGACGAGTTTGAGATCAACTTGTCTTAAACATCGACGAGTGACAGATTCTTTTTCTCACATTACCAACGATTTAAGCTATTTTCAAAGGAGTTTGCGTTTTTAGGAACCCCGGTGACGTCAAAACGCCGTTATAAATAGTAACGTTATAGTGATGTCATCAAAGTGATCTTACACATGTTGGAGATAAGGATATTCGTCTTCGTTGTTCACTATAGAAAACAGGGGTAGTCATGTGAGAAAAGAGAATATTGACAATTTACTATAGAGTTCTATGGAGTTCTATGGAGGGATTTTGTACAGGAGTGACATTGTTTTATAATTACCACTGCTGCATAATGCACTATGCCAAACACTGGTTCCCTATGCTTGGACCTTAATGCCTGTTTTATAATTACCACTGCTGCATAATGTACTATGCCAAACACTGGTTCCCTATGCTTGGACCTTAATGCCTGTTTTATAATTACCACTGCTGCATAATGTACTATGCCAAACACTGGTTCCCTATGCTTGGACCTTAATGCCTGTTTTATAATTACCACTGCTGCATAATGCACTATGCCAAACACTGGTTCCCTATGCTTGGACCTTAATGCCTGTTTTATACATACCACTGCTACATAATGTACTATGCCAAACGGGACTGGTTCCCTGTGCTTGGACCTCCATATCATGTTTTATACTCACCACTGCTGCATAATGTACTATGCCAAACACTGGTTCCCTGTGCTTGGACCTTCTGTAGAGATCTTGTCTGGTGCAGTGTTTATTCAGTTTGTCTACCAGTGTCATGTCTGTGGTCTTGGCCAAAGCACACTCCTCCTCGAGCAGGGAAAACACACCTAACGGCTTCTGAAAATCAAAATCACAACATGGTATATAATGGTTACGGAACACCAAATAGACTGGAAAATCCTTAAGGAGCCCTCTGATCAGGGTCTACACTATCTGTCAGTTTGCGAATATTTTGTAAAAACAACCTTAAATAGCAAAATGGACTTGACCTAATTAGAAACTGGAAAAGTGCATTAGAAGTTTTTGCGGCGAATGAGCTAATAACTTGTTCTGATATATTTGGTTCTTGCCCAGATGTGTTATAACATGTTCACTTAAACCTCAACTTCCTATAGGAGCTTTCTGCTTTAGTTTTGTCCTGCATTAAGCTGCCACCTGTATTACATAATGATCTGAGCAGTCACTCAACACAATTTTGACTGTGTAGTGATGGGTTGAAATATTTGGTATGAAAAATACAAAGGGTGAACAATCTTACCAGAAACAGCATTTTGATTAGTTTGTTAATATTCGTTTCTGCCATCTATGGGCTAATTGGACGCCCAGAGCCAGGGGAGCTGATACAGAAAACCCAGGTGCGATGCTCTACTGTTATTGAAACAGCATATTGAGCAGTTCAGTGTGAATAAATATAAGAAAAGATATATATATATATCTAAATTATTCCCTCACTGAAGAAAATGGTTCCTTTTTACACAGTCATGAAAATGTACCATGAGAAATAATATTTTATATCCTATCAGACGGTAGCTTAAAGTAGGCTAAAAGTAAAGCAGATTGTGCCATCAGGCGCAGTCTGCTTTACTTTCAACATGCTTTAAGTGGTCATCTTTCTTCAAGACTAGAAACAGGCTACGAGGCAATGGGTTAACACAAATTTGACTGTAATTGGTCGAAATATTCAGTATAACGAGAGCACCACAAACGGTACATAATAAGCCCACTGGCAGCCTTTAAATTAAAGTATATCTGACTACATCAAGGGCAGATAACTCTGTAACGAAAAATTGAATGAACCTCAAACTTGACTCAGCTTCAGAACTTTATGCATATAACATTTGTGTGAAGTTTCATTAATATCCTTCTGACAGTTTTCCGGAAATACTCCGGACAAACAAATTGTTGACGGACGAACAAACGAATGTACGAATGAATGAATGGACGAACGTACAGATGGAGGGACAGGGCCATGCCAATATACAACCACCTTTACAGGTGGGCGTATAAAAAGTTCACAAGATGACCAATCTTACCAGAAACAGCATGTTGAGTAGTTCAGTGTTGTTTATAAACTTTACTTTCGGCTGTTTGATGCCCTCTGACTGGTACTCCTGTAACTCCAGCGTAAAGATGTGCTCGTTGAAAAAGTGTTGGAGTCTCTCATTGGCTGCATTGATACACAGCTGCTCGAAACTGTTCTGAGGGAAGTTCTCAAAGCCTGCCATGTCCAGTACACTGATGGTGGATCTCTGACCCTCTCTACAAGGTAAAATACAAGTACAGAGTTACCTATCTTGATAGACATTCAAAATTTGAGAGTAAACAGGGCTGCCTTTTCTCTGGATTTTCCTGAAATTTTCGTTTTTTAATCCTATTAGATGGTAGCTTAAATTAGGCTGAAAGTAAATTTCTGATCATCTCTACAATCAACAGTATTACCTCTCGTGAACAACATGTCAAAGACATATGGCCTCTTACAGAAGAAATTTCCTTTTAGAGCTTTCTCCAATACTTTCAACCTGTATTAAGCTAACATATTTGACATGTTGTTCACGAGAGGTAATACTGTTGATTGTAGAGATGATCAGAAATTTACTCAGGGCTGCCATAAGTTGATCTTGAACAAGCTACAGCAAGCTCGACTATCTGCTCCTTTGTACTAAATGCAGTTATGGAATAAAAACAATAGTTGTAGTGATATATGCTTATGTGAAGGGCATTTTCTAGGTTGATCAAAAATCTTAACGTGGATGTCTAAGTCCTAAAGGGGAGATAATTCAACCAAAATACCATCTAGAATTATCCGCCTCTAGTCTGGGGCAAGTAAGATGTTTGAGGTAAAGGGATTATTGAATAAAAACATTAGTTGCAGTGATATTTGCTTTAAGAGGATGGCATTTTCTAGGTTGATCAAAAATCTTAACATGGATGTCTAAGTCAAAAAGGGGAGATAAGTCACCCAAAATACCATCTAGAATTGTCCTCCTTGATGACTGAGGGCAGGTTAGATGTGTTTGGTAAAACTAAAATGCAACATAAGTGATATATGCTTTAAGAGGATGGCATTTTCTAGTTTGATCAAAAACCTTAACATGCAACGCCGACAGCAACTCTAATGAACGGGTGAATTTAATAGCTCTCCATAGTTTTCGAATATTCGAGCTAAAGATTTCTAAATTTTCTATTTTTCAAGCGCAATTAGTCAAATCAGGTTGGAAGTAAAGCAGAATGCACCTTAAGATTCACATTTAGCACCTCTTTAAGGCAGTAATTACAAAGCAATTATCCTTGGCTACTGAAATTTAATATCATTTAGAGGATTGAAATATAAACTGAAACTGAAATATAGGCAAGTCTTTAATTGTAATACTTAATATTATATACTCCTAACTGCTCTAAATATCCCTATAGCAATAGAGTGCATATGATCTTTAAACGCCTAAGTTTATTCTTGTATATCTTATATTAACTAGGTTTGAAAAACTTATCAGCATGTTATATCTTATATTAACTAGGTTTAACGAGAGCACCGCAAGCGGGTACATTATACGCCCACTGGCAAAGAAATATACAGTCGAGACTGTCTTAGCGACCCCTTGTGTTCAGCGACGATTTGTCTTTAACGACCCTATTAGATCCCCCAATGTGTTTTACACTGAAAAGGCTCTGTATACAACGACTCCCTGCGAAATCCGTACAACGACCATGATTTTCAACTCCCGAAACGACGTTTTGGACTTCTACAGCGACTTTCGCAACTTTCGAAATGGCCGCCATAAAAAAACCACATTATGTTTCGTAAACTGCCACTTAAACATATATGGGTAGGTACTACTCTGGTAGAATGGTCAATCTACTGGCAATGATTAGCTGTCAATCATACTAAGCTCCGCCTTCATTTACTCAAACACTAGAAAATCTAGAAGCTGCTACTGAAAAAGTCGCCTATCGTCTGACCTAATTACACGAGACTGAGTGTTTACACAGTGAGACTGCTTCTACATGTACGACATGTTTTCTTGATTACGCGATTATACGCATTAGTTATGAAATTTTGCTGCTTTCTTTGCGTGAGTGATGTTGCAGACATTCTTTACTGAGATAATAGCTAGCGTTAACGGTTTACACATTTAGCTTGAAGCCTTCCGACGAAGAAAAAAGTTTGAATGATGGAGTTGTTAATTGCTGATCGAGGCGCGATTTTTTATATGCAATCAAACTTCAAAGGCATATAAACAAGTGTGTACTGGCAATTATTATAATCCGTTATCGGTGATTACGAGTCAACACACAAAGTTTAGTAAGTAGTGATAAGTGGGGTGTGTAATATGGATGGCCAGCGGTATCGTTCTGCGGAAACAATCATGATGAAGAAAGCAAACGTAAAAATTAAATTCTGATGTCTGTTTATGGCAATGAACACAAATCAAATGCAGTTTATCACGATTTATTCACGTTCTTCTTTTTTAACACATATTCATACTTGCAATGACTACCTGTATAGTAATTCACTGTAAGCCCCTCTTTCCATTTTGAATCAATAACTACAGGGGGAAAACTTGGAATTTTGTGTATAGCGACCGTTTGTCTACAGTGACCTTTTTCCATTCTCCCTCGGAAGGTCGCTGAAGACAGTCTCGACTGTATAGTTTAATCAAAATTTATTTTAATTTGTAGACACTTAGAGCTCTGAGAGCATAAACAATTAATACTGAAATAAAGCCTTTCTAGCATATCTGAGTACACCAAGGGCAGATAACTCGACACAATGATCCGATTTCAATAATAATCAACCCTTTCATGAACTTACATACTTATAATTATACTGTTGGCAAACATAATCAAAATCCATTCAAAACTGTAGTTGATAAGTGTGCTAACACTGTCAAATAAGCCTTTTCTAGCATATTTGAGTATACCAAGGGCAGATAACTCTGTAACGAAATATCAAATAAATCTCAACCTTAACTCAGCTTCAGATCTTGATGCATAAAACTTTCTGTGAAGTTTCATTAATATCCTTTAAATAGTTTTCCAAGAAAACTCTTGAAAGCTTTTTTATAGCGTATTTGAGTACATCAAGGGCAGATAACTCTGGAACGAAAATTCGAATGAACCTCAAACTGGACTCCGCTTTAGATGTTGTAGATATAACATTTGTGTGAAGTTTCATTAATATCCCTGTAACAGTTTTCCGTAAAAACTCCGGACAAACAAAATGTTGACGGACGAACGTACGGACGAAGGGACAGGGTCACACCAATATACGACCACCTTTAGAGGTGGGCGTATAAAAAACTTATCAGCATGTAATATGTGTCTGCTCAGCCTTGGATACAGAAATATTTCAAAATAGGGCTAGATTGAATCTTAAATACTCACTATTAGGAAGAAAACTGATGTTTCATATTACCCATTATTTCATAAAACCCGCTTATTGCCCAAAATGGGCAATACGACCTTATTGCACAACCCGGGTAAACCCGGGTTTTATGGGGTGGGTTTTACTAGGCGGGTAATATCGTGCCAACCCTGCCTCAAAAGTTTTATAAAATTCTGACCAGTGGTGGCAGATAAAATTCCCAGGCACGAAAACTTAACATTGAATTTGGACGCCTCCTCTGCCAACAGAAAAGCAATATCTTAAAACCACTTTTCTGATCTGTAGTGGTGAGAAAAAAAGCATGCAGACTGCTGTCACTTATTGCACTGGATCTAAATTTGTTACCAGGGCTAGAGATAAGAGGGAATAAACTGAATAAATCCCACATACATGTATTCTCACTTATTTCACCACCAAATCCCATGGTGTAAGTACTCATTAGAATCGTCTTGAAGAGACAATTCTAATGAGTAGTGACACCACAGGGTTTAAATCGGAAATAAAGATTTTAGTTTTTGAAATACCCCCCTTATCAGGAGCCCTTGTTACAATTACTGAAAGCCAGTAATGCCAAAAGTTTTGTAGAAAGAAAAGCCTCAGTCACAAACCTTCGGTCATCCTCGTGTAACATGAAGTTGATCTGTTGTACAATCCAGCTGAACAGCTTGCTGTAGAGGGCTTTGGCTAGGGCGTCCCTACCATCCACAGCTTGGTGTAGAGACTTGATATACACAAGTCGCTCTCCTGGACAGATCAGAAATAACCAGGCCTAGTTTCAGTTGAAACTTAATGCTTCTAACAGGGCTCCAGATAACAGGAAGTGAACTGAACAAATCCAACAGTTTCTCACTTATTTCAGCACCAAAGCCTATGGTGTTACTACTTATTATAATCACATCAAAGAGACGATTCTAATGAGTAGTGAAACTATAGGGTTTAAATGCATTAATAAAGATTTAAGTCTTTGAAATACTCCCCTTATCTTGAGCTCTGTTCTGCTATTATTGCATATTGACGCTTTCTGACAACAGTGTAGACCCATACCAGACAGCACCTGATCAGGGTTTGCCCTGTTTCATTGCTATTTAAATCAGTGAAAACCTAGAACAGACACTTCCTAAAAAGGCTGATTATATTCAGCAGTTTTCTTTAACCCTTTACCTTATAGAAGCGCTTTTTAGCGCATTCCGTTTAATCCTCCACAGAAGAAAATAATTCCAATTGATACAGTCATGAATATTTTTTTTATTCTAGCAGGTGCCGCTGTGCCCCTAACAAGACAATTATGTCTACCACTTTCACTGCTGCAATAATGTCTGTTTAAAATTATTGTTTGCTGGGTTTTCTTAAGGATATGTATGGACATTACACCATAGCCTGTTTATAAGTTTTGAAGATATGTGAGCACTTAAAGCAGGTTGAAAGTAAAGCAGAATGTGCCTTAAGGCACATTCTGCTTTCCTTTCAGCCTGCTTTAAGCCATCATCTACTAGAATATAGAAAATATTTCTTATAATAAGTTATAATACATGTTCATGATTGTATAAACTGGAACTATTTTCTTCAGTGGAGGAATATATCAAAGGCGTAAAAAGGCGTATTTATGGGTTAATGGGTTAACAGAAGAAACATAAAGACAAGTGACAAACAGTTTGAACCCAGATCAGATGCCGCATTATGTGGCATCTGATCTGGGTTCAAACTGTTTGCAAATGTACTCTAAGGCTAATAATTCATGTAAAGCTTCCTAAAAATGCCAGTCAAGTAGAATAAAAGCAATGCAAATAGCCAAAGTAGACAAGTCATGTTTAACGGTATCACTTTGTGTTTCGACTTAGTACATGTTATATTATATAAATTTAACATATTACCCCAGTTCACATTTTTACGCCTTAACCCATTACCCCATAGCCTATTTTTAGTTTTGAAGATAGTTGACCCCTTAAAGCAGGTTGAAAGTAAAGCAGAATGTGCCTTAAGGCACATTCTGCTTTACTTTCAGCCTGCTTTAAGTTAGCATTTGCTAGGATATAGAAATTATTTCTTATGGTATATATTAATGATAGTACAAATACGAACTATTTTATTCATTGCAGGAATAAATAACGGGTGTATAAAGGCGTATTTATGGGGTAATGTGTTAATTATTCATCCGTTAAAGTATGTATGTACATGTATATAGTTCATTGTAAATCAGCCATGAATATGTTACATAAGAAATAGTGATCATATTCTAGCAAATGGCAGCTTAAAACAGTAAGAAAGTAAAGCAGAATGAGCATTCAGGTGCATTCTGCTTTATTTTCAACCTGCTTTAAGTAGTCACCTATCTTCAAAACCAGAAACAGGCTATAGAACAATGGGTTAAATGCATTAATTCTTGATTTCGGCTCTGCTGTCCAGGGCACATTGTATTTTACTCTTAAACAAGAGTTGTCAGAGAGACATCAAAGCTTGCCAACGGCACATTTCATAGCTTTGAAGCAGAGCCTGAGGTCAAGGTAACAGGTGTCATATTTTTGTGCATGGAAATGTCTTGTCCATATACAAATGCATACCAGACATGAAAGCAATACCTAAAGGGCCATAGGAGCTCTAAGCCTTTTTCGAAATCTATAGACACAGATTTCCAAATATAAAACGCAGGCCCTAAATCCAATGACAAAGTATCAGAGGTCAAATTTGTTGGATGCAAGGAATGTATTGTCAATATACACATGCATGCTAGAAATGAAAGCACTATCTCAAGGGACGTAGGAGTTACATGTATAAGCATTTTCAAACCTAAACACAGATTTTGCAACCTAAACTTGGGCCCAGATTTCAAGGTCAAGGTTAAAAAAATTCTTATATTTTTTTCTAAAAATTACAGCATGCTTTTAATTATGTGTATACTCATGCTTCTAAGGGTGTGTGTATATTAGAGAAAGAAAAGAGTGAGTCAACAAATACAAATAATTTGTGATATTCTGATAGTCGCTCAAATTAGAAAATCTATCAAACTTTACATTTCAAAAGACAATGAATATACAGAAAGAAATATTGTAATATTGTACAGTATGATGCTCAAAGTAGGGTGAAGGTAAAACAGAAAGCTAGCTCCTATTTACTTTCATTCTGCTTTCAGCCAGCATCTGACTTAAATATCGTATGAGTTTTACTTTGAGTGGTCGTAATTGTCTTGGTTGAGATTAAATTTCAGTTATCAGTAATCCAATGGCTTGAATGCATATTTATTATATGCCTTCTTTTGATATTGAGCTTCTCAGCGTGTATCTGTTCAATCAGATACAAGAGTCTGTATCTTACTCCTTATATTTTAGTAATAATTTTACTGATTGTATTTTAATCCGACCTCGTTTTCGATTAAGCATGACAACATATATAGAATCTACATACATGTTCATGTTCTGTGTAATTCTTTGTGGCATAAAGAGTTCTTGTTCTGCTTCAAATATTAAATGTTTCTGGATATAAAATGATTTAAACAATTAAGTTGTTGTTAGTGAATATTGAAGGCATATAATAAACATATCATCAGATAACGGTGTGTTACAGGCATTATTTTCAGCTCTGCATTATTAATCAATGCATAACATGATCACCAGCCAGTGGCCACATAGACATAAAAAGTTAGAAATTTTGATAAACATGTATAATTATCCAAACAAAAGAAAAGTAACCAAATGTAAATATTGCACAATTGTGATTCAACGTTATAAATGATGAATGAATGTCTAGTACTCTGAATGATGTCTGCTGAAATAAAATTACATGTATATTATTTGCAGAAATACTATTTATGTGACAACATTTTCAAATGAAGATCAGACCTTTTGTTTGTTGGGCCTAGTCTGTGTGTGAAAAGATTTTCAGTACCAAGCTACCATTTCAAAGTACAGTCGAACTTCGATATCTCGAACTTAGTTAAAACAAACATACCCATATTTCAAAGTTAAAACGTGGCTTAGCCACGTTTTAACTTTGAAATATGGGTATGTTTGACTTAATGGAGCATGAAATAATGCAGTTAATGTGTCGAACTATCGGATAGTTCAAGTTAAGCAAGTTCGAGATATCGAATTTCGACTGCATTTTTTCATTTCATACACTTCACTTTAAAAGACCAATTTAGTCTAGTCCATTTGTGACTACATGCGTTGTGTATTGTCGAGGTATTGCACTACTACAAACAGTGTATACCCTGATAAGAGGGCTTCTTGCACTGTTTGCATAAGACATGTGTACTCTTCAAAAGCACACTGTTTGCCAAGGACCCATATATATGCATGACTAGGGTCCAAAGCGTTAAATCAAACTTTTCTGCATTTAAAAGTTTAATAAAAGTTTTGCATACTTGCATGTCATTTTTTAAACAGAGCTCATTTGGCATTCTTATTCAGAGGATATCATCTGATACCCCCATTCCACTGAGCGGTGATTCCTGTACGCTTCGAAATTTTGGCAAAATCGCCGCGAATCGTAATAGGAACGGCAACAGCGCAGTAGAAACGCCCTGATCGTAGTAGAAGCGTCACAGAAACTCCTTGATCGCCACCTCACGGCGAATGTTTTGACCCTGCTCAAAATTTACGTAGCGGCATCACCGTGGACTCCAAGCGCAGCAGAAGCGTACTAAGAAATTCATGAGCGTAGTAGCAACGTAGTCACAGCGTGGTTGACGTAGCGCAAGCGTAGTCGCATCATACTAAAAGCGTCGAGATACATTGTATTTGCCCGCGATTCCGCTACGTTTCTCGTACGCTCTGTACGATCTAGCGACGATCAAGGCGTCTTCACGGCGATTCGCCATTTATGAATCACAAAAATGGTCGTCCAGTGGAATGGGGGTATAATCAAGACGATAACTAAAGATGCAGTAACCCATTACCCCATAGCCTGTTTCTAGTTTTGATGATAGTTGACCACTTAAAGCAGGTTGAAAGTAAAGCAGAATGTGCCTTAACTCTTTCCTCCCTGAAACTTTAAATGGGCAATACAAGTTTCCATTTTAGTCTAGTCCATTTCTGACTTTTAAGGGTTGTTTTTGTCAATGTTTGGCATTATGACAAACAGTGAAGACCCAGATCAGAGGGCTCCGTAAGGAGCCCTCTGATCTTGGTATTCACTGTTTGCATAGGCCAAGTGCAGTTTTCACATGTATACTGTTTGAAAAGCACGCATATATGTGGAACTAGGGTTCAAAGGGTTAAGGCACATTCTGCTTTACTTTCAGCCTGTTTTAAACTACCATCTGCTAGAATATAGAATAGATTTCTAACTGTGTAAGTTAAAACTATTTTCTTAAGTGGAGGAATAAATTAAAGGCGTAAAAAGGCGTATTTATGGGGTAATGAGTTAAAACAGTGAACATGTGTCAAGTACTAACAAGGCCAACTACTTATAAAGACGGGTGACATCTAGATTTCTACAATCTTACCCAACTCACGCCTGTCATAGCTAGCATTAAACAAGCAAATGTGCTGCATCAAACACTGTCATTGTTGTTGTTTTAAAAAATAATCATTTTTCATCAATTATAAAATAAGCTTTTGCAATTTACACAATTCACTCTTGATGGCTCTGATGGTGACAAATGTGCTTCATCAAATATTATGTACAGGGCTCCAGATAACAGGGAAAAATCTGAACAAATCCAACATTTTCTCACTCATTTCAGCACCAAATCCTATGGTGTTACTACTCATTAGAATCGTCTCTTCGAGACGATTCTAATGAGTAGTGACACCATAGGGTTAAATGCAGAAATAAAGATTTAAACTTTTTGAAATACTCCCCGTATCTGGAGCTATGATGTAGCTTTTAGGTTAACCCTTTACCTAATAGCCTGTTTCTTGTTATGAAGACAGGTGACCGTTTAAAGCAGGTTGAAAGTAAAGCAGAATGCACCTTAAGGCACATTCTGCTTTACTTTCAGCCTGCTTTAAGTTACCACATTCTAAGATATAGAACATATTTCTTATGGTAAATGTTCATGACTATAAATTTGAACTATTTTCTTCAGTGGAGGAGTAAATTAAATGCGCTAAAAGCCGCTTCTATCAGGGAAAGGGTTAACTTTGTTTACAATGATTATGAAACTACATTGCTCCCTCCTTTTAGCGACCCTCCAAAACAATTTCCTCCTTACAACAACCCTTGCCACTGTTCCCCCAAACAAGACAATTATCTCTAACCCTTTCACTGCTGCAATAACCTCTGCTTAACTCTTTCCTCCCTGAAACTATAAATGGAAAATTCCAGTTTCCATTTTAGTCTAGTCCATTTCTGACTTTTAAGGGTTGTTTTTGTCAATGTTTGGCATTATGACAAACAGTGAAGACCCTGATCAGAGGGCTCCTTTCGGAGCCCTCTGATCTGGGTCTTCACTGTTTGCACAGGACAAGTGTACATTCACATGTACACTGTTTAAAAAGGACGCCTATATGCGGGACTAGGGTTCAAAGGGTTAAAATTGTCATCTGCTGTTTTTTTCTCAAAGTTACATATAAGTTGACATTTTGACATAACAAATATAATGAAAAGTGACAAACAGCTTGAATCCAGACCAGACGCCGCAGTATGCGGTGTCTGATCTGGATTCAAGCTGTTTGCAAATGTAAGTCAATTTTCCCCCCTCTTACGACTCCTTCCAAACAACGCACACAACCTTTGTCTCTCATTGGGTGTCTCCGTAGAGAGGGAACACTGTATTTCAAGTTATACAAATACAGTAAAACCTCTCTATTACGACCACTAAATTATGTTAATTATTAGGGTGTTTACGATAGGTGACATCTTAAAGCAAGGTGACAGTGAAACAGAAAGCTCCTTTAGGAGCTTTCTGTTTCACTGTCACCTTGCTTTGAGCTACCACCTCTCTATTATACAATCAATTAGCCTTCGTTTTAGTGGTCGTAATAGCGAGGTTTTACTGTACCTCTAATGGTGGCATATGTGGTCATTGATGTGGTAGAAAAACCAATATGTTCAACTGGCAACCAATGTATTCAATTTTATTTTCCGGCAGCAGCATTAGAGAAGCATGAAAAGATATTTCTATGCATAATTTGTAAAAGCGTGAAAAGGTACTTCTACAGTGGAGAATCTGTTATTCTTTCCCGTTTAAATGCAAACGTACGCAAACGCAAAGCACTAAAACGTAGAAAAGAACAACTTTTGGACAATTCTGATAATTCATGTTTATCTTGGTGGCAAATAGTTTGGAGCCTGATCAGATGCCGGGTTACCTGGCGTCTGATCTGGCTCCAAACTGTTTGCACTGCAAATAATAGTTTTAGCGTAAACGCGTTTATTGGGAAAGAATAACGTTTTCTCCACTGTATGTAAGAACAGTTTATATAGGTGTACTTATTTCCCCAACACCTGTGTCACATCTAAAGCTGACACCATATGCAGTTCAAACACTTATTGTACAAGAAGATTCAACAAAGACAGATAGCAGCTTAACATTTTTTTAACACCATGGACCTGTTTAAATTGAACTTATTACATTTGCAAACAGTGTAGACCTAAATCAGAGGGCTTCTAGCCTTCTGATCAAGGTTTACACTGTTTGCTAATTTAGAGCAGTATTTATTAAACTACCAAAAATTCCAAGTAGACTGGTTCATATTTTGGTAATAAACCCATTACCCCATGTAGCCTGTTTCTAGATTTGGAGACAGATGACCACTTAAAACAGATTTGAAAGTAAAGCAGAATACACCTTAAGGCCCATTCTGCTTTACTTTCAGCCTGCTTTAGGCTACCATCTACTACGAGATAAAAGTATTTCTTAAGGTGCATATTCATAACTATATATTCAATGGAACTATTTACCTCAGTGGAAGAATAAATGAGAGGCGTTAAAAGGCGTATTTATCGGGTAATGGGTTAAAAAGATTCACATGGGAACGTATTAACCCACAAGAGTTACTTAGTGTTGAGAGGGTTAAAGCTGAGTTAAAGTAAAACAAGAATTCTGGGCAATTGAATGTCTTGTGGCAACAAAAAAGTGATGTTGAAACTAAGGTATTTATTACTAAGCACATGGTGTGCATGTCTTCACTTGCTAGTAATTGCATTCTTGCAAATTTCATTAAATTTGGAGAAGTGATGCAGAGAAATAGTCCAAACACAATTAAGCCTTAGAATTTGATGTCACAGACCGCACCAGGGGAAAAGCATTACCTTAGACTCATGTTTACACTTTTTCCTGGTGAGACAAATAGAAGCATTTATCAGAGTGTTCTGTTTTGCTTTGTTTTATTTTAAACAGCCACCTGCCTTAACCCTTTACCCCATAGAAGCGACTTTTAGCGTATCTAATTTATTCCTCCGCTGAAGAAAATAGTTCCAGTGTATACCCTCATGAACAATTACCATAACAAATATTTTATATAGCCTAGCAGATGTTTGTTTAAAGCAGGCTGAAAGTAAAGCAGAATGTGCCTTAAGGCACATTCTGCTTTACTTTCAACCTGCTTTAAGTGCTCACCTGTATTTAATGTTATATTGGGTAATTGGTTAAACAACAAGTGATTGTTCAATACAATATAGAAATAATGCAGAAAGTTCCTATAGGAGTTTCTGCATTGTTTTTACCTTTCATTAAACAATTTCCTATTATTAACCCTTTACTCCACAGCCTGTTTCTACAGGGCTCCAGATAAGGGGGCGCAAACTAAACAAATCCAACATTTTCTCAGTTATTACAGCACAAAATCATATGGTGTTACACCATAGGATTTAATTCAGAGATAAAGATTTTAGTTTTGTAAATACTCCCCTTAACTGGAGCTCTGTTTCTAGTTTTGAAGACAGGTGTCCACTTAAAGTAGGTTCAAAGTAAAGCAGAATGTGCCTTAAGGCACATTCAGCTTTACTTTCAGCCTGCTTTAAGCTACCATCTGCTAGAATAAAGAAAACATTTCTTATGATACAAATTCATGATTGTATAAACTGGTTTTTCTTCTTCAGCAGAGGAATAAACTCAAGGAGTAATGAGAGTTGTCAGAGAGACAACACATTTTTATCTGCATGAGACACTACCTACCTCTGATCCAGTTTACATTGGAGAGAAGCACATTAATTAAGTCTTCAGCACTCACGGACAGCAACACAGAAGCTGAAACAAGAACCAGCAAAAGGCATGTTTAAATCGTTGTATACAATTAAACTACTGATAAACTGAAAGGAGAACCAGCAAGACATAAAATTTAAATACAGTTAAACAAACGACATATCCCCAAGAAGCAATCAGTCTCATATATACCGACAATATTGTCTGCCTAAAAATTGTTGTGTGCTGTTTTTCTCTATGTTACATAGTATACATTTTGACACAACCCCCCCCCCCCCCCCCCCCCCAAATGACAAGTGGCAAACAGCTTGAATCCAGATCAGACGCTGTGTTATGTGGCATCTGATCTGGATTCAAGCTGTTTGCATATGTAAACCAAGTTGTGCTCACTCTACAAGGGTATTTATGTTCTCTCCCCATAACAACTCCCTTCCGAACAACACACACAATCTTTGTTCCCATTTGGGTGTAATTATAGAGAGGGAGCACTGTACTGTATACAGTGGAGAATCTGTTATTCTTTCCCGATAAACGCGTTTACGCTAAAACTATTTTTTCTTTTACAAACAGTTTGGAGCCAGATCAGACGCCGGGTAACCCGGCGTCTGATCAGGCTCCTAACTGTTTGCCACCAAGATAAACATGAAATATCAGAATTGTCCAAAAGTTGTTCTTTTCTACGTTTTAGCGCTTTGTGTTTGTGTACGTTTGCGTTTAAACGGGAAAGAATAACAGATTCTCCACTGTACCCTGATCAAGTCCATGCATATAAAGCACTTGAGTATAGTTTTAGATCATTCTCAAACTTTTGCTCAAATATGACCAATCAAAAGCTTGAGTCTCTTATCATAAAGTGTTTAAATTGAGTCTAAGATCGTTCTCAAGCTTTTGATTGGTCAGATTTGAGCAAAAGCTCAAATCTGACCAATGAAAAGCTTGAGAATGATCTCAGACTCAACTCAAACACTCTATAACCTAGGGGCTCCTATTTTTTCCTTACCATAGTCTATTTCCTCTTCATTCATGACCATGACCTCGTCTGACTCTGGTTCTACAGCCATCTCTATGTTACACAGGTGTAAGATGGCTGATAGCAGAGCAAACACCACATCCATGTCCTGTTACAACAGAAACAGTCTTATATATTTCATAACAAACACATTTCAATCCTGAACTGCTGACAAGAAAAATCACAAGAATGAATATACAGTAAATCCTCTCTATTACAACTGCTATCAGGGCTCCAGATAAGAGGAGTATTTCAAAAACTAAAATCTTCATTTCTGGATTAAACCCTATGGTGTCACTACTCATTAGAATCGTCTCGAAGAGACGATTCTAATGAGTAGTAACACCATAGGATTTGGTGTTGAAATGAGTGAGAAAATGTTGGATTTGTTCAGTTTACCCCCTCTTATCTGGAGCCCTGACTGATATAATGATTTTATGAAAGACAGACCTGTGGGATTTAATATTAAGGTGACAGAAAAACAGAAAGCTCCTAAAGGAGCTTTCTGTTTTACTTCCACCTTACTTTAAGTAGTAATCTCACTTAAGTAGAACATACCTATATTTCAACTTTGAAATATGGGTATGTTCAAACTTATGCAAGTTTGATTTTGGACTGTAATTGACAGGTATACATTGACTGGTTGTACCCAAATGATTCAAAATATGACAAATATTGTAGACCCTGATCAGAAGGCTCTTTCAGAAGCCCTCTGATCTGGGTCTAGATTATTTGTAAGGGATAAATATATCTGGTCCCAACACTGCACGGGCCCTTTTTGCTTAAAATGCTCATATTTTTTAAACAATTTAAGTTAACCCATTACTCCATAGCCTGTTTCAAGTTTTGAAGACAGGTGACCACTTCAAGCATGTTGAAAGTAAAGCTACCATCTGCTAGGACATAGAAAATATTTCTTTTATAACATCTTCATGATAGTTAGAACGGTATAAATTAGAACCTTTTTCTTCTGTGGAGAAATGAATTAAATGTTCTAAAAGGTTTTTTATGAGGGAAAGGATTAAGGAATATGGTGAACAATGAAGTGACAAAGTCATCTTCTCCTTTCTTAGTCCATGCATATATATGTTAACTCTTTCCTCCCTGAAACTTTAAATGGACAATTCCAGTTTCCATTTAAGTCTAGTCCATTTCTGACTTTTGAAGGTTGTTTTTGTCAATGTTTGGCATTGTGACAAACAGTGAAGACCCTGATCAGAGGGCTCCTAGGAGCCCTCTGATCTGGGTCTTCACTGTTTGCATAGGAAAAGTGTACTATTCACATGTACACTGTTTGCAAAGGACGCCTATATGCGGGACTAGGGTTCAAATGGTTAATAGGATGCATTTCAGGACTTCTAATACTGAAGCCATGAAGATATTACATGTATTTCATTACGCATGACCACTTGTTTACTCCAGTCAGGACCAGTCCTGGTCCAAAGGTTAAAAAGAGTTTGAGTTGAGTTTTAAATCATTCTCAAGCTTTCGATTGGTCAGATTGGAGCAAAAGCTCAAATCTGACCAATCAAATGCTTTAGAACGATCTCAGACTCAACTCAAACTCTTTTTAACTTGGACTCTGTCATCATGCCTGATTCATACTAAGCTGATACAGCCAATCATACTGGTGTTAAATATACCTGATGGGTAAAGCCCACCACAGGCATTATTCTGCGAACATTGTTCATGGAGTTTGCATAGCCTTTGTAGTCTATTTCTGTAGGTATAACTGGAGCCCCATGGCCAGGGTCAATGATTCTGAAAGACAAAATCAACATTTTAGATATTTAATTAAGAGGTTCATAATATTTTTTGCTCAAAGATTATTGAAATTGTTTAACCCATTACCCCATAGCCTGTTTCTAGTTTTGAAAACATGTGATCAATTAAAGCAGGTTGAAAGTAAAGCTTCCATCTACTAGGATTTAGAAAATATTTGTAATGGTACATGTTCATGACTGTATAAAGAGGAACTGATTTTCTTTAGTGGAGGAATTAATCAAAGGCTTAAAATGCATACCCATGGAGTAATTTGTGAAGATTTTCTGTGAAAGAGAGGGTTAAATATTGATGGATGGATGGATGAGTTGGGTTTTACGGCACTGCGATACAAAATAGGTCATATAGTGCAGATAAATGATGAGGGATGATAAGATGAGATGATGATGATGTCAGGAAGATGATTTCTGCTAATCTCATTTGTTGCAAAGCACTGCATGGGATTAAAACCACCGACCTGCCTTCTCTGTAAAAAAAATAGAAACGCCTCAGAACCACAACAAGGTAGGAAGGTCTCTTAAGTAAATATTGATAGTGTTTCATTGATTGACATAATAATCTTTTTCCTTAACCCTTTACCCCATAGCCTGTTTTTAGTTTTGAAGACAGGTGGCCTCTTAAAGCAGGTTGAAAGTAAAGCAGAATGTGCCTTAAGGCACATTCTGCTTAACTTTCAGCCTGCTTTAAGCTATCATCTGCTAGGATTAAGAAAATAATTCTTATGGCTCATTTTCATGACTGTAAAAAAATTGGAACTATTTTCTTCAGTGAATGAATAAATCAAATGCACTAAAAGGCCCTTCTATGGGGGAAAGGATTTAAACGAGAGCATCGCAAACAGTACATAATGCACCCAGTGGCAGCCTTTATGTTATACATGTAGTATATCTGAGTACTTCAAGGGCAGATAACTCTGCAACGAAAAATCGAATGAACCTCAAACTTGACTCTGCTTCAGATCTTTATATATATATCATTTGTGTGAAGTTTCATTAATATCCTTCCGAGAGTTTTCCGGACAAACTCCAGTCTCCAGACAAACAAAATGTTGACCGACAAACGAACGAACGGACGCCAATATACGACTACCTTTAGAGGTGGGCTTATAAAAACCTACCTGTATTTTTCTGGAGCCTCCAAGAAATATCTCTGTCTCTCTTCCTGTGTTAGACCACACATGAGGTTATAAAAGATGTGGAAGTTCTTCTCCCCTATATTCTGTCTCGCAACACGGCTCTTTTCCAACATGTGCTCTGTGATTCGAGCTTGAAAACGTAACAAAATACATGTATTGGAGAAAAACATTATTGCAAGTATGACATTTGTACCAAATATAGCATAAATAAATTCAACCCGCTGTAATTCTATGGAAAAATTGAAAAATATTAAATACTGGCAATATGAATATCTGTGACATGTACAGCTGAAACTCGATACTTCAAACTCGCTCAAATCCATCGTACCATTATTTCATATGTTCAATTTCGATAAGTCGATCGTGCTTAAGTTGAATATTCCCGTATTTCACAGTTAAAACTTAGCCACGTTTTAACTTTGAAATACGGGTATGTTTGAACTAACGCGAGTTTGAATTATCAAGTTTGGACTGTAAGTGAAAACATCCTGTAAAATAGTACGTTTTTAGCTACAATACTGTAGGAAGAGTTAGATGGTCAAAGTAGGAACTGTATATGTGGATCATAGATATCTTAAAATAACCTAGATCCGCTACAGGTCAATCAGCGACGGTCATCGAGAAGCCATTTTGGGACGTGTATGCCATTCACATTCCAATGGTCTGGTGCACGTCGTATTGCGGTAGATTAGTGACGTTACATTCTATGTGCATGTAATCCCGTCTACGTTGACGGTGCGTCATTGACTACAGAAGTTGCTAAGAAGCATTCCATAGTTGCTATGATTAAACGATGGTTTTAGTCAGTTAAATAGGAATTAACATCATTTTGTGCTTATTATAGTTTGATTGTCGTTTTACGGTGCATATTTATGTTACTAGATGTATGTAGTACGTATTCATTCTTAAATGAAAGTAAATCATATTTTGTCTCCGGAGGGAAAGTGTATGATACACGTATCAAGATGGCGTCTCTCTGACCGTCGACCAATGGGAGCTCAGCGCTAGGTGGCCGATCTAGTCTCTTAAGATATCTATGATGTGGATGGACAAATGGAAGAAATTAGTTCCACTTACTTATCACAATTAGTTACACAGTCATTTTCTATAATCCTTGCAGATGGTAATTTAAAGCAGGCTAGAAGTAAAGCAGAATGCACCTTTAAGCCCATTCTACTTTACTTTCAACCTGCTTTAAGTGGTCACATATCTTCTGAACTAGAAACAGTCTATGGGGTAAAGGGTTAAGTGGTCACCTCATTAGAAGCAGGCTAAGAGTCAAATCCTTTTTATCTTGAGCCATTATAATTGTTAGCAGGAATATCCAGCCATGGTGAAACCAATACCTTACCTCCAAGTAGACTTCCTGTGTCCGAGAAGTTGAGTTCTATGAGTTTACCAAATCTGCTGGAGTTATCGTTCATCAAGGTAGATGCATTGCCAAAAGCCTCCAACAGTGGGTTTACCTATCAGAGAAACAAAATAATTGTCCATTACATGTATTATTGTGTACACTGAAACCTCTATTATGACCACTTAAAGAAGGCTAATATACTGCATAAACGACAGGTGACAGCTTAAAGCAAGGTGAACCTTGCTTTAACCCATTACCCCACAGCTTGTTTCTAGTTTTGAAGTTAGCTGACCACTTGCAACAGGTTGAAAGTTAATCAGAATGCACCTGAGGGCTTTCAGCTACATGTATCATCTGGTAGGATATAGAAACTATTTCTTGTGGCGCATATTCATGACTGTATAAAGTGAACCACTTTCATCAGTGGAGTAATAAATTTAAGGTGTAAATGAGAGCACCGCAAACGGGTGCTGGGCGCTCGACTTTCATATACTTGAGACGGCTACATTTTTCAAACTATGGTTATTATTGAGAAATCTAATTAAATTCTAAAAAGTCAAAACAAGGGCAATTACTCTGGAATCACAAAACCCAGGGTTACCTACCTTCTTGTAATGAGTTATCCTTTTGATACTTAACAAGTATTTAAAGTTTCAAGTAAATACCTATGGTAATTATTGAGAAATTTCAATTTACAAGCTTTATGTAAATAAAATCAAGGGCAATAACTCTGGAATGGCACATCCCCGGTCACCTTTCTTGTTTGAATGAGTTGCCCCTTTGATATAATACAAGTATTTAAACTTTAAAGTTAATACCTTTGACAGTTATTAAGATACATGCATTTCAATTTATAAGTTTTAAGTAAATTAATCAAGGGCAATAACTCTGGAACTACAAATCCCAGGCTTACCTTCCTTGTTGAAATGAGTAGTTCTTAAGTTTTCATTGGTTTTTGTTGTCATATCGAAAATATAACAGTAGACTAGTTTAAAATACATGTATTGTCGATAAGGTTTGACCTGACGGTTCATGCATATTCCGTCTTTTTCCGTAAGTTATTCGTTAGCTTCCGAAAACAACTACAGTGTATTGAGAATAGACAGTTATCGGTTATAGATAAATACAGTCGGTGATGGCTCAGTGGTAAGGTCGCCGCGCTACCAAGGTAAGGGTATTGGGTTCGATCCCCGGTAGAGTTTTGTATTATTTATTGAATATGTACATGTATTTTTTTTTGGATCCAAATAAGACACTTAGTAAGTCGTTGTCTTATCAGGACAAGTGTACTCTTCCACAAGTACACCGTTTTTAAAATGACTAATATATACTCGTTGCTAGGGTTGAATGAGTTTTATCTAGATCTGTTTCAGCTTCTCTCATTTTTTGTCTTATTTCAGACTGGACGACATGCAGAAGTTGGTCGCGGAAGGGTTGTCAGAGATTGGAGAGGACAGGTGGCACCATGCTTGTGAGCTGCTTGTGAGCATGTAGAGAAAGTGGAAACGCAGCTTAAGGCCAGTGACCTCTACAAGGGCGACAGGCCACAGCAAGTGGTTATTATTTAGGGGACGACACCACCGACACTGCCAGTATGGACAGCAGCACCGATACAGCCAGCGAATCTGAATACTTTTGAATTTGTAAATGTCATTTGTTTTTGTTGAAAGAGATAATAAATTAAAAAAAATATATATATATATAAAGAAGAAAGAAAAAAAATCCCACTTATAAAAAATATAAAAATACAATCCAGAAATGAAATAAAAAAGATATGAAAATGGAAAAATACAGTCTGAATACAATTAGATACTATATTTAATTAACACACTTTTACGGCTAATATACTAAAAAATATTTACAGCCGAAGTTTACAAAACAGTACCGAGAATCGAACCCACGACCCTTCCACAACGAGTCATTAACGCTATCCATTCAGCTATTGCAACACAGTGACTTTTGGTTATCGGCCAAGGTATATATCGTAAGATCTATAAATAAAGTATCCGGAAACTCCCGATTGTACCACCGATTGTACCAACGAAAGCTGACGGAAAGTGATGACCGTCAGGTCAAACCTTATTGATAATACAAGAAGAGTCCAAAAGGATTGTAAATACAAAATGTACCCAAAAGAGATATTTCGGGTTGAAATGGTTGAATTTTTCAATACTGAGTCACTATCCTCTATTGTAAATGATGTCTACTAAATGTCTTCTATATTTTAATGGGAAAGGGATCTAAGTGACAAAAAGATTGGATTCTGATCAGGTCCTACACTCAGAGGGGTCTGATCTTTGTCCAAACTGTTTGCAAATGTCTTCAATACTGGGGCACATTTTACTAAACGTTGTATGACAAATATTGTCGTAAGGCTGATTAAAAAGTTCTCGATTATTATTTATTTCTCCATCTAATCCTGTCTAGTGACATCTCTTTGGAATCGTCTTTTCAAGACAATTCCAAAGAGATATAACGGAACAGAAGTAGATGGAGAAATCAGAAACTAGATTATTTTAAAGTTTTGGCTTACGACCATTTTTATAGTACAAGGTTTTGTAAGACGGGTCCCAAGTTCTGAGTATTGAATGGATTAAAGCATGACAAAACTAATAAAGAAAGCTCCAAGAAGCTCCCTGTCAAACAGATTGTCCTTGTGTAATGTTGAACGAATGTTAACCACCTGCTTAACTGTAGACAGTAGACCTACAGGCAATTGTAGTGAAGTAGGGAAAAAAAATAAAATTAATTATATGTACTCAAAAACAAGTTAATCAAACATTAACTAACAAGACAAAGAAACACTTCAACAAAAACCACACATATCCCTGTTCAAATCCTTCCCTCATAGTTTCACCTTCTCTTGATAGAGCTCCCTTTTTAAGTTACCTCTCTATCTCAATTAAGCGTGTAAGTAGAGCTCCAGATAAGAGGAGTATTTGAAAAACTAAAATCTTAATTTCTACTTTAAACCCTATGGTGTCACTACTCATTAGAATCGTCTCTTCGAGACGATTCTAATGAATAGTAACACCATAGGATTTAGTGCTGAAATGAGTGAAAAAATGTTGG
Source organism: Gari tellinella (assembly GCA_922989275.2). Taxonomy (NCBI): domain Eukaryota; kingdom Metazoa; phylum Mollusca; class Bivalvia; order Cardiida; family Psammobiidae; genus Gari; species Gari tellinella. The sequence goes on from OV277872.1 coordinate 34,503,602, forward strand.
ATTTGTTTAGTTTACTCCCTCTTATCTGGAGACCTGTTCATAGAAACAACTTATCATATTTTCACTTACTCATGATAGAGATACTTTTTCAAGTAGCTACTTTATCCGGATTATGGTCCTTGGAAATAGACCGTAAGAAAGGCATAAAGCTCCTTAAGGAAATTTGCACTTTTCTTTCAGTTTGTTATAAGCAACCACCTGTCTTAATTGCTGAAAACCAGGTTAATGCCATCCTATAAAAACAACAACAACAAGCCCTCACTGATATCAGCCTGCATCATGGGTCACAGCAGGGCTCCAGATATGGTTGGTAGTTCAAATACTAAATTTGTTATGTCTGCACCAAATCAAATTGTGTGACTACTCATTACAATTGTCTCTTTGAGATGATCATAATGAGTAGTCATACCATGGGGTTTGGTGCAAACACGAAAGAGAAAATGTTAGAAAAACTAGAGTTTGCTTCCTCTTAACTCTGTATGCTAGCCACGAATATATCTGCCACAGGGATTACCTTTGCAAACAGTTTGGATCCAGATGAGATGCGATGTGATGCGGCGTCTCATCAGGATCGACACTCTTACCCTGTTTTGAATAGGAATTTTGAAAAAAATTTTTTTAGAAAAAGTAGCAGAGGACAATTGTTGCAGACGCCGAAAATGACCCAGCATGCAAAGAGTTAAATAATACCTGGAGCCCTGTGGGTGTTTGTATACCAAAACCTGTTGTTGAACTTTGATATAAACTTGAACTGACACAAGTTGAACGTACCATATTTCAATGTTTAAGCATGGCTATGCCATTTTTAACTTGGAAATAAATATAAGTTTTTCTTAACCCTTTCCCCCATAGAAGCGACTTTTAGCGTATTTAATTTATTCCTCCGCTGAAGAAAATAGTTCCAGTTTATACCCTCATGAACAATTACCATTACAAATATTTTATATAGCCTAGCAGCTTTTAGCTTAAAGCAGGCTGAAAGTTAAGCAGAATGTGCCTTAAGGCACATTCTGCTTTACTTTCAACCTGCTTTAAGTGGTCACCTGAATTCAAAACTAGAAACAGGCTATGAGGTAAAGGGTTAAGCTAGCTCTAATTATCAAAATTTAAGAGAAGAAATTCATGATTTGACTGTCCTAGGCAAACTTGAATTATAAGTCAAGTGTTAAGAAAATGCCCCTTCATCTGCATGAAACCCACACGCATATATATATTACAGCAGTGCTACCGTAAGTTGCTCTACATAAAAATCCAAAGATTTCCAAATTTTCAAGCACGATATAAGGAATCTTACCTTTAACAATTTCGCTGCCAGGCTCTATAACACTAACATAGATATGCAAACAATTTGGATCCAGATCAGATGTCACGTAATGCAGCGTCTGATCTAGATCTAAACTGTTTGACAACAATAATGGCAATATCAATGTTTACAATGCATAAAATTCCAAATTATAAAAGTAAAAGCAGAAATCCAAAGATTTCTCAAATATTCCGTAAGTTGGGAGAAATTAAGAAAATCCGAAGATTTCGGAAAAATCCATAGAAATGGCAGCCTTGTAACAGTTTACTCCTTAACAATATGGAGCTGTGTACATTGACAATACTTACAAACTACAAATTCTGAAACAAACAAAAACCTTTGAAGGATGAAAGATGTCATCTGCTTTATAAATAAATTTTGCTAAAAAAAATTAAAAATTTACATGTATTGAACAACCATTGATATGAAGACTGATTGTGGCATTTATTTAACCAATTACCCCATAAATACACCTTTTTACACCTTTAATTCATTCCTACACTGAAGAAAATAGTTCCCTATTATACAGTCAGGAATATGTATGATAAGAATTTAGAAACATTTTCTATATCATAGCAGATAATAGCTTTAAGTGATCATGTTTCTTTAAAACTAGAAACAGGCTATGGGGTAATGGGTTAATGAGAACTTAACCCATTACCCCATAGCCTGATTTAAGTTTTGAAAATAGGTGACCGCTTAAAACAGGTTGAAAATAAAGCAGAATGCGCCCCCGGGAGCATTCTGCTTTACTTTCAGTCTGCTTTAAGTTACCATATTCTAGAAAATAGAAAATATTTTTGATGATATATATTCATGACTGTTTAAATTGGAACTATTTTCTTCGATGGAGGAATAATTGAAAGTCGTAACAAGAGCTGTCGGAGAACAGCAAAGCTCGCCTAATTAAACCTTTCTTAAATAGGTAACTATCAAAAGAAAAGTGTATCAGTACATTGATATTCAAGCCACAAAAGGTGTAATTTTGACTAAATTTAAACTTTTTAAAAAAAAAAAACTACGCAACTTCAATGTTCAACCCAAGGGCACCTCCATTCCAAATATCAGCTTCCTAATACAAATATTTCATGTAGTATTAGAACTCTAACCCCAAAACTTTAACCATGAGAAATCAGCCGAAAAACCTAAGTCCTAAACAGGTGAAATTTTGACTAAATTTAAACTTTTTTTTAAATTTTAACTACGTAACATCAATGTTCAACCCACAGAGCACCTTGATTCCCAATATCAGTTTCTTAATACAATTATTTCAAGTAGTATTAGAGCATCACAACACTTACCCCAAAACTTTAACCATGAGAAATCAGCCGAAAAACCTAAGTCCACAAAAGGTGAAATTTTGACTAAATTTAAACTTTTTTTTAAATTCAAACTACGAAACATCAATGTTCAACCCACAGGGCACCTCCAATCCAAATATCAGCTTTCTAATACAAATATTTCATGTAGTATTAGTGCATAACAACACTTACCCCAAAACTTTAACCATGAGAAATCAGCTGAAAAACCTAAGTCCACAAAAGGTAAAATTTTGACTAAATTTAAACTTTTTTTTAAATTCAAACTACGAAACATCAATGTTCAACCCACAGGGCACCTCCAATCCAAATATCAGCTTTCTAATACAAATATTTCATGTAGTATTAGTGCATAACAACACTTACCCCAAAACTTTAACCATGAGAAATCAGCCGAAAAACCTAAGTCCACAAAAGGTAAAATTTTGACTAAATTTAAACTTTTTTTTAATTCTAACTACACAACATCAATGTTCAACCCACAGGGCACCTCCAATCCAAATATCAGCTCCCTAATATAAATATTTCATGTAGTATTAGTGCATAACAACACTTACCCCAAAACTTTAACCATGAGAAATCAGCCGAAAAACCTAATTTTAACTACACAACATCAATGTCCAACCAACAGGGCACCTCCAATCCAAATATCAGCTTCCTAATGCAAATATTTCATGATGTATTAGTGCATAACAACACTTACCCCAAAACTTTAACCATGAAAAACCAACGCCGACGCCGGGGTGATTCCATAAGCCCCCCCATTCTCTGAATACTCGAGCTAAAAAGGCGTATTTATGGGGTAATGGGTGAATGCATGTGGTTGTTTATTGCTGGGGAGAAATAATGTAGAAAGGTCCATTAGAAGCATTCTGCATTATTGTGATCATATATTAAGCAGTCACTCGTCTCTAGAGGTATCAAGGCTATTGAAATGACTGAGTGATTGTGATAAATTTACTTTTCTCACATAACTACACCTGTTTTCAATAGTGAACAACGATTGCGTATATCCTGTCTCCAACATGTGTGATATCAATTTGATGACATCATTATAACGTCACTATTTATAAAGGCGTTATTAACTTATTACGTCACTGGAATTCCAAAAAGAAGACGGTGTTGCCTTTGTAGGAATACAAATCTGTTATAATACCTATATGAGTTTTAAAAGCAAGACATTTCATGATAATACCTAGTTGGCCCCCAGTGATAATAGTGATCATTGTGAAACAATATCATATTCCAAATATACTAGGGAGAAGTGAGGAATAAAACTTGATATTACATAAACTACAGTAAAACCTCTCTATAACAGCCACTAAAAGAAGGCTAATAAGCTGTAAAAAAGACAGGTGATAGCTTAAAGCAAGGTGACAGTAAAACAGAAATCTCCTAAAGGAGATTTCTGTTTTACTGTCACCTTGCTTTAAGCAATCACCTGTCATAAACACCTAATAACTAACACTAATAAGTGGCTGTTATAGAGAGGTTTTACTGTACGTTATGTTGAAATTTATACAATGTGAGGATAGGGTATGGGTAATGTTTACCTCAACTATTCTGTCTTGTAGAAAATGATAATCCTCCCATTGTGAAAGCCGTGAAACCTGAGCCACGAGCATCTTAGTAATTTCTGTCTTTCCTGAAATCACATACCAGATACATGTACGTATTACTTGATTGACCCATACCCCAATAGCATTTTAATTAAATTCTAGTTTTGGAGAACAGGTGACCACTTAAAGCAGGTTGGAAGTAAAGCAGAATGCACCTTTAGGTGCATTCTGCTTTACTTTTAGCCTGCTTTAAGCTACAATTTCTGTCTTCCTTGCAACCATGGACTAGATGGTTTTTATTGTATTTGATGAATGTTGAATACATGTAAATGCAGATCTCCTGAGATAATGGTAGTATTTCTAGATCTTAACTATTTCCTCCCCGAAACTTTAAATGGAAAATTCCAGTTTCCATTTTAGTCTAGTCCATTTCTGACATTTAAGGGTTGTTTTTGTCAATGTTTGGCATTATGACAAACAGTGAAGACCCTGATCAGAGGGCTCCTTTTGGAGCCCTCTGATCTGGGTCTTCGCTGTTTGAACAGGACAAGTGTACTATTCACATGTACACTGTTTGTAAAGGACGCCTAAAAGCGGGACTAGGGTTCAAAGGGTTAAATCATTATGTCTGCACTAAATCATATATTGTGGCTATTTATTAGAGTTGTCTCTTCTACAAATTAGTCACAACATAGGGTTTGGTGGAGACATAAAAGTGATATTGGTAAAAGAGAATTACAGTAACAATGCACATGTATCTATGTTCTGACACTGGATTTTTTACGTAAAACAAAACTAAACAAACCTGACAAATTAGAAGATTCGCTTAGAAAAAAGCAGTAAGGGTAATGGCAAGACTAAAGTTTTGCAGAGAGAAGTAGTACATGTTTATAAATGAAACATTGGAGCTGAATACAGTCAAAGTTCTACACATCGAATTCGCTGAAGTCAAACATATCCTTTATTTTAGACTTATAAAGATGTGTTCAACTTAAACGAAGCCAAAATAATGAAATTTAACTGTAATGGATAAAAATTTGAATTACGCGAGTTCGAGATATTGACCAGGTGAGACTGAAATATTGTACAGCGCTACTTCTCTACAACAACACCCAATGGGACATAAAGAATGTGTACATTGTTTAAGGGAGGGAAATTGATAGAGGGAGGGATGTTCATTTGCAAACAGCTTGAATCCAGATCAGACGCCGCGTAACGCGGCATCTGATCTGGATTTAACCTGTTTGTCACTCGTCATTATGTTGGGTTTTTTTTAATCAAAATGTCTAATATGTAAATTTGAGAAAACCAGCAGATAACAATTTTAAGTAGACGATGTTGCAGCCGTGAAAGCTTCAGATATAAATGTCTTATTCAGGGAACTGCAGAAAGCGTTGTTGTAAGGAGGCAGTTGTTGCTTGGAGGGCTGTTGTAGGGAGGGAGCACTGTAAAACATGCATCAAAACCTGTCCATACCTGCCCCTGACTCCCCACTGACCAGGACACACTGGTTCCCTTGTTGTCTCTGCACATTGTGGAAGACACGGGAACCAACAGCATACACATGGGGCTTCAGCTGACTCAGGGATTTAGCCTTTCCATAACGCTTTCCCACCTTAAAAAGATGTACAAACAAGTTTGTTATACTTCTACTTCTGAAATGTAGTGACCACTTTCAACTAGTTGAAGTTTCTGTCCCTGGTGGGTGTATGCACAACAGAAAGAAGTGCTTAAAATGTAAATAACAATTTAAAACTATGTACAATGAATCAATTGTTTATGGACTATATGTTTTAATGGCAGTTTTATAATTGCTACTCACCTATTTTTAGTGACCACTGAAAAAACCCCAAGTAAAACCCCTCTATTACGACTACTGAAAATTAGACTAAATGATTATCTATAATTGTTAAAGACAGGTGACAGCTAAAAGCAAGATGAAAACAGAGCTGTCTTAATGCAAGGTCAGGGTTTGTTCCATCTTCTTGTAAGATCTGTCTGATAAAGGTAAAAGGTAAAGGTTTGGGTTTATCAAGTCTTCATTTACGTATATCATATTCTGCCGACTTTTACAATTACCTCCCTGTTCATCGAGTCACAAGTCGGCCATTAACATACGGCGCTAGTAGCAGCCATGACACATTGACTTATTTCCCTCACAGGTACCCATTTCATTCACCTGGGTGAAGTGGAGCAATGTAGGGTTAATTTTTTGCTCAGAACAATTTCAGTGATCCTGACAGGGCTCGAACCAGGAACCTCTCGCTTCCTAGTCGAACGTCCTACCACTGGACCACCGACACCTACTGATGTGAGTTTGCATTCTTTTCGTGGGAAATTTTCCCTATTCTTTCAGCCATTGTAATAGTTCAGATATGTTCATAATAAGTGGGAGGAGATTTACATGTATGTATGAATATTCAGTGGGAGAAGACATAACCCATTACCCCATAAATATACACCTTTTTATGCCTTTAATTTATTCCTCCCTTGAAGGACATAGTTCCATTTTATGCAGTCATGAATTAGATTCCATTTTATATAGTCATGAATATGTATCGTTAAGAAAAACTTGCTATATCCACGCAGATGATTGCTTAAAGCAGGCTGAAATTAAAGCAGAATGCGCCTTAAGGCGCATTCTGCTTTACTTTCAACCTGCTTTAAGTGATCACCTGTCTTCAAAACTAGAAACAGGCTATGGGGTCATGGGTTCAATCTGTGACCCTCTGTTTGAAAGCCAAGAAAACCATCTCAATAAGTCCTATCATATATCAAGATCTAATATCAACTCAGTGATGACACTTTTGATACCTGGATTACAAACAAGAACTATTCAGTATTGGTATGTGCTTGAGGGTGTTTGTTAAATACGGCATACTTAACCCTTACCACAATATAATCAAATTGACTGATCCGTTTTCTGATTAAAGACCAGTCTATATTGACTCCAGAGGTATTTATCTCCAGAACGTCTTAAAGAATGACAAATAGTGTAGACCCTGATCAGGGTTTACACTGCTTGCAAAGTGTTTAATACCTGGTTCCAGTATTTCAAGTGTTTATGTAAACTTTTGTATCATTGTCAATTTTTTGTGGTCTGATACACATGAAAGCTTGCATCTACAGTTAAACCCAGAAAGCATGATCACTGAAATCAAGGTTCATTTCTAAGGTTTAACCCATTACGCCTGTACACTTATACTATCCTTAGAAAATACGCTTATCCCATTAACCCATAAGCGATTAACAATTATCAGTACTTACCTCAATACAAGCTAGTTGATTAAAGTGAGTCAAAATGAGTCAGTATGAGGCTATTGCATAATGAGTCAAAATGAGTCAGTATGGCTTAATGGGTTATAATAATAATTGGGGCTTTCATTTTTTTTTCTCAACTGAGGGTAATAGTTAAACTTTATACAAAGTCATGAATATGCTTCATATCATTTTAAGAAATAATTTTTATATATATACTCTATCAGATGGTAGTTTAATCAACATATTCAACTCAAGCGACGAGAATACTTGTCATTTACAAACAGCGTACCTATGAAAAGTACACTTGTCCTATGCTAACAGCGTAGAATCTGGTCAAAGGGCTTCTGCAGGAGCCCATAAACCAGTGTCTGCACTGTTTGTCATTTTGAAATATACATTGTGCTGTTAAAATCAACCTTAGTCAAAATGGACAAAACTTAATTCGAAATTGGTATTGTCCATTAAAGGTGTCAGGGATAAATGAATTAAAGCAGGCTGAAAGTAAAGCATAATGTGCCTTAAAGCGCATTCTGCTTTACTTTCAACAGTTTTAGATGGTCTAGCACCAGTCTTCAAACAAAACTCCTGAAAGGCTCTCTGTTTTATTAACCCGTTACCCCATAGTTTGTTTCTAATTTTGAAGACAGGTGACCACTTAAAGCAGGTTGAAAGTAAAGCAGAATGTGCCTGAAGGCACATTCTGCTTTACTTTCAGCCTTTTTTAAGTTACCATCTACTAGAATATAGAAAATATTTGTATAGCAATATTCTTGACTGGATAGAGTGTCAAGAGTGTCTTTTCTTCAGTGGAGGAATAAGTTAATGGCGTAAAAAAGTGTATTTATGGGGGGAAATGGGTTAACCCTTTCTCATAGTTCGTTTCAGTATAGAAGAAAGATAGGTAATGAATGAATGAATGGTGTTTTACAGCCCATGAAAAAAGATAGGTCAAGCAGGAGCATTCTGCTTTACTTTCAGCTTGCTCTAACCGATTACTCAATACCCCGTTGTTTTTTTTTATTTTGAAGACAGATGACCACTTAAAGCAGGTTGACAGTAAGTTAAATGTCCCTTACGGCGCATTCTGCTTTACTTTTAGCCAGCTTTTCAAGCTATTATCTGCTAGGATATAGAAAATATTTCTTATGATACATATTTTTGATTGTATAAAGTGGTGCTATTTTCTTCAGTGGAGGAATATATTAAAGGCATTATTTATGGGGTAATGGGTTAAGCTATTACCTGCTAGGTAATAATATATATTCATGACTGTGTATTATATAAAGTGGACCTTTTTTCGTCAAGGAGGAATAAATTTAAGGTAAAACGGCATATTTATTGGGTAATGGGTTAATAACGATATCTTAATGTTAATGTGTTGTTGCGGTACACTGCACATTTTTGTCAGTGTGCATCTTTAATAGTGTATGACACCATTAAAAACTAGAAGTGTTACAATAAATATGTGATTTTCTACAGCTATAGGGTATGGTAATTTATAGAAATTTAAAACAAGAGGGCCAGAATGGCCCTTGATCGCTCACCTGACCATGGTGACACTAGGATGGGTCACGTGATTTCAGAAAAGAAGATTTGTAAAAGGTGACCCCCAGGGCGGGGCCAATTTTGACCCCAGGGGCAAAATTTTAACAACTAAGATAGAGGACCTGTAAACGATGATATGTGCAAAATATCTAAACTCAGTGTACTATGGTTTCAGACAAGAAGATTTTTGAAGTTTTCATTGAAAAAATCTAATTTTTGCTCCGGTGACCCAGATATGCAACAGACCAGAACCAATTCATCCATATATGTGAAGGACCACTAAAAGTTACATCATGCCAAATATCAAAGCTCTGGCCATATTGGTTTCTGAGTAAAAGATGTTTGAACATATCCCTATGTAACTATACGTAAAACGGTGACCTCCGGGGCGGGGCCAATTTTAACCCCAGGGACATAATTTTAACAACTTTGATAGAGGGCCTATAGACGATGCTATGTACAAAATATCTAAACTCAGTGTACTATGGTTTCAGAAAAGAAGATTTTTGAAGTTTTCATTGAAAAAATCTATTTTTAGCTCCGGTGACCCAGATATGCAACAGACCATAACCAATTCAACAATTTATGTGAAGGACTTCTAGAAGTTATACCATACCAAATATCAAAGCTCTGGTCATATTGGTTCCAGAGAAAAAGATGTTTGAACATTTCACTATATAACTCTATGTAAAACTGTGATCCCCGGGGCGGGGCCAATTTTGACCCCTGGAGGGACAAAATTTGAACAATTTTGATAGAGGATCTGTAGACGATGCTATGTGCAAAATATCTAAGCTCAGTGTACCATGGTTTCAGACAAGAAGATTTTTTAAGTTCTCATGGAAAAAAATCTATTTTTAGCTCCGGTGACCCAGATATGCAACGGACCGAAACCAATTCAACAATATAAGTCAAATACCTCTAGAAGTAATACCATGCTAAATATCAAAGCTCTGGACATATTGGTTTCAGAGAAAAAGATGTTTGAACATGTCACTATATAACTCTATGTAAAACGTTGACCCCCGAGGACCTATAGGTAATGACATGTGCCAAATATCTAAGCTCTGGCTCTTGTGGTTTGTGACAAGAAGATTTTTTAAGATTTCCTTATTTTTTCACTTTGGTTGCCATAGCAACCAGAGTTCTGCATGGTTTCAAATTCTTTGAACAAATTTGAAAGAGCTTGACCCAAGGAACATTCCTGTGAAGTTTGGTTGCAATCAGGCAAGTGGTTTTGGAGAAGAAGATGTTTGAAGAAATTGTTGACGCACGACGCACAACGCCGGACATTGACTGACCACAAAAGCTCACCTTGAGCACTTTGTGCTCAGGTGAGCTAAAAAAACACACACATAAAGACTATTTTAGACATGTGCATACACTCATACATCCTTTCAACAAAGGTCTGGTTTATTTCTTACAATATTTCTACATTAAACATTCAGTCCTTCATACAAACCCAAGAAAATTTACATTGTAAATTATGGTACAAACTCCACTGATCTGAAACGGGAAGTATAATGTTGCATACTGGTTGAACCTTTTCAACACTAAGTAACTTTTGTGGGTTGTTGCCTTGTTGGGTTCCCTTGTGGATCATTTAAGTTACCAAAAACATGGACCAGTCTATTTTGAATTCTGAGTAATTTAATAAATACTGTTCTCAATTAGCACACAGTATTGACCCTGATCAGAGGGCTCCTATGGAAGCCCTCTGATCTGGGTCTACACTGTTTGCAAATGTAACAAGTATACATATTTTTATTAACCCATAGCCCCATAGCCTGTTTCAAGTATTAAAGATAAGTTAGGCACATACTGCTTTACTTTCAGCCTGCTATAAGCTTATACTACCAACTAGAATATAGAAAATATTTCTTATCATACATATTCATGATTGTTTAAATTGGAACTATTTTTTTCAGTGGAGGTATAAATGAAAGACGTAAAAAGTCGTATTTATAGGGTAATGGGAACCAGTCCAAGGTGTAGAAAGAGTTAAACCTTCTCTATGCTGGAGACCAGCGTATGTCAAAAGTTGAAATGACATTATTCTTTCCTAACATGTCAATTTTATGGGCTATACTGTTATTAATAGGAGCCCTTGGTCCTACGTAAGCATTGACGGCACATATACCAAGATGCTGCGCGTGGTCCACCAGATCAGCTGGAGAGATCATCTAACAAACAAGGAGCTATATGGAAACCTCCCAAAACTCTCAGAGAAAATAAGGCAAAGAAGATTGAAGTTTGCTGGACACTGCTACAGGCATCCAGAACTTCCAACTAGCCACCTTGTATTATGGCAGCCAAGACAGGGAACACGTAGTAGGGGTGGGCAAAGAAAGACCTACGTAGACGGTCTTTTGGAGGACACCAGCATGAGTAACACCGAGGAAGTTGCAAAATGTATGCTAGACAAAGAAGTTTGGAGGTCCATGTCTACCCGAGGACGTCGGCAGAAGCAGATTGCTCGACATGAGTGAGTGAGTTGGTCCTACGTACTGGTAGTGAACCTAAATTATCCAACATTTGTTCCCATAAATTTCTTTCAAATCCATAGAGTGGTAACAACACAGGGTTTTGTTTAAACATAAACATGCTGGGTAATTTTTTTTCAGTCTGCAACAATTTTCGTCTGCTTTTTTTCTAAAAAAAAGATTTTTCTAAATTTGTTTTCCAAACAGGATCAGAGTGTCAAACAGTTTGGATTCTGATGAGACACCGTGTTATGCGGCGTCTCACCTGGATCCCAACAGTTTGCAAAGGTAATCACTATTGGGCATAATTCCGCTGCTAGCGTGCAAAGAGTTAAGTACCTTGACATTCATCAGCGCTATTTTGTGTCGCAGTTCTGTAAAACCCAAATCATTCATCCATCATGTTAACTCAATATCCCATAGCTTGCTTTCAGTATTAAAGAAAATTGGTTGCTTAAATGATAGGCAGGTTGAAAGTAAAGCAGAATGCTTTAAGCTTCCATCTGATAGATTATAGAAACTATTTCTTAGTGAACATATATATGACTGTATAAAGTGGAACTATTTTCTTCAGTGGAAGAGGTGTAATAATGTGCATTTATGGGGTAATGGGTTAAACATACTTATATAATCTCTATCAAACACCTTGCCATTGGCAATCACTTCTTCCCAGGTCAATTATCTATTAGAGCTGGTATTTCAAATACTAACCTCATCACAACCAGAGCTCCAGATAAGTGGAGTATTTCAAAACCTAAAATCTTAATTTCTGCTTTTAATCCTATGGTGTCAAAGAGACGATTCTAATAAGTAGTAACACCATAGGATTCGGTGCTGAAATGAGATGGGTAAATGTTGGATTTGTTCAATTTACCACCCTCTTATCTGGAGCCCTAAATCACAACTTTTCCAAACCCTATAACAGTGGAGAATCTGTTATTCTCTCCCAATAAACGCGTTTACGCTGAAACTATTATTTGCAGCGCAAACAGTTTGGAGCCAGATCAGACGCCGGGTAACCCGGCGTCTGATCAGGCTCCAAACTGTTTGCCACCAAGATAAACTAGAATTATCAGAATTGTCTAAAAGTTGTTCTTTTCTACGTTTTAGTGCTTTGCGTTTGCGTACGTTTGCGTTTAAACGGGAAAGAATAACAGATTCTCCACTGTATGTTATTACTCATTAGAATTATCTCAAACTTAGAAGATTTTACATACAGTGGAGAAGATGTTATTCTTCCAAAATGAAATGTTTTTGCTAAAACCATTATTTCAACTGCAAACAGTTTGGAACCAGATCAATAAATTTTCAAGAAATTGCCATTTTCTACAACATAGTTCTGCTTATAGTGCACTGCGTTAGCAGTTTGTTTTGAATTGGAACGAATGCTGCTTTCTCCACTGTAAAACATAAATTCAGTGTTTCTTTCTCTTTTTTAGGATTTTATAGGAGTATAGGGTGGAGGCATAAACCACTCCCAAACCCCCTTTCTGGATCTGTGCATGTAGTGATTTAGTGGAATGCTGCTTTCTCCACTGTAAAACATAAATTCAGTGTTTCTTTCTTCTTTCTCTTTTTTAGGATTTTCTAGGGGTAGAGTGGATGCATAAACCACTCCCAAACCCCCTTTCTGGATCTGTGCATGTAGTGATTTAGTGACAACAAAGGTTTGGCGGTAGTGTGGAGGAAAAATATATTAGAAATATTGAGCTTGCTTACTCTTATCTGAAGCCATGATACAAAAACCTGACATTCTAGTTAAAGCTTGCTATAATATCTGTTCCTTTAACCCAATACTCCATTAATATACCTCTTTTACACCTTTAATTTATTGCTCCACCTAAGAAAATAGTCCCACTAAATATACAGTTGTGAATATGCACCATATCACCATTTGATATCCTAGCAGAGTGTAGCTTAACTCTTTCCTCCCTGAAACTTTCAATGGACAATTCCACTTTCCATTTTAGTCTAGTCCATTTCTGACTTTTAAGGGTTGTTTTTGTCAATTTTTGGCATTGTGACAAACAGTGAAGACCCTGATCAGAGGGCTCCTTTCGGAGCCCTCTGATAAGGGTCGTCACTGTTTGCATAGGACAAGTGTACTATTCACATGTACACTGTTTGAAAAGCACGCCTATATGCGGGACTAGGGTTCAAAGAGTTAAAGCAATCATCTGTCTTTAATACTGAAAACAAGCTATGGGGGCAGGTCAGGGGGTTAAAATTGGGTTCTGTAATCTGTATATGGATCCAATCTGTGTGTAAATACATGTGTTTTAAGTTGACAATCCACTTGATATAGGTTATACAAGTGCAATACCCTCATTTAATCCCCTTTGACGCAACATGTACGGTATAGTCTTCTCAAAATGATGTCTGCTGGAGTTCTGAAATTATGGTCTTTTTCTCTAACTGTTAAGTTAATTCTAATGAAATGGCAAACAGATCAGGTCCCATGTTTTGCAGGGATAATCCAAGAGTATTTCAAAAACTAAAATCTTTATTTTTTCTGCATTAAACCCTATGGTATCACTACTCATTAGAATCGTCTCTTCAAGACGATTCTAATGAGTAGTAACACTAAAGGATTTGGAGCTGAAATGAGTGAAAAAATGTTGAGATCTGTTCAATTTACTCTCTCTCATCTGGAGCCCTTTTAATCTGATTCAAAACTGTTTTCAAAGAATTTCTCTACTTCTTCAACAGTTTACGGGTCAGACAGTTCAACAGGGTATTATCCAGGACGTGTTCTTACAAAAATTCTATTTAAGAAAATCAAAATTCTTAAAAGCAGATGATAGCTTAACCCATTATCCCATAGCCTTTTTTCTAGTATTGAAGATAGGTGACCACTTAAAGCAGGTTGAAAGTAAAGCAGAATTTGCCTGCTTTAAACTAAAATCTGCTAGGATATAAAAAATATTTTTATGGTATGGTATATATTCATAACTGTATAAAGTGAAACTATTTTCTTCAGTGGAGGAATAAATTAAAGGCGTAAAAAAGTGTATAATGGGGTTATGGGTTAAAATAATACAGGAAAAATGTAAAGCAGCATACTCCTACAGGATCAGCTTTCTGCATAACTTGAATTCTGCATTAAGAGGTCAAATGCTTTTAAAGATCTCACTTTCTTCCTTAATGGTTGGTTGTTCAACAAAGGTTACACTGTAGTTTACATTTTATTCATGAAACATAATAACCTGGGATTGTTAATTACTTTGCAACTAGGAAGTTCTTGTTACAAGTAAATAATCCGAGGTGTACATCACGACATTAAACCCTATCCTCCTTCTACATCATGTAGTACACTGCTTGTCATTTTTAAATAAATTGCAATTTTACTAAAAACCTAAGTGATCTAGTTAAAAATGGACTAGACTTTATTGAAACGGGAATTTTTCATTTAAAGTTCCAAAGGTAAACAAGTTAAAGGGTTGTATTATATATTATATATACAGGGCTTCTGATAAGGGGAGTTATCTAGAAGTCTAAAATCTTTTTTTATGCAATAAACCCTATGGTGTCACTACTCATTAGAATCATCTCTTCGAGCTGATTCTAATGAGTAGTAACACTAAAGAATTTGTATCCAAAGAGGTTTCTCTGCTCTGGATCAGGCATGAGTAGATAGGTTCTTATACTCAGTGCAACAAGTTTTTTTCTCCTTTACCTTGGAATTTTCAGAGATGTCACATCCTCTTCATCGGCAAGACTGCAATGGCTTGGATCACCGCCGAAGTATGACAGCCTCCTCATATCACGTGACTACTCACCGGTCTCATGATCCAAGCCAATGCAGTTCTGCCGATAAAGGGATGTGACATCTCCGAAAATTCCAAGGTAAAGGAAAATCTTTTATGCTCAGAGTTAAAGAACCTAAATATTCACTAAAGAATTTGGTTTTGACATAAGTGAGAAAATCATGGATTTGTTCAGTTATCTGGAGCCCTGATATTATATAATTATCATGATATGTGCAAAGCATACCTCTTCACCATACAGACCACTGATTGGCTTGTATGGGTTGACTGACAGCAGGATGTCCCCAATATAGGTCTGAAATAAGAACCAGAAATGGGTGTCAAAGCCACCTGACGCTCGCCTGCTTGAAATTTAAGTCTAAAAATATCTTGTATCCAAAACAAATCAATTTCAGTTTAGAAATATTATTAAATGAATGATGAGTCTTAATCTAGTCATATAAAACTTTAAAACAGCCCGTCCAAAAAACTTTAACTTGGTGATTTCAGGTCAAAACTAAGTCCAAAACATGTCAAAAATTGAAATAAATTAAAACCATTTTTAATTACAACTTCATAGCCTCAATGTTTATTCCCAAATGAAGCTCCATACAAAATTTCAGCACCCTAGCACAAGTATTAAACCTTAGAACAACCCGTCCAAAAAACTTTAACCTGGTGATTGCAGTAAAAAAGCTAAGTCCAAAACATGTTAAAAATTGACAAATATTCAAATTGTTTAGTTTCAACTTCATAACATCAATGTTTGATCCAGAATATAGCTTCACACAAAATTTCAGCACCCTAGCACAAGTATTTAACTTTAAAACAACCCGTCCAAAAAACTTTAACCTGGTGATTGCAGTAAAAAAGCTAAGTCCAAAACATATTAAACAATATTAAAATTGGTTTTAAATTCCAACTTCATAACATCAATGTTTGACCCAAAATGAAGCTTCATATAAAATTTCAGCACCCTAGCACAAGTATTTAACTTTAAAACAACCCGTCCAAAAAACTTTAACCTGGAAATTTGTAGTCGAAAAACCTAAGTCCAAAACATTTCGAAAATTGACATAAATTAAAATCATTTTTAAATTCAAACATCATTACATCAATGTTTAACCTCAAATGAACCTCCATACAAAATTTCAGCTCCCTAGCCCAAGTATTAAACTTTAAAACAACCCGTCCAAAAAACTTTAACCTGGAATTTTGGAGTAAAAAACCTAAGTCTAAAACATGTCGAAAATTGACATAAATTAAAATTATTTTTAAATTCCAACATCATAACATCAATGTTTAACCCCAATTGAACCTCCATACAAAATTTCATAACCCTAGCACAAATATTAAGCTTTAAAACAACCCATCCAAAAAACTTTAACCTTTGCCACGCTCACGCCCACGCTCACGCTCACGCTCACGCCGGGGGTATGACATTAGCTCTGCTGTTCTACGAACAGGCGAGCTAAAAACAAAATGTAATATTTTAGACAGGGGTACATATGGGAGGATCAGGTCAAGCAGTAATTAGACAGACGCTCATAATGAGCAATTAGCGGTACATGTATTTGATAAAGCTAGCAGATTTAAATCATTTCACCGCTGGATTCGAATAAAGTCTACTTTGCAAACAATTTGGATCCTAATCAGATGCCGCGTAAACAGGGTTGGCCGGTAAAAACCGGGGCGGTTTTAACCGCCCGGTTTTAACCGGTTAAAACCGCCCCGGTCAATACTACCTGAAGTGGTCAATACTGGTCAATACCGGTCAATACTCTTTTTCTGTTAAAATAAAGCTCTTGAAGCTTTAAAAGGGTTTAATTACAGTGTAATGATGTATTACAGATACACAGGAAGCTATTTCAAGTGTATATTGAGGGTATAGGAAGCACAAAGTGGATTTTTTAAATCTGAAAAGACCACCCTGGTCGATTGAACTGACCACATTTATTGCTTGAAGTTATGAACTGACCGCTTGTGGTCGATTGAAATGACCACTTCTGGTGGATTGAATCAACCACTCTGGTTTATTGAAAAGACCATCCTGGCCAACTGAACTAGGTGTATGGTGATTTCTGAAGTATTTGTTGACTTCTACAACTTGCTTTATCACCTGGTCAGGAGTAATTTCCTGTCCCAGCTGATTTAGTAAGTGTGCAGAGCAACCAAAACTGTCAGACTGGGTTCTGCTTCATCACAGATATCTTCTAAGTCATACTGCTCAGCATTGATGGCTTTAAATTTGTGCACAACAAATAGGGGTAAAAAAAAGTGTTGGTGTATAATATCCCTGTCAGTGTATAATCAAGACTGTATCAAGACATTTGATTGGTCACATTCAGATCTATGCCACTCCCACTGCAATGACATGGGGCAACATAACACATCATAATCTGTTTTGACAGCAATTTACAGGTGTTGCAAACTTGCAAATACTTATGAATATCCCATATTTGTACATAATAGACATCAATGAATCTTCAACATTTAATTATTGCCTGACTATGGGTATATGACCTTAATGGTTAATTTTTTGCTGTACTATATTCCCAAAGTGGTCAATACTGGTAGATTAAAATTTTGAGTGGTCAATTGAGGTTTTTAATGGTCAGTTGAGTTGTAAGTGAACAGTTGATTGAGTTTAAGTATTTAGTGGTTGATTGATTATGAGTATAGTTTTGGTTGGTAAACTCCCAAACTGATCCTAGGTGGTCAATACCGGTCGATTTTCAATTGACAAGACCGGTCAATTCAATCAACCACTTTGTATTTCTGGTTTTATCAAATATTTACAAAATGTAATTCAAATATTTCAATCTTTAGATTAAATCATTGATATGATCATTATTCCCAGTATGCTCATCATGGCAATGTGTGAATAAGATAGGTAGGGTACTAGTACTTTATTTTATAAGTAGTCTGATTGAATTGACCACATCAAATGGCCACCTGGCAAAAGACCACTTGTGGTCATTAAAGTAAAACTTTGAAAAATAACATCAAAATATCAAACTGTTATTTAAAAAGATCCTTAACAGTACAGTTTGTATGTACTGTATATATTAAATAACAATTTTCATTGCTAGGGGTATGATACATGGGTTATAAGTTGGTTCGAAGTGGTCAATTGACCAGTAATGACCGGTAATGACCAGTAATGACCGGTATTGACCGGTTAAAACCAGTATTGACCGCCCGGGTGGTCAATACTCTTATTGACCGGTCGATTGCCAACCCTGCGCGTAAAGCGGCATCTGATCAGGTTCCAATCTGTTTGCCACTCTTTTAGATATTTTCTAAGTCTTACTTCCTTAAATCTAGCTTTGAAACGATCTTGCAGACAACAATATTGAAGCAGACGACAATTGAAGGTGAAGGGGTAAAATCCTAAAGATTAATTTGGCACCAAAAGAGTTAAAAGCCGGGCAAATGTAAAGAAGAAAGGATGGATGATTTGAGTAGCTTACGACATACATCGATTTCACAAAATCAATATTGACTATCAAAATATTAAACAGGGCACCAGATAAGGGTAGTTTTTCAAAAACTAAAATCTTTATTTCTGAATTAAACCCTATGGTGTCACTACTCATTAGAATCGTCTCTTCGAGACGATTCTAATGAGTAGTAACACCATAGGATTTGGTGCTGAAATAAGCTAGAAAAT
Organism: Gari tellinella; assembly: GCA_922989275.2. NCBI lineage: Eukaryota > Metazoa > Mollusca > Bivalvia > Cardiida > Psammobiidae > Gari > Gari tellinella. Next base: position 34,522,491 of record OV277872.1, read on the forward strand.
GTTTGATTTGTTGAAATAACTCCCTCTTATCTGGAGCCCTGATCAAAGTTGATTGATTTTTTATTATGAATGATGATAGGATTAGGAACAACCCTATGACTTACATAGATAATTTCCCTGCGAAACCTGTGATTGAGGTGCTCGAGGAGGGACTGCTCGTCTAGGTCACCGAGAGTTGACAGGTCATCAGTGTTCCCCTTTTGAGGTCCCATGCTGCTAGCAGTTCCGAACCATCTCTATAGTCTGAATGTACTGTGTAACAGGGGTAGCTGTCTGAAATCGTTAAAACAGGGGCCCGTCTTACAAAACGTTGTACGACAAACATTGTCATAATGATAAGTCCAGGGCTCCAGATAAGAGGTAGTTATTTCAACAAATCCAACATTTTCTAACTCATTTCAGCATCAATCCTATGGTGTCACTACTCGTTAGAATCGTCTCGAAGAGACGATTCTAATGAGTAGTAACACCATAGGGTTTAATGCAGAAATAAAGATTTTAGTTTTTGAAAAACTACTGTTATCTGGAGCCCTGGATAAGTCAGATTCTTAAATTTTCAATTATTATTTATATCTCCATCCAATCCTGTCTTATGACATATCTTTTTCAAAGAGATGTCACGAGACAGTTTTTGATGGGGAAATCAGAAATTAGATGCATTCTAAAGTTTTGACTTACAACTGATTTTGTCATATGATGTTTCATAAGACACACCCCTTGACTCCAGATAAGGGGAGAATTTTAACAAATGAAGTCTTTATTTCAACACCAAACCCTATATTGTGACTACTTATTAGATTGATTCGAATAAGTATAGTCACCCCATAGGGTTTATTGCAGACATGAAGGAGAAAATGTTTTCTCTCTCTTAATTATCATGGAGCCCTGTAAAAAAACAAAACTTAAGACAGGAATCAAACCAGATAATAAAAACAACCAAACACCTCTGCATGTTCACCCTTTCAACACTAAGTTACTATTGTGAGTTATTATGTGTCCTTGTGGATCTATTTAGTTACCACAACATATACATGTACATGTACCAGTCTACTTGTAATTCTGTGTTGTTTAATAATTACTGCTCTATATTAGCAAACAGAATTGATCCTGACCAGGGGGCTCCTGATCTGGGCGTACACTGTTTGCAAATGTCATGAGTATATACTATAGTATTTTAAACAAGTCATTGGTGTTGAAAGAGTTAACCCTTTCCTCCACAATAAGCTAAATAGGATGACCCTTTACTTTTCATCTACATACTAAGCACTAACGAGTGATATTAATTGATGAAGTTGAATATGAATTAATTGCAGCTTAACAAAGCAAGATAAAAGTAAAACAAAATGCTCATTTATGATTTATGAGCTTTCAGCTTTACCTTGATCTTTCTTTAAGCAGTAACCTGCCTTATACACAGGGCTCCAGATAAGAGTTAGTTTTTTCAACAAATCCAACATTTTCTCACTCTTTTTAGCACCAAATCCTATGGTGTTACTACTCATTAGAATCGTCTCGAAGAGACGATTCTAATGAGTAGTGACACCATAGGGTTTAATTCAGAAATAAAGATTTTAGTTTTTGAAAAACTACCCTTATCTGGTGCTCTGTTATACACATTTTGAAATAGGAGATCAGGTCTTTTGGCAATGTAGGAAAGGGTTAACTGATAATCAAATAACAATAGAAAGTTTATATTTGTGTACATCTAGGTCATAATTAAGTGTTAATTCTGTTAACTAAAATGTAATCTCAATCAAGACAGCTGTGTTACAATCAGTTACCACTCAAAAGAATGCCAGTCTTCGCCTAATACTAACCACTTGCCCGAAGCCCGGAGCAAGTGATTTCTCATTCAGGCAATTGATATTTACATCAGAATTAAAATTATTTGCTTCAGAATTTGGCATATAACAGTGAAAATGGCAGTTTTTGTCAGTTTCAGGTAGGTGGTCTGAAAAACCTAAGACAAAGACTGTAATGAGTACTGAAGTCAGGCTCAGCTGGTAGCTTAAACTTTAAAGCAGGAATAAAGTAAAACAGAAAGCTCCTACAGGAGCATTTCTGTTTTACTTTGTACCTGCTTTAAGGCTCTTTTATCACTATTACCAGAGTTGAATGTTTTGGCAAAGGCATACATCTCATCAATATATGTGACTGAAAAATTAAGGGAGTTTCTTTCAACCTGGCATCACTATTGAATATCATTCACATATCTATGTTGCTAGAAGTTAGAACATTCTAAATAAGCTGGATTTTTACCCTTCCAAAGCTGGAAACCAGTTTATGTATTTTGTAAACAGTGTAGACCCTGATCAGAGGGCTCCTAAAGTCTCCACTGTTTGTTGTGCTTTTATTTCAATGAAATAAATATTTCAAAATCAACCCTAAAAATCCACATAAACTCATCATTTGTACATATGAACAGGCCATATAAAAATACAGTATGATAATGGATCAATAAGGATAAAACTTTATCTTGCCAAGCATGACAATAGTCTGTATTTAGATAAGACATCCATTAACCCATTACTTCATAATATGCTTTTTTACACCTTTATATAATTCTCCCTACATTGAAGAAAATAATTTGTTTTATACAGTCATCAGGAACAGTTACATGAATGGTTAAAAATAATTTCTATATATCCTGGCAGATGGTATCTTAAAGCAGACTAAAAGTAAAGCACAATGCTCAGGTCTTAAAAAGCATTCTGTTTTACTTTAAGCCTGATTTAAGGAACCATTATCTTCAATACTGAAAACAAGCTAGGGTTAACATCTTTAGTTGACTGATACTTGAATTAAGATGATTTCATAATACAAATATCGTATAACAGCTATATCTAGAGGACAATTCTGAATCGAATGATTATGAAGCAGGATAAAGGTTATCTCTCAAGTGCAGGCATAAGTTTATTGCAGTTAAGGAAAGCATATATTGACCCTCACTAAAACTATGTGGGAAATGTGTATATCTATTATCCATCATTTACAAACTGTGTAAACCCAAATTTGAGGACTCCTTAAGGAACTCTCAGAAGTATTTTTGAGACAAAGCCCTTAACTCTTTCCTCCCTGAAACTTTAAATGGAAAATTCCAGTTTCCATTTTAGTCTGGTCCATTTCTGACTTTTAAGGGTTGTTTTTGTCAATGTTTTGAATTATGACAAACAGTGAAGACCCTGATCAGAGGGCTCCTTTTGGAGCCCTCTGATCTGGGTCTTCACTGTTTGCACAGGACAAGTGTACTTTTCACATGTACACTGTTTGAAACAACGCCAATATGCGGGACTAGGGTTCAAAGGGTTAACCCATTCCTCCATAGCCTGTTTCTAGTTTTGAAGGTATATTAATTACTACTTAAAGTAGATTGAAAGAAAAGCAATTTCTGCATGCACATTAAGACGCATTCTGCTTTACTTTCAGCCTGCTTTAAGCTTCCATCTGCTAGAATATAGAAAATATTTCTTATGATACTTTATTAATGGCTGTATAAATTGGAATTATTTTGTTCAGTGGAGGAATAAATAACCAGAAATGGGTGTCAAAGCCACCTGATGCTCGGCCTGCTTGAAATTTAAGTCTATAAACATCTTGTATCCAAAACAAATCAATTTTCAGTTTAGAAAGATGATGAGTCTAATCTAGTTATAGAAAAACTTAAAAACAACCTGTCCAAAAAACTTTAAAATGGTGATTTGAGGTCAAAACAACTAAGTACAAAACATGTCAAAAATTGAAATAAATTAAATGATTTTAATTCCAACTTCATAGCCTCAATTTTTGTTCCCAAATGAAGCACCATACAAAATTTCAGCACCCTAGCACAAGTATTAAAACTTTAAAACAACCCGTTCAAAACTTTAACTTGTTGATTATAGTAAAATATTAAGTCCAAAACATGTTAAAAATTGACAAGTATTAAAATTGTTTTAAAATTCCAACTTCATAACATCAATGTTTGTTTCCAAATAAAGCTCCATACAAAATTTCAGCACCCTAGCACAAGTATTAAACTTTAAAACAACCCGTCAAAAAACTTTAAGTTTAACCTGGTCTTTTTTAGCAAAAAACCTAAGTCCAAAACATGTCAAATATTGCCAAATATCAAAATCATTTTGATTTTTAAACTCCATAACATCAATGTTTGACCCCCAATGAACCTCCATACAAAATGTCAGCACCCTAGCACATGTATTAACTTTTAAAACAACCCTTCCAAAAAAGTTTAACCTGGTCTTTTGTAGTAAAAAAACCTAAGTCCAAAACATGTCAAAAATTGACCAAAATTAAAATTATTTTTAGATTTTAACTACATAATATCAATGTTTAACCCCTAATGAACCTACATACATAATTGCAGCACCCTAGCACAAGTATTAAGCTTTAAAACAACCCATCCAAAAAACTTTAACCTTGGTCCATGCCCAGGCTCACGCCGGGGGTATTGCATTATAGCTCTGCTGTTCTACGAACAGGCGAGCTAAACAGGCATAAAAAAGGCTTATTTATGAGTAATGGGTTAAGAGTCAATGTGAACTGGTCTGAAAACAGAAGAGTCCATTTGGAAAACCAGCAGTGTAAGAGCTATAAACTCCCAGTCCTGATAGGTGGGTAAATGATGTCTGCCACCAGACATGTGGTTATCGTAATTGTGTTATCGTAATCGACTGCTACAAACTTTTACCCTTTCAACACTAAGTAACTCTTGTGGATAATTTAATACCAAAACATAGTGTTATTTCTATCCACCTAAAAGGGGCAGGGTGCAGCAAAAAAGGGGCAGGGGGGCAACGCGACGGACGGGCACAAGAAAGGGCAGATTGGAACCTGAGGCATTGCTTCTATGTTACAGTTTTTTAAGCATAATTAATTTCATGTTACAATTATAGTAAATTAATAGATTTTTAATTCTAAGTTTAATTCTAAGTTTTGAAGAATTAATTGTAGTTAATGTCACATCAATTTTCCTTTAACTTTACAATCAATGAATGAATTATAAGCTAGACTCTAGATCTAAAATCATACCAAGTCAAGATATATGGTACATGCATACTTTTCCTACACTTACAGCTGAGATACCGGTAAGGCATCTCATTTTCCCTCCTTCAGACTGATTTTCTCTCTTAAAAGGAACTTACTTTTAAAAAATAAAGTATAAAATAGATCTGGATCTAGTACTGTAAATAAAATGCTAAGTTTACATTTTCTAAATATATAAATAAAAGTGAATAAATAGAATAATATTTTATCCATATTATTATGCAAGAAGTATTGGCTGTTGTTTTATTAAGAGATAGGGAAAGGGGGTTATGATGATTGGATCAGGGCAGCAGGGTGCCAGAAAGGCACAATTAAGGGCACAAGGGCGGATAAAAAAGGTGGCGGACGTGGCGCCCCAACATTCCGCTATAGAAATATCACTAAAACATGAACCAGTCTACTTTGAAATCTGTGTTACTGTAATAGCTTAATAAATACTGCTCTAAATTAGCAAACAGTGTAGACCCTTTAAACAATTCATTTAGTAGGTAAGTTCATATGAAAATAAGTTCTTATTGCACTACTAGAACTATTTTCTTACTTAAAAAGTTAAATATCAGTTTCGGTGACTGCTAGCTGATTGTCACCTTTCTCCAAAATCCAACTGATTCCATGGATTATCCGCTATTTCCATCATATACTGCCAACAATGTTCCCTTATTATTATAGACAGGGGCAATTATATAAATGATGTGCATCAAGAACTGAACCCGGCATGTCATTTTATCCAAACACCCGAAGGGAAGCCAATACTACCAAATTTTAAAGTCAATGGTTTGACTCTGCCTGGATTGAATCCAGGACCTCCTGATCTATAAGCGGGCGCTCTACCACTGAGCTATGCAGCAGGCCCGAGGGGCCTGTTTAATGAAACGTCGTATGACAAAAATGGTCGCAAGTCACTTTTAAAACTTCAGATTCTAAAATTATCAATTATTTTTTTATTTCTCCATCCTATCCTGTATTATGACATCTCTTTGAAATCGTCTTAAAAAAACGTCCTGATTCCAAAGAGATGTCGCAAGACAGGATAAGATTCAGAAATAATATGTTTTTTAAAGTTTTGACTGTAACGACTGTTTTTGCCGTACGACGTTTCATTAACAAGCCCAGCTTATGATCTCTAGAATTTACCGAACCACTATGATGTTTCTACTCATTAGAATCGTCTGAAAGAAACCATTCAAATGAGTTCTATCTATTGATAATGTCGGACTCCACTTTCGTGTATTATCGGCATGGGGGGTTGTGCGTCGTGAAGATTAAAAGCAAATAAAAGTTGTGAAAGGGAGTTCAAAAGAAGATAGAGAGAAGAAATAAAAGTGTGACAGGTGTTAAAATAGGTGAAAACAAAGAAGATAAAAACACTGATCCCAGGCCTCAGGGGCGGTTTGAAATAAGGGAGGGGCTCAGAGTGTTTCGAAACCCCTCGAGATCAGGCTGGAGGACCCTGTCCGCTGGTAAGCACTAAGCTGTTCCACATAACCACTGTATAGGGATAAGAAGGAGAACTTAAAGTAGTTTGCCGTGGTATGTACCTGTTGGAAGGATAAAGGGTGCATGTGACGGGTCATTCTCGTAGGCCTCTCTAGATAGGACGGCAAGGGTATTGCTACCAACCCATACGTTATTTTATAAAACACATATTGTTGACTGAGAAAAAGTTGGAAATGTTTAAATTGTTACTCACTCTTTCAAAGAATCACCTGGGATCCTGATGGAAAAATCATTAACCTCCCGATTAGATTATGTCTCTAAGAAGAATCAGGAAGTAAAACTTGTTACAGTTGACACAGATACATTTAAAGATAGCACCTACACCTTAAGGTTTTAACCTATTTAGATATTCTGTACATCAAGAGCATCTTACCTGTAGGCTACCTGCAGACTACAAGCTGCAAGCGTCTGATCGATCACGATGTTCGCCTTCCGCAGAAACTTTTCCTTCCAGTTTATTTTGTCTTTGTTAATTTCAAAGTATTTTGAATAAAAACTCACCAGAAATATATTGTGTTAATGTTTTTGTACTGAATGTGTCATCTGAAAAGTCCAGTGAACCGTAAAATGCCTTCTATTTTTAGATGTTTTACTTTCATCTTGGTCACGCAGCTGCAAATGGGTAGGGCTAAAAGACTGACTCGACGAACCGAAGGGGGTGTAAAAGCCGGGAACTGGTCATTTCGTACCCTCGCCTTTTTTTTTGGTCGATTCGTACCAAAATATTGGTCGATCGATTCATACCCTTTCAAATCCACTAGTCATTTCGTACCCATATTTTTGGTCAATTCGTTCCCAAAAATATTTTTATTTTTCTTACATATATTTCATAATTTTTATGCAAAATTTAATAAGATATGAGCACCGGCGGGTCCGCTCAAGGAAAACCGGGCTTAATGGTATCGATGAAATGACGTCAGAAATGATCTGTAAACTTTTGACGTCATTTCTGATCGACATAGATCTACTTCCGCGTTGTGTTTTACACTCGCTACATTCTATAGCTATTTTCTTTGGTTTGTGATTACGCATATTCCTTTTGATTGTTGCCTGGATACAGGGATAATATATAACTTTCCATATATTATCCCTGTTGGATATGATGGACAGTGAGCTTGAGGTAAAAATTAAACTATATATTCTTTTATTCCTAGATATACAATGTATTTCCATAAACTTCCAAAATGTGCTAGTGTCGGATGCAAGTATCGATGGCGCCATTTCTGATTTTCGCGGAGGATCATGATGGAAAGCAGTTAGATCACAGAATTATACACTGACGGAATCGAAACCTCGCGCTATATCGTAATTCTCGTGCGGCGGATACGAGACTTGATAAGAGACTGTCTATCGGTAGTCAATATGATAAATGTGTGTTTTCGAAGCATTGTTCACGGTTTTATATTCCCGTGAATTGATAGGAATGTCCACCAAGTCGTTTAAATCCTATAAAATGTCAATAAAAACACTCAAGTCGGTAAATTGCATGCCAGAAATGGCGGACAACGAGGCAAGAAGTGAATATTTTGTCACGTGACACATAATCTCGCAAAATTCAACCGCCGCGAGAGCCTAGATATTTGCCTATTCAACTTCGCTTAGTTGCTATTCCGTTTTGTATAATTCCGTGGTTAGATCTACACGTTATTTAAGGTGCATTCTGCTTTACTTTCAGCTTGCTTTAAGATACTATCTGCTAGGCCTGTTGGATATTGAAAATGTTTCTTATGTTACATTCATGACTAGATATAAAATTGAAAGTATTTTCTTTAGAGGAGGAATATGGCGTAAAGGGGCGTATTTCGATCTATTTGTGGAACAAGTATACTCTTCACATGTCCACGAGGATTTATGTCCCGTGCCGAACTTTGCCGAACCAAACCGAAAATTGCCGTACCGAACATTTATTTGAGTTTAAATACAAGCTTAAAATTTACTTAACTTTGAAAATTCTGGTACTTATTGGTATATTTACACTCTGAATAAATATTGCAACCATCAGAAGCATGGATGTTGAGAAAAAGGCGATTTTGTAATTTCAGAGGGTATAAAAGCTGGCCCCATGTCGATTTCAGTTTATCCTGGGTTTTTCCCTTTATAACGTAGTTGTATAATGTAATTTGATGATAAACTTTATTAAAATATGTTTTCCTTTGGCATGTACCCGAAAAAAGACACAAGTGCAAATATAACGCTTCAATTCACATTTGAAAGTGATTGCCGAACCTATATGTAATGGTCCAGCGTAATATATTCAGTTCCGTAAGAATTATTAAGCTTAGAATCGGATGTTAATGGCAAACAGAGAGAGGGAGATAGAGAGATTTATAAATTTTAGTTTCCTATTATTTTAAAGATTAAAAAGAATGAGGGGTTAAATTGACTTAATGTACAGTCAATCTTGTATTAAGCCTTTCCTCCCTGAAACTTTAAATAGACAATTCCAGTTTCCATTTTAGTCTAGTCCATTTCTGACTTTTAATGGTTGTTTTTGTCAATGTTTGGCATTGTGACAAACAGTGAAGACCCTGATCAGAGGGCTCCCTTCGGAGCCCTCTGATCTGGGTCTTCACTGTTTGCATAGGACAAGTGTACTATTCACATGTACACTGTTTGAAAACAACGCCTATATGCGGGACTAGGGTTCAACGGGTTAAGCGACCACTAAGTTACCTGCCTTATGCTTATGCAGTTTTCTGCCTTATTTCTATCAAACTGTAAGCAAATACTGGCAATAAATAGTGGTCGCTTAATACAAGACTATGATGAGGAAATTTATTTTACTGCAAAGTAAATTCCTTACTTTTGATTGGGTACCGAGCCCTAGACCTGATCCCAAGAACCCTGTGAGCTGACAGGGTACGTAGAAATGCAGCTGTTTTCATTGGCTGACAGGTCCCTGTGTCTTGCTTTGCAGACAATAAGATGGCCGACTGCTCGACATGATTGAGTGCATTCAATCGTGCATCCTCCGTTTTAAGTCCATTTCGGCTAAGAACCAATCGGTGATTGGATCTTTCAACAGCCACATTATTTTCTGGGAAAGTTTGACGCCTAAGTCTACGAGTATGCCCATTTTTCTTATGAATAACAATCGTCAGAAACATGACGTCATTTACGCTCAACGTTATCTGCTTTGGCGCAATTTTGTTATAAATTTACTCTGAGCGCTGTGTCACAGGGGACCGTCACAATAGAATCCTTAACCCTAAAAGAAAAAAGTGTATAAACACTAGATATATAGACAATTCGATCTTCCAATTTCCGAATTTTACCCCTCCAAAATTATGCCTCTATCGACAGTCGATCAAACGGTATATCGGGTAAAGCTATTTGCCAAAAAAGTAGTATAAAGTATAACCTTCGTAAATGCAAAGCAAAAAAACTCGTAGTTAAAACGGTTCTCAGACGCCACAAGGCAGAATCCCGAGAAACACTACACTTTTGACAGGTAGGCAACGACCTCGCAACCGCCCGCTTACCGACTATAACAGAAAGCGTTCAAATGACGTCACGTAAAATCTTAATGGCTGCTCAAAGCTAAACAAATGGTTTGGAGACAATTTCATTTGTCCAGCAGTGTACGTGATGTTAATCGAACGCGGTTTTCACAGTAAGTGTCATTGTTGCCTTACCTGATATTGCATGAAGCCCTGAGCATTCTAATAGCCGTATTAATGGGTAAGAGGGCGTTTGCGAGTACCCTACTACTACAACTTTTGCTACCCTACTACAACTACTACAACTACCGCCACCCCTCTACAACAACTACCTTCTACTACCACTAACCCTACCCTACTAACACTTCTATTACACTAGCCCTACTACTTCCACTAACGCTACTCTACTACCCTACTACAACTACCCCAACTAACGCTACCTTACTACAACTACAACTAACGCTACCCAACTACTACAACTAACGCTACCCTACTACTCTACTACAACTACCCTACTAACACTTCTATTACTAGCCGTACTACTAACACCCTAACCCTACTGCCGTTACTACTATTATCGTTAGTACTACACTAACCGTACTACTACTCCACTAACACTACTACTATAACTTCTACTACTAACACACTAACGTTACTGCTACATTAACCATACTGTTACTACTACTAACCTTATTACGAAACTAACCCAACTACTACAACTAGCGCTACCCTACTACCCTACTACAACGTCAACTAACACAGTAGCCCTATTACTACTACTACTTACCTACTGCTACTCTACCCCTGCTACGACTATAGCTTCTACTACTAACCTCACTACTACACTAATCCTATTACTACTACTAGTATTACCCCTAAGTGACAGAAGTAGTGCACAGACAATGCAAACGACACCAATATAAATAAATGCAAAGGCGTCGATTACTACCATATGGGAGTCTGTTCAAGGCAGGCAATTGCTGTGCCATACAATGAAATTGACCCTCAATATTTCACAGTGTTTATATACAGGCATGTTTTTTCTTTCAACAGATACATGTATCTCAAACGTGAGTGAAAAAGTTATAAAACCAAAAATTACCTTTAAACTCATTTTGTGCATTACTACTTTTAATGCTAAATCTGGGTGCGAGCCTCTTTAAAGGTCTATTTCAACAATCTCGAAGACATATTGACGCAGGAATCAAATAGTTTGGATCCTGGCCATGTACCACATTAGATGATTACGCGTCGTCTGATTTGTGTCCAAATTGTTTGCAAATGTTAGTCAAGTCGTTATCAATACCTATAAGTGTTTATTCTTTCACAGTTAACAACTATTATCAAGGGCTACCATACGTTCCTCATAAAAATCCAAATGTTTTTAAATTTTCTAGCGCGATATTAGGAATCGCACATTTAACCCTTCCCCCCCCCCCCCCCCCCCAAAGAAGCGCCTTTGAGCGAATATGTCATCATTGGGCAATCCGCACAATATGCAAATTAAGGCCGCCATTACTGAAAATCTTGTTTACGTCAATATCTCAGTTACTATGCATGTTATCAAACTTTTTTGGTGTCTATCGCCATGTTTTGAGGGATAAAGAATCAGATTCAGCCATATTTGTAAACATCACACTAAAATTATTTGCTAAATAGGCATATTTAGGCAGCCATTACCGAAAATCAAACATTTTCCGCAAAGAATGATCGCCATTATTGATTTGGAAATCGAGCCTATGTTCTCCCTGTGCCGTCAGTCTGGTGTATAATAATCATTTATATTAGAGCATTGAAAGAATGATAACATATCATTAAGCTTTAGATTTTTAGGTAAAGCTCAGTTGATAGGATTTGGCATTTTTGTGCACCAACTCCTGCAAGAATTAGTCGAAGGCATATGTTTTGCCATAACTTTTGAACTGCGAGTTCCAGTCAAAAAGTTCCCGGACTGACCATCTAAAACACCTATTTTTGACGTCGGATCGTTTTTAAATTTGGCATACATGTAATTCAGCAAAACTACAGTGTTGACTTGCAAATTGATTAATTTCACACCAGTAATTAATTACGAAAATATTTTTAATCTATGCTATACAGATTAGGCTGTACGGAGCACTTTGAAAACTTTACAGTCTCGTATGGAACGCCGCAGCTGTCTTATGCTGAGGTCGGAAAAATTGTCTTGTTGAAACAGTATGTCGTCATGTCAAAAACATATGTTATCCTGTTGAACTATAATGGTCGCGGTCAAATTTGCAAGCCACTTTTATAGAAATCTAAATGTATTCGGTCTGATGTTCATGTTGTTAAATATAGTATCAAAACCTGCCTCAATATTTTGATGTATAGTTGACGATGGTTATATAAATTATCCTGTGATAATGTATACATGTATAATTAATGTATATTTCAAGACTTTAAGCATTCAACTTTTGATTATTTATACATGTTTTCTATGCATACACTTTTAACCGTGCTATAAGTTGCATGGATTTAGGTATCTAATTAATTGTCACATTGTTAGATTAACACTGTCTCTCATAACTCATATTTGAATGGTCCAATGTATTTTACTTACTTATGTTTGTATATTTTATCATGTATAGAAATGACACACACATAAAATATACGTTTGTCTGTCTACAAGTGGTTTGTCTGCGAAGGCTCGAAGCAAATCCCTTAAATATTCTAGTAGGAGTCAACTGCGCACACAACTTTTCCCCTATACATTCCATGAAGGGAACAATTCAAGGGCCATAACTTCATTCAAAATGGTCACAGCACAATATCCCACTTATTTTTAATAGAAGTAAGAAACTTGTAAACATTTGCGCAAAGTCCTCCAAGTGTGTAAAGCGAGTTAACTCCACATTAGTTTTAACAGACGGACAGACAGAAATCACATTAAAATGTCTCCACTCTCCTAAGAGGTTTGAAGAGTGGGAAGAAGTGTGTGTGTGTGTGGGGGGGGGGGGGGGCATACATTGACAGTAAACATATGTAAACATATTTTAGATTATGATTCTACATAAAAGTATATGAGAAGACTTATTTATGGTGTTTTTAAGTCAATAAATTAATTTATAACCTGATTATAACTTATAAGATTTAACATATAACATTGACATCAGTATTTATCCATGGACTTGAGTGGGTGGTGTAATAAAAACAGCTCTAGCAAAATTTTGCACCACTACTGAATCTGGCATACACCCTCAAGTGTCATGTCTGTATTTTTACTATTCCCTCATATCAACAGAAATTTTATACTGGATGGGTTAAAAAAAAATTGCATTCATGGTGCTAGCTCCTCTTCTATATGTCATTATGTTAGATACATAACTCATTTTGTTAAGTTCAAATGTGATTATGTCAGTTTTGTAAACTATTTTGTTATAACTATGTGTCATCTATATGTTAAACTGATATGTTATTCTGTTGAAAGGGTACGTTGTTATGTTCACTGAAACACTGATCATGTTGGATGTGCGTGTTGTCTTGTTCAAACGGTATGCCATTATTCAGCTTGTGGTCTTGTTGAAACAGTATGTCGTTATGTCAAATATACGTGTTATCCTGTTGAACTAACATGTTATTATGCCAAACACATAAGTTGTCTTCATCAAAACAAGTGTTATTATGGTAATTTGTTTTGTCATTATGTTGAATACATACGTCATCTTGTTCAATTCAAATGTCATTTTGTCAGTTCTGCAAGCTATCTTGTTATAACCATAAATTATGTCATTATGTTAAACTTGTATGGTATCCTGTTGAAAGCGTACGCTGTTCTTTTAACAGTTGAACCACTATGTTATTGGGTCAAATTGGTAAGTTTTTATCTTCACAATAAGTGTTGTTACGTTAAATATTGTTATGTCATCATAGGAATATGTTTAAATACGTGAACTTTCCTCTTTGTCTGCCATTTTTGTTTCGCGAAAATTACGTCATTACGTCACCAACAACATCACAGTTTAACACAATAACATACAATTTGCATATAATCTCATCTTGTTCAGGATAACATATGTATTTGACATGGCAACGTACTTTATAAGCAATACCACATGCTGATTAACACAATGATATGCTATTTGAACAAGACAATACGCACAATCATCATGATCACCAATTCAGTGAACGGAAGAACGTACCCGTTCAACAGAATAACATACACGTTTAACATAATGGTTTGTGATTATAAGAAGATAGCTTACATAACTGACATAATCACCTTCTAGTTTAACAAGTTGACGTATTTATTCAACATAATGATTTACCAATTTAACATAACAACATTGGTTTTGAAGAAGACAACTTACGCGTTTGACATAATAAAATGATAGTTCAACAGGATAACATATGATTTTGACATGACGACATACTGTTTAAACAAGACAACATTTCCGACCTCAGCATAAGACAGCTGCGGCGTTCCATAGTCTCGCAATAGCCCATCACTTGTATTAGACAAAAGTACTCGGTAAATTGATGCTCAGACGTCGTGATATTCTGTCTGATGTCACATCAACGTTATTTCAAAACACATTTGAAAGAACAACGTACATGTGACGGAGACGAAATATTTGGCATGTGTAATCAACCCAAGAAGCATTTGAAACTCAGTCGAAGTTGGGTAATGTCAGACAAAGGTCAAGGTCATTTAGATACCATAGACACACCAGGGAGCATAGTGTTTCACAAAGACATCTTGCTTACATTGAAAGACAAATTATATGACAGGACAGGGAAGGCGATTTTGTATGCAAAAATGCTCCCTACGCTGACTTTATATATAGGGTGGAAGAAAACAACACAACAAAAGATTAAAAACGGAACTATTTTATTTTTCCAGACATATCACGTGATCAATGTGAACTATATAACTACGCAAGTGAAAAAGCCGGAAAATCAAATTTTCGATTCACAACATGGTATGATATATAAAAAGTATGTTATAATTGTGACACGATTGATCAGAAACACCAGGCGTCGTACAGTGTAGTTAGAACAGACCTAGCTCTTATAAAGCGTTTGGGTTGAGTCTGAATGCGTCTTCAAGCATTTAATTAGTCAGATTTGAGCCTAGGCTCAAATCTGAGAGATCAAATACTTGAGAACAGCTTCAGACTCAACTCAAACGCTTTATAATCATGGATCTAGGACTTTGAAGATTTCGCTGTTATAGAAAGAGATTGCAAAAAATGTTTATGTACATTTAGAAAAACCTAATAACGCTCTTCTTGCTACTCGCGCAAAAAACAATGACTGGAAATTGCAAACTGTTTCGATCCTGATCAGACGCCGGTTTACTTGGTGTTTGATCAGGACCCAAACAGTTTGACACTTTGTTATTAGGTTGTTTTTAGTTAATACGATATCAAATCTTAATCTGAAGAAACGAATTGCCGGTGACATTTTACCTCTCACTGCCTTACCTAGAGTACATTAATTACAAGGAAACAGTTTGGATCCTGATCAGACGCCGCGTAACGCGGCGTCTGATCAGGATCCAAACTGTTTGACACTAATTTAATTTTTCACAAGACGAAATTGATCTAGATCTACTTACTTAATTTTAATTTGAGAAATAACGGCAGACGACAATTTTTTCAAATGGATGACGTCATGGCAGTGAAGGGGTCAAAACAGACGATGTTATAGAAGAAAAAGGGTTAACCTTAACCACTCTAGTATGGACGACCACGTGGTCACATTTTTACATGAAACGATAAACTAAATATTCGGCGTTTCATCAAGATACAGAGTGTCTGAAAATCCGAATAGTTAATTTCAAAATGGCTGAAAAATGAGGCGACTTTGTGTAGCAGAGGAAAACTGTTCATAGTACATGTACATACAGGTTATTAGCTATGTATGGCTGAAAATAGAAACCATGGAATATTGTGTCACATAATTCTTAATCTACTATTTTATCGTCTGCTTCAGTGTCATGTGTTTTTAATTTTCCTAAACCCAAGTAATGTTCGTGGAACGTTGGTACATGGAAATGAGTTGGGAAGCCTCGTTTGCACGTTACCAACGTTCCACAAACGTTACACCGATACATGTATCATACTGTGACAATAGCGATTTGACAGAATTTTGCAAGCAGTTTAGATCCAGACCTGTCGCCGGTTGACCATCTTCTGATTTGGCTGATGAGATCACTTGCCCAATGCAAACAATGGAGACCTAGATCAGGGGGCTTCTAAATGAGCACTCTGATCAGGGTCTGCACTATTTGTCTGTTTGCAAAATATCACAAAACACCCCTAAGTAATCAAAACTGGACTAGACCTAATTTGAAACTTAAATTATACATTTACATTTGCAGGGATGAGTGATTTAACTCTTTCATGATCAAATTTATCGTGAGGCTTTTACCCCTTCACCGCAATATTGTCGTCTGCTTCAATATTGTTGTCTGCAACAATATTGTTGTCTGCAATATCGTTTCAAATTTAGATTGAAGACAGTATACATTACCATATTTCAAAACAAGTGGCTAACAGTGTTGATCCTGATCAGACGCCGCGTAACGCGGCGTCTGATCAGGATCAAAACTGTTTACAAATGCGCTCTATGACGTCATTGAGAATGTTAGGGTTAATGATGCCTACTCTGGCATTACTCTACAAGTCTGTGTCTAGAACAGGAAGTGATCGACTGACCAGTGTCTGTATCTAAACATTGATAAATACTTCCTTATTTTTCACCAGCATCAATATGTTACAAGCGACTTAACACTGTCTATATTCAACATTAATAACTGTTTGATTAATTTTCATAAGCATTAAGATGTCACAATCGATCGAAGACTGTCTGTATGCCAACGTTAATGATTGTTTGATTATTTTTCATAAGCATCAATATGTGCCCCTAATAAAACTGAACATACAGTGTATAAATATTGGTTTTGGTTTGATTTGCGTTTCATTAATTCTTAAAACTAGTTATTTCTAATCGCGAGTATTCTAATTGTATAGATTTCAACACTGTATTTAAAGTTTCAATTATGAAGTAAACACAGTAAGGTCTAAAGTAAAGAAGACGTTATTTGTTTCCAATAAACGCGTTTGTGTTTAAACAGTTTGGAGCCTGATCAGACGTCGGGTAATCTAGCGTCTGATCAGGCTCCAGACTGTTTGCCACTAATATACGAATAAATCGTTAGAAATTTATACAACTCTACATGCTACTGAACTGCGTTTGCGTTTCGTAAATGTACATGTATAAACGGAAACTAATAACGCCTTTTCCACTGAAGGCTAAGCGTCATGTACAGTGGAGAATCTGTTATTATTTCCCGTTTAAACGCAAACGTACGCAAACGCAAAGCGCTAAAACGTAGAAAAGAACAACTTTTGGACTATTCTGATATTTCATGTTTATCTTGGTGGCAAACAGTTTGGAGCCTGATCAGACGCCGGGTTACCCGGCGTCTGATCTGGCTCCAAACTGTTTGTAAAAGAAAAAATAGTTTTAGCGTAAACGCGTTTATCGGGAAAGAATAACAGATTCTCCACTGTAAGAAGCAGCGTGTTGTGCTTTGCAAATGAAGACATGCTTAAATGGAGAGTTTTTGTTTAGCTATTACAGGGTAAACATACGTTATTCTTTGCAAAGAAATGATTTTATAAATCAACGAAGATCTCCATTGCAAACCGTTTGGAGTCAGACCAGGCGTCGAGATCCTTGGAATCTGATTTGGATCTAAACTTGTTCATACTCACATATACAGTAAAACCTCTCTATGACGAACACTAAATTATGTTGATTGTTATGTGTTTCAGACAGGTTACTGCTTAAAGAAAGGCTACAGTAAAACAGAAAGCTCCTAAAGTAGCTTTCTGTTTTACTGTCACCTTGGCAACTTTAAGCTGTTACCTGCTTTTTATACAATCAATTAATCATCTTTTTTAGTGGTCGGAACAGAGAGGATTACTGAACATATCTCCAGTTTAAATATTTATGATTTAATTTAGTTTTCTTTCAGACGATAATCTTGGAGCAGACGATTTAAATGCAGGAAAAGGGTTGAACCCAATATGGCGGTCATCCAAAATAAGAGCGTTGACGCCTTTACATTAGGGGTAATTAGTCCGGTAAATTGCAAAATTGTCAAGAAAAATGTAGAAAGTAGTTCCTCAGGGGCCCGTTTCATAAAACATCTTACGACAAAAACGATCGTAAGTCTAATATCAAAAATACATTTAATTTCTGATTTCAAGACGATTCCAAAAAGATGTTACAAGACAAGATTAGATTAAGGATTAAATAATTATTGAGACTTTTATAATCTGACTTACGATCGTTTTTGTCGTACGAAGTTTTATGAAACGGGCCCCTGATTAGTAAGCATTTGGGTCTAAATTTCAAAGATGGATAAGCCAGGGGAAATCGGCAAAGCAGGTTACCTGTATTAAAACATGTTAATCGTATATGTGTCCATTTTGTTTCCAACAACAAAGAATGAGCGAGTATTAATATATGTGGGAAAATCGTTATCAACAAGTACATGGAAAATAGTTCCGTAGCAACAATGACATGAAAATAGTTCCCTAGTAACAAGTGGAGATAACTTACTGGTACTGTACAGAAACAAAACTGTTCGATATAAATTTTGAATATTAACATTTGAAAGAATATTTACACCCAATATCAACATAAGCCTCAGAATTATTGCCAATATATTACATAATCACATATTCGACAGGTATTTGAATGTATACTGGATATTTGTTTATTTCATCAACTTCCTTGAATCAACGATAGTGATTTCTTGCGCAAGTTATGGAGGAAGTTAATGCTTAAAAGTACAGCGAGTGTGCTATTAGTTACAATGGAGAATACGCCAATTTTTCCCGTTTAACCCTTTCCCCCATAGAAGCGACTTTTAGCGTATTTAATTTATTCCTCCGCTGAAGAAAATAGTTCCAGTTTATACACTCATGAACAATAACCATTACAAATATTTTATATAGCCTAGTAGATTTTAGCTTAAAGCAGGCTGAAAGTAAAGCAGAATGTGCCTTAAGGCACATTCTGCTTTACTTTCAACCTGCTTTAAGTGGTCACCTGTCTTCAAAACTAGAAACAGGCTATGAGGTAAAGGGTTAAAGACAAACGAAACACAATGCAATAAAATGTTGAAAATAACAAGCGTTTGATAAACTTTGACTATTTATTTTAATCTGAGTGGCAAACAGCTTGGAGCCTGATCAGACGCCGGGTTACCAAGCGTCTGATTTAGCTCAAAGCTGTTTGCAATGTAAATAATATGTTTAGCGTAAACGCCTTCCCCACTGTATTCTAAACTCAAGACAGTTCAAGTTATGTAATTTCAATTGAAGAAATACGGACAAGTTCGATTGAAGCTATATCCG
Source organism: Gari tellinella (assembly GCA_922989275.2). Lineage (NCBI taxonomy): Eukaryota > Metazoa > Mollusca > Bivalvia > Cardiida > Psammobiidae > Gari > Gari tellinella. Next base: position 34,541,866 of record OV277872.1, read on the forward strand.
GTTCCGGTTCCAGGCCGTATTCCTCCTACAAACCGTGAACAATTAACCACCAGGGGCCCGTTTCATAAAACTTCTTACGACAAATATTATCGTAAGTCAGATTTTAAAAGTGTCAATTATTATTTATTTCTCCATCTAATCCTGTCTTGTGACATCTTTTTGGAATCGTCTTTTCAAGACGATTCCAAAGAGATGTCACAAGACAGAATTAGATAGAGATATAAGAAATAAAATGTATTTTAAAGTTTTGACATACGACCGTTTTTGTCGTACGAAGTTTTATGAAACGGGACCCAGGGGCCCGTCTAATAAACGTCGTACGACAACTATTGTCGTAAGTCAGATTCTAAAATTCTTAATTGATAATTAGTTCTCCATCTAATCCTGTCTTGTGATATCTCTTTGGAATCGTCTGAAAACGCGATTCCAAAGAGATGTCACAAGACAGAACGAGATGGAGAAATCAGAAATTAAACGTAATTTAAAGTTTTGACTTACGACCGTTTTTGTCGTACGACGTTTCGTAAGACAGAATCAGCTTCCGAGAAAAAGATAATTGATATACTAATAGGAACGTCTTTGACAAGCAGCATGCTTTCCTGCGAAAAATGGAAGAAGTGTGTTGCTAAGGACAATCAGCAAAGTTTAAGGTGGAACGCCTATAATGATATCGGGTCAATATCGGTTTTCTACTTAGAACGATCGGCCATTCTCGCCAGTTGACGGATCATACCGGACCATGCTTGGGCAGACTTCGGTAGGCGCCCTCAGTTGACGACAAAACAGATCGTTCTACGAAGAGAACCGATATTAATCGACATTGGCCAAATCTCATTTGGAGCGTTCTACCTTAAGAAGCAGACGACAACTTAGCGTGCCAAAGGTTATGACCTGATTTCACGTGTAGTAGGACGCAATGTAAGATATTTACAAGTGGCTACCATTGCTCCAGATAAGAGTGAACAAACTAAACATTTCCAAAGATTAATGTCTCTTCTAAACGCTATGTTATGACCGCTCATTAGAATCGCCTCGAAGAGACGATTCTAATGAGTGGTCACACCATAGGGTTTGGTCGAGAAATAAGAAAGTTAGTCTTTGGAATACCCACCTTATCTGAAGCCCTGGACTACGTATATGGAAAGGACATGGTCTCCTTGACTTTGTATAGGCAGTATTTGTTGCGTACACTTGAGCTATCCAAACACATTTACATTCCGTAATCAAACTGCGTTGCCATGGTAACGTACATAATGTTTAGAGGAAACAGTTTGTAAAGTTTCGTCCCGCTAAAATATTCACCTTCACACATTGGAGCTCTCATGCACACACACTTGAGCGTCGATAATTCGAAAACGCTTTTTTCGAACTCCTCTCACCTTTATTTCAAATTTGAGGATATGTACTGTTTGCCAGTTCAAATGAAGTATTGTTTTTCTCTATGGACAAAAACTGCAGTGTCTTAAGCTCACCTTTGTGTGTCTACAATGAACTCTTCAAGCAAGTATACAGGGAGAGTTCATTGCAATATCCAGAAAAACATAGCTAGGCAGACATTGACTACACTTCGGAAAGTTTCAGGGATGAATGAGTTTATGAAATCCCTAAAATTCAAAATTGTATGTATACACATTTGAACAACCAATGGTATACATTTGCAAACTCCAAATATACTGTTGATTACATTATGTCATTGATTTATCTTCTTAAAAACTTTTAGAAACATCTTGTATAATGACATCAATGACCATATATTTCGCAATTACTTGTACATTGCACGTTCAGGGAGAGAAATCCTATTAGACTTTATTGTCTTTCGTTTCAATCCCTACTTTCTGTTGTATATTTCTATGTGATGTGTATATTTGCTGAATAAATATGTTTAAACTAAACTCCATTTCAGGAATTCGCTTTCAATAGAAAACTGTTAATTATCTACAGACTCTAAGAACTTGTCCGTTTCATAGTGGTTTAACACTTAACAATGTGACCCCTAGTAACGCATAGACGCGTTATTTGAAAACAATATACACAACTGTCTTGTGCAAACAGTGAAGACCCAAATCAAAGGGCTTATTGTGTGTCATAATGCAATACATAGAAAAGTCAACCACTAAACTGGAAACTTTAATTGCCCAATATAGAAAACAAATACAGTGGAGAAGATGTTATTTTTTCCCAATACTTTACGTTATAACTATTATTTCCATTGCCAACAGTTTGGAGCTACAGTGGAGAATCTGTTATTCTTTCCCGTTTAAACGCAAACGTACGCAAACACAAAACACTAAAACGTAGAAAAGTACAACTTTTGGACAATTCTGATAATTCATGTTTATCTTGGTGGCAAACAGTTTGGAGCCTGATCAGACGCCGGGTTACCCGGCGTCTGATCTGGCTCCAAACTGTTTGCACTGCAAATAATAGTTTTAGCGTAAACGCGTTTATTGGGAAAGAATAACACATTCTCCACTGTAGATAAGACGCCAAATAAGCCGGCGTCTGACCAGGCTCCAAACTGTTTGCCACTCAGCCAGAGACAGTGTATAGCTATACACTGTCTCTGCACTCAGCTTAAAACAAGTCGTTAGAAATTTAAAACAGTTGTATTTTCTACATTTTATTGAAGTGCGTCTGTGTGTCGTTTAAATGGTAAAAATAACGTTTATTCCATTGTATAATTTAAAGCTAAATCTTGTCATGAGCCAGATCCTTGACTTTGAATTGTTCGATGAAGCGAGATCGCAATATCGAGGCTCAAATGTCTATATGTATCTCTCTTCCTCTCTCAAACACACACTCTCTCGCCGACTTTCGCTCGCGCTCTATGCACCCTCACATTAACAAATAAATTATAAGATCTTAACAATTCAACAAAATTTGAATAAGATATAAACATTATATAATGAATGAAATATCACGTGACATGTATCAACCACGCCCATCTTACAATGGATCATGATCAGTTAGTAAAACTCCTATATAGTAATTGGCGAATGCAGGGATGACGTAGAATGGCAATACCATGGACATTGTGTCTACCGGAAGTGCTACAATAATTATCTCCCTTTTTAAAAAAAAATCGAGCATCTTGAATCTGCAAACAGTTTGGATTGAGATAACACGCCGAGGCACGTTTTAACTTTGAAATAGGAATATGTTAACGCGAGTTCGAGTTGTCGAAATTATGAAATACTGGTAAGGCCGATTTAATCCAGGGCTCTCATTTCTCCGGATTTTTCCTAAATCTTCGGATTTTTTTCCCTAATAAATGGAAGCTTAAAACAGGCTGAAAGTAAAGCAGAATGCGCCTTAAGGCCGATTTAATCCAGGGCTCTCATTTCTCCGGATTTTTCCTAAATCTTCGGATTTTTTTCCCTAATAAATGGAAGCTTAAAACAGGCTGAAAGTAAAGCAGAATGCGCCTTAAGGCCGATTTAATCCAGGGCTCTCATTTCTCCGGATTTTTCCTAAATCTTCGGATTTTTTTTCCTAATAAATGGAAGCTTAAAACAGGCTGAAAGTAAAGCAGAATGCGCCTTAAGGCGCATTCTGCTTTACTTTCAACCTGCTTTAAGCATCACTTGTCTTAAAAACTAGAAACAGACTATGGGTTAAAGGTATAATAAGAAAAATCGGGCTTGAAAAATTGAAAAATTTGAAATCTTAGGATTTTTTTTTTCAACTTATGGCAGGCCTGTTAATCGAGTTCGAAGTATTGAGTTTCTACTGTATAAAAACCGGACACATTCCAGACACTTATGTTATAAAGGGTTTGAGTTAAGTTTGAAATCGTTCCCAAACATTTGATTGGTCAAAGTTGAGCAAAAGATCAAATCTAACACATCAAATGCTTGAGAGAACGATATCAGACTCAACTCAACCGCTTCAAAACATTGGACTATGATTTTAACAGACGAGTTACCGGTACCCGTGGATTAAATGATCTGATCTGTTTTTCAAATGTGGAAACCAATACTAAAATCTCTTGACAACATATTGATCTCAGAAGAATCTGGAAGGGCATGACTTGGTATCAAATCGGTTTCAAATTTCTTCAAATATAATGACGAAATGGCAAATCAACCATAAATATTCAACAACTGACTGTTTTAATCAAAGCGCTGAAAGCACTAAGAGGATCCGCGATTTGTAAAATGTGGTGGTTTTAATGTAAATAGCAGTCAGTTAATCTCTCACTTTATCCTCTACGGGGCACCTCAGTACCTGATATATGAACTCACGGTGAATACATTATCCTTATCTTTATCATTTGCAAGGCGGAAGAATATCGCGGATCCAAAAACAGGAATAGTCTATTAAGTTGAGTATCAGGGAGGATATGGTTAAATGGATACAAACAGTGTAGCCTAAAGGTTTAACCCTTTCGGCGCCGAAGTCGCATAATGATGACTTTTCAAACAGTTAGAATCTTGATCAGTCGCCGCGTCACGCGGCGTCTGATCAGTGTCCAAAAGGTTTGACACTTGTATCGACATTTTTTAAGTCATACTACATTGAATCTTACGTTGAAACGGTCTTGCAAACAAAAAGATTGAAGCAGACGACAATAAATTGGTGAAAGGGTAAAACTCTCATGATTTATTTGGCACCGAAAGGGTTAAACAAACGTTCATCATTGCATCGCCATTCTACAGTCAGTACATACACACGCATGCGCAATAGGTCCCATATTCCAGTTTTAGGACCTCTTGGTCCAATGTTATAAAGCGTTTGTTGAGTCTGAGATCATTCGCAAGCACTTGACTGGTCGTATTTCAGCTTTTGCTCAAATCTGACTAATCAAAGGCATGAGAACGATTTCAGACTCGACTCAAACTCTTTATAATATTGGGGCCTTTTTGTCCAAAGAGAACATACCTTTGTCCCATGACAACCTATTCAACGTCATATAAACATTTTTCAGAAAAAATTTAACACGTTTTTGTATATGTTAGACAATTTGTATCAATTCATCATGCTAAACTACAGTGGAGAATCTGTTATTCTTTCCCGATAAACGCGTTTACGCTAAAACTATTTTTTCTTTTACAAACAGTTTGGAGCCAGATCAGACGACGGGTAACCCGGCGTCTGATCAGGCTCCAAACTGTTTGCCACCAAGATAAACATGAAATATCAGAATTATCCAAAAGTTGTTCTTTTCTACGTTTTTAGCGCTTTGCGTTTGCGTACGTTCGCGTTTAAACGGGAAAGAATAACAGATTCTCCACTGTATAACCTGCTTCACAAGTATCGTTAGCGAAAATCTCTGTTTCAAGTTCAATATCTCTTGTTCAGTGTAGAAAACCCGCGTTCAAAACAGTTACTTTCCTGAGCAAACACCGAGTCACTCAGCGTCCGATCTAGATCCAAACTGTTGCAAATGTTGGCCAGATTAAGCTTATCATGATAACAGTTAATTGACAGTAGATCTACCAATAATTAAATTGAACGTTTTAAACTTTTCTCCGTCTTTAATCCTTTCACTGCCAATGGCGCCAAAAGTCGACTTTGCAAACAGTTTGGATTCTGATCATACGCCGCGTTAGGCGGCGTCCGATCTGGATAAAAACTGTTTGAAACTAGTATCGACAAATGGTTCAGTCAAAACAGCCCTATAAGTGACGTTAAAATTATTGCAGACGACACTTCAAATGCAGACGATATTTTGGCGGTAATAGGGTTAAAGTGGACGATATAATTGGCAGAGAAAGAGTTAAAAGGTAAAACCTGTGCTTAGCGACCGACCATTCAATAAGGAACCTTTCAGCTGACTAGTTAACCTTTTATCCAATACCCTGATTCTAGTTTTGAAGACTGGTGACCACTTAAAGCAGGTTGAAAGTAAAGCACAATGCGTCTTAATGCGCATTCTACCCTCCGTTCATATTGCTTTATGCTACCCTCTGCTCGAGTATAGAAACTATTTCTTATTGTGCATATTCATGACTGTATAACGTGGAAATACTTTCTTTGATGGAGACACAAACAAAAGGCGTAAAAAGGTGTATATATGGAGTAATTGGTTTATCCATAACATTATTAGACAAAATGCTCTGTGCCATTCATGCCTTAAATTAAGCAGTTAATTGTCATAAAAAACAGAGGAAAGACGTCGTTCTTGTCCCTAATAAACGTCCTTATGCTAAAGCAGTTATTTCCATTTCAAACAGTTTCAAGCCAGATAGGACGCCGGTTAACCCGAAGTCTAATCAGGCTCCAAACTGTTGGTCACTCAGACTATAATTTTCATTTCAAACAGTTTCGAGCCAGATCAGACTCCAGGTAACCCGGCGTCTGATCACGCTCAAACTATTTGCCACTTTCATTAAAATAAATTGTCAGGATTTTCAAAAAAAATCATTTTATTTAATAATATGTTCCTGGATTGCGTTTCCGTTTAGATTCGTATATACGGGAAAGAATAACATCTTCGCCACTGTTTTACTTACATGTATGTATGTATGTATGTATATTATATGTAGGTCTTTTTTTAATTATTGTCTTTGGGCTCCAGATTAGGGTCAGTAACGTACTATTTTTCAAACATCTGCACCATAGATTTTTGATCAGCCGTAGACATTTTAGCTGGAACCTGCTGTTGCTCAAGTAACAGAACGCTCGGTCGGTAAATATCGGTACTCTACGTATATATAGCGATCGGCCATTCTCGTCATCTGAGGGACCAAACCTAAGTATGACCCCATGATAATAAAACGGTTGATAATGAGTCTGGGATCGTTCTCAACTTTTGATTGGTCCGATCTAGGCATTCTGCACCAAATCCGACCAATAAAAAAGCTTGAAAATGACCTCAGACTGATCTTTAACGCTTTATAAGAATGGACCATGATTGATATCGACATTGGCCTGTGCCCGATCGTTTTACGAAGAGTACCGAAAATCGCCGATGTTTCACGATCTTATGAGAATGGTACTGCCTTAACACAGGTTTGACCGCATTTACCTTAAAATATGATGGGTTTTCAAATTTAACTCAGCCTCCCTTTTAACAGAAAAAATTCTCTAATACGCCCACTAAATAATGCAAATTATTTGATGTTTAAGGTAGGTGGCTGTTTAAAGAAAGGTGAATGTGAAACAGAAAGCTCCTTTATGAGCTTTCTGTTTTACTTTCATCTTGCTTTTAGCTGCTACCTGTCTTTTATTCAATCAACTAGCCTTTTTTAGTGATCGTTAAAGAGGGGTTTTACTTTAATTATAAATCATTGAGCAGCTGGACCATGTGCACCTCCTATTTGGCATTGATCTAAGCCGCTTGATCGAAAAAACTATACAATTTCAGCAACATGGAGATAAAAATACCAAATATAACGATAATGTGGAAATAGTTAAACCTATTAATATATCGAGTTAGCATGAATATTATTAAGTAAATTTACACAAAAATTCGAAAAATTGTGACAAAAACCAGAAGGGGGAGACATTTAATCACATTGCTTCGATTCCTGTCTTCAAGTACCGTAGTTTGTAGTTTAAAAACCCATTTCCTATTCTCAGCTCTGTCTTTAATCACAATAGCTATATTTGTAGAAAATCAAATACTTGAGCCTAGTCGCGGAGAAAAAGCCATCCTCGAACATTTACCTAACAGAGTAGACTAAGATCAGCAGTCGTGTTTGAATCACGTGACATAGATCAGCGTATACACTGCTTGCAGTTGTAGGATATACCTACTATCACAAACAGTGTAGATCCTGATCAGCCGTCGCGTTGGAAACGCGACGGCTGATCGGGATCTAGACTGTTTGCAACGTCCGAAGAACATTTTTCTCGCGACTCAACCCATTTGGTTTTTCAGTAAATCGTTGTGATGCGTCCATGAAATCTATTTCGCTTCCAGAAAAAAGTCACCACTTTTCTGTCGCACGTGTGCCATAATCCATGTCATAATCTGTCAAAAGTCAGCTCTCCAAAACACGACATTCACGATACTAATAGCAATTTTTCGGCAGTCTTTTGCATGTCGAGGAAATTAACTGTTCATTGTGTTCCATCCAGCGCCCGCCAAAGGCAATACACACATTATGTATTCTATCCAATTTACACAATCTTTTTTTCTCTAAACCATTAATAAACCGCACGTCAACAGTTTTTTTCACGTTCCAGGACAGTAAGCACTTTTTATCGTATTCTCCTCATTATGTTTTGATTGCATTTCTGTCAAACAGTTGTCCGAGACCTTCAGTTTGGTCTTCACAATTTGGTGGCGCGTGTTCCAATTTTGCTCTCATTTGGAGCATTTTTGTTGTTATCGCAAGAACCTTTTTTCTTTCTATACGTTACACACTCGTCTATTTTGATGTGTAAAGCTGGGTCCGTCTGCACTATTGCATTAGATACACACTATATGTTTATTACATGTCTGGTTCCTAACCAGCTGGTCCCCCGTTATGTATTAACAGCTACTAAATTATTAGAAGCATGTGGACTGGTTCCCGGGGATTGGTTCCCTGATCGTTGTTCCGTGGTCATGGAGTTATTGGACTTTAGTGAGCTGCTGGCATCGCGGACTATAACATCTGTTGTCTTCACAATGTCTGTTCAACGAAAATCAAAAGTAAACATTTTATATAAATTTACACTAAAATCATAATTACAATGACCACTCGATAGGCAATGGAAATAACTTGAAATATTAAGATTAAAAGAATTAAGCTCCTGGCAGCTATTAAAAAGACAAACTATTGACGTTTGTCTAGTTGGCCTTCTATAAAAGACGATGAAACTTATTGGTTTGATATTCACATTGTGTTAATCAGCCAAATGAATGTTCTATTATCAATGAGTCTATGCCGAGGACTTGGTGCAAAACCGTTGTAATTCCTTCACAATTGTGAAAAGAGTTACACTATTGTTGTACTAAGTGTCCTCGATGTGTAGTGACACTTAATAGCCGAAAGTATTTCCGTTGTGTAGTCGAAAAAAGTTCGCCGAAAAAAAAGTCCAAATTACTGTGCCGCAGCATACTATTAGTATTTTGTAAATAAATTTTCACATTTTTGTGCTTTTTATGTAATACATGGATACCAGAGCACAAACAAAGTTCCTTATTTAATTTCAGTCTGCCATATTAGCAAGACACGAACGACAACTGCTATCAATTTGTCTCAAATTCTGCCAAATTACTCCCCTTTCATATAGAAAAGAAGAGTAGAGTATTTCAATCTTTTGATACATATGAATTCGATTTTTTACCAAGAAACAGACACTTTTCTTTTCAAGTTTATATAATTTCCTTGCTTTTCATGTACGGTTTCTATGGTAAACGTAGGAGTTTTCATGTTAAACAAGTACATTTTTGAAATCGAAAGTACACAGTATGCAATATACACTGAGCCCGTTTGTGTCAAAGCGAGCACATCGCATTGCCAACACGAAACGGTACACACTTATCACGATATCAGATTTACTATCAGTCAGAACGATAAAAAGAGTAACGAAACAAGATATATGCAGTCTAGTATGGGAATAGTTTTTGAATTTTTTTGCGCCGCTATCACGTGACAATATTTAAATGAATGATAGTGTGGCAAAGCGTAGGCGCTCGCACTGACTTCCGCTGTTTTGAAATATTGCATGCGCGTATAGCGAAAGTGTGTAAGTGAAGAGAATAGAAAGAAAACAGGTTTGTTATCATAAATGTGGTTTGCCGTGAAATCATGTCAGCTAAGTGACATGACCCTGCTTTGACCGTTGCCTATGTCAGAAGGTACAGGGGCCCGTCTTTGAAAACGTCATACGACAAAATATTGTCGTAAGTCCGATTATAAAATTCTCTATCATTATTTATTTCTCCATCTAAGCCAGTCTTGTAACATTTCTTTGAAATCGTCTAGAAAAGACGATTCCAAAGAGATGTCACAAGACAGGATTATATGGATAATCAAGAAGTCATATGTAAATTAAGAAATAATCTATGTTCTACCGTTGTGAAACGGTATTTTACAACGGTTGGGAGTTGTGGTGCGCAGGAATTGACCACGAAGGCCGAAGGCCTGAGTGGTCAATTCCTTCGCACCACAACGACCAACCGTTGTAAAATACCGTTTCACAACGGTAGAATATATATTACATGTATTTCGATTCTAACATGACCAGATTTAAAGAAATTCATTAGAAAGGAAATCAAATGTTCCATACTTATTTCCTCAGCGGATGCAGTTTTTCGACCGAATAACTTCTTCCGCGGCATTACAACAATATAACACACAACAGCAAATTTACATTTACTGATCCACAATCTGGCATAGAACAAACATTACATGAAACAAGACAGAAGAATGGGAAAATTACAGTAACATGACTGGTTAAAAGTATATGGTCTTTACGGGCTATATGAATAATGTAAGAAATTTAAAAAACATAACGTATGAACGCACGAGGTCACGTCATGCCATATAACCGCGGGAGGAGCGGGATAGAGAAGAGCGTTGTAAAACGTCTCAGGTATACCACGATAGACATGTTCTTTGTTTATAGAGACGAATTCACGTGTCATGTTAGAATTAAAGTTTTGACCTACGACCAATTTTGTCTTACGACGTTTCGTAAGACGGGGTCCTGAACATAAGTAACGTTACTGAAACCATGGAATTTTTAGCTCACCTGAGCTAGCTCAGGGTGAGCTTTTGCAATACTTGAATGTCCGGCGTCCGTCGTGCGTCGTTCGTCGTCAACAATTTTAGTGTTTACACTCTAGAGGCCACACTATTTATCCAATCTTTCTCAAACTTGCTCAGATTGTATATTACCATCTACTTTAACCCATTATCATGTTGCAATGTCGTCTGCTACACATATAATTTCGTCTGCGAAAAACAAAACAAACTCATAATCAGGTGTATGCTTTATCAACTTAACAAAAAATGTATATTACAGTGGAGAAAACGTTTGGATGAGTTCGACTATGGTTGAAATCGGACTAATAGGTCAAGAGTAATCTACCTTTGAATTGCTAGAATTGCCATATTTAAGGGTGTTTACACTCTAGAGGGCACACTTTTTATCAAATCAATCTCAAACTTGCTCAGATTGTATATGACCATAAGAGTTCGGTTGAGTTCGATTATGGTTGAAATCTGATCAATAGGTTGAGAGTTATCTACCTTTGAATTGCTGAAAATGCCATATTCAACAGTGTTTACACTCTAGAGGCCACAATTTTTATCCAATCTATCTCAAACATATTTAAATTGTAGATAACGATAAGAGTTCAAATGTAGTTGATTTTGGTTGAAATCAGACTAATAGGTTGAGAGTTATCTACCTTTGAAATGTTGAAATTGTCATATTTAAGGGTGTTTACACTCTAGAGGCCACACTTTTTATCCGGTCTTTTTCAAACTTGCTCAGATTGTATATGACCATAAGAGTTCAAATAAGTGTGATTATGGTTGAAATCGGATCTATAGGTCAAGAGTTGTCTTCCCTTAAATTGCTGAAAATGCCATATCGAACAGCGTTTACACTTTTGAATGGATTTTGATTTTACTTGCACACAAAGTATATACCTATAAGTTCTCAAAGGAGTGCAATTATTGTTGAAATCTAATGATTGTAGCAATAGTTATCTGGCCTTGATATACTTTGAAATGCTAGAAAAGGCTTCATTTCAGTATTGTTTAGGCTCTAGTTATCTGCCCTTGGTGTACTCTACCATACTAGAATTATGAAGTTGTATTCCAAAATTGTTTACATGCTATACTACAAATTTGAATGGATTTAAATTAAAACTGATGAAACAGTAAGGTAAAGCTATCAAGCTTCAGTACAACAGGTGAGCGATATCAGGGCCATCAGACCCTCTTGTTCTTACATGCCACATACCCTTGTTTGCTCTGCATTTTTTTTCAATTGTGCATGAACGTATCTTTCGGGATAATATAGGGTAGCAACATTGGTTAGAATGAAACACTTGACATTTTTTAAACATTGGCAGTTTTTATGAATTATAAAGTAGAACTTATTTGGTGGGCCGTGTCCTCTTATGTTAATGCTTGTTTATAACAGCGCGTTGCATTTTAGTCATTTGAAAAACGACGAGTTCTACTCCTTGTTTTGTTTCTGGAAACAATTTTCAAATGAAACAATTATAGTAAACCGTTTCTTGAGTAACCAACTTTTAAGGCAGATTACTGCAAAAAACGTAATGAAGAAAACTCCGAAGGAAGCACTTTACTTTATTGTTGTCCTACATACAGTGGAGAATCTGTTATTCTTTCCCAATAAACACGTTTACGCTAAAACTATTATTTGCAGTGCAAACAGTTTGGAGCCAGATCAGACGCCGGGTAACCCGGCGTCTGATTTGGCTCCTAACTGTTTGCCACCAAGATAAACATGAATTATCAGAATTGTCTAAAAGTTGTTCTTTTCTACGTTTTAGTGCTTTGCGTTTGCGTACGTTTGCGTTTAAACGGGAAAGAATAACAGATTCTCCACTGTTCTTTATTGTTGTCCTACATAATGCTAATACGTGTCTTAACCCTTTCACATCCTTATCCCGATTACATTGATTCTTTGCATAGAGTTAAAAATCCTGATCAGACGCCGCATTACAGGACCCAAACTGTTGAAACTTTCACACTCATTTTGATATGTCTACAGACAAAATACCTAAAATTTAAACTTGAAATTTAAAAGCAGACGAATTTTTTTTAAATTGGATGACGTCACAACAATGAAGGGTTTAAGACTGGTAATACGTTTGTTCGCTGTTTTGCTTGAGAACGATTATACACCAAATCTAAAATGTTGCTCAGCTTATAAATGCTCTTAGATTGCTAACTGTAGAATTACCACTATGTGTAGTTCTGATTCCATGCATCAATATCCTATATATTTTTTGTGAATATTTTATACAGTGGAGAATCTGTTATTCTTTCCCAATAAACGCGTTTACGCTAAAACTATTATTTGCAGTGCAAACAGTTTGGAGCCAGATCAGACGCCGGGTAACCCGGCGTCTGATCAGGCTCCAAACTGTTTGCTACCAAGATAAACAAGAATTATCAGAATTGTCCAAAAGTTGTTCTTTTCTACGTTTTAGTGTTTTGCGTTTGCGTACGTTTGCGTTTAAACGGGAAAGAATAACAGATTCTCCACTGTAATAGTATCTTGCATTCTTTTCACTATAGCTAAACGCCACCTTAAACTCTCTAAATGAGCGTCTGCAAAGTTTTTGTAAAATCGACACAATTTTAAAAGTCGTTCTATGATGATCCCAACTATTTGAAATACTCCATTAACATTGCTAGAAATGGCAGTACACTTGGCAGTGAACCAATTAATTAACAGTCTAGTTTCCTATTAATGATAGTCCATATTTGAATATTTAGTAGGGATGTCAACGAATGTTCGAATATTCGAATAATAATCCTACCGAATATTCGAATACCAAAATCCCTATTCGTTACATCCCTATTATTTAGGGTTATTCTTACAATTTGCAATGTTTTGCTAATAGACAAAATGCGGAGACACTGACTAAAGGGTTCCTGTAGGAGCCTCCTGATTAAACTCTACACAGTTGACATAGGGCAATACTATTGAAATGTACGTATATGTCGTAGGCCATATTGGAATCTAGGCAGATCCGGAATCTGCCTATGTCATATTGGAATTCTGATATGGCCTAGACAGATTCCGGATCTGCCTAGGCCATATTAGAATCATATATGTATTCTAATATGGCTAGGCAGATGCGGATTCCACCTAGGCCATATTAGAATCTAGTTGTTCAAGTAATAAATAATATATACTAATAAATTAATAATAATTAACATTAGCCTATACCAATTTAGGATCTAATTATTAAAAAAAGAACAAACAAATAAATAAACCAAACCAACTACATGTAATATCCTTTTGATTATTTTCTCTATATAGTACTAGTGTATGAGACCATTATAAAATAACAGTGTATGGATTATTTAAAAACTTGAACAATTATGCAGTAAGTCTGGTTATGGAAGGAGACGAAAATAGTGTTTTATAACAACTCTGAACTACCATTGCTTGATGCTAATGCTTAATTGTTTAAACAACAATTTTTTTTTTAAAAATATATGTTATTACTTAAGCAACCAATAATTGTTCAAAAATACCTTTGTTGTTACTTAACTAAACAAGATTCTAATATGGCCTATGCATATCCGGAATCTGCCTAGGCCATATTAGAATTCCAATATGGCTTGGCCATATCAAAATTCCAATATGGTGTAGGCAGATCCGGAATCTGCCTAGGCAGATTCCAGATCTGCCTAGATTCTAATATGGCCTACGGCAAATATATGTAACTAGGATTCAGTTTGTTAAAAATTAGTATACCAACTATTTCTTATTGACAGCACTTGTCAAAGTAGATTCATTAGCATTTCATGTTTAGAAATAGCATTAGTGTTCGAGGCTATAAAACGTTTGAGTTGAGTCAAAATTCTTTCTCAAGCATTTGATTGGTCAGATTTGAGCGAAAGCTCAAATCTGACCAATCAAATGCTTGATAACGCCTTAAGACTCACTGCAACGCTTATAACGTTGTTGCTTGATTGCCAAACAGCTTTAAGCCAGACGAGGCACTAAATTACCCAACATGTCATCTGAAGCAAGACTATTTGACCTTTTTATCGCACATGTACTCTTGACGACTAAAGGTCAATGTATTCAAGGTCAAAGAAAGGTCAAGAATTACCAGAATGCGAGTTTGCGTTGGGCTGCGTGGAGGCAGCCAATGTTGAATTAGGCGTGGTTGTATTACCGTTTGATGAATTGGGTTGAGTTTTCATCAAATTAACCAATGCTGTAGATGAAGTGTCTGAAATAAGAAAATATAGATACAGTGTTCCCTCTCTACAACGACCCTCTCAACAACGACTACCTCCTTACAACGACATTTGCCGCACTTCCCTAAACTTTACAATTATGTTTAACGCTTTTACTGCTGAAGTATAGTTAGCTTAAAATGGTCGTTCATTGTTTGTTCTCAAAGTTATATATAAGTGGATATTTGGATAAAATAAATATAATAACGAGTGACAAACAGCTTAAATCCAGATCAGATGCCGCGTTTTACGCGGCGTCTGGTCTTGATTCAAGCTGTTTGCAAATGTAAGCCAAGTCTTAATTTTCCCTCTGTATTACACTGTATTACATTTTATTATTTTTCTTATAATTAAAAAGTATCCACTGAGCACGCTGGAAAAAAATCGAACTCTTTAAGAGGTAAAACTGAAAACGCATAAGATAGTCATGAAGATTGACGTTGAATATTAGAAAGCAAAACCACCGGTGTGAGCTTTGCATATGTTTTACAAACTGTGAGAAATTAAATATTATAACACCAACGGACCGAAATAATACTTGGTCAACAGCATATATATATGAACAAATAAGGCTTCCGAATATTTGATTTGCTTCTACAAAAACATGTATCTTACTTTAAATATAACAACTGTAGACATTGAAATAAATGCAGCCATACCATTGTAAATTAAAGTTATAAATATATTTGTTTTGTTAGTATATCTATTTAAGTAGACGAAAATTAAGCCTTTTATGAATATTTCGCTCTTAAACAGCATGCACATACTGCTTATGCTGAGCATCCACGTATTTAATAGAAATCATGCTACAAACCAGTTATGTAATGTTCAATATACAGTGGAGAAGACGTTGTTCTTTCCAAATAAACGCGTTTATTATAAAAACAATTATTTCCATTGCAAACAGATCGTTGCCATATCAGACACTTGATAGCGCGGCCTCTGGCCAGGCTCTGAGCTGTTTTCCATTCGGATAAAAAATATTGGTATGAAATAATTATACAATAACATCTTCTACATTTTGTTGACATTTGCTTGCGCTTCGTTTGCATATATACGAAAAAGAATATCGTACTCTCCACTATAATAAATAGTTATAGATATGGAAAGAATTAATTGAGAGGAATATACATACTTTATACCATATATCATGTAATTGTTTACCCCAAAAACTCGGAAAAATACAGTGTACTTTTTTTCACATTTATACCAACGCGACATCAAAAGCATTTGCAAACACTCTAGAATCTGTTCGAACGTCGAGGAGCTCGGTAACGGACTAGGGGCCCGTCTAACGACAAAAATGGTCGTAAGTTAAAACTTTAAAGTACATCTAATGTATGGTTTGTCCATCTAATCCTGTCTTGTGATATCTCTTTTGGAATCGTCTGTTTAAGATACTTCCAAAGAGATGTCACAAGACAGGATTAGATGCTGAAATGAATAATAACTGAGAACTTTATAATCTGACTTACGACCATATTTGTCGTGCGATGTTTCGTAAGACGGGCCCATGATCCCTAATTTTGAAATAACATGTTGATGGTTATTATAAAACATATAACATTGAACCGTATACTTTAGAAAGAGTAATCATTTTTTCATTTCTCATAAAGTTTATATACATGTACACAGGTAACACAACATAGTATCTAGGTAAAAGCGTATTTACATTCAGTCTTTAGTTGGAGGGTAATACTATACTTTATTATAACACTAGTATTTGGGAACCTGTTCTGGTACAATGTAGGAATGTGCACATATTACACGCATTGTGACGTGACAGGTTGGTAATAATTATATCACATGTCTCGGGATAAAATGCTATTTGGACATTGTAAACAATGTAGATCCAGATCAACCACATCGTCGGCTACTCATTGTATGCTCTGTGTGCAGCAGAATTGGACGACTTTTGTTGGTATCGACAATTATCAAACAGTAATATTCTGATATAAAACAACGTTAACTCTTTGAACCCTAGTCCCGCATATAGGCGTTCTTTTCAAACAGTGTACATGTGAGTAGTACACTTGTCTTGTGCAAACAGTGAAGACCCAGATCAGAGGGCTACGAAAGGAGCCCTCTGATCAGGGTCTTCACTGTTTGTCATAATGCCAAATATTGACAAAAACAACCCATAAAAGTCAGAAATGGACTAGACGAAAATGGAAACTAGAATTGTCCATTTAAAGTTTCAGGGAGGAAAGAGTTAAAACATTACAGTAATATAAGATCTACATTATTTACAACGCAATAGAATTTTCCCAAGTTGTTATTTGTTTGTTACTGGCGTGGCCGATTTCTATTTGGTCGCCACAATACCTTCACTCCCTTCTTTAGACTTTACTTTCACGTCCCGAATTCGTCTGATCATTGCAACTAATATAAAAGGATATATTTATATATCAATGAACTAAGTGTGGTCGATACCAACGTCAACTATTAAGACTCTGATACTGATAATTATTAACTAGTGTTTCAACCAATCAAAATGTCAGAAATTCGTCTGATAATTGTAACTTATATCAAAGTATATATCAATTAACCAAGGGCGGCCAATACCACCGTCAACTACATGTACGTAACTATGCTCTGATACTGATAATTATTAACTGTGTGTTTTTACCAATCAAAATGTCAGAAATTTTTCGGACCATTGCAACTATCAATTAACCAAGGGCGGCCAATACCACCGTCTGATACTAATAATTATTAACTGGTGTTTCAACCAATCAAAATGCCTCAATGACGTCATCAAACCATTTTCTGACGATCGTTACTTAGCTGTTTTTCAAACATTTTGAGTCTCAACCAGACGCTGAGTAACTCGACATCTGATCAGTCCAAATGTTTTGACACTTGTTAACCCTTTAATGAACAAATGTACCGTGAAGATTCTAACCCTTCACCGCCATATTATCGTCTGCTTCAATATTATTGTCTGCAATTCCGTTTCAATGTTAGGTTTAATGAAGTATAACTGACGTAATTTCAAAATAAGTGGCACACAGTTTTGATTCTGATCAGACGCCGCCTTACGCGGCGTCTGATCAGGATCAAATCTGTTTGAAAACGCGCTTTATGACGTCATTGAGAGTTGAGAGACTTAAATCAATTGTCCCATAACCTGATTCTAGCTTTGAAGACAGTAATGTTGCTCTCTTTAAACACGAAGGGGAGTAAAGCAGAATGTTCTGAAAGAAATATTCTGCTTTACTTTCAGCATGCTTTAAGTCACAATCTGGAAATATACTGAGATGCATTCCATGTTTCATGTTCTGGACTTCCTAGATTGGGGACTACTTTCCTAAGTGTAGAAACAATTAGAGGCGTAAAAAGGAATTTTAATGGTAAAACGGGTTTAACACCGAAAACAGATATACAACATGTTATTTCGGCATGAAAGGTCTCTGAAATAAAACCTGAATGTGTTCTTTGTAATTTACGTTCTTAAAGAACACATACCGCAAAACATGTACATAAATCAACAATATATAAAGCGCAATTTGCTGTTTACCAACATTTCTTAATAGCGTACTACAGTCACGTGATGTCGGTTCACATCACACTACCAATTGTCAATATCATAATCTAGCCCTGTTATTACAATGTAATCATAATCTATCAAAGTACCTTGATTTGGAAATGACTTTCTCCCCGAGGAACCAAAAGGCTTTCCATCCACTACACGGCATGCGAGAGAAACAAGAGCAAGATTTATAATCATACAGAGCAATCACCCGTTATTAAATGTAACATAAAAGCTCATATAGACGTCTTTATTCCACACCAGGATGCGAAATACAGGTTTATATTGAATAAAAAAAGGATATAATACTAGGAAATCATTAAATTCATAATAAAGGAGAAGAGATATACAATGTTTTAAGAAGCTTGCGTCTGGCCAAAAGAGCAATGCAGTTAAGTACTCTATCAACCAAACCCTTCACTACCTACCTAGAATACAATGGATATTAGCAAACAGTTTGGTTCCTGATCAGATGCCGCGTTAAGCGGCATCTGGTCAGGAATTAAACTGTTTGACAGTGATTACGTTATTATTTTTACTAACTTTAGCGAATTAATTTGCGAAACAACAGCAGATTATACCTGTTTAAAACAGATGACGTCATGACAATGAAGAGGTAAAGCATACAAGCAGATAGACATGTTGACAATATGATTCATTTAATTTAAAGACAATGAATATCAGACAAAATTAAACATTTATTGATTAGATGACCATTGAATATAATCTGGTATTGAATGACAACTGACTATGATCTGGGTATTAGATGGCAATTGAATATGACCAGATATCAAATGACCATTGACTATGATATGATAATATACATTATCATTGCATATGATCTTATATAAAATGGTCGTTGGATAGGATATATGATATAAACGGCTATAAGGATAATCTGGATCTGAAAATGATCTGATATTCAAAGGAAGAAAGCGATATAGAGCGACAAAGCTTAGTCCATATAGCGTTCTGCCTTTGTATATCATCTAAGCAACGTCTCATCAATTTGCATGAATGATATTCATCGGTCAATTGTAAAAACTCTGTCAACGTTCTGCTTGTTAATACCAGGCCCCGCGCTTATAAAGCGTTTGAGTTGATTCTTTGTTCGTTCCAAAGCATTTGATTGGTCCGATTTGAGCCTAGGCTCAAATCAGACCAATCAAATGCTTGAAAATGATTTACGAATCAACTCAAACACTTTATAAGCATGGACCCCGGTCACATTCCATGTCAAACTGACCTACATACGTAATGACGCAAATTTGAAATGCATCAAATTACTATTTACAATATTAGAAAAGATTTAGTCAATATGACTCCCGGGTTTGACATAATTATATGGTCATAGTTCATGACCAGCTGATCAAACATTCATAAAATGTAATGATACTGAACATTGTGAAATAAACATGATAATAATAATCAAAAATTAGCTTAGCCTTGGAAAATAGAACAGTTTCTTCTAGGGTCCGTTTCCTAAAACATCGTACGACAAATGTTGCCGTATGTCAGATTATTAAAAACCTCAATTTTTATTTTTTTCTCCATCTAATACAGTATTGTGATATTTCTTTGAAACCGTCTTTTCAAGACGAGTCCAAAGAGATTTCACAAGACAGGATTAGATAGAGAAATCAGAAATTAAATGTAATTAAAGATTTCACTTACGACAACATTTGTCGTAAGAAGTTTTATGAAACGGGCCCCAGGTCACATTCAATGGCCAACATGATAACGATGTTCTTCATGTTTATAGAATTAATTACCTTATTTATTTTCATCGTGTTATGTTTTATTCAGTGGTGTGCTATTTTATTTTTATCTCATCTGCATGCATGAGAAAATAAACTAGTAATACTTGACTTAGAAATACTCAATGTTCCCGATAAGAGGAAGTAAACAAAATAGTTTCAATTTTTTCTTCATGCCCTACGGTGTGACAACTTTTTGAATAGTCTCGTAATGAGTAGTCCTACCATATATTTTAAGCATGCATACAGATCTTTGTTTTCAAAATACCCCTCTTATTTGGAGTATTGAATACTACAGTGTTCCCTCCCTACAACGTCCCTCTCAACAACGACCCCTCTTTACAACGACATTTGCCGCAGTTCCCGAAATAGGAACATTCCCTTACGATTTTACTGCTGCCATTTCGTCTGCTCCAAATTCTCGTCTGCTGTTTTTTCCGCAAAGTTACATATAAGTGGCCATTTTTATAGAATAAATATAATGACGAGTGACAAACAACTTGAATCTAGATCAGATGCCGCGTTACGCGACGTCTGATCTGGATTCAAGTTGTTTGCAAATGTAAGTCAAGTCTTAATTTTCCCTCCATAAAACTACTCCCTCGGAACAACACCCTTAATCCACGTCTCCCGATCGGGTGTCGTTGTAGAGAGAAAGCACTGTAATTACCGATATGCGTTGATATTTAAACAAATCTTAAGAGTGTATAAAGTCGATGTAAATGTTTACAGTCAATGTACAAAGTCGATGTATATGTATAAAGTCAATGTACAAAGTCGATGTAAATGTATAAAGTCAATGTACAAAGTCGATGTCAATGTATATAGTCAATGTATCAAGTCTATGTAAATGTATAAAGTCAATGTATAAAGTGGATGTAAATGTATAAAGTCGATGTAAATGTATAAAGTCAATGTATAAAGTCGATATAAATGTATAAAATCAATGTATAAAGTCGACGAAAATGTATAAAGTCGATGTAAATGTATAAAGTCAATGTAATAAGTCGATGTAAGTGTATAAAGTCAATGTAAATGTATAAAGTCAATGTAAATGTATAAAATCAATGTATAAAGTCGATGTAAATGTATAAAGTCGATGTAAATGAAAGTGGAGTTAAAAATCAACACTACCTGGTGAAATCCTTTTCGACACTCCACTTTGTTCGCCTGTTTGCATAAAACAAGAGTTTAGATTAGTTTGCTATTCATTTCTTTATACAGGGCTACCCTTTTTAAGGAGCATTTACTTTTCTATAGAAAACTGTCTTACCCTTGCATTGCCATTGTGACGTTATAACCCGTCTAACACAGCCCCTGCAACAGTAGTATCTGCGTTTTTTACTTAACTCATTCACCCCTAAAAAATTTAATGAAAAATTCCAATTTCAAAATAAGTCTAGTCCATTTTTGACTATTTAGGGATGATTTTAACAATATATTTCAAAATGATAAACAGTATAAACCTTGATCAGAGGGCTCCTTAAGGAGCCCTCTGATCAGGGTCTATATTGTTTGCATAGGACAGGTAATCTTTAGAGGTACACTGTTTGTAAATGACAAGTATTCTCGTCGCTAGGGTTGAATGTGTTGAAGAGCATTGACATGAATGCCAAACAGTTTTGATCCTGAATAGATTCCTCATTACATGGCGTTTAATCAGGATCCTAACTGTTTGAAAATGTCAGTGTTGTCAACCTTGACAGTGAAAGGGTTAATACATAAATCTGTGAACAGAAACCTCCTATAGTATAGGAACTTTCTGTCTCACTTAAGTTCTGCAGTAAGTTGTAATCTACTTTAACCCTATCCCCTAGAGAAGCGCCCTTTAGCTTCTTTAATTTATTCCTCTAATGAAAAACATAGTTCACTTTTATACAGTCATGAACATGTACCAGAATAAAACAAGATTCTTTATCATAGCAGATGGTAGTTTAAAGCAGGACAAAAGCGCATTCTGCTTTACTTTAAACCTGCTTTGAAAAGGTCACCTGTCTTGAAAACTAGAAACATGCTACATTTGAGAAGACGTTATTCTTTCCCAATAAACTCGTTTACGATAAACCTATTATGTCCAATGCAAACCGTTTGGAGCCTGATCAGACGCCAGGTTTGCCACTCAGATTTAAATAAATAGTTGTAGAAATGTCAAAACGTTGTTATTTTCTACATTTTATTGCTTTGCGTTTCCGTTTCGTTAACGTTTAAACGGAATAGAATAACGTCTTGAACGTCTCTACTTTTAGACAAAGGGTTAAACTGTCTTAACCCTTTCCCCCATAGAAGCGACTTTTAGCGTATTTAATTTATTCCTCCGCTGAAGAAAAAATAGTTCCAGTTTATACCCTCATGAACAATAACCATTACAAATATTTTATATAACCTAGCAGGTTTTAGCTTAAAGCAGGTTGAAAGTAAAGCAGAATGTGCCTTAAGGCACATTCTGCTTTACTTTCAACCTGCTTTAAGTGGTCACAGTTCTTAAACACTAGATACAGGCTATGAGGTAAAGGGTTAACTCATTATCCCGTGAAACTTCCAATGGAAAAATTCCAGTTTACAATAAAGGCTGGTCCATTTTTGACTGTTTATGATTGTTGTTTTTTTTACAATATACATTTGTATTGTAATATCACAAACAGTGGAGTCCCTGATTAGAGGGCTCCTGTAGGAGCCTTCTAATCAAGGATTTCACTGTTTGCATTAGGTCAGTGTACTCTTAACAGGTACACTTTTGGTAAAGGACGCATATATGCGTCACTAGGGCTCAATGAGTTAATTTATCGTGATATACAATGTATATGACTGCTGAATACAAGTTTTTTCTTGTTTTCTAATTAATAAAAATGAAAATCTATAAGGCATGGAAACCGACACAAAAATATGCAAGATCTCTGAGTGTGCTTTAAATAGAGAAATGTAAACTAAAATAAAGTGCAAAGGAACATAAACAAGAGCACCGCATGCGGGTGCCAACGCTCGTCTGTTTTGTTATCTTAACTCATTATCCCCTGAAACTTCCAATGGACGACTCCAGTTTCCAATATAGGCTGGTCCATTTTAGACTATTTATGGTTGTTTTTGGTAATAAAATTGCAAAATGACAAACAGTGAAGTCTCTGATCAGAGGGCTCCTGCAGGAGCCCTCTGATCGGGGACATCACTGTTTGCATAGGACAAGTGTATTCTTCACAGGTACATATTTGGTAAATGACGCATATATGCGTCATTAGAGCTCAATGAGTTTAAGAAGGAACACTTCACAGTGAGATATTCTTATTGCGTTCGTCTTGTGATAAAAAACATTCATGTCACATCAGAAAATGAAATAACTATTGAGAATATCTATAAAAAGTTAGAACGTGTTATTGTAAAGATTATATCAATATGAATATTCCAGATGGGGTAACATTGTGGAAGAACATCTTTTTAACAGATTTGATATTGCTTATCATAACACACCTTAAAACCACCAAAATAGTGGACTTTACAAAGCATGCCAACTTTCTGAATGTGGATACTATTTAACCCTTTCATAGTCATATTTATCGTGAGCATGTTACCTCTTCATCGTCATATTGTGGTCTGTTTCAATATTGTTTTCTGCAATATCGTTTCAAAGTTAAATGTCAGGCAGTATTACTAAAGAAAGGACAAGGTTCACGAAGCCTCCGATTTGGCCCTGTAAAAAATGATTTTTTCTAAAAAAAGATTTTTATCTTTATTATCTGTTTATTTGTCAATATCAGATACTAATACTCCATAATATACGTACAAACGACCCAATTTCAAGTTTTGACAATTTTTATAGTTTCTTGTAAATGAACCGAAAGGCCAAAAAAGACAAAAAAGCAGATGTTTGGTACAATTCTCGGTATAAATCCTTAAAATAAACTATGAAGGCACGCATGCGACACTTCAAAATTTGGATATGTTACTTCAACTTAAATATTTATTGTATACTTAAAATATCTTTGTGTCGCATTAGTGCCTTCATTGTTTATTTCTAAGATTTATACCCTGAATTGTACCTAAAATCTGCCTTTTTGACCATTTTTGGCCTCGTGGTTCATTTACAAGAAACTATAAAGTTGTCAAAACTTGAAATTGGGTCGAATTGTATGTATAATATGAAGTATTAATATCTTAAATTGACACATAAAGAGAAAATATAGATAAAACATAAATTGGAAAAAAATTTTTTTTACAGGGCCAAAACGGAGGCTTCGTGAACCTTGTCCTTTGAAAACGAGTGTCAAATAGTTTTGATCCTGATCAGACGCCGCATAACGCGGCGTCTGATCAGGATCAAAACTGTTTGCAAATGCGCTTTATGAGATCATTGAGAATGAAAGGATTATGTCAAACTTGTGTTAGGCGAACATTCTTTGACGAAGCGTGGACCAAGGCTCGCGTCATATTATTCTAGTCAACTTGTTTATTAACCCTTAGCACGCCAAATAAATTATCGTCTGCTATATTTCTCGTCTGCTTCAAGTTTCAAAGTGCTTCAAAGTTGCTCAAAATTGCTGAAAATGTTGTCCGAGTGTCAAACAGCTTGGATCCGGATGAGACGCCGAGTTACTCGGCGTCTCATCCGGATCCAAGCTGTTTGCATATGGAGTTATAGTCGTGAGTGGCAGGCTAAGGGTTAAAAATGATAAATAATGAGCACTCATGTAAGATCCTCTATTTCAAATGTCGCACAACACACGTTCACTGTGATAATATTGTCATAAAATTAAAATGCATTATTCTGCTTTCAAAGGTTCTTTTAACCCCTTCACTGCCCATTCCGAAAACACTTTGGATCCTAATAAAACGCTGTATAACGAAGCGTCTGATTAGCATCCAAACTGTTTGACACTCACGTCAACGTTTCTTAAGTAAAAATACAAAATACGCATAAAAAATTCCAAATTTTACAAATAAGGGCAGAAGATAAATTTAAGCAGACGAACATTTGATAGTGAATGTGTAAGACGACTCATGACATCATATGGCAGTGAAATGATTATAGAGCTGGGGCCCGTTTTACAAAACGTCGTACGACAAAAACGGTCGTAAGTCAAAACATTAAAAAAATATTTTCTGATTTCTCCATCTAATTCTGTCTTGTGATATCATTTTGGAAGCGTCTTTTCAAGACGATACCAAAATATATTATTACAAGACAGGATTAGATGGAGAAAACAATGATAATTGAGCATTTTAGAATCTGACTTACGACAATATTTGTCGTACGAAGTTTCGTTAAACGGGTCCCTAAGCAAAATCGTTGTTGACTGTAAACATTGACACGATATGAGAAGGTACAGTACCCCAACACCATTTTTGTGAATAGTTACTAACATTACACACATATACTAGTACAATGGCCACTGAAAACCCACATACAGTAAAAAAACATCTCTATTAAGACGACTAATTGGTGTTAATTACCATGTGTTTAAGACAGGGGACTACTTAAAGCAATGTACTAGTAAAACAGAAAGCTCCTTTAGGAGCTTTCTGTTTGACTATCACCTTGCTTTAACCCTTTCCCCAATAGAAGCGCCTTTTAGCGGATATGATTTATTCATCCGCTGAAGAAAATAGTTCCAATTTAATCAGTAATGAATATGTATTATAGGGAATATTTTCTATATTATAGCACATGATAGCTTAAAGCAGGCTGAAAGTAAAGCAGAATGCGCCCCTAGGCGCATTCTGCTTTACTTTCAACCTGCTTTAAGTAGTCACCTATCTTAAGTAATAGAAATAGCCTATCAGGTAAAGGGTTAATCTGTCATCTGTCTTTTTTACAATCACTACGTTTTCAATTAGCTTTTATTTAAGTGGTCGTAATACAGAGGTTTACTGTAGTTTCAAAGCCGTTATGGAAATTGTTTTGTTTACGAATAGAAACGGAACAAAATATTTCGAGTTGCTATTACACTTTACAGATTAATCTGATAAATTACAATCTTAACTGTTAGACTGAGAGAGCAATATGACCTTTTATATAAATGAATTGAAACCAACCGTAAATTATTAACTTATTATATCTAGCTTCATCACATGGTACCTAGTTTTCTATATATGTTTAGCCAACAACAAAATCACTGTTTACACATTTCGATTTAGATACATGAATAAAGTTACTTCGTGTGAACAAAATAAATTGACAAAAAAGGCATTTTCAGATATCAACTTTCAGCCGTAACATTTTTATTTACATGTATTTTATTACTAATGATTACAATCCAAAATAAAATAAAGTATATTTATTTACATGTATTTTATTACAAATGATTACAATCCAAAATAAAAAATATCTCTATTTACATGTATTTTATTACCAATGATTACAATCCAAAATAAAATAAAGTAGGTAATATTTTCCAAAAAATGCCTCTTGCATCAAAGACAACATATTCTAATTGCTTATCTGTAGGATATAACTATACATCGTGATGCGTAAAACCTTTGGTTTGTCCATAAGGATATGTGGCAAACACAAGTGAAGTACAGATATAAGTTTTACATTAGAATATGTTCGTATTCTACAGAATATATCTAATGAAAAGTTTGAAAAATTGTGCTCGGCAGAAATGGTGACTTCAAAGCTGGAGAAAAAAGAGTTAAATATATAGAAAAAGGGTGCATTAGTAAATACACATAGTCTGGCCAAGGTATATGCCACGGGTACCTGCAATGTTAGGGTTACTTTTGGACAGGTGCACAGGGGGCGACGTCGCCATCTCAGCTGGTTCTGAACCTTGATAAAAAACGGTTAAAACTTTTATTAACTAAATTATGTTATGCTATATAAGTCACTTATTCCGATGGCTCGGATAGTGACGTGTAGGGATGTTTTACTAGTATCGGGGAAAACGCTTTTTTCCTTTTTAAATGAACTAAATATAAACGCAATGCAGTGCAATATAGAAATGAAAATGCTTGTCCAATTGACCGATTTATATTAATCTATGCAGCAAACAATTTGGAGCAAGATCAGACGCCGAGTTACTCGGCGTCTGATCTGGCTCCAAACTGTTTGCAATGCTCCAAACTGTTTGCAATGTGTTATCTGTTCTTGGAATGAAAATACGTTTGTTTAGATAGCACAGCGTTTTACCCACTTTGTGTGAGAAGAAACTGGGTAACTAAGAATACCCATACTTCCATATTGGTGCCACATTGGTTTGAAGATGTGAACAAACCAATGGGCTGTCCAAACAAAACTGATAATACTTAACCAGGGTTCCAGATAAGAATACCAAAACTTATGGAAATACGGTATATGTTATTACGCATATTCCAATTTTATTTCGTAATGTTTGGACAAAAACCTATGATGTGACAACTCTTTTAAATCGTCTCTTCGAGGACAATTCTAATCATTAGTGACACCATAGGTTGCGATTCGAATATAAGGTCATTAGTGTTTGAAATAATACATAATCTGGAGTTTTGCGTAACATAATGATTATCAACACCAAACAGCATAAAAAGACATAAAGATACAATGTATGTATTGACATTTATGCTAATTGCAAATTCAATAATAAAATATACCTGTGAAAGAGGGAAATTAAGTATATTTGTAGACAAAGGATGAAGAAATGTATATCAATGTAAGCGGATGACGTTGTAGAACATGTTGGTTGATATAACATGAGATAAGAACAATAATTCTTGCTGAAATCGAAGAAAACTAAAACATAAGCTTACTTTTTCGGTATACATGTACAAAATAAAAAAAAAACCTGTTTCGCCTTAGAGTACTATGCTATTAGTATATTAATTTATACATTGCATGAACATGCATACACTTTCTTACACACATACGTGTAAAATAAGCATGTTGCTATGCTTGTTACGCGGTATGTATTCATGCTTATGTTGTAACAATTATGGGTATCAATAAATACTATCCCTAGCACGCATACGTGTTAAATAAGCGTGTTGCAACTAATGCCACGCGTATGTATTCATGCTTATATTAAATTGTTAGGGGAATCAACTAGTTCCATTCCTAGGACACATACGTGTAAGATTAAAGTGTTGCAACTAATACCACGCGGTATGTACAGTGGATAATCTGTTATTATTTCCCGTTTAAACGCAAACGTACGCAAACGCAAAGCACTAAAACGTAGAAAAGAACAACTTTTGGACAATTCTGATATTTCATGTTTATCTTGGTGGCAAACAGTTTGGAGCCTGATCAGACGCCGGGTTACCCGGCGTCTGATCTGGCTCCAAACTGTTTGTAAAAGAAAAAATAGTTTTAGCGTAAACGCGTTTATCGGGAAAGAATAACAGATTCTCCACTGTATTCATGCTTCTGTTTGCTATATCTATTTTTATGGGAATCAATTATTAAAAAGCTGAAATAATTTCTTCTTTGTCACATCGGCCATTGGTCAACAGTATTCAAAAGAATGACCACATTGGGCTAAAAGATTGGATATTTACAAATGCATGCATACAGCGTTCTAAAATACAGTGGAGAATCTGTTATTCTTTCCCGATAAACGCGTTTACGCTAAAACTATTTTTTCTTTTACAAACAGTTTGGAGCCAGATCAGACGCCGGGTAACCCGGCGTCTGATCAGGCTCCAAACTGTTTGCCACCAAGATAAACATGAAATATCAGAATTATCAAAAAGTTGTTCTTTTCTACGGTTTAGCGCTTTGCGTTTGCGTACGTTTGCGTTTAAACGGGAAAGAATAACAGATTCTCCACTGTAATGATACAGCTCTTTTATGACTAACTCGTTTTTATATATTTTATGGTTGATTTTAAAAATACAATGCAACAGGACAAACAGTGGGTTCCAATTTGCATAGTTCAAGCATATATTATTGCAAAATAGTACATATTTTATAATCATACATTAATATACTTTAGGATGAGAACGAAAGCAGTGTTTGCTTATTAGGTTCTTCTCCTAACTATTTGCATAGGACATATGTATCAAATGCAGATACAATATGTGAAAATGGCGAGTATAATCGTCGCTAGGGTTTAATAGGTTAACGATTATCAGATTACTCGGATACATGTGTTCTCCTCATATACAATATAAAATAACATAGGAAGCTGTTAGTGTCTACAGTGAAACCCCTCTAAACCGGACAAGTGTGAGGACAACATAAATTTCCGGTTCAGAGGGATTTCGGGTTTAGAGGGGATTTAGCCCATAACTTGTTTCTAGTGTGGAAGATAGCTGATCACTTAAAGCAGGTTGAAAGTAAAGCAGAATGCGCCTTAAGGCGCATTCTGCTTTACTTTCAACCTGCTTCAAACTATCATCTGCTAGAATATGGACAATATTTCTGATGATACATATTCGTGAATGCATTTTTTTAGTTAAGGAATACACCAAATGCATAAAAAGGCATATTTATGGTATAATGGGTTAAAATAAAGAAGGGTTGGAAGCGCGACCAGCGTTTTTGTTCGGTTTAGAGAGAATTCCGGTATTTAGAGGTTCCGGTTTAGAGGAGTATTACTGTATATATGTGGTGTTGGTGATATATATACTAACCAGCTGATACTATTTCAGTGACTTTTAAGGGAGTGCCTGGGTTAGATGTTATTTCAACAAGCCGGGGAGCATTCTTGACGTCTGACGCCGGTGGTCGGTTTCTCGGAGGCATTCCGGGCGTTTCCGCCTCCTTGTCGGTGTGGTTCATCATGAGCATAGGTATAGACTCCTCCCCATTACGGCCTGAACAAAAGCAAAAGGGCGGAGTCACGTGAGCATAAATATGCATATGCATTAGCAGCTGCTTTACATATTAAGCTTGAAAGATTATTAGTAAGAATATACTGTAACATGTATCATGCAACGGGTTTGTTTTTAAACGTTGATATAAACGACACAAGCAGAATATTAAGCATACACGATTTGTGAGTACACGGGAATATTAAAAGTGAAGAATATTGTAGAGTGAAAATAGAAAAATATAAACCTAAATGTAAATTTTCAACAACAGTCTTTTTTATGAATATGTGATACTAAAGTATCGTAGACCGCAAACTTTATCTTAACCGACATATTTGATAGCAAAGGCAAATATGTTACGGTAACAGACAAAGCCTAAAGCAGTCCTACCCACAAGATGCTCAAGTTAATAACGTCAAATCGTATAAAAATATTGCTAAAAGAAGAAATTAATACAAAAAATGCATAGCTATTTTGAAACCGATCTCAGACTAAACTCAAACGCTTTATAAGCATGGGACCGACTGTCTTATAATTATACAAACTACCGTTCTTTCGAAATAATAAAAACATTCATATGACAAATCATATCAGAACACAACTTCTAAGCAGGGGGTATTATAGCAATGAATTGGCTACGAATGGGGGTCAAAAACTATTATCAAACGTTTTCACTCTAACATGTATATAATTTAAAGGAACCTGCAAAATTGATAATAATCAAGTTAGAAGTTTCTATTGTAGATATGATAACAGTCTGCCACGATATATATCCCTGATAAAGTCTGAAATCATCAGAAAAGTAGTGATTATCAATTACCGTAAATATCCTAAAAAATAGACACCTTGTGCTACTGCAGTACTTATCAAAAAGTTTGAACAAATTGATTTTATCACATAGTAATAAATTCAAATGATTTACACTGAATGGCTAACAATATAGACGTTGATCAGACTGTTCCCTAAGGGAGCAGTCTGATCAGGATCTACAGTGTTTGCACAAGTTTGTTTCAGGGCTGCCATTTCTCCGGAATTTTCCTTAGTATTCGGATTTTTATCCTAGCAGATCGTAGCTTAAAACAGGCTGAAAGTAAAGCAGAATGCGCCCTAAGGCGCATTCTGCTTTACTTTCAACCTGTTTTAAGCAGTCATGTGTCTTCAAAACAAGAAAAAGACTATGGGGTAATGGTACGGTGAGTAAAATTTCGTCTGAAAAATTGAAAATTTGAAATCTTAGGATTTTATTATCAACTTATGGCAGCCCTGTTGTTTGTTCCACTACTTAGGATCATTACAGTAACTATCATAATAAAAGTAACTGTTTAAGTATAAAAAAGAATGCGCCATTATGCAACACAACGTTGATGAAGAATTACTAAAAACTGATAATTATTAAATGGTATAACAATTAAAATTTGTCTTACTTCGCTGTTTAAATCATACATTAAACTGACAGAAGCATTTTAATGAATTATTATTTCTACCTAGCATAAAAAAATAAATCAGTCATTGCTTGTCACAAACAATATTTCTGAATGTGCAACATACTGTCATGAATATGTGACATATTGACATTTTTGCATTGTGCATATCCGTTTCCAAAA
The DNA here is from genome assembly GCA_922989275.2 of Gari tellinella. Taxonomy (NCBI): domain Eukaryota; kingdom Metazoa; phylum Mollusca; class Bivalvia; order Cardiida; family Psammobiidae; genus Gari; species Gari tellinella. The sequence continues at coordinate 34,573,325 of OV277872.1, forward strand.
TTCACGTGAGGTACTGTACAATCTCTTTCTAATACGACCGCAAGCATGTTTAAACAGTCGATGCAAAATGCAGGGATTGCTGCTTTAAACATTTTGATAGTAATGCAGATGTCCTATAGCCTAAAGCAATATGGCAATAAAACATAAAGCATCCATGATATTTCTGTTTTATTGTCAACTTGCTTTAAGATGGCAATTGTCAATTAGTGCAGAAGTTGTCTGCTTTTTTGTTAACTAGTTTTAAGTTGTAACCTGCCAGAACTAGATAAAATAGTCAGTGCCGACGAAGGAATTGTGAAACTTCCGAAAATTACAAAGGTAAAGAGTTTATCACTCTGAGTAATGGAAATAAAGTAATAACGCCTTTAATCTAGTCAATGAGTCGTCATATAAGTGGTTGTTATAGAGAGGTTTTACAGTACATCCAATGTTGCATTGTGCTTCACCAAATCCTAACTATGTTGCATAAAATCAGTCCAACACCGCAATGTGCATTTTCTACCTTCGTCCTTTACCCTGCCGCTCGCGAGTATTCTTACATTACTAATATAACATTTTGGTTCCAGATCATACGCCGCGTAACGCGGCATATGATCATGGTCCAAACTGTTTGACACCCGGCTTCAGGTTTCTTCAACTTTAAAATGTATAAATATGAATTTGACATCATTTGCGGAACACAATTTCAAACAAGACCATATCTTTATGGCAGGGTAACGGTTCGTCATGCATTGTACTGTAAGCAATGTTCGATTCCTTCCAAATTTATAACTCAGTTGGTTAAAATTAGCATTGCTTTAAATCATTTCTAGAGGTAGATAGAACATGGTGAAAGAAAAGCAGAAAGCCCCTGAAGGAGATTTCTGTATTGCTTTCATTTTGCTTTCAACAGGTACTTGTCTTTAAAATGAAGCAGCATTTCTGTTAAGTAGGGTAACAGGTATTACCGAATAATACCGGAAACATTAATAATAGAGCGTTATGTGGGTTTTCAGTACATATAAGCCAGTTTTACCAAACCTAGTCATTTCAAACCATAAATGAGAATTTTTAATACGTTTTCGATCCAGAAAGCGTTAGCACTTTGATAATTACTAAGGTGCTTCGAAATCATAAATATTTAGAATTAGAACAAAGGGAAATAACTCTTACAATTCTTTTAAAGTCAGCTTTAGGGCTGTTTTGACTGAAAAAGTGTCGATACTAGTGTCAAACAGTTTGGATCCTGATTAGACGCCGCGTTACTGTTTGCAAAGTCGTCTTTTGGCGCCGTTTGCAATGGAAGTAAAAACATTTCATTCGGTATTACCCGGTAATACGTGTAACCGGCAAACCTTTCGTTCGGTATTATCCGATAATACGTGTAACCGGTAAACCTTTCATTCGGTATTATCCTGTACTACGTGTAACAGGTACAGTGGTGTACTGTGCTAACTATCTATAACAATAACAACTTCACTCACATCAGAGGTGAATGATTCACCTATAAGACAAAGTAATTCCTTATTGGACAGAGTTTAGCTACCATTTCAGTAATGTAGTATCTTTACCAATTGCGAATATATTACCTATACCTCTGATACTTAAACACAACATATTTAAAGTATTTTAGATGGTCGTTATAGAAGGGTTTCACTTTATGCGAATAACGAGACAAGGGTTTTATCCTATATCAAGATTTTTACGTAAGCTATACGGCAAAATATCTCTATAACGACCACCATGTTATCTAAGTGACTGTTTCAAGCAAGGGGGAGGTTTAGCAAAAGGTTCTTTGTTTTACTTTCACATTGCTTTATGTTGTTATCTTTCTTTTATGCAAGCAATCAGCCTTCGTTTTAGTGGTCGTTTTAGACAGGTTTTACCGTGCGTTTGTTTTAGTTTGCCAAAGCAATATTAATTGCTTTAAACTATAATTAACATCAACAAGGCATTCCAAAATACCCTTGTTGTTTCATAATGGCCTATTCTTGTGCAATCAATACATATTAACAAACAAACAGTGAAATCTGAAATATTTTTTTAAAAAATGCATGCTATTCAATTGATCCTGGTGCAAACAAATTTCTGTTTCTTTTGTTATATTTTGACGATTTCATATTATTTATATATTAATACTTACTAAAGTAGTATTCTATCTTGTTACACAAACTGTACTATATATATTTCAATTGTTCAAAGTTTGCCGGTTTAGCCAAGAATAACTAGTCGACTAAAACAAAGATGAACAATACTACGCCAAGCTCGAACACTACTATGTTCTAAGTGTTATTAAGTTGTCGTGGGTGGTATATTTTTATCTAACCATTTTTGTTTTATAAATTCTTATCTGCTTAGCTTGGCTTGTTAAACCTTTGCAAACGGTCTAGACTCAGATAAAACAACGACTAAATTTACCTCTGATCAGAGCTAAAAGTGTGTGACACTCGAATTAAAGCTTCTTCTATCAAAATGTCAAAATGCTGAACTTGAAAACAATTACCGAACTACAAGAGTCAAAATACCAAAATATGACGGCGCAAAGAGTTAAACTACTGTTATAAACGTCTAATATCTTTTAAAACTCGTTTGACTGAACAACTTCCAATTCTACCCGAAAACATCAATTCCCTCATCGTGCTCTCTATAGTTCTATTCCACAAATTTGTTCCGTGAATTTAAAAGAGAAAATGTTTAAAATTGAGCCGAAACTCGATAATTCGAACTCGCGTTACTTCAAACATACCCATATTTCAAAGTTACTAGCCTCGTTTTAATTTTGAAATACGGGTTTGTGTTACTTATACGAGACAGGGCTATAAAAACTTAACTTATGACATACTGGTTAATTCGATTTAAGCGAGTTTAAAATATCGAGTTTCGACTGTACATGTATAGTTTGATGCATGATGCTACATTGGGAATTTGAAAAATAACTTTGAGGGTATTCTCCGTTAAACTGCACATATTTCCCGCAAAGAATTTTCAAATAAGAAAAAATGGATTTGTCATGCTAGTGATATTGTCTCTCATTGTAAATAATTGTCAAATCATAAAATCCTATGTTGTATCGAAACGAATATTGCCATTATTTTTCCATGTTTGTATTTGAATTTTGTTTATTAACCCTTTCCTTTACAGTAGCACATTCAAGCATATCTCCCTACTACTCCACACAACTGCCACTCTAGAAAGTTTAGTTATTATTTATTGAATGTAGGTGACAGCTTAAGGTAAGATGAAAGTAAATCAGAAATCTCATAGAGGGGATTTCTGCCTAACTGTCACCTTGATTTAACCCTTTCCCTTATAGAAGCGACTTTTAGCGCATTCATTTTATTCATCCGCAAAAGAAAATAGTTCCATTTTATACTGTCATGAATATGTACCATAAGAAATATTTTCTATATCCTAGCAGATAGTAACTTAAAGCAGGCTGAAAGTAAAGCAGAATGCGCCCTAGGGCGCATTCTGCTTTACTTTCAACCTGCTTTAATAGGTCACATATCTTAACTACTGGAAACAGGCTGTGGGGTAATGGGTTAAGCAGTTATCTGCCTTAAATACATTTTCCGTATGTGCTTTACACCGACGACTGTGGAGTAAAGGGTTAAATAAAGCAGTTATGAGAATAGCCTCAAATGAAATGTTTGGGTCACTTTAATGGAAACGAGTGATGACAACAGTCCAATGCAATAAGATATATCGCAGCGACAAAGAAGCCAAAGCAAGACTACATTTTTGCAATGAGAAAAGGTTTAAAGACAAAATCTAAAAGCTATAGATCCAAAAGGGTGGCGTCGACGCCTCCTCCGTCCCAATCGCGAACGAAAAGCATACAAATGAGACGTGCCATGACAAAACCTGCATTTATAATTTATTGAATTGCAACATTATACAGACCAAGCAACGTAGTCATCTGAGTTAGTCTACACTGCCGACGCGGCGGCTGGTCTTGATCTACACTTTTTGCAATGTAATAAGACAGGTTTTGTCATAGCTCGGCTCAAATGTATCCTCCGTAGTGGCAAAAATATTGGATTAAACAATATGTTTTATACGTATCAACACCTAAATCAGGACATTACTGCTAGCTCCATTCTATAGCATTATTGATAACAATATCATTTACGCGCTTTGACATATTAATAAATAAATAGCAAACACGAGAGCCCAAACATTTCATATTTATCAATAGAATATAGTTAAACATGCTCTGAAACGGTTTTAACAAATAAATCATTTATTTTCCAGTATTTGGGGCTATATAAATAAATAATAGCTACATTTGTACGTTATGCCCATTCTAAGTGTGAGGAAATTGAATATTTATTTAAACCGTTTCAGCGCTTGAAATAGAAAATGCAGATAAGAACTAGGTAGTATTTTCGACAATAAGTAAAAGTATTATCATATTACATGTATGGTTGATGAATCTACAGTGTCACGTACGAAGCATTTGTAAACAATTGAAATAAGTACAACTTCTCTATTACGACCACTAAAAAGAGGAATAATTGATTATATGAAAGACAGGCGGTAGCTTAAAGAAAGAAGAAAGTAAAACAGAAAGCTCCTTTAAAGAACTTTCTGTTTGTCTTTCATCTTGATTTAAGCATTGAAGTACCTGCGGTACAAATGATTAACAGCATTTGGTGATCAGCATAGAGAGGCTTTACTGTATTTCTTGTTGATAAAAAGTTACTGATATTCTAGACCTGAAACCCTCCGAGAACAGTCAAATAAAATAGCTATATGCAGCAATATGGAAACAATATACAGTGCTCCCTCCTTAAAACGGCCCTCCCAACAGCGTCCCCCTCCTTACAACGACGTTTGTCGCTGTTCCCCTAACAAGACATTTATGTGTAACACTTTAACTATTATAATATCGTCTGCTCTTTTTTCTCAAAGTTAAATATTAGTTGACATTTTGTCATGAGAAATATAATGACGAGTGGCAAACAGCTTGAATCCAAATCAGACGCCGCGTACGCGGCGGCTGATCTGGATTCAAGCTGTTTGCAAATGTAAGCCAACGACTCCCTCCGAACAACGCACAGAATAGTTGTCTCCCATTGGGTGTTTTTGTAGAGAGAGAGAACTGTATCTTCAACCTATTAATCCTTAATATGGGTATATGCGTCATTTACTTACAATGCACTAGTGACTAAGGTAAAGTTGTCCTATGCAAGCAGTATATACCTTGACCAGATGTTTCCTATAAGAGTCCTCTGATCAGGGGCTGCACTGTTTGTCATTTATACAATACGCCCTTAACATCAACCCTAATTATTCTAGAAATGGACACATGTGAAGATAATTTTGAAATTTCCAAAGGTCAATGTGTTTATAAAAAGGTAGGCAACATTACTTCGATAATACAAAAAAAACGTGTGTCGAAAATACAACCCATGTGATAAAACCTATGTAATATAAAGTGATATGAAATGTTGCATATCAATATATACAGTAGAACCTCTCCATTACGACCACTAAAAGGAAGGCTAATTGTCTGTATAAAAGACAGGTGACAGCTTAAAGCAATGTAAAAGTGAAACAGAAAGCTCCAGTAGGAGCTTTCTGTTTCATTTTCACATTGCTGTGTGTGTTATTCGTTTTTATGTCTCTTACCCGGGGTACTCTATTACAGACCTTACCCATGATCGGGGGAGCGTTTTATGCAGTCACCTGTCTTAAACGACTTATATTTGACACCATTTAGTGATCGTATTTGAGAGGTTCTACTGTAATCTGTTAAGAATAACTCCTCATGCCCCACTCGTCCGTGTCCTACCTACTGGGTCGTTATAGTGGAAGTAATACCGTCTACCTGTACACAAAACATCACATAAAACACACAATTAATTACGCACTGACAAAAACCTTACACAACTTGTCTATTTCCAGAATTATCTCCCTTTATTGCCTTAGTATGTTTTTTGAATTTGTCCAATTTATGCTTAGTGTCTACTAAATTGGACATTAGCAAATAGTGCAGACCTGATGAGACGCGGCGTCTCATCAGGGTATGCACTGTTTGTTATTTCGTATTAAACGATCCGCTGACTTGATAAATACTGCAATGTCTATAGCTAACCATTGTATATCTTTAGTGAAATATATCAGAAGCAGATAGAGTTTGGGTGAGTATCATCTCTTAATAGAAACTTGTCGATAGAGAAACAGACAGACAAATGTACGATCATACAGACTGACATCGGAAAAGGAATCAGTTTATAAATATTTTATTGCTAATATATTTCTAACCATTGAGATCAAGCCCTAATGCGTATAAACTAAGTTCTGACCAATTCAAATCTTAAGAACGATCTCAGATTAATCTAAAACGCTTTATAAGAAAAAATCCAAATGTAACATTTATGTAAATGGGATAGAATTCTGGAAATAGAAACACAAATATACATATTCAAACAAGGGATATAAAAACTGAAGTGTTATCTATACGTTATGTATTATCGTCAATGGTACTTTGAAAGCAGTTGTGCAAATACTTTCGTATCACATTTGTAAACCATGACATAAAACAATTGGCATAAACTGGTGCATGCAAACCAGCTCAGTTCTGACGTCACAGGTGATGCAATATAAAATTCATTAAAAACGCTGAGTATTTCTTTCAGTAATCATTATTCTATATCTCCAATACCAAACCCTTCTATGCTAAACTGTTCTACTTTTGAAGTGTGTCGAGTCTTAGTTCATCTTTTTGTTGTTTCTTGTTTTTTTCAAGAGAAACCAGCAGGGCAGAGCCCTAATCTAATGACATCTTTAGAAACCCTTTGATGATAATCAACATATATTGGTTACCAGTATTGAAAGAACTACATGTACTTTGAAAGTAAACATACTTTCGCAAAGTTCCTTAATTCTTATTCCTCTATAATCTCTACACGTTTTTTACACATTAACTCATGCATGGAATAATTTTTTTTATGACATTTGCTGAATATTAAACTGATGTGTTCACAAAATGCACTACATGTACTTAATAACATCATTTACCCTCTCTCTCTCTACCGTGACAGAATCGCTGATTAACAACTTTACCTAGTCCTAAAACAAATACATATGCATGCCTCTACCATGCAGTGTTGAAAGACCCTATGACTGTATTACCTGCAGCCTTTTAGGCCAGTGCTTTAAGAGCTTTTCGCTTTTACTTTCAACCTATTTTAAGCAAATACCTGTCTTCAAACCTGAAAATATGCTTTTAACTGCTACCTATTTCTAATACCATCTATTAATTTAGGTTGGGCGTCGCCATAGCTTGATTTAATTACATTTAATCTTGAGTATATAACAATAAACACATAGTTTTGCTTTCCAAAAACAAATTTGACATACACATGGACATCAAATCTTATATTTTGTCACCCGGCACGCCATATTGTCAGATATTAAATCTACAGTGTTCCAGATAAGGCTCCATAGTTATAAAGCGTTTGATATGAGTTCACAAGCATTTAATTGGTCAGATATTAGCAAAATACTCAAATATGATCAATCAAAAGCTTGAGAATGACCCCAGACTCTTCTCAAACACATTAATACAAAGGTAAGTTTACTGCACAGTGAAGAAGATGCACTTTTTTCAACTACAAACTTTTACTTCTAAAACAAATATTTCCGTTACAAACAGTTTGAAGCCTGGCCAGACGCGGGTTTATCCGGCATCCGATCAGACTTCAAACTGTTTGCCACTCAGATAGATTTTTTTTTTTAAAAGTTGCCATTTACTATATGGCATTTTAGTGCATTTAGCTTCACTGAAACGGGAAACGGTAACTTTTTTTCCATGGTAATACTGATTTTCTCATGGTTCTTTCAAACTCTATGCTGTAATTACTCATTAGAATCTTTCTTGAAGAAACGATTATAACGAGTAGTCCCAACAAAAATTTCGGTGGGGTCATAAGGAGGCAATGATAGACATATTCATTTTATTATTATTATTATTATTCGCTCTTATCTGGAACCCTGAATATATTAGAACGTATCCGTACAACTATTTGTTAATAAAACTGATGGACAATAACTGAAAATTTCACTGAAACAAATGGCCTTTGTAAACATTGAGAAAAATATCATTCCAGGTTGTGTGAAGATCATGGCAAAAACTGACAGAAAAACTGCACATATCTATCTAACAAAGCTGCATAAGGTAACTGAAATCTTGGGAAGTAAGTGTATTGAAACAAAACATAACCCTGCGAAGACAAAATACGTCATTACATGTACAGTGTCCCCTCCCTACAACATCCCCCCGAACAACGATTGCTCCCTCCCTACAACATCCCCCCGAACAACGATTGCTCCCTCCCTACAACGGCCGTCTGAAACACGATTCCCTCCTTGCACTAATGCTTGCCGCTGTTCCCCAAACGATACAAGTATGTCCAATGCTTTGTCGATTGCAATATCGTTTGCTTAGAATTGCCGTCTGCTGTTTTTTCTCAAAGTTGCGTATTAGACATTTTAAACAGAAGAAACATAAAGACGAGTGACACTAATTTCAATCCAGAATAGCATCCTCGTTACGCGGAGTCTGCGCTGGTTTCAAACTGTTTGCAAATGTACGCCAAGTCATACTGTATTCATCACTCTGCAGTGGAGAATCTGTTATTCTTTCCCGTTTAAACGCAAACGTACGCAAACGCAAAGCGCTAAAACGTAGAAAAGAACAACTTTTGGACAATTCTGCTATTTCATGTTTATCATGTTGGCAAACAATTTGGAGCCTGATCAGACGCCGGGTTACCCGGCGTCTGATCTGGCTCCAAACTGTTTGCACTGCAAATAATAGTTTTAGCGTAAACGCGTTTATTGGGAAAGAATAACAGATTATCCACTATAAGGGTATTGCGGTAATTCCCTTCCCTATAACAAATACCTTTGAACAACACACCACAACCTGTGACCCCCTTGGGTGTTGCTGTAGAGAGGGAGGCACTGTACGTACAATTTGCGCTGCAAATCTCTCTCAAGACAAAAGGGTACCCTTACTCTCGTGCATGTCGTGCAGAATATTGTTTGAGTAATTGTTCAAGGGTCTCCCTAAAATCCATCCTAAATCCCTTAATCAAATTAAGGTTCATTTGAAACTAGCAAGATTTTAAAGCAAAATAAAACTAATGTACCTATAAACAGCTACTGGAAGAGCTTTTAGCGCGACTATCGTTTTCTTTAAAAGCACCGTAGCATCGACAATGTTCCTATTTTTTAGTGATCACAATACTGAATGTCAATGACAACAATATTTTAAAACTTAAACGCTATTTTACTAATTTCGACAAACCATTCACAAACTAAACAAAAATGAAACTCTAATTATATAATTCAAAGAATTGACAGAACAATACATTTTTGGAAAACCACAGTAGCCAATACTGATTATATTAGAAAAGCTTTTCTTAATTATTATGCTTTTACTCTTGGTGCGAAAACCGAAAATCCTTGTCAACTGGCGGTTATTACCGAACCAAACTCGGCCATAGTTCGGTGCGACTCGTATTTGCCGAGAACGGCCGATTGCTCCACCAAGAGTTCCGATGTTGACCGACATTGGCCGATCTCTTTGGGATGACCTACCGTAACAACGAAATAATACTGCATTGGAGTTAAACTACTGATACCTGACTGCAAAATATCAAAAAGACCCGTTTGCATGAGAGAGAAACAGCTTTCATTTGTAAAAAATAAATATTCACTGACTGAGATGCAATCATGATACGGTGGAGAAATCATATTGCCCGTACAAACGCAACTTAACGAAAACGCAAAACAACCAAATAGAGGAAAGGGCAGATTAACTTTTTATACAAAAATAATTGACAATTTATTCCAAGCTTGTCGCAAACTGTTTGGAGCCAGATCAGACGCCGGTATACCCGGCGTCTGATCTTGCTCCAAACTGTTTGCATTGGTCAGTTTTACTTTGAAGTATAGCTATACATTCGTTTGATAGGTAAGCAATATGATTTCTCCTTCTTGCGAGTGATCGAAAATAAAGCTTGATCTAAGTGAGAAAAATGATTAGAAAAAAATATATACCGGTTGATAAGTTGACTCCTTGTGAATCTAAAAAACAAAAACACGTGTTATATAACTTATACCGTGATTGGTGTGGCATATTTTTACCTTTAACAAGTAAAGGATAAATCTACGCATATCAGTGTTTATTTATCAGAACAATATAATATATATTTTAACGTTAACTATTATAGTGTGGCTACTGAAAACCTCTGTAATTAACACAACGCAAAATATGTTTTTGTCATGCAAGTGGTTGCCCAAAAACAACAAGATAGAAATCTTGTCCGAGCTATATTTTGATCTTGCTTTAACAGCCACTTGCTTAACCCATTATTCCGTAATCTGTTTGTAGTTTTGAAGACAGATGGCCACTTAAAGCAGCTAGAAAGTAAAGTGGAATGATCATTATGACGCATTCTGCTTTTCTTTCTGTCTGTTTTAAGCTACCATCTGCTAGGATATAGAAAATATTTCTAACTATACATATTCCTGGGTGTATAAAGTGGAACTAATGAATTCAGTGGATGAGTAATTTAAAGGCGTTAAATGCGTTTTTATGGAGTAATGGGTTAAATCTCTGAAACAAAGTAGTTCGAATGGTCATACAGTGGAGAATCTGTTATTCTTTCCCGTTTAAACGCAAACGTACGCAAACGCAAAGCGCTAAAACGTAGAAAAGAACAACTTTTGGACAATTCTGCTATTTCATGTTTATCATGTTGGCAAACAATTTGGAGCCTGATCAGACGCCGGGTTACCCGGCGTCTGATCTGGCTCCAAACTGTTTGCACTGCAAATAATAGTTTTAGCGTAAACGCGTTTATTGGGAAAGAATAACGTTTTCTCCACTGTACTGGCAAACGCAAGACAACAGTAAGACAGGGTGTCTCCATCAGAACTCTCCGTATACCCGATGTTCTGCATATTTCCGTCAACTTGTCCAATGGTTATGAAGCATTTTAGAAGAATCTGAGATCGTTCTGAAGCCTTTGATTGGTCAGAATTTAGCAGAATGCTCAAATCTGACCAATCATACGCTTGACCACGACCTAAAGACTCCTTTCAAACGCTTTATGCCCATTGGTCTAGACTTAATCTCCTTCAGTGACCGCTGAATACAAATTTGACTGTGTATAATTTCTATCAAATATATCGTTTACTACCCATATATTGAACAGTTTTGCTCGGCAATTTTCCGAAAACCGGATTTTCTAAAACCGGAAGTCCCTGAAAACCGAACAAGTTCGGAAGGGTTCGGTTTCCATTGGCTTTACTATACATGGAAAAGTCACCAAAGTGAAAGTGTAAGCTAATAATAGTCTGTAATCAATCTGTAAACAAATATGTGTTCTCGTTGCAGGATGAACATTGGATCTTTGGTTGTAAACCATATAACTCTAAAAACACTATTTGTGGTAATATTGTTTTTGAAACGGACCCCTTTTGAAAAAAATCAAAACATCGTTGAAACGATCCCCATGTTCGCATTTTTTTGAAGCGGTCCAATGATTACAAAACATTTTTGAAACGGAACCTTTTTTGCAAAACACTAAATTTGCTAATAGGCCAATGTCATTCTGCTAACGATATATGACTGAAACAAATCATTGTATGGTTGGGGTTCACCGAAGGGTAAATGATTTAATTAGTCTCAAACACAAGTTTATTTACATAACTTTCCCGTAACAAAATATTTATATTTTAAATAGCAAAGAGACAAAAAAGATAGTTTTTAACAAGTCCAATGTAGGTTAGTAGTGCATTAACTTATCCGTAACAAAATTATAATATTTTATGTAGCAAAGAGACACAAATTGTAATTTTAACACGTATAGTGTATGTTAGTAATACCATTATGGGTTCAATTAATTATTCTCAAGTTTACCCCGTGGGACACTCCAATAACAGGTGATCACATAAATACATCGAAAATCATTTTGGATATAAATAATTACATGTGGATATAGTAAAAGCAACAACAATTCATGGACATTCGGCAACTGAAAAAGGACAAATACATTTGGGAAATCTTTATATCTGCAAATATCGCCAACCATTATTTATAACCCGTCTTATGAAAAGTCCTACGACAATTATCGATGTAAGTCGATTCTAAATTTCAAAAAATAGTATCTATTTCTCATAATCCTGTCTTGTGACATCTCTTTGAAAACGCCTTGAAATTACCATTTCAAAGAGATGTCATAAGACAGGATTGGTAGGGGGACTCTGAAATTAGATATATTTTAAAGTTTTGGCTTACGACCGTTTTTGTCGTACGACGTTTCGTAAGACGGGCCCTAGGGGTCCATTTCATAGACATTGTTAAATATTGGCCATTAAGACTAATAAATTGTTATTTCCAACTGTTAATGTAGGATACTACATAAGGTAGTTCGCCTCTCATACGATCTGGCCAATGTCGGGCAATATCAGTGCTCTACATACAGCGATCGGCCATTCTCTTAACCCTTTCACTTATAGAAGCGACTTTTAGCACATGCATTTTATTCATCCGCTGAAGAAAATAGTTCCAAATTATACCGTAATGAATATGTGTCATATTTAATACTTTCCTTATTCTAGCAGGTAATAGCTTAACGCAGGCTGAAAGTAAAGCAGAATGCGCCCTAAGGCGCATTCTGCTTTACTTTCAACCTGCTTTTAGTAATCAACTATCTTAAGTACTAGAAATAGGCTATCAGGTAAAGGGTTAATTACGCATAAAAGCGCGTTTGCAAACAGTTTGGTTCCTGACCAGACGCCGCGTTACGCGCGTCTGATCCGGATCTAAACTGTTTGACACTCGTATCGATATGTTTTAAGTCATACTACATTGAATCTTACTTTGAAACGATATTGCAAATAACACAGTGAATCTCACGATTAATTTTGCAGTGAAAGAGTTCAACGGACCGTCCATACTAAACTATACTCGAGCATTGTTCGGATGTGTCCGTCAATTGACGGTAATTGCCGATCGATTGCGTATAGTACTGATACTGATCTACATTGGACCGATCCCATTTAACCCTTTGAACCCTAGTCCCGCATATAGACATCCTTTTCAAACAGTGTACATGTGAATAGAACATTTGTTCTGTGCAAACAGTGAGGACCCAGATCAGAGGGCTCCGAATGGAGCCCTCTGATCAGGGTCTTCACTGTTTGTCATAATGAAAAACATTGACAAAAACAACCCTTAAAAGTCAGAAATGGACTAGACTAAAATGGAAACTGGGATTGTCCATTTGAAGTTTCAGGGAGGAAAGAGTTAAGGCCTTCTACCTGAAAGCACGATTTGAGCTTTCCTATTTACTCTCATCTTGCTTTTAGCTGTCCCCTCTTTAAACACCAATACGTACACACAGTTTATAAGTCGTATCATCGCAGGCTACAGCTTCTTAAGGCACATAACGTCTTAAGGCGGTTATGAAACGGACCCCATAGTTTTCTATACTTACGGTTCCAATTTGCACATATATATATTCTGTTTACATTCGTTGTTAGACATATACGACGAATTTAAGGTCAGTTTAGCCAAGCATAATAACCAGGTAGTTGAAATAACTGTTGACAAATTTCTAATTATCAAAACAAGTAATTTATATTATAATACCATATTTGGCTCCCAGATATTTGTATGTAATGAATGCCAAAGAATTGATATGAAAGAAATGGTGAAGTAAACTGCGCCTCCAGAGTCTGTGTGTTTGAAATGTAAAGCAAGAGTGGGAACAAACCGTGATTAAGGTAGCCTGTCCCTAATAAGATCGGGCAAATGTCGTTCAATAGCGATCCTCTACGTACAGCAATTAATCTTTCTAGTCAACTGACGGACTGAACCGAACCAGGCTCTAACACGGCACGGTCGTCAGATAACCTTTTCTAAAGTAGAAGCGCCAATTTACGCCTTTTAATTTATTCTTCCAAAAAAGAAAGTAGTTCAAATTATATAGTCATGAATATACACTATAAGAAATATATTCCATATCCTAGAAGATTGTAGCTTAAAGCAGGTTGAAAGTAAAGCAGAATGTGCCTTAAGGCACATTCTGCTTTACTTTCAACCTGATTTAAGTGGTCACCTGTCTATAAAACTTGTGTATCAGGCTATGGGCAAACGGGCTGCATACATAGAGTATCGATATTGATCGACATTGGTCAGATCCCAAAAGGACCTTACTACCTTAAGAAAAATATATAAATTATATCCGTTAGTGAATCATAGTAATGAAAAGTGGACTTCATGATATATATCCTATAAAAAATGAAGGATCACGTGAAAGTTGATGTTCAAATACCATACCCCGATGCTTGCTCCTAATGTGTAAGCTAAAACACCTTCGGCCATAGGCAATATAATATAGCAAATCCCCGCCAACTACAACCACTAATATTTTAAGATTGACTTTTTATTTGATGAAATTCGGTCAAGTAACGCCACAATACGTGGATTTATAACGAAAATGTGCATAAAGTTGACCAAGTCATTTCTGACGTCCATACGACAGTGCGTAAACCCGAGTAAACACCCCTGTACTTATGCACTTTCGTATGGACGTCAGAAACGACATGGGCGACTTTTATACACATTTACGTTATAAATTCACGTACTGTGGCGTTATTTGGCGGAATTTCATCAAATAAAAAGTCAATCTTAACAAATTAATCATTTCACGAGGGCACCACAAGAGAATTTGAGTGATCTAGTCGATTTAAGCAGCAGTTCATACTCAGATCGGACGCCGAATCAAGCGACGTCTGGTCTAAGTCTACACTGTCTGATAACATAAAGTTCTATCAAAAAATGAGAAAAATGAAAACATAGACCTGTCAATGAAAAATGGACCTATCCAGTATATACGTATTGAGAATTCATAAATGGTCTATAGCAGACGGTTACAGTGGAGAAAACGTTATTCTTTCCCGTTTAAACGCAAACGCAAAACACTAAAACGTAGAAAAGAACAATTTTTGGACAATTCTGCTATTTCATTTTTATCTTGGTGGCAAACAGTTTGGAGCCTGATCAGACGCCGGGTTACCCGGCGTCTGATCTGGCTCCAAACTGTTTGCAATAGACATAATAGTTTTAGCGTAAACGCGTTTATTGGGACAGAATAACAGATTCTCCACTGTAGTGGTTGTAATGGCATGGTTTTACTGTGTACATGTAGGTGTAAAGAGACTCAATGTAGAAAGGGGGATCATCTCCTAGTGCCAAGTAGCGACATTAAAGTATTGTCAACTTATAAAGTCGTTATAACCATAACCGGTGAAAGCAAGCGAAAAAAGCCTTATCCAAAACATACCAACTGATGTTCCATAGTGATATGGACCTGGGAAAAGAATGATAACTCTGTCAGTAATGTTTTAAATGCCCACGTTGGAATTGTGCGCCTTGCATGAAAAATGGTACCGTCAACTCTCTTCTCGTAAGAATGAGATTTACATTTTGATTTTGTTGTTGTTGTTTTAAAGAAAGGAACATGTTTTTAAACGCGTTTACAAGTGGCTTATATTGATTTCTCGATCAAACTTAAATTTACGTTTTAAGTTTCTTACAATAGCTTAATAAAAATGTATTATATTGTTTATCCCAATTTAATGGATCAAGTTTATTCCTAGATCTAGATATACCAATACATGCGTACATGTTTATATATGCTTATCTAAACTGTGCACGTCTAAATATTAGTTGGGATATACATGTAATGAACTCGAGTATATATATATACAACCAGACGCGAATACACTTTATAGTTCGGGTATACAAAGCGACAAACATGTGATAAATATACACAAACCTCTCTATTAAGACCACTATATTTTGTTCACTATTGGATGTTTAAGGCAGGTGATTGCTAAAAGCTTTCTGTTCCACTGTCACTTTGCTTTAAGCGATCATCTATCTTTTATACAATCAATTATCCTTCGTTTTAGTGGTCGTAATAGGGAGGTTCTACTGTATTTTTGTTTTGTTACTTGCAAACACTGCTTTAGAATTAAAGTACACATTTATTGTGAAGTAATTTCCTTTTTATTACTACTTAAACGAAAACTCAGTTTTGGTGATAAAAGCAGGTGCTTGTTAACCTATTACCCCATATATACGCCTCTTTACACCTCTAATTTATTCTTTCACTGAAGAAAATAGTTCCAATTTGTACAATTATGAATATCTATCATTAGAAATAGTTTCTATATTCTAGCAGATGGTATCATTAAGCAGGCTGAATGTAAAACAGAATACGTCTTAAGGCGTATTCTGCTTTACTTTCAACCTGCTTTAAGTAGTCACTTATCTTCAAACTGACTAGAAACTGGCAATGGGGAAATTGGTTAAACCTTCCCACCTATAGCCTGTTTTTACCCTTTGCCTGCTGGTCGCGACTTTATTGATTTTTGCAAACAGTTTAGATCCAGATCAGACACCGCGTAACGCGGTGTCTGATCTGGATCCAAACTGTTTGACACTCTTCTTTAGGCTTATTTACTTAAAAAATGTATAAATCTAAATTTAACAAACTTTGCAGACGACAATTTCGAAGCAGACGACATCACCGCAGGATAAGGGTTAAGTAGTGAAGGCAGTTGTTTGTCAAGAGCAGGCTGAGAGTAAAGGAGAAACGTAAGGAGCCTTCTGCTTTACTTTCAGCATGCTTTAGACTATCATCTACTACAGTGGAGAATCTGTTATTCTTTTCCAATAAACGCGTTTACGCTAAAACTATTATGTGCAGTGCAGACAGTTTGGAGCCAGATCAGACGCCGGGTAACCCGGCGTCTGATCAGGCTCTAAACTGTTTGCCACCAAGATAAACAAGAATTATCATAATTGTCCAAAAATTGTTCTTTTGTACGTTTTAGTACTTTGCGTTTCGTACGTTTGCGTTTAAACGGGAAAGAATAACAGATTCTCCACTGTACAATAGGAATATTTGTTATGGTGCATATTAATGAATGGAACTATTTCCTGTGAATGAATAAAAATTAAAGGCGTAAAAAGTCGTATTAATGGAATACTTGGTTAATGCAGAGCGAAAAGTAAATATGGACTTTTCCGCCTTGTGTCAAACATCTGCATTATACACACAAACATACCTTCCTTTGTATAGTTATATTAGATGGATTTTATTGTACAATGTATATTGAATAAATTATGTTCCTAAATATGTTACCATGGAACATTCTTAAATCTGCCAAACTGCAGAGTTTTCGGGCGTAAAATGTTTCTTTATAACAGCAGTTTTCAAGAAACTAAACTCAAAACTATCACGTATTTTTCGCATAAACTTTGCAGGGGCGGATCAATTTTTCCAAAACAACCGACGCACCAAACGGTAATTGCTAATTTCCATAACATTATGTGTTCAGTTTACGACATTATGAGGTAAAACGGCATCGTGAGATAAAACTGCGTTATGCTTTTAGACTTCGCAAATTGTATAGGCCAATTCAGATGCCGCACTTGAAATGCAGCTTCTGAAATTGATATACACTGTTCACAACATAAAATACCTCAATTATCTCGCAAATTTGCTTTTATTTGTAAAATATCCCAATATATCTACCAGAACAAATTTAACGTGACACCACCTATATTCGTCTCTTCAGAAAATTGAACCGTTGATCCGCACCTACATTGGTTACAAGAATAAGTATCGATTATATTTGCTCCAAAAGCAAACGTACACACAAGAAAAAGTCACTCTCACAGCACGCTAGTGTATCACAGCAAACCTTTCGATATGACAAAAGCATGCGAGAATTCCCTAACTGCTGTTGTTAAGGTAGTACATCCTTAATGAGATAGGAACGCAGTTAGTCAATATCGGTTGTCCACGTAGCGCGATCGGTCATTCTCGTCAGTTGACGAGAATGACCGATCGCTCTACGTGGACAATCGATATTGATCGACATTTTTCCGGTCTCATTAGAGACCTACTACCTTAAAACTCAGAATGCACTCAAGTAAAACAAATATGTGAAGATATATATATTTTTGCATGGGCGTATGTGAATAGTGTTCTTGCACGGACACGTCGGGGATTGGAATTTTCTCATGTTTGCCCTGTTACACATATGAAATTTGATAAATACTTTTTTATGTAGTATGCAATTACAACATTAGAGGAATCGTTGAAGAAATAAATAATCGTATTTTAACCAATCAGCCTTGAAAAATGATTCGTATTTTAACCAATCAGCATTGAACAAATATTCGTATTATAACCAATCAGCATTGAACAAATATCCGTATTTTAAACAATCAGCATTGAACATATATTCCTACTTGAACAAATCAGCATTGAACAAATATTTGTATTTTAACCAATCAGCATTGAGCAAAATTAATATTCGTATTTTAACCAATCAGCATTGAACTAATATTCGTATATTTGAAAGGAATCAACGTTTTACAAATATTTGTATTTATAAAGGAATCAAAATTGATCAATTATTTGTACTATTCGGAATCACTATTCAAATATCAATATTTTTTATGAAGAAATAGTTCACTCCGTTGTTCAGTTTGTATCATTATTATTTTTCTATTATTATTATAAATTTTTGCTTTTTTTATACTACCACTTGCTTCAAAACTATTGATAACATTTACTTTAAGTTTACTATTTATGGCATTATTGTATCTGAAAAACATCGCGCATTTTGGATTCCGAGCAGACGCCGAATTACTCGGTGTCCGATCTGAACCGAGACTATTTGTATAAAATGATGTGACTTGGCAGTAAAATAGTTTTTTTTAGCAGGGAAACGGTTTATATATGAAATTGACTAAAATTACTATTATTATTGATATCACCTACAGAATATTATACTATAAAGACAGTATTTCATTGCCAACAATCTTATTATATCTGCTAAACTGTATATGTCCTAGATAAGACAGAATATCTTAATTTATTTTATAGGACCTATCTACAAAAAATGAATCCTTATTTTCCAGTGGAATATATTAAAATATTCATATATCCCTGTTCTATGGTTAAAATGATTTTGTCACGTGATATGCATTGGTTCCTTGCCTGACACGAATGAAACATTGATAGAATGTATGTTCAGCGATAGCTCTGAAGGTAATTTCAAAAGTTTCCTATATATATTTGATTAAACCATTACTCCATAGCCTCTTTCTAGTTCTGAAGACAGGCGACAACTTAAAACAGGTTCAACCGGCTTTAAGCTACCATCTGCTAGGAGATATTTCTTATACTGTGTATACAAGATTGTAGCGATAGAAATGTCTTCAGTGAAGGAATAAATCAGAGGCGTAAAAATTGTGGAGTGATGGATTAACAAATCCTGTTACAAAATATATTAGCAAATGTTTGTGGTTGCATATCTATTGGTGTACTTTTTCCCTGAAATCAATAATCCGTGAGTAAAAACACTTTTCTAAAACAAAAAATGGATTAATAATAGTGTGTGTTTCGATAATTTAAATGCCCGTACAAGTGTAAATATATAATCATTTATATATATGTGCTAGTACTTGGTTATGTTACATTTCAATATAATCATCATTCAATAAATTGCATATGCCGTATGGAACCAAAAGAAATAATACCATTGCAAATAACTTCATGGCATTCGCTTTGGGTATGTAACTGCTGTCACGTCATGAGAAAAAACTGTTTCTGGATATTGAAAACATAATTATAATAACAGTGCAGAACCTGATCATTCGCCGTGCTTGACGCGCGGGCTTTATGATTAAAGTTTGCACGGTTTAAACCATGTGGTTAATTTTTATTTGTTCCCAACCAATGTGTTTGCTCTCTAGCAACCAATGTCCATCGCAAACAGATACAGTGGAGAATCTGTTATTCTTTCCCGTTTAAACGCAAACGTACGCAAACGCAAAACACTAAAACGTAGAAAAGAACAACTTTTGGACAATTCTGATAATTCTTGTTTATCTTGGTGGCAAACAGTTTGGAGCCTGATCAGACGCCGGGTTACCCGGCGTCTGATCTGGCTCCAAACTGTTTGCACTGCAAATAATAGTTTTAGCGTAAACGCGTTTATTGGGAAAGAATAACAGATTCTCCACTGTAGTACAGTGGAGAAGACGTTATTCTTTCCCGGAAAGCGATACTAATCGAAACAACAATGCAATAAAATGTAGAACATAACAGCTTCTTGAAATTGTTGAGGATTTATTTTATTCTGAGTGGCAAACAGTTTTAACTCTTTCACTTCCAACGTCGCAAAAAGTCGATTTTGCAAAAAGTTTGGACCCTGATCAGACGCCGCGCCACGCGGCGTCTGACCAGGATCCAAACTGTATGACACTCGTATCGACATTTCTTCAGTCAAAACAGCCCTAATGCTGATTTAAAAAAAAATATTGCATACGACACTACCAATGCAGACATGTTGGCGGTAATAGGGTTACAGCAGTCGATAAAACTTGGCAGTGAAAGAGTTGTAAGGCTTTCTTGGCGATAGTTTAACCCTTACCTCATAGAAGCGCCTTTTAGCACATTTAACTTATTCCTCCGCCAAAGAAAATAGTTCCAATTTAAACAGTCATGGAAATGTACCATTATAAATATTTTCTAAATCCCAGGAGATGATAGCTGAAAACAGGCTGAAAGTAAAGCAGAATGCGCCTTAAGGCGCATTCTGCTTTTCTTTCAACCTGTTTTGAGATATCACCTTTCTTCAAAACTAGAAAAAGGTATGGGGTAAAGGGTTAAAACTAATACTGATATTGCATAAACTTTAAGAGAATTTGTCTGCATTTTCAAAATACAAGTACTGTCAGTTCTATATACATTCAACTGCATTGCATTCGACCTTAGTTCTATATTATCGTGAAAGAATAACTCTCCCCATCGTAGTATAGTCTGCAGAAAACTATTCACTTTAGTATTTTGTATGCATTGTAGGATCTGTTGGACGTGCAATCAAATCGCGTCGTCTAATCTTGATCTACAATGCTTGCACTTTATGAAAAACTTCTTTCCCGTGACGCCGTCCATACCATTCACGGTAAATTGCACATTCTGTAGAGTTATCAGTTAAGTTATCTGTTACAACCTTAAATATGTGCCAGAAGCCAAAAAGACCGGTCTTAATCTACTGGTCAATATCATTTGTTATATATAGATATATAGTTCACAAAGATACATACATATAAGTATATATATATCTATCGTAGCTATAGTTACAACGAAGATTGTAAAGCGGAGGGAACATTGGGGGGATATCATATGACAAGAGTACAGTTGATCCTCGATACCTCGAACTCGCTTATTTCGAACTCAAGGTTGAGGACCCATAACGAAATCGAACCAAAATCGGTACTCTCCATACATCGATCGGCCATTCTTGTCAACAACTGAACTGTTCCGAAACATGCTTTAGCATGGTTCGAAACAGACCGGAAGTGGACGAGGATGGCCGATCGCTCTCCGTAGATTTCCGATATTGACCGACATTGGTTCGATCTCATTAGGGGTCATTATTCCTAACCAGAGCATATGCTTATAAAGCGTTTTTAAGATGAGTCTGAGATCTTTCTCAGGCTTTTGATTGGTCAGAGTTGAGCATTCTGTTCAAATCTGACAAATCAAAAGGCTGGTAACGATTCAAGACTCACCTCAAATACTTAACGGGCATGGGGGCCATATCTCAACGTTCAAACGTAGGTAATCTACCTTCTAAATTAAAAATACAAATTAGTAAAAACGTTTAAAGTGAGTTTTAGTAAAATAAACGTTTAAAAGCGAGTTCTAGTAAATTAAACGTTAAACTGCGAGTTTTAGTAAGATAAACGTTTAAAAGCGAGTTCTAGTAAGTTAAACGTTTTAAAACGAGTTCTAGTAAGTTAAACGTTTAGAAACGAGCTCTTGTAATTAAACGTTAAAAAGTGAGTTCTAGTAAATTAAACGTTAAGTTTAACCTGCGAGTTCTTGTTCGATACACTTTAAAATGCGAGTTCTAGTAAGTTAAACGTTTTCAAAAAGCGAGCTCTAGTAAATTTAACGTTAAAAAGTGAGGTCTAGTAAATTAAATTTTAAACTGCGAGTTCTAGTAAATAAAACGTTAAACTGTGAGTTCTAGTAAATTAAACGTTCAATGGGGAGTTCAGTAAACTACGCTTGAATTTTGCAGGATGAATAAGCTTAATATTTCTAGCATGTTATTCGTTATGTATCCATTCTCCCAATGGTGTGCCTACTCATCAGAATAATCTTTTCGAGAAAATCCTAATGAGATATCACATCATAGGGATTGGTTGAAACAACAACGGATATTTAGTATTTGAAACAAAAACAACACTCGTAGTACAATGAACACTGGCTTGAACGTTATACAGCGTTTAACATGATTCTGAGATCATTCTAAAGCTTCTGATTGGTCAGATCTGAACATCTGCCAAAATCTGACCAATCAAAAGCTTGTGAATGATCTCACAATCACCACAAACGATTTATACCATCAGTTCCTGAGTTTGATTACCGTAATGTTCAATTTTAGGACAGTAAGGCTTATTTCGATATAAACGATATCAAGATATCTACGATGTTACTTTGAAATGCAGGTAATTTCGACTTAAGCGAGTAGAAACTATCGAGATCCAACTGTATTGTTAGTTAGCGGACAATAGAGACCAACAGAGATCAAGAGAACTAAATACTCTATAACGTTGGATATAGGCTGGATATGTATACATATATGTATATACTTTAACAGGACTCCAGATAAGAGAAAGTATAATTAACAAACAAACATTTTCACACTCATTGCAGCTCAAACCCTATGGAATCACTACTCAATAGAATCGTTTCTTCGAGACGATTCTAATGAGTTGTAACATCATAGGGTTTAATGCAGAAATAAAGAGTTTACTTTTTTAAATAACACCTCTTATCCGGAGCTCTGAATATTTATGTAATAACACTGGTTATAAAATACACCAATATATTTACTAATACATATATAGATACCAATAATCTAAGAGGTATTGCCTATCCTAAAAGCTCTTCATATCTATCCTATTTTAACAACCAAAGTTTAAACTCATTGATCAAAGTTGGTTTCCCAAAAAATAAAATAAGTGGATAGGAGTGATTAGCAGATTGTAGCGGAACTCATTACGGGGTAGAAATTTGTTACGTTTTTTGGTGAATTATCTGTGCTTTTGTTGGCAACATTGAAGTAACAACATTTATCCTCATAAAGCTCTTCTACGTTAAGCTTTGGGAACGTGTAAAATAAAGCTTTAGCGCCCATATTTAAGGTTGTAAAACGTAGTTAGTATATGAATCATTTTGTACTACATGCGACAAAGCTTCACGAGAGATCATCATGCCGCCGTTTAGAGGACTTTTGGCTAAAGAACAAATTCATTTCTGACATTCGTCCCGGAAATCGTTCGTACAAAACATAGATTTCTTATAATTGTGCGAAACACCATAACGGCGAAATGAGGATCCAGCAAACAGCGTCATAGCGCCCTCTCGTGGAGATTCTCAAACAAACTTACTACAGAACGGTAACATTTCCTGTATAGCTCCGCCCATAGCTATATCATAAAATTGGGGAAATATTAATGGAGATATAAATAGTGTGTGACATGAATACATGTATACTAAAAGACTGAAGAACAAATAAAAAAGTACAGGTTATGAATCGCTCCCTTGTCGTTTGCCCTCACGAACCAAACAAGACAATTAAGATTGCATACCAGTTTTGAAGTTTCTGTGACTATCGCAAATGACTGTGTTTGCTCATTCGCTCCTGCAGTTTTTTAATAGACGGTTCCAGTTTCTAATTTAGTCTCGTCCATTTATCACAATTTAGAGTTGTTTTCTGCAATTTATTGCAAAATGACAAACAGTGGAGACCCTAATCAGAGGGCTCATTTAGGATCCCTCTGATCTTGGTCTACACTGCTTGCTTAGCAAAGCTATACTCTTGAAATGTACATTATAAATGACGATTATTCTCGTCGCTAGAGTTCAATGTTCTAAGCGATTAATTAATGAATATGTTCGATAATTTCTGAAGCAAGTGGCAGCTTATTATAGACCAAACACAGGTACAAATGTAGCTAAAATAGGAATTTTTGTTTGAATTTTCCCTGTATCCAAAACATGTACCACGTTTCTAAAACACGGTCTATAGGGCCGCTTTACACAAGCTAAACTGATCAAAGTAATTGTTTTTTTTTATTGACTTCTTAAATGATAATTGCGAACACCTTATCAGGCAAAACTTTTCCTAAAATGTTTTCTGTATTAATTTACTAACATTTAAATGTATAAAGCTGGTCTTAATATCTTTTTTAAAAGCTTGCTTAACACAACTTAGATGAAACTGTTCGAATATTTATCACCTCATTATGGTAAAACTTCGTGAATCTAATTTATAGTACTTCACATATTTCTTATACCTCAACACGCCTTAATGTTCTGTGAGTAAATCAGTACAGATTCTTCTATCAGATTGTTCACAGAAAGCTAACTCGAAATTAGGAGGCTTAATTGTAAAGTTAAATGAAAATATATGACCCAACGTCTAAAATACTACCACTATAAACCCCTACTATTACGAAAACTAAAATGAAGACTTGTACATGTTTTTTATCAAATGTAATGGCTTATAGCATGATGAAATTATAGCAGAAAGCTCCCAAAGCTCCTCTTGCTTTAAGCAGCGATTTTTAAAATAGTAAATGCATTCTTTTAAGTGTTTCTAAAAACAAGGTTTTGCGGTAGCGAAAGAGAGGATCAATATATTTCCTTCTCTCTGAGAACCGAGAAAATACAAGGAAAGTAATATAAAGCGTATGCAATACGTTATAACAAACCTGTATTTAATAAAATGGTTTATGCCAATAGTGTAAAAGCAGTCTATTTTATGAAACCTTATACAGTGGAGAATCTGTTATTCTTTCCCGTTTAAACGCAAACGTACGCAAACGCAAAGCACTAAAACGTAAAAAAGAACAACTTTTGGACAATTCTGATATTTCATGTTTATCTTGGTGGCAAACAGTTTGGAGCCTGATCAGACGCCGGGTTACCCGGCGTCTGATCTGGCTCCAAACTGTTTGCACTGCAAATAATAGTTTTAGCGTAAACGCGTTTATTGGGAAAGAATAACAGATTCTCCACTGTACACACGGCTTATTTATATTAAAACGTTTGAGGCCGAAAGAGAAAATACAGAGATGCGTCATCAGAAGAAAGAGCATCTGGGCAATGAATCATGTGAATACCCAGATCAACCGCTTTGTATGTCGTATGGCTTTTTATAGGGGTCTACCCTGTTTGAATACAGTGGCTTCAAATTTTATTCCTTATTTTAAACGTAATTTTATTTCATAATAAAGTACACAATCATGTAAATTACATACAATATAAGTGAATACGGATTTGACTGAAAGCTGCTGATTATGCTCACTATTGCTTCTCATCGAAACCATGTGTACTCCAGGCATGTATATCCCTTGTAAACAGTTTGGACCCAGATCAGGGGCCGAATATCTTGGCGTCTGATCAGGGGCTACAAACTGTTAGATTCGCAGATTTAAAAGAATCACCATTTCTAAAAACTGTAATATGTACATGTATATACATGATATAACACTGCATTTCGTTGATCTCTTCACTGCCTTTACTTGAGTATGATAGTTGTTTACAAATACTTTGGATCCTGATCAGACGCCGCGTTGCAGGATCAAACCTATTTGACAATCACTTCATTTGCAATACTTCTTTGCGGTTCTATAGCAGCGGTTGACCCGAGTACTCACTTATCCATGGTCCTGTTGTTTTACGCCGCGGCTCGAGTTTATATACAATATAAAGCAATATTACACGGGCAAACGACCGAAGGGAGGTAATAAATGTTGCTTAAATAAAACAAGTAGTATACGGAGTATGATGAATATGGACATGTATATATACAGCAAAGGAGAAGTCGTCACAAGATAAAGAACAATAGCCTTGACTCAAACGACAAGCACAAACATTGTAGAAGAAACGTGAAGCAATGAGTGGAATGGTCTTGTACATCTATTGACATAGTGATTACAACTACAGCGTGTTGTATCAAGAGCTAACATACCAACCCTTCTCCTGGTGAGTATTACTTATATTACACAACTCCACCGAACTATTTAATCTATAATTTGAACTATTGTATTAACCTTTATCATGCTGAATTGTCGTCTGCTTAAATATATCGTTTACTAAAAAGATAAAATAATTTTTTATCTTTTTCAAAATTTGAGAAAATATTAATATGAGTGGCAAACAGCTTTGATCCAGATCAGATGCCGCGTAAAGCGGCATCTGATCTGGACCCTAGCTGTTTGCAAATGTTAGTCGGGTTGCGTTTGGCACGATGGGGTTTAAAGTAAAGCGGAAAAGGTTCACACTCGTGTCAGAGGGATCCTATAACAGAACGTTGAAGATCTTGATCAGACATTGTTCAGGAACTGTCTGATTTGGATCTACATTGTTTTCAAAAGCGGCAATGTACACTTATATCAGGAGAAGGGTTAAAACAGTTTAGATACATGGTTTAAACTACCGAATCACAGTCTTGACATAATTTCAACATTTGAGCCGTGCTATGACAAAACCAGCTTTATAGCCTTGCAATATTAAACAGACTAAGCACCTTTTTCGTCCCAGACTCTGTATCTGAGTTTAGTATACAGTTCCAAGTACTGTAATACTATATAATACAACTACATGTACATTAAATGCCTGTGATACATGTTCGTGTAAATCAGTGTTGATCAAGGTCGGTCGTCGCGTCTTTGGCGCAGCCGCTGGACTTGATCTACATTATTTGCAATGCAATAAGACAGGTTTTGGTCATGGCACGGCTCATTTACATTATATCAAGAACTTATATGTATTATCAGAGTTGATATAATTATTACCACTACACGTTTGCACAAAGCGCGAATATTTTGGAAAGTTTCTAAAAAGTGATTACATTTTATCAAGCCTTCATTAGATTATGTCGATTTGTTTTCGACACCGTGATTACAATGACATCGTGTAGGATTATGACATTGCATTGTATCAAAAGCTGAATATTTTAAGCCAGTTTCGATTTAGATATTACAATAATATTGCGTATGTTAATCAAATATTGATTCTTAAAAATACTGTATTTATCAGAAGCTATATTAGATTAGTCAGTTACGATATAATGGTTAAGGGTCAGTTTTCAAAAGGTTACCATAATTATATTGTAATGAATAATAGAATAATAAAATTTATACTGTAATGAATCAAGGAATGTGTTTAGTCAGGTTCGATACAGTGATTACAGTTACATTGGGTCAGTTTTGATATAGTGATTACAAGTACATTCGTTTAGTTGCTATAAAGTGATTATACTTATATTGCATTTTATCAAGAACGAATATGTTTAGTCAGATTCGATATATTGATTAAAATTACATTGATTCAGTTTTAATGAAGTATACTAGTTACACACTTGTTTCAAGAACTTATATTAATTATGTTCATTCAATTTCGAAACAAACATTTAATTACAACTATACTGGGTCAGATTTGACACGTTGATTACACTCTTTTTTAAAAAGAGAACATATAATTATGTTAAGTCAGTTTCGATATGAAATCAAGATTTAAATCACAACAAATTAAAGTGATAATACAAAAAGTGATACAGTGGAGAATCTGTTATTCTTTCCCGTTCAAACGCAAACGTACGCAAACGCAAAGCAGTAAAACGTAGAAAAGAACAACTTTTAGACAATTCTGATAATTCTTGTTTATCTTGGTGGCAAACAGTTTGGAGCCTGATCAGACGCCGGGTTACCCGGCGTTTGATCTGGCTCCAAACTGTTTGCACTGCAAATAATAGTTTTAGCGTAAACGCGTTTATTGGGAAAGAATAACACATTCTCCACTGTACATGTTATGAGTATAAACCGTTTTATATGTTGAAACATTAATTTAATTTACCAGTATTCATATATTCTGAAATAAATAAAATGTCTAAATACTTAGCAAGAATGGAGAATGTCAAACCGGGAGGCGGATTAATCCTTTACTCCATATACATGTTACTCACTTTAACGCCTTATGTATATTCCTCCACTGAAGGAAATTGTTCCAATTTATTCAGTCAGGAATGTGCATAATAAGATAAATTCCATATATCCTAGCAAATTGTAGCGTAATACATACTGAAAGTAAAGCAAATATTTGATTTTCTTTCAACCTGCTTTAAGTGATAACAGATGTAATATCTTTAAAACCAGAAACAGACCTTTGGGTAAAGGGTTAATGATTTAAAGGAGTCATCTACATTGTTTCCGTATTACATTTAGTTGTCACATGTCACAAATGAGCATACATATAAGATACATTATTGTTATGTTAAACAGATAGTCAATGGAACGTCTTTATGTAGGAAAAGAGATGTTCTCGTATAGTAGTATATTAAGCATTCGATAAATAAGGGTGCTTGTTTATAGATTTACCTTTTGTATTCAATACAGATATAAAAGTTATGTATGGTCTATATACATGCAAATTGCAATATTATGTTTACAATGATATTGTAAGTAAGAAAATAAGTTCATATGAGTATACAGACAGACTAGAGGAACATATTTTATAATGTTGATACATATTATTAACAATTAAACCAGAGAAAAAAGAATAACTTAAAAGAAAACCTGTAGTCATGTGTCTGCCGTTTTCTAATTAAAATATATGGCATTTCTGTAATCGTTTAAATCTTATAGTACTTAACCAAACTTCAATTAGGTTATTTTGACATATAATGCTACTTTAGTTGCTATAAAATGTCAATATAAGGTTTTGTATAAAATCTTTTTAACTTATATTCAACATTTTATTTCTATTGTCATTAATCGTAATAGGTTAGAAATCAAGGACTGCCATAAGTTGATTTTGAACGATAATAAGATTTCCAAAGTTTCTATTTTTGAAGCGCAATTACTTAAAGCAGATTGAAAGTAACTTACTTACACAGCCTGCTTTAAGTTACCATCTGCTAGGATAAAAAAAACCCGAAGATTTCGGAAAATCCGAAGAAATGGCAGCCCTGGAAATCTGCTGTACATGTTTCTGACAATTTAAGAATTTATTGTTATCTCTATATAGTGATACTTTCCTTTCAGTGATTATATGCAGACTGTTAACCATTTTCCCCTTATAGACTGTTTCTAGTTTCGAAAATAAGTAATTACTTAAAGCAGGTTGAAAGTAAAGCAGAATGTGCCTTAAGGCACATTCTGCCTTACTTTCAGCCTGCTTTAGGCTAAAAACTGCTAGGCTATTTACAATTTTTGTAATGGGAATTGTTCATGAGGGTATAAACTGGAACTATTTTCTTCAGCGGAGGAATAAATTAAATACGCTAAATGTCGCTTCTATTGGGGAAAGGGTTAAACAGTGTGGATCCAAATGAGACACCAATTCATTCAGCGACTCATCAGGGTACCGTTATCATACATTTACACGTAGCACGCAAAAGATTGAAATAAAATGACCTTTGAATTTACTTTGATAATTTGTCTGGATTATATCTCATATTGCAGAAAGCTTAGACCTTTTGGTAATCAATTCAAAATGATAGCTCTGATTCTATTTGTATGATTTTAAACGGGTTCATTTAGATTTTACTTTCACAAATTTATAGTAGAAAAAAACTTATTTAATAGGGACCAGTCAGTAAGGGTGTATATCGATCTCTTAATATAAGATTCGCTTAAGGTCAAGAAATGGCGCGGAAAGCTTACAGTTAAATGCATTTTAACAGCTACCTTCGGGTACATTTAACGCTGTAAATGTTTGAAAACAAACGACTGTTAAGAACGGGGAGCAGAAGCTTTTTATGCCATTTTTTGTTAAGCTGCTTTTTTGTTGACAGATGAACAAAGCAATAGTGTTTTGAGCGTTATTTAAGAGACAGTTTCGTTGCATGAACTTTAACAATATTAAGGGCTTAAACAAATTGATATATACATGTAGTTTACAGTGATATACTTATGAAATCTATCTTTTACTAACATATTTTAAAGTATTCATTTATTAGCGTTTTGACGTAAGTGCTTGAATTCGGGGCCTGGCTAAAAATATGAATAAATAAATAACTGAGATGAATGCGAACGTTTCCACAATATGTGCGTACATGAAAATGAGGTCACATTTAAGGCAACCGTTGGATAGTTTAGAGAAAACAAATCGTAGTTGAAATGTAAAGCTGCAGCCGTATTAAAACTTTGGTTGTAGGTTAACTAGTTTAAGTGTGGTTCGAAATATACTTATTTGATAAAATATATCAGAAAATGGAGTTCAAGTGATGATATTACAACACTTAATCAAGTTTGATTGAAACAGTAAAGTCCGACATTACGATCACAAGTATAAAGGATGTCTATTTTCGACTATAGGGACGTTGGTTGGTCAAAGTTGGATGGGTGTAAAACAGAAAGCTCCTTTAGGGGCTTTCTATTTTACGCCCATTCTGCTTTACGCTTACATATATATTTAATAATGACATCGATCCTTTTAGTCGGTGGTCTTAATCTCGGAAGTTTACTATACATCTAGACATTTAGCATAGCCAGAAGGAGTGAGCTTTAAACATATACCTTAAACACGCAATCTTGAAATAAATGAACATTTCGTTAAAATAATTCGACTGTAAACTTTACTTACCCATTCTTCCTATTTTAACATCCAAAGCTCCCGGATGTGAGTGCTTAATGGCGTTCATCCGTCTGTTCTGGGGTCCTCCCCCGCCTGGAATCCCTGATCCTTTTGGACCCTTTGGTCCCCTAGGTGCCTCCACGGGCAACACTCGTCTTCTCTTCTTGGGTAACTTAGATCTAGCTTGAGTGTGTGAATAGAACAGTGCGAAGTTGCTCACGATAACCGGCACTGGCAGGGCTATCGTTAACACGCCAGCCAGGGCGCACAAAGCCCCGACAAACATGCCCACATAAGTCTTAGGAACCATGTCACCATACCCGACGGTTGTCATAGTGACGATAGCCCACCACAACCCCACTGGAATACTTGTGAAATCATTATGGGGGTTGTATTGAATCCGTTCAGCATAGAATATTAGAGCAGCGAATACGACAATTCCAAGGACCAGGAAAAATATGAGAAGAACCAACTCCGACATACTCGCTTTGAACGTGTGGATTAAAATTTTCAGACCGGCCGAATGTCGGGTCAGCTTATATAATCGCATGATACGAATTATACTAAAGAATTCGAGAATATCGCTCTCCTGCTTGAGGGCAGTCAAAAGAAAATCGAGATAAAAGGACAAAGTGGCCACTATATCTATAATATTCACTGGAGCCTTGAGGAAGTCGAGTTTAACAGGGGCCACAGTCAATCGTATCATAATCTCGAACGTAAACCATGCGTTGCTTGCACACTCTATATAAAAGAACGCCTCATGCGGCTCTGTTCGTTTCTTTTCCAGCCGCCAGGTGGTGTTGCCAAATGTTGTGTTCGTCGTGGCGTTTCTTAGGACCGGAACGCGCATTTCCGGGTGAGTTTTTAAACAGAATGATAAGATGGACACGACGATGAAGAATACAGAAACAACGGCAATTATCTGAAAAGAAAAGAAAGGAAAACAATAAGTAAAGCATTAACATTTCCGCAGCTATATACCACATTCTTTTTAATTGTCGTCTGCAAACTTACCATATTATTTTGATGCATATGCAGCAGACGAAACATCGGAACGAATGTCAAAGTGTTTGGACCCCGAACAAACGCCGAATTACTCTGCGCCTGATCTAAGTCCAAACAATTTGCAATTGCCACTGCAGTGCTGTGATTGGTGGAAATTATCAAGGATTTTAAAGTGTACAAAGTAGTTTATTTCAGTTTTTAAATGTATTGCATTCGCGTTCAATTGAATAACATTTCTAAAAATAGAAATAGACGGTTAATTCGTGCATTATCGTTTCTTAAGTACTGAATATCTAAAGTTTTCTTTTGCCACAAAAAGACTTCTGTATCATTCTTGTGTCGTTAGTAACGAAATAATTAGGTTTTAATGACATCAAATGGAAAAATTGAGTTCATGAAAAATATGTTGTAGAAAGTATTTCTATGAGTCTAAAATGCAGAATGTCAAAATCAAATGCATTCATGTCATAAATCTAAACAATATTGAAAAAAACCCGAGTAGTTGAAAGAGGTTCGTTTTCTATTGTAATTTGTTTTTTGCTTCCGTTGATGTTTAGAATCTTTCACTACAACGAAAAAGAATCTTCTTTAAGATTTTATTACATGTGGTATTTTACACTAATTAATACTCAAATGTCGATAAATCGAAAAAGCATATGTCGAAAATACACGTATCTTAAAATCAAAACGTGCCTTAGTTACGTTAGAATTTGAATTATCTTTAGTGTATTTGATTTAAGTGATCTACTGTCAATGACCTTCAATGTAACAAATACAGTAAGGTTCGACTTAAGCTCGTTCGAGATATCGAATATAAAATGTACTCTAATGCTGCATTCAAAATAAAAACTACACTCAATCTACATATTTACAGTGGAGAAGACGTTCTTCTTTCCCAATAAACGCATGTACGCTAAAACTATCGTTTTCATTGCAAACTGTTTGGAGCCAGATCAGACGCCGGTTATCCGGCGTCTGATATGGCTCCAAACAGTTTGTTACTCAGCTGAAAATAAATCGTGAGCATTGTCAAAAACTGTTGTTTTTTCTACATGTCAGTGTATTGCGTTTTTATTTCGTTTGCGTTTAGACTGGAAAGAAAAACTTCCTCTTCACTGTACTACAGTATCATAGTTATCAACATATGTTAATTTGATATTCATTAAATCCAACCATTGATAATAACTTTTATCAAAACCATACTCTCTTAGGAGTGCTTACTGAGCAATTTATTACCATAGCATTCAAACCAGCCAAGCTCAAACGTACTGGCTTTTTAAAGCGTATCATAATGAAAACTTAAAAACTATTGTATTTAAAACAATACTCTAGTGTTTACTGAGCATTTATTGCTATAGCATTTATATCAGGAAAGCTCAAACGTACTGGCTTTTTAAAGCGTATTATAAGAAAAACTTAAAAGCTATTGCAATCAAATCAGTACGACAAAGGACAACTGAAAACTGTAAGCGTATTATAAGGAGAGCTTATAACACGAAGCCAGTCTGTATCATTGTTGTAACAGCATTCATATAAGTAAAACAAATGCACACTGAGAACTAAAACAGTATCTGTCAGAAAAGCTTTCGAAGTGGAGAAGACGTTATTATATTTCAATAAAATCATTTACGGGAAAACTGTTATTTCCATTGCAAACAGTTTGCCACTCATATCAAAATAAATCATTAGGAAACTTAAGAGGTTATCTTTTCAAAATATTATTGAAATGCGTTTGCGTTTCGTTTGCGCTTAAACAGGATATAACACCGTCTTCTACACTGTATAAGTATACACAATATACAAATACACACTGATAACTATAAGCGTATCGTCAGAAATTCTTATAACACGAAACTATTGGAACTATAAGCGTATCGTCAGAAATGCTTACAACACGAGACCAAACCGGTCCAAAGAAATCGGTATCTATTCGAGTGGCATACATTTGTAATCTGAACAGACACCGAGTAACGCGGCGCTTGATAGGCTGGAAACTGTATGCAAATGTCAGATAATTATCAATAGACAGCTAAAGGGTTATACAATAAGATTTAAAAATTGACTATAATAGGTATTACTTTTAGCATTCAAAACAACAAAAAAAACATTATACAATGGGACTAAAATGCGTATTTTAGCAAATGCATAAAATACAGTTTGGAGTTCATATATTTGTGTTATAGTATTCAAAACAGAAAATTAATAAACACTGAAAGCTAAACATGTATACGCGTATTTTAGTGAATGCTTCAAAATACAGTTTGGAGGTCATATAGCTGTGCTATAGTATTCAAGATAGAAAAGGGAATAAACACTGAAAGCTATAGTGGAGAAGATGGTATTCTTTCCATTTAAACGATACGCAAATACAATACAATAAAATGTAGAAAATTACAATTTTTTTTAAATTTCTGAAGTTTTTTTTATCTGAATGGCAAACAGTTTGGAGCCTGATCAGACGCCAGGTCACGCGGCTGATCTGGCTCCAAAGTGTTTTCAATCGAAACAATTACTTTAACGTAAACTCGTTTATTTGGAAAGACAGGGCTGCCATAAGTTGACATGAAAAATCCTAAGATTTCCAAATTTTAATTTTTCAAGTGCGATTTTACGAATCGTACCTTTACCCCATATACTTTTTCTTGTTTTTGTTGACATGGGACTACTTAAAGCAGGCTGTAAGTAAAGCAGAATGCGCCTTAGGGCGCATTTGACTTTACTTTCAGCCTGCTTTAAGCTACCATGAACTGGGGGAAAAATCCGGAGATTTAGGAAAAATCCGGAGAAATGGCAGCCCTGGAAAGAATTACGTCTTCTCCATTGTAAACGCGTGCCAAAGCGGATTTTAATAAAACAGGTTTGAGTTCACACATATATAATGCTATATTATTCAAAACATCAAACCACGTAAAAACCACTGCAATCTATATATGTATTATAGTAACAACTCATATACATGTATTGCAAGGTTAACAGCATATATCTTGTGATACGTATTGCAAAATTAGCAAAACTTATATTTCACTGAAGGCTAAAAGCGTGCTATAAAGAATGATTATAATACATATTTAAAAGGCACAACTCTTGCGGAACATCAGTACAAACTATGGCAAAGCGCAGTTATTTACGGATGTTAAAAGTCGGCATATAACAACAATCAATGAAAGAAGCAATATGCTAATATTTTTTATAATTCATTTAAAGGGTTTGATGTTTTTTGCTATATGCATCTAGAGGTGTATATTACATTTTTATAATAACTCATTTAGATATAATTAGATCTATATAGATAGGATAGTTTTACTATTATTCATTTAGAAGCCCGTTCCATTATGTGTTACTACACGTTAAAAGCTTATCTCATACATGACTTTTGTTATGTTACACCTCCAGAAGCATATGTAACTTATTTAGAAGTATGTAGATCTATCAGAATTTGATAAAAAAAACTCATTTCGAAGTTCCTCTAAAGTTTTTATACCTTATTTAGAAAAATAATTAAGAAAAATGAGCATTATCTGATATAACTCATTTACAGTGGAGAATCTGTTATTCTTTCCCGATAAACGCGTTTACGCTAAAACTATTTTTTCTTTTACAAACAGTTTGGAGCCAGATCAGACGCCGGGTTACCCGGCGTTTGATCAGGCTCCAAACTGTTTGCCACCAAGATAAACATGAAATATCAGAATTATCCAAAAGTTGTTCTTTTCTACGTTTTAGCGTTTTGCGTTTGCGTACGTTTGCGTTTAAACGGGAAAGAATAACAGATTCTCCACTGTATTTGTAACTATTATTACACATTAACGCTTCACTGCCGTACCCCGAGTACACTAGGTTTTTTTGCAAACATTTTAGATCCTTACCAGACGCCGCGTAACTCGTCGTCATATCAGAATCCAAACTATTAGACACTCATTCAATATTTCGTAAGTCCAAATACTGAAAAATTAAATTTAAGAAATAAACGCAGACGACAATTGTTTGAAATTGATGACGTCATGGCAGTGAATGTTTTAAGAAATGTGTGGCATTATTTGTTACAGCTCATTTAGAAGATAGGTTTTATCTGATACATTGTAATAATACATTTAGAAGTTTAGATGTAATTTTTAGAATCCATTAAGAAATATTTGGCAATAATTGTTATAATTCAATTAGAAGTCTACCTCATATAGATCTACATTATAATAACTCATTCATAATTTGTCATTATTTGTTATAAGTTATTTACAAACTTGCCTCATACATAATACTAACCCATTCATTAGTATATAATTAGTTATCATAATTCATTTAGAGTTTGTCTCATACAATGTTTTAGCTTATTTATTAGAATACATGTATATCATAATTTCTTACAATACAATCGTACAAATACACGACGATTTTAATAGATAATAATGAGGACAATCTGAAACCAAACTATACTACTAGCTCTGTTCGAACCATACAGAATTCACTGCATTCTGTGCTCAGCTGTTTTCGATATATCAAGGGTTTTAGTTTAACTATTTGAATGCCAATAATTGTCTTGTACTTATTTCTTTAAGTTAACGCTTAGGGTTTAATGTACAGTCGAACTTCGATTATATCGAAGTCGGTTTTGTCTAACATATCCGTATTTCAAAGTTAAAACGTGGCTAAGCCACGTTTTAACTTTGAAATATGGGTATGTTTGACTTAACAGAGCATGAAATGATGCAGTTCATATGTCGAACTATCGGATAGTTCGAGTTTAACGAGTACGAGATATCGAAGTTCGACTGTACTTGCAATATGCAACCCAAATTACAAACAGGTTGGATCCTGACCACGGGCGGAGTTACTCGACATTTTATCAGGATCCAAACAATTTGCTAAGAGAAAAGATGAATTTGTTCAGCGCATTCAGTGAGTTAATCCATTGGCGTTGCGTATTCGATTGGAGTTACTGATAGAATTTTACAAAATGTCAAGCCGTTACTGTCAGTTGCCCTGATCGATGTTGCCATGGTAACAGGCATAAAGTGGTGTACACGATACGGCACTGTGAGAGAATTTTACTCCTAATATAACGACGCGAAATTTTTATATAGATTATCTATGAAGAGTTCGTATACAGTGGAAAATGCGTTATTCTCTCACGTTTTAACCCCGTCCCACTCAATGACGTCTTAAAGCGCATTTGGATACAGTTTTGATCCTGATCAGACGCCGCGTAACGCGGCGTCTGATCAGGATCAAAACTGTTTGCCACTTGTTTTAAAATTATGTCGGTTATACTGCCTTTAATGTAACTTTAAAATGATAATGCAGACAACAATATTGGGGCAGACGACAAAATGGCAAAAAAAGTTCATTGGGGAAGAATAACGACTTAACCACTGTAGCTTTCAAATAATAATAAAAAAAACATAAGCGAAACGAAATAATGGAATCTAGTTAAAACGTTTTCGACAACATCTGAAAATTGAATGATTTTTTTTTAGAATGCTAGTGTTAGCTTTATTTGGCATTTTTCGAAACCATCAACGAATCCCTTACATGTATGATTTATTGGTTTATTGTTTGTTTGGTTAGATTTAGATCAAAATAAACTTTCGTAGAGACAAATCTAGAATGTGAATGTCCGTGCTTTTGATTTGAGTCGCATTTGGAATCAATTTTATCTAATTTCTAATAACTAAAATTTAAATTATGTGTAAATTTTTAGTACTTAATTTAAATTATGTATATTATATTTCATACTTTAATTAGCAGTATATTAAGCTCAAGTATCTGTTACGGAGGGGAAGACTAAACGAAACTAAACGCAAAAAACATTCAATAAAATGTAGAAATTAATAGCTTCTTATATAAATATTATGATTTATTCTTATTTGAGCGGCAAACAGTTTTTGAGACTGGTCAGATTCCGGGTTACTCGGCGTCTGATCTGGTTCCAAACATGTTACAGTTGGACATTATGTTTTAACACAAACGCGTTAATTGGGAAAGAATGACGTCTTCGCTAATTAGGCAAATGATCATAAATATTTAAAACACATGATTTAATGACGAATTGTGTGACATAAATTTATAAATAAAAGGTGTATATAAATATGCTTATACTACAGACTGAAGTTTAACAGTTAGTTGTACAGTGGAGAAGACGTTATTCTTTCCCAATAAACGCGTTTATACTCAAAATTTTATTTCCATTGCAAACAGTTTGGAGTCAGATCAGATGCCGGGTAACCATCTGATCAGGCTCCGAACAGTTTGCCACTCAGATTAAAAAAGTCGTTAGAAATTTCAAAAAAAGGTATCTTTCTTCATTTTAGTGCAATGCGTTTGCGTTTCGTTTGCGTTTAAACGGGAAAGAATAACGTCTTTTCCACTGTACATGCATATCAGGGATACCAAGATGAACGTACATATATTTCCGTAGAAAAACATATGTTATTGTGGTCAAATGCAGGACTAGATAAGTGGAAATAGCCGTTTTACCTGCCTAAGACATTATTTTCGTTAAACCCCTACAAGTTAAAACTGTTATTTTCATCCTCTTTAATAACAACTCCAACGAATGTTCATTTTCGGATCTTAAGGAAGTTGGCTGCTTAGAGTAAATGGAAATAAAGCATATAGTACACTAGGAATGTTTTTTTTTAACCCCCAGTGGGCTTTAATCTGTCACATGTATCTCACAAAATCAATTAGTATTCTTTTGAGTGTTATTAATAACATTTTGGTTTTTGTCGGAAAATGTTAAAGAGCAGAACATCAAAACTTAATAGGAGATATTGAAAAATGAGCGGAATACAGAAAATAATCTAATCTACTAAACACGTGAAAGTACACAACCTAAAAAGGCTTAAATACAACATTTAAGAGAAACACATAAAAAAAATAAAACACATAAAAAATAACACATAAAAATAACACATAAAAATAAAACACATAAAACAACTACACATAGGACAAGACGGCTACCGTTTCAGGACTTATGTGGTTGTAGAGTACTGTATTTTTGGTTACCGTCAAAATGTAGGAAAACTTATGTGACAGTATCGTAGCAGTCTTATGTACGTACGTTTCGATGTGTATCGGAAATATCTATAATAATGGGCTGAACTCCTTGCAATGCCTTACCCCGAGGTACAGTAGTTATTTGCAAACAGTTTGGATCGTGATTAGACGCCGCATTACGCGGCGTCTGATCACGGTCCAAACTGTTAGACACTCATTTAAATATTTCTTAAATCAAAATACTCTAAATATAAATTTGAGAAATAAAAGCAGACGACAATTGTTATAAATTGATGACGTCATGGCAGTAAAGGGGTTAATAGTTTGAATGACACATATTGTAGAGCCCCTCTATAAAGGCCACTAGTTGAAGTTACTTAATTTCTGTTTTAAAGGCAGATGGTTGTTTAAAACAGGATGTAAGCTTACTGTTTTACTTTCATCTTGCTTTAAGCTTTCATACTGTCTTTACAGTAATAAACTATATGTATACTTACACTGGATAATCTGTTATTCTTTCCCGTTTAAACGCAAACGTACGCAAACGCAAAGCGCTAAAACGTAGAAAAGAACAACTTTTGGACAATTCTGATAATTCTTGTTTATCTTGGTGGCAAACAGTTTTGAGCCTGATCAGACGCCGGGTTACCCGGCGTCTGATCTGGCTCCAAACTGTTTGCACTGCAAATAATAGTTTTAGCGTAAACGCGTTTATTGGGAAAGAATAACAGATTCTCCACTGTATGTTTGTGGCCGTATAAGAGGGGTTCTACTGTAAGTTAAAATGTATGTATATATATATGAACTTGATTTGAATTTTAAGTACTGTACAAGCACTCAATACTATATTTTCCAAGTTCAATATGTTTATTTTTATATTATTTAAAGAGACATATTATCATTTCTAAACAATCTTGTTTTCAAGTTTTTTAGGCGAACTTGATATGAAATTGTTGTTTTTAAGCTCTATGTGTGTACTGAATAATATTTTTTTCATGTTTTATATATTTAATTTGTACGATACTTTTCAATTTCTAAATGGGTCCTTAACAATCTATAACGCATGCTCTATATGTGTACTTGATTGGATATCTTAAAGTTCTACATCTTTTCTTAACAATCTATTTTTCATGCTCTATATGTGTACTTGATAAGATATCTTCAAGTTCTATAAGGGTTCTTAAAAAACTATTTACCATGCTCTAAATGTTCACTTGATATGTTACCTTCAAAATCTATTTGGGTTTATTGAGACTCTCTTTTCTAGTTCTATAATTATGTGCCCTTGATACGCCCTTTTCATAGTTCAAATAAGTATTTGATAAGTATGTCTTCGTTTTTATGTTTACATGATATGCTTTGCGTGGAGTTTTATTCATGTTTACTTGAAAAAATGATAAGTTCACATATGTACTTGATAATCTTGTTCTTTTTAAAGTACTTTATGAATATACAAAGAAACATATAAACCGTGTCCACTCAAAATGTGACTGCATTCGAAAACAAAGCGGCAGTCCTAACGCAGAACAAACCAATTGAAAGAAGCTTGGTGTTCTTAGTCCTGTATTACTATTAGCCCTTTTACCAATATACTGTTCCTAGTTTTGAAGCCAAGTTACTACTTGAAGCAGGCTAAGAGTAAAACAGACTGCTTCATAACGAGCATTCTGCTTTATTAACAACATGCCTTTAGCTACCAGAATGAGAGACACTGAAAATGCCTTCTGTATTTTATGTTCTGGAGTTCCTAGGAAAGGAATGTTTGTTTCCTTAGTGTAGAAATGATTAGCGGCATAACAATGGAAATTTGCTTGGAGTTTAAAGCAGGCTGAAAATAAAACAGATAGTTCCTTTGAGGAGCATTCATTTTACTTTCAAATTGCTCTAAATAGTAACCTGTTTACAAAATTAGAAACAGTCTATACGTATATTGATACATGTAACATATTGCCATAACACTAGCACCAATAGTATGATGGAATTATTATGAGAGTGACATATGAAAGCTTATATTATCCAAATTGCCAATAATTTATTACAAAGACATAACAAACACATGTTAGATTAGGACGAACAAGAAACAAAGAACTGACGTTTTGTAGCATTACAGTAAAAGCCGCCCCTTACGACCACTAACAATCGGGATTATTTGCGATATTTAACCTATTCTCGATAAATACGCATACTCGATAAACACGCCATTAGTTTATCCCTTCACAAAAGAAATAGTTCCACTTTATACAGTTATGAATATGCACCGTAAGAAATGTTTTATACATCCTACAGTGGAGAATCTGTTATTCTTTCCCAATAAACGCGTTTACGCAAAAACTATTATTTCCAGTGCAAACAGTTTGGAGCCAGATCAGACGCCGGGTTACCCGGCGTCTGATCAGGCTCCAAACTGTTTGCCACCAAGATAAACATGAAATATCAGAATTATCCAAAAGTTGTTCTTTTCTACGTTTTAGCACTTTGCGTTTGCGTACGTTTGCGTTTAAACGGGAAAGAATAACAGATTATCCACTGTACTTTCAGCCTACTTAAGCAACCATTTTTTCAGTACCTTTTTATGTGTACTAAGAAATTCCAAAAAATCACCAATACCTGCTAAATGAACTTTTTGCAATAAGGTTAAATAATATGTTGTGCGTTTCTCGTACATTAACCAATATAAGTCTATTGTCCGTCTTACGAAACGTCGTACGACCAAAACGGTCGTAAGTCAAAACTAAAAATGTATATATGTAATTTCTGATTTCTCCATACAATCCTGTCTATGACATCTCTTTGGAATCGTCTTTTAACGAGATGTCACAAGACTAGATTCGAAGGAGAAATAAAAAAGATCGAAACATTTAGAATATGACTTACGACCGTTTTTGTCGTACGATGTTACGTAGGACGGGCCCCTAGTGTCTATTAAAGTGGACATGAGCAAACAGTGTAGACTTTGATGAGATGCCGCGTCACGTGGCGTCTAATCAGAGTCTACACTATTTTCTATATCATATGAAATATTTTTTCAGTATAGAAAAAACACTGCAGAGCATATAAATCTCCCTTGTACATATAAAATGCAATCTTCCAGTAAGTATACAGGATACTTCATTGCAATATCCAGGCATAAATGGGTTACAGTGGAGAATCTGTTATTCTTTCCCGATAAACGCGTTTACGCTAAAACTATATTTTCTTTTACAAACAGTTTGGAGCAAGATCAGACGCCGGGTAACCCGGCGTCTGATCAGGCTCCAAACTGTTTGCCACCAATATAAACAAGAATTATCAGAATTGTCTAAAAGTTGTTCTTTTCTACTTTTTAGTGCTTTGCGTTTGCGTACGTTTGCGTTTAAACGGGAAAGAATAACAGATTCTCCACTGTATTATAAAATCTTAAGTTTAAATGCTTCAAAGCTCAAAACGTTGTTAATTTTCCAGTTAAGCTTGATCTAAAAACAAATACATTAATATCAAATCTTAAGTTTAAATTCTTCAAAC
The DNA here is from genome assembly GCA_922989275.2 of Gari tellinella. NCBI lineage: Eukaryota > Metazoa > Mollusca > Bivalvia > Cardiida > Psammobiidae > Gari > Gari tellinella. The sequence goes on from OV277872.1 coordinate 34,615,582, forward strand.
GTTGTGATTTTACTAGTTAAGCTTGTTCTCAAAACAAATACATTGATATAAAATATTAAGCTTAAATACTTCAAACGTTGTGATTTTACTAGTTAAGTTTGTTCATAGAACAAATACATCAATATCAAATATTAAGTTTAAATGCTTCAAACCTTGTAATCTTAACAGTTTAACTTGTTCTTAGAACAAATACATTAATATAAAATCTGAAGTTTAAATGTTTCAAACGTTGTGATTTTACCAGTTTAGCTTGTTTTTAAATCAAATACACAAATATTAAATCGTAAGTCTAAATACTTCAAGGTTCAAACGTTGTAAATCTACCAGTTTAGCTTTCTAGTTAAGCTTGTTCTCAAAACAAATACATTAATACGAGGGGTGTTCAAATAGTTTTGATACTGGATCAATAACTTCAATATAATGAGTGCAAAATGCATGTGTGATATATCATTTTAAAAAGCAATTCCTCGCCTACATGATGGTATAATGCACGATAAGATCACATAACTCGATGATTCACAAAATGTACCTAAATGACCCCTACTCGAGGACACTGGAACATAGCGCTTTTCAGACATTACTTTTTGACGTTTTAACTTCTTAAAGAGTATAATTTCCAGATTTGTTTTGGAAATATATCAGTTTATGTCTAAATTTTAATGTAAATAAAATTTTATTTCTATTGAAAGGGTTAACTGTCTAAAATCTCATTTTTTCATAATCAACATTTCTTATTTTGCTAATGACTAAAGTGGACATGTTTTTTCGAACGCTATTAAAATGTTCTAGATCAATACATCTACATTTTGATTTTAAAACATGAAACCATTTTTCAATGGCTTCAATTATAGCCTGGTTTAATAATTAAAAAAATAGTTTGTATTTCCCTATCTACTTTTATACATAACAGGAGATCATTTATTTATTATATTTTCAGTACGTGTTTAGAATTAGCTCTTTTTTAATTATTATATTTTATGTAATAATAACATTTAAAACTTTGCAGTGTTTGCATAATTCTCTTATGGTATTTGACAGAAAAATTCATAAACTTATTCAAAATAATAAAGCCGTAATAATAATTATAGTATCAAATTGTGTTTAGAAAATGAACTCAAATATACACAAAAAGGGTCTTTAAAATGATATATCACACATGCATTCTGCTCTTATAATACTGAAATTATTGAGCCAGTATCAAAACTTTTTGAACTACCCTCGTATCAAATATTAAGTTTAAATACAGTCGAACTCCGATATCTCGACTCGTTTAACTCGTACTATCCGATAGCTCGACATATGAACAGCATGATTTCATGCTCGGTTAAAAGTCGAACATACACATATTTCAAATTTAAAATGTGGCTTAGCCACGCTTAACTTTGAAATACGGGCATGATCGACAAAACCGACTTCGAGATATCGAAGTGCGACTGTACTTCAAACGATTTGATTTTACTAGTTAAGCTTGATCTAAAAACAAATACATTAATATCAAACATTAAGTTTAAATGTTTCAAACTTTGTGATTTTACTAGTTAAGCTTGTTCATAGAACAAATACATTAATATCAAATTTCAAGTTAAAAAGCTTCAAACGTTGTGATTTTACCAGTTTAGCGTATTCATAGAACAAATACATCAATATCAAATCTCAAGTTTAATGCTTCAAACGTTGTGATTTTACCAGGTTAGCTTGTTCTTAAATCAAATACATAAATATCAAATCTTAAGTCTTTATACTTCAAAGTCCAAACGTCGTGATTTTACCAGTTTAGCTTGTTCCTAGAACAAATACATTAATATCAAATCTCAAGTTTAAATGCTTCAAACGTTGTGAATTTACTAGTTAAGCTTGTTCTTAAAACAAATACATTTATATCAAATCTTAAGTTTAATGTTTCAAATGTTGTGATTTAACTAGTTAAGCTTGTTCTAAAAACAAATACATTTATATCAAATCTTAAGTTTAATGTTTCAAATGCTTAGGCTTTAGTAGCTAAGCTTGTTCTTAAAACAAATACATTTATATCAAATCTTAAGTTTTAATGCTTCAAACGTTGTGATTTAACTAGTTAAGATTGTTCTAAAAACAAATACATTTATATCAAATCTTAAGTTTAATGTTTCAAATGTTTAGGTTTTAGTAGCTAAGCTTGTTCTTAAAACAAATACATTTATATCAAATCTTAAGTTTTAATGCTTCAAACGTTGTGATTTAACTAGTTAAGCTTGTTCTAAAAACAAATACATTTATATCAAATCTTAAGTTTAATGTTTCAAATGTTTAAGTTTTAGTAGCTAGGCTTGTTCTTAAAACAAATACATTTATATCAAATCTTAAGTTTTAAACTTTTAATGATTCAAATGTTTAGGTTTTAGTAGCTAAGCTTGTTCTTAAAACAAATACACTTCTATCAAATATTTAGTTTAAATTCTTCAAACGTTGTGATACTACTAGTTAAGTTTTTTGTTAAATAAAATACATTATTATCAAATCTTAAGTTTAAATGCTTCAAACGTTGTGATTTAACTAGTTAAGATTGTTCTAAAAACAAATACATTTATATCAAATCTTAAGTTTAATGTTTCAAATGTTTAGGTTTTAGTAGCTAAGCTTGTTCTTAAAACAAATACATTTATATCAAATCTTAAGTTTTAATGCTTCAAACGTTGTGATTTAACTAGTTAAGCTTGTTCTAAAAACAAATACATTTATATCAAATCTTAAGTTTAATGTTTCAAATGTTTAGGTTTTAGTAGCTAAGCTTGTTCTTAAAACAAATACATTTATATCAAATCTTAAGTTTTAATGCTTCAAATGTTGTGATTTAACTAGTTAAGCTTGTTCTAAAAACAAATACATTTATATCAAATCTTAAGTTTAATGTTTCAAATGTTTAGGTTTTAGTAGCTAAGCGTGTTCTTAAAACAAATACATTTATATCAAATCTTAAGTTTTAAACTTTTAATGATTCAAATGTTTAGGTTTTAGTAGCTAAGCTTGTTCTTAAAACAAATACATTTCTATCAAATATTTAGTTTAAATTTTTCAAACGTTGTGATACTACTAGTTTAGCTTTTTCTCAAAACAAATATTAAAACACACTGTGCGATACGTGTACGAAAGAAATGAAAGATAAACACACACACACACAAAGACATATTTTCTTGAACACACAAAATTGAAGGCAGGCACAAAGCACCCAGTGCACAGGCGGACAAATGTTTTTCTTTTCCAGCAAAATCACATATATGCTTCCGATACTAATATCAAATGCAAATAAATGGAAGCTAGGTCTGCAATTGCGTTTGTGCAACAAGTATTGCTTTCCATTGCAAACAGTTTGAGGCCAGATCAGACACCGAGTAACTCGTATTTTGATAAGGCCGTAAACAATATTGCCACTCATTTTAAGATTTTACAAACCATCTGTCATTTTGCTACATTTAATTGCATTGTGTTTGAGTACAATTACACTTGGGTGCCCAATGCAAACAGTTCGGAGCCAGTTCAGACACCTAGTAACTCGGCATTTGAACATATTCCAGACTTATTTGCTTATCCGATTTACTCTTTCAACACAATGGACCTATTCAAATTACACTTAATACATTTGAAAACAATGTAGATCCAGATCAGAGAGTTCCTATAGGAACCCTCTGATCAGAGTCTGCACTGTTGTCTAATTTAGACAAGTAATTATTAAACTACTCAGACTTCTAAGTAGACCGGTTCATGTTTTGGTAATAAAATAAGTTCACAAGGGAATCTGATAACCCACAAGAGTTCATTAGTGTTGAAAGAGTTAAAACAAAAAAACTGATTTTTAAACTCCTGCCATTTTCTGCATGGCGTTGCGTTTGACGTTAGATCCGTTCAAGCAGAAAAGAAAAACGCTTTCCCCAGTGTACAACATCAGATGTGTCGTGTGTTTTCGAGTGGTGCGATGAGCAGAATCAGTACCAATAAGCTTGATGAAGATATTTTTGTCTCAACAAATCTAGATTTAGTTTTTACCCCTTCACTCACAATGACGTCATAAAGCACATTTGCAAACAGTTTTGATCCTGATCATAAGCCGCGTAACACGGTGTCTGATCAGGATAAAAACTGTTTGCAACTTTTTTTGAAATGATGTCATTTATACTGCTTTAAATCTAATTTTGAAACAATATTGCAGACAACAATTTTGAAGCTGACGACAATATGGCGCCGAAGGGGTATAAACCCCGCTATAAATACTGTGGAGAATCTGTTATTCTTTCCCGTTTAAACGCAAACGTACGCAAACGCAAAGCACTAAAACGTAGAAAAGTACAACTTTTGGACAATTCTGATATTTCATGTTTATCATGGTGGCAAACAGTTTGGAGCCTGATCAGACGCCGGGTTACCCGGCGTCTGATCTGGCTCCAAACTGTTTGCACTGCAAATAATAGTTTTAGCGTAAACGCGTTTATTGGGAAAGAATAACAGATTCTCCACTGTATGATCCTGAATGGGTTAATATATGTACGAGTTTTCAGATAGTACGACTATACGATGCTAAACTGGCGCTGTGTGGCGTTTGCAAACAATTTAAGCGTCGAAATCAGACGCTGCAAGTTGTATCGAACTCAAAATATGGTTTTGCAGTAAAAACATTTGAGATGAAATATTAGAATTTAAGTTCTAGTATTTAAATAATATTTGTTATTTAAAATTATGCAAAGAAGATTTTTAAGGTTTTGTTGAGGTATATTCCCGTAAATGCAAAAGTCATTTGGCACAGAAAACGAGCTTTGTTTTTGAATGGTCATATTACATGTATCGAGACCTTAGTCCATTTCTTTATAAATATGTAAAGCAAATCGGAAATAAAACAGAATCTCCAGTATGAGCGTTCTGTCTCTACACTCATCCTGTTTTAACCCATTACCCATAAATACGCCTTTTAACACCTTTAATTTAATCATCCACTGAAGTAACAAATTCCACTTTAAACAGTCATGAATATGTATGATAATCAATATGCTCTATGTCCTAGCAGATGTTAGTTTAAAGTAGGCTGAAAGTAAAGCAGAATGGGCCTTAAGGCGCATTCTGTTTTACTTTCAACCTGCTTTAAGTATGAACCCATATTTAAAACTAGAAACAGGCTATAGGGTATTGGGTTAAGATATTGCCTGTGTCAAACACCCTTAACGAGGACCTTTAAGAACAGTTGTATTAGATGGTAAAAATTAACCCATTATTTCATAAATACGCCTTTTTATGCATTACTTCCAACCTGCTTTAATTAGCCACGTGTGATCAAAACAAGAGAGATTTGGGGTAATGGGTTAACATATGGCATTACTTAATGTAAAATCGTTTATGAAACAAGTTCCTGATATTATTTAAGGTTTCTTTACATTTGCTTGTTATTGAGTTCTGCTTTAGTTTAATAGTGGGTTTCTATACCTTTCAAAAAGTAATACATGTTGTGTTATCAAATGCATATAAACACGATTCTCCTTATAGACCTATCGTTTAACATTTTCTGATTGACTTTTACGACTTTTAAAATACCAATCCTACAGTCGTAGGTTGGAATTCAACACGGGAACCAAACCAAACTTACAACGATTAGTCTCAATCGTGACAGGTGCCAGGCTCGTATCACAGGGAACTCATAAGATAATGGAGTTTGCAATGGAACTTTGCTGTGTGTTTTGTGAGCTAATACAACTACTCACTACAAAGGAAGAGGCTAACACGGTAACACCTATAACATATCTAAACATGTTGAAAAAACTAACCAGACAATAATAAACGAAGTCACGTGGTTCTGTTTTTATGACACTTACGCCATAAGTACGGACATGATCAAATGAATTTTAACACCCACAAAAGCTCCAGAGTCTACAAGGTCCATGGGAGCACTGTTGTTATAGGTAAACTAGTTAAATCCTAGTTTGTACGTAGATAACCGGCACTGAATATAGATCTATTGCATGATTGAATAGCTAAACCTATTGCTGTCAATGAATTATCTCTAATATCGCTTTGCACTGTTTGGAACGGTCTATAAATGAGCTTTGTCATGACAAAACCTGCCTTATTGCATTGCAAACAGTGTAGATTAAGGCCATCCGCTGCGTCTTTGACGCGGCGGCTGGCCTTGATCTACCCTGTTTGACACCCATATGCATCTTAAGCATTTTATATAGCAGTATTATATACTGTATTTGATAGTGTATGCCAAACTCAGATGTAGAGTCTGGGATTACAATGGCGCTTGGTATGTAAATTTTGCAATGCAATAAGTCAGATTTTGTCATGGCACGGCTCAAAATTTAATTTAATGATAAAGAAAAGATATACTCTCTTCAGCGACCAACTAGCAAAGACGAACGACCATTTTTAATGGTGTGCCGTTCCTGAAGGACCTTTATTTGTTTGACCCTGCATTTAATTGTTACCGACAGTATTGCTTGCTTTAAGCATGGCCTGATAGACGTTTTATTACAATAACACATTTCATTTAGTTTGTATGAAGAAAGTGTTGCTATATCTATTTAAAACATCTCGCGTGTAAGTGAAAATATAATGTTTTAAAATTTGACAATTGTTCACTATCTTATCCGGATTTGCATTGTTTGCAGCAGTTTACGCATTTTATTTATGCCTCCTTTGCGAAGAATAGTTCAAATTTATACATCTCATAAGAAATGTTTTCTATATCCTAGCCGATTATAACTTAAGGCAAGCTGAACGTATAGCAGAGTGTGCCTTAAGGCACATTCTTCTTTACTTTCAACCTGTTTTAAGTGATTATATGTCTTCAAACCTAGAAACAGGATATGGAATAAAGGGTTAACTGTCAAATGTGTGTCGAATGGATGGAATTACTTGATAATATCCTGATAGTATGTCTGCATAACTGTTAGCATCTGCTTAAGCCATAATCGTTAAATTATTCTCTATTTTTATTTTATAGTTTTCAGTTTAATTAGGTTGCTGTTAAATCCGACCACATAAAACATTTACACAAAAACGTTAAAACTTATTAAAGCAGGAATGCCCATGTAAAGCATGTATACCAATAACGTAGGCGGGTCCAGGTAAAGCATATAGACTAATCAAGTAGGTGGGTTCATGTAAAGCATATATACCAATAACGTAGGCAGGCCCACGTAAAGCACATAGGTCAATCGTGTTGGCGGGCCAACTTAAAGAATAGAGACCAATAACGTAGACAGGCCCACGTAAAGCACATAGGTCAATCGTGTAGGCGGGCCAACTTAAAGAATAGAGACCAATGACGTAGGCAGGCCCACGTAAAGCACATAGACCAATCAAGTAGGAGGGCCAACGTAAAGCACGTATATCAATGTGAAGTAGATAGGTTCTCAAGCAGGAGCTAAAACGTTATCATCCGCCCAACACGCGTGTGTACTCAAAACAATTATGTCCATGGTAAACAGTTTGGGGTCATATAAGATGCCATTTAATTCGTAGTCTGATCATGTAACTAACTGTTTGACACTCATCTCAAAAACTTCATTACAATTTCGCAATTGATTCATTTTACAATGGAGAAGCCGCTATTATTTTCCAGTAAATGTGTTTACGCTCACCGTTAACAGTTTGAAGCCTAATCAGACGGGTCTTCGTCGTCTAATCTGGTTTCAAACTGTTTGCATCTCATATTAAAATGAATCCTTAACTGTTTAACATTTTCAAGCGGCAGCTATCATTTTCTCCATTTCATTGCGTTGCGTGTGCATTACATTTAAACGGAAAAGAACAGTCATACACACGTATATACTTTACTCCAATGTAAACAGTTTGACGCCTGATAAAACGCAATTTAATTTGGAGTCAGATCATATTCTAAATTGTTTGACATTCTTATCCAATTTATTTCAAATCTGGCATTTACTTCATTTTAGTGTACTAGGTTTGTGTTGGTTTCGTGTAAACGAGACAAAACAACGTTATCTCCGCTGTAAAACATTTACATGTAAGCTCAAAATGAACAAAATACTAGTATGTAGGTACATTAATTTTATAGAGTGAGAACAATGTATGGTATTTGGGTCCAGCAATTTAGTGGTTCAACGCAAAGCAATTTGGCCAAGGTAAAAGTAGATAGGTCTTCAAACAATAACTAAGGCCCAGTAAATAAGATAGGGCACACGTAGAATAGTTTGGACAACATGTCGCTAGGGGATTCGTCCGTAAATGTATTAAGGCAGGCTTGGGCAAAAGAGTAATCCCACGTAAAAAAGTAGGTCCACGTAAAGCAGGTAGACCACGTTAAGCAGATATTTAAAGGTAAATCTGACAAGCCCACGTAAAGCAGTATTTCAAACTATTCAGGACTGTAAGCATATGTTAGGTAGGCCAGGTCAACAAAGAAGTTCAATGCTTATTAATAATGAAAGTTCCATACAAAGCAGGATTTATTGTTAACCAGAAATTATTGCGTGCACGAGTCAGCTTTTGTAAATATGTATATATTAAGCAGGTAGTTCAACAAAATATATGAAGGCAACGTTTTTGTGGACCGACGAAAACAGGATATGCATGTTCATAAAACTGGTCCAGTTTTAGCCCACAAAAAGGAATTAGGCCAATGAGCAATAAGTAAGCACATCTGACATAGGAAGGGTAACGTAAATTAAGCTGTTAAGCGTTAATCACACTGACAAAAAGTAAGCCAATGAAAAGCAACTATTTTTAATCCTGATCAATATGTAGAGGAGTGTTTGTTTGTTTAGCTATAGATATAAAGTGTACATGACTGCATTTCAGTCAACGTTCTGTGTCAAATATTCATACATGTATGATACAACTTTTATTAAATTTATTTATTTTGTTTTTGGAGGCTAAACTCATATCATATTTATCATGCATTGGTTCTTTTATGTAACAATTTTATTTTCCCTCCCACAACATGAGCCGTCTGTTACATTACTACCCTTTCAATTGATTCATCTAATTATTAACAATCTATACAAAGTTTCGACAAACAGTGCATCAGAAATCTGTCAAACAAGATGTAAGCTTCATCAAAAATAAAGACTTTGTGTATACAATAGATTGGTGGGTTGGGTGATTCCAATGCCATTGTGAGTTTTAAAATTCATCTTGCCATCCGATATCGTGTTGATTAAGTTACCTGTTTGCCGATTTGAAATGGCTGAAAATGTAAATTTTAAACAATGGACTGAATTGCAAACAATACATCTTAACATTTATAGACGTCTGTGTCCATTTTGCAATATGCAACATATGCATATGACGCTTAAATAGATGACAAATTACATAGAAATCAAGAAAAGAAAAAACATGTAAAATTAAGCTATCGTGATATAAAAAAAAACAAAGAAAATATTATAAAGTCCTGAAACGGTAACTTACAGATACCGGTTTGCAAAATGTAGATGACACAGATAGTATCGAGCACATAAACAGGACATTATCTAAATGACACATATACGTATTTATATGAGCAAGAAAATTAACTCATTCAGCCCTAAATCTTTTAATGTACAACTCTAGTGTCCAATTCAGTCTAGACTGTTATATGTTTTTTGAAGAAAAAAAATGTTTTTACCATCTATTTCAAAATAACAAACAGTGCAGACCCTGATCATAGGGCTCTTTTAGGAGCCATCTGACCTGGGTCTTCACTGTTTGCATATGACAAAATAACTCGAAACAGGTATACAACTTGTAAAGGACGAGTATAATCGTCTCTAGGGATCAATGTGTTAATATCATTTTGACGCTCTATCATTCTTAAATGCGCATGGAAGCATAATGTAGAACTTAACATTCACAAGCGAAATCAAAAAAGGCCATTTTGCAAATCAAACCTCATACATACATAAAGATATGAGCCAAGTCACGTGGTAGGAGGCTCTCATACATTGCAATTAGTGTACATATATATCCAAATTCAGGCGCCGCGATACGTACGCGACGACTGAATACGGTCTGCAATATTTGCATCATTGTAAGACAGAGTACTGTAGTTTTTTAAACAAACAAAGGCCAGTACAGTACACACCCAGAGACGACACCGCATTTCAACGATGACTGGTCTGTGGATGTGCCTGCATTGTTATCAATTTCTAAAAGTCATTTCTCTTGCAATGATAAACAAATACAAAACATGATGAAAACGCATGGATGTTCGGTAAGCAATGCACATAGTATTGATTTGAAAACATTCTTAATAACGGGTTTTTATCAGGGGTATAGTATTGTAAGACACGCGGGACTCCAGATAAAGGAGTTTAACTAAAATTATCGAACATACTCTCCTTCATGTTTGAGCTTAACTCTTTCGCTGCCAAGTTTTATCGTCTGCTTTAACCCTCTTACCGCCAAAATATCGTCTGTATTTGGTAGTGTCCTCTGCAATATTTTTACAGTCAGCTTTAGTACTGTTTTGACTGAAGAAATGTCTATACGAATGTCAAACAGTTTGGATCCTGATCAGATGCCGCGTAACGCGGCGTCTGATGAGGATCCAAATTGTTTGCAACGTCGACTTTTGGCGCCATAAGCATTGGCAGCGAAAGAGTTAAACCGTTACAGTGGAGAATCTGTTATTCTTTCCCAATAAACGCGTTTACGCTAAAACTATTATTTGCAGTGCAAACAGTTTGGAGCCAGATCAGACGCCGGGTAACCCGGCGTCTGATCAGGCTCCAAACTGTTTGCCACCATAATAAACATGAACTATCAGAATTGTCCAAAAGTTGTTTAGTGTTTTGCGTTTGCGTACCTTTGCGTTTAAACGGGAAAGAATAACATATTCTCCACTGTACCTATGGTGTTGTTGTCATTAGAATCATATCTAAGAACGGATTCAAATAAATAGTAACACCATATGTTTTAGTGCAGACATATCGAGTTAGGGTTTGGAAATACCCGTACTCCCTTAACCCTTACACTTTCAATGACGTCATAAAGCGCATTTGCAAACAGTTTTGATCATGATCAGACGCCGCTTAACGCGGCGTCAGATCAGGATCAAAACTGCTTGTCACTTGTTTCGAATTAACTTAAGTTATACTACCTTAAATCTAACGTTGAAACGATATTTCAAAGAACAAAATTGAAGCAGACGACAAAATAGCGGTGAATGGGGTAAAATCTCACGACAAATTTGATCATGAAAGGATTAAGTAACATTTTGCCCTAACCCTTTAAGTCGTAAGGTTTTACCCCTTCAACGCTATTTTGTCGTCTGTTTTAATATTTTTGTCTGCAAGAGCGTTTCAATGTTAGGGTTAAGGTAGTAAGACTTCAGAAATATCGTTACGAATGTCAAACAGTTTATCGGTGAAAGGGGTCAAACCTCACGATTAATTTTGCGTAGAAAGGGTTAAACGAAATTATAAAGCGATAAGTATACGTTACTTACAGGAAGCAAACAATAACGGAATAGGGGAATGGGGGGGGGGGGTAACATTTTTTAGCCGTTCTAACTTTTACCCTTTCACTGCAATTACGTCATCTACTATAAAGGAGTGATGTCAGCTTTTTTTCCCACTAATCTAAATATTAGGTAAATTTACTAAAAGATATATCTTTATTAGTGTTTACTGTTTGGATCCTGATCAAACATTGAGTCACTCGGCGTCTGATTTAAGTCCAAACTGTTTGCAAATATCTAATGTACTCGGGTTAAAGATAGTGAAGGGGTTAATCTTACAGTGGAGAATCTGTTATTCTTTCCCGATAAACGCGTTAACGCTAAAACTATTTTTTCTTTTACAAACAGTTTGGAGCCAGATCAGACGCCGGGTAACCCGGCGTCTGATCAGGCTCCAAACTGTTTGCCACCAAGATAAACATGAAATATCAGAATTATCAAAAAGTTGTTCTTTTCTACGTTTTAGCGCTTTGCGTTTGCGTACGTTTGCGTTTAAACGGGAAATAATAACAGATTCTCCACTGTAGCTATAAGTAAAAGCGCGATGGTCTGATTAAACTCCAATAATTATATCGAATGCTTAATGGTACGTTAACTACAGGTAGCTGGTTAAAATTTGAGGAAAGTAAAGTAGATATCACCAGTTTGAGCATTCTGAAGAACTTTCATTCTTACGCGGCGTCTGATCAGGATCAAAACAGTTTGCCACGTGTTTTGAAAATATGTTGGGTATACTGCCTTAAATCTAACTTTGAAACGATATTGCAGACAACAATATTGAAGCAGAAGACAGAATAGCGGTGAAGGGGTAAAAACCTCACGATAAATTTGATCGTGAAATGGTTAATTGCATCATTGAGTCTTCCTAGGTGTATTCATAACGATGTTTTGGTGAATAAGGCCTGGCGTTGAGCGACCAATGTTTACCCTTTGGTGCCTAGTGGATTCTTCCATGTCAATATATTTGGTGTGTCACTTTTTTTTTTACAGAAATTCCAGTTAAAAACATTGTATTCTCAGATCAGACGCCCTTGAAACTTTTAGGGGATTTATTTTTTACAGTATATGTCAAATTGACACCGTGTAGACGTTGGTCAGAGGGCTCCTTAAGGAACCATCTGATCAGGGTTTACACTGTTTGCATAGGACACGTGTTCTCCTCACCCTTAAATCTAACTTTGAAACGATATTGCAGACAACAATATTGAAGCAGAAGACAGATAGCGGTGAAGGGGTAAAAACCTCACGATAAATTTGATCGTGAAATGGTTAATTGCATCATTGAGTCTTCCTAGGTGTATTCATAACGATGTTTTGGTGAATAAGGCCTGGCGTTGAGCGACCAATGTTTACCCTTTGGTGGCTAGTGGATTCTTCCATGTCAATATATTTGGTGCGTCACTTTTTTTTTTACAGAAATTCCAGTTAAAAACATTGTATTCTCAGATCAGACGCCCTTGAAACTTTTAGGGGATTTATTTTTTACAGTATATGTCAAATTGACACAGTGTAGACGTTGGTCAGAGGGCTCCTTAAGGAACCATCTGATCAGGGTTTACACTGTTTGCATAGGACACGTGTTCTCCTCACAAGCACACTGTTTGCAAATGACGCATATATATGTGACTAGGGTTTAAAAAGATGTCTAGTAATGTTTTAAGACCGAAAACAGTTTGATAAAACTCGAAAGTAATGAAGAAAGAGTATTCTCAGTTTTTCTGCAATACTTTCGGTCCAGAATCTATCTCTGAAAGGATATTCTTTAAAATAGTGCCACTATGTTAGTATAGATATATTTAAAATGTTTGCGGTCGATATAAAATCGAAAATTAATATGATTTGAGTTAAGGTAAAGCGGTTTTCCATTCCTAATTCAATTGGTCGGTGAATATATTTGCTGAGATGGTGGACATAAAAAGAGAGATGCAGTGAGACTCACTTATAACGAAATTGGATATAACGATTTGTCGGATATTACGAATAAAAAACACCCCCTTAAAGTATAGTGAAATGTACCCAATATACGTACAGTGCTCCCTCTCTACAACACCACCCAATGGGAGAAAAATATAGTGTGTGTTGTTCGAAAGGAGTTGTTATAGGGAGGGAAATTGGATTACATTTGCAAAAAGATTGAATCCAGATCAGACGCCGGGTAACGCGGCGTCTGATCTGGATTCAAATTGTTTGTCACTATAGTCAGTTTGTTCTTTTCTGTCAATATGTCCATTTCGTGACTGAGACAAACAGCAGACAATTTTAAGCAGGCGATATTGCAGCAGTGAAAACGTTGGACATTATTGTTTTGTTTTGTGAACAGCGGTAAGCGTTGTTGTAGGGATGGAATCGTTGTTGGGAAGGCTGTGGTAGGAAGGAGCACTGTTGTTTAGATGGTGGAAAAAGAAAGAAAGATACAGTGATACAGTGGAGAATCTGTTATTCTTTCCCGATAAACGCGTTTTACGCTAAAACTATTTTTTCTTTTACAAACAGTTTGGAGCCAGATCAGACGCCGGGTAACCCGGCGTCTGATCAGGCTCCAAACTGTTTGCCACTTAGATAAACATGAAATATCAAAAGTATCCAAATGTTGTTCTTTTCTACGTTTTAGCGCTTTGCGTTTGCGTACGTTTGCGTTTAAACGGGAAAGAATAACAGAATCTCCACTGTACTAACTTATAACGAAATTGTATACATCGAATTACTGGATAAAACGAAACAAGCATTCTCCATTTTTATTTAAAGGTATAGTAGAATGGACCTGATATAACGAAATTCGGATACATGTATAACGAAGGAAATCAGACGGTCCCGAGGACTTCGTTATAAGTGAGCTTCACTGTACTGAGATAGACTGGCCAATATAAAAAACTCTGGTGTATCCTGTCACAATTATAACACTCCAAATAATTAGTGTTTGCTTCTAATTCTGGCACACCGGATCCATAAATAGTCTCGTATGCGTGATTATGGCTTGGTGTAAGATTCTGCTTGATTTTTCAGCTTATTGTAATTCTACCACATGTTTTCAATCGTGTCGGCTGGAAGCCAAGGAAATGGATTACAATGGCACTTGGAAATCAAGAAAAGATTGTGTTTGTCTTTTGAAGAACTTCAGGAGACAATGCGAAGAACGCCTGCATACAATGGAGAAGACGTTATGTACAGTGGAGAATCTGTTATTCTTTCCCGTTTAAACGCAAACGTACGCAAACGCAAAGCGCTAAAACGTAGAAAAGTACAACTTTTAGACAATTCTGATAATTCTTGTTTATCTTGGTGGCAAACAGTTTGGAGCCTGATCAGACGCCGGGTTACCCGGCGTCTGATCTGGCTCCAAACTGTCTGCACTGCAAATAATAGTTTTAGCGTAAACGCGTTTATTGGGAAAGAATAACAGATTCTCCACTGTATCAAAAATAGTGGTTGGAATAAAACTTTGATGTCGATTGAAACCATTTTGAAGCCTGATCAGACGCCGAGTGAATCGGCGTCTGATTAGGCTCTAAACTGTTTGCTACTCAGATTTAATCCAATACTCCATACTTAAACATTTTGACGCCTTTAATTAATACTTACACTGAAGAAAATGGTTCCACTTTATACAGCCATAACTATTTACAAAAAGAAAGCAGTCTTTATCCTAGCAGATGGTAGCTTAAAGCAGGCTGAAAATAAAGTAGAATGCGCCTTACGGCGCATTCTGCTTTACTTTCAACCTGCTTTAAGTTGTCACCTATCTTTAATACTATAATCAGGATATGTGGTAATGGAATAAATAAGACGCAAACTTAGACAAATAAGAAAAACAGTAATTTCCCTAATTTAATTGCATTACATTTACTTTCTTTAAAACGAGAATGAAAACGTCATTTCTACTGTACACACCTTTTTGTTTTTTCTAAACAAATGTGGTGTTACAGTGGAGAATCTGTTATTCTTTCCCAATAAACGCGTTTACGCTAAAACTATTATTTGCAGTGCAAACAGTTTGGAGCCAGATCAGACGCCGGGTAACCCGGCGTCTGATCAGGCTCCAAACTGTTTGCCACCAAGATAAACAAGAATTATCAGAATTGTCCAAAAGTTGTTCTTTTCTACGTTTTAGTGCTTTGCGTTTGCGTACGTTTGCGTTTAAACGGGAAAGAATAACAGATTCTCCACTGTATATGTAATGATGTTGTTTACATGTACTTGAGTGTTAACTTTCGCGAAGAAAAATGGCTAAAAAACAACACAATTGACGGAATTTGTTTCCTGACCAGAATATTTCTATCTACATCTGGGGCCCATTCCATAAAACTTCTTACGACAAATGTTATTATAATTATTATTATACCACATTTATATAGCGCTCTTTTCACACAGGGGTAGTGCGTTCAACTGTAAGGGCTCACTTATTATTTATTTCTCCATCTAATCCTGTCTTGTGATATCTCTTTGGAATCGTCTTGAAAAAACGCTTCCAAAGAGACGTCACAAGACAGGATTAGGTAGAGAAATCAGAAATTAAATGTATTTTAAAGTGTTGACGAAGTTTTATGAAACGGGCCTCTGTTGTTTGACCATATGTATTTTGCAGACATGTGTTTATTATGCGTGGTATTGTCAATGTTGACTGAAGAATACCTTGGAGAGAAATGTTAGAATTACAGAATTACAGAAACATTCGGTATTCTCCAGGCTCCTTATACATTTAAGTGTTTGCTGTACGTACAGACCAAAGGGGAATTTTAGCAAATCGTGTAGACCCAGATCAGGCGCCACAAACAGTAGCATCTCGCCTTTGCTTGCACAGTTTGCTGAACCAATTCAGTGGAGAAGACGTTACAATATTCTTTCCTGTTTAATCCAATACTTTTTTATGCCTTTAATTTCTTCTTTCACTGAAGAAAACAGTTCCAATTCATACAGTCATGAGTATGCACCATAAGAAATACTTTCATTATCCTAGCAGATTATAGTTTAAAGCAGGTTGAAAGTAAAACAGAATGGGCACATTCTGCTTTTCTTTCAACCTGCCCTAAGTGGTCACCTAATCTTCAAAACTAGGAATAGGCTGTGGGGTAAAGGGTTAAACGTAAACGAAACGCAAACGCACCGCATTTAAATGTAGAAAATTAAAACATTTTGAAATTTCTGACGATTCTAATCTAAGTGGCAAACAGTTAAGAACCTGATCAGACGCCGGGTTACCCGGCGTCTGATCTGGTTCCAAACTGTTTGCAATGTAAATAATAGTTTTAGCGTAAACGCATTTATTGGGAAAGAATAATGTCATCTCCACTTTTTTACCTCTAGATAAAAGAGAGTATTTCGTATACTTAAATCTTTATATCACCATATAACTCTATGTTATATGTTATTTTCGAGACGATTCCAATGAGTTTTAGTAACATAAAGTTTGCTAGACATATAAATGAGAATGGATTTAAGTTTGGTGAAGTCAATCTTTTCTAAAAATCAGGAAAATGTATATTACAGTGGAGAATCTGTTATTCTTTCCCGTTTAAACGCAAACGTACGCAAACGCAAAGCGCTAAAACGTAGAAAAGAACAACTTTTGGATAATTCTGATATTTCATGTTTATCTTGGTGGCAAACAGTTTGGAGCCTGGTCAGACGCCGGGTTACCCGGCGTCTGATCTGGCTCCAAACTGTTTGTAAAAGAAAAAATAGCTTTAGCGTAAACGCGTTTATTGGGAAAGAATAACAGATTCTCCACTGTATAAATGAGAATGGATTTAAGTTTGGTGAAGTCTATCTTTTCTAAAAATCAGGAAAATATATATTATTTGTATGCCACTTCTATAACTTGATATTCCAATTAGAATAGTGGAAGGGTCCATTCTCGACATAAATGGGTGCTTTCGTATATATGGTATTGAATGTAAAGCGAAGAAATAATGCATTGCTACAGTGGAGAATCTGTTATTCTTTCCCAATAAACGCGTTTACGCTAAAACTATTATTTGCAGCGCAAACAGTTTGGAGCCAGATCAGACGCCGGGTAACCCGGCGTCTGATCAGGCTCTAAACAGTTTGCCACCAAGATAAACATGAAATATCAGAATTGACCAAAAGTTGTTCTTTCCCACGTTTTAGCGCTTTGCGTTTGCGTACGTTTGCGTTTAATCGGGAAAGAATAACAGATTCTCCACTGTATATGACTTTAATGTTTTTCGTTTAAATCCCTTCTTTCTGTTGTATGTTTCTATGTAATGTATATATTTGATGAATAAAAAAAGATATGTTTAAACTTAGTTAGCAAGTAAATGCATGATAAACAGTTATCCAGAAAGCTCATTTGGGAGCTTTCTACATAACCCTTGTCCTGAATTAGGCAGATATATGCCTATTAATCTGCTCTTCACAACCTGAGTTTAAAGCAAAGCTCACTTATAGCGAAACTGGATATAACGAAATATTTTATAGAATAAAACAAAATGTATTCCCCGTCTGTAAAACCGTATATGGACGAAAAGACATAACGAATATAGGGGATAACGAAGCATTTCAGACGGTCCTTAGGACTTTTTTTTGAGTTTGAGTTATTTTATTGTTTGGAGAGCAAGAATATGTTTTAAGGTTAAAATCCCGGAAAGGGCAAACAGTTGATGAGAATAGCCGATCGCTGTACGAGACTTCAGGCTTTTAGTAGAGCTATTTTTGGACGATACACTGTGTTTTTCATGGTGTTTGGTGCATGTTATCTTCCAAATTAGGAACATAATATTTGGAATAATGTGTTATGTTCCAAACTTGGAACATAATATTTGGAACATAACATGCAACAAATAGCAAGGGCAACCCGTCTAGATATGATATATAGTAGAACCTCTCTATTACGACCACTAAATTGTGTCAAATTTTAATCGTTTAAGACAGGTGACTGCTTAAAGCAATGGAAAAGTGAAACAGAAAGCTCCTGTAGGAGCTTTCTGTTTCACTTTCACATTGCTATAAGTTGTCACCTGTCTTTTATACAGACAATTATCCTTCTTTTTAGTGGTCGTAATTTAGAGGTTCTACTGTATAAAGAAATAACAGAACATATTGATGGACAATCTCTGGCAGGAATAGGTAGTAGACATATCCAAAAGCGTTTACATCATAATTATGCGTGACCTCAAAATTCGAAGCGCGCGAAGCTTTCTAATGATTAGTTTGGTATAGCACCAGCATATTATATATCATTCAAGCATCGAAAACAAATCAAAATATCCTGCTATTGCGACCAATCAGAAGAAATTATGAGTACGTTCTAAAGCATGTGATTGATCAGATTTGAGCTTATGCTCAAATCTGACCAATCAAATACTTCAGAACGATCTAAGACTCAACTCAAACGCGTTATAACCCTGGACTTTGTTTCCAATGTTAACTCATTCCCCCCACTGGAACTTTAATGGACACCTCCAATTTCCAATCGAGGTTGGTTCGTTTTTGACTATTTAGGATTGTTTTTTTGTCAATATATTGCGATATGTACTATGGTGGCAACTTTAAGAATGATGGAAGTAAAGTAGAAAGCTCACCCAGAAGCAGACATTAGCCTTATAGCAGACAATGAAACTAATGCAACAGCTTTCTACTTTACTACAGTGGAGAATCTGTTATTCTTTCCCGTTTAAACGCAAACGTACGCAAACGCAAAGCGCTAAAACGTAGAAAAGAACAACATTTGGATAATTCTGATATTTCATGTTTATCTTGGTGGCAAACAGTTTGGAGCCTGATCAGACGCCGGGTTACCCGGCGTCTGATCTGGCTCCGAACTGTTTGTAAAAGAAAAAATAGTTTTAGCGTAAACGCGTTTATCGGGAAAGAATAACAGATTCTCCACTGTATCATCATGTTCTACCCATTTCACCGCCGGAGTCGCATAAAGACGACTTTGCAAACAGTTTGAATCCAGATTAGACGACGCGTAACGCGTGTCTGATCAGGATCCAAACTGTTTGTCACTTGTATCGATATTTCTAAGGTCATAATAGCTTAAATCTAACTTTGTAACGATCTTGCAGACAACAATGTTGAAGCAGACGACAAAATAACGGCGATGGGGTAAAAACCTAACGTTTATTTGGCGCCGAAAGGGTTAAGTAGCACACTGACTTAAACCCGAAACAAAATGGTCGCAATAACAGGGGTTGCAGTGTAGAATAACATTTTAGTAGCAAGGGTAGTTAGAATTGTGTTAGGGACCCATCAAAGGCGGGGCGAAACAAATGCGGAACAAATATACATAAATTAGTAAAGACAGTTCGTACCCGATACTAATGAAAGAATTTCATATATGCAAAAGTACATATTTAAGCCGTCAAGAACAGGCTTCATTTTAACCATAAATATATACATAACAACAACAAAACTGATACTCAGTGAGCAATCAATGTAAAAAATCATAAGAATCTTTTAAGAAAATAGCCGCTTAATGCCGATCGCAGGTAATGCAGAAAGCTCCTATCGGAGCTTTCTGCATTACCTGTGATCGACATTATCTTAATGACTGTCCATGCATCCGTTTAAAATATATTTCGACCAGCAGCATATTGCTGTAACATACCTTAGCAGGAGTAGACGAATACGGCTCATCAAATAGAGCCCAAATTTTCGGTTGTATTCTTTGCCAACAACTCAGCTCTCCCGCCATAAACTTCTCCTCCCACCCAAACTTCTTCATAATATCATCTTCAGTAGGGCGATCGGTGTCTAGGTCGAGCCGGTCGAGGATTCCAAGCACGTCTTGGGTATCTCTATGGGACGTGTAGGTCATCCAGCAGCAGGGCTCTACCTGGTTTGCATCGAGCCCCCAGAATTCAAGCTCCTCCTCAAAAAGTGGCCCGCACACATCCGTCGGGTAATGTAGTTTACCCGATCGGTAATAGTTCAGAATTTGGGCGAAGACGCCCGGATGCCGGTCGAAGAAATACTCGTTTAAGACCGGATCATAGTTCGCTAGCGCCTCGGTTAGTCTCGAGAGACGCGTGGCGGGGATTTTCTTCAGCGTTGCCTTATAGGTTTCGTGCCGAATACCGCCGACATTAATTATAACGCGGTTGTCCGCGTCTTGCTGGCTACTTGGATTCATTTTCTCCGAAGTCGCTGACCAAGTCTCGTTATGACACGCGAGATATCCCGTGATTTAGCTTAACAAAGCTCCCATGTCGATGGACTGAGACTGAACGGGATTTTTTAAAAACAAAATAAAAATGGGATTTAAAGACTGACAGCAGCATCAACTATGGACCGTAATATGTTTGCTTAAAATCACGTGCATTTTGGTGTATTTTTGTCTCCATGAAATACTTTTATAAGCCACTGAAGTTTAGTTCTTAATGAGCTAATTTTTACACAGAATTTCGATAACAAATTATAATCCGAGCCTTCCTTTATATACACTTGGTAAACTTCTTATAACACTGAATCAAACAGTTTATTCCTTATCACATCACAGATCCTTTCATTTATTTTCAGCCCCTTTTCGAAGTTTTATACGAATCACTTGTTAACACAGTATAATCCTATGGTACCATGCCGCACAATTTAGTTTCCAATTTAGAATACCCTTAACTACTTTGCACTTAAAATTATAACTACTGGTCGTGGGTGACACACATTTCGCGAGCTGCAAATTTTCGCGAGTTTTATCACAGATTTAATTTGGGTTTTAATCCGCCTTTGGTTTTAAAGCTTTGCGATAATTCAGGTTGTAACACTGGCCATTGCGATTAATTTATGAATCTAATCGGTAAAATATGACGTCACTTCCAGATGAACGGTTTTTCCCAAAAACAAACTGTTACGTCACTTCCGGAAAGATGATCGTATACAACGTCTCTTATCCAGTAGGAGGAGACAGACTAAGGAAACAAAGCAATTCTCTGTCATGGCCACACGTTAAATTCTGTGTCTGAAAAGAGAAACAAAATACAAATAAAGACATGTCTGACAAGGGCGTGGCTATAACTAAATAATGTTCGAACAGTTCAACAACCATGTTTTGAACTCGTTTAACTCGATTCTCCTGTATTTTTCCAGATGAATTTCATTATTTCAACCTCTATTAAGTCGAGCATATCCTTATTTCAAAGTTAAAACGTGACATAGTCACGTTTTAAATTTGAAATAAGGATATACATGTAGACGCATAGGACAAGTGAATCTTTTTGTAAATGACGAGTAAACTCTTCGCTAGGGTTAACTGTGTTAGGAATGGGATACTGCACCATAACATGGCTTTAAGAGGATGTAAATAAACGCAGCACGCTCACTCTCTGGGTGCAGTTTCCATTACTATGCTTTCCTTGTAAAAACGTAGTTTCCACTACTTTGCTTTCCTTGTAAATACGCAGTTTCCACTACTATGCTTTCTTTGTAAACACATGTACGTAGTTTCCACTACTATGCTTTCCTTTTAAATACCTAGTTTCCACTACTATGCTTTCCTTTTAAATACCTAGTTTCCACTACTATGCTTTCTTTGTAAATACATGTACGTTGTTTCCACCACTATGCTTGTCTTTTAAATACGTAGTTTCCACTACTAAGCTTTCCTTGTAAATACGTAGTTTCCACTACTATGCTTTCTTTGTAAACACATGTACGTGGTTTCCACTACTATGCTTTCCTTTTAAATACCTAATTTCCACTATTATGCTTTCCTTTTAAATACGTAGTTTCCACTACTATGCTTTCCTTGTAAATACGTAAACAAGTCCGAAAAGCATCGAAACTCTCAATACTATCCGTTTTTGTTTTGTATGAATAAAAAAGACGTTTAAGTGTAAGAATCAAAACTGTAAGTTCGTTGTTAACACTGTGAAAGAACGCTTTTAATAAAATACCTTTGTTTAAATTATCGTCTGTTTTAATTATGAAATAGGTAATTCCTTCTGTATGTAATAAATACATTATCCGATATAGAAACAGTTCTGATCCTGATCAGACGTCGCGTTACGTGGCGTCTGGTCAGAATTCAAATTGTTTGCCAACAACTCAGTAACTTGGCGTCGGTTCAGGATACAAACTATTCACCAAAGTCTTCAAAAATGTAGTTCAAATTGTTAACGATAAGCACAGTAACGTTCCGACTAACAGTAAAGGCGCCATCTTGCTAGTATCACTAGTTATTTAATATCTCCGTAATTCAAGGCAAACCACTGTTCAAATAAAGTCGATGTACGCTGTGAATATACTCGTGTCTCTGATTGAACAAAGGTTTCATCGCCACAGATGTTGAGCCATTCATCATAATTATTGTTGTACTAATTACTGTGATGGAAGGAACATTAATCATACAAGCGTCCCATACAATATCAATAGATATCTATCTAGATAAGCATCAATATAATTTGTATTAAATGCTTGGCTCTCTCAATGACCTAGTTCACAAGCAGCTGTGAGGGGGAGGGGACCAATGATAATAAACAGTTGAAATGACGTAATACATTCCCTATAGCTTGTTTTTCCTTTAAAAACTGATGTTTGCTTAAAGCAGGTTGGAAGTTAAGCAGAATATACCTTAAGGGACATTCTGATTTACTTTCAGCCTACTTTAAGCTACTCTCTGCTAGAATTATAGAAAGTGTTTCTTATACTTCATATTCACGATTGATAAATTGTAACAATATGTATTTTCTTCAGAGGAGGAATAAATTAAAGGCGTAACAAGAATTATCAGAGAGACACATGATCGCCGGCGGCACATTTAAAAACTTAAAAGCAAATGCTGAGGTTTAGGTCGCTATATACACATGCATATCAAATATAAAATCAATACTTCAAGAAACACATGAGTTATAAGCATTTTTCAAAACTTAAACGTACATTTCGAAACCTAAACGCGGGTCCAAAGTTAAAAGTCTCTAATGTCAAACTTTTTGTTTGCAAGGAAATGACTTGTCCATGAACACGTGCGTTTCAAATTTGAAAGCAATACCTCAACTCACATAAGAGTTATAAGCATTTTTCAAAACCTAAATGCATATTTCGAAACCTTAACGCGGGCCCTTATTTAAAGATCAATGTCACTGGGGTCATTTTTTTAATGCAAGGAATGGCCTTGTCCATATAGACATGTGCATACCAATACAGTGGAGAATCTGTTATTCTTTCCCAATAAACGCGTTTACGCTGAAACTATTATTTCCAATACAAACAGTTTGGAGCCAGATCAGACGCCGGGATCAGGCTCCAAACTGTTTGCCACCAAGATAAACATGAATTGTGAGAAATATCTAAAACTTGACATTTTCTACGTTTTAGTGCTTTGCGTTTGCGTACGTTTGCGTTTAAACGGGAAAGAATAACAGATTCTCCACTGTATAAAAACAATACTTCATGAAACATAGGATTTATTATTATTTTTCCAAAGGTAAACAAACATTTTGAAACTAAAACGCAGTGGCTGAGGTCAAGGTCACATGGTCCAAAATCTCAGATCGTTGGGTAGGGTTTTCCCATCAGGCATGTATGGTGCAAGTATGAAAGATGTAGGTGAAAGGCGTTACGCCGCGTCTGGTCAGGATCAAAATAGTTTTCAAATGTGCTTTATGATGTCATTGAGCGTGAAAAGGTTATGTCTGGGTGGCAAACAGTTTTGAACCTCATCATACGCCGAGATACTCGGTGAATAATAAGACTCCAAACAGTTTACTAGCTATACTGTTTAGCATAAACGCGCACATTGGGAAAGAAAACGTCTTCTCCACTGTCAAACAGTACATGTACCCTTTCACCCATAACTAGCGCTTGCATTCCATATACTGAACATTAACCCGTTTGCTGGCAGGCTGTTATTACAGCACTCCCTCTCTACAACGACACCCGATGGGATACACAAAGTGTGTGCGTTGTTCGGAGGGAGTCGTTATAGGGAGGGACATTGCCTACATTTGCAAACAGCTTTAATCCAGACCAGACGCCGCGTAACGCGGCGTCTGGTCTGGATTCAAGCTGTTTGTCACACGTCATTAAGGGGTTTTCTGTCAAATTGTCCATTTTGTAACTTTTGAGAGAAAAAAGCAGATGACATTGCAGCCGTGAATAGGTTAGACATACAGTGGAGAATCTGTGATTCTTTCCCAATAAACGCGTTTACGCTAAAACTATTATTCCCAGTGCAAACAGTTTGGAGCCAGATCAGACGCCGGTTAACCCGGTGTCTGATCAGGCTCCAAACTGTTTGCCACCATGATAAACAAGAAATATCAGAATTGTCCAAAAGTTCTTCTTTTCTACGTTTTAGCGCTTTGCGTTTGCGTAAGTTTGCGTTTAAACGGGAAAGAATAACGTTTTCTCCACTGTAATAGTGTCCTGTTTAGGGAACTGCTACAAGAGTCGTTGTAAGGAGGGAGTCGTTGTTGGGAGGGCCGTTGTATGGAGGGAACACTGTATACCACTAAAATTATCAAACTGTTTGGATCCAGATCAGACGCCGAGTAATGCTGCGTCTGATCAGGATTCAAACTGTTTGACATTTATATCAATATTTCTTAAATTAGAAACACTTAAATTTTCAAATTCAAGAAATTATTTCGTTATTTAATTTTTTTATTCACGCATTGATTTTAGCGTGTTACGGGTGGGTATCTGCCATTGTTAAAAAGTTTGAATTAACTATTTCACTGCCTATTTAATCGTGAGTTTTTTATCCCTTCACCGCTTCATTGTCGTCTGCTTCAATATTGCCATCTGCATGGTAATTTCAAAGTTAGATTTCAGGTAGTATGACTTAAGTTATACAGTGGAGAATCTGTTATTCTTTCCCAATAAACGCGTTTACGCTAAACCTATTATTTGCAGTGCAAACAGTTTGGAGCCAGATCAGACGCCGGGTAACCCGGCGTCTGATCAGGCTCCAAACTGTTTGCCACCAAGATAAACAAGAGTTATCAGAATTGTCCAAAAGTTGTTCTTTTCCACGTTTTAGTGCTTTGCGTTTGCGTACGTTTGCGTTTAAACGGGAAAGAATAACAGATTCTCCACTTTATTGATATGAATGTCAAACTGTTTGCAAAGTCGCCTTTTGGCGCCATTGGCAGTGAAAGATTTAACTGTTTCCGCAATAGTAGCGCCTTTAAGCGCATTTGATTTATTCCTCCACTGAAGAAAATAGTTCCAATTAATACATAATGAACATTTACCAAAATAAATATTTTCTATATCCTAGCAGATGGAAGCTTAAAGCAGGTTAAAAGTAATCAAAACGCGCCTTAATGCGCGTTCTGCTTTACTTTCAGTCTGTTTTAAGTGCTCACCTACCTTCAAAACCAGGAACAGGTTATTGGGTAAATGGTTAAGATGAGACGCCAACACACATACATTAGATTTAGTGGCAGAAGTGACATACATATGCATCAACTCAGCTGCAGGCAAAATTTGATGCAGACGTAAAGAATTTGCCTAGTAGATCTTCTCTTAACCCATGTGTGCCTAGCAAAACGACCTTTGCCGCAGTCTCCTAAACAGGACAATCATGTCTAACGCTTTGAAATATCGTCTGCTTCAAATTGCCATCTGTTGTTCTTTCTCAAAGTTACACTTTGATGAAATAAATATAATGACAAATGACAAACAGCGTGAATCTAGATCAGACGCCGCGTTACGCGGCGTCTGGTCTGGATTCAAGCTGTTTGCAAATGTAAGCCAATTTCCCTCCCTATAAAAACTCCCTCCGAACAATGCACATATTTTGTCTCCCTTTGGCTGTCGTTGTAGAGAGAAAGCGCTGTATAAAGCAAAAAGAAAATGAAAATATAGACCAAACAGCTCTTACATATAAAATGGATTGATCCAATATATTAAGCATGGAAGAATATACTGGGCGCACATAGGTAGGTGTTAATGTTAAATGAAAGGCAGATGTACTTTATAAGTTCTGCAGACAGCATTTACTCCTTTACTGTCGTGACGTCATCTGCTTTAAACATTTGTCGTCTGCTTTAATTTCTCAAATCAAAATTGTAGATATTTTGACTTAACCCTTTCCCCAATAGAAGCGCCTTTTAGCGCATTCGGTTCATTCCTCCGCAGAAAAAATAGTTCCAATTGATACAGTCATGAATATGTATTATAAGGAATATTTTCTTTATTCTAGCAGGTGGTAGCTGAAATCAGGCTGAAAGTAAAGCAGAATGCGCATGAAGGCGCATTCTGCTTTACTTTCAACCTGCTTTAAATAGTCACCTATTTTCAAAACTAGAAACAGGCTATTGTGTAAAGGGTTAATTAATTATATGTTTGCAAAGTTGCATTTATGCGACTTCGTCGCCGACAGGGTTAAGGTATAATAACATGGACCTAATATAACAAACTTTGGATATAACGAAAGAAATCTGGGTCTTGATGACTTCGTTATATGTAAGTTTCATTCTATTCTAACTCTTTTACTGCCAATGGCGCCTAAAGGCGACTTTGTAAACAAACAGTTTCAATCCTGATCAGACGCCGCGTAACGCGGCGTCTGATCAGGGATTCAAACACTGGTATCGATGTATTCTAAGTCATAATACATGTACATTGAATCTTACTTTGAAATAATCTTGCAAACGACATAATTGAAGCAGACGACAATGAAACGGTGAAGGGGGTAAAAATATCACGATTAATTTGGCAGCGAAAGAGTTCATAGACGACGCCATTTTCCAGCAGACGCCATCTCTCTAGATACATGAAAGTGGGAGGGGTATTGATCAGCAGCGGCTTCCCATACGTAGCCATCTCTACCCGCTATTGATTTTGTGCCAAAGGCTTGGCGACAAGAACATTGATTATCGTTGTAATGCATTATTCAGGAGAAAACCATAGAATGGCGACCGCATTTTACAAACCAGGGGCGGATCTAGATGTGTAAAACCAACCGTTTTGCTGTGGACAAAACTATTCTTCCTCGTGTAAACTAAACTAAACCGTTAAGACGTGACCGCATTTGCAATTGAGTGAAAAAAATGACATGCACTTTGAAAAAATAGAGAGTTATTAAGGTATAAGTTGCAAACATGTTTGAGCCAGATCAGTCGCCGAATAACTAATAATAATAATAATAATAATAATAATAATAACGACTTTATTTCATGTGGATTACATATTTGGTATAGAACAAACAAACCAATTTTCAATATGGTCCACAAACAAAATTAACATATATACAACATGAAGGAACACAATTACAAATCAGTATTTTTAAACCTTTGCAAACAGAGTGGACCCTGAAAAGACAGTTCCTGTAGGAGCTCTCTACAGGGACTACTCTGTTTACTTAAAGCATTTTAAAGATTAAGCTGAAAATGATAATGCATAAGTGTCATTATGAGAATTCAGGATTTGTTATCTATACATGAATATTGAATAGGTAGAGGCAATATAAAGCCAAAAAACCCCGACGATTTGACAAATAGCAAAGATCTAGATCAATGAAATTTCATAACAAACGGGAAGGAATATACCAAAGATACTTCAGCTCGACGTCTAATCTGGTTCCAAACAGTTTGCGATGGACGGCTGCCATAAGAGCACAAACGCGTATGTTAGGAAATAGAAATAAAAGCAAGTTCTGCTATGTTTCCTGATCAGACATTTAGAATCGCCACGTCTGAACTGGGTCTACACTGTTTGCGGAGCTGGTAAGCTTTTTTCTCATACATGAAACATTTTATCTCATGACTTGCCGTCTGACATTGGCGTAAAGCCATTTATAAATATCGTATTCCATCAGTGAAATAGCGTTTTTTGGGCCCCGGTCCAACTTGGTCGTCAAAAAGCGCTGGGTGTATTTGTATTTGAATTTGTTAAAAATATAATAAATAGAGGATCTCAAATTCGTACTCATTACGTATCTAATTTGATCAAGTCGTTGACTATATAAATATGACGCTCGCCAAGGCTCGCGTCATATTATTTTAGTCAACTCGTTTAATAAAATTGATAAAAATCAGTAGATCTACTGATGAAGATCCTCTATTTATATTTGCACCTTTACAAATTCTGCGTTGCGTCACTATGCCATCCCTATCTCATGGCATAGATCTGCACATGCGCACAATGTCTTTACCCTGATTATGTTTAATAAATGTTTGTTTTAAAAGTGTCGTCTGCTCTAAAAACGCAGATATTTAATTTCCATGTTTTTCAGCTGCAGAAATAAACTTCAACAGATATTGATTCAAACACGGCCCGTTTTACTAAACTACTTACGCAAAACTTTTGCGTAAGTCAAAATTTTAAATTTTAATTTATATTTTTTATTATCACTTGCTACAAACAGCAAATAGCCAGATCAGAGGACGCGCTTTTAGCGCGTCCTCTGATCTAGCTATTTGCTGTTTGCAAACGTTTATGATAGAAAAATAAGAGTTAAACGATTTTGAATTACGCAAAAATTTTGCGTAAGTTGTTTAGTAAAACGGGCCCCTGATCTGCTTCCAAACTACATACATGTGACATTTTTTAACCTTTGAACCATTGTCACTCATAATTTTATGCGTACATGTGTACTAGGGGTCCCGTTTCATAAATAACGGTCGTTAGTTAAAACTTTGAAATACATTTAATTTCTGATTTCTCTATCTTATCTTGTCTTGTGACATATCTTTGGAATTGTCTTTTCAAGACGATTCCAAGGAGATGCCACAAGACAGTATTAGATTATGAAATAAATAATAATTGACACTTTTATAATCTGACTTACGACAATACATTTTGTCGTACGAAGTTTTATATAACGGGTTCCTGTACCTGTCCTATGCGAACGTGTAGACTGAGATCAAAGGGCTCCTTAAGGAGAGTTTTTTTCAGGATCTGCATTGTTTGTCATATTGCAGTATATTGGCAAACAATTACCACTGAATAGTCAACCACGAGCTAGACTAAATCGGAAACTGGAATTGTTCATTAATTTTGAAGCTTCAATGAGGATAGAATTAAGGTTCAATCTGAGTCCAAGCAAATTGTCATCATATTGGAACTTGGTTTGCATTTTGTTGATATAAAGCAACAACAACAAATCGTCGAAATACATGTTTGTCAAAAGATTCAACAGTGGATCAACTGTCAGCCAATCAGAGCCCAGATCACCTATTTAATATGTGCATATTCGATGTTGGAACTTGGTCTGGTTCTTGTGAATATAAACCCACATACCAAATACATGTATTATCAAAATCGGTCAACAAACAGTATCTAGAGTATATCAACATCAGCCAATCAGAGTCCAGATCACCCATTCACTATTTGTATATTTCACCAATGTTGGGACTTGGTCTGGTTTTGTGAATATAAACCCACATACCAAATACATGTATGATCAAAATTGGTCAACAAATACAGTTTATAGAGTGGACTACCATCAGCCAATCAGAGCCCAGATCACCTAATTATTATGCACATATTACCGTCTTAATCTAAGTTGACCAGCAGCAGTTACATATAAAAGCCCTGTAGGACACTGTACAAGTCTAATCCTGCTTATAATGGTTCGTTTTTATTATTGACATTTTCAAATATACACATGAACATTACTTGCCACCACCACCATCACTTCCAACTCTTCCACTGCCCACAACCACCACCACCTCCAACTATTCCTCTACCACCACCTCTTCCAACACCACAAGCACCACCATCTCCTTCACCACAACTACCACCACCTCAACCACCTACACCACCAAATCCTCCACCACAACACCCACCTCCGCGTTACGCTGCGTCTAATCTGGATCCAAACATTTTGCTAAAAAACAGGTGAGTCGCGATCAGCAGGCGATGGGTTGAAGCAGGCTAAAAGTAAAACAGAATGCGCCTTCAGGCGCATTCTGTTTTACTTTCAACTTGCCTTAATTAATCATCTGTCTTCAAAACTTGAAACATGCTATATGGTTAAGGGATAAACGTGTCTATTCTAACCTCTTATGTCAATTGCAAACAGTTTTAAGTTAGATGGCTCCAAACCATTTCAAATTAACACAACTGGGTTTTTTCACAAGCGGATTACAGCAGGGCTGCCATAAGCTGACATGAAAAATCCTAAGATTTCCAAATTCGCATTTTTCAAGTGCGATTTTAAGAATCGTACCTTTACCCTATAGCCTTTTTCTTGTTTTTTTTTGACAAGCGACCACTTAAAGCAGGCTGTAAGTAAAGCAGAATGCGTCTAAGGGCGCATTCTGCTTTACTTTCAGCATGCTTTAAGAAACCATATAGTGAAAACAAATCCGGAGATTTAGGAAAAATCCGGAGAAATGACAGCCCTGTTACAGTACTCCCTCCCCATAACGGCCCTCTGAACAACGATTCCCTCTTACAACAACGCTTGCCGCTGTTCCCTACACAAGACAATTATGTCCTACCCTTTTTGGCTGCGATATCGTCTTCTATTAATCTGTCTGCTGTATACATGTATATTGGACATTTTAAGAAAAACAAAACAAAATGACGAGTGACAAACAGCTTCAATCCAGATTTCGATTCCAGCTGTTTGCAAATGTAAGCCAATCTTCTTCCTAATAACAACTCTCTTCGAACAACACAAACAGCCTTTGTCGCCCCGTGGATGTTGTTTTAGAGAGGGGGCGCTGTAAAGCAGACAGTATATATACGAGAATACCGTATACACAAGAACTCTCTAAATTAATACACGCCCCGTGTAAACACCATAGTTAAGTTAACCCTTTCCCCCAATAGAAGCGCCTTTTAGCACATTTAATTTATTCCTCCATTGAACAATTTAGTTCCAATTTATACAGTCATGAGCATGTACCATATGAAAAATATTTTCTGTTTTCCAGCAGATGATAGCTTAAAGCTTAGGCGAATTCTGCTTTACTTTCAACCTTCATTAAGTACTCATCTATCTTTAAAACTAGAAATAGGCTATGGAGTACAGGGTTAAGCAGACAGTGTATACAAGAACTCTCGGAATTAATACGCGCCCCGTGTAAACACCATAGCGGCTCGTAAATCCATCGATTATTGGATTGATCCATCTCTATTGTATCAGCTGAAGAGCTTATTGGCATTTTCCTAGCAGCCAGAATGCAGGTCAGACATAGATTGAATCGACGTTGGCTAATCCATCGTCGTTATTGATACATGGGAGAACAATGTTATTTATTTCTCAAGAAACGCGTCTAAATAAGATGCTTAACCCTTTCCCCCATAGAAGCGCCTTTTAGCGCATTCAGTTTATTCCTTCACTGAAGAAAATAGTTCCAATTTATACAGTCATAAATATGTATCATACAAAATATTTTCTATATTCTAGCAGATGGTAGCTTAAAGCAGGCTGAAAGTAAAGCAGAATGCGCCCTAGGGCGCATTCTGCTTTACTTTTAGCCTGCTTTAATAGGTCACATATCTTAAATACTAGAAACAGGCTATGGGTTAAAGGGTTAAACCCACTTCTCCATAAATATATACACATTTTAACGCATACATGATTTATTTCTCCGCCTACGAAATTAGTTCCACTTAAATCAGGACTTCAACCGTTCCTACTTTTTTCCTACTTCATTCCTACTTTTTAATCGAATTCTTACTTTTTCCTATGTCTCTACCAAAACCTCCTACTATTCGTACTTTTTGCATATAGTATGTCTTGAAGCACCCTCAGAATGGCCAAGAATGCAGGAAGTGTATAGAAAACTGAAGAACGGTGCAGACGCTGATGCATGTGGGAGGGCTCCTTCGATTCAGGTCATAGATCAAGTGTACTCTTCACAGGTACAACGTTTGGATAGGATAAATAAATAATGTTTTCCCTCACGGTATTGGAGAAATATTTTTCTCAAATTTAAGGTTGGGGACCCCAAATGAGATCAGACCAGATTCGTTACTCAACGTACAGCTCGTCATCTGTCGCCCCGTTCAGAACGATGCTTTAGTATGGTTCGGAACGGCCGATTATTGACGAGAATGACCGATCGTTTTCCGTAGATTACCGATATTGACAAACATTGGCCCGATTTTATTAGAGGTCCTCAACCTTAAGCAGACGTTAAATTTGAAGCAGACGACATGTTTTCAATATAAGTGTACATGCACAAATACAGTGGCGATTCCCAATAAACGCGTTTACGCTAAAACTATTATTTGCAGTGCAAACAGTTTGGAGCCAGATCAGACGCCGGGTAACCCGGCGTCTGATCAGGCTCCAAACTGTTTGCCACCAAGATAAACAAGAATTATCAGAATTGTCCAAAAGTTGTTCTTTTCTACGTTTTAGTGCTTTGCGTTTGCGTACGTTTGCGTTTAAACGGGAAAGAATAACAGATTCTCCACTGTACCAGCTGCCTCCCACTCGTATTGATAAATCCATAATTAAACGGTGTCGTAATTAGTGCTAAAATATCGGAATTACACTTTATAAACCAGAGCTGTAAACGCATAACCCTTTCATTCTCAATGATGTCATAAAGTGAATTTGAAAACAGTTTGGATCCTGATCAGACGCCGCGCAACGCGGCGTCTGATCAGGATCAAAATTGTTAGCCACTTGTTTCGAAATTACGTCAGTTATACTGCCTTAATCTAAATTTAAAACTATATTGCAGACAACAATATTGAGGAAGACGACAATATGGCAGTGAAGTGGTAAAAAACTCACGAAAATCTTGGTAGTGAATGGGATAACACCGATTTTTACCTGGACTCATGTTGGTGTTGATTATCACTTTAC
This sequence comes from Gari tellinella, assembly GCA_922989275.2. Taxonomy (NCBI): domain Eukaryota; kingdom Metazoa; phylum Mollusca; class Bivalvia; order Cardiida; family Psammobiidae; genus Gari; species Gari tellinella. The sequence goes on from OV277872.1 coordinate 34,648,680, forward strand.
CCTCAGAAACCATTTTAGTTACGTCCGCTCTATTAAGATCACGTCATCCATGTTATTCTGAAAATAGAAATACATGTGTAAATATAATGTATAAAGATTACCGCATAATTATTTAAGTTATTCTATAATGCCGATGCATGGCCACCCATTGGTTCCCCCATGGGGGAATTCTCAGGTTAAGTACATTATACATTTAAACACGCAGTACTTGTCAGTACTTCGAGTTTAAAATGAGCCTTGCCATGAGAAAATCTGTCTTATTGCATTGCAAAAACAGTAGTCGCATCAAAGACGCGGCGGCTGCTCTTGACCTACACTGTTTGATATTCACATGCATCTTAACCCTTTCCCCAATAGAAGCGCCTTTTAGCGGATATGATATATTCATCCGCTGTATTATAGGGAATATTTTCTATATTATAGCACATGATAGCTTAAAGCAGGCTGCAAGTAAAGCAGAATGCGCCCTCAGGCGCATTCTGCTTTACTTTCAACCTGCTTTAACCCTTTCCCCCATAGAAGCGCCTTTTAGCACATTCAGTTTATTCTTGCCCTGAAGAAAACAGTTCCAATTTATACAATCATAAATATGTATAATAAAAAATAGCTTTTATACTATAGCAGATGATAGCTTAAAGCAGGCTGAAAGTAAAGCAGAATGCGCTTAAGTGGACACCTATATTCAATACTAGAGATATGCTATGTGGGAAAGGGTTAAGAAGTCACCTATCTTAAGTACTAGAAAGGGTTAAAGCATTTTATGTAGCTGTTATATACAGTATTTGGCATTAAAGACCAAAATCAGAAATACACACCCTTAGATAACAACGGTGCTTACCTTTACAATGTTGCAATGATATTGCAGACAACAATATTGAAGCAGACGACAATATGGCGATGAAGGGGTTAAAACCCCAAGAAACATTTGATCATAAAAGGGTTAAAACAAATCCCTCTTGACATGCAATAAAATATGTAAAATGACAAATTCTGGTAAAAATAACGATATGTTTATTTATTATATACATATCGATGATTTATAGAGATTTCTCAGTTAGATAAATTTGATATCGTCACTGTTGATATTATGACGTGACGACACAAAAAACTAAAATCATCACTACATGTAGTGATGATTTTAGTTTTTTGTGTCGTCACGTCATAATAAGTTTAGTGACGTCGCGGTAATCAATTTTTGTTGTTTTTTTTCTGTAAAAACGTCATTTAAATATATCGTTTTTTATCACATAATTTGCGGTCTGGGAGTTGCATAAAGCGATTGTATAAATATCGTAATCCACTAGTGGAATATCGCTTTTTTGGCTCCGGCCTAACTTGTTCGTCCACAAGCGCTGCATGTAGCGGGTGCCAAATGACGTCGATTTACTATGACGTTAACGTAAACAACGTAACGTTTGGCGGAAAATCTATATAGCGGAGGGTCTACAAACTACGGCTTCAAATCAATTTAATAGGTGCTTGAATTTGTAATGTGATAAATAGAATATCACATTCGTGTTCATTATTTATCATTTTTAATAAACTCGTTGACTAAAATGAATATGACGCTCGCCAAGGCTCGCGTCATATTATTTTAGTCAACTCGTTTATTAAAAATGATAAATAATGAACACTCATACAATATCCTCTATTTAACCAGTTAACGACCAATTCTCGTGATATATTTTTCATATCAATCCAAAGAAATGGATTATCCTCTATATCTAAGTTGCAAACCAAACATTTTAAAGCATTACCAGACGCCGAGTTACTCAGCGTCTGGTCATTCTTCAAACTGCTTGTAATGGGCATAATTATTTTACCACAAATATGTTTATTTAGAAAGAATAACGTCTTATCCAATATACATGTTAACACCAAATATGTTCAAAATACGTACGTGTACAGTGGAGAATGTGTTATTCTTTCCCAATAAACGCGTTTACGATAAAACTATTATTTGCAGTGCAAACAGTTTGGAGCCAGATCAGACGCCGGGTAACCCGGCGTCTGATCAGGCTCCAAACTGTTTGCCACCAAGATAAACAAGAATTATCAGAATTGTCCAAAAGTTTGTTTTTTCTACGTTTTAGTGCTTTGCGTTTGCGTTTGCGTACGTTTGCGTTTAAACGGGAAAGAATAACAGATTCTCCACTGTATGACATTTTTAAAGCAAACAACACTAAAACCACATAGTTATACAAACGCATTTTAATCCGTTTTAAATGTTTCATCAAAATCTCCTGCTTTAATATTGTTCAAGTTCCGTCATTATTATCAACCATTCACTGTCATAACTTCATCAATTTTGAACAAATTGTCGTCTGTCATTATTTCTCAAATAGAAATTTATGTATTTTGACATAAGAAATTTTGAAATGATCGTCAAATAGTTTGAGTTACTCGGCGTCTGATCTTAGAATTGCATTGGAGAAGACGTTATAATTTCCCAATAAAGGCGTTTATGCTGCACCTATTATGTTCATTGCGAACAATTTGGACCCAAATTAGACGCAGAATTGTCGGTTCGCTGACCAGGCTCCAAATTGTTTGCAACTCAGATAAAAACAAACAGTATTATTTTTTGAAAATACAGTTTTCTTCATATCATTGCATTTTATAATATATTATGCGTTTAACCCTTTCACCCTCAATGACGCCCAAAACGCGTTTTTAAACAGTTTGTATCCTGATCAGACGCCGCGTTGCGCGGCGTCTGATCAGGATCCAAACTGTTTGACACTCATTTCGAAATTTCATCAGACAAACTGCCTTAAAGCTAACTTTGAAACGATATTGCAGACAAGAATATTGAAGCAGACGACAATATGGCGGTGAAGGGGTAAACTTCTCACGATAACTATGATCACGAAACGGTTAACCCTTTCGGCGCCAAATTATTTTTGAGTTTTTTACCCCTACACCGTTGTTTGTCGTCTGCTTCAATATTGTTGTCTGCAATAACATGTCAAAGTTAGATTTAATAAAGTATGACATTAGAAATATCGAAACGGGTGTCAAACAGTTTTGATCCTGATCAGACGCCGCGTAACGCGGCGTCTGATCAGGATCAAAACTGTTTGCAAATTCGACTTGAGGCGACTCCGGCGGTGAAAGGGTTAAACGGGAATAAACAGCATCATCTTCACTGTATACCGCATGTACAGTGGAGAATCTGTTATTCTTTCCCAATAAATGCGTTTACGCTAAAACTATTATTTGCAGTGCAAACAGTTTGGAGCCAGATCAGACGCCGGGTAACCCGGCGTCTGATCAGGCTCCAAACTGTTTGCCACCAAGATAAACAAGAATTATCAGAATTGTCTAAAAGTTGTACTTTTCTACGTTTTAGTGCTTTGCGTTTGCGTACTTTTTCGTTTAAACGGGAAAGAGTAACAGATTCTCCATTTTACCTAACACTTTTTGATATTTCATCAACAGGAGTCGTATATATACCCAAAACCTTTAAATCGCTTAAAATGCCGCATAATACATAACTATTTTTGCGAAACCGTTTGATATTACATGTAACACAAAATACCCAAAACTATTTCAGAAAATCGAAAAATCTAAGTGGCAATCGTATCTTGTCTTGGTCGTGTTAGGCATCGAGTTTGTTCGTCTCTGATCTGGATCTTGATCCAAACTATCGATAGTGAATATATTGGTTCACATTAGGTCATCGACAATAGTGCATACAACCGAACATCAATAATTCGAGATCACTTAAGTCGAACTCTTTCGGGGAAAAATCTGATGTATTTTGATTTATTATAGCTCGCTTTAGTCGAACATATTCGTATTTAAAGGTTAAAACATGACTAAAATATTTTAGACTTTAAAATAAGGATGCATTTGAGTTCGAATTATCAAGGTTTTACTGTGTGTTAATAGGTACAACAAAAACACGCACCTAGCAGTGATTCCGAATGACACAGCTAATAATTATGACTAAAACAAACTAAGACTTAACCTGCACGATTATTATAATACTTCAACGTTAGCATCGGTGAACAATTTCTGAACTAAGTTTAACGGTATTTGCATTTGATACAAAAATATCAAAACCATGTTCAAACTGTCTGGATCTTGATCAGACGCCGAGTAAATCGGCGTCTGATCTGAATCCAAACTGTTTACAAACACACGTTCAATCGCTGTTACAAATGTAGCACGATTAGGGATGAACTGCTAATTTTGTACAATATAACGCCAAATGTGTCATAGTATCTATTTCCGATGTGTTTTACTATTAACACACTTTTATATAGTATTTTTATCGCCGTAATCAAATGATTTTTAGGTTCAATACCCAACAAAGTACAGCGATCCCTCTCTACAACGACACCCAATGGGAGACAACAAATATGTGCGTTGTTCGGAGGGAGTCGTTATAGGGAGGGAACTTGGTTAACATTGCAAACAGTTGGAATCCAGATCAGACGCCGCGTTACGCGGCGTCTGATCTGGATTCAAGCTGTTTGTTATTTTGACATTATGTTTTTTTCTGTCAAAATGTCATCTATGTAAGAAAAACAGAAAACAACAATTTTAGGTAGATGCTGATGCATCATTACAAGCATAAAACATAATTTTCGTGGGAACATCGGTGAATGTCGTTGTAAGGAGGGAGTCGTTGTAAGGAGGGTCGTTGTAGAGAGGGAACGCTGTATTCGTTTTCGATGACGTATAGAGATGAAAAATATATTATTTCCCGTTAAACGCAAATGAAACGCAAACGCATTGCAAAAAAAACGTAGAAATTGAAATATTTTTGACAGTTCTGACTATTTATTTTAATCTGAGCGGCAAACAGTTTGGAGCCTGATCAGACACCGGGTTACCCGGCGTCTGATCTGGCTCCGAACAGTTTGCAATGAAAATAATAGTTTTAGGGTAAACGCGTTTATTGGGAAAGAATAACGTCTTCACCACTGTGTATTAATCATCCGATCAGAATCCACTAATAAAGGAATTTTAGACAAAAAACTGATAACCATATAGTTTGCAAAACATTCTGGCGATTTGTTTTTGCATTTTAGGTTTTAAAGGTCCTGATTTGTCCATGTTTTTCAAAGCAGACGGCATCTTTAGATGACAATGAGAAATGATTCAGTTAACATATTCCACTCGTCCTTCATAAACAGCGAACCCGTGACGAGTACACTTGGCCTATAAAACAGTAAAGACTCAGATCAGAGGGCTCCAGATTTCGAGATAATTTTTCCCCTTCACCGTTTCATTGTCGTCTGCTTCAATTTTATTGTCTAATATATCGTTTTAAAGTTACGCGGCGTATGATCAGGATCCAAACGCGCCTTTAAGCGTCAATGAGAGTGAAAGGGTTAACTGGATAATTTCAGTTTCCAATTAAGGGCAGACAGTCCATTTTGTAATACAGTGGATAATCTGTTATTCTTTCCCGATAAACGCGTTTACGCTAAAACTATTTTTTCTTTTACAAACAGTTTGGAGCCAGATCAGACGCCGGGTAACCCGGCGTCTGATCAGGCTCCAAACTGTTTGCCACCAAGATAAACATGAAATATCAGAATTATTCAAAAGTTGTTCTTTTCTACGTTTTAGTGTTTTGCGTTTGCGTTTCGTTTGCGTTTAAACGGGAAAGAATAACAGATTCTCCACTGTAGTAAACAGTTTGGAGTCTTATTATTCACCGAGTATACAATATAACGCAAAATGACGAACGCTGCAGACCCAGATCAGAGAAACCCTGATCAGAAAAATCTGTTCTGGGCCTACACTGTTTGCATAGGACAAGTGTACTCTAAACAGGTATTCTGTTTGTAATTGACGAATATTCTCGTCGTTAGGGTTTAATGTTATAAATGGAAGGATGAGATTAAACCAAATGGGCTGGTGCACGATTAGAGCTCGTAAGAGAGCTATTTTGGTAGCGTACTGTTGAATTTTCACCTTGCTTCAATCAAACACATGTCATACAGCGGAGAAAACGTTATTCTTTGACAATAAACGCCTTTATGCTAACATTATTATTTCCATTGCAAACAGATTGGAGCTAGATCAGACGCCGGGTAACCCGGAGTCTGATCAGGCTCCTTACTGTTTGCCATTCAAATTAAAATGAATCGTTAGAAATTTCAAAAAGTTATATTTTTCTACATTTTAGTGTTTTGTATTTACGTTTTGTTTGCGTTTAAACGGAATAGAACAATGTCTTCTCCACTGTAAAGGCTGATGTCGAGATTTCCTGCGTAACGCGGCGTCTGATCAAGATCCAAACTGCTTGTAAATGCGTCTTTTAATGTTAATCAAATGAACCCTAGCGACGAAAACACGCGTTCTTTACATGTACAGTGGATAATCTGTTATTCTTTCCCAATAAACGCGTTTACACTAAAACTATTATTCCCAGTGCAAACAGTTTGGAGCCAGATCAGACGCCGGTTAACCCGGAGTCTGATCAGGCTCCAAACTGTTTGCCACCATGATAAACATGAAATATCAGAATTGTCCAAAAGTTCTTCTTTTCTACGTTTTAGTGCTTTGCGTTTGCGTACGTTTGCGTTTAAACGGGAAAGAATAACAGAGTATCCACTGTACATGTAAAGAACGCGTGTATTCGTCGCTAGGGTTCATTTGATTAACATTAAAATACGCATTTACAAGCATTTTGGATCTTGATCAGACGTCGCGTTACGCAGGAAAACTCGACATCAGCCTTTACAGTGGAGAAGACATTGTTCTATTCCGTTTAAACGCAAACGAAACGCAAATGCAAAACACTAAAATGTAGAAAAATATAACTTATTGAAATTTCTAACGACTAGTTTTAATTTGAATGGCAAACAGTAAGGAGCCTGATCAGACATGTACGAACAGTATGCATGTGAAGAGAACATTTGTTCAATTCAAACGGTGTAGATCATGCTTTATAGGAGCCCTCTTATCAGGGTTTACACTATTTGTCATTTTGCAACATATTGTAAAATCGAGCCTTACACAATCCAAAATAAAATCTACTAGACTACTTCATGGAGGTGGCTATCTGACATTTCAGAGCGACTTCACGTGGAACTAGAGTTCGAACCTTTAGTCAGGCAAAATTGCGGCCGGCAAATGCGCATAAAGGTCGGCAAAGGAACACCGTTTGTCGAACCAATGGAAACTGAGAATGGTCTGTACAATGACGTCACTTTAGTCGAACCAACCGGTGTTCAGTTGGATCTATAGTCGCTATATATATACGACTAAAGACCGGACTATAGTTCCACTTGAAGTCGCTCAAAGAGGTCAATGACTTACTAATTCAATGACGTATTGATTCCGTAACATTATCTATGAGTAAATACTCTCGTTCATCTACAGTGCATTTCACTCCAGATATTGCCCGATCTATGACATAGAGTGTTTGTTTATTTAACACATAGCCTGTTTCTAGTTGTGAAAATAGACTACTTAAAGCAGATTGAAAGTAAAGCAGAATGCGCCATATGGCGCATTCTGTTTTACTTTCAGCCTGCTTTAAGTTACCACCTGCTAAAATTAAGAAAATATTCCTTCTGACTGCATAGATTGAAATTATTTTCTTCCGCGGCGGATTCGGCAGAATGCGCTAAAAGGCGCTTCTATAAGGTAAAGGTTTAAGTCTCATTCATGTACAAACAATGAATACAAATCATATAACATATACAATTAGTGCATGACCATTTGCAATTTGAATTATAAGAGACTATCTTCTCGTACATGGCACAGTATCATAACCTATAATCATTATATAAATCAATGAACATGGCTTGTGATACGTGTAAAATCAGATAGCTACTGAAAGCAGGATACAAGTAAAGAAGAAAGCTCCGACAGGAGCTTTCTGCTTTACTTTCATCCTAGTTAAAGCTACCGTTTTAAACACCATGGATGATTTTTTGTTTAACTCTCTCATTCCTGGGATTTTAAATAGACAATGCCAGTTTCCAATTTATTCTAGTCTTTTAATGACTCTTTGGATCTGTTTACTGCAACATATTGCATAATGGAACACAGTGCAGACCCTGCTCAGAAGGCTCTTTTAGAAGTATATTATTCAAAGGTACACTGTTTGTAAATGGCGAGTATACTCGTCGCTAGGGTTCAATGAATTATGTCATGGTAATAAAAAATATATAGGGAGAAGCTGTTTAACTTCTAACAGTGCCAGGGCTGCCATAAGTTGACATAAAAAATTCTAAGATTTCAAAAATTGCATTTTTCAAGTGCGATTTTACGAATCGTACCTTTACCCCATCGCCAGTGTCTAGTTTTGTTGACACGTGGCTGCTTAAAGCAGGCTGAAAGTAAAGCATAATGCGCCTTCAGGCGCATTCTGCATTACTTTCAGGCTACTTTAAGCTTCCATGTACTAGAAAAAAAATCCGAAGATTTAGGAAAAATCCGGAGAAATGGCAGCCCTGCAGTGCTGCTCTATTTAGATCAGTTGTGGAACTTGCCAACCTAGTTTCTGACAATTCAAATTAAAAACATTGCCAAGTCAATACCCAATAATGGGCTATGAATTAGATTGCCTAGAACAGAAAATAGTTTGGTAATATTTATACTGAGGCAGATGTTATTTTTCTTGCCGTTTAACCCACTCCACCATAAATACGCATTTTTTGGGTCGTCAAAACTTATAGTTTAGGGTAGACATACGGATTTCAGCATTTAGACACTCTATTTTATGACCTTAGTGCAAGTATGTTCATTATGTACATTGTATCGTAAAGCTCTCGTTCATTCTTTTTCACCAATACAAGTAAAACCAGCAATTTACAAAATTGGCAAAAACTCTTTAAGCTAAACAGACGAAAAAATAGCTTAATCTCTACACTATGCAGTGGAGAAAACGTTTCCTTTCCTAATAAACTCGTTTTATACTAAAACCCTTTTGTCAATTACAAACAGTTTGCAGCCAGATCAGACGCTGGGTAACCCGGCGTCTGATCTGGCTTCAAACTGATTGCCACTTACAGTAAAAAAAAATTCAAGGACCGACCATTTTCCACATTTATTGAATTGCGTTTTCGTTTTAATTCGTTTAAACGAGAAATAATAACGTCTTCTCCTCTGTACAGCCGACTCATCAATTTGTCAGTCTTAAAGAATGGGTATTATGGCACTGTAATTACTTTTCTGTGCTGCACTTACATAAAATGACATCGTCGGTGTTCTTTTTGTCACCTTCAGCACGCTAGCAAGATCTCGTCTGCTTATAATATCGTCTGCAACAATTCTCAAATTATTTTTCTCATCATTTTTATACGCAATACGAAAAATAGACTATCAAAACAAGTTTGGGTCCAGATGAGACGCCGAGGAACTCGGCGTCTCATCCGGATCCCAACTGCTTTTGCAAAAGTTTAAAGAAATCGCACATTTCGCGCTAAAGATATGCAGTAATAATAGACTGTCTATGGCAGAACTTTGGAATTTGTGGTTTAGCCAAAGTCTTTCGAAATCTTTTAAATGAACATGTACTGGTCGAGTACTCTTTATTTTCGGTAGTAGGCCTACGCTAGAACTCTTAAATAGCTATACACAAAGATCGAACCAACGACTTACCTTTGCAAATTGTGTGAATCGAGACGAGACATCGAGTTACTCGGCATCTCATTCTGATTGAAACTGTTTACCACTCTGATTCTATTTTGAAAAGAATTCTTAGAAACTCCGATTTTTAAAACGGTGGCAGATGACAATGATTGCAGACGATAAAATAACTAATCGTTCAAAGAGACAGTGTAGACATTATTCTATTTCAATAAACGCTTTTATGCTAAAACTATTATTTCCATTGCAAACAATTAAGAGCCTGATCAGACGCCGGGTAACCCGGCGTCTGATTATGCTCCAAACTGTTTGCCACTCAGATTAAAATAAATGGCATTGATTGTCAAATTGTAGTCATTTTCTACATTTTATTGTAATGCGTTTGCATTTCATTTGCGTTTAAACGGGAAAGAATAACCTCTTCTCCACTGTACAGTGGAGTGGATTGTCATTTTCTACATTGCGTTGCGTTTCGTTTCGTTTCGTTTAACCCTTTACCTCATAACCTGTTTCTAGTTTTGAAAAACAGGTGACCACTTAAAGCAGGTTGAAAGTAAAGCAGAATGTGCCTTAAGGCACATTCTGCTTTACTTTCAGCATGCTTTAAGCTAAAAACTGCTAGGTTAAAGAAACAATTTGTAATGGTTATTGTTCATGAGGGTATAAACTAGAACTATTTTCTTCAGCGGAGGAATAAATTAAATACGCTAAAAGTCGCTTCTATGGGGGAAAGGGTTAACAGCGACCAATGCACCCTCTCACATGCCCAGACCTTGGTCGAATTGGGTTCTTAGCTTAACCACTGCGCTATCATGACACACACACGACTGTGGTTTAAACTAATTGTGTCAGAGAGCACACTCATAACATACCTGTTATTATTACACATTACAAGCCATTATTACAAATTACAAGGCAGTATTACACATTACAAGATACTATTGCACTAATGGTTTAGGTTCATTCATATTATAAGACTCTACGAAACTATTTGCTTCCGTTACTACAGTAATAGCAGAGGAGAAGACGTTATTCTTTCCCGATTAAACGCAAACGAAACGCAAACGCAAAACACTAAATGTAGAACTTTACAACTTTTTGAAAATTCTGACTTTTCGTTTAAATCTGAGCGGCAAGCAGTTTGGAGCCTGATTAGACGCCGGGTTTCCCGACGTCTGATCTGGCTCCAAACTGTTTGCAATGGAAATAATAGTTTTGCGTATTTGGAGTGACCGCTTAAACATAATTTTAACAGCATTTCCGGTTGACCCGAGGGTTAAGTCTAAATTGGAACAAACTGTTTTTTGGGGTGTCAATCATCATCAGCTTCACTAAGGACTACACTTACAAAATACGCTTATCATATTGTGATATACCCTTTCTAATCCTAATTTTTGTTTAAAAACAACTATGTTTATTCATTCAAATATCAATAAAAGTGTGGGTAACACTGGTTTTGCATTTGCAAATAGTTTGGATTCTGATCTGGATCCAAACTCTTTGCAAAATCGAATGTTTTGGACATATAACACGATACGACAGGTTTACGTGTGGTTATTTGTAGGAGGTAATTATATGTTACGGTACAATCTCAGTTTCGATAACTAAAAGCCCTGTACCTACATTCTTGTATTACGTAGCTTGGTCCTTTTCCTGCTTATAGCGTGTATTGAAGCTTTTTGAAAACAATGTAGAGCAAGATCACACGGTCCTAAAGGAGCTTTCTCCCCAGGATCTAATTTGTTTTCTCATAGGGTCTGTCTGACATGAGCCTTGCACTGAGTGTTTTTTATGAATATTCAGCGACAAAGGAATTAATGTAAAAGACTCTATACATTTTGTACCTGATTTAACCCGACAAAATATTATATACAGTGGAGAATCTGTTATTCTTTCCCGTTTAAACGCAAACGTACGCAAACGCAAAGCATTAAAACGTAGAAAAGTGCAACTTTTAGACAATTCTGATAATTCTTGTTTATCTTAGTGGCAAACAGTTTGGAGCCTGATCAGACGCCGGGTTACCCGGCGTCTGATCTGGCTCCAAACTGTTTGCACTGCAAATAATAGCTTTAGCGTAAACGCGTTTATTGGGAAAGAATAACATTTTCTCCTCTGTACTTGTATAATGGAAATACGCCATTCTATCCTAGTAAAACGATATTAAACGCAAACGCGTTGACTCGGAAAGAATAACGTCAATATTTCATAATCAATTCAAAAATGTGTTTACATATCTATACAGCTGAAAATAAATGCAACTGCAGACCATGCATGAAGAGATACAGTAAAAACTCTCTATTACGACCAGTAAACATAAGGATGAATAATGACGTGAAAGACAGGTGACAGCTTAAAGCAAAGTGACAGTAAAACAGACAGCTACCTGAGGAGTTTTCTGTTCTATGTTCACCTTGCTTTAAGCAGATACCTGCCATTGTGCGCCCGGGAACAAGTAAGATTATTTTGTTAAGCATGCATTCTGTTAAGAAACACTTGCTTTACAACCATACCGGAAATGAAATATGTAGGTAATATCTAAGACAATGCGCGAATATTACGCGGTTGCCAATCGCTGCTGGAACCATTTGCACATATTATTACACTCACATTGCTACAGTGCAAATGACTAAAGGGTAATGTTACATTCCGCTGTAAACCGCATCACCGCCTACAATGACGACACAGCCATTTGCAAACAGTTTGGATCTTGATCCAAACTGTTTTCACTTATACCGGTGTTTCTTCAATAAAATGGCATACACTATATATAATTTAAATTATGTCTTATTGTTAACAGTTGACGATCCGTTGAGGCAGATTTTACTCTGGCTGTGCAGGAGTTGAATGTCTTTTTGACTTCAATCATGTACGAGTGCAGTATACATTGTATAATAAAACATAAATATTATACGAAATATCTAGTCAAGACAAACGAATGTCACGCTAATAATAATAATAATAATAATAATAATAAAGACTTTATTTAACGAGACAGCTCATTTGATATAGATCAATCTTCCATGAGGTCCTCAACATATCTACAAGTACTTAAATCATATATGGTTAACAACAATATAACACAATCAATACTAACTAGAAACGCTAATACTACAGTGCCCCCTCTCTACAACAACACTGAATGGGAGACACAACTTGTGTATGTTATTCGGAGGGAGTTGTTATGAGGAGGGAAAATAATTCTCAAATAGAGTGCTGAACACGTCTTGGCTTACATGTGCAAACAGCTTTAACACAGAACGCATATTCTGCAGACAATTTCAAAGCAGACGATAACACAGCAGATAAGGGCTAATCTATTTATGCTAAAGTGTTCCTTTGAATCATTTATTTTTGAAATAGGACCAATTCGTATTTAATTTAAGTGCTTTTTTGTTTTTGTTTTGTTTTTTAGAAAATATTTCAGACGAAACAAAAGCAAAAATAAATGTAAAACCATTGATAAAAAGGCTACCTACCTAAGAAGCCAATTGATCAGGTTCTACACTGTTTGCAATATATACCAGTATTATATGTTACAAACCTACCTAAGGAGCCAATTGATCAGGGTCTACACTGGTTGCAGTTTATATGTTACAAACTTACACAAGGGGTCCATTGACCAGGGTCTACCCTATTTGTAATATATATGCTACTATATATGTATACTTGTTTCCAGGATATCTAAAAGGGTCAATGTCTCGTATTAGAAAGGCTGAAGGGTACAGTACCATGTAGTCCCGTCACGTTTTGCCTTGTTTTTATGAGCTATTATTTCCCAATAAATCTGTTAGTTCTCTTACAGTGGAGAATACGTTATTCTTTCCCAATAAATGCGTTTATGCTAAAACTATAATTTCCAATGCAACCCGTTTGGAGCATGATCAGACGCCGGGTAACCCGGCGTCTGATATCAGGCTCAAACCGGTTTGCCATTCAGATTAAAAGTAAATAGTTCGAGTTTCTATATTTTTTTGCTTTGCCTTTGCGTTTCGTTTGCGTTTAAACAGGAAAGAATAGAAACTAATGTTTTCTCCTCTGTAAATACTCTCGTTTATCGCAGACGGCTTCGGGCCATTTCAGATCCCGAATAAGTACAATGCAGTTGTGTGAACAGGCTTTGACCCGCTTCCCAGTTAGCATAATTTATATAAATTTAACATTTTCAAAAGTAATGTTAGTATTGTATTGTCAGGGCTCCAGATAAAAAGGAGTAAACGGATTCAACATTTTCTCGTTCATTTCAGCACCAAACCCTATAGTGTAAACTATTCATTAGACTCGTCTCGAAGAGACTCTCTTCGAGACGATTCTAATAAGTAGTGACACAATAGGGCTTAATGAAGATATAAAGAGGTTAGTTGTTTTTTCTTGTTTTTTTTTGTTTTGTTTTTTAAATATTCCCGCTCTAAATTGCGTTTACCTTTGCTTTCATTCTCTTTCCATAAATGAAATTTCTTTTCAAAATACATGTATTCAGTACAACAGAATAATTCTGCAGAAAAAGAAAATTTTGAAAAAGGGAATAACTTTCAAAATATTGATGCAAGAGTTATGAACCTTGTGCAATACATTTCAACTTGCCAAGCCTCTTTCCATTAATGAAGTTTCAGCTTTAAATTTTCAGTTGAACAGGAAAAATGAAGCATGACGCAAAAAAGCGTGACGGACAGACATACGGACGGACAGATGGACGGGTATAAAGACGCCGGAAAAGTGATCTCTAAGTGTCACCTCTACCTGCAGCAAGTGACACAAAAACGCGTTTACTGGGAAAGACTAAAGTACAATTTCTTCTTAATTCTCATTGGCAATCATTGGAAAGCCACATTTAACCATTGCCGATCTCAGGGCTGTTACACTCTCCTACACAACTGCCACATACGCTTGAATCATTGATCACTCCCAAGCCCTGCAGGGAGATATGTCTCCCGAGGTGTGAACGATGTTCCAACGAGTTCACGTCTTCGCAGTAGAAGAATGGGTTAACATAACAAGTCCATCTATGATTAGCCGAAACTAATCCTAGCTCAATTCTAACGCATGGTATGAGAGAGAAATTCACCAAGAAATGGGAGAGAGAAATAAATGGACATGAGAGAGAGAACAGAGAGGGTGATAACGTGAGAAATATATAGAGAAACAAAGATAGAGACAGACAGTAAGAGAGAAACAGAGAGAGCAAGAGACTGAGACAGAGACTGAGAGACAGACAGGCAGAGGCACAAAGGACGAGAGAGAAAGAGAGAGGGGCAAACAGACATAGAGAGATACCGAGAGAGAGAGAGAGAGAGAGAGATGCACAAAGGAACATACACAGCCAGACAGACATACTGAGACACCGGGAGACCGACATAGAGAGAGACATAGATAGAGAAAAAAAGTACAGACTGAGAGACAGAGACAGAGACAGAGATCCAGAGAAATACAGATAGAGAGAGAGAGAGAGAGAGAGGGGAAGAGAGATAGACAGACAGACAGACATACAGAGAGGCAGGGAGAGAGAGAAATAGCGAGAAAGAGAGAGAAATAGAGTGAATGGGAGAAAAGTATGGAGGAACTAAAACAATATGGGACTTCACAATATGAACGTGTATAAGAATGAAACTCTATCATTATACCGGCAAATATGCGAATTCTACACATAAAGAGATCGACATATCGAAGTTCAATCCCATACAACAAAGGAACTGCTATTCAAAGAAAGTATTTCTCGAAAGTAATAATCATAATAATCGTATGCTGTCACATGTGATGTGGGTATACATGTATATAGAATGTGATTACCCCAATCTTCTCAATGAAGTACACGTGCAAACCATTAATTAAATGGTAGAAGGTGTAACGTACCATTTACTATATAGGTTCTTAGGTTAGGAATGTGGCATTGTTCCTCTATACAATGCTTCCTCCTTACAACGGCCCCGAACAACAATTCCCTCCTCACAACAATGCGTGTTACTGTTTCCCAAGACAATTATGTCCAACCATTTCAATGTAGCAATATCATCTGGTAAAAAATGTCGTCTGCCGCTTTTTCTCAAAGTTACATATTGTATATTTTGATAAAAAAAATCATAATGATGAGTGGCAAATAGCTTGAATCCAGATCGGACGCCGCGTTACGCGGCGTCTGATCTGGTTTCAAACTGTTTGCAAATGTAAGCGACGTCGTGCTCAGCACTCTAAGGATATTATTTACCCTCCCTATAACAACTCCATCCGAATAACACACAAACTCTTTGTCCAACATGTGGTACTGCTGAAGAGAGGGAGCACTGTATCCCACATAATAATTGTAGATATATATTAACCGGTGCATTAATCTGAAGTATACAATTGTTTTTTGTATAACACAGTAAATATTTGATATAACGACATTTGAATATAAGACGCATTTGTAATAGTTAAAACAAATATCAGCTTAAAGCAAGATGAAAGTAAAGCAGAAAGCTCCTGGCCGAGCTTTCTGCTTCACTTTCGTCTTGTTTTATGTAGACACTTGCCCTAAACACAGGAAATACGTGCATTTTGTAGTGCTCGTAATAGAGGGTTTGTATTTGGTAATAACCAGAAGCATACCAAAGAATTATATATTACGTCGGGAAACAATGGTAAGATCACCCATGTCATTACATCAATATTATATGCTTCATAAAAGAGTCGTCGGCAAACACATCACTTTTATTTGTGCTTTAACTCTTTCCCTGTCAAGTTTTATCGTCTGCTTTAACCATCTAACCGCTAAATTATCGCCTACATTGGTAGTGTCGTCTGCAATATATTTTAAGTCAGATTTAGGGCTGTTTTGACTGAAGAAATGTCGATACGAGTGTCAAACAGTTTAGATCTTGATCAGACGCCGCGTTACGCGGCGTCTGATCAGGATACAAACTGTTGCAAAGTCGTCTTTTAGCGCCGCTGTCAGTGAAAGAGATAAAACCCAAAAAACATCCATGACGTCATCTGCGTCAGAGAATTGTCGTCTGCTTTTATTTCTAACATTTAAAATTTCGGTAGATTTTTCTAATTGGAGAAAGTAACATAGTTCCGATTCCCAAACACTGAGTTTGTAACCTTATCAGTCGCCGCATACATGTATCACAAATAACCATTGCATTCGGGGTAAGGCAGCGAAGGGGTTAAACCTAACAAAACATTGACACGTGCGTCGAATAGTTTCTAAATCAAAATAATATTGAACACCCCTCCCCGATTTGGCATAATTATACTATGTCTCTAGCAAAATTTCGTTTACAGTCCTCCCTTTCTATAACGACATCCTATGGGGGGGGTGCAAATACTGAGTGTGTTGTTCGGAGGGAGTTGTTATAGGGATGGAAAATTAATAAATGGCTTACATTTGCAAACAGATTGCATCAAGATCAGACGCCGCGCGTAACGCCTGCTTAAAATTTTCGTATGCCGTTTTTTCTCAAAGATACGTATTGCAAAATTTTGGCAAGAAACATAAATACAAGTAACAAACAATTTGAACGCAAATCAAACGCCGCCGATCTGGGTTTAAACTGTTGGCAAATGTTCTTTAAGGGTAAACATTTTCCCTCCCTACAACAACTCCCTCCGAACAACACACACCATGCGTGTTATCCCATTGGATGTTGTTGTAGAGAAGGAGCGCTGTATACGTTTTCACGTTAAAACACATATATCGTCGTATGAATAGAATTCAGTTTCATGAGCTTTTTAATGTAAAACAATTTAGAACCAGATCAGCCTGATCAGACGTCGTCGAGTTACTCGGCGTCTTAACTAGATCCAAACTGTTTGAAACACGCACATCTCAAAATACGGGTCAAGTCAGTACAAAGGTGGTTATGCTCACAGCGGCTTAGTTTATTTATTCATTATGATTATGGACCAATGGGCGGGGCTTGTTGTAATTCCCCGTGATTGAATTTTCGTTTCCATAGTGAGGAAGTAATCTACGATAAAACTACGAAAATAAAGATTAACGTTACGTAAAAAATGTTTTGTCAGCTACATTGTATCCAATATTTACTGAGTGAACCATCTAATCCCCATCAGTCAATCAGAAAGTACAGAAATGTCATGCAAAAACAAAATCAAAACGTGTCAGTGACATGAAAGTTCCAGAAATTGACATGGCATTGTTATAGTGAAACCCGGAAGTATTTTAACTAGTTGTACATGTATGCACGTGCAGTAAAAACCCCTCTATTACGACCACTAAAAAGAATGCCACAGTATTTGGTTGCATTAAAGACCGGTGATACAATGTAGCTCAAAGTCAGGCGAATATTAAAACAGACAGCTTTTTTGTTTTACCATCACCTTGCTTGAAGCATACATCTGCTTTAAAGCCTAATACATGTGCTTACAGTGGAGAATGTGTTATTCTTTCCCAATAAACGCGTTTACGCTCGAACTATTATTTCCAATGCAAACAGTTTGGAGCCAGATCAGACGCCGGGTAACCCGGCGTCTGATCAGGCTCCAAACTGTTTGCCACCAAGATAAAAATGAATTATTAGAATTGCCCAAAAGTTGTTATTTTCTACGTTTTAGCGCTTTGCGTACGTTTGCGTTTAAACGGGAAAGAATAACAGATTCTCCACTGTAACACACTCTAGTTGTCAAAAGATAGTTAATTTTCTAGCTTAATTCTTGTAAAATACATTCTGTATGAAATATTTTTTGCTGTACTTCTCTTTCATTACTTTTACACATGTATATTTGTAAATGTAAACAAAAACAAAAAACCCAATCACTAAGTACAGTTATAAGAAGACGAAATTCTCTTGCAATAAATGTGCTTATGCTAAAATTGATGTTCATTGAGAATCGTTTGGATACAAATCAGACACCGATTAACCCGGCGTCTGATCAGGCTCCGAACTGTTTGCATTTCACGTACAGGTAAGTTGTCAAAAGAATTTTATTTTATTACATTTTATTGCACTGCGTTTTTATTTCGTTTACATTTAAACGGGAAAGTCTTCACTGTACAGTGGAGAATCTGTTATTCTTTCCCGTTTAAACGAAAACATACGCAAACGCAAAGCACTAAAACGTAGAAAAGAACAACTTTTGGACAATTCTGATAATTCTTGTTTATCTTGGTGGCAAACAGTTTGGAGCCTGATCAGACGCCGTCTGATCTGGCTCCAAACTGTTTGCACTGCAAATAATAGTTTTAGCGTAAACGCGTTTATTGGGAAAGAATAACAGATTTCTCCACTGTAACTGACAGAGAGAAAAACATAAAACAAGGAAAAGTCAACCATGTTAAATAAAACACTTAATAATCCCCGGAACTACTGGAAAGTGAATTAAATTCACGCCTTCTTTGGTGCTAACTGAAGAGTACATGAGGAATTGACAAAGTTGTGCTGATAAAGCAGTGAATGGCATTGAAATGGGAAGTCTGTTTTTTCATTTCTTTAACTCATTGACCTCTGAAACTTAAACTCAGTTATGCCTCTCTCTCCCTATGTGCTTCTTGAAAGATTTCATTATAAATATTACAGTGGAGAATCTGTTATTCTTTCCCGTTTAAACGCAAACGTACGCAAACGCAAAGCACTAAAACGTAGAAAAGAACATCTTTTGGACAATTCTGCTATTTCATGTTTATCTTGGTGGCAAACAGTTTGGAGCCTGATCAGACGCCGGGTTACCCGGCGTCTGATCTGGCTCCAAACTGTTTGCACTGCAAATAATAGTTTTAGCGTAAACGCGTTTATTGGGAAAGAATAACAGATTCTCCACTGTATACAGCGCTCCCTACTCACAACGGCCCTCCTTACAACAACGCTTGCGGCTGACCAATGCAAGACAAAATAAATCTGACTTCTTACGAAGGATTCAAACTGACTAAATCGTCATTCAGATGATTCGTCAATATTTTCAAAACATTACATTCTCTGTTTATTAACCCATGTTTACCTGGATATTGCAATGAACTCTCCCTATGTGCTGGCTGGAAGCTTTTATTATGGATATACAAGGGGGTCTAAGAGCACTGTGCACAATGTTTTGCGAAACGTTTTTTTATATATAAAATATAAATTAGAAATTAAGAAATCAGACCAGGCACCCCTTAAACATGGGTTTACAGCTGTTGATGACGTTGTTATTTCCAGTTTGACAAAAATGAACCCTTTCATGAAAAGTGAATTCTTCCATGCTTATTTATTGGATGAATACTTTTACATACATGTATATGTATAAGGGGTGCCTGGTCTGATTTATATTGCCACTCAGACGCAAACAAATCGTCAGACTTGTCAAAATGTCTTTTTCTACGTTTATTACATTGCGTTTGCGTTTCGTTTGCGTTAAACGGGAAAGAATAACGCATTCTCCACTGTATCTGGGGCCCTGGAAAAAGGACACTGTTATAGACAGCATGAAGCGTATTCTCATCTTGGTCTACATTGTCTGGCAGATTGTTTTCCCAGTCATCTTTAGGCGAATGATTCCCTACTTTCGTAATTTCCATCGTAAACCACTATCACGTGATTATCGTCACAATTATTGGACTGTCTAATTAATCAGAGTAATCAATCGACGCCATTTAATTAGGGTGTAAGATCATCCTCAAAGATAAGAAAACAATGCAATCAGCAAAATGTGTGAAAAGGCTTAAAAATGAATTGAAATTAATGGAACGAGTTTTTTCACCTTCTTTTTTGAAGATCGACTTGAACAAAAATAACCTCTACGTGCAGAAGAGCTCTTGAGCCAAGCCAATATGGCTGACAGCACATTTTAGAATGACGTCATAGCAACGAACTAAACAAGTTAATGTAGTTAATTGGTACTAGAAAACATGAAACGATGTAAAGAATGTGTTGAGTACATCGTTTGAAAATATTTATCCAGTGATTGCAAAAGCCTCGTAAATATGGAATTATCTCTGCTTTTGAAACAAAAGAAATATAGGATTAACAATATAGACACCACAGACTAACAAATATTTGAGGTGGGTATATGGCCAAATATTAATCGTTAACCTGTAAAACTGCAGAAGAGTTTCACGTTTAACCCTTTCGGCCATAGAAACGCCTTTTAACGACATTTTTCTCAAAGCTATGTATTTACATATTGAATTTAGTCTAACCTATTTAAACGCAAAAAAAACGCTAACCCACTGCAATAAAATGTTGATTTTTTTGACAATTCTGACTATTTATTTGAGCCTGAGTGGCAAACGGTTTGGAGGATGATCAGACGCCGGTTTACTCTGCGTCTGATCAGGCTCCAATCTGTTTGCAATGGAATCAATGGTTTTGGTTTAAACGCGTTTATTTGGAAAGAATAACGTTTTCTCCACTATACCATGATAAAAAAGCAATGGCATGCAGTAGAATGCTTAAAACAGACTAAATGTTTAGCATAAAGCTCCTTTATGATGATTTCTACTTTACATTCAGCCTGCTGTGAGCAACCATGTGGCTAACACTGAAAACGAGATATAGGCTCCATCCCTACAACAACCCTCACAACAACGATTCCCTTCATACAACAATGCTTGCCGCTGTTTTCCAAACTCTTTCACTTCTGCTGTTTTGCTTACAATTGTCGTCTGCTGTTTTTTTCTCAAAGTTACAGTACATGTATTTTGGCCATTTTGAAGAACTAAAATGCCGAGTGGCAATCAGTTTGAATGCAGATCAGACGCCGCGTTACGCGACGTCTGATCTGAATTCAAACTGTTAACACTCTAGGGGTATACATTTTCTCTCTTTATAACAATTCACTCCGATCAGGATCTTAACTGTTTGGAAATAACTATTGTACTCGGGTAAGGAAGTGAATGGGTTAATCTCCACTGTTTTCATTGATATTTATCATGCCTAAAATAGTGTCTGCCCCAAAATTGTTTACTGCAGTTTTGTTTAATACATTTTGTTCATTTAAACATTAACCCTTTCACTATCAATGACGCCAAAAGGCGCGTTTGCAAACAGTTTTGCTCCTAATCAGACGCCGCGTAACGGCAGCGAAAGAGTTAAATGACAAAATCCTGTTTCCAACATAAGTCTAGTCCATTTTGACTATCTTGGGTTGGTTTTTGTAATACAGTCGAACTTCGATATCTCGAACTCGCTTAACTCGAACAAATTTCGACACATGAATAACATTATTTCATGTTGGGTTAAGTCGAACATACCCGTAGTTCAAAGTTAAAACGTGGCTTAGCCACGTTTTAACTTTGAACTACGGGTATTTTCGACATTACCGAGTTCGAGATATCGAAGTTCGACTGTATGTATATTTGAAAAATGACAAACAGTGCTGACCTGATCAAAGGGCTCCTGCAGGATTCCTCTAGTCTGTGTTTACACTGTTTCCATAGGACATGTGTACTCTTTACAGATACACTGTTTTCAAGGGACGAGTAAATTCGTGGCTAGGATTGAATGATTTTAAACTGTTTGTTGTCAGCAGTAATTTGCAAAGCTGATGTGCATTTCGTCGAAGGCATATAGTGTTCCTCTCTAAAAGGCTCTCTGAACAACGATTCCCTCCTTACAACAATGATTGCCGCTGTTCTCCAAATAAGACAACTAGTATACAGTGGAGAATCTGTTATTCTTTCCCGTTTAAACGCAAACGTACGCAAACGCAAAGCGCTAAAACGTAGAAAAGAACAATTTTTGGATAATTCTGATAATTCATGTTTATCTTGGTGGCAACCAGTTTGGAGCCTGATCAGACGCCGGGTTACCCGGCGTCTGATCTGGCTCCAAACTGTTTGTAAAAGAAAAAATAGTTTTAGCGTAAACGCGTTTATCGGGAAAGAATAACAGATTCTCCACTGTAAGACAACTAGTATACCTCTAACGCTTACACTGCTGCAATCATCACCCACTATAAATTGCGTTTGTTGTTCTTTCTCAAAGTTACGTATTTGACATTTTGATGAAAGAAACATAAAGACGAGTGACAAACAGTTTGAACCCAGACCAGACGCCGCGTCAAGCGGCGTGTGATCTGGGTTCAAACTGTTTGCATGTGTACGCCAAATCATGCTCAACAATCTCAGGGTATTACATTCCCCTCCCTATAACAACTCCCTCCGAACAACACTCAAACACACTCTTTGTCTCCCATTGAGTGTTGTTGTAGACAAGGGGCACTGTATTGTTAATACGAGTGTCAACAGTTTTAATAAAACACGTAAAGCGGTGTCTGATTAGGATCCAAAATTGATTGCAAAGTCACCTAACAAAACCTTTGATGCTGGAAGGGTAAAAATCATGCTTAGAACAGCATGCGTTCCTTTTCAATTTTATAGCAATCGTAAGCGGCCGCAATTTTTAATCTAGTCAACGGCATAAGCGATAGATTACTTTTTGATCTAAAGCAGGGGGGATATAAAAGGCGTGGGTTTATAAACATTAATTAGTTCTTGCCGGTTTTTTGTTTGAATTAATATAATTAAACGGCTTTCGTTTTTACCTCCCCCTCCATTCTACATTGCGAGATTACTATAATTACATAGGTATACAGAGAATACAATATCTACAGTGGAGAATCTGTTATTCTTTCCCGTTTAAACGCAAACGTACGCAAACGCATAACACTAAAACGTAGAAATGAACAACTTTTAGACAATTCTGATAATTCTTGTTTATCTTGGTGGCAAACAGTTCGGAGCCTGATCAGACGCCGGCGTCTGATCTGGCTCCAAACTGTTTGCACTGCAAATAATAGTTTTAGCGTAAACGCGTTTATTGGGAAAGAATAACAGATTCTCCACTGTATACAGTGTTCCCGCCCAGCAACGGTCCTCTGAACAACGATTCCCTCCTTACAACAACACGTGTCGCTGTTCCAAGACACGACCATAACATCCTTCCTGTTGACGGCTTCAATATCGTCTGCTGAAAATTGCCGTCTGCTTTTTTTCCCAAAGTCACATATAGGACATTTTGACAGAAAACAACAACATTATGACGAGGGACAATCAGCTTGAAACGAGATCAGACGCAGCTTTGCGCAGCGTCCGATCCTGATTCAAGCTGTTTTCAAATCACTCCCTATAACATCTCCCTCCGAACAACAGACAACATACTTTTATTCCATTGGTTGTTGTTGTAGAGGGGGGCACTGTTCTTTCACAATCAACGAAACTTTACGCAAAACGCAATGCAATAAAATTTAGAAAATGACAGGTTTACGAAATTCCTGACGATTTATTCAAATCTGAGAGGCAAAGAGCTTGGAACTTGATCAGACCGGGAAAGGTTACAGCTTAACATCAGTAACGTTGGCAGTCTTATTCAGCTTATAACCTTCATCTGCTTGAAAGGCCATCTGTTTTTGATCTAGAACAATTTGTTATGATTTTACGTCGCTTTTAACAGTATCTCAGTCATATAGCAACGTCCAGCTAATTGCAGGTGGAGGAAGACCCCAGAAGCCATTTATGCACTGTTTCAGACACAAATCAGCAACTGGGTACATTGTACACAAGAAAGTTCTTAGAGTATTGACCACGACCCGACTGACATTTACAAACAGTTTGGATACAGAGTCAGAGTGTTTCATCAGGCTCCAATTTTCTAAATTTCAGTGTGTTGCGTTTGCGTGTGTTTTTGTGTTTTTTTAGAAACAGGAGAGAATAGCGTCTTCTCCACTTTACTTCTCAGCGTGCAAAGCTCCACTTGCAACGCATCCACAAACAGCTTTAATCCAGATCCGACGTTTCATAGAACTTGGCATTTGATCATGATTTCAACTGCATGGTTTTCGAATTACTGTTCTTCAGTTGAAAATTTGAAAAATAATTTGATATTTTTTGAAGACTGCACGTCTAAAGCAGACGACATTTTTGCATGAATTTTGGTTATTACGTAATCGATCGGTTCGAATAATGAATGTACTGTAATTTTTACGAGACCATGAAGTCCCTCTATAACGACCAATAAAATGAACATTCAATGGCATCGTGCTAAAATGTTGTAGATTAAAACAAGATGAAAATAAAACAGAAAGCTCCCTCGGGAGCTTTCTGTTTTATTTTCAACTTGCTTTAAGCAGTTATCTCAATTAAACGGCATCAATAAAACCTTCATTAGAGTGGTAGTTTTAGTGGAATTTCGTTGTAGCTGAATGAATCACTTTAAAAGAATCCCGGCGTGCCTCAAGTCTGGAACAAATTATCCTTTAAATCTATTTTTAATTTCGTTAACCAAGCGCTTTTACGTTAAAATACAATGGCGAAGACGTCATTATTTCCCATTTAAACGAATTAAAACGCAAATGCAATTCAATAGAACGTAGAAAATGACGGGTGCTTGAGGACATTGAATTTTTATTTTACTCTGAATGGCAAACAATTTGGAGTTTGAAGAGACGCCGGGTCACCCCGCGTCTGAACTGGTCCCAACAGGTTCGCAATGGACAAAAGGATTTTAACATAAGCGCGTTAATTAGGTAACAATAAAACGTCTTCTTCACTGTATGTACTGCGTCACCTCTGAAAGCGTAATGCATAATCTCTGAAATACTATAAAAATAGAAAAATTGCTGGGTACCAAACTTAATACCGGAAGTGTCTTAAACAATTTCAAACACAAATACCGGAAATCTCTGAAAACCGAAAATCTTCTTAACATCGAATATCTAAATACTAAAAAAACTCTGTAAACCGAAAAGTCTATAAATATCGAATATCTAAATACCAAAAAAACTCTGAAAACCGAAAAGTCTATAAATATCGAATACCTAAATACAAGAAATATCTGAAAACCGAAAAGCCTCTGAAGATCGAGTATCTAAATACATAAAAAACATATTAGTCCGAAAAGCCTCTGAACATCAATTATCTAAATACTGAACAACTCTGAAAACCGGAAAAAACACTGAACATCGAATATCTAAATACCGGAAATCTCTGAATAACCGAAAAGCCTAAACACAGAACACCTAAATACCGGTTGTCTCTGAAAATCCTTAGAGTACAGCAAAAGTTGCTCTCAGCAGACATTCTAATGATAGGTGTTTGCTTAACTGAAGAAACTTATACAGTGGAGAAGAAGTTATTCTTTCCCAATAAACGCGTTAACGCTAAAACTATTATTTCCATTGCAAACAGTTTGGATCCAGATCAGATGCCGGGTAACCCCGGCGTCTGATCAGGCTCCAAACTGTTTGAAACTAAGATTAAAATGAATAGTCAGAAATATATATAAAAAAAAAAAGTTATCATCTTATACATTTATCTGCAATGCGTTTGAGTTTCGTTTGCGTTTAAACGGGAAAGAATAACGTCTTCTCCACTGTAGTGTGAATACAAGTGTCAAACAGTTTGTTTCCTGTTCATACGCCATATTGGTCGTCGTCTAATCAGGTTCCATCCTGTTTGCCGCACAGATAATCATTATTGTCTCAGTTAGTTGAACAGTCGAAGAACATAAGATGCACCGAAAAGATAATTGAAACTTGAACTTTATGTTTCACTCTTGTTATGTTTATATCTAAACCGCAGCTATTTGTAACAGGTGTTTCCTGAACGAATTATATCTATCCAGTAGCTAATTTCATACCGACAATTTACGTATGTTGGTGAACGTCCCCGATCAACATGCAAAATTTGCAAATGCAAGTCAAGTCAATGTTTCCTCCCAATAACAACTTCCTTGCAACAACAAACATAATATTTTGTCTCCCACTGAGTGTTACTGTAGATACAGTGGAGAATCTGTTATTCTTTCCCGATAAACGCGTTTACGCTAAAACTATTTTTTCTTTTACAGTTTGAAGCCAGATCAGACGCCGGGTAACCCGGCGTCTGATCAGGCTCCGAACTGTTTGCCACCAAGATGAACATGAAATATCAGAATTGTCCATAAGTTGTTCTTTTCTACGTTTTAGCGCTTTGCGTTTGCGTACGTTTGCGTTTAAACGGGAAAGAATAACAGATTATCCACTGTACAAGCATATTCTACAGTAGAGATGGTATATTTTCAAACAAACGCGTATAATCGCTAAAACATTTTTGTTATTTGCAAATAGGTTTGGAACCAGATCAAACAACGAGTAACCCGGCGTCTGATTTAGCTCCAAACCGTTTGCAAATCGGATTTCAACAAATCTGCGCAGTTAAAATCCAATTCAAACTCGTTTTCCTCATTTAGTTGTTCTGCATTTGTGTCTAGTTTGGTTTAAACAGGAAATGTGAAAAACTTCGCCACTATATGTCACTTGAAAAAAAGGTGCAGTCGAAACTCGAAACTCGATACTTCGAACTCGCTTGAATCGATCGTACCAGTATTTCATAAATTGAATTTTGATAAATCGATCTCGCTTAAGTCGAACATACCCATATTTCAAAGTTAAAGCGTGGCTAGGCCACGTTTTAACTTTGAAATATGGGTATGTTCGAACTAACGCGAGTTCGAAGTAACGAGTTTCGACTATATAAGACTATTTCAGCGTTTGGCTTCGTTCCTGCTCGTAAATCTCAAGTACTGAAAGCAGTAACAATTATAACATCTATTAGTACACAATAAAACTTTTGAAGGAAATACAGAACTGGATTCATTTTGTGGGCTAGGTAGAAAACAGCGGAGAAGACGTTACTCTTTCCCAATAAACGCGTTTAATGCTAAAACAAAAACTGCCAAAGCAAACATTTAGTTGCCAGATCAGACACCGGGCTACCCGGCGTCTGATCTTGCACAAAACTGTTTGCCACTCAGATTAAAATAAGTGGTCAGAATTGTCAAATCGACGTGGTATTTTCTGCATTTTATTGCAATGCGTTGCGTTTGGTTTGCGTTTAAACGGGACAGAACAACGTTCTCTCAACTGAAGCACTCTGATCTACAGGCATTTCGGTGTAACAGCGTCAATGGCTCTTGGACCTGTTCCATTGTGGGTGTTCTCACATTCTTACAGTGTAGAAGACGGTATTCTTTCCCGGTAAACGCGTTTATGCTCAAACAAATAAGCCCTTTGCAAACGTTTGGAGCCAGATCAGACGCCGGGTAACATGATCCAAATTAATTGCAAAGTTGCCTTTTGGCGCCCTTGGCAGTAAAAGAGTTAAAATAGAATTTAGAAAATGAGGATTTTTTTTCTTTCTTCTTTTGTATAAATGTGGACTATATCTATTCATTAGGTCTGGATATGCTCCAAATTGTTTGCAATATTGTGTTTTATCTACGTGGAGTTTTGTTTTGCAGTGGGTAGTGGGTAACGTGTTCATTACTATATATAGTGGAGAAGACGTTGTTCTTTACCAAGAAACGCGTGTTTGAAAGAATAGTTATGTCTAGTTTGGAGCCTCAGACTCCGAATTGATTGTCACCAAAGTTTGAACTAATTTATCCCTGGAACTGGCTTCAGATTGACAATTTAAATTGCCAATTTAATCCAGTCCATTAACACGGGGGTGTGTGTGGTGGTTGGGGAGAGGGGGGGGGGGGGGGGGGGCTACATATTGTCATCAAAATGTATTGCTAC
Source organism: Gari tellinella (assembly GCA_922989275.2). NCBI lineage: Eukaryota > Metazoa > Mollusca > Bivalvia > Cardiida > Psammobiidae > Gari > Gari tellinella. The sequence continues at coordinate 34,676,709 of OV277872.1, forward strand.
GACAACCTATATGGGAAGTCAGTGTATAAAGTTAGAAATGTTTTGCTACGAAAACAAAGTTGCCTTCTTACGGATAGATACATGTAGGTGTACTTTCGATTGTAGTGCAACCGCGATACGGTCGTAATATGGCGGACGGGACGGAGAGTGAAACATATTGTGTTTTATACTACTCCAACTAGATCTGTCTAGAAAAGTACCAAGTAAAACCAGACGCCGAGGTACATGACCTCTGATCTAGCTCCACACTGTCTGCAATGCAAACCATGTCTTAGCAGAAGCACGTTAATAAGGAAATAATTACGAATTCCTAATCCTCTATTAAATTTTGTCCATGGCATTTTACTGCGGAGAAAATATTATTATTTCCCAGTAAACGCGTTTACGCTAAAACTGTTTTTTCTATTGCAAACAGTTTGAAGACAGATCAGACGCCGGGTAACCCGGTGGCTGATCAGGCTCCAAACTGTTTGCCACTCAGATTTGTCGTAAAACTATCATTTTCTACGTTTTGTTGCGATGCGTTTGCGTTTCATTTGCGTTTAAACAGAAAATTATACCATATTCTCCACTGTAGCAGACGGTAGTTAATGGGAAAGAAGGATACAGTATATGGGCAGAAGTAAAAATTCGGAGAAGATGCCATCGACACCTTCTGTCAGTGTATTGACATTTTGAAAACATGTAACAACAGAACTGCCGCCCCAATTCATCAATTAGCTCCACTCTCTCAAAGGTTTCTTCATTAACCCTTTGCATGCTGGGTAATATTTTCGTCTGCAACAATTGTCGTCTGCTACGGTTCTAAAAATAGAATTTTCTAAATTTGTTTTCAAAAACAGAATCAGAGTGGCAGACAGTTTGAATCCTGATGAGACGCCGCTTTACGCGGCGTCTCATCAGGATCCAAACTGTTTGCAAAGGTTACCATGGTTTCATCTCTTGCCTGCTAAGAGATAATTTAAGTCACGTCGTGGACATGTATGTTTCAATCTTTTCGTCTGCTGTTAATTCTCAAAAGTTGATTTTAAACCATTTTGGCTTACGAAACATTGAATACAAGTTTTAAACACCTTTAACCACTGACGAAACTCCAATTTACTCAGCGTCTCATCAGGACCCAAACTATTTGCAAAGTTCAATGCAGGGTTAAGGCAATGAAGATGGTAATGCTTTCATGCTTATTCGATATACTTGAGGGAAAATGTCTTCTGCAAATCAATTTTAATTGATATACACTATGTACATATAGACGACTTACATTGTATATAAGCCTGGAGTGAACGGTAAAACAAATGCTGACTTGTCCAACGTTTAATCCAATCTAATTGAAAGTGTCAGCCGAATCGAGGTAAACACAATCATTGTTTAAGCATTTCCCTTCTACGTGTAATCACGATATGATTATTTTGCTTCAAAGTGTGGATTCAGATCAGAATTGGTTCAGCACCTACACAGGCTCTAAACATTTTGCCTATCGTATTTATGTTTTTAAATTTGAATGACAATGGAACCTTATATCGGAACAAAATATCAGACGACAATTTCAAAGCAGACGACAATATATCCGACACTGTTTTTTTCAGCAAGGACAAGCCAATATATGACTCCTACAAGCTGACGGCTGCCAATTTCTAGATGTTACAAGCGAGGACAGTTGATATATATTCCCACGGAAGCTCTTGATACAGTGGAGAATACGTTATTTTTTCCCTTTGAAACGCAATAGACACAAACGCTTCGCAATAACATGTAGACATATGTAAATTTAAAACACTTTTTGACAATGAAAACGATTTATTTTTATCTGAGTGGCAAACAGTTTGAAGCCTGGTCAGACGCCGGTTTACCCGGCGTCTGATCTGGCTCCAAATTGTTTGCAATGGGCATAAGGTTTTTAGCACTAATTCTCTGCTGGGGAAATAGTAATGTCTTCTCAACTACATGTTGACTAAGCTAGTACATTTAGTTATCTGATGTTTTGTTGCCGTTTGCAATTGTGTTGGCATATGCAATTATAAAATTGTCTGCTATAGTAGCATGCCATTTGTTTACATTTGCAAGTGTATTTTGTCATCATCATTGACTATTTTGGTACTGTCAGCAAGAACTTAGTCGTCTATCAGTAATTTGTTATCTTGTAAGTCGTTTGCTGTTCTGATAATAGTGTCTTCTATCCCATAGACAGTTATCTATCATATTTTAGACTGTTATTGCATATTGTATTTTATTATCCTATATGTTAGATTGTTATCCCATATCTATATTTTATTATCTAATATCTAGACTGTTACCCCATACTGCATGTACATGTATATTCTATTAATCTTATCTGTTAGACTTTCTGTTATCCCATACTATATTTTATTACATTATCTGTTAGACTGTTATCCCATACTATATTTTATTATCATATATGTTAGACTGTTATTCCATATCTATATTTTATTATCTAAACTGTTACCCCATACTGCATGTACATGTATATTCTATTAATCTTATCTGTTAGACTGTTATCCCATATTATATTTTATTATATTATCTATTAGACTGTTATCCCATACTTTATTTTATTATCTTATATGTTAAACTGTTATCCCATAATATATTTTATTATCTTATTTGTAAAACTGTTATCGCATACTTTATTATATATATATGTTACGTATGTTGCAATTGTCATATACTATGTTGTCTGTTATTGCTATATTTTACTTAACTATGCTATGTTGCTTTTGTCCGATAATGGTTGGCGTCTGCTAGATTGTTATTGTTGCTAGAATGTTGTCTGCTTCTTTGTTGACGTCTGTTTTAATGCTATAGTCTGTTAGTTTACGATCGTCTGCTAGGTTTGTGTTGTTGCTAGTTTGTTGTCGTGTTTGCTGTCGTCTGTTAGATTGTTTTCGTCTGCCAGCACATTGTCTGGTAGTTAGTTGTCGTCGTCTCCAATTTTGTTGTCTTCTGCGAATATTGCTAAAAGAATTCTAGTTTTCTTTGTTTGTTTCTGAGATCAACAGATATATTAACGTTATAACGACAGACTCTTATGTTCACAGACTTCCGAATGAGAATATAAACCGAATTCCCTACCAATTTGGTATGGGATTTCGGTTTATAATCTCACTCGGAAGGATATAAATTCATTGTTAGAAGGACGTAAAATTTTTTAATTTCCTTACAATGCAAATTACCGCCAACGTACATGTATGTGCATTAAACTATCACCAAACAGGGTAGTACCCCATGAGACGCCGTATTAACTATTTCCACACTGGTGTTTTCGTCTTCAACAATTATCGTCTGCTACTGTTCTTTTCAAAATAGGGTCAGAGTGTCAATCAGTTTGCAAACGCAATCATTGTGGCAGATGTATCCGCCGCTAGCATGCATAGCATTGATAAACCATTTTTACATTGTAAATAACCGCAAATATACATTATGCACATTATAGCAGTGTAGACCCAGATGAGACGCCGCGTAAGTGGCTTCAGGGTCTATATTGTTACATAAATGTTTACACGATCGATCTCATGTTTTGATAACAGAACAAAACATGTTTTCATTCAGATTTGTACATCATTTCACTTACATATAAAAAGTATTCACTGTCTTACTGGGTTATTCGTACAGGAATAAGTAATATATAGCACGCTGTGACCCGAATGATAAAACTCACTGATATATTCAATTAATACCCTCCTTCACAAAGAGGTATGCTGGGATAGGCCTTTAAATTCGTCGTCAAATGACACGTGCCAATATTAAACGCTTATCGTGCTAAGCTTCTCTTGATTCGCATTTTCTAAGAAGTCTGTATCCTGATCAAAAGTCGAATATCTCTTTGTCTGATCTTGATACAAACTGTTTGAAGACAATTATTGAGTTTTTATAATACATACAAAACTTTAAAAACAAATTTTGACACATTTTGCAGACGACACTTTTGAAAGAGACGATAACGATACATGGTACGGGCTAAAAGATGTATCACACATTTTCGCGGTAACACAAAAGAAAATTCTTCATTTTATTACATGCATTGAACCCCTTCACTGTCTTACCCAAAATACAACGATTATTTGCAAACAGTTTGAATCCTAATCAGACGCCGCTTAAAGCGGCATCTGATCGGAATCCAAACTGTTTGACACTCAATTTTATATTTCTTAAATCAAAATAACTAAAAATTGAATTTGAGAAATAAAAGCAGACGACACTTGTTTAAAACTGATGACGTCATGTCAGTGAAAGGGTTAATTCGAGATCAAACCGCTTTCTACATACTCATACTCTCTTTGATCTGACACTAGAAACTGTGAAAACTGTTTCCGGCTTGACAGTTAATAAATTGCTGTTCTGCTTTCTGGAGAGCATGAAAAGGCTTAGTTTAATGGTGCTAATCCAAGGGCGATTACTCTTGTTTTTAAAAACATTTTAAATCCTGCACAGACGCCGCTTTATTCGGCGTCTGATCATGATGCAAAAAATGGGAAACCTGCATTGACATCTATTCGATTAAATTGTCCGGCAAATTGAAATGGAAAAATGAAATAAAAGATATTTTTAAGCTCGTTGTATTATTTATTACAATGACGGGTGGAAACAATTTGGATCTTTCAAAAGTGTTTACAACATTTCTTTGATTTCTGAGCAACCTAGTCTATTGCAATATAATGCAAAAGAAATGTTTTCTATATTCCAGCAAATTGAAGCTTAAATCAGGTTGAAAGGAAAACAGAATGTGCCTTATGGCACATTCTGCTTTACTTTCAACCGGTTTCAAGTGATCACCTGCTTCCAAAGCTAGAAACATGCTATTGGGTTGAGGATTGAAGTGAGGTATTTCATTTTCAAAAACAGAAAAGATTATTATCAAGAGAAGGGGTTAATTAATAAATAAGTATGTTAATATGAGACTTATATTTACCATGACGTACCAAGGGCTTAATGTACATGTATGTAGGTTTTCTAGCAGGCGTTAATTAATAAATAAGTATGTTAATATGAGACTTATATTTACCATGACGTACCATGGGATTAATGTATTTAGGTTTTCTAGCAGGAAGTATCGATAGGTTTAGCAGATGCTTAAACCATGGTATTATGTTGCTATGGCCCAGGTTGCTTAGAAACCAAGAAAATGTTTGTAAACACTATTGAATGATGGGTAAATGAGCCATGATATCACTGCAATAGCGAGTAACGCCACGAGAAATATACAATCGAAACTCGATACTTCGAACTCACATAAATCAATTTTACCTATATGTCATACGTTAAATTTCGATAACTCGATCTCTATTAAGTCAAACATGCCCGTATTTCAAAGTTAAAACGTGGCTAAGCCACGTTTTAACTTTGAAATATGGGTTTGTTCGAACTAACGGAAGTTCGAATGAAGTAGTTTCGACTGCACAATGTTATAAACTGTTATTGTTATTGCGACTAAGTATAGGTTATTGTTCGTTATACGGGTTTTATAACAATTAACGTTCTAGTGAGACCTTTAGCTGAACGTTACATATAAAAGTATCACGATGTTTTGGCAATGTAAGCGTAAACAAGTCTGTAAAAAGAGCGTTAAATACGAATGTTAAGAGCCATTCTGTTATGTTATATTTGACGTTTTAGTTGTCCGAATGTTAAGAGCCATTATGTAATGTTATATATGACGTTTTAGTTGTCCGAATGTAAAGAGCAAGTCTGTTATGTTATATATGACGTTTTAGTTGTCCGAATGTTAAGAGCCATTATGTAATCTTATATATGACGTTTTAGTTGTCCGAATGTAAAGAGCAATTCTGTTATGTTATATATGACGTTTTAGTTGTCCGAATGTTAAGAGCCATTATGTAATGTTATATATGACGTTTTAGTTGTCCGAATGTAAAGAGCAATTCTATTATGTTATATATGACGTTTTAGTTGTCCGAATGTTAAGAGCCATTATGTAATGTTATATATGACGTTTTAGTTGTCCGAATGTTAAGAGTCATTCTGTTATGTTATATTTGACGTTTTAGTTGTCCGAATGTTAAGAGCCATTATGTAATGTTATATATGACGTTTTAGTTGTCCGAATGTTAAGAGCAATTATATAATGTTATATATGACGTTTTAGTTGTCCGAATGTTAAGAGTCATTTTGTTATGTTATATTTGACGTTTTAGTTGTCCGAATGTTAAGAGCCATTATATAATGTTATATATGACGTTTTAGTTGTCCGAATGTTAAGAGCCGTTATGTTATTTTATATTTGAAAGTTTAACAGGAGCCCTATGATCAGTGCAACACCGTTTGTCATTTTGAAATACATTTCAGAAAACATCCCTGAATAGGCATAAATGGATTAAACTTTTAAACTTGGAATTTTCATGAAAAAGTTCAAAGTGTGAATGAGTTAAGAATAAGGTTTCTGCTTTTAAGTTAGTTTTACTGTTTTACATGCCCTTAACGTGCTTGTCAGAGGGACTTTACCTGGTGATAGGTCATTGCGTGCTATATTACGCTTGCGTGTTATTCAATACCACTAATAAACAATTACAGCACAATTATAGCAAAATAAAAAGTGCTTTGGGTTTGCAAGGCTCTTTATGGTAATAAATGATCACGCAACATCAAGTAAAATTAGTCAACATTAGTAAACATAGGACACTATCACACAGTGCATCGCATTGTAAGTTACCGTGAAGCTCGCTTATAAGAAATTTGATTTAACGAAATATTGGATATAACGAATTATCTGATATAACGAAACAGCATTTATTCCCAATTTCTAATTAAAATGTAGCAAAATGGACCTGATATAACGAATGTTGGATATAATGAAAGAGATCAGACTGTCCAGACTGACTCAAGAGGACTTCGTTATAAGTGAGTTTCATTGTATTTGTTTCCATTCATCGTAAGATTTAACTATTTGATTTAAACCTTTCAATGCCAAATTGTCGTTTGCTTTAATATTTTTGTCTGCACAATTGATTCAAATTCAGATTTGATGAAGTATGGGTGAGGAAATACCGATATTATATGTAAAAAAGTTTGGGTCCTGATCAGACGCCGCGTTACGCGGCGTCTGATCAGGACGCAAACATTTGTCAAAGACCGTGGTCGCCTATAAAAGTGAAATATTTAACCTCTTTCCAATATAGCTTGTTGTTTGTGTGTTACTGCATGTTGACTAAAACAGGATGGGTAAAGCAGTATTTACCCTCAATGATGTCGGATATGGGCATAAAGAATCACTCATTGACCCCTGAAACTTTAAGTTTAAACAATATTTTATTCAGAAGAAACTTTAAAAGGACAATTCCAGTTTCCCATTAGGCCTAACCCATTTATGATTATTTAAGGGTGCTATCTGCAAAAAATTACAATTCATTCAAGGCCCCTCTGATCTGTGTCTACACTGTTTGCACAACATAATTGTGTGTACTCCTCATATGAACACTGTTTGTAAAAACGCAAACATGTGGCACTATGGGTAAATGATATATAATCTTTACGAAACAAATACAAAATTACACCTGTTCAATGGTATGACATGGCACATGGACAATGATCGGATGTGGTGCCTGGCCAACGTCCGATTAAAGTGTATAAACAGTTGTCCAGCTTAAAACATTTACACCTTTCTCGTATGTCGCGTGGGCAATGATCTGGCTAGGAACATTGACAATGAATTTGCAGGGAGTATAAAAGTGTCAAGCAATAGCGAATCGACATTGATCTGATATGCATTAAGTCAATTATACAGCATGATTAATTTGCTAAGTTCTAGTTGGGTCAAAAAAAGTTGGTCTTGTATAGTGTATAATATGCATTCATAGTGGACTGGTATGACGCGAAGACAATGATATTATAATGGAGCATGGGCAATGGTCTAGTATAGCACATATCCAATTGTCTTGTAAGCCAATGGATAGTGGTTTACCAGAGCTACAGATAAGGGGAGTTTTTTAAAATCTTGATTTCTGATTAAACTATATGGTGTCACAACTCATTCGAATCGTCTCTAATGAGTAAAAACAAGGTAGGATTTGGTGTTGAAATGAGTGAGAAAATGATGAATATGTTCAGTGTACTACCGCTTATCTGGTGCCTTTATGCACAGGCAATGTTTTTGTATAATGCATTAGTATTGGTCAGATGCTTAGAAAAAACAACAACAACAAACAAACAGAACAAACTACTGTCTGGTATTGCACTTAGACAAATATATGGTTTGACTAATGGACAAATATCAGGCATGTCACAGTAACATATACAGTTGTCTGGTTTGACACATGGACAAATGTCTTGAATGACGCATATATAATGGTCTGGTAAAACATATGAACATTGGTCTTGCACTGTGTGTAGACAATTGTCTCTTATGGCGCATGGGCAATGTTTTAATATGATGTATGTTCAATAGTCTAAGTTTGATGTTTAGACAATTGTCTAACGTGGTCCAAGGGCAATATTATGGTTTTGGGCATGTCTAATATGCTGCATGGACACGTATCTTGTATAATGAATTGGTAATTGTCTGGTATGGCTTAAAGACAATGGTTTATTTAGTTGCATAAACAATTGCCTAATGTAGAAGATATACAATTGTCTAATGATGGTATGGTAACGCTCAAGGTCAATGGGGTTTCAGGTTATCATTAAGGTCAAGGTCTACAAGTGTGTACGATACAATCTAATAGGCGAGGCCAGTTATAAGTGGGAGTGTGAACGAATGTAGGTACATGTAGGTCTAAGAGCATGCAATGTTGATGTTCCGATTATACACTTAACACTTTGACTGCAATTATGACGTCATAAATCTGAATAAGGGTAGATCCTTTGAAAGCACAGAAAACAAAGCAAATACTGAAAATTGCAGACTCGGTTTCATTGAGTCTGTTTATGAGCAATACTGAAATGTGCAACAGTGCTCACGCCCCCTAGCACCGGCTTAAGCGGAATTCAACCTTCAACTGTAAATGCGCTGAAATCAATGATTCCAAAGGACCAGAAAGTATAACAACACTGAGAATGAAGTACGGGGCGACTTTTTACAGCCGCCACACAAGCACTTAACATCTGCTGTTGTGAATTATAAATCTGAATAAGGGGAGATCCTTTGAAAGCACAGAAAACAAAGCAAATATAACCCCACCCCAACATGTTATCTACCTTAATGCCATCTGCTTGTAAGAAAGTCGTCTGCATTTATGGCTAAAGTTAAGAATCTAAAGTATTTTGATTTAATGCATTATGTGAGTGTCAAACGATTTTGATCCTGATCAGACGTCGCGTTACGCGGCCTCTGATCTGGATCCAAACTGTTTGCATTATAATTGCATAATTGTGTTAGCATTGTTAACTCTTTGCATGCTACACTAGCGGTAGATAAGGCTCACAGTGATTTCCTTTGCAAACAGTTTTGATCCAGATAAGACGCCGCGTCACGTGGCGTATCATCTGGATCCAAGCCGTTTGACACTCTGACCCAGTTTTGAAAAGATATTTGGAAAAAATATTTTAGAATAGTTACAGACGTCATTTTTTACAGAAACTATTACCCAGCATGCAAATACAGTGGAGAATCTGTTATTCTTTCCCGATAAACGCGTTTACGTTAAAACTATTTTTTCTTTTACAAACAGTTTGGAGCCAGATCAGACGCCGGGTAATCCGGCGTCTGATCAGGCTCCAAACTGTTTGCCACCAAGATAAAAATGAAATATCAGAATTATCCAAAAGTTGTTCTTTTCTACGTTTTAGCGCTTTGCGTTTGCGTACGTTTGCGTTTAAACGGGAAAGAAAAACAGATTCTCCACTGTAATTATGATTGACACTGATGGGGCTAAGACGCGGTACATGTATGTGTGTAGATATAATTATTATTGGCTTACCATGATGGTTATCTCAAAGTAAACATGCATGATGGCTATCTCAAAGTAGACATGCAGTTCACCTGATGGTACAAAGGCATCGACAACTGCATACAACAGGCTGAATAGACAGCCAAAAATGATAAACCCTATGGATCAGCAAAGAGAACGTTATTGTTTACCGTTAATGTGTATATGCTAACATCCTTGTGTCTTTTACAGACAATATGGAACCCGGCGTCTGATAATCACGTTTTTCTAATCATAGTTTAACTACAGCGAATCTCTCTTATAACGAAATTGGATATAACGTTATTTGATATAACAAAACAAATATTATTCTCCATATCTAATTAACGTATAGTAAAATGTACCTGATATAACGAAATTCTGATATAACGAAAGCAATCAGACTGTCCCGAGGACTTCGTTATAAGTGAGCTTCACTGTAACGATAACATTTTAAAAATGATGCATTGTTTTTGCGTTTAAATTCGTTTTCAAAGGACCAAATTATTTTCATGAAATTTCGGACACTAGTCTTATAACGGGTTGTGCATTTAATGTTTTACATCCTAAAAGTTCTATTTGGTTATGTCCATTAACTTTAAAAGCCTTATCATCCTAAATCGGCTATTTTTGATAAGATGAAAACTGTTTGGAAACTCTTTTTCCATATCCGATAAGTTTTCGGAATATTTCGGCCATTTTCGACAAGCTGAGAGAAAAGTTCCAGCTGATCAAAAATAGCCGACGTGTTCCGCATGGAAATGATCGTAAGTAGATTTTTATGCAAAACAGATGCTGTATGGACAACATTTTGGCACCTCGTTAACATACAGCATCAGTCTTGAAAAATTCATAAACTGAAAGGTCAATGAGCTTTGAAACATTGCCATATATCGATTCATTCTTTTATATGAGATCTAAAATATACATATGAGCCGTGTCATGAGAAAATCAGACTTATTGCATTGCAAACAGTGTAGATTAAGACCAGCATCCGCGTCAAGTCGCTTAACCCATTTTACTTAACCCTTAGCCCGCCAAATAAATTGTCGTCTGCTATATTTCTCGCCTGCTTCAAGTTTCAAATAGCTTCAAAGTTGCTCAAAATTGCTGAAAATGTTGTCCGAGTGTCAAACAGCTTGGATCCGGATGAGACGCCGAGTAACTCGGCGTCTCATCCGGATCCAAGCTGTTTGCATATGTAGCTATAGTCGTGAGTGGCAGGCTAAGGGTTAATCCTTGTAACGAATATGATCGTCTTTTACAAACAGTATACACACGGTCTGTGCAAATACACTAATCCCTCCCTTTTAAAATGGCCCTCCGAACTACGACCCCTCCTTACAACTACTCTTACCGCTGTTCCATAAACACGACTTCGCACAACTGCAATATCGGCTGCTTAAAATGGTCATCTGCTTGCTTTTTCTCACAGTTACATATGAGTGGACTCTTTGACAGACGAAATATAACGACGTGTGACAAACAGTTTGAACCAAGATCAGACACAGTGTAAAGCGACGTCTGATCTGGGTTCAAGCTGTTTGCCACTCGTCATTATGTTATTTTTTGTCAAAAAAATTCTTTTCACATTGTGCTGTATCGCTATTGCATTTAGTTTTGTTTAATCTATTACGTCATAGATGTGCCCTTTTACGCCTTTGATTTATTTTTCCACTGGAGAAAATAGTTCCACTTTATATATTCTGCTTTACTTTCAACCAGCTTTAAGTTGTCAACTGTCTTAACCCTTATACTGCGGTAATATCGTCTGCGAAAAATCTAAATCTAGATTTATACATTTTTTAAGTAAATAAATCTAAAGAGGAGTGTCAAACAGTTTGGATCCAGATCAGACGCCGCGTTACGCGGCGTCTGATCTTGATCCAAACTGTTTGCAAAAATCAGTAAAGTCGCGACCAGCAGGCAAAGGGTTAAAAACTAGAACATGAATATGGGGTAAAGGGTTAAACAGGAATAAAGTACGTTTTCCAATCTGTATTAGAGTTTTGATTGTACATTTGTAGCATCTAGCTTAACAGTAATAGCAGCGGAAACCAGTCCAATAACAACAACAACAGTGGGAACCAGTCAATAAGCCTATAATTAGACTGACGAACAGCAATACCTAAAGCCAATACAGCCAGTAACCCGGATCAAATATTTATCGTTTGTTTGTCTATTACTGTTTTCATGATAGTGAGGTCAACTGGTTTGGAATAAGAGATGAGCAGAGAGAAATATACGTTACTTTTCCCCCGTTCAACCCTTTACTCCATGAAACGTCACCATTTTAATTAATAATTCCATTTTCCTATTTTGACGAATATTTGTTTTTATCGCATATTTTGCGGCCTAAGAGTGGCATAAATCCATTATATTAATATCGTATTTCACTACTAAAAGATCGCTTTCGTCGACAACCACTGCATATTTTTGAAATTGTTATATGATAAATTTAATCTCACATTCGTGCTTATTACCTATCATTTTTAATAAACTCGTTGACTAAAAAAATAATATGACTCTCGACAAGGCTCATATAATATGTATATATTACAGTACATAGTTTGTTAACGCAATAAACACATAGAAATATACTGTACTTATCCGTTTTAAGAGGCCCTTATGACTAATGTTGTCAGCTTGTAAAGTCCTATCTGATGAATTGTTAATCCAGTTACAGTGGAGAATCTGTTATTCTTTCCCGTTTAAACTCAAACGTACGCAAACGCAAAGCACTAAAACGTAGAAAAGTACAACTTTTTGACAATTCTGATATTTCATGTTTATCTTGGTGGCAAACAGTTTGGAGCCTGATCAGACGCCGGGTTACCCGGCGTCTGATCTGGCTCCAAACTGTCTGCACTGCAAATAATAGTTTTAGCGTAAACGCGTTTATTGGGAAAGAATAACAGATTCTCCACTGTACACAACAAATGGTAATTTTCTACATTTTCTAACATTGGGTTTCTTTTGCGTTTAACCTTCTGAACTCTAGTCAAGCATACACGTGTCTTTTGCAAGCAGTGTACCTGTGAATAGTACATTTGCCCCATGCAATAGAGCGTACACTGTTCGTCATACTGCAATACATGTACATTGATGAAACATCCCTAAATATTAATAGAGGATTTTACATGAGTGCTCATTTTTATCACCTTTAATAAACGCGTTGACTAAAATAATATGCATATATACAGAAGAGTACACTTGACGTATGCAAACAGTGTAGACCATGATCAGAGAGCTCCTACTTGAGGCCTCTTATCAGGGTCTGCACAGTTTGTTATTTTGCAATTTATTGCAGAGTACGCCAATAAATATTCATAAATAGACTATACAGTGGATAATGTGTTATTTCCCAATAAACGCGTTTACGCTCAAACTATTATTCCATTGCAAACCGTTTGGAGTCAGATCAGACGCCGGGTAACCCGGCGTCTGATCAGGCTCCAAACTGTTTGCCACTCAAATTAAGATAAATACATGTAGTTAAACATGTCGAAAAAGTGTTATTTTCCCCGTTTTGTTGCCACGGTGTTTGTGTTTCGTTTGCGTTTAAACGGTAAAGAATAACTGTACATAGACTATACCTAATTGGAAACTGGAATTGTCCAATGAAAGCTTCAGTAGTCAATGAGCTGAAATCAATCATCATTGGCACTTCCAAACAGTTGAGGTCATGTGATCTGTTTTACGAAACGTCGTACTACAACAACGGTCGTACAGTGGAGAATGTGTTATTCTTTCCCAATAAACGCGTTTACGCTAAAACTATTATTTGCAGTGCAAACAGTCTGGAGCCAGATCAAACGCCGGGTAACCCGGCGTCTGATCAGGCTCCAAACTGTTTGCCACCAAGATAAACAAGAATTATCAGAATTGTCTAAAAGTTGTTATTTTCTACGTTTTAGTGCTTTGCGTTTGCGTACGTTTGCGTTTAAACGGGAAAGAATAACAGATTCTCCACTGTAAGTCAAAACTTTAAAATAAATTTAATTTCTGATTTCTCCATCTAATCATGTCTTGTAACATCTCTTTGGAATCGTCCTATGACGACAATTCCAAAGAGATGTCACAAAACAGAATTAGATGCAGAAATAAATAATGATTGAGACTTTTATAATCTGACCTAGGACAATATTTGTCGTACGACGTTTGGTCAGACCCTGATTGTCTGATCTGGATCCAACTCATTAATGAGCTGTGCCATGACAAAACCTGCCATATTGCATTGCAACATTGTACAAACCAAGCACCGTTGTCATCTCAGACTCTGTATCTGAGTTTAATCTACCGTGCCAAATACAGTGGAGAATCTGTTATTCTTTCCCAAGAAACGCGTTTACGCTAAAATTATTATTTGCAGTGCAAACAGTTTGGAGCCAGATCAGACGCCGGGTAACCCGGCGTCTGATCAGGCTCCAAACTGTTTGCCACCACGATAAACATGAACTATCAGAATTATCCAAAAGTTGTTCTTTTCTACGTTTTAGCGCTTTGCGTTTGCGTACGTTTGCGTTTAAACGGGAAAAAATAACAGATTCTCCACTGTACATGTACAGTATATAATACAGCTACATAAATGTGTTAGATGCATGTGGGTGTCAAACAGTGTAGATCAAGACCAGGCGCGGCGTCAAAGACGCAGCCGCTGGTCTTGATCTACACTGTTTGTAATGCAATAAGTTGGCTGTCCGTGATCTACACTGTTTGCAATGCAAAAAAGACCAGGTTTTTCACATGGCAAGGCTCATATTTTGCAGGTCTCAGAGATGTTGTGATAATCCGGGTCGGAGAGTTAATAAATAATAGACACTCACCCCTGCTGAATAATCCAATCATAGTCCTGAAATGAATAATAAATAACAATCTGATTAACCCGATAAACAATTATAAACACGCGGAATACAATGTACATGTATAATCGGAATACTCTGTTCTTTTCCAGCTTTAACGATAACAAATTGTGATGAAATAAATGTTGAAAATCATTGTTATTTTGAAAGTGATAGCAGTAAATGTTGGAAAATCAATGTTTATTTGAAAGTGATGACAGTAAACGTTGAAAAGTATTGTTCATTTGAAAGTGATAGCAGTAAATGTTGAAAATCAATGTTTATTAGAAAGTGATAGCAGTAAATGTTGAAAATCAATGTTTATTAGAAAGTGATAGGAGTAAATGTTTTTGAAAATGTAGACGATTTATTTCTGAGTGCCATTTTACCCATAACCCCATAAATACGGCAATACACTTGTACAATGAAGATAACGTTATTCTTTCCCAAAAAATACTTTTACGTTAAAACTATTAATTCCATTGCAGACAGTTTGGGGCTAGATCAGACACATGGTCACCCGGCGACTGCTCAGGCTCCAAACTGTTTGCCGTTCAGACTCAAATAAATAGTTTGAAATGTTAAAAAAAAATCTTTCTATATTTTATTGCATTACGTTTGTGTTGATATGGGACATAATAATGTCTTCTCCACAGTTAAGAGAGACTGGTTAATATTTTCAAAAAAGTGTCATGTTTTACATTTTATTGCACTGCCTTTGCGTTCTTTTTAGTCCAACGAGAAAGACTCACTTTTTTCCTACTGTAGATACATGTATGCACTGAATACCTACATGTATGTACACAGATAACCTTCACATATGGTTCAAACTCACTATCCCCAAATCACTATCCATACTTTCCAACCACTAATCCTATAATCCACACATTTACACCGAAAAACATCCGTTAAAGAAACCGATCAGCTGTTAAATGCTCCAGATGGTGCTACTAACATAAAACCTGCATGAAACGCTTCTACAGTCCACCAATACTCAATACACTGTACAGTCAAATCTGGGAGAAGGCGACTACTGACTGATTACACGAAGTGACCGTTACATAGATGTGACCACTAAATGCAGGACAAACGTCATGCGGGAGGGCTCCAGTAGGAGCCTTCCGCATGACGTTTGTCCTGCATTTAGCGGCCACCTGTCTTGAATACTACACGAGTAGTGTGAGTGGTCGCTTAAAACAGATTTGACTGCACTTTCAAACAAGTGACCCATGTGTACCTAGAGGTCAGCTTCCGATCAATTATATATACACGTACAACCATACCTGTCAGTAACGGTCACTCTGATTAAGCGGCCACTAGAGGCTCACGGACGTTCTGTCCAAAAATAGTACTGCTCAATGCGGGACAATTGTAATGCAGAAAACTTCTGTATGAGCTTTCTGCATTTCTTTTGTCCTTTAATAAGCAGTCATATGTATAAATACAGTTGATCGATTTGGCATTAATTAGCCACTAAATATAGACTTGATTGTAGAGTATATTTATATGCCGCAGACCTTTAATTTGTCTATAAATTATGCGGTTTTTCGTACAAGTAGTTCGTCACATGTTCTTTAGGAACGTTTCTGCTTTTCCGAGTGGCTCTATCCTGTATTGAACTAAATGTTCTTTGACTCACTGGCCCCTAGTGCCACATTTTGGCGTCTTTACAAACAGTGTAAATATAAAGACTACATTATGTTCCACTAAAACAGTGTATACCCAGATCAGAGGGAACCTGCAGGAGCCCTCTGATCTGGGTATACACTGTTTGTCATTTCATAATTTATTACAGAAACAGCCATAAATAGTCATTAATGGACTAAACTTAATTGGAAACAATAATTGGCCATTACAAGTTTCAGGGATGCATAAGTTGAACCCTATGCCGAGTGGTTAGTATAGTTTTTGTAGCAGACCGGGCTGCGTTGAAAACCGTTTCGTTGCCAACATGTGAAAGACGATCGTAGCTAGTTAGCCGCCATTCACTGCCATAATATTCGTCTGCAAAAATATCGTCTGCTTATATTTCTTATTTTCATATTTCAAGCAATATTTATTGCAGAAACATCGAATTGATTTCCCAAATAGTTTGGTTCCTGATAAGACGCCGAGTTACTCTGCGTCTGATCAGGATCCAAACAGTTTGGAAAAGCAAAGCGTAGTCGAGTTTAGCAATCCGTCAAAAATCGAAGACTATCACTAATGGAGGCCTACTTGTTAACCATTTCACCGCCATGTTCTCGTCTGCTTAAAATGTTCGCCTGCAATCCATCATTTTTAGCAAAAATATTATTTAGGCATTAATTATTTAGGCATTAATCAAACAGTTTTGATCCCGATCAGACGCCGCGTGACGCGGCGTCTGATCTGGATCCAAACTGTTTGCAAATGTCGGAGTAGATGTGATTAGCAGCCATAGGGTTAATTACTTCTACAATAAACATACCCCCTCGTGCAACTAAACGATAACTGATAACCATAGATAAGCACCATGAAGCCGGGTTCAACCCCATCACTGCCATGACGTCATCAATTTTGAATAATTGTCGTCTGCTTTTATTTTTAGGAATTTTGACTATAGAAATATTGAAATGAGTGTCAAACAGTTTGGATCCTGATCAGAAGCCGCGTCTCGCGGCGTCTGGTCAGCAGGATTCAAACTGTTTGCAAATAACTCTTGTAATCGGGGTAGGATCCATGACTCTAAATATAAAGTGGAACTATCTTATTTAGTGGAGCAACAAAGTTGTAAACTGGCGTATTTATGGGGTAATGGGTTACCAGAACCAAAAAAGTATTCCGATTGCTACTGCTAGCGGGAATAAACTGTACAATACTCTCGTGCCGATACTTTACACAATTAACAGACAAACAAACATTCGAGTCTCCAAACATTCATAACTAAAACCGATGCCCACATCAATAAACTGATATAATGTATACCCCTAATAAGATCGTGTCAGTATCGGCAAATATCGGTACCCTACGTACAACGATTGGCAACTTTCGTCAACTGACCGATCGTACATAACCATGCTCGAGCAAATGTCGGCATGTCGGTCATTTGACGAGAATGCGCTGACCGTGAGCAAATATGTAAGCCTTTCCATAGGCGATGTAAGTCAGTATCAAAACTGTTTGGCATTCGCATCAATATTTCCTCAGTCACAATTTCCTCTGTCACAACTTCATAAATTTGAATTTTGCATAAAACTGAAGACGACAAATTTTAGCAGACGATATTTTGTTTTGCGAAATGGTTAAACGAAATGGTTAAAATGTGCGGTTCAAGAATTTTTTATTCAATGAGCCCTAGCGGCGAGTATACTCGTCTTTAACTAACAGTGTATCCGCGAAGAGCACGCTTGTCCTAATAAAAGAAAACATTGTACAGACCAATATCAGATGATTCCTAATACCATATGAACAGGGTCTACAGTGTTTGTCATTTTGAAACATATTGCAGACTACAACCCTATATAGTCAAAATGGATAACACTTATTTCGAAACTGGAAAGGTTCCATCAAACGTTTCAAGGGGGTGAGTGAGTTACCCCTGTTACCCCATAGCCTGTTTCTAGTTTCGAGTACAAGTCACTACTTAAAGCAGGTTGAAAGTACATATAACGCAGAATGCGACTTGAGGCGCATTCTGCGTTACTTTCAGTCTGTTTTAAGAAACAGTCTTCTAGAACAAAGAAACTATTTCTGGTAATACTTTTCATTACTGCATAAATTGGAATAAATTAAAGGTGTAGAAAGGTGTATTAATGGGGTCAAGTGTTAATCTACCGAACAGGAAGGCAGCAGAATGATTCTTGCGTATTTCTCCCAACCGCTCGCCATTGAGTTCTTATAAACAATAATAAATGAACAGTTCGATTATAGACAAACAGAGAACATATGGCCTGCAGCGGGTGGAGGCTCTTGAATAAATACTCGAGCAACTCGAGAGAGGAGCAAATAAATACATCGAGCTGAATTTCATCTCATCGAACGAAGCCTGGTATAACTAGTATTGGATCAAGACCGAACGCCGAATAACCTTGTCGACTGATCAGAATCCAATCTGTTTGACACTCAAATGACAGTGGGGAAGAATGTATTCTTTCCCATTTAAACGCAAACGAAACACAATTGCAAAGCAATAAAATGTGAAAATAACTTTTTGACATTTCTAACTATATAAATTAATCTGAGTGGTAAACCGTTTGGAGCATGATCAGACGCTGGGTTACCCGGCGTCTGATCTGGCTTCAAACTGTTACAGTGGAGAATCTGTTATTCTTTCCCGATAAACGCGTTTACGCTAAAACTATTTTTTCTTTTACAAACAGTTTGGAGCCAGGTCAGACGCCGGGTAACCCGGCGTCTGATCAGGCTCCAAACTGTTTGCCACAAAGATAAACATGAAATATCAGAATTATCCAAAAGTTGTTCTTTTCTACGTTTTAGCGCTTTGCGTTTGCGTACGTTATCGTTTAAACGGGAAAGAATAACAGATTCTCCACTGTAGCAATCGAAATAATATATATATATTTAGCGTAAACGCGTGGCGTGTATTGGGAAAGAATAACGTCTTCTCCACTGTAAGCTTCGTTCAATCAAATATTTGGAAGAATAAAACATTGCTGACGATAATCGTTTGACTCTCGTATTTGATGACGTTTCTTCGTTAATCCCTTCACTGACTTAGATCTACCTCAACTACATAGGTTATTTTCTAACAGTTTGGATCTTGATCAGACGCCGCGTAACGCGGCGTCTGATCAGGATCCAAACCTTTTGACACCCATTTCAATATTTGTTAAGCCAAAATAGTTAAATATTTAATTTGAGAAATAAAAGCAGACGACAGTTATTTAAAATTGATGACGTCATGGCAGTAAAAGGTTTAATGCAGACACAAACATTTGATTTCTGAAGGAAAGCAAACAATGCAGACGATAATTTGTGAAGCAGGTGATAATCTAGCATGAAACTTGTCAATGGCCCTTTGCCGTTCTGGTGAGTTTGAAAATGTCTACATATTCGTTATATGTTATGTAACATATACACGTGTTGTAATGTCATGTTTTTTTCTTATTCTTCGACAGTGATACTTACATATTCCAATTTGAAGCTCATCATTAGTCTACATACATTTTCTTTTTCCAAATATTTGGTTGAACGAACCTTACATTGGAGAAGACGTTATTCTTTCCCAGTAAACGCGTTTACTCAAAAACATTATTATCATTGCAAACAGTTTGGAGCCAGAACAGACGTCGGGTAACCCTGTGTCTGATCAGGCTCCAAACTGTTTGCCACTCAGACTTAAGCAAGTTGTTAGCTGCAGAAATTTCAAGAAAATGTGCTTTTTCTACATTTTAGTAGATTCTACATTGCGTTTCGTTTGCGTTTAAACGGAAAAGAGTAACGTCTCCTTAACTCTTTCCCTTATAGAAGCGACTTTTAGCGCATTCATTTTATTCATCCGCCAAAGTA
Source organism: Gari tellinella (assembly GCA_922989275.2). Lineage (NCBI taxonomy): Eukaryota > Metazoa > Mollusca > Bivalvia > Cardiida > Psammobiidae > Gari > Gari tellinella. Next base: position 34,696,915 of record OV277872.1, read on the forward strand.
ATATTAACTATACACTAGCAGATAGTAACTTAAAGTAGGCTGAAAGTAAAGCAGAATGTGCCCTAGGGCACATTCTGCTTTACTTTCAACCTGCTTTAATATGTCACATATCTTAACTACTAGAAACAGGCTGTTGGTTAAAGGGTTAACTGTATCTAACTTCAAAACATAAATGTTTCGTTTTTCTAGTGCCGAGTTTACACATCATTTATTCTAGAGCAAAATTGATTGCAAATAGAACTCAGGTCACAACAGTGGAGAAGACATTTTTTTCCCCAGTCAACGCGTTCATGCTAAAACTACTATGCCTATTGCAAACAGTTTCAAACCAGATTAGACGCCGGGTAACCCGGCGTCTAATCTTGCTCAAAACAGTTTGTCACTCAGAGTGAAATAAAAAGTCAATAAGTTCAAGAATCTGCCTTTTTCTGCCATTTTATTGCACTGGATTATTTCTGGAAAGTCTTTTCTGTACTGTACCAGCATGTCAAAGTCTTAGAAATACCACCAAGAATCATTTATTTCATATTAACATCGGTACATTTGCACGCTTACTTCAACCGGAAGTTCTGAATATAACATTATACTCTCATTACCATCGCGATAACACTTCTGTTGAATTGTTTTCCGAATTTGATGGGCGCTTGATTGCAACACGAAAGGTTCTGCCGTGTGGTCTACGAGTCTTAAATTGAAGAGCTTTCTAACGGCCAAAACAGCTGCAATATTTTGAATGAGTCCCGTTGTCGGAATTTACACAAAGAATTTCAGCTCGAATAAGAAAAGAGAAATAGAACATGTTCAGCAATTGTAAAACATAATACAAATCGAACAAATATTAGCCAAACAACAGAAAGAAGTCCCACGAGAAATACAGTAAAACTTCTCCATTACGACCACTAAAAATGTTAAGTATCAGGGGCCCGTTTCATAAAACTTCTTACAACAAATGTTGTCGTAAGTCAGATTAGAAAAGTCTCAATTATTATTTATTTCTCCATCTAATCCTGTCTTGTGACATCTTTTTGGAATCGTCTTGGAAAGACGATTCCAAAAAGATGTCACAAGACAGGATTAGATAGAGAAATCACAGATTAAATGTGTTTTAAAGTTTTGACTTACGACAACATTTGTCGTAAGAAGTTTTATGAAACGGGCCCCTGGTATTTAAGTCAGGTGACTGCTAAATGCAAGGCTATCGTATCTGTTTTACATTCGCCTTGCTTAAAGATGTCACATGTATTTTTTGGCCTTCGTTTTAGTGGTCGTAACAGAAACACGTTTTACTATAGTTCCTTAACTTCATTCTGCCTAAGAATAGCTTTTTGTCAAGACACGTTAACTGTTTTGTGCTTTTTATGTAATACATGGATGCCAGAGAATAGATACAAATACTTTCTGTCATCATAGATGGGGTTATAGAGAAATTGTGGGAGCTGAAGTGACATGTCCCTGTTTTAGCCGATACCTATGTCAAAAAGTAGCAGAACACCAATCATGTCACTGAAACCAAGAGAGTTTTCATATAGGCCTATGCTGCATGACCCCTATTTTCTCTGCATTTTTTCAGTTGTGCATGGGTGTATCTTTGGTGCAAATATAGAGTAGCACCTGTGTTTGGAATAAAAATTGTCATTTTTTTCACATTGGAAGTTACGCAATTTATATGAGTTATATAGAAGAGACGAATTGGTGGCAACTTCCCTGTTGAGTGCGCAGGACAACGTGAGACACATATGCTAATGTCAGACATATTTGCTTTCGCCCGCGCCAAAACTAATTGATATTCTTTTAACTGAATGTATCTTCAGATATATTTGCTAATGTTATACCCAGTTCCTTTCGTTTCCGCTTAACCTAAAATCAGAAAGGTACATGTTCGCTGCACGTCACGCAAGACACCTTTACTTATATCAGACTTGTTTGCACTCGCTTGCCTGTTAAATGTAAACCTTGCGGGTTAAACATCGCAGTGCAGTTTTGCTAATACCGAACTGTATTGCTAACTTGAGACCATTTTGCTAATGCCAGACATTTTTGCCAGTGCGATACCGGTAAGGTTTCATGAGGGCATTGGGGTATTTGTTACAAACCAGCCATACCAGATCCTGAATCATCAGAAATCCAAAGCATATTGGGTGAAACTGAATACCGCGTATTACCCTGTAATGTCTGCTGTCCAGGGGGGCTGTAAATTCTATACCTTGTTAGCCGGTGTTGCCAATAATATTTAGTCTACCAATACATCTAAGGCACAGATCGATACGTGTTTACGCAACATCGTGTATCGAGTTCAGCGCACAAGCGGAGCAGTACGACGGACGACCAGCTTCTATACAATGCCGTTTAGCTACTGGTATTACTCTCTAGCAAATAGGGAAAGGCTGACAGTATAACACATTGAACCCTAGTGGAACCATTTACAGAGCACAGAACAATCTTTTATTTTCTCACAGTTTACATACATGTATGTGAACAAATACAGACACTAAATATTTAGTGGAACCTCTAAATACCGGAACCTCTAAATACCGGAATTCTTTCTAAACCGGACAAAACCTTTGGTCCCGTTTCCAACCCTTCTTTATGTTCACCTATTACACCATACATACGCCTTTTTACGTCCTTGATTTCGTAGCACGCCTCGTTATCAACTTACCTTTTTAATTAGCGTAAAGGTTACTCAACACATTGAACCATAGCGGCGAGCATTCACGTAATTTACAAGATGTGTACAGTGGAGAATCTGTTATTCTTTCCCGTTTAAACGCAAACGTACGCAAACGCAAAGCACTAAAACGTAGAAAAGAACAACTTTTGGATAATTCTGATATTTCATGTTTATCTTGGTGGCAAACAGTTTGGAGCCTGATCAGACGCCGGGTTACCCGGCGTCTGATCTGGCTCCAAACTGTTTGCACTGCAAATAATAGTTTTAGCGTAAACGCGTTTATTGGGAAAGAATAACAGATTCTCCACTGTACCTGGGAAGATCAAACTTTTCTTATGCAAACAGTGTAGATCGTGATCAGAGGACTCCTAAAAGCCTCTGATTGGAATCTTAACTGTCTGTAATGTTGAAAATAAATTGTTAAGAATACAGTGGAGAATCTGTTATTCTTTCCCGATAAACGCGTTTACGCTAAAACTATTTTTTATTTTACAAACAGTTTGGAGCCAGATCAGACGCCGGGTAACCCGGCGTCTGATCAGGCTCCAAACTGTTTGCCACCAAGATAAACATGAAATATCAGAATTGTCAAAAAGTTGTTCTTTTCTACGTTTTAGCGCTTTGCGTTTGCGTACGTTTGCGTTTAAACGGGAAAGAATAACAGATTCTCCACTGTACATGTAGTACAACATTTAAACTGGAATTGTCCACTTGAGATATCAATGGGTAGTGGGGTACGGACCTCAACAATGCAGACGACATTTTGCTGAAGCAGACGAGAAAAGGTTGATTGCCGACGATAATTTGAACTACGCATTCTGGCACGACACCGGCATCTTAATAGAATCTTTGCTGATATTCCAAAAACCCTAATTACAATTGTGTTTAATTCTGTGGTACATTCAAAAATGTCACTTTCTGATTCCTACAGTGGAGAAAACGTTATTCTTTCCCAATAAACGCGTTTAAACTATTATTTCCATTGCAAACAGTTAAGAGCCCGATCACACACCGGGTAAACCGGCGTCTGATCAGACTCAACACCGTTTGCCACTCAGATTAAAATGAAAATGTGGAAATATCCAAAAGTTGCCATTTTCTACATTTGAGTGCAATGCGTTTGCGTTTCGTTTACGTTTAAACGGAAAAGAATAACGTTTTCTCCACTGTATCAGTGTCTTAGGTCACTGGCATAAAGGTCGGTAAAAGAGGCCATGTATTTCAATGAAAATGATGCTCGATTTCAGTATTAAAGTACTCCCTCCCTACAATGGCCCTCCGAACAACGGTTTCCTCTAAACAACAACGCTTGCCTCTGTTGCCCCAAACAAGACACGTTCACTACTATACTGCAATATTGCATGCAACCCCTAATAAATAATAGAGAGGTTTAACTGTATAGCTACAGTGGAGAATCTGTTATTCTTTCCCGTTTAAACGCAAACGTACGCAAAAGCAAAGTGCTAAAACGTAGAAAAGAACAACTTTAGGATAATTCTGATATTTCATGTTTATCTTGGTGGCAAACAGTTTGTAGCCTGATCAGACGCCGGGTTACCCGGCGTCTGATCTGGCTCCAAACTGTTTGTAAAAGAAAAAATAGTTTTAGCGTAAACGCGTTTATCGGGAAAGAATAACAGATTCTCCACTGTATAAGGGTGAACTAAAGTCACTGCTGCTTTCATTTTCCTACAACAAATCATTTTATATGAAAAAGCAAACGGTGACGACACTGGTAAGACGCCGCGTCACGCGGAACCTTATCGGGATCTACACTGTTTGCTAATTTCTACTTTTGTAGACGATAGGCTAAACCCTTTCACTCTTAATGGCGTCATAAAGCGCATTTGCAAACAGTCTTGATTCTGACCAGACGCCGCGTAAAGCGGCGTCTCATCAGAATCAAAACTTTTTGCCACTTGTTTTGAAAATAACGTCAGTTATACTGCCTTAAATCTAACTTTGAAACGTAATTGCAGACAACAATATTGAAGCAGACGACATTATGGCGGTGTAGGGGTAAAAACATCAGGGTAAAATTGATCATGAATGGGTTTAAATGGGTTCTAAGCACTGCAAACGAGCTATGCGGGACGGGTTAATAGTGGTACCTGTTGTCTCCTGTCGGTTCGACTTAGCAAATGTCTTATTTTGCGATCTTTGAAATCTTTCAGATTTACACATATATCATTTACAATTGCAATAAAACGCACTTTTCATCATGTTGTTTATCGGCGTGCTATCTTGTTAGTTTTATGTCTGGCACTATCAAAGACCTACTTGTTTGCAATAACTTTCTCTTAGAATCATACAGTCAAGAAAACATTTTTCTTTCTTATCCAAAAAGCGAAACTAAACGCAAACGCATTGCAATAAAATTTAGAAACTAGCATGTTTTCGAAAAGATTGACATATTAATTCATTCTGAGTGCAAAAATTATGGAGCCAGATCAGACGCCGGGTTACCCGGCGTCTGATCTGGCTCCATAATGTTTGCAATGGCAGAAACGCGTTAGTTAGAAAGTTAGACGTCTTCTTTCCTTGTATCCTTATCCTTGCAATTTGCGATATTCGGCTGATACTATGTTCTATACAGGTTTTATCAGAGAAAAAAGTCAATTTTTTCCGGATATTTAATCGTGGTCAAAACTGTTTGCTATTCAGTTATTGTCTTTCCTCGTGTAATAGAAGAACAGTTAACCTTTGGAATCGATTGTTTTGCAGTAGACAACAGAGTCGTGGTAGACTGTCTAACGACCGAGATAAAAGTTAAATTCTCCTTCCTTTAAAATTTCCTCTGAAATGTGATTATCGACTTCCGGTTCTAGATCAAATCAAACGTACGTGAACCAATATCATAAAGCCTTCTATGTGCGCATGCGCATGGAAAAGTGTTGTGGTAATCGTTGCCAGTACTTCTCTCGAGGTAATCTTTTCGATCAGATATTAAAATCAAGTGTGCATATTGATTTTGATTTAAAAAAGAATTAAATTCAATCTGTTTTCAGCAACATGTCATTGATAAATCATAAAAATGTCTAAAGAAAGGTTGTTACTTAATGAAGGGAAAACTTTTATATAGAAAACGATGTCTGTTTATATTTCAGCTGGTCTGAATTAATCTGATATCTACTTAAAGTCTACATGTGTGCCTACCTTTAGCCTTTAGCGCGTCAGGTAATTTCAATCTTCAAAACTTTGTTGTCTTATTTATATTTCAGGTACATGTATCATGTATCCGCAAGTTCTGTTGCAAAAATGCAAAGTGCTATCAAAGAGGCAAACAGTTTGGACCCAGATAAGACGCCGAGTTACTCGGCGTCTCATCTGGATCCAAACTGTTTGCATATGTTAACACCGATCTGTCCTAAGCATGCTTAATGTTATTGGCTGTTCAGTCCAGGTAAGACTGTAGAATACTCAGGTATTTCGCTTTCACTCAGTGAAAAGTTAATGTTTGTACTTCGAATGGTATTCTGGCGAATGGAATGGAGGATATCCCTTTTATTACTAAGTGTCGTCTGCTGTGCAAATGTCGTCTGCTTATTTATTTATGTCTTTAAATTTGATTTGATTTTTCAATAGATTGTTCGAAACAATAATGGTCTCGATAATATACCGATCTATCGTTGTTTGATTTAGATTGAAAATCTGCTATTTTGTAAAAGGACGCGGCATTTAGTTACGTAACGAATAAGGGCGAATCTGGAGAGAGAAAAAACGAACAAAATGCAGAACAGGTGGGAATGTATAAACAGTACTAAACACCGTTGATAGAAAAAAGATGGAATAAGCACTCCAGGAAACAATTCAAAATACTCAGTACGCGCTGACACTGGGGCGAAATGCAAGAGGTCGATGGTAGCCAAAGCGACAGAGGCGAAATGAAAGTCGGTTCCTTACTGTTACGTTGCGCCAAAGGCCGAATGTTATCCGTGTCAATCATGATATATTTTTCAATAATCCAAACAGTGTAGTCTAGATGAGATTCCGTTTAACTCTTTCCTTCCTGAAACTTCAAACGAACAATCCCAGTTTCCATTTTAGTGTAGTCCATATCTGACTGTTAGGGGTTTTGCACTATGACAAACAGTGAATACCCAGATCAGAGGGCTCCATAAGGAGCCCTCTGATCGGGGTATTCACTGTTTGCATAACACAAGTGCACTTTTCATACGTATACTGTTTGAAAAGGACGCCTATATGCGGGACTAGGGTTCAAAGGGTGAAATGTCGTCTCATTAATATCTGCAAAGTTTACTATGCTAAGAAAAGGTGCAATGACCATGCGTCTGATCAGGGTCTACACTGTTTGCAGGTAGAAAATTAAAATATAAAATAAAACGAAAATGAAAATTACAAGGCACCCCTTTGATAAAAATGGACTAATCCAATGTATAAACATAGAAGAATCCACTGGGTTCATATGGGTTAAACGGGAAAACACTTCTTCTCAGTTGTATATATATACTCGTATATATGCGAGTTGCGTGCGGGTTACTAAATCACTAATGACTCTCGTATTATCAAGCTAAATATTAACAACTAGTTAAGCGATTAATGAACCCGCAGCTGTGAAACATGTTATTCGTGTCCTATTAATTTGTTGTCATCATTTTGTTATAAACAAAATAGTTACTTAACCCTTCAAGGAGTGCATTTACGATCACGCCTGTCATTCAAGCAGGCGTAAAGAAATTTTGTGAGTCTCATTTCCATAAATATTCATGATCAAAATAATAAGAACATCAATTGCCAAAAAAACAAAACTCTTTTAATTTTATTTCTACATGTACTTAAACTGTTGTCTGCCAAGTCAGCAAGTCAGTCAAAACAGTGAAAATAACCAAAATCCTCCATTGAAACAGTGACAATAACATGGACCTCCATATAAACAGTGACAATAACACGAACCTACATTAAACCAGTGACAGTAACATGAACCTCAATTAAAACAGTGATAATAACATGAATCTCCATTGAAAAAGTGACAATAACATGAACCTCCATTAAAACAGTGACAATAACATGAACCTCCATTAAAACAGTTACAATAGTACGAACCTCCATTAAAACAGTGATAATAACATGAACCTCCATTAAAACAGTGACAATAACATGAACCTCCATTGAAACAGTGACAGTAAAATGAACCGCCATTGAAACAGTGACAATAACATGAACCTCCATTGAAACAGTGACAATAACATGAACCTCCATTAAAACAGTTACAATAACACGAACCTCCATTAAAACAGTGACAAAAACACGAACCTCCAAAACAGTGACAATAACATGAACCTCCATTGAAACAGTGATAATAACATAAACCTCCATTGAAACAGTGACAATAACACGAACCTCCATTAAAACAGTTACAATAACACGAACCTCCATTAAAACAGTGATCATAATATGAACCTCCATTGAAACAGTGACAATAACATGAACCTCCATTAAAATAGTGACAATAACATGAACCTCCATTAGAATAGTTACAATAACACGAACCTCCATTAAAACAGTGATAATAACATGAACCTCCATTGAAACAGTGACAGTAACATGAATCTCCATTGAAACAGTGACAGTAACATGAACCTCCATTGAAACAATGACAATAACATGAACCTCCATTAAAATAGTGACAATAACATGAACCTCCATTAAAATAGTGACAATAACACGAACCTCCATTTAAACAGATATAACAACACGGACTTCCACTGAAACAGTGACAATAACATGAACATCCAGTAAAACAGTGACATAAATACGAACCTCCATTTAGACAAAGATAACAACACGAACCTCCTTTCAAACAGTGACAATACATGTAACATGAACCTCTCGCAAAACAGTGACAATAACACGAGCCTCCATTTAAACAAAGATAACAACACGGACCTTCAGTTCAAACAGTGACAATAACATGAACCTCCAGCAAAATAATAACAATAACACGACCCTCCATTCAAACAGAGATAACAACACGGACTTCCTTTGAAACAATGACAATAACATGAACCTCCATTGAAACAGTTACAATAACACGAAACTCCATTAAAACAGTGATAATAACACGAACCTCCATTAAAACAGTGATAATGACACGAACCTCCATTAAAACAGTGACAGTAACACGAACCTTCATTAAGACAGTGATAACTACACATACCTCAATTAAAACAGTGATAATGACACGAACCTCCATTAAAACAGTGACAGTAACACGAACCTCCATTAAAACAGTGATAACAACACGAACCTCCATTATAACAGTGATAACTACACAGACCTCAATTAAAACAGTGATAACAACACGAACTTCCATTAAGACAGTGATAACTACACATACCTCAATTTAAACAGTGACAATAACACGGACCTCCATTAAGACCGTGACAATAATAAGGGGTGATTAATTTCATTCTGCTGACACTTTAGAGCAGACGATATTTCAAGTAACGATCAAAGGATACGGTTCAATACAATTGTCAATGGCGCATCTCCTAATAACAAAACCTAACATACAGTGGAGAATCTGTTATTCTTTCCCGATAAACGCGTTTACGCTAAAACTATTTTTTCTTTTACAAACAGTTTGGAGCCAGATCAGACGCCGGGTAACCCGGCGTCTGATCAGGCTCCAAACTGTTTGCCACCAAGATAAACAAAAATTATCAGAATTGTCCAAAAGTTGTTCTTTTCTACGTTTTAGTGCTTTGCGTTTGCGTACGTTTGCGTTTAAACGGGAAAGAATAACAGATTCTCCAATGTATGTACAGTGGAGAAGGTATTATTCCTTCCTGTTTAAACGAGACTAAACGAAAACGCAATGCAATAAAATGGAGAAAAATACTTTTTTTTAAATATTTTTATAGTTGATATTTATCTTAGTGGCAAACAGCTTGGAGCCTGATCAGACGCCGGGTAACCCGGCGTCTGATCTGGCTCCAAACTGTTTGCAAATTGAAATAATTGTTTTAACACAATCACGTTTATTGGAAAACAAATAATATCTTCTTTATTGTAAAAACAAAAGCGTATGATTCATAGTTCTGGTAAACGTATTCTGTTTTTGTTCCTGCTACTATCATTAGCGTAAATTACAATACAGACTGTCAATCCAGATGTAAAGATTAACTAATTTTCCGTATGTTAATAACTCATTTTCTTTAACCCTTAGCCTGCAACTCACGACTATAGCTCCATATACAAACAGCTTGGATCCGGATGAGACGCCGAGTAACTCGGCGTCTCATCCGGATCCAAGCTGTTTGACACTCGGACTACATTTTCAGCAATTTTGAGCAACTTTGAAGCACTTTGAAACATGAAGCAGACGAGAAATATAGCAGACGACAATTTATTTGGCGGGCTAAGGGTTAAAATAAAAAAACAAAACGAAAAATAAAACCACAGTTACAATCCAGATCAGACACCGCGGCCAGACCATGCAACGAATCTAAGACGCGTGCAGACGGTGCAGTATACTTTATTGTTATTCATACTAATCGCACATGTTTTCGTTAACCAAAAAAACAGAAGACGGTTATTTGGAAGCAGACGAAGTTTGCTATCTTCAGTCAGATAAGGGGAGGTAACAATAGGTCAAAAACTGGCAACATCTGCCGTACATACATCATCACACTGATAAATTAACAAAAAAGCAGGTATAACAATACCTATAGCACAATACCTTTATCGATAATTGAGACAAAACATAACCGTCCTCCTGAATCAAGTACAGGTAGCGACAAAAAAATTAACCCATTCACTGCCTTACCCCGAGTACAGTGGAGAATCTGTTATTCTTTCCAAATAAACGCGTTTACGCTAAAACTATTATTTGCAGTGCAAACAGTTTGGAGCCAGATCAGACGCCGGGTAACCCGGCGTCTGATCAGGCTCCAAACTGCTTGCCACCAAGATAAACAAGAATTATCAGAATTGTCCAAAAGTTGTTTCTTTTCTACGTTTTAGTGCTTTGCGTTTGCGTACGTTTGCGTTTAAACGGGAGGGAATAACAGATTCTCCACTGTAAAATTGTCGTTTGCTGTCTTTTCTCAAGGTTACATATTAGTGGACATTTTGACAGAAGAAGTATAATGATGCGGTGACAAACAGCTTGAATATAGTTCAGACGTCGCGTCTGATCTGGGTTCAAGCTGTTTGCAAATGTAAGCCAAGGCTAAAGTTCCCTCCCTACAGAAACTCACTCCGAACAACACACATACACACACTCTTCGTCTCACATTGGGAGCTGTTGTAGAGAGGGAACACTGTACAATGGTTATTCGCACACAGTTTGTGTCCTGACCAGACGCCCCGAAACGCGTCCTAGTCAGGATACACACTTTTAATTTTATATTTCTCAAGTAGCCAAAATACAATGTACCTCAAATTTAAACTTGAGAAATAAAGCAGACGACAATTGTTTAAAGCTGATGTCGTTATGACAATGGAGGGGTTAAAACGGACCCTGTTTTTCAGTCTTTTATTACTGAAACACTATTATATTTAGTCTTATATTTATTATCAATATTATATATAATAAAAATATAAATTTTAGATAGCAGTTTGCGTGACATTCAAATTGTCAACCCGAGAAACAGAATGTCACCGAGAGGCGCAGCCAATTGCAATCTAATATTTATTTTATTACACCGAGCTTAATAACCAGGCTTTGGAATCGTCTCATTCGTGTTTCATAAAATAAGAAGCAAAGCGTTCTTAATAATGAAGAAAGAAAATAAAAAAAACAGCGTTACTTGCCCCTATGTGACATTCCAAAGAATGTCACATAGCAAGCTCAAACTGTCATAGAGTGACAGATATCAAGAGACATTAGAGTTACTTGCCCATTTAAATGTGACATTCCAAAGAATGTCGCGTAGCAAAAGAATGCCACAAAGCTCAGACAGCAATGTACAGTGGAGAATCTGTTATTCTTTCCCGTTTAAACGCAAACGTACGCAAACGCAAAGCGCTTAAACGTAGAAAAGAACAACTTTTGGACAAGTCTGATATTTCATGTTTATCTTGATGGCAAACAGTTTGGAGCCTGATCAGACGTCGGGTTAACCGGCGTCTGATCTGGCTCCAAACTGTTTGCAATTGGAAATAATAGTTCGAGCGTAAACGCGTTTATTGGGAAAGAATAACACATTCTCCACTGTACTAGAGTGACAGTGAATCGTTTGGATAGATAATGTTACAATTAACATTCGTCCGATCATTTCCATTGAAAAAAAACCCTGTTTTGATAGTCGTATTGAAATATAGTGTTCCCTCCCTACAACGGCCATCCGAACAACGATTCCCTCCTTACAACAAAGTATGTCGCTGTTCCCCCAAACAAGACAATTATGTCTAACCCTTGAAACTGCTGCAATATCGTCTGCTTAAAAGTGTGGTTTGATATTTTTTCTCAAAGTAACGTTTTGGACATTTTGACAGAAGAAACATTAAGACGAGTGACAAACAGTTTGAACCCAGATCAGACGTTAAGCGGTGTCAGATCAGATCAGTTTGCTAATGTACTTCTAAGGGCAGTAAGTTTCACTCCCTATACACCCCCAACAACACAACGACAGTCTTTGTCTCCAAGTGGATGTTTTTGTAGTGTGGGAACACTATATTAAATTATATATTTAATTACAGTGGAGAATGTGTTATTCTTTCCCAATAAACGCGTTTACGCTCGAGCTATTATTTCCAATGCAAACAGTTTGGAGCCAGATCAGACGCCGGGTAACCCGGCGTCTGATCAGGCTCCAAACTGTTTGCCACCAAGATAAAAGTGAATTATTAGAATTGTCCAAAAGTTGTTCTTTTCTACGTTTTAGCGCTTTGCGTTCGAGTACGTTTGCGTTTAAACGGGAAAGAATAACAGATTCTCCACTGTACAAAAAAAGTTGAAAACCAATTGTGTTAAATTACGGACACGACAATTTTTATGCAGAAGAAAAAGAAAATGGTCGTGGTTAAGGGGTTTAAGTTTGCTACTGTGCATGTGAAAAAGCAACACTCCAAATAAAGAATAAGCTAACTGAACACCACCAGCGTTATTTTCCGTTCTGGTTCCACTAAATCCTATGTTGTGACTACTCATTAGAATCGTCTCTAAGAGACGATTCTAATGAGTAGTCACATCATAGGGTTTGATCGATTTATACGAATTTTAGTTTTTGACATACTCGCCTTATAATGAACTCTAGACGCACGATATTCTCGTGCCTCTGTCAGCACCATAAAGGTCCATGATGTTCAAGAGGGAGACAAATATTGACACAGGGATGCAGGCAATGCTCGCAGGGAACCAAATTGGCACTTGAATACAGGACACGAGTGCAAATATTTAATCTTAATAGTGTAAACCATTACAACAATGAGGTAATTGATTTTCACTGCAGTTATCGGACCTAGAGGAACGGAGAGGGTGTGATGCTTCAACAGTGGATACAACGTCATTCTTCCTCAATAAACGCGTTTACGCCAACACTATTATTTCCATTGCAAACATTTTTGAGCCAAAGGCTCCAAACTGTTTGCCACTCAGATTGAAATGAATATGTGGAAATATCCCAAAGTTGCCATTTTCAGATTTTAGTGCAATGCGTTTGCATTTCGTTTGCGTTTTAAGGGGGGGGGGGGGGGGGGTGGAATAACGTTTTCTCCACTGTACACTCGAATGGGGCATGCACGAAACAAAGGGAATAAGATACTGCAGAGTTGTCATACAATGCAGGCGCAGATCTGTCAGGTTATCAATCATTTTTCGCAAAAATGCAAATTCGAATCACACATATTTTTATATATGTAGGAAGGTAGAATTTATTGTTAAGATAGCCCAGCTTTTTTATTACAACTCAAACTTATATGTAATCCTTGTATGGTCAAATTTATTGTAACGAGTATTTACAGTGGAGAAAACGTTATTCTTTCCCGTTTAAACGCAAACATACGCAAACGCAAAGCGCTTAAACGTAGAAAAGAAAGAAGAACTTTTGGACAATTCTGATATTTCATGTTTATCATGGTGGCAAACAGTTTGGAGCCTGATCAGACGCCGGGTTAACCGGCGTCTGATCTGGCTCCAAACTGTTTGCACTGGGAATAATAGTTTTAGCGTAAACGCGCTTATTGGGAAAGAATAACACATTCTCCACTGTACCCTTTCACGCAATAATGTCACCTGCTTCAATAGTGTGTCTAGTATGTTCTGCTCCGTTCTTCAATAGTGTTGTCTAGAATATCGTTTCAAAGTTAGATAAGGTAGTATGAATAACGAAACTTCGAAAACAGTGTTAAACAGTTTTGACCCTGATAAGGCGCCGCGTAACGCGGCGTCTGATCAGGATCTAAACTATTTGCAAAAGCGTCGTTTTGAGCTGTTGACAGTGAAAACTCTAGAGATATGCAGTTCGTGGCTGTACGTAATCCCCCACCGTAGTAATTATAATAATAATAGAACAATATAAAGACGTTTTTTAACGAGAGAACTCAATTGGCAACGACAATCTTCCATGAGGCCCTCAACATCACATAACATACATGTATGTATAACATTATATTAAATTTTACAAAGTTACAGAGTACAAGAGTTTGTATAATAAATGATCGCTGGCTCAATACAACACTGTTTTGATATCATATAGTAATTGCTCCACTTTGTACAGTAATGGTAGCATAAATTGGGATAAAATAGATTAAAAGCGTATAAAGGCATATATGTAGCCATGGAGTAATGTGAGTAATGGGTTCAGTAATTATGTATATTGGATCCGCACCTGCAATGCATGCTATACACTGGATATGTAACACTGGAAAAATAGAGGAATTTGGGTTGTGTCGATATTTTCAAGCATGTCTGCCACTTGTACATGGGACACGTGGGCGTTGATTCATTGGTTTACCCCTTTCACTCCCAATGACGCCATAAAGCCCGTTTGCAAACAGTTTGGGTCCTGATGAGACGCCGCGTAACGCGGCGCCTGATCAGGACCCAAACTATTTGATAATCTTTTCGATATTTATTAAATCATACAACCTTAAATCTAACTTTGAAACGTATACTGAAGCAGACGACAATAAAGCGGTGAAAGGGTAAAATTCTCTCGTATAATTTGATCATGAAAGGGTATTATGTACTGTCAGACTTGTCATAAGCGACCACAGTGTAGAGAAACATATTGCTCCTAAATACAGATGAAAAAAGCTTAAAGATAGATTTAAGGCAGTAAAACTGGCGTAATTTCAAAACAAGAGGCCCATGCGAGCCTAATTAGTGTTCACCTGGGAAAACCCAGACAAGGGTCACAAGACCCCTGGGGTGGGATCATTTTTTACCCTAATGACATACTTCAAAAATCTTGCTGATGAACTAGGGGCCCGTTTCATAAAACTTCGTACGACAAATGTTGTCGTAAGTCAAATTATAAAAGTCTCAATTATTATTTATTTCTCTATCTAAAACTGTCTTGTGACATCTCTTTGGAATCGTCTTAAGAATTGAGAATCTTAGGATTTTTATCAGCAACTTAGTTCGACAGTATTTAAATATTGAGATCGACAGTATTCGAATATTGAGGTTCGACAGTATTTAGATATTGATTTAGACAGTATTTAGATATTGAGATCGACAGTATTGGATTCAGCCCTGTAGTTTGAAAACTTCACTTTATACTGTGGAGAACACGTTATTCTTTCCCAATAAATGCGTTTTTTACGCTAAAACTTTTATTTCCACTGCAAACAGTTTGGAGCCAGATCAGACGCCGGATAACCCGGCGTCTGATCAGGCTCCAAACTGTTTGCCACTCATATCAAATTGAAGTGTAAGAAATGTCTAAAAATTAACATTTTCTACGTTTTAGTGCTATGCGTTTGCGTTTCGTTTGCGTTTAAACGGGAAAGAATAACGTTTTCTCCAGTGTAAGTCTATGTGAAACTTAACCCACTGCTAGGATGCCTTACGGTGCATTCTTCTTTACTTTCAATCTGCTTTAACTTGTCACCTATCTTCAGAACCAGAAACAGACTATGAGGTAACGGATTAAGGAGCTTTCTGTCTTGCTTTAACCCCTAATTTAACCTGCTTCCCGTCATAACCATTGAAACAGGGCTACTATATGCTGCCAATTAAAATCCTAAGATTTTCCAATTTTCCAGCGCGATTTAACATAACTATGCAAACAGTTTAAAATTTCAAAAGTAAGAGCAAAAATCCGAAGATTAGTGAAAATGCCGTAGGTCCGGAGAAATAAAGAAAAATCCGAAGACTTCGGAAAAATCCGGAGATATGGCAGTCCTGTGGAAAATCGAGCCTTTTTACTTTTAAAGTGTTCGTGATATATGTTTCACTGCTACATTTAACAACACTGTTGAAAATAAACACATTCACTTCGTTCCCTCGTGTGGGCACTGATACTTTCAAACAGTTTTGACCCTGATCAGACGTTGATCAGGATCCAAAATGACTGACACTCATATCGAGTGCTTCTGAAACTTTAAAATGTTTGCATCTAATTTTGAAAAAACAAAAGCAGACGACACTCTAGAAGCAGACGATAATCTGGCGATGAAAGGGTTAAAAGCGCGGATTCCTTTGAACGAGCAGAAAACACGAATAGCGCCTAAATAAAAGTGATCGTTTTATTTATACTATCAGGAACTTTATAGCAGCTTATCGCTACGGTAAATTCACATGATCTAACGTGACTGTTTAGCATGATAGGTGGGATAAGCCGTTTATCCATCAAGCGAATTTAACATGATCTTCCATTAAAATAGTTAATTTTGATCTTTTTATTAATATTTGTAATTTTTTATCCTCGGAAAGAAAAAAGAGGGGTAGTCATTTCAGGACGTTTTTTGAAAGTAGGGTAACAAGACAAAAATATCCATAATTTCAGTTATATGAGGTGAAAATTCTTTAAACTCTGGAAAATGATGTAGAATTGGATGCTGAATGAGATGGTGTATAGTTTTTGCGGATTCGTTTCGATAAGCGTTACCCGTCTAAAACCTTAAGTAACAAACGATTCATCTGCATAGTTTGTGCATTTATTTGAATGAATGTTGTTACATGTAAAGAACATTCGGCGCCTTTGACTCTGTAAGCTACGTTACACTGATATAGGCGCCTAAAGTCGAGTTAGCAAACAGTTTGGAGCCTGATCAGACGCCGCGTAACGCGGCGTCTGATCAGGCTCCAAATGTTTTGCAACTCAGATTTCAGAAACACGTTAACCCTTCCACAACCCTGCCATTTTGTTCTACTATATTGCATTGCGTTTGCATTTTGACTGTTTGATACTCGTTTCGCTATCTAAAGTCATACTTCCTTAAATCTATAACTTTGAAACGATCTTGCAGACAGCACTATTGAAGTAGACGATGAAATAACGGTGTATTAATCTCGATTAATTTGGCGCCGAAAGGGTTACGAATTTTGAAGACGACATTACTGATTATGGAGATATTTGCCCATGCGAAGGGTAATGACCTAGAACTACTTGTGTGTTTTCTCAGCATATGGCACTCAAGTTATATGGTATTATGGTTAGCCGTGTCAATGTTGGGTCAGTGGAACTATTGGTCTCATAAAATATTATTTATTACGTATTCTGTTGTCAACAGTTTTCTGTTATTGCTTTATCCCAGTTACATGATCCAGCACAAATACAGTGGAGAATCTGTTATTCTTTCCCGATAAACGCGTTTACGCTAAAACTATTTTTTCTTTTACAAACAGTTTGGAGCCAGATCAGACGCCGGGTAACCCGGCGTCTGATCAGGCTCCAAACTGTTTGCCACCAAGATAAACATGAATTATCAGAATTGTCAAAAAGTTGTACTTTTCTACGTTTTAGTGTTTTGCGTTTGCGTACGTTTGCGTTTAAACGGGAAAGAATAACAGATTCTCCACTGTAACAATTCATTTAATCTGAGTGGCAAACAGTTTGAAGCCTGGTCAGAAGTCTGATTACCCGGCGTCTGATCAGGCTTCAAACTGTATGCAGTGGAAATAATGATTTATATCATAATTGGGTGTTGTTGTAGAGAGGGAACACTGTACTATGGGCCTACTTAAAATTGTCGTCTGCTGGTTTTCTCAAATTTACATATTAGACATTTTGACAGAAAAAATAAAGAATGACGAGTGGCAAACAGCTTGAATCCAGATTCAAGCTGTTTGTAAATTTAGGCAAAATTCCCTCCCTACAACGACTCCCTCCGAACAACGCACATATTTTTTGTATCCAATTGTGTGTCGTTGTAGAGAGGGAGCAATGTATTTGCAAAGTTAAGTTATTACCCCATAAATACGCCCTTTCACTCCTTTAATTTATTCCTCCACTGAAGACATTAGTTCCCCTTAATATAGTCATGAATATGCACCATAACAAATATCCCAAATCCTAGCAACTAGTAGCTTAAATCAGACTGTAAGTATAGCAGAAGACCGTAAGGCGTTTTCTGCTATACTTTCAATCTGCTTTACGTGTTCATCTGTTTTCAAAAGTAGAAACAGGCTATGCGGAAAAGGGGTTAACACTTAACTCGAGGCATCCAACCCTAACGACGAGTATATACGTATGTTACAAATAGTTTACACATAATTGTATGCTTCTGCAGCAGCCCTTAATAGAGGGTCTGTGCGGTTTGTGATTTTGCAAGATTTTGCCCAAACCCTTAATGTTAAAAAATGGAATAGACTGAATGTGAAACTGGATATGTCAATTTGAAGTTTAACCCATTAACCCATTGCCTGTTTCTAGTTTTGAATAAGGTTGACCACTTAAAGCAGGATGAAGGTAAAGCAGAATGCGCCACAAGGCGCATTCTGCATTACTTTCATCCTGTTTTACTCTATTATCTTCAAGAATATAGAAAAAATTCTGATAATTCTTATTTGTGACAGTATAAATTGGAACAACTATTTTCTTAAACAGATGATTGAATTACAGACGTAAAAATGCGTATTTATGGGGTAATGGGTTAAGAGGTAAATGAGTCAAGAATCACTGAAAACAAACATCATCTGAATCGAATATAATAACAAAAAATGATACTTCGGAGAAGATGTAATTCTATTACAATAAACATATTTGTGCTAAAACTATTATTCCCATTGCAAAAGGTTTGAAGACAGGTCAGACGCCGGGTGACCAGGCTCCATACTGTTGGCCACTCAGATTAAGAAGACTCGTCAACTTGTTCAATACATTGCAATTTTTAAAGCGGGCATACAGTGGAGAATCTGTTATTCATTTCCGTTTAAACGCAAACGTACGCAAAGCGCTAAAACGTAGAAAAGAACAACTTTTGGATAATTCTGATATTTCATGTTTATCTTGGTGGCAAACAGTTTGGAGCCTGACCAGACGCTGGGATACCCGGCGTCTGATCTGGCTCCAAACTGTTTGTAAAAGAAAAAATAGTTTTAGCGTAAACGCGTTTATCGCGAAAGAATAACAGATTCTCCACTGTATTAACTCATTTATACCCTGAGACTTTCAATGGACACTTCCAGTATACAATAAAGGTTACTCCATATTGGACTATTTTGGATTGTTTTTTATAATATATTTCAAAATGACAAACAGTGAAGTATCTGATTAGAGGGCTCTTGCAGGAGCCCTCTAATCAGGGACTTCACTGTTTGCATTAGACAAGTGTACTCTTCACGGGTACACTTTTGGTAGAGAACGCATATATGCGTCACAAGGGCTCAATGAGTTAAGCGTCAAACCGTTTATTACCTTATTTCAAACAGTTTGCAATTCAAATAGCGCATTATACTGGCTAACCGAAAGAACCAGAGAACTCTGTCGATAACACAAGTAGGACATCGCGACCGGGGTTTTCGTTATCCGCAACCCTCTTTTTTGGGTGTACATGTACAATAAGCCCATATAGATGACAGAAACGGACATCAACAAATAACCAATAAACAACAAATAGTGGGTAGCGTGGAGTTTGGCAACGAACGATAAAGATCCACTGACTTCAATTTGCAGAACATTTTCTACCAATAAAATAATTGATGAATGGATAAATGAATTAATGGCCTTTCTTATTAAAACTTCTATTTCGCAGTTCGAATAGTTTTTAACCATTGAACAAATCATTTCACAGTCCATCAAAATCAAAATTCCTCCACCAAATATTTCATAAATTGACAAAACCCCAAAATAGTTGTAGTAGATAATTCGGGAAAAACTATATGCCACCACGATTTATATGCTCTTCAAGTGCAAAGCTAGAAATAAACACACATTTTGGAATTCTTGCGCGTTCAACACCTTTGCTACATCACACAAAATCACGAGCATTAGCAAACCGTTTAGATCCTGATCAGACATTGAGTTGCTCGGCATATGATCAAGACCTAAACTGTTTTAATCTGTGCTTTTCTATCAAAATAGCCTAAAATTAAAATTTCAAGAAAATGTTAGCAGACGACAATTCTAAGAAAGGCGTTCATCTTGGCAGTGAGAGTGGATCAACCACTTAGCTACCTTACCCTGAATACATTAATTACTTTCAAACAGATTGGATCAGGATCCAATCTGTTTGACACTCATTTCCTTATTTCTTAAATCAAAATACCCTAAAATTTACAATTCAAAAATAAAAGCAGACGACAATTGTTTAAAATCGATGACGTAATGGCAGTGAATGGGTTCAACGCCATCAGTAAATCATCGAATCTCGAAAATTTCACAATTTCACAAATGTCTTTCTGATGTACATTTGGCCAAGCAAATTGGCAAGGCAGATAAATTTCGATTGGAGCCAGTCAATGTCTTAGAACCTTAGAAACAAATGTATGATTAAAGGTGGATGAAAACTACAACAACTAAATGTATGATGATCTGTAGAAAATGACAAGGTTTGGAAAATATTGACGGTTCATTTTAAAGAGGCTCGCAACCAGATTTAGCATTAAAACAATTTTTGTAAATATATGTCAAACGCTTATAGAAACGGGTAAGAATTAGTTTAGGATAAGAAAATCTATTTAAAAATGCATTTCAATCAAAAAAATTATTGAGCTCTGGTGGGATTCGAACCTGGGACCCGGCATGCGGGGACAAAGAAGTCAACAACTTAACCCACTCGACCAATCGGGCTATCCTTATCTCTGTAATCGATTGAACGTACTTCAGTGCGTAGCGATGGAACGTAGTTAATTCGGCCCGGTTTTATATCCGAGTCCGTGATCAATTTCTGTTGCGTCTTTGGATGCAACGGATATTTTAAAGCGATGGAAAATATCTAAAAATAAATTAAGATTGGAAGACTTTTCTGAAGGAATTTTTAGACTAATTATATTTTTCTTATGCCAGATGCACGGTAATGCTACATTGTATACACATTTTCATATATTTTAGTATTTTCTTTTATTTTTGCAAATACACCATCTGGTTGCTACATGTAGTCGCTTTAATCCGATACACAAATAAGGCTGCGTCTGATTATGATAGAAAGTGTTAGACAGTAAAACCTCTCTATAATGATCATTAAAATGTGTTAATTACAGTGGAGAATCTGTTATTCTTTCCCAATAAACGCGTTTACGCTAAAACTATTATTTGCAGTGCAAACAGTTTAGAGCCAGATCAGACGCCGGGTAAACCGGCGTCTGATTAGGCTCCAAACTGTTTGCCACCAAGATAAACAAGAATTATCAGAATTGTCCAAAAGTTGTTCTTTTCTACGTTTTAATGCTTTGCGCTTGCGTACATTTGCGTTTAAACGGGAAAGAATAAAAGACTCTCCACTGTATTAGGTGTTTATGGCAGGTGACTGCTTAAAGCAAAGTGAACGTGAAATAGAAAATTCTGAATCAGAACTGTTTCATGTTCACCTTGCTTTAAGTTGTCACCTGTCTTTTATGCAGTATAATGATAATAACAATAAAGACTTTATTTAATGAGGGAACATATTTGGTTACAACTAATCTTCCACGAGACCCTCAAAACATACAGTGGAGAATCTGTTATTCTTTCCCGTTTAAACGCAAACGTACGCAAACGCAAAGCGCTAAAACGTAGAATGGAACAACTTTTGGACAATTCTGATAATTCTTGTTTATCTTGGTAGCAAACAGTTTGGAGCCTGATCAGACGCCGGGTTACCCGGCGTCTTATCTGGTTCCAAACTATTTGCACTGCAAATAATAGTTTTAGCGTAAACGCGTTTATTGGGAAAGAATAACACATTATCCACTGTACAATAAAGAATAGAATCAACACAAAACATATGCAGTCAATTAGTCTTCTTTTAGTGGTCGTAGTAGAGAGGTGTTTACTGATACATGTATAGTGAAATCCCCTTTCGGTCACTTTGAACCCTTTACCCAATAACCCGTTTATAACATTAAATGCAGGTGTTCACTTAAAACAGGTTGAAAGCAAAGCAGAATGTGCCTTAAGGCACATTCTGCTTTACTTTCAACTTGCTTTAAACTACCATCAACTAGGCTATATAGAAATGATTGTTATGGTAATTGTTTTTGAGGGTATGAATTGGAACTATTTTCTTCAGCGGAGGAATAAATTCAATACGCTAAAAGTCGCTTCCATTGGGGAAAGGGTTAAAATTAATTTCTTTTCTGAAGCGTGGATGTCCAAGAGGATTTTGCTGAGAAAACCATTTGAAGTTGAAGTTTTGATGCAGGCAACATTCTTAAACCAAACGATATTGATGTGGAAAATACGTTATTTTTTAACGTTTATAAGTAAACCATGGACGCAAGCGCAATAATTGTTTTTGGAAATACTGCAATTTTATCAAATTTTGTACGATTCATCATTATCTGAGTGAAAAACAGTTTGTAGCCTGATCAGACGCCGGGTAATCCGGCGTCTGATCAGGCTTTAACGCTTTCCTCCCTGAAACTTTAAATTTCCATTTAAGTCTAGTCCATTTTTTACCTTTAAGGGTTGTTTTTGTCAATGTTTGGCATTATGACAAACAGTGAAGACCCTGATCAGAGGGCTCCTTTCGGAGCCCTCTGATCTGGGTCTTCACTGTTTGCACAGGACAAATGTACTTTTTATATATACACTGTTTGAAAATGACGCCTATATGCGGGACTAGGGCTCAAATGGGTTAAACTGTTTGCAACGGAAATAGTGTTGTTTTAGCACAAACGCGTTTATTCGGGAAAAAATCTTCCTCACAGTACAGAAAGAAGGAATTAACCCCAAGGCGATGCTTGTGATAACTCAACTGCAGAGATCAAACACTAAGAGATAAGAATTGAGATAACTTGGTGAAAATATACTCGTGGAATTGTGCCTTTCTCCTGCTATAAAATCGTCTGAATAATATTTCTCTTCTGCAACCTTATCTAATTCTTTAAAATTAATGAAATTTAAAAACGAATGGCAAACTGTTCTATTCACACTCGGCGGCTGATCAGCATCCATACGTTTCGCAAGTGTTCTACGTAAGCATGGTACATGTATGCTCTTTGCATACGGGATATTTTACGTCTGCAAAAAATTAATTATCATCTGCTGCTATACTAAAAAAAAAATTTTCTTTAGATTTCTTTTCAAAACAAGGGCAGAATGTCAAACAGTTTGGATTCTGATGAGACGCCGCGTAACGCGGCGTCTCATCAGAATCCTAACTGTTTGCAAATATTATCATAATTTCAATGCTAGAGTGCCAAGTGTTGAAGGTACAGTACTTTTGATTTATTACTAGGTTTTTATTACTACAAAAATAATAAATTTTGAGATTTTTATCTACCTTGTTTTAGGACATGCTTGATCAGCTTTTTTGTCCCATGAGAAAATATAGGAGAGCTACTTGTCGGAAATTAGCTTGCATGGAATTGGCTTAAGTTGATGAAAAGATAAACGCCCGAGATTTCTCTCCAAAACCGTTCTATTATTACGCGTAATAATTCGTCATCAACATAGCATGAAATGGTTTACAAAACGATCATGTTACACGTACTGTTTCTTGAACAGTTGTTATGGATATACGAAATATAATATCGTTGTTACTTGTACTTGTACATTTATTATGCATAAATGTAATGTGCAAACCATTCTTATTGTGTTTAATGCAGTTTGTGCATATCTTAAGCCAGATATTGTACTGACACGCAGACAAATACTATAAACAACATTATATAATCATGGTTTACATATTTTTAAGGACAATTCACATTTATATTTTGAACAAATTAGGAACCAGATGTGTGTTATTACATGATTGGACCTTGGCAATGAATCGACTCCATACTCTTGCACTAAGCCCCAAGCATCTACATAAAACTTGCTTTACAGCACCTAACTTAGCTATCGAAATGGAATTCTAAGTATTATGCATTTAATCTAAGCATACAATCAGAGCTCCAGATAAGGGGAGTATTTCAAAAACTAAAATCTTTATTTCTGAATAAAACCCTATGGTGTCACCACTCATTAGAATCGTCTCTTTGAGACGATTCTAATGAGTAGTAACACTATAGGATTTGGTGCTGAAATAAAGGAGAAACTGTTGGATTTGTTCAGTTTACTCCCTCTTATCTGGAGCCTTGTACAATGTATATGGTAACTAGCTATAACACATTAAACCCTAACGACGAATATACAGTACTCGTCATTTACAAACAATGTACCTGTGATGACTACACTTGTCGTATGCAAACAGTGTAGAGCATGATCAGAGGGCTCCTTAAGGAGCCATCTGATCAGGGTCTACACCGTTTGTCATTTTGAAATATATTATCAAAATCAACCCTAAATAGTCAAAAATGGACAATACTAATCTCGAATTTGGAATTGCCCATTAAATAATTCAGGGGTGAATGAGTTAAATACAAAATAAATGTGCAGCCTTCTTGATTTACAGCTCATACCTTAGCAAAACAGCAATTTTAATAATCATGTTTTAATCTAAGCACACATGGTAACTTGCTTTTGAATGTTAACATTGACAGTAACTTGCTTGCAACCTACTTGCATCAATATAATACAGTG
Organism: Gari tellinella; assembly: GCA_922989275.2. NCBI lineage: Eukaryota > Metazoa > Mollusca > Bivalvia > Cardiida > Psammobiidae > Gari > Gari tellinella. Next base: position 34,721,605 of record OV277872.1, read on the forward strand.
GAGAATCTGTTATTCTTTCCCAATAAACGCGTTTACGCTAAAACTATTATTTCCAGTGCAAACAGTTTGGAGCCAGATCAGACGCCGGGTAACCCGGCGTCTGATCAGGCTCCAAACTGTTTGCCACCAAGATAAACATGAAATATCAGAATTGTCCAAAATTTGTTCTTTTCTACGTTTTAGCGCTTTGCGTTTGCGTACGTTTGCGTTTAAACGGGAAAGAATAACAGATTCTCCACTGTAAGACAGCAATCGAGCATGACAAGTCTATACAGAATGACAATTGTATATTTTACATTAAAGTATTTACAATAAAAACAAACAATTATGTACCTTTAGTCGAAGAAAGGGCAAGCGCGTGATTTTCTCCCAAGAACAGTTGTAAACCACTGAGAGAAAATAATTGGTATATATAGTCATGAGTTGATAAGCTTTGTGCACTTGACACATTTTAACAATGTAAACATGTTGTGCCAATTATCAAACTAACGTATTTAAGACTATTTTTGACATGTGACACCCACAAATATGTTAACTACAGTCAATGCCAAGATCAACTGCAACGGTTACGTGACAGCAAGGAAGACGTTTTAGCCTTTCCCTTTAACTGCAAAGACGTCATACATGTATGCTGTAAACAAAATGGTTTCATATTCGAATTTTACATGTAGACAAATTGACTTAAGTAGTATCGTTATAGGCGTCAAACATTTTGTATCCTGATCAGACGTCGCATAACGCGGCGTCTGATCAGGATCCAAACGGTTTCCAAATAGATTTTGAACTTGGGGTAAGTCAGTGTAGGGATAAATCGAATCTCAACACAAGTACACTTCAAATGATTGAAATTGCCGGAATATGGAAATATTGACAAGTTACTCAGCTTCTGACCTGGATCCAAACTTTTGTAGCAGACAACAATTTAACCTGAAAACGTATATATTGGACATATAGTTAGTAAATAAAAGCAGGGTTCCAGATAAAGGGCATATTTCAAAACCTAAAATCGTTATTTTTGCATCAAACCCTATGGTGTGACTATTCATTAAAATCCTCTCTTCAAGACAATTTTAATGAGTAGTAACACCATGGGATTTGGTACTAGTAGAAGGAGAAAATGTTGGATTTTGTTCAGTTTGCTCCCTCTTACTGGGAACCCTGTAAAAGCAACTTTACGTTTAGGAACCCCTTCACTGCCATGGTGTCATCAATTTCACACAATTGTCGTCTGTTTTTACATGCTTTTCTTTAAATATTTACAGTTAAGGTGTTTTAACTCTAGAAATATTGAAATGGGTGTCAATCAGATCAAAACCGTTTGCAAATGCGCTTTATGACATCATCGAGAGTGAAAGGGTTAAATAAGCACATCAATGACTTAGCTACAAAGCCCTTTCTTTCTGATGTCTGGATGATAATTGTGGTGAAATGCAATAAAAGCACGTGCAGACGTTATAATTGATTGCAAAATTGCAAAAACTGCACACACAAAGGTATAGCAGAGCTGGTAATTTAAAAAACACATCTTAGTACGTTATGAATAACCATTCTCCCACCATACTTTCGTCTACACCATTTGTTATAAGAAACGGAAAACACCCATTTTTACGACCACTGGTTCGGGTTCTTCAAATTCTGTTACAGTCAAACTTCGATTTCTCACATCTTCCTATATCTCCGGTTAGAAAAACGGGTCAAGATTCTCTTAGCAGTGTCCTTTAAGATCCAATGTTCCTAAACTCGCCAAGAAAAAGTTATTAAGCTCGCCAAAACCTTAGGAAAACACCCACTTTTACGACCACCGGTTCTCTTTTTTTTATATTTCTTTCAAACCCTAGGATCTGCTTAAAATAATACTCATTACATTTGCAAATCGTGTGGTCCCAGATCAGAGGGCTCCTGTAGGAACCCTCTGATTAGGGTATACATGGTTTGCTAATTTAAAGCAATTCTTTTTTATAACACTACCCAGAATTCTAAGTTGACTGATTCATGGTTTTGGAACTAAAATGATCCACAAGAGGCCCTTAAAACCCACAGGAGTTCCTTGCCTTGATGTTTAAAGAGTTAAATTAGGTAATATGGAAAGAAAAGACACACTTACACCACTCTCAGAACAAGAAACGTTCAACTTTACAGAAATAAATGATAATTAAGAATTTTGAAATCTGACATTATTTTTTGTACAGTACGATCTTTTATAAGACATAACCTGCACCGAACCTGTGGAGAATCTGTTATTCTTTCCCGTTTAAACGCAAACGTACGGAAACGCAAAGCACTAAAACGTAGAAAATACCAACTTTTAGACAATTCTGATAATTCTTGTCTATCTTGGTGGCAAACAGTTTGGAGCCTGGTCAGACGCCGGGTTACCCGGCGTCTGATCTGGCTCCAAACTGTTTGCACTGCAAATAATATTTTCAGCGTAAACGCGTTTATTGGGAAAGAATAACAGATTCTCCACTGTATAAACACATTGAATCCTACTCGTCATTTATAAACAGGGTACTTGTTTTGGGAAGAGTACTCATAACTCTTAGGCAAAACAGTGTAAACCTTGGTCAAAGGGTTCATAAAGGATATCTTAGATCAGGGTCTCCACTGTTTTTCAATTCGCTATAAATTACAAAACTAATCCTAAAACAGTCACGAATAGACTAGATTCAATTGGCAACCGGAATATTGCATTTTAAGTTTCAGGGTTGAATGGGTGTATAGTGTTTGTAAACTCGGTTAGATCTCTCCACTTCCCGCCAATTTTTATGGAACTAATAACCATTTGCGAATAACTGGCATAATCCTGTTTAACTGCAATGGCTATAAACTGTAATTATCATTTCCTCAACACAATTCTTTTCCACACAATACAGTGGAGAATACGTTATTCTTTCCCGTTTAAACGAAACGAAACGCAAAACACCAAAACGTAGAAAAGTGTAACTTTTGGACAATTCTGATAATTCATGTTTCTCTTGGTGGTAAACAGTTTGGAGCCTGATCAGACGCCGGGTTTCCCGGCGTCTGATCTGGCTCCAAACTGTTTGCAATAGAAATAATGGTTTTAGCGTAAATGCGTTTTTTAGGAAAGAATAACGTTTTCTCCACTGTATGTCTCGTCTGCTCAATCTCTACACTGCCTCACTCCGAGTATAATGGTAATTGGTTATTTGCAAACAGTTTGGATCCAAACTATTTGATTCATTTCAATATTTCTTCAGTCAAAATAACTAAAGTTCAGATTTGATGAATGAAGCAGACGATAATTGTTTAAAATTGATGACGTCATGGCAGTGAAGGGATCAATCATTGTCGTCTGTATGATGTTCATAATTTACATAACATGCATTTTGACAAAATATATTATTATTATTATTATTATTATTATACCAGATTTATATAGCGCTCTTTTCACACAGGGATTGTGCGTTCAAAAGCGCTTTACATGAAATAATACATATGTACCTATAAATCGTGAAAAGACACAATAACTACAATTAGATCTAAAATAAAACATGAATAAACATATAAAAGACAGTCCCACAAAACGGCGATCACATTACCCCCATCAATCAGCAATGAACCGACCGGCTAAGTATTGCCGACTGATATAAATAATGGTAGAGCGCCCAATGCAGGCCATCGACAAAACACAAATAACTATAATTAGATCTAAAATAAATAAGAATAAACATACAAAAGACAGCCCCCAAAACGGCAATCACACTACCCCCATCAATCAATCAATCAATATTGGAACGAGCGTCAAACTTTAGGACCCTGATCAGACGCCGAGTTATCCGGCGTCTGATCTGGATCCAAATTGGTTGAAAACCTATGTGGTATACATGTAAGTAATGGTGAAAGGATAAAGCACCGACAAACCCTTTACCTGATAGCCTATTTCTAGTATTGAAGATAGTTGACCACTTAAAGCAGGTTGAAAGTAAAGCAGAATGCGCCTTAAGGCGCATTCTGCTTTACTTTCAGCCAGCTTTAAGCTTCCATGTGCTAAAATATAGAAAATACTCCATATACTATATGTTCATGGCTGATTAAATTGGAACTTTTTTTTCAGCGGAGGAATAATTCATATCCGCTAAAAGGCGCTTCTATGGGGTAAAGAGTTAAAGTATTTGAATGCAGTCAACTTTCCATATATAACATATCACTAGGCCTCACAAAATGAAGGACCCTGGCTAGAAATCTAAATGTACATAGTTTGCAAATTGACCACATTTCAGTCAAAACAGAGAACTGCGCGTCATTTTCGGAAATAACGCAGATAACAGACGAATGTTTTTCGGTGTTCAAAAATGATGAAGCAGACGTAAAAATTCCAAGCAGCAGATATCGACATGAAGAAACGGTGTAGACGTAAAATCTTATATATATAAATGCGGGCTTAAGGTCTTTAGCGAGATCACAAATAACACATTTGCGTTAATTCCTCAAAACAATTATACAAACTCTTTCATCCTTTATAAAAACTAAAACGTGAAAAACAGTTTGAATCCTGATCAGACGCCGAGTAACTCGGCGTCTGATCTGGATCCAAACTGTTTTGCAATAGGTTTGTAAATTTATTCACAATAACTGACTTGATTTTGTATATTTTTTAGAAATAAAATTGAGCAGACGATAGTTTTAAAGCAGGCGACATTTCCAGTCGACGGAAGTTTAGATACATGAAATAACCAATGGGCTTGATAGAGTGAGTATAATTCAGGCATCTGGTAATATGGGTAACTAGAACGTATTCGCCAATCGCTTCTGTCCTATTAAATAAAATAGAAAATGCTCCTAGTGTTAAAATCAGTAATTAAAACGATCATTAAAATCGATCGTTTGGGTTTATTGTTTTCTAGAGTACCTCAATTATACATGTACACATGAACATGCACTGTATACATGTGCTTGTCTGGTGCATGTAGAAATCATATGGCGAAGATCTTTCACAATAAACGCATAAAATTATGCTATGATAATGTTTGCAAATTGAAACAGTTTGAAGCCAAATCAGACGCCATAGGAGAAGACTCACATAGGCCTTGCCTGTTGTCCAATCCTTTTCTCTGAATAAATTATTGTTTAAACTAAGTATTCTTCAACTTTTGAGCGACTGCTAGTCTATGTAGTTCGCAATGTGAACACAGCCTGGCTCAATTCATTAAATATCGACAAGCAGTTGAAGAGAAATAATGCGGACGCGAAAACGTCATTCTGGAGTAGACGCAATCGCCAAAGCAGTGGCCGCCGCCGCCAAGGCCAGCGCCAACTTCGCAGCCTACGCCAACGCAATCGCCATCGACGCCAATGGAAATACCAAACCTTAGTCTCGATTTCTCTCGTTCGTCGCGAGGAAACAAAATCAGACCGAGGCCAATTACATAAGGACTTTGGGTGCAGCCTGGTCGTTAAGTTAGACGTAATCACATTTTCACCTGAGCTATTGTCACATGAATTATATATTATCATGACACTAGGACACACTATCTGTAACGTGAGAAGACCGTCACTACCGCAAAGACACTCATTACATGGAATAATGAAACAGTAAACATATCTCCTCGACGACACTTACAGTAGAGAAGACGTCATTCTTTCCCTTTAACCTTCTATGCCAAGTGGATTCGTCCATGCTTTTCTATTGGGTTATTGCATCTTTGATGTAAGGGGTGTCTGATCTAAATGTTTTTTTCGTTTTATTATTATTATTATTATTATACAGTGGGGAATCTGTTATTCTTTCCCGATAAACGCGTTTACGCTAAAACTATATTTTTTTTACAAACAGTTTGGGGCCAGATCAGACGCCGGGTAACCCGGCGTCTGATCAGGCTCCAAACTGTTTGCCACCAAGATAAACATGAAATATCAGAATTATCCAAAAGTTGTTCTTTTCTACGTTTTAGCGCTTTGCGTTTGCGTACGTTTGCGTTTAAACGGGAAAGAATAACAGATTCTCCACTGTACCTGATTTATATAGCGCTCTTTTCACACAGGAGTTGTGCGTTCAAAAGCGCTTCACATGAAATTATATAAATGTACCTACAAAGCGAGAAATACAAATAACTACATTCACAATAAAAATGATACAATATTGAGATGCATGGAAACATGGAAATTCTTCCAATATTATTACCAAGATTATAAAATTGTTATAGTAAGTTTGTAAAATCATTTTTAAAATGAGTCAAATAATTAAAAGATCAATGGCATGATTAAAAACAGAGTGGTTTTTTTTGTTTGTTGGTTTGTTTGTTTGTTTCAGTGTAGAGCCGAAGAGTAGTTCACAAATCGTAAAACGAATGTTTAAAACAATACTCTCCAAGTTGTTTGGTTGAATTTGTTTGTTTGTTTGTTTGTTTCAGTGTAGAGCTGGAGAGCAGTTCACAAGTCGTAAAACGAATGTTTAAAACAATACTCTCCGTTTTATATTGAAATTCCTATCGACAAACAGTGTAGTCTCTGATCAGACGCCGCATTATGCGGCGTCTGAAAAGAGTCTACACTGTTTGCCTATGTCCCTTTTACAGGACGCTGGGCACAAATGGGTTAAACACAAACGAAACGCAATCGCATTGCAAGAAAGTGTAGATTTTTTTTAATTTCAACGATTCGTATAAATATTTGTGACAAACAGTCTGAGGCTGCTCAGACGCCTAGAAACCCGGAGTCTGGTCTGGCTCCAAACTGTTTGCAATGGAAATTATAGTTTAGACAAAACGCGTTTATTTGGAAAGAATAAGGTTTTCAATTGAACATGTAATAAAATCATGATTGGTGCCTTTCCAGGTATTTGCCTGCTTAATGCTCGGCGAAAGTAATTCTCGTGCAATCTGGATATATATTCAATGATTATAATAACTCTAGATCTACAAATGTACATGTATTTATTTGTTTCAGTTAAAACTAAATTTGACACAATTGAATCAGACGATATGTCGACAGTCATTATCTTGAAACTGCTGCAGGTCGCATAAAGCGTTTTTATCACACAAACGTGCAAAATATAGAGGGCCGTAAAAATCGTATGGCCCACTGGGCATATATTTTATACTAATTTTCGAATCACCAAAATACTGTATTACTACGCCGACTTTAAATCAGTTAAGAACATCTAGACAAAATAAGATCACCACTAGGGTTTTAAAACATTTCCAAGTGTCCTTAAAACATTATCCCGAGCAGTCCCGCAAACTCAGGCTGCAAATTAGGATATGTAGAGCTCTGTTATAACAGTGACTCAGACAGTTTTTCAAATTTAGACGTTACAATGATGATGACGTCGTGTTGCTATAACGACGTTATTTGAAAACAAAACTTGACTCTAACTGTCAAATGATCAATTTTAGTCAGTTAGAACAGTTTTAAATTAAATATTAATTTAAAATTTGAATATGGTATCGGAGAAGTCTTTTCGCAACACATTGGTGTTGATTTTCTTTATTTTAGCTTGGTGGGTGTTTTTACCTTCGGATGAATAAAACCGAATAAAACCTATGGCGAATCGTTTTCCATAGAGCCGAGGGTAAAAGTGAAAGTAAGACCGTTCGGATTGTCGTGTCATTTGGTGTTTATGTGATAAATAGGATATCAAATTCGTGAAAGTAAGACCGATCGGATTTTGGTGTATGTATGGGTGGCTTTATTAGACAATGGCTGTTTGTCGAAAAACCTCTTTCACACGATAACTCACATGGCAGAAGAGCGCACTGAGTCGCATCCTGCTTTTTTCAATATGCTTTAAGTTATTATGTGCTACATGTATAATATTAAAATTAAAGTTAGTTTGCCATAATACAGTAGAACCTCTCTATTACGACCACTAAAAAGAAGGCTAATTGTCTGTTTAAAAGACATGTGACAGCTTAAAGCAATGTGAAAGTGAAACAGAAAGCTCCTACAGGAGCTTTCTGTTTCACTTTTACATTGCTTTAAGCAGTCATCTGTTATAAGAGACTTATATTTGACACAATTTAGTGGTCGCAATAGAGAGGTTCTACTGTATAGATATTATTTCTTTTGGTCCATATTCATGACTATAAAGTGGAACTATTTCTTTTGGCGGAGGAATAAACCAAAGGCGTTCAAATGCGTATTATGAAGTAATGGAATAATGTGACATCTGTCTTTTTCACGTCATCAGTAGATCTTGGTAGTGGGATAGCAGTGTATTAAACGATCATACAGTGGAGAATCTGTTATTCTTTCCCGTTTAAACGCAAACGTACGCAAACGCAAAGCACTAAAACGTAGAAAAGTGCAACTTTTAGACAATTCTGATAATTCTTGTTTATCTTAGTGGCAAACAGTTTGGAGCCTAATCAGACGCCGGGTTACCCGGCGTCTGATCTGGCTCCAAACTGTTTGCACTGCAAATAATAGTTTTAGCGTAAACGCGTTTATTGGGAAAGAATAACAGATTCTCCACTGTAATGGAATAATGTGATTTCTGTCTTTTTCACGTCATCAGTAGATCTTGGTAGTGGGATAGCAGTGTATTAAACGATCATATCTGAATTGGTAAAGATATGGGAATTTATGAACATGCCCATTAACCCATTTTTGCACACGACCCCATATATGGGACATAGCCAAACAGTGTAGACTCTGATCAGACGCCGCATTATGCGGCGTCTGATCAGAGTCTACACTGTTTGCTGATAGGAATTTCAATATAAAACAAAATGAAAATGAAAATGTTGACCAGGCATCCCTTTGATAGTAATATGGACTAATCCAATATATAAACATGGAAGAATCCACTGGGCACAGATGGGTTAAGCATCGCAATTATGTATCATATAAAATTGTTTTGTTACAAAGACCATATTACATGTATGACACAACAGACAAGTTAGTGAAGAAAAATGTAAAGAAGAAAACTCCTAAAGGAACTCTTTGTTTACTATAATCCTGTTTTAAACAGCAACTTGTATTAAGCATAAAAACAAACCTCTTGAGTGAAATGTTTGCAGTAATTGCTGTTGTTGTTTCCAAGAAGAATTTACTTCCACTCAAAGTCATGTACAGTGTTTACCCCCCCCCCCCCCCCCCCCCCATCAACAACACCCAGTGTGAGACAAAGATGGTGTGTGTTGTTCGGAGGGAGTTGTTATAGGGGATGAAATTGTCGTACTTTTGCAAACAGCTTGAATCTAGATCAGACGCCGCGTTACGCGGCGTCTGATCTGGATTCAAGCTGTATATCACTCGTCATTATATTTCTTCTGTCAAATTGTTCACTAATATGTGTGAGAAAAAACAGCAGACGACAATTTTAAAGAAGACGATATTGCTGCAGCAAAAGTGTAAGACCTAATTCTTGTTTTTGCAACATTGACAAGCGTTGTTGTAAGGAGGGATTCGTTGTGCGGAGGGTCGTTGTAGGGCGGGAGCACTGTTAAGGGCTTTCAGTAGTTAAACTTAACTTGACTGTTTATACATGTAGCACACGATTGGGGTAATAACTGCAGATGCCTATACCATTTGACGTTTATCTTTATTACATGATTGAACGGCTATATACTTCATGACATTTTAAGTTGTATAACAGATGTTCAAACATAAGATATCATATTTATTACTAAGCATAATATCCTTCCGACAAAACAGACCTTTAATTCTTAGAGAACAGGTCACGGGGCCGTTATGATTACAAAACAAAGGTATCTGGATTCAAGCTGTTTGTCACTCGTCATTATATTTCTTCTGTCAAAATGTCCATTAACCCTTTACCTCATAGCTTGTTTCTAGTTTTGATGACAGGTTACCTCTTAAAGCAGGTTGAAAGTAAAGCAGAATGTGCCTTAAGGCACATTCTGTTTTACTTTCAGCCTGCTTTAAGCTAAAATCTGCTAGGCTATATAAAATATTTGTTATGGTAATAATTGTTCATGGTATAAACTGGAACTATTTTTCTTCAGCGGAGGAATAAATTAAATACGCTAAAAGTCGCTTTTATGGGGGAAAGGGTTAATATGTAACTTTGAGAAAAACAACAGACGACAGTTTTCAGCAGATGATATTGCAGCAATAAAAGCTTTTTAAATGTTTTCTTTGGGGAAGAGCGGCAAGCATTGTTGTAAGGAGAGAATCGATGTTCAGAGGGCCGTTGTAGGGAGAGAAAACTGTAAAACTGTAATTTTTTACATTTTATTGGAGCGCCCTTAGTTTCGTTTTTAAACGCTAAGAGCTAAGAAAAGATTATGGTTTTCGACACCATTAAATATTTCGAATGTGTTTTGTTTTGATGTTTCTCTTTTAAATCGCAACACTCAAATTTGTTTAGGTAAAGTCTATTAAAATTCAGATAAATATTGGTACATGTATATAAATACATGTATTTTGTTTATGTGTTATATTCATTAAACGATTTGCATTACAAACATCACAGATGCGACATTTAAGTACTTAATTTATTCCAATTGAAGCTATTTCTGTACATTTATCCAACATGCTAATGAGACTTTAATCTCTACTTTACATATGAGGCTGTAATAATTCCAGATGTCACCCGTGTGATATGTATCTTTATTACACGGCCAACCATTTAATATAATGGATTGCGTGGGTGCCAATTTAAATATCACGTTCATCAAAACAGAGCGTGTATTTTACTATGTGTACTACGTCATGACAAAACATCCGGCTTGACATTACAAACGACGAAGATCCTGATCAGTAGCCATGTGTGCATGTACATGTACAAATCGGCGGCTGATCTAGATACATGTATATACAATATTTTAATTGTTAGAGTTAAGATAAAATGTTCTTAATGAAATCGGACCAATGTCGGTCAATTTCTGGGGCCCGTTTCATAAAATTTCGTACGACAAATGTTGTCGTAAGTCAGATTATACAAGTCTCAATTATCATTTATTTCTCCATCTAATACTATCTGTTGACATCTCTTTGGAATCGTCTTGAAAAGACGATTCCAAAGAGATGTCACAAGACAGGATTAGATGGAGAAACTAGAAATTAAATGTATTTTAAAGTTACATACGATCGTTTTTGTCGTACTATTTTTTATGAAACGGGACCCAGTACTCTACGTAGAGAAATCGGTCATTCTCGTCAACTGATTGAACGTACCAAACAACTGACTTGGGTCTACACTGTTTGATATATCAGATTGTCCATTTGTCAATTACGGTGACCATAAATATTGGTCTCTCTTTCTAAACTAATGGTTCGTCTAGAGTGGTGACTTTGTAAAAATGTTAATTGGCAGGGCTACAGTTAGGAAGCTAATATTCTTTAACGTGCAGAAGAAAGTACATGTAAACGCAAGATCCGTTTAGAGAAATATAGACAATGACTGGTTCATTAAAAACGCTATCGATTTGTTCAAATTTGTGTGGCAAATAGTGTTGAGCCTGATTAGATTAGTAACTCGACATCGCCTGATTAGCCTACAAAGTGTTTGTAATTGACATACTTGTTTTATCGCAATAGTTGCGGTCTGAGAGCGGCATAAAGCCATTACATAAATATCGTATTCCGCTAGTGAAATATCGTTTTGGCCTCTGGCCCAACCTGGTCGTCCACAAACGCTGCATGTGTTATGTGATAAATTGAATATTACATTGGTGCTCATTACTTATCATGTTTAATAAACTCGTTGACTTAACCCATTCACTGCCTTACCCCGAGTGCCATAGTTATTTGCAAACAGTTTGACACTCAATTACATATTGTCCAAGTCAATATACCTAAATATATATTTTGAGAAATAAAAGCAGACGACAATTGTTTGAAATTGATGAAGTCGTGGCAGTGAAGGGATAAAAGTAATACATGTATGACACTCGCCAAGGCTCGCGTTATATTCTTTTAGTCAACTCTGTTTTTTTAAAATGATAAATAATGAGCACTCATGTAAGATCCACTATATGTATTTATCACAAAAATATTTATTGGAAAAAGACTAACTACACGTCGTCTCTACTGTACATTTTATAATACAGTGGAGAATCTGTTATTCTTTCCCAATAAACGCGTTTACGCTAAAACTATTATTTGCAGTGCAAACAGTTTGGAGCCAGATCAGACGCCGGGTAACCCGGCATCTGATCAGGCTCCAAACTGTTTGCCACCAAGACAAACATGAATTATAAGAAGTGTCCAAAAGTTGTACTTTTCTACGTTTTAGTGCTTTGCGTTTGCGTACGTTTGCGTTTAAACGGGAAAGAATAACAGATTCTCCACTGTACAGGTTTTATTCCTACACATGCTAGAAAATCAATACACTACATGTAGTACACTTAAAGTTTTCTATACCGACTTCTGTTTCCAATATGTAAGACAAATGCTGTTTAGAACATGATGAAAGCAAACCCGAAGCCTAACTTCTGTAAGTTCATCCCATCTTTAGCTACAAACAGTCTTGAGCCATATCAGACGCCGGGTCACCAGGCGTCTGACCAGGCTCCAAATTGATTGCCATCCAGATTCAAACAAACCGCCTACATTTAAAACTCTCATGTCCTTATTTTTTCCAAGCCGTTTATGTTAATTTTTATTCTGTGAAAATAATACAGTGCTCCCTCCCTACAACGACCCTCCGAACAACGATTCAATCCTTATAACAATAGTCACTGCTGTTTCCGCAACAAGACATGTGTCTAACGCTTTCACTGCTGAAATATCGCCTGCTAAAAATTGTTATTGCTGTTTTTCTCAAAGTTACGTATTGGACATGTGACAGAAGAAACATACTGACTAGTGACAAACAGTTTGAACCTAGATCAGACACCGCAAATGTAAGCAAAGGCTTGTTCAGTACTCTACTACAGTGGAGAATCTGTTATTCTTTCCCGTTTAAACGCAAACGTACGCAAACGCAAAGCGCTAAAACGAAGAAAAGAACTACTTTTGGACAATTCTGATATTTCATGTTTATCTTGGTGGCAAACAGTTTGGAGCCTGATCAGACGCCGGGTTACCCGGCGTCTGATCTGGCTCCAAACTGTTTGTAAAAGAAAAAATAGTTTTAGCGTAAACGCGTTTATTGGGAAAGAATAACAGATTCTCCACTGTAAGCAAAGGCTTGTTCAGCACTCTACTATATTAACTTTCCCTCCCTATAACAACTACCTCCTAACAACACGCACACTATTTGTCTCCCATTGGGTGAGGTTGTAGAGAGGGAGAAGTGTAACGTATTTTCCACTGTAACATATACGTTATACTTCTTTATTCAGTCCAAGATCAAACGATATCTTATATTTCCATTACGAATTTATCTGGGCCACACAATGCATAAATTAAACCTTATGCAACGTGATTTGCCTTTGCAAGCAGTTTGAACCCAGATCAGACGCCGAATAAGTAAGAGTCTGATCAGGATCCAAAATGTTAAATACATGTACTAGGATTGGGGTTTCGAGAGTCAATCATAAATCATATATCAAAATTCATTTGTTTGCAGACGACAATTTTTAGCCAGACACCTCAAGAGAAAATATATACTACGAGCAGGACGTTTGAAGCATGAAAATGTCTACCTATGAGGAATAGGTAAGCGTGAAAAGATGATTTTATGAGTGAAAAATAATGATATAACTCTCTCCACGCCATAGACTTTATAACCATTGACCCGTTGTGCTCGTACAAACGGGCTGAATCTATTACTGTAAAATATAATTTCCCATTTGGCACAATAATCAGAAGAAGTTGCGTACCTAATTAATCCGGATTTGATGCCAAATTGTTTTATCTGACCAAGTGCAATTCGAATTTAACCTAATTACTACTAGATTGTCTTTCTTTAACCGTTTTACTGCCAATTTTTACCGTCTGGTTTAACCCTTTATAATATTGTTTGCTAAAATTTGTCGTAAGCAATTTTATGCTAAATTCATATTTTTTGAAGTTTTGACAATGAAAATTTATACGAATGTCAAACAGGATGGATCCCGATCAGACGTCGCATAAGGTCGGCGTCTGGTCTTGATCCAATCTGTTTGCAAGGTCGATTTCAGGCGCCTATGGCAGTGAAAGGATTAACGATTCAGCGCTTGATCGAGATCCAAATTGTTTGAAACTCTGGTGCTACAAGTATGTGTATTATCTATAAGGAACGGTATCTAAACAAACTTTGGAGATTTGTTGCAGAAAACAATTTTAGCAGATGAAGCACTACAGAAGACCATTTTAGTAGAAGAATCACTGCAGAAGACAATTTTAGCAGACGAAGCACTACAGAATACCATTTTAGTAGAAGAATCACTGCAGAAGACAATTTTAGCAGACGAAGCACTACAGAAGACCATTTTAGCAGACGAATCACTGCAGAAGACAATTTAAGGATGTCGGCTAGTCTTTTTGATCATTATGAAATTTCCGAAATATTTTACGAACTCATTTTCCGAAAAATGTTAAGAACTCATTTTTTGTGAATGCATACAGTCACAAAATACTATTTCCCGGGAAAAAATTGGATTTTCGTTCGGGACGGGACTTTTTAAGTTGTATGTCCTATTCGTAGTTTACAGCATACACCGTTTCCATAGGTAGGTTGCATTTTGTTACATCCGATTTCATTTCAATTTCTCAGAATATAAGCATGACATGTTCATGGTAGTACAGTTTTAGTATAAATTATAGATAATTCAATAGATAAAATGATATTTTTTTGAAAAAAAATATTTTTGGTAAAAATACACCAAAAAGTGAAAAAATGAGAAAAAATGGATTTTTTTTTATAAAATGATCTATATCTTTTTTTTAAAAATTCCGGGACCCTGTGTTTTTATTTGCTATTTCACTAAAACTTTATGTTTGCAAGACTAAAATCAGCAAATAAAAAATTTGGTATTTAGTTTGCTACAATTTGTAGGGCAAGTTTCACTGCCTTTTTCTCCCATTATAACAAAGTGGGTGGGGTAAACTTTACTCCTTTCCGGTGAAATCAAACATTTTTATTGTGGATCTTGAAAAAACTTTATTTTCAGGGTTTATTCTTACTATGGTAATATAAATTAGGATACATTTTGTACAAATAGATTGTTTAAACAAAGTTTTAAAACCCGTAGTACAAAAAAGTAGGAGTTTTTGTGAAGCTTCAATTTTAGGGGGGTAGCCTTGAAAAATCTCAAATTGTGAAAAAGAATGGTCCGGTACCCCCACTTTTTTCACCAGTTTTGTCATAGAAACTAATTTTACTGTCTGTATGCAAAGCTTGAAGAATTTAATAATTACTTTCCAAAGGTGCACCTACCCCCTTAAGTAGACGAAGCACTGCAGAAGACAACTTTAGCAGACGAGACACAACAGACTACAATTTTAGCCAACGAAGCGCGGCAGACGATAATTTTAGCAGACACCGCAGACGAAAATTTTAGCCAACGAAGTAATGCAGACGACACTTTTAGGCGAAGCACGGGAGACGTCAATTCTAGCGGACGAAGCACTGCAATTTTAGCAGACGAAGCACTGTCAAGGTTATTGGGTGTTAACTAGAAGTGTTAGAAATAGCTTTAACACCTGCATCGTCATTTTTAATTATTTTGCTGTAATTTGATTCTTTGTGTACTTTTCAGTCGTTTTATCTTTAGAAATTACGTCATTGCTCCTCAATCAAACAGCATCCTTCTTTAGAGGGAACGGTGCTTTCTGTGTACGTTGTCTGCTTCATAAATATCATATTAAATAATATGTGCCTAGCCTCCTATAAAAGGGACATAGGCAAACAGTGTAGACTCTGATCAGACGCCGCATTATGCGGCGTCTGATCAGAGTCTACACTGTTTACTGATAGGAAATACAATATAAAACAAAACAAAATTGAAAATTTAGACCGGGCATGCTTTTGATAAAAAATGAACTTATCCAACATTGAAGAATCCTCGTGGCATAAATGGTTACCCGGTGTCTGATATGGCTCCACACTGTTTGCAATGAAAATAATTGTTGTTTTTTTTGCATAAACCAGTTTATTGGGAAATAACAACATATTCTCTACTGTACTAGTGTACTTTGAGGCACATGAACTGAATGGTCTTATAATTATGGCGTCTACTAAATGTGTCGTTCGCTAGGCATGCTTTCTGGTAATTTTGATGCATGGATCCTTTGTCGTATCTTTGATGTTTTATTTGCTTAATAAGCAGTTTGTTATATATTCCGTGTGCTCAATATTTCGCCGTATGCTAAATACGTCGTTTAATAACTACCTACTATGTTACGCATCTTACATTTCGTCTGCTATATGTCGTCAGTTGATGCCTTTGAACCAATTTCAATTTCAATTTCCTTTATTACACTCAGTTCATGATATACATGAATACATGAGGAAAACGTTATACATTGTATATACATAGACAAAACCCCTTCACTGCCTTACCCCGAATCTAGTAGTTATTGGCAAACAGTTTGGATCCTGATCAGACGCCGCGTAACGCGGCGTCTGGTCAGGATCCAAACTGTTTGACACTCGTTTCAATGATTCTTTTATATATAGTCAAACTATCTAAAATATAAATTGGAGAAATAGAAGCAGACGACAATTGTTTAAATTTGATGACGTCATGGCAGTGGATGGTTTAGAATATCACTTGCGCTGGCATTATGACGTATAAACCCGTCTAAACACAGTCATTGCGAATTAAATCATCTCTAAGAATTGTTGCAGACGACAATATTGCAGACTACAATTGTATAGCATGATAAATTCTCTGTGAGAATTGCAGACGACAAATAATGTACAGCATGATAAATTCTCTGTGAGAATTGCAGACGACAAATAATGTACAGCATGATAAATTCTCTGTGAGAATTGCAGACGACAAATAATGTACAGCATGATAAATTCTCTGTGAGAATTGCAGACGACAAATAATGTACAGCATGATAAATTCTCTGTGAGAATTGCAGACGACAAATAATGTACAGCATGATAAATTCTCTGTGAGAATCGCAGACGACAAATAATGTATAGCATGATAAATTATCTGTGAGAATCGCAGACGACAAATAATGTACAGCATGATAAATTCTCTGTGAGAATCGTAGACGACAATTAATGTACAGCAGGATAAATTAGCTGTAAGAATTGCAGACGACAAATAATTCTCTGTGAGAATTGTTGCAACCAACAATTGTATAGCATGATAAATTCTCTGTGAGAATCGTTGCAGGCGACAATTTTACAGACAACTTACAGTGGAGAATCTGTTATTCTTTCCCGATAAACGCGTTTACGCTAAAACTATTTTTTCTTTTACAAACAGTTTGGAGCCAGATCAGACGCCGGGTAACCCGGCGTTTGATCTGGCTTCAAACTGTTTGCCACCAATATAAACATGAGTTATCAGAATAGTCCAAAAAATGTTCTTTTCTACGTTTTAGGGCTTTGCGTTTGCGTACGTTTGCGTTTAAACGGGAAAGAATAACAGATTCTCCACTGTATGTATAGCATGATAAATAAACTGTGAGAATCGATGCAAACGACCAATTTTGCAAACGACAAAGGTATAACTTTATAAATTATCTACGAGATTTGTTGCAGACGACAATTGTATAACATGGTAAACAAACAATTGTACAGAGTGATAAATTCTCTGTGAAAATTCTCGCAGACGACTTGCAGACGAAAATTGTATAGCATGATAACTTCTCTATGAGAATTGCAGATGACAATTGTCGCACGGACGATAAATTTTGCAGACGACAATTTCATAGCGAATTAAACGTTTAAGAAGAAAAGTCCCCACGGAAACTAGATACCATCCGATAAATCTGTAAAATATCTTACCTGTTACCCCAGCTGGCATGGTTTACAAATCCAACACGAGAAAGATAATGATAAATAAAAATTGTTTGAAATCCTATCAGATCAAGTGCATTAATAAAAACTTTCCGTCTGGTGAACTGTAGTATGAACTAATCAAGTGCGTGAAACACTGGTAAGAATGTCGTTATTTACCCCACACGTCAGTCACTATTTCTATATATTACAGGGGAATAAATGCTACTATTGCCCTAAAAACACGTGTCTTTGCTCCAAGAACTAATGGCCATTGCAAACAGTTTGGAGCCAGACCAGACGCCAATAAACTCCTCGTCTGATCTGGTTCCAAACTGTTTGTTAATCAGATTAATTTAGTTTAAACATATTTTAAACTTCAAACGGACAATTCCACTTTCCAATAAAATCTATTCCAGCTTTTTACTATATATACATGTACATGTATAATTTACGTTTCTATTGCAACGTACAATGTATTACAAAGTGACAATCAATATTAGAGGGCTCTTATAGGCGCCCTCTGATCTTGATCTACACTGTGTTTAGATGACAAGTATACCCTTCACGTGTACTATGCTTTGTAAAAGACTCGCACAGTGGAGAATCTGTTATTCTTTCCCGTTTAAACGCAAACGTACGCAAACGCAAAGTACTTAAACGTAGGAAAGAACAACTTTTGGACAAATCTGATAATTCTTGTTTATCTTGGTGGTAAACAGTTTGGAGCCTGATCAGACGCCGGGTTACCCGGCGTCTGATCTGGCTCCAAACTGTTTGCACTGCAAATAATAGTTTTAGCGTAAACGCGTTTATTGGGAAAGAATAACAGATTCTCAATTGTATACGCGTCAAAATGGCTAATTTACTTGACACACTGAGTATAAGTACAAACAACATATCCGTGAAGAGTGCATTAATTTTGTCCAATACAACAATGTATTGTAGCCAGACCAAACAGCTCCTGAAGGAGTCCTCTGATCAGAGTCTGCAATGTTTGTCATTTCGCAATTACATGGAGTGATAAAAGCAACCCTAACTGGTCAAAAAAGAGGACTAGACTTGATCAGAAACTCGATTTTTTTCATTTTAAGCTTCACTGTGTTTGCGTCAAGCGGATATGAACAAAGTTCCCCCACGATATTATTCACCCAAACTAGATGCATCACTATGTCATATCCGAAAATCAAATTATAAATCCAAATCTAAGACTCCAAAACTAGTTTAACGATTTTGCCTTCCAAGTACACTCAACAATACTAACAGAGTACTAGTATAGGTAATCAGACCTCTTCCAATATCCATTCATTACTGAGCAACACAATAGCTTAGCAATGATTTGGAAACATGACGATCGATGATGCCCGATGTGTACCGATAACACCCGATAAAGATCGATAATTGCCGATGTTAATGAGTGGTAAATTTACTGGATTTGTGCAATGGTAGTTAAGCTGGACGTCGCGATATGACTGATATACTATTAAAAACGGCGTAAAATCATAATAAAACAAATCAAATCTGATTAGGGTCAAAACAATTTGCAACTCAAAGTAAAATCAGAAGTCAACATTTTCAAAATGATACCATATTTACATTTTATTGCATTTGCATTACGTTTGTAAACGATAAATTTCGTTTAAAAAGAATAACGTCTGCTACACGATAATACGTTACTTTACCATATGGGAGATGAATCAGACGTCCTATTCGTCCTTTACCCTGTTCGCCACCATCTTTATCGCCTGCAAATACATTGTCGTCTGATTTTATTTTTCAACTTTAAAATTTAACCATTTTGACCTAAAACATCATATCGACGTAAGTTTCAAACAGATTGGATCCTGATCAGACGCCGGGTTACCCGGCGTCTGATCTGGATCCAAACTGTTTGTAAATGACAAAATGCCATTAGTTATCGGACTTGGCAGAGCAGGGATAGTTAATGAACTCATAAGTTATCATTTTCTGTGATTTTTACAACCGTTGTGCTTGCTTGAAATTCAGTTAACATCCCCCGACCTGTCTGCGAAAGCCTTGATTCTGTTTGCAATGAATGATGGAAGGTCAGGAGTTCATTCAGTAGCTTCTAAATATAAATTGCAAACTCCAAATACGCTGACAGTTTGGAAACAATTAGGACCAAGATCAGACGCCGAGAAACTCGACATCTGATCTGGATCCAATCTGTTTGAAGTTTGTTTAAGGTTTCTTACACTTAAAGAAACAGAAATATACTACATATTACAGTGCTCTCTCGTTACAACAACACCAAACAGTAGAAAAATAATGTGTGTGTTGTTCGGAGGGAGTTGTTTTAGGGAGGGAAAATTAATACCCGTAGAGTATATTTGCAAACAGTTTGAACCCAGATCAGACGCCGCGTAACGATGGGTCTGATCAGGATCGAAACTGTTGGACGCTCAATTCAATATTTCTTAAATCAAAATAGATCTACCTCAAATTTATATTTGAGAAATAAAAGCAGGAGAAAATTGTTTAAAATTGATGACGTCATGGCAGTGAATGGGGTTAAGTCCTTGCATTTGTAGAAACATTTTACGAATTTCAAAAATTGTTGATTCAGACCAGACGCTGAATAACATAGTGTCTGGTCTGGATCAGAAGACGTTTTTCTTTCCCAGTAGACATGTTTACGTTTAAACTATACTTTTCCTATCCAAACCAGATCAGACGCTCAAAATTGTTTGCCACTAATACATGTATGAATTGTAAAAATAAATCTCATTTTCTACTTTTTATTGTGATGCGTTTGCGTTAAGTTCGCATTTTAACGCATCTCAAAATGTATTTCTTTCGCGCTTTAGCAAGCTAAAGATCGAAAACCCAAAACACACACATGCTAAATTGGAAAAGCTATCTATAAACATACACTATTGATTTTATTATTATCAGGCATCTTATAATTGTTTTCGTGCCAACCTGTCGTCTGCGATAGAGTATCGTCTGCTAATTACTCAAAACTTTGATTTCAAAGTACCGCGAGACCTTGCTATGGCTGCCGAGAAGACGTGGGTTTTTCCCGTTTAACCCATTACCCCATAGCCTATTTCTAGTTTTGAAGATAGATGACCACATAAAGCAGGTTGGAAGTAAAGCAAAATGTGCCTTAAGGCACATTCTGCTTTACTTTCAACCTGCTTTAAGCAACTATCTGCTAGGAAGAAGAAAAAAAATCCGATTCATATTCGTGACTGTGTAAATTGGAATTATTTTCTTCCATGGAGGAATAAATTATAGGCGTTAAAATGCGTATTTATGGGGTAATGTGTGAAGCGCAATGCAAAAGCAAACGCAAGTCAATTAATTGTAGAGAATGAAATGCGTTTTTATATTTCTAGCGTTTTAGTTTTATCTGAGAAGCAGTAGTACTGAGTTAACAGTTTCGAGCTTGATCAGACGCCGGGTTACATGTAGCGCAACGAACAACTCTTGGTGCGAGCTTAAGTTTTGCACCGACATGATTTGTTGTTGCTGGATCACTCGGTTTGAACGTTACAAATGGTGGCAGCGGTGGGATAGACAAGACTTAGTTATGGACATGAGTTGTCTTACACACTGTTCTCACAGGGTCATAGTCTCGGGACGAGACTTCTCGGAGGGGAGAGTTATGTATCGTTCGTGGAACATTAGTATATGCAAATGAGGCTTACCAAATCATTGTATGTTGGAAAGTGAGTTAATGTACAATGTATATAGCGCAGCAAACACTTCTTGGTGTTAGCTTAAGCTTTGCATCGACAGGGTTTGTTGTTGCCGGGTCAATCGGTTTGCACGATACAATATGTATGAATACTAATACTTTGATCTAGAATATAGCACATGTATAGCCCTACGTATACCCATATCATAATATAGAATGCAGTTATTGATGTATGTCATTGTTATTATCTAATATATAATAGAGAACTATAGTGGGTGAGCTTCAGAAAACAACATCTATGTACAGAGCTCGCTCTCTACAACAACACCCAATGGAAGCCAAATAGCGTGCGTGTTGTTCGGAGGGCGTGTTATATAGGGACGGACAATTAAGACTTGGCTTAAATTTGCAAACAACTTGAATCCAGATCAGACGCCGCGTCACACGGCGACTGATCTGGATTCAAGCTGTCTGTCACTCGTCATTATATTTCTTATGTCAAAATGTCTATTAATGTGTAACTTAGAGAAAAAAGAGCAGACGACAATTTTAAACAAACGATATTGCAACAGTAAAAGGGTTTACACATAACTGTATTGTTTGGGGAACAGCGACAAACGTCTTTGTAAGGAGGGAGTCGTTGTTGGAAGGGCCGTTGTTGGGAAGGAGCACTGTAGTCAAAGACCCGGAGAGAACGAAAACCACTAGTTAGTTTTAAATAACATTCGCGTGATGCTATATAAAGGATCAGCAGTTTATTGATTTATGATAAGCGAAGAACTTTCGGTCGTAAACAAAGCTTCGTAACAGGTTCAAATTTCTTAACTAGATCTTGAAGAAATTGAATTACGGTTGTTACAGTGGAGAAAACGTTATTGTTTCCCAATAAACGCGTTTACGCTAAAACTAGTACTTCCAATTTGCAAACAGTTTGGAGCCAGATCAGACGCCGGGTAACCCGGCGTCTGATCAGGCTCCGAACTGTTTGTAACTCATATTAAAATATTAATAACATTGAAAAAGTCATTTTCTACATTTTATTTCAATGCGTTTGCGTTTCGTTTACGTTTAAACGGGAAAGAATAACGTTTTCTCCACTGTAGCACTTAAAGAAACAGGTGTAATGCCTGATGTAGGTACGGTACAAGAACTGTAAATCTTGTACTAACCTAATACTCAAAATATGTCCCATTGAATATCTTGTATAAAAATGTTTTGCTTTATGCAGAATAAAAATAAAGCAGAAAGGCTCCTTCAGGAGCCTTTCTGCATTATTTCTATTCTGCATAGAGCAGTCTTTAAAGACAGACAGGCGTCTTTAATAGGTGGGCGTAAAATAAAATATTGACTGTAGAGGTATTTATATCTTAGGAAACAGGTTTGCGTTAATCCTTGCCCTTGACGACTTTCTGTATACGTCATTTGGCAAATTATATAGATCCGAATCCGTATGCACTTTTTCTATTTTATAGCTTTGATATTTTCACGCTTCAAAAACTCGTCTGCATTTATTCATTACGTGTATAGTGTATCTTTTTTTAATTCATTACATGTACCTGTCTCGTGTAATTTTGTTATATTTCTGTTCGAAGAAATCTTAATACGAGATTCAAGCAATTTTCATTTTGAAAAGACTCTACGTAGTTCGCATCTAATCTAGATCAAAATTGTTTTCAGGCAAATGTGTAATGAGGCTTGGCTGGAGTTTGCATTTATTATTATGCAAAAAGTTTTACAAAACCGGCTAATTCAAAATATAGTGAAACCTCTCTATTACGACCACTGAAAAGAAAGAATAACTGATTCTATAAAAGACAGGTGACAGCTTAAAGCAAAGTGACAGTAAAATAGAGAGCTGCTTTGCTTTATGAGCTTTCTATTTTACTGTCAACTTACTTCAAGCATTCTCACTGACTTTCGCCGGGTACAATTGTTATTTGCAAACAGTTTCGATCCTGATCAGACACCGCCTTAATTAACAACCAGTTTCGATCCTAATCAGAATCCAAACTGTTTGCCACTATTTACGATATTACTCAAGTCAATCTACTTATTGTTTGTGTCTATTTAAAGCTGGTGACGTCATGACAGTGAAGGGACTGGTACAGTGGAGAAAACGTTATTCTTATCCAATAAACGCGTTTACGCTCAAACTAGTATTTCTTTTGCAAACAGTTTGGAGCCAGATCAGACGCCGGGTAACCCGGCGTCTGATCAGGCTCCAAACTGTTTGCCCCTCAGATTAACATGAATTATCAGAATTGTCAAAAAATTATATTTTTCTACGTTTAAGTGCTTTGCGTTTGCGTTTCGTTTGCGTTTAAACGGGAAAGAATAACGTTTTCTCCATTGTACATGTAACGAAAGGAACCAAGGGGTACAGTGGGGAAGACGTTATTCTTTCCCGTTTAAACGCAAACGACACGTAAACGAAATGAAATAAAATGTAGAAAAAGACATTTTTTTGACAATTATGACGATTTATTTGAGTCTGAGTGGCAAACAGTTCGGAGCCTGATCAGACGCCGGGTCACCCGGCGTCTAATCTGGCTCCATACTGTTTGCAATGCCATTAATAGTTTTAGCGTAAACGCGTTTATTGGGAATTAATAACATTTTATCCTCTGTAACAGCTTAGGACAAAAATTAAGTTGAAAGTTATCTTAACCCTTTTTCCCACGAAAGCGCCTTTTAGCGGATATTATTTATTCTTCCGCTGAAAAAAATAGTTCCAATTAAATCAGTCTTGAATATATGGCATATAGGTAATATTTTCTATATTCTACATGTAGCACATGGAAGCTTAAAGAAGGCTGAAAGTAAAGCAGATTGCGCTTTAAGGCGCATTCTCCTTTACTTTCAACCTACTTTAAATGATCACCTACCTTCAATACTAGAAATAGGCTATCAGGTAAAGGGTTAAACAATAAATCAGCCTCCTGTCAAATATTTAGAGTGGGAAAGTGGGAGAGGGAATCTGCTTATGTCTCGGAATTAAGTTCGGATATAACTATATATAATATTTTGTCTGAATAAAACAATAAATCCACTTATAACTTGTCCAAAGACGCACACTGGGCATAATTATTGAGAAACATCAACGCTTTAATCGGATCGAATATAAAGAATTACTCATGCGCATGTTTACAATGTAGTGGAGAAAACATTATTTTTCCCCGTTTAAGTTCAAACTAAACACAAAAGAAAATACAATAAAACGTTGAAAATAACAGCTTCGTGAACATTATACCGATATACTTTAGTTTGTATGGCAAACTGTATGGAGCCAGATCAGACGCCAAGTTACAGTGGAGAAAACGTTATTCTTTCCCAATAAATGCGTTTACGCTCAAACTAGTATTTCTTTTGCAAACAGTTTGGAACCAGATCAGACGCCGGTTAACCCGGCGTCTGATCAGGCTCCAAACTGTTTGCCCCTCAGATTAACATGAATTATCAGAATTGTCCAAAAATTATATTTTTTACGTTTAAGTGCTTTGCGTTTGCGTTTCGTTTGCGTTTAAACGGGAAAGAATAACGTTTTCTCCACTGTACCCTGTGCCTAATTTGGCCCCAAACTGTTGCGAAATTATAGTTTGAGCACAAACGCGTTCATTGGGAATGAATGACGTATTTTTACCGTACAGACGCAGATTGAACAATCAATATTATCCACTTACAGCGGAGAAGGCTTTATTCTTTTCCGTTTAAACGCAAACGAATCGCAAACGCAGTGCAAAAAGACAACTTTTTGACAAATCTGACTATTTATTTGAGACTGCATGGCAAACAGTTTGGAGCCTGATCAGACGCCAGGTAACTTAAAGCAGCCTTCGTTGTCGGTGTAAGATTCAGATGAATTCTAAAAGCTAAGTAAGAGTAAAGCAGAAAGCACATTTAGGAGCTTTCTTCTTTGCTATTTTTATACTTTAAGCAGATATCTGATTGACAAGCCGAAAACACACATATTTTATGGATGGTTATGAATGATGGGAATTTACTTACATAAGCATTTTCCAGTTTATGTAACTGCAAGAGGTTGTTAATATTAATGTCTGGTCTGCATAGGATAAAATAACGATTCGTCCTCCTCGGTTTACGCCCTAATAAACTTCAACCTATTTATGCCTGGAAGTTTTCAGTGAGTGCTTGCCATTGTGCGTGTTAGCAGAATCAATAGGTATTGATACAGTGGGAAGCTGATATTCTTTCTCCCTGAAACATCAAATGGACAAATTCAAAGTCCCAATTTAGTCTAGTCCATTTTGACTACAGTAACACCTTTATTTTGCGACCACTAAATTGAGTAAGTTATCAGATTATCCGGTGTCTGATCAAGCCCGAACTGTTTGCCACTTAGATAAAAACTCGTCTAATTGGTCAAAGACTTGTATTTTTTTTCAATCATTATTTCATTGCGCTTGTATACGTTAACTTTCGCTTTAAAAACGAGAAATAATATAATCTTCTCCGCTATAACTACAAAAAGTGATACAGGCTCGTCTCTCATGCGTCGAATTTTTCAAACACATTTTAAGCAAATCTAAACACTGTCAGAAAAAATACAATTGTTTAGACAAGTGTTCAACTGCTATCTCGAATTTTGTCTGTTTTTCATATTTGTATATTTGCTTGCAATTTTAACGGATTACAACTTTACTACCACGCATTCGACAGAAAAGAAAGCTATACTTATTGAAATGTGGATCTTCAAACAACAAGGAATAACCAGTCTATGCGGAATGGTTTCCGTACTGATCGTCAAAACAAACATAAACCGCCCAAAAAGAACAATAGTTTAGTGATCAAATGTTGAAGTCTGTATGGAATGGTTTTCGTACTGATCCTAAACCATAACCCGTCCAAAGCGATCAATTCAGTGTCAAAATGTCTATAACCAATGTATGGGGAATGGTATCTCTACTGATAAACGATAAAATGATAAAAGTCAAACGTGTATTAAACGATCACTCAAAAGAGGATAAATGTAATGTCTTTTATGGAAGGACGTATGGCAACTTAATGCTAGACATATGTAAAGCAGCTCATCGAATCAACTACCGTAGTAAATCAACAAGCTATTTTGGGAATCGGGACTTACATGTCAAAATTTGTCACTTGTCCGGGACTAGATTCTAGAGATTGCTCACTTGCCCGGAGCCATTTTCCACTTGTCCGGCGCGTCGGGCTATGGGCTTTGTGAAACCCTGATTACTCAGTTTATTATTCAATAAACAATAAATTATTCTGCAGTTTTCTACATAATTTGTCATGCATTTAGCGGTCACCTGTCTTTAAAAATAGCAATGGATCTGCATGATGTAAATCTAGTGGCTTAGATTATTACAAGCTTGACCATTACATGTACCAGTCCAAAATAAAAACAATGATATAGTATTCAAAGATATAAAATGGACAAACACGTCTTACGAAACGTCGTACATGTACGACACAAGTGGTCGTAAGTCAAAACTTTAAAAGACGTCTAACGTCTGATTTCACCAAATTATCCTGTCCTTTCAAGACGATTCCAAAGAGATGTCACAAGACAGGGTTAGATGGAGAAACAAATAATGATTTAGAAACTTAAAATTTATAATCTGACGTACGGCAATATTTTTGTCGTACGACGATTCATAAGACGGGCCCAGCAACAAACGTATACAGACAAACTTGTATATAACACACAAGTGAACACAGTTATGGTCTTAATGACGGTTGACAGCTTAATGCAGAAAATAGTAATACAGAAAGCTCCTTATCATGAACATTTCTTTATAACATAACAGACGGCGTGAGCGTTGAATAACACCCGTTGTTTAAATGTCATATATAACTAGTTAAATAACTATGCAAATGAGGCACGCCACGACGTCGTTACTTATGACGTCATTAAAATGCGTTAGAATGCGTTCAATTTCCAAGGTCTTCTTTCCATCATGTAGATTCATTTTATAGATTTTTGGTGTAATTAATCAATATAAGATCTACAAGAAAGTGCTTATACATATAATAACATAAACATTATGCTAGTTAACGGGGTTAATTTGGAACAACTTTTTTCCTGTACATAGATCTACTTATATCGCGCTTAGCATTCACTTGACCTCAAAGGCTGCGGTAAATAACTTTTCTATGTTATGTTATAAATAGAATATAACATTCGTGTTAATAATTTATTGGATTTATCAAACTCGTCGTTTTAGAAAACGATAATAACTCGGCAAAGCCTCGTTTTTATCGTTTTCTAAAAGACTCGTTTAATAAATCCAATAGATTATGAACACTCATGTTATATCTTATATGTATTACTCTTGTCAGGTATTAACTGGTTACTTGTCTTTAAAAAATACAATGGGTCTTCATTCAGTGATCGTTTAGTACAAGTTAGACTGTAACCCGTCCAAAAATACAATGTAAGTGTTCAAAGGAATAAATTGGTAAGAACCAGTCTACGTGGAATGGTTTCCGTATCGATTGGCTGCAAGACAGTATATCCAGCGATGCAGTAAATTAGGGTTCTCGTTTATAGCAGCAATACATATATCACCATTACATGCTAGTAGAAGGAGTCTTCTGTGTGTAAAACATTTCCCTGCCACTACTAATCGTATTTGATTGACATAGGTACGCCTCAATGGTGAATGATAGATACAATTAAACCCCTCTAAACCGGAACCTCTAAATACCGGAATTCTCTCTAAATCAGACAAAAATGTGGTCCCGTTTCCAACCCTTCTTTATTTTAACCCATTTCACCATAAATACGCCTTTTTAAGCCTTGATTTATTTCTACACTGAAGAAAGTACATTCATGAATATGTATCATCAGAAATATTTTCTATATTCTAGCAGATGATAGCTTAAAGCAGGTACACTGTTTGAGTGTCAAACAGTTTTGCGTCTGATCAGGATCCAAACTGTTTGAAAATAACCATTTTATTCGAAATAAGACAGAGAAGGGATTAGGGATTCTACATGTTATACAGTGTTCCCTCCCTACAACGACACTCAAAACAACGACTCCCTCCTTACAACGACCCTTGCAGTAGATCCCGAAACAGGACAATTATGTCTAACGCTTTTATTGTTGCATTATCGTCTGTTTGAAATTGTCGTCTGCCGTTTTTCTCAATGTTACATACAGTGGAGAATATGTTATTCTTTCCCGTTTAAACGCAAACGTACGCAAACGCAAACGCAAAGCACTAAAACGTAGAAAAGAACAACTTTTAGAAAATTCTGATAATTCATGTTTATCTTGGTGGCAAACAGTTTGGAGCCTGATCAGACGCCGGGTTACCCGGCGTCTGATCTGGCTCCAAACTGTTTGTATTGTAAATAATAGTTTTAGTGTAAACGCGTTTATTGGGAAAGAATAACAGATTCTCCACTGTATTAGTGAACAATATAATGACGAGTGACAAACAGCTTGAATCAAGATCAGACACCGCCTCCCTATAACGACTCCCACCGAACAACACACACAACTTGTGTCTCCCACTGGGTGTCGTTGTAGAGAGGGGACACTGTAGCATGGTTCTAATGTGACACATTTTACTGCATTTTATTTCCTCTGTAAACACCTCCTTGTTTCATTATTAGAAGCAAGTGGGTGAAAATAAACCTTACTTGGGTTTTGAAGTGCAGCTAATCAGAATGTTGACTATTTGTAAACCCAGGAATATAGACGTGCCGCCTACATACTAGTGCAGCTAAGTCCCAATATACAACAGAGCCTCTCTACAACGACATCCAATGGGAGACCAAAAATGTGCGTTGTTCGGAGGGAGTCGTTATATGGAGGGACATTTGCTTACATTAAATTTTGCAAACAGCTTTAATTCAGCTTGGATTCATGGTGTTTGTCACTCGTCATTTATTTGTTGTTTTTTCTGTCAAAATATCAAAAATGTAACTGAGAAAAGCAGCAGGTGATACATGTAGTTTTAAGCAGACGATAATGCAGCAGTGAAAAGGTTGGACATAAATGTTTCGTTTTTTGGAAGAACATCAAGGGTCGTTGTATGGAGGGAGTCGTTGCTGGGTGGACCGTTGTAGAGAGGGAGCACTGTTTAATATTCTAGGAGACGTTCTTATCTCCCGCTTAAACGAAACAAAACGAAAACGAAATGTAATCAAATTTAGAAAATGACAGGTGCTTTTTTATAAATTGCTGACGATTCATCTTAACCAATTCGGCGCCAAATTAATCGTGATTGTTTTACCCTTACACCGTTATTTTGTCGTTTGCTTCAATATTGCTATCTGCAAAGTTTCACAGATAGATTTAAGGATAATATTTATTATTGAAAGACACATCAAACAGTTTGGCTCATTATCAGACATCGTTATACATGCACTCGGTCTTTGATCTGTATCCAAACTGTTTACAAAATGCAGATGCATTCGCGTTTGGGAAAGTCACAGATTAAATGGCTGCACGTTTAATATGAACGAGTATATTGCCAAAGCAAAAGATCGGAGTACGGTCACATTTGTATTAAGCGACGATTTCTCGCAGACGTATGGTATTTTGTGGCTGCTTAACGCAAAGCAATCGTACACTAGAAAGCTCCTACATACCCTTTCTGCTTTTTGTTCGTCTTGCACTAAGCTGTCATTTACAATGTATATAAAATATTTTATATTTTGTCTATTCTTGAGTGGCCGTCTAATATAAGTTTGACTGTAAATTTACCTGTGAAAAATACCCGTACGTAAAAAGACACCCGTATTGAACATGAAAGTAAAAATGCCGTAAAATCTCGCGTATTTAGTTACCCGAGATCAAACAGACTCGGCGCGTATAAATGATAACTTTATTAAGTCTATTAAATCTCCATCTGCTAGTCGCCATTTTTACTAGAATTTGCATATAGTTTTGATCCAGATCAGACGCCGCAAAACGCGGCGTCTGATCAGGGTCCAAACTGCTTGCCCATTGTGTTTAGGCTTTTTTTGGCTTAAATGAAATTGAAATTAAAATTTGAAATCAATTGCAGACGACAACTGAAAAGCAGACGAGTTTTGAAGCAGGCGGAATATTTAAGTTTGAGGACCTCTCATGAGATCGGTCAAAATCGGTACTCTACGTACAGCGATCGTTCATTCTCGTCAACTGCCGACCTGTTCCGAACCATGCTTTAGCATGGTTTGGAACAGGTCGGCAGTTGACGAGAATGACCGAACGATCTCCGTAAATGTCCGATGTTGACCGACATTGGCCCGATCTCTTTAGGGTTCCTAAACCTTAAGTTTCTACAGATTATTCTGCGGTTTTTGGAGACTCTGAGTTTTCTCTTGGAAATTTGACAGCGACTGATACCAGATTTCAGACAAGGATGGGCTTAGCGAATGATTGATAGAGTGCGTGGAATTTATTATAAAACTCTGAACCAAAGCTAACCCGTTCGGATAATTTACCCCCTGGAAATGTCAAAATATGAAAAACCATCGGTTTCTGATGAGTACTCATAGGTTGCCATCGAAACTGAAAACGAGCGACTTCAAAGACAGTGCACACCTTTAACTCTCTCCTCATTATAAAACTGAAAATGTCGTCTGCTCTTTTAGCCCCTTTCACTCTCATTTGACGTCATAAAGCGCATTTGCAAAACAGTTTGGGTACGGATTAGACGCGGCGTCTGAACAGGACCCAAACCGTTTGACACTCTTGACGATATTTATTAAGTCATACAACAGTGAATCTAAGTTTGAAACGTGTCTTGCAGACAACAATACTGAAGCAGACGATAATAAAGCGGTGAAGGCGCATTCAGCTTTACTTTCAGCCTGCTTAAAAGGGATACTTGCGTATTTGAAAAATTCGACAGAATCTCATGAAAAGTTCTACAAGTTGAATTAAGGTCTAAATAAGCAAATTTCTTATGAGACATACCCTTCAATGTTAAGATTGGAACTATTTTCTTCAGTGGTTGAATAAATTAAAGGCGTAAAGAATGTGTATCTAACTTTCTATGGAGTACATGTAATGGATTACAGTGGAGAATCTGTTATTCTTTCCCGATAAACGCGTTATTTTTTCTTTTACAAACAGTTTTGAGCCAGATCAGACGCCGGGTAACCCGGCGTCTGATCAGGCTCCAAACTGTTTGCCACCAAGATAAACATAAAATATCAGAATTATCCAAAAGTTGTTCTTTTTTACGTTTTAGTGCTTTGCGTTTGCGTACGTTTGCGTTTAAACGGGAAAGAATAACAGATTCTCCACTGTACATGTACAATGTAATTATAATCGAGCAGACGGCAGTTTTTAACCGAACGTCAAATAAATTCTTTGAACTGTTTTTCAACCCTTTCTTTTCGTTTCAGAACATGTATTGCTCATTCAACAAAAATACCCTAGATTAACACTCTCCCCAACCCTTTCGTTGTCATAGTAAGTGTATAGTCTGTTTATTTTAATTGTCGCCTGCTTTTGTTTATCAAATTTATATATGAGACATTTTGACTGAAGAAAATTCGGAGTCTCAAGTAGTTTGGAAGTCTAATCAGACGCCGGGTAACCCGGCGTCTGATCGCGATCCATTCTGCTTGCCAATGCAAAATGACAGTTCGCCAGTGAAAGAATTAAGCTCTTGAAGCAGGTCAAAGTGCGGAATAGGAAGCAAGCATAGTTGAATAACAAAACAAGTTTGAGGTAAAACAGAAGAAAAGTGAATGAGGCTTATAATGAGTTTACTTCAGCTTTTCATTATAGCGGCAGAAGTGGCTGACTCCATCATATCCCACAATCCCTTGAAAAACTTCGTCTGCACCCTCTCAAACTTGGTTATTTATTTCCAGTCCGTGTTTATTTCAACAGGTTATAAGCAGAATTCTAGAAATCAGACCTGAACGTCTTGGCGTATATCAGGAAAAAGTCACAATACACGTCCGTTTTCAATGAATCAAGTCAAAATGCACGAAATTCCGTGCCAGCAATCACGTGGTCAGAGAAGGGTAATGGCTAATTATCGAGCTCAGTGGAAGCACTATCGGACGGTGCCAAAACGTTATATCTACAGTCAAACGTGAGTTAAGAGGCCACTTTTAAAACAGACGTTAAGCACGTCCTAAATAGAGAAAGTAGCTTAATGCAGGACAAAAATAAATCAAAAAGTGCATATATGAGCATTGTGCTTTCCTTTTGCCCTGCATTAAGCGGTCACCTGTCTTAAATGATGCACATACTTCTTTAAAGAGTGGTCGATTTATATTAGAAAATGAAGCATTCAGGTGGTGAATTTGTGGTTGTGTGGCCTTGGATACTTGTCGTCTGCTTTTAAATCATTATCCCCTGAAACTTCCAAGTGACAATTCCAGTTTGTACTAAAGGCTGGTCCATTTTAGACTATTTAGGGTTGTTTTTTGTAATAAATTGCAAAATGACAAACAGTTAAGTCCCTGATCAGAGGGCTCCTGCAGGAGCCCTCTGATCAGGGGCTTCACTGTTTGCATAGGACAAACGTACTCTTCACAGGTACACATTTGGTAAAGGACGCATATATGCGTCACTGGGGCTCAATGAGTTAAATCATACTACATGGACCTTTGCCTCTCTGAAACTTCTAACTGATAACTGCACTTTCCAATTCATTCAAGTCCATTATTGACTATTTCGGGTTGAAACATGTATTTGTAAATGTGTTGCAATATGATTAAAAAAACAACAATGCAGACCCTGATCAGGGTAACAGAGATGCTTCACTGTAGTTAAAAGTTTAATTGTCGTCCATTATTTTGTATTACTTTAACACCTTAACGCATATCGTTAACAAAATAAGACATTTACAAACAATGTATATTCTGATGAGAAACCGTGACTTGCGGCGTATCAACAGAGTCTTCACTGTTTGCTATTGCATATACAATTATATGTAGTACGGACTAAAGTGCAGTGTTTAGATCACCCTTGTTTATCTAACATGGCTCCAGATATAAAGAAAAAATATAAAAAAAAAATAAAATAAAAAAAAACAACAAAAAAAAACCTTTAACTCTCAGTCTCTGCATTAAACCCTATGGTGATACTATCCATTAGAATCGTCTCGAAGATTGAGAGCGAAAGGGTTAAACGTGAGTAGTAACATCATAGGATTTAGTGATGAAATGAGTGAAGAAATATTAGATTTGATCAGTTTATCTCCTCTTATCTGGAACTCTGTCTAAAATCTACAAATGAATAACGCACATGTATTCCCAACTGTTACTTGTTTAAGACGAGCTGGAAATGAAAATAAAGACGTCAATTTTCTACTTCTGAACAGACATCAAAAGATTTATGGATTGATAGGAATCAATGCTTCCATTATTTATAGATCTCAACTGACGAGTAGGTCTAAAACCTCGTCTCTGTTTGCCTTCGAGTAGTCATGGTTTGAACTGGCTCGAGAGAGTGTTTGTACTTTCTTTGACCTTCTCCATGCTGGGGTAATCTTTTTTATATAACTGTTGCAAACACTTCGGATCCAGATGAGACGCCGACTACATTATTTCTATATGTAAGGTTATACTGCATAAACAGTGCTCTCTCTCTCTCTCTCAAAAACACCAACTGGGACACAAGGATTTTGCTCTTTGTTCGGAGGGAGTTGTTTTAGGGAGGGAAAACTAATACCTTAGAGTGCTGAGCAGTACTTAGCTTATAGTTGCAAACAGTTTGAACCTAGATCAGACGCCGCGTTGATCTTGGTTCAACGTGTTTGTCATTCGTCTTTATGTTTCTTCAGTCAAAATGTCAAATAAGTAACTTTGAGGAGAAAAATACAGAACACCAGACGACAATTTTAAGAAGACGATATTGTAGCAGTAAAAGCGTTAGATATAAATGTCTTACGTGTATTTTGTTTTCAAGAGAACAAGAGGAAGCATTGTTGTATCGAGGGAATCGTTGTTTGGAGGGCCGTTGTAGGGGGGGGGGGGGGCATTGTATAGTAGAACAGAACAGAACAGTTCTGTTCTTCTGTAATAGCAGTGTGCATAAACACGAGATAAAGTTTGCCTTGTTTACATCAGGCGATTATTTTCATCCGGGCCCTATTTCGATGACGTTATCAGACGCAAAGCTAATTTTAACGCCATTTCAAACCACTGATCGCGCGGTTGTATCGCGAAAATAACGATAAGCAGAAATAAAAACTAATAAATATATCTGTTAATCAGCCTTTTTTTCTGTATACCTAATATCTGATAGTCATCGAGTGCGATAAAAATACATTGGACACATGTGGTTGGTCTGATAAAGCAAAAACAGTAAAGCCGCTCTTCAGGGACCCCCTATTACAAAAGAACGAAACCTTCCAAAACAAATGTATGCTTAATGCAGGGCGAACGTAATGCAGAAAGCTCCTAAAGGAGCTTTCTGCATAACGTTCATCCTGCAATAAGTTGCCACCCATCTTTGACTGGAGTCATGGGTGTTGTTTTGGGTGGTTGCTATAGTTACGATTAACTGAATATGCTTTTTACAAGGTGATCTGCATTACACGGAATTCTGGGATAAAGTTGTTGTTGTAATCATACGGGCTATTAGAGAACAGGTAGGGTGGTTTATTTTAGTGTAACAAGTTGATAGGGAGAAGCACCCGACTCTGTGGCGTAAATTTAGCAGTTAAGTTGCTTTCTATGTAACACATTGGTTGCTGGTTCAATCCAGTGCTCACATAGTCTCTCGGACGAGACAAGACACTCAACCGAGTCTCAGCCCGATCTTGGCTTAAGCATTGCCAAAACAGCAAATGCAAAGAAAAAAAACCTTAAAAAGAAATATAAATCAGGCGAGATCGTGCTAAGGTATTTAGTGTTGTTTTCAATTTTGATCATCAAACAGCGGGAACGGCATATACTAGCTACCGTTTAGAGGACATTATCAGTACTGAACCTTATTAAATTAACAATTTTTGCGATTCGCTTGCAATTCGATGGCAATTCGCTTACAATTCGATGGCAATTCGCTTGCGATTCAAAATACTAAATTTACCCTCGGGTAAGTTTTCTTGAATGGTGTATCTCACAAATGTTCGCAAATATGCCTTCGTTAATTTTTGCGATTCCATTTGTGTCACAACCGCTTCGGAACATTCCTGTAAAAATATTCAAACGTAGGATTTGTTTTTTGAAGCGCCCGATTCGATGGCAATTCGATGGCAATTCGCTTTCGATCATCAATTTAATTTAATAAGGTTCAGTACTGTAATACCTTCCTGTTTATACGTAAATGAAACGTCAACACAATGCAATGAAACGTGAAAAGAAATAGATTTTCATCAAATTTCGTACCGTTTATTTTTTATCTGAGTGGCAAATAATTTGTTTTTTATTCTTTTGCGAACGGTTTTGAGTCTGATCAGATGCCGGGTCATACTATTGGTACGTTGCTTTAGTATTAACGTGTTTATTTACTCTTTGAACCCTAGTCACGCATATAAGCGTCCTTTGCAAACAGTGTAACTGTGAGGAGTACACTTGCCCTGTGCAAACAGTGAAGACCCAGATCAGAGGGCTCCGAAAGGAGCCCTCTGATCAGGGTCTTTACTGTTTGCCTTAATGCCAAACATTGACAAAAACAACCCTTAAATGTCAGAAATGGACTAGACTAGAAAGGAAACTGGAATTGTCCATTTAAAGTTTCAGGGAGGAAAGAGTTAAGGAAATAAAAACGTCTTCTCCACTGGATGTGTCACTAGAAATGTCTGCAGCTCTAACAAATTACACAGTCCAAAACATGTGTTATATTTGCATGAAACATTCAATGAAGAGGGTATAAAGCTTTAAGGGCAAGTTCACTGATTTACAACAGTGATGTTGAAGTTTCCTAATTTCATATTGTTCTGACACATTTCATTGCACTTTATTGGATTGGTGTTGAAAAAGAACAAGGTTCTTTAAGTTCATCTCCATATGGATTCTATAAAAATTATGTACTTATGAACAGGAAATAAATATGTTATTTCCTAAACTTACAGGTATGAACATTCACACGAAATCGTGATGTATACATGGCTAAAACTATAGGAAGCAGTTCGAATACTGAGAAACTTTACGTCTGCTCAGGATTTGAACTTTTGACCCTCCAGTTAGAAAAGAACACCGATCTGTACAGTGCTCCCTCTCAACAACACCCATACAGTGGAGAATCTGTTATTCTTTCCCGTTTAAACGCAAACGTACGCAAACGCAAAGCGCTAAAGCGTAGAAAAGAACAACTTTTGGATAATTCTGATATTTCATGTTTATCTTGGTGGCAAACAGTTTGGAGCCTGGTCAGACGCCGGGTTACCCGGCGTCTGATCTGGCTCCAAACTGTTTGTAAAAGAAAAAATAGTTTTAGCGTAAACGCGTTTATCGGGAAAGAATAACAGATTCTCCACTGTAGGAGACGAATAATGTGTACGTTATTCGGATAGAGTTGTTGTAGAGAGGGACTATGAAGACTTGACTTACATTTGCAAATAGCTTGAATCCAGATCAGACGCCGCGTTAACCCTTTACCTCATAGCCTGTTTCTAGATTTGAAGGCAAGTGACCTCTTAAAGCAGGGTGAAAGTAAAGCAGAATGCGCCTTAAGGCGCATTCTGCTTTACTTTCAACCTGCTTTCAGTCATTATTTGCTAGTATATAAGTACTATTTCTAATTGTTCATGTTCATGTATGTATAATCTTGAACTATTTTTTTCGGCGGAGGGATTCTTTAAAATGCGCTAAAAGGCGTTTCTATCAGATAAAATGTTAAGCGGCGTCTGGTCTGAATTCAAACGGTTTGTCACTAATCATTATGCTTCTTCTCTCAAAATGTCCACTAATAATTCTGTAACGTTGAGAAAAAACAGCAGACCACAATTTTAAGCAGACGTTATCGGATCAGTGTAATGGTTTAAATTAATTGTCTTGATTTTGACCAGCGGCAAGCGTTGTTGAAAGGGAAAATCGTTGTTGGGAGGGGGCACTGGATAGCAACAACCTCTTTATGTTCAACATTTTCTACATAACTTCGTTTTTTCTGTTCTTTTATATATAGAATAAAACAACATTCAACAAAACCTACAATAACAATAAACTAAGAGCATAAATATAAATACCCCACCCTACATAACTGAAATATATTCTGAATTCAGTTCTCCATATGCAATCAAACCCGGGTGTTAAAACCACTAAAAAACTGTGTTTTTTATTCGAGTTTTGTAACTTCTTAAAAGCAGGGTGAAAGGAAAGTAAAACATCCTTTAGGAGCCGTCTGCTCTATTCGCCCTGCTTGAAGCTACAACTTATCTTTTTCATCTCAGAGCCACCATAGTTTTAGAGTGGTCGTAACAGAAGGGTGGCCGTAACAAAAATATATGATATGACGTCACATAGTACCGTAGAAATCCTAAAAAAATGCGGTACCGTGTATAACTGTTGTAATTATTCTAAAATTTGAACTAATTACTTTTATCACAAAGTAACTAAACTAAATGGCAAACAGTGTATACCCTGATCAGACTGCTCCAATAGGAGCAGTCTGATCAGTGTCTACACTGTTTGCTAAGTCCTGTCTGTCTCAATACTTAGGGTCATTACGGATAATTTTAGATTCAGGTCACTGCTAAGGATTTGCAAGCACGCCGAAAAAATAATACTAATGGTTCTTGATATCATTAATAATGATTAAGGTAACTGATAAATTATCGTATCATAAATAATGATTTAGCCCATTAGCTATACACATTACCTGTATAATTAGCAAGACTGGTATTTACCTGCATTAATTTACGAGCTAGATTGAAGAAAGAAAAACGTCAAGATCTGATAACTACGTAGCTATGCTGAAGATAAAGAACAGTAATGTCAAGATGAGAGAACGCAAGTCTTCAAAGATTTATTTTATTGCTTGGAAACACTAGTTATCAATTAGCTACTCCAACCCTAGCGGCGAATAAACTCGTCCTTTAAATCTACCTGTGAACAGTACACTTGTCCTGTGCAAACAATTTATATCCAGCTCAGATGGTTCAGAGCCTTCTGATTTGAATCTACAGCGTTTGCGTAGGACAAGTGTACTCTTCACATGTACACTGACTGCAAATGACGAGTATAGGCGTGATTAGGGGTGCCAAGGGTTAAACAGATCAAATACGATGAGGGGACAATGTTAACCCTTTCATGATCAAATTTATCGTGAGGTTTTTACCTCTTCACCGCCATATTGTCATCTGCTTCAATATTGTTGTCTGCAATATCGTTTCAAATTTAGATTTAAGGCAATATAACTGATGTTATTTCAGAACAAGTGGCAAACAGCTTTGATCCAGATCAGACGCCGCGTTACGCGGCGTCTGATCTGGATCAAAACTGTTTGCAAATGCGCTTTATGACGTCATTGAGAGTGAAAGGGTAAAAACACACGACATTGCAGCGTTGAAAGGGTTACTAGAACAGAACAGAACCTTTTATTTAGTTTAAGTATACATGTAATATCTGATCAACATACATATGAGCCTTGCCATCAGAAAACCTGATTTATTGCATTGCAAACAGTTTAGACCAAGACCAGCGGCGGCTGGTCTTGATTTACACTGTTTGACACACACATGCAACTAAACTATTTTATAAACAGTATTTGACAGTGTAGACGAACCTCAGATACAGAGTCTTGGATGACAACGGTGCTTGGTCTGTAGAATGTTGCAATGCATTAAGGCTGGTTTTGTCATGGCACATACACAAACATTGCGTGCGTTTAAAATAATCAATACCAGTATATTTCATGTTTACCGCATGAAAAAAAACCAGTTAATACTTATAATTGCAGGCGGCAGAAAACAATCGAGATATATTAAGCAATGTAGACTCTACTCAACTTCTTGACAGCATACAATTGGCCACTTCATATCTTAGCTTGCGGTAATTAAGATGTTAACAATAATAACTTAGTTGCACATTTACAGGTAGTTAGGTCATACCGTTATAGAGTGGAACCCTAGAGACCTTGTCTTGCCGCAGTTCTGGGGCCCGTTTCATAAAACTTCTTACGACAAATGTTGTCGTAAGTCAGATCATAAAAGTCTCAATTATTATTTATTTCTCCATCTAATCCTGTTTTGTGACATTATTTTGGAATCGTCTTGAAAAGACGATTCCAAAAAGATGTCACAAGACAGGATTAGATAGAGAAATCAGAAAATTAAATGTATTTTAAGCTTTTGACTTACGACAACATTTGTCGTAAGATGTTTTATGAAACGGGGCCCTGGAGCTTAATTGTCTATGGGAATGTTTCTGTTTCTTTGATCGAGAGTATCACTCTGCCAAGAACTAAAATGAACAAAGGTTGGTGGTTTTGATCCCATGCACTTCTTCTCACCGAATGAGATTAGCCAAAACCATCTTCTAGAAATCACCATCATCTCATCTAATCAGCCTTCATCAGTTTGTACTGTTTTCAAAATAATATTGAATTATAATAGATTGAATACTTTAAACTATTTCCTACTTGGCACTTCAAATGCATAGTTCCAGTTTCAAATATAGTCTAGTCCATATTTTACAAGATCTTTTTTGGGGTTATCTTTAATATTTTGTCAATATAAAAAGAGGACTCCTTTAGTAGCCTTCTGGTCTGGGTCTTTATTGTTTGCTTAGTGTACTCTTCTACATTATATTATTTGGTTTCCGTTTAGTTTCGTTTTAACGGGAAATAACAACATTTTCTCTACTGTACAGTGAACTGTATGGAAAATATAACACGTGTTCCAAGGCTTACTGGGTAAAAATGATTTGGTATAGAAATAGATATTACTGCCTTTTTTGAAAAATGTTTTATAATTAATAAAACTAAGTTTGAACATATTTTTTCCAGAAACAGTATATACACATACAACCATAAATATACCAGTTTTAAGAAATAGGATCGAGAACGAAATAGTAATCCAAATAAATATCTCTCCTTTAGTTATGAAAATTAAAACTATCCATGATATTAATTATTAATGAACAAAACCATGACAGCATTTCAGTACAATTTCATCAACATAACCATGGAGGTGCATAAATGAGCTACATCGGAGAAGACGTTATTCTTTCCCAATTAACGCGTTTACGCTAAAACGTTTATTTCCTTTGCAAACAGTTTGGAGCCAGATCAGACGCCGGGTAACCCGTATCAGGCTCCAAACTGGTTGCCACTCAGATTTAAATGAATAGTCAGAAAATTTTAACAAAGTTGTCTTTTTATACGTTTTACTGCATTTGCGTTTGCGTTTCGTTTGCGCTTAAACGGGAAAGAATAACGTCATCTGCACTGAACGAAATTCTCACAACACGGATACAATCTGAAAGTTGAGATCCACAGGGATAATCACAACCTTTCAAGTCTGCGAGCCTTACCCTTTCACCTCCAAATTCCCGCCAGTTCTGAATTGTCGTCTGCAATATTTTACCCAAAAAATCTTTTATTTTTAGCATTTTTGACTGATAAAACATTTGATACGAATGGCAAACAGTTTGGGTCCAGATCAGACGCCGAGTTACTCGGCGTCTGATCAGGACCCAAACTGTTTGCAAATGCAGGAAAAAAAACTGACGTTGGAATTGGGAGAGTTAAATACCTGTACCAAGTTCTAGAATTTGATTAAGCTTAATCTATGACTCTAAGTAGCAATTAACATTAGCCGAGTAAACGCAGCAAAAAAACAACCTGGCTCTCAGCCAATCAAATCAGAGTACTGCTGATCTTTCATAATGCTCGCACATCTGAACATGTGGGACATTTGCAAACCCGGTATCCAATCCTGCAAAACGATGCCTCTTAACAGGGTCTACATAGTTTTGAATGAATTGGTACAGTGGAGAATCTGTTATTCTTTCCCGTTTAAACGCAAACGTACGCAAACGCAACGCGCTAAAACGTAGAAAAGAACAACTTTTGGATAATTCTGATATTTCATGTTTATCTTGGTGGCAAACAGTTTGGAGCCTGATCAGACGCCGGGTTACCCGGCGTCTGATCTGGCTCCAAACTGTTTGTAAAAGAAAAAATAGTTTTAGAGTAAACGCGTTTATCGGGAAAGAATAACAGATTCCCCACT
This sequence comes from Gari tellinella, assembly GCA_922989275.2. Lineage (NCBI taxonomy): Eukaryota > Metazoa > Mollusca > Bivalvia > Cardiida > Psammobiidae > Gari > Gari tellinella. Next base: position 34,763,099 of record OV277872.1, read on the forward strand.
GTACTTTCAGATACGATTAAAAAGGCTTATACAATGCATTTGCAACGACTTCTTTATATCTTTAATAAACCCTTTGACATCATTATCCGTTCTAAGATGCGTTTCTGCTATGTCTCCTTAAAAACAATGATGTGCGACTCATTCCCAGCGGTCTATTCTGTCCCCGCGTCCCGGGTTCGAACCAAACCCGAGCTTAATAATTTTTTGTCTTTGAAATGCATATTTTAACAGGATTTCTTATCCTAAAATAATATTTACTTATTTATACATGTACAAGCCTTTGGCACACACATTTAAAAGTTATCTTTTTATGACACTATTTGGTTTTCAGTTTCTTTAATGAAGTGACATGTATATGTGCTAGGGAAAAACATGCTTGGTTGAGGAAAAGAAGAATGTATATATAATAATTATGTGAAAGGTATATTTGAGGTATTTGAGAAGGTATTTTATCTACAATGAAACGTCTCTATTGCGACCAGTAAATTGAGTTAATTAGTTTGTGTTGTGATCAGGCTCCAACCCGTTTGCAATAGACATAATTTATAAAGCTTAAACGCATTTAACCGAGTCATGCCTCGATATTGCACTATACCGGTATGTTTTCTGTTTGCCTGCAGGAAGATTTCATTTTAGATATACAGTGGGGAATCTGTTATTCTTTCCCGTTTAAACGCAAACGTACGCAAACGCAAAGCACTAAAACGTAGAAAAGAACAACTTTTAGACAATTCTGATAATTCAAGATTATCTTGGTGGCAAACAGTTAGGAGCCTGATCAGACGCCGGGTTACCCGGCGTCTGATCTGGCTCCAAACTGTTTGTATTGTTAATAATAGTTTTAGTGTAAACGCGTTTATTGGGAAAGAATAACAGATTATCCACTGTACATCTAAAGATGTTGCAGTGTAGTCTAAAGATGTTGCAGTGTTTGCCCATACAGTTTTACAGCAGATTATTTCATTTGAAAAGTAAACAATGCAGACCCAGATGAAAGAGTAACAGAATCTACACTGTTTGCTAATGTCTACTTTTGTCGACGATAGGTACAAGTACAGTGGATAATCTGTTATTCTTTCCCGATAAACGCGTTTACGCTAAAACTATTTTTTCTTTTACAAACAGTTTGGAGCCAGATCAGACGCCGGGTAACCCGGCGTCTGATCAGGCTCCAAACTGTTTGCCACCAAGATAAACATGAAATATCAGAATTGTCCAAAAGTTGGTCTTTTCTACGTTTTGGCGCTTTGCGTTTGCGTACGTTTGCGTTTAAACGGGAAAGAATAACAGATTCTCCACTGTATGCATGCAAGGGGTTCCTGTGCTCCGTCTCTACGACGGCACCCAATGGGAGACAAAGAGTATGTGTTGTTCAGAGAGGTTTGTTATAGGAAAGGAAAAAAATACTTTGCTAACATTTGCAAACAGCTTGAATCCAGATCAGACACCGCGTGACGCGGCGTCTGATCTGGATCCAAGCTGTTTGTCACACGTTATTATATTTCTTCTGTCAAACTGACCACTGTTATCATATGTAACTTTAAGAAAAAAGCAGATGACAATTTTAAGCAGACTTTATTGCAGCAGTACAAGCGTTAGGCATAATTGTCTTGTATGGATAACAGTGACAATGGGTCGTTGTGAGGAGGGGGTATTTGCTCGGAGGGCGGTTGTACAGTGGAGAATCTGTTATTCTTTCCCAATAAACGCGTTTACGCTAAAACTATTATTTGCAGTTCAAACAGTTTGGAGCCAGATCAGACGCCGGGTAACCCGGCGTCTGATCAGGCTCCAAACTGTTTGCCACCAAGATAAACAAGAATTATCAGAATTGTCTAAACGTTGTTCTTTTCTACGTTTTAGTGCTTTGCGTTTGCGTACGTTTGCGTTTAAACGGGAAAGAATAACAGATTATCCACTGTAGGGAGGAAGCACTGTAATTAACGTCTGTTTGTTTCAACACTACTCATATATACAAGATATTGCATTAAGAATGACGCATTTCAGAAATTCTGTAGACAAGGGGCGGATCTGTTCTAAACAAAACTAGGCGAACGTAACATAATTTTTATCCTTATAATTGTTAATCGTAAACCCCATGCAATCGCGGCCTCTGATCTGGATCACTACAGAAACAATGGAGAAAATGTTATTACAGTTTGGTGCCATATCAGACGCCGGGTAACTCGGCGTCTTATCGGACTCCAAACTGTAAATACCATTCAATTCAAAATGAACATTGGGAATTGTTAAAAAATTGTCATTTTCAAAAATTTCTTGTAATGCCTAAAAGTTACGTTACGTTTCGTTTGCGTTTAAAGGGGAAAGAACAACGTCTCTCCACTGTAGCTGTGTTTGAAGATCTGTGTTCTGGGTCTATACTGTTTGTCGCGATTGGAAGTGCCTGAACCATTTGAAAATAAACCCATTATCTTACAATTTATAGTTCGAGGCTTTACAAACTTATCTATGAAAGCATTTGAACAAAGCATTGTTAAAAAGCGGTGTTTGATTATAGTCTTTCCCCTTTTCACATTGTATGAGAAGTTCTACTTTTCGTCTAAAAGCGCCTTGCACTGTCAATGGAGAGGATGTTACAGTGGAGAATCTGTTATTCTTTCCCGTTTAAACGCAAACGTACGCAAACGCAAAACATTAAAACGTAGAAAAGAACAACTTTTGGACAATTCTGATAATTCTTGTTTATCTTGGTGGCAAACAGTTTGGAGCCTGATCAGACGCCGGGTTACCCGGCGTCTGATCTGGCTCCAAACTGTTTGCACTGCAAATAATAGTTTTAGCGTAAACGCGTTTATTGGGAAAGAATAACAGATTCTCAACTGTATGCTTTACCAATAAGAGTGTTTGTACTTAAACTATTTGGAACCAGATCAAACGCCATAAAACCCGGCGTCTAATCAGGTACCAAGCTATTTGACTCTCAAATATAAATGTATGTACATTGTAAGTCGTACGAAATTTGATAAAAATGGAATTGTTCATATAGCAATGCGTTTTCTTTTCGTTTATATATAAATGGGAAATTGTAACGTCTTCTGCACTATAAGTATATACGCTTGCCTGACATATATGTGCTGAATCAAGTTCTGTGTTGCGTCCCTTCCGAACGACCCTTATTTTGCAATCTGAATCCGCTCATGGAAAAAAGATTAATTTCGTACCTTGCTCAGGTAAACTTTTAACCTTGTGAGTTCCACCAATCAACGTTCTAGATGCCAAACGCCCATTCGGACATCTTTCAACGGTCTGAAAGTTATCCCGCCAATCTCTACATACAGTGGAGAATCTGTTATTCTTTCCCGTTTAAACGCAAACGTACGCAAACGCAAAGCGCTAAAACGTAGAAAAGAACAACTTTTGGACAATTCTGATAATTCTTGTTTATCTTGTTTGCACTGCAAATAATAGTTTTAGCGTAAACGCGTTTATTCGGAAAGAATAACACATTCTCCACTGTAGTTTGCCCAAAGACGATACAGTGGACAGAACTTATTCTTACCCAATAAACGCTTTAATGCTATTTTAAAATGGTTATTTCCATTGCAAAAAGTTTGGAGCCAGATCAGACAATACCCTGGCGTCTGATCAGGCTCAAAACTGTTTACCACTCAGATTAAGATAAATAGTTAGAAATCTCAAAAAGTTTTCCTTTTTTCTGCATTTTAGTGATTTGCGTTTGCGTTTCGTTTGCGTTTCATTTGCGTTTAAACGGGAAAGACTAACGTCTTCTTTACTGTTACAAACAAAAGCAATACAGCATAACTTACGGAAATCAGACCTCTTTGACCCATTACATGTACTCTATAAATACGCATTTTATGTCATTAATTTATTTCTCCAACCAAGAAAATAGTTTCAAAATCATACCGTCATGACTTTGCACCAAGAGAAATATATTATATTTCTTAGCATATGGCAGCTTAAAACTGGCTAAAAGTAAAGCTTTAAGGCGCATTCTACTATAACTTTAGCTTGTTTTAAGTGATCATATGTCTTTAAAACTAGAAACAGTAGAAGAGTACATGTAATGGGTTAAACCGGATTTTTATGAAAAGCGAGCGAATTTCTCAGTTCAAAATAGTAAAGTTCTTCATCTTGTCAACGAGTGATCAATGAGTCATACAGTGGAGAATGTGTTATTCTTTCCCAATAAACGCGTTTACGCTAAAACTATTATTTGCAGTGCAAACAGTTTGGCACCAAGATAAACAAGAATTATCAGAATTGTCCAAAAGTAGTTGTTTTCTACGTTTTAGTGTTTTTCGTTTGCGTACGTTTGCGTTTAAACGGGAAAGAATAACAGATTCTCCACTGTAAAGGGCGAAAGGTGGCTTCTTTATGAAAACCACCAGAAATGAAGAAAGCTCATAAGGAAGCTTTCATCATTTCTGTTGCGCTGCATTAAGTAGACGCTTGACTTAAACGACTGCAATTTCAAATTCTATTGAATTAATACAAACTTCCCTTGTCCGGAAAACCGTTTGCTCAGCCCGGGAGGTTCGAATTTATTAAGCTTGGTTGTACAGTGGAGAATCTGTTATTCTTTCCCAATAAACGCGTTTACGCTAAAACTATTATTTGTAGTGCAAACAGTTTGGAGCCAGATCAGACGCCGGGTAACCCGGCGTCTGATCAGGCTCCAAATTGTTTGCCACCAAGATAAACAAGAATTATCAGAATTGTCCAAAAGTTGTTCTTTTCTACGTTTTAGTGCTTTGCGTTTGCGTACGTTTTCGTTTAAACGGGAATGAATAACAGATTCTCCAATGTACTTAAGTAGCAGGAAAATTACCTAGAAATTGGGGTACAAGAGCATACTATATATCTAGGTATCAATGTTTTGAACATACCGGATTTCTTCGAGCAATCAATCTTTTTTTTTCGAGCTGTTTGAACTTAAAGAACCATGCGTGACAAAACGCCATACCGGAAATGAGGCATCTGCCATTACCGGAAGTGAGCGTTCTCCTGGCACACGCGTATGACGTCAGAGTGGCAAAACTAATTACAATCAGATTCGTTTACGTAGTGAAAACAATCAAAGTTCTCTGGGAAGCCCGTGATATTATCAGAGCGTCTTCTGAGGTAAACAGACAGTGTTAAAAGAATAGGTAATTACACTGAAGAATTCAAAATGGTTTCAGACCGATTTATATCTGCTTTAACCCTTATCCAACGTTGATGTCGTCTGCTTCGAAATTGTCGTCTGCAAAGTTTGTTAAATGTAGATATATACATTTTTAAGTAAACAAACCTAAAGACGAGTTTCAAACAGTTTGGATCCAGATCAGACGCCGCGTTACGCGGCGTCTGATCTGGGTCTAAACTATTTGCAAAAATCAATAAAGTCGCGACCAGCAGGCAAAGGGTTAACTCTTTCGCTGCCACAAACCTGTCTGTCAAAACATTACGACATGCATATTGCTTCTTCAAAATAACAATGAAAGCGTTTTGGACATCGGTACGAGTTCCAAACATGTTGAATCCAGATCAGACGCCGAGTTACTTGGCGTCTGATCTGGATCCAAACTGTTTTAAATGTAAGAATTGTTATGTTTTGCAGATGAAGGGTTAAGCATCGAAATAAAACAAAACAGATTCCTTGAGTCAGGTAAATTCAAAGTTAAATCGATTTGTTTTATGAACCTGTTTACACGTAGGCAAACTATTGTCCCGCGAAAAAGGAGTTTTATGCTTTTACCTTTATCCTGCATTAACAGTCATCTAACCCGGCGTCTGAACAGGCTCAAAACTGATTGACACTAAGATTTAAATAGATAGTAAGAATGTATCCCAAATGTAATTTTCTAAACTTTATTGCAATGCGTTTGCATCTCGATTGTGTTTTAACGGAATTGACCAGCGTCTTCTCCGCTGAAATAAGCTTAACCTGGTCCCATTATTTTAAGTAACATTACTGTTTGACCTATTTCGTTGTTCTAAAACGGGCAACTATCATGTTTAGCTCAACACCCCACAATATATCATGAACACTAGCACTAGATCCATTTATCGATGGATTGTTCGATGGACCGTTAAATTCTCACTACATAACTTTTAAATTCAGGTTTCAGTTTAACTCGTTAACCCTCAGTGAAATATTGATGCGTCCTATACAATAGGTTAATATGTGAAGAGTACCAGAGTCTGTACTGTTTGTAATTTTGAAATATTATAAAACAAAAAAATTAATAGTAAAAAAATCTAGGTCTCACTGAAAATGAGTTACTCGTTGTTTGATCGGGCCCAAAGTCTTTGCAATGGAAATCACTGTTTAGCAGAATCACGTTTATTGGGAAATAATTACGTCTTTTCTATTTTATATTTATTTGCTTACCTTAAACAACTATTCAAACAGCTGCGTTTAGTCTTATACTCGTAGTTAGCAGGCAAAAATTAAGGCAAAACAATCTAATAAAAACTGTCCATGGGGCGCAGATTTGTATCTAAAAGTGTCGACAATACAACTTCACTTAACTTACGATTCCACAGACTACAGTCTAAAACCAGGTGGCTGCTTAATGCAGGACGGTAGTAATGCTGAAAGCTCCCTTTAGGAGCTTTCTGCATTACTATTGTCCTGCATTAAGCTTACACCTGTCTACAAGAATACATACATCAATTTTTAAACGGTCGCGTAACACAAGCTAAGCTGCTACTTGAGCCATTCGATCCATCTTAATCAAAGATGTTCCATGAGAAACGAAAGGAATTCATCATGTGAAAACAAGGAAACATTTATGATTTATGAAGAAAAACGCCCAATACTAGGGCAGATTGGTATTTTTTATCACGTTTCCCACCGGTTCTGAGGGAAACGCGTCGCTTTCAATATCCTTACTTCGTTTAAAGATTTATACACTATGCTGGTACAATGTACGGTCTCTAAAATCCTACGTGTTTCACCCCTGGAAAATGTCTAGACGATATACAGTGGAGAATGTGTTATTCTTTCCCAAATAAACGCGTTTACGCTTAAACTATTATTTGCAGTGCAAACTGTTTGGAGCCAGATCAGACGCCGAGTAACCCGGCGTCTGATCAGGCTCCAAACTGTTTGCCACCAAGATAAACATGAAATATCAGATTTGTCCAAAAGTTGTTCTTTTCTACGTTTTAGTGCTTTGCGTTTGCGTACGTTTGCGTTTAAACGGGAAAGAATAACAGATTCTCCACTGTACATTGGAGTAGATGTAATTTGTTTCCAAATAAACGTGTGTACTGTATGCTTAAACTATTAATTTCATAACAAACATTTTGACGCCTGATCAGACGCCGGGTAACCCGGTGTCTGATCAGGCGTCAAACTGTTTGCCAATCAGATTAAAATTAATACTCAGAATTATAAAACATTGTCTATTTTTACAATTTATTGCAATGCGTTTGCGTTTTATTTTCGTTTAAACGTATTCATTTCTTGTCAATGAATGCTCCTAGTTTATCTTGTTGGACCGGTTCAAGATCGGTTAACTCTTTCACTCTTAATGACGCCATTTGTTTCGAAATTACGTCAGTTACAGTGGAGAATCTGTTATTCTTTCCCAATAAACGCGTTTACGCTAAAACTATTATTTGCAGTGCAAACAGTTTGGAGCCAGATCAGACGCCGGGTGACCCGGCGTCTGATCAGGCTCCAAACTGTTTGCCACCAAGATAAACAAGAATTATCAGAATTTTCTAAAAGTTATTCTTTTCTACGTTTTTAGTGCTTTGCGTTTGCGTACGTTTGCGTTTAAACGGGAAAGAATAACAGATTCTCCACTGTATACTGCCTCAAATATAACTTTGGAAACGATATTGCAGACAGCAATATTGAAGCAGACGACAATATTGATGTGAAAGGGTAAAACCTTAACGTTAAATTTTGAAAATCGATGTCACCCAACTCAATTAAAACTTAATGAACAATAACAGATTCTTATTTTGTTAAGTCCAATTTTGACTACTAGTAGGTGTATTTAGGGTTGTTTTTGAAAATATTGCAAATTGAAAAACAGCGCAGGCCCGGATCAGAGAGATCTTGTAGGAGACCTCTCGCCAGGTTATACTTTTTACATACATGTACAACAAATGTATTCTTCTCAAGTAAAGTTCGTTAATGACGAGTATACTCGTCACTAGGGTTAAAATGTGTTTACTAATTTTCAGTCACATGTTGTCTATTAGCAAGTAGCCAATCTGACCATTGTGAACAGATATGAATAGTCGACAATTTGCAAACAGTGAAACCCAGATGAGATGCAAAACGACAGAGCAGTATAGATATCTCCTAAAGACAAATAGCAGTTATAGTAGAGGGCATTTAAAAATTTTGGGGGAAAAAAATGCACAGAAATGATTTTTGTGTTTTCATATGCTCCAATATGTACCGAATGACAGAAAAAAAGTCTAGGAAAATCAAGCGATGTGAAATATTATTTTTTGGGGTAAAATGATTGAATTGATAAACGAAAATGATAATTTTTGGAGTTTCCATACTGTGACCCTGGATATTAACATAAAGGCTTCAAATCTACAAATTAGACTGGTAGTTATATCCACTGTGGAATAGTACTAATTAGGATATATAAAACTTTCAAAAATGGTTCTTTTTGGGTGAAAAGCATGAAAATATTAAACAAAACCCCAATTTTTGGAGATTTTAGTAGAGCTTCCCTGGTGTCAAACATCCAAATAAAGGAAAAGATGCACAGAAATAGTTTTTGTGTTTTCATATGGTAGAGCATGTACCAAATAACCGAAGAAAAATCTAGGAAAATCAATCAATGCGAAATATGTTTTTTGAGGCAAAATTGTTGAAATAATAAATGAAAACGCGAATTTTTGGGATTTCCCTACTGTGAACGTGGATATCAATATAAATACACCAAATATGCAGGTTAGACAAAAAATCATTTTTACTGTGTAATGGTACTAGTAAGGATAAATAAAACTTTCAAAAAACTGTTTTTTTGGGTTAAATTGTCAAAATATTAAACCAAAATCACCAATTTGGGGGATTTTCGTATACAATCCCTGCCATCAAAATCAAAAGTGATTTATGTGATATCATATGCTTTAGTATGTACAAACTAATAGAAAAATCATCAAGGAAAATCATACAATACCAAATATGGTGTTTTGGGGTAAAATCGTTGAAAAATAAAATGTAAATGAGCTTTTTTGGGATTTTACTACTGTGATGGTGGCTATTAAAATAAAAGCTCCAAATCTACAGGTTAAACAAATATTCAATTGCGCTGTGGAATGGTACTGATAAAGATGAATAAACTGTCAAAAAACTGATTTATGCAGTAAAGTTGTTATAATAATTAAACAAAAAAAACACCAATTTTCGAGATTTTAGCAGAGATCTCCTGACCTGAAAATTCCAAATAAAGCCTTATAAGCAAATAAAGGGAAAAGTATTGAAATTTGATTTATATGTTTTAGTATGTTTCAATATGTATTAAATAACAGCAAAATAAAGGAAACTCTAACAAAGCCAAATATGACTTTTCGGGGTAAACTGGTTAAAAAAATAGTTTAAATTTGAATTTTTGGAATTTCCACAACATGGCTTTAGATATAAATGTAAAAGCTTCAAATTTACAGGTAAGACACATTATACTTTGTACTGTAGGCTATACTCACTCTGATTTGGGTCCTCAAATGATATATATTCTTGTTCCGCATACAATTAGGGTTAAGTAACAACCTATATTCGCATCATACACAATAAGGGTTAAATTACAGCATTTTGACAATTAAACCAGTGTACTAGCTTAGAGGCAGCATTTAAAATGCCGCTTGTCAAATCAGAGTGTCCACTGATAGTAGACAATAAGCACCACAAAACGAATATTGAATGTTATTGACCTGGTGATATATATACACTATCAGTTATTTTATATATATAGCAAGCACTGTTAGATCAATTAATTACATAAATTACATGTACGATGTATGCCCAATGTGCGTATACTATGATTTGCTGATATTTCATACAGTTGTCAGATTCCATTATTACAGCTCAAAGTACAGGCTAGCTCATGTCTATTAGTTTCCAACCAACAGCAGAACCAACCAGTTTTGCGCAGAAAATCCAACATGGCAGAAAATTGTTCGTTCGTTTATGTTTTGATTTGTTTTATTGGTGGAGGGGGTGTATTTTTCCAAACCCTATATATTTATAAATTGTTATGTGTGATTTTGGATAAACTAGTTACATATCTCATTTAAAAGGACTGTGTCAAGCCTATTGATTTGGAGTTTTTATTATTAATTCATATCCTCCCCCATATACAGAAATTAAAAATTTGCTGTTTTATGTATATTTTTTAATGTTTTCCTCAAAAAGTTATTTTCAAACTTTGTATTTATCATCTTTAGTAAGCTGTTGTTTTGGAAAGAATATATAACTTATTTGTGCACATAAAGCTTTACTGGTCATATCCACAGTCATATAGTCAAACAACTGGGCTTGACGTGTAAAGGTCAGCAGAGTCCATTTTTAAGGAGAGCAGCATTCCGCATGTTCTCCGACCATTTTTATACAATCAAGATTAGTATAATTATTAGATACAAATGAAGGCGATATTATTGTTAGCACTTTAGAGCAGTAGGTAAATATAGGTAAATAGAGTGTATTGCGATAGAATTATTTTAATAAGCGTTGGTTAAAATCCCGCGTCGACCTCAAACTTTTTTTAATCTAAAATTAAATATCTAATTTCATACTGTGTGATTATACTAACCATTTATACACATGTTCGTCAAATTTGGGGCAGGGGTGCATGGATTTATAGCCCTATATTAGCCATACTTTCACAAAACAAATCGATGATAAAATATGAATATCAATATAAGTTTTAGTCACTTTCTTCAGGAGGCATTCTGCATTACCTTAATGCAATGTAATTATATAATCTTTAATATTGTTTTGGCAAAACAATATCATAGGTTGCTGCGAGATTCGAACCCGTGCTTGATAAAATGTTATCCGATCATATACTTCTACCTACGTCTTATCCACTACGTTATGTTTCCAATAACTAATTCGTTTATTTGTACCGGTAACCAAACCTTTTCCTTTAAAACTTGACACGGGGACATCTGAAATGCTGATCTCCCTTATAAATGGACTCGGCCACCCTTTGACACGTCATACCTAGTTGTTTCACTATAGTAATGAAAGTGGAAATGGTAGTTATCCTTACTTATAAAAAGTTTCCATTTATGTATTTGTCTTAACTATATTTTTAAGTTTTACATTCATGTTATATTGCTGTAACAATATACTGAAGATATTGCCTTTTTGTTTAACTATTATAAGTTATACATGTATATTACTTCATTGAAACTTATATACTATGCTAACAAATACACTATAGTGCCTTGATGGTCACATCCAATGCCACTGTAAAATCCTTAGTGAAAACTGTTTCGTTTAACTTATATCTTATCACCAAAATTTATTAATTTTAGCAATCATAATTTATTTGTACTAGTGCTATAGGCTTTATTTCATGGTGCCTGTTGCCTTTTAAATGGATTTGGAGCTGTTTTAATCATATTTAAAGTCACAATACATTAAAAACATGTGTCTGTTTAAATGTTTTACCGGTTGATTTGTCTTTACTTTAACTAAGCTACATTAAAATGGTGTATGTGTGTAAGTTATAAACTTTGAACGTTTGGTTTCATATCTATGGTCACCGTAGTGAAGTGAAAAGATTAGGGTTTTCATTTTAAAGCTTTATTCATCCTTAATAGTACAAGGCTACAGTGCACAGTAATATGTATCTTACCTGTAAATGTGTAGCTTCTATATTCCTGTCTAAGACCATAGTGTGCAATTTCCAAAAACATTGTTTTACAAACAAGAATTGGTGATTTTGGTTTAATATTTTGATAATTTTACCCCCAAAAACAGTTTTTTGAAACCTTTATTTATCCTAACAAGGACCATTCTAAAGTAGACATGAATATGTGTCTAGTCTGGATATTTGGAGCTTTTATAGTGATATCCATGGTCACAGAAAGGAAATCCCAAAAATTAGCTTTTCAGTTAATATTTCAACCATTTTACCCAAAAATCATATTTCGGATTCTTTGATTTTCCTACATTATTTGTCTGTTATTTGGAACATATTGAAACATATCATTACTGATAAATAAATTCTGTGCATCTTTTCCATTAGTTTGATTTCAATCTCAAAATCTGTCAAAAATCCCCAAAATATGAAATTTTGGTTAAATTTACGATTTACCCCCCCCCCCCCCCCAAATTATTTTTTTAAAGTTGTATTTATCATAACTAGGGCCATTCAACTGTAGACATGAATATTTGTGCAGCCTGTAGATTTCGAGATTTTATATTGGTATCCTCGATCACAGAAGGGAAATCCCAAAAATTAGTGATTTTAGTTATTATTTAAACCATTTTACCCAAAATCATATTTTGCATCGTTTAATTTTCCTAGACTTTTTGTCTGTTATTTGGGTACATATTTAAGCAAATAATAACATATAAATCAACTCTGTGCACCGTTTCCTTTATTTGCTTTTAGATGTCAGGGTCTGTTTGAAATCCTCAAATTTGTGTTTTTTGTTTGATATTTTGACAATTTCACCCTAAAAATCAGCTTTTTGAAAAATTTATTTATCTTAACAAGTACCAATCCACAGTTTACACGAGTATTTGTATAGCCTGTAGATTTCGAGCTTTTATATCGATATCCTCCATCAAAGAAGGGAAATCCCAAAAATTAGCGATTTCAGTTATTATTTCAACCATTTTACCCAAAAAACATAGTTTGCATTGTTTGATTTTCCTAGACTTTTTGTCTGTTATTTGGTACATATTTAAGCAGATAATAACGTATGAATCAACTCTGTGGACAATTTCCTTTACTTGCTTTTAGATGTCAGGGTCTGTTTGAAATCCTCAAAATTTGTGATTTTTGTTTAATATTTTGACAATTTCACCCCAAAATCATTTTTTTTAAATTTTTTATTTATCTTAACAAGTACCTTTCCACAGCTGACATGAATATTTGTCTAGCCTGTAGATTTCGAGATTTTATATCGATATCCTCCATCACAGAAGGGAAATCCCAAAAATTAGCGATTTCAGTTATTATTTCAACCATTTTACCCCAAAACCATATTTCGCATCGTTTGATTTTCCTAGACTTTTTGTCTGTTATTTGGTATATATTAAGGCAAATAATAACATATAAATCAACTCTGTGCACCATTTCCTTTTTTTGCTATGAGATGTCAGGGTCTGTTTGAAATCCTCAAATTTGTGATTTTGGTTTAATATTTTGACAATTTCACCCCAAAAATCAGTTTTTTGAAAATTTTATTTATCTTAACAAGTACTATTCCACAGCTGACATTATTGTTTGTCTAGCCTGTAGATTTCAAGCTTGTATATTGATTTCTACGATCGCAGTTTGGAAATCCCAAAAATTCGTGCTTTCACCTATTATTTTAGCCATTTTACCCCAAAAATCATATTTCGCATCGTTTGATTTTCCTAGACTTTTTTTCTGTCATTCGGTACATATTGGAGCATATGAAAACACAAAAATTAATTCTGTGCATTTTTTTTCCTTTATTTCGATTTTTGACGCTAGATGCCCTCTACTATTATATACGTGTATGTCCAGCAAAACCAATATAAAAAACTTTCTGCGTAATTTATATCTCGCATTCATCAGCAATTTAAGTACGTTATTGAAAATATTGACGAATGATTAAACTTTCCCGTTAAAAACACAAAACGCAACGAAACGTATCTTTCAATATCAAAATGACAAATAAAGATCAGAATTCAAGGCCCCTGCACAACTTATTCATGTTTAATGACGTACATGTATAGTATAAAACCATATGCCACTCACCCAATGTCTTAATATATCATAGTACGTCATAATGCAATATGCTTCCGGTTATTATTTCCACAAATTCCACGGAACTGCTTGAGAATCGAGCAGCACACCGTGTTAGCATACTTAGCAACAAATCGCATTATAATAAATTAAGTGTCGTATGTTTACAATCGAAGGCATTATGCAGACCTAATTAGCGAGTTCTTTGTTCTAGTCACGCACCTTGCAAAGCTTGCTCAAATCAAGGTGGTGCACCATTCAGTCTTTTTTCACATGTGTTCGGAAATCATGCACATTAATTACAGACAGTGCAGACTCTGATGAGACGCAGTGTGACGCGGCTTCTCATCAGGGTCTACACTGTTTGCTAAATACTATGGATATTTTCTGATTTTGGGACGTGGATAAGAGGTGCATTGCTCATTAATATACCCTATGAAGTAATAATGAACCCACATGATAAATTAATGAATCCACTGAAATAACAGGAATAAACAAGTGAAGCCAAATCCAGCAGTAGCAAGTACTCAACATATAGCTGAAGCATGATGGCTGCTTAACCCTTTCAGCGTCAAAACTATCGTGAACTTTCTACCTCTTCACCGGCATATTGTTGTCTGCTTCAATATTGTCGTCTGCAATATCGTTTAAAATTAGATTAAAGGCAGTATGACAGATGAAATTTCGAAACGAGCGTCAAACAGTTTGGATTCTGATCAGACGCCGCGTTACGCATTTAGGCGTCATTGGGGATGAAAGGGTTATCCGTAATGAATGCAAATCAGAGCTTTCATGTTGAACATTAACCCTAAGCCTGCCACTCACGACTATAGCTCCATATGCAAACAGCTTGGATCCGGATGAGACGCCGAGTAACTTGAAGCACTTTGAAACTTGAAGCAGACGAGAAATATAGCAGACGAAAATTTATTTGGCGGGCTAAGGGTTAAGTTCCAACATAATATTTTTCCTTCAATGAGCCTTTTATGGGGCTTATAGGGAGGAGGTAGGGGTTCAAGTTTCTATTCAAAACCGGGTATTTTGAGTTATTATAGTAGTAATATTAATAAAATAAAAATCTAGGGGACATTAGTTGTATGTAGTAGCTGGCTTTCGAGTATTTTCGATATCGAGACACTGAGTGTATCGGGACTTCTAATTTTACATCGGCAGTTCGCGTGTTTGTAATTTCGAGGTTTCGGGTATTTCTAAAATCGGGGCTTTGAGTACGTGTGATATTGGAATTTTTTAAATCGGGATTTTGGATGGTTCTAAAAATTGGATTTCGCCATTCGACTTAGTCTTTGAATCTAATTTAATTGTTTTTGTTTCGTCTAGAAGATGATGGTGTACCAAATAATAACACACTTAAATCTACCACACGTAATGACCCACCCACCCTTCATACCACAGGTGTGCTCAGAGAGGATTGGGTACAGTGGAGAATCTGTTATTCTTTCCCGTTTAAACGCAAACGTACGCAAACGCAAAGCGCTAAAACGTAGAAAAGAAACACTTTTGGACAATTCTGATATTTCATGTTTATCTTGGTGGCAAACAGTTTGGAGCCTGATCAGACGCCGGGTTACCCGGCGTCTGATCTGGCTCCAAACTGTTTGTAAAAGAAAAAATAGTTTTAGCGTAAACGCGTTTATCGGGAAAGAATAACAGATTCTCCACTGTACACTTTCAACCATATTGTACTCTTATTTCCTTCACTGCCATGACGTCATCAGTTATAAACAATTGTCATCTGCTTTTATTTCTCAAATTTTTGGTATTTTGATTAATGAAATATGGAAATAAATATCAAACAGTTTGGATCCTGTTTTAACTATAGTGGAGAATCTGTTATTCTTTCCCGATAAACGCGTTTACGCTAAAACTATTTTTTCTTTTACAAACAGTTTGGAGCCAGATCAGACGCCGGGTAACCCGGCGTCTGATCAGGCTCCAAACTGTTTGCCACCAAGATAAACAAGAATTATCAGAATTGTCCAAAAGTTGTTCTTTTCTACGTTTTAGCGCTTTGCGTTTGCGTACGTTTGCGTTTAAACGGGAAAGAATAACAGATTCTCCACTGTATGATGAGACTTATATAAATATAATAATAGTATACAGGCAATACTCGATAATTCGAACTCGCTTTAGTTCGAACATATCCATATTTCAAATTTAAAGACATACTCGCCTATATTAAAAATGTTGAAAAATAAACTTCTTAAATACCTTGATTACTATATATTTTCTGATTTGCAATACATTTATTACCATAAAAATGAATTTTGAAAAGTTATCATTGGTAAATTATGTAAAATATAGTCCTTTCCGTACAGGCACTGCTTCAATATTTGAAAAAACTGTCCCGAGTAGCAGTTCTTGTACAATTTATGTTTATGTTTTTATCAGCAGCACTGTAAATGCTTTAAGTAACTAAAGCTTTATTAAATGCTGTTGTATTCACATACACTCATATATTTACCAATTTAAGCAAATATTGGATGAATATTTCTCATTTTTAGGCCAACAGAGACCCAATTTGGCTATTGGGGGAGGTATATTTTCTGCATAAAATCTAAGGGGGTAGGGTTAGAATTTTGACCATATTTCATAAAAAAATATGGCGACACCTAGGTTTCTTTACACCATTTGATAAGGAATACTTTAACCTAGATGCCTAGAAAGTTTAAAGAATTTTTTACGGAAACTTTTTACATAATTGATGTATTTGTGAGACATTCGTAATTAAGTTTCTTCTGCAGAAGGCTTAAATTGTTGTGTTAAAGAGACTGAAAACAAGATTTTGCCTTATTATTTTTGCAAACGGATTCCAGGGGCCCGTCTTACCAAACGCCGTGCGACACATATTGTCGTAGGTCAGACTCTAAAATTCTCAATTATTATTGATTTCTCCACCTTATCCTGTCTTTTGGCATCTTTTTGGAATCGTCTTTTCAAGACGATTCCAAAGAAATGTTACAAGACAGGACTACATGTAAATGGAGAAATCAGAAAATATATGAATTTTAAAGTTTTTACTTACGACCGTTTTTGTCGTGCGACGTTTCATAAGACGGGCCCAATGTGCCTATATAAACGCATAAAATATCAGGTTATCAAAGGTTTCGTACTTTGAAAATACATCTCAAAGAATCATAAGAGGTCGGTTGAGATTCGAACCCGTGCAGAGACGCAAAGACAGAACAACAAAATATAACCTTAACTGTACACTTATGACTTAACTCTCGGTAGCCGGGACATATGGCTAATATGACGGTCTATTTTATTACTTTCTTGTACTGCGTGCACAATGCTTTGAGCAAAATCCACTCAGCCTATAAACGGAGTAGGGAGAGTGATGGGAAAAAAATTAAACCACTAAGAGTCAGTGATATTTCGTTTTATACCGATCCTATTTTAGCCCACTTATGCAAAGTGGGTCCATCCATGCTCATATTAGATGGGATAAGTCCATGTTTGATGTAAGGGGTACCCGGTCTAAAATTTCATGTTCTTTTTGTTTAACATTGAAATTCCTAACATCAAACAGTGAAGACTCTGATCAGACGCCGCATTAAGTTGTTTGCCTATGTCATTTTGGTAGGACGCTAGGCACTCGTGTGTTAAAGCTATTGTACGGTAATGCCACACATTTTCTTTTGAGTATTTTCTGCCGGTGGCGGGTTTCCAGTCTCTTTAAAACTGCTGCGCATGCAGTTTTTTTTAACTGAAACCACAATACCGACCGGTCTGTACCAAACAGTTCATATCAAGATAATACTGCACAGAGAATATACAAACATTCTGAGCAATATTCATGCATGTATGAACTGAGCATGCGTCAGTGCGTCTTTGGTTTATCAAGTCTGAAATTGGGTCAATGCCTATTGGATTATCATTCAATCGCTCTACAAAGCAATTTGTTTTCCACAAAACAATTAGCGTAGTAGAGCATTTGTACTGCGACCACCCCATAGAATGCCCATTCGTTATGTTTTAAAAGATATGGAAGTTTAAAGCAGTGTGAAAGTAAAGCAGAAAGCTCCGAAAGGAGCTTTCTGCTTTGCTTTCACCTTGCTTTAAACAGAATCATATTTCAAATATGGGAATTTGATATTTTATTGAGTGGTCACATTAGAGAGGTTTTACTGTATATGTGATGTATGATTGATCTGAGCGTACGGGCGTCAATATTCTATGAAATGCTCTACGGATATCGGTGAAAAATTAATTATCTATGCTTTCATCAAAGCACATGTGTCGGTTCTGATCTTATCGAAAAGAACAATAAATAGGCCCTTCATTTATGAAAGCTTCGAATGGGCAGATAATTCATCCCATTCGTTAACACGGGTATGCCTAAAGACTCCCACAGGAGAAAGATACGGTCCCATAACATGCATTTATTGTTTTTCATGGAAATACTAGAAAATACAGTAAAACTTCCCAAATAATGAACCAATCAAAAGAATGCTTGTTTAATGCATCACATGCATGTCAGCTTAACGCAATGTCAACGTAAATCAGCAAGCGCCTGACGTAGCTATTTTTAGTTACGGCCACATTGCTTTAAGCGACCACACGGGTTTAACGACCGGAAGTGATCATACTCGCAATTGGTCGTTATAGACAGATAGTCACTGTAAACGCAACAGCTAGCGTAGCATAGAACTATGTTGATGAATATTTTATTAACGGCTATAGTCTGTAGCCAAGCAGGAAATGTAGAACTGTATTGAGCAAATCAAAGGAGCAGAGGTCCTTGATAAGGCGGTTTGAAACATTGAGAGTGAGTGCAGGATTGAATGAGTTGGAACATGCTGGCTTCAATGTTATAAAGCTTTTGAGTTGAGACTGAAGTCGTTCTCAAACATTTGTTTGGTATGATTTGAGCCTCGGCTCAAATCTTACCAACCAAATGTTTGAGAACAAATTTAGACTCAATTCAAATGCTTTATAAACGGCTTGGGCCTAGGACTTTCAAAATGTTTTGCAAGAAAATAAAAGTGACAAGAGAGGAACTCGACTTTTCTAACACACTTGTACCATAGTTTACATGTTGTTCATTTTATAATACAGTGTTCCCTATCTACATGTACAGCAAAACCAAATGGGAGACAAAGATTGTGTGTTATTCGGAGGGAGTTGTTATAAGGAGGGGAAAATAAAGATTTTACTTATATTTGCAAACAGCTTTAATCCAGATTGGACGCTGCGTAACACGGCATCTGATCTGGGATCAGCACTTTGTCACTCGTCATTATATTTTTTCAGTCAAAGTTTCCACTAATATGTACTTTTGAGAAAACAAACAACATGCGACAATTTTAAGCAGACGATATTGCAGCAGTGCAAGCGTTCTAGACATAACTGTATTGTTTATGGAACAGTGGCAAGGGTCGATTTAAGGAAGGGGTTGTTGTTGTTGTTGTTGTTCGGATGGCAGTTGTAGGGAGGAAACACTGAAGACGGAATCTAGTTCAAACGTCATTGAGGAATAAATCAATGATTGTCTACTGAACACCATCAACAGTTTCACTTTACATTCACAGTTAAACCTCTCTATTACGACCACTAAATTATGTTAATTATTAGGGTGTTTACGGTAGGTGACCGCTTAAAGCAAGGTGACAGTGAAACAGAAAGCTCCTTTAGGAGCTTTCTGTTTCACTGTCACGTTGCTTTAAGCTGTCACCTCTCTATTAGCCTTCGTTTCAGTGGTCGTAATAGCGAGGTTTTACTGTATACCGTTTTTTAAGTTCTGTATAGTATCGCCACTACGACCACAAACTTAAAAATTTATTAGTGAGTAACCAGTGAAAAAGAAATGTGAACTACAAAGCAAATTGCCTGCTTAGCAGACCTAAAAGTTGTCCAGAAAGCTTCTTCAGCATTTTTCTGTGTCGCTTCGTCTTGCATTAAGCTTCACACTTTCTTAATACCTGACAAATCGATATATTAGAGTATCGCTTAAGCAAGATTTAAATAGCCCAATACAACGGAATACAGTATAGACCCTGCTCAAAGCCTAAACATCAATATCTCGTTGTGTGGCACTTTTGCCATATTTCATACGTTCTTGGAAGACCAATAAAAGTTTAACGATAAATCATCTACGTCTCGTTTATTTATACAACAGTGTATCGTGACGAATAAATCCTGAGTGGAAAATTACCGATTACAGTTAAGTCCAAAAATAACAGCCACCTGGCAATAACGACCATCCGGATTAAACGACTACCCGACAATAACGACCATCCGGATTAAACGACTACCCGACAATAACGACCATCCGGATTAAACGACTACCCAACAATAACGACCATCCGGATTAAACGACTACCCGACAATAACGTACATCCGGATTAAACGACTACCCAACAATAACGACCATCCGGATTAAACGACTACCCGACAATAACGACCATCCGGATTAAACGACTACCCGACAATAACGACCAACCGGATTAAACGACTACCCGACAATAACGACCATCCGGATTAAACGACTACCCGACAATAACGACCATCCGGATTAAACGACTACCCGACAATAACGACCATCCGGATTAAACGACTACCCGACAATAACGACCAACCGGATTAAACGACTACCCGACAATAACGACCATCCGGATTAAACGACTACCCGACAATAACGACCATCCGGATTAAACGACTACCCAACAATAACGACCATCCGGATTAAACGACTACCCAACAATAACGACCATCCGGATTAAACGACTACCCGACAATAACGACCATCCGGATTAAACGACTACCCAACAATAACGACCATCCGGATTAAACGACTACCCGACAATAACGACCATTCGGATTAAACGACTACCCAACAATAACGACCATCCGGATTAAACGACTACCCGACAATAACGACCATCCGGATTAAACGACTACCCAACAATAACGACCATCCGGATTAAACGACTACCCGACAATAACGACCATCCGGATTAAACGACTACCCGACAATAGCGACCATCCGGATTAAACGACTACCCGACAAGAACGACCATCCGGATTAAACGACTACCCGACAATAACGACCATCCGGATTAAACGACTACCCGACAAGAACGACCATCCGGATTAAACGACTACCCGACAATAACGACCATGCAGTTATAACGGCCACTCAAACGAAAACTATCTGATCGTATTAAAGCCAGGTGCCAGCGTAAAGCAAGCTTAAAGTAAACACAAACCTTGTACAGGAGCTTTGAAAAAAGTCTTGTAAATATTCGTAATAGAGAGAAATAATTGAATAGTTAGCCTATGGGAGTACGTGAAAAGTAAATTAAAGATTGTTTATTCAGCGATTGTATATTATTGCAGATTCCTGCTTAATGGCACATTTTATTTTAAAATCTGATCAAGTGATGTTCAATTAACTTAGATACCTTAGCCATTAGATATCACCATTGGGAAAATGATGGGGTAGGTCAATCTATAAATTGGCGAAGATGTTACTATTTCCCAACAAACGCGTTTGTGCTAAAACAACTACAGTGCTCCCTCCCTTCAACGGCCCTCTCAACAACGATTCTCTCCTAACAACGACCATTGTCCCTAAACAGGACAATTATGTCCAACCTATTTACGCCTGCAATGTCGCCTGCTTCAAACTGTCGTCTGCTGTTTTTCTCAAAGTTACGTAATGGACATTTTGACAGAAAAAAAACTTAATGACGAGTGACAAACAGCTTGAATCCAGATCAGACGCCGCGTTTACGCGGCGTCTCATCTGGATTTAAGCTGTTTGCAAATGTTCCTCCCTATAACGACTCCCTCCGAACAACGCACACAATATGTGTCTCCCGTTTGGTGTCGTTGTAGAGAGGGAACGCTGTACTTGTTATTCGGCTTCTGATCAGACTGCAAACCTTTTGTAATTTAGACAACGTAGCCTGTCATTATCTACAGTTTATTGCAAATCGTTTGCGTTTAAACGGGAAAAATAACGTCTTCTCCATAGTAGGCATTATAGTATGCCTTTTCTTATTACTGTACAGTGGAGAATCTGTTATTCTTTCCCAATAAACGCGTTTACGCTAAAACTATTATTTGAAGTGCAAACAGTTTGGAGCCAAACTGTTTGCCGTCAAGATAAACAAGAATTATCATAATTGTCTAAAAGTTGTTCTTTTCTACGTTTTACCGCTTTGCGTTTGCGTACGTTTGCGTTTAAACGGGAAAGAATAACAGATTCTCCACTGTAGTAGGCATTATAGTATCCCTTTCTTATTACTGTACGATAAAGTAAAAGCTCACTAAAACAGCCATTGAAATACATAAATTATTTTGTGTTCAAGGCAGGTGACCGCTTAAAGCAAGGTGAAAGTAAAACTGAACGCTCCTGTAGGAACGTTCTGTTTTACTTTCACCTTGCTTTAAGCAGCGACCTGTCCTAAATACCAAGTAATTAACACAATTTAGTGGCTGTTAGAAAGAGGTGTACTGTACTCAAAATGCATAATTTAGAACAGATGACTGCTTGATCGAGGTCGAATTAAAACAGAAAGTTCCGTTAGGAGCTTTTTGCACTACATTTGTCCTGTATTTGTCAATTAAGCATCAACATGTCTGAAAAAATCACCTTTGTCCATAATACACAATAGATACGCATGTGTATGCATTCGATTCATTCGTCCACTTTACTATACATTCCCGAATATGCACTGTTTTCTATATCCTAGGAGATGGTAGCTTAAACAGACTGAAAGTAAAGCAGAATGCGCCTAAACACGTTCAAGCCTAGCAACTAGTTTACTCGTCATTTACAAACAGTGTGCCTGTGAGGATTTACACATGTCCCATGCAAACAGTGTAGAACGTGATAAAAGGGCTCCTTAATGAGTCCTCTGATCAGGGTCTACACTGTTTGTCATTTTGAAATATATATTGTTAAAATCAACCCTAAATTGTCAATAATGGACTAGAAATATTTTGAAATTGGAATTGTCCATTAAAAGTTCCGGGGTGAATGAGTTATAGAGGCTATGGAGTAAAGGGTTAATCAAATGATACAGCACTGTATGGTTTATTTTATTTATTCGTGTGTTTTAGTTTTTTTTTTGTTTTTTTTTAAAAGCAGACGACATGTTACCGCAGCCGAACCACTATTGCAGACAACATTTTCTTGCTCTTGGAGAGAAAACGGATTCCAAAGTAACTCTCATCACGGAATATCTACCGTCTCTGTGAGATTATGGAAGAGCTATTGAAAATCGATGGCAACTACGCGGCCTACGATTTCGATTTTATATGCGGAAAGAGTTTTATCGAGAAATTTGACCCGAGGCAAACAACCATACTAGAGGCTGCTTAACTCTTTCGCTGCCATTCGCGACGTCTTTTGGTACTTTTGCAAACAGTTTGAATCTAGATCAGACGCCGGGTAACCCGGCTTCTGATCTAGATTCAAACTGTTTGAACACTCGTTTATGGTGGGGGGTTTTCTTCTGTCAATATGTAATTAAATATTAATTTGAGATATATAATTAATTTTAGGTGACACTTTTAAGTAGACGATAAAATGGTAGTGAAACAATTATACCAAAACCCGCATTATCCAAAATATGAAGAAAAAAACATTTCATCATTATCATGAAAGGAGTCGAAAAATAATGAAGACTTAGACGCTGCAATAACGAAACTGTTTGAAAAGGGCTTTCGACTCCCTTTATTGATAATTGCAATTTAAAAGTTGATGTAAAGTTAACCAGAAATCTCTTATGTCCCATTATGCTTTTAAAATACCCCCACTGGAGAGTCCATTATTATACAGTCATGAATATATGCAGCATCAGAAGTATTTTCTACAACCTAGCAGATGATAGCTTATAACTGATTGAAAGTAAGGCAGAATGCGGCTTAAGTTGCTTTCTACATCACTTTCAACCCGCGTTAAGTGGCAACATGTCTTCAAAACTATAGCAGAAAATTGAAACATACTTTCAGTACTTATGTACATGTTATACTGAAATGTGTATTAGTAATAGTATTGATAACAAGCGGGTACAGTGGAGAATCTGTTATTATTCCCAATAAACGCGTTTACGCTAAAACTATTATTTGCAGTGCAAACAGTTTGGAGCCAGATCAGACGCCGGGTAACCCGGCGTCTGATCAGGCTCCAAACTGTTTGCCACCAAGATAAACAAGAATTATCAGAATTGTCTAAAAGTTGTTCTTTTCTACGTTTTAGTGCTTTGCGTTTGAGTACGTTTGCGTTTAAACGGGAAAGAATAACAGATTCTCCACTGTAACTCTTTGACATAAACGGTCGTCAGCTTGAAAAAATGCCAGCTAAAATTATAAAAATGTCTATCATAACAGAATACAGTATTCAAATGACAAACAGTTTGGATCTTGATCAGGTCTAACGTTAAGTGAGACCTGATCTGGATCCAAATCGTTTCCCAGCGTATTCCCATTATATTTTCAATAACGAAAAGACTTACAAGTAACATCCCAATAAACGATTGTTGATTTTGGATTCGGTAGTTTTATATAACATTGTCTGCTGACGAAAGCGTGGTTTCTATTTTAGTTAAATCCAGACTTCATTATGGGTTTTGCATGGTAATAAAACAGTAAAATTACTGTTTGTTTATACATATAGAATCTACATTGACTGAAAACACAGCCAAACATTGAGTTAGTCAGTTATGCAACTTACGATGCCTTGGTACAGGACACGCGCCCTGCATAACGCTGGTCAAATTTTAAACTCTTTCGGTGCCAAAGTCGCATAAAGTCGACTATGCAAACAGGTTGGATCCTAATCAGACGCCGCGTAACGCGGCGTCTGATTAGGATCTAACCTGTTTGACACCCGGTTCGATATTGTTTTTAGTCATACAACGTTGAATCTTACTTTGAAACGATCTTGTAAACAACAATATTGAAGCAATCGACAATAAAGCGGTGAAGGGGTAAAAAACTCACGATTAATTTGACACCAAAAAGCATTAAAAAAAAGATGAAAGTAAAGAAGAGTATTCTTGAACAAGCTTTCTGCTTTACTTTCATCTTTCTTTAAGCAGTGCCTACCTGAAACATAATTTTGTCTACTGGGTAGGTGATTTGGCCTTTTGACTATGGAGGCAAGAAGAGTTAAGACACTATCTGCTGTAGTGACAATGTATTTGATCTCATACATGTACCATGCTGGTTTATTTGTACTTACGTCTTAAAGGGACTCGCAATCGGATGGTGTTCTTGTCAAAATAAAATAAAATACTCAAATAAAAGCAAATTTGTGGCATTATTAGGCTTTTGACATTAAAAAAATATAGTTTTTTAGATATTTTCCATCGTTTTTCCATAGCGTTAGCTAACGGTATAGTTGTTGTTGTTGCTTCTCTACACGGGGTCGGACATAAACCCGAGCCGAATAATGTTCTATTAATAGCTATCACTGAAGTACGTTAATTCGCTACCATATATATAGAGAGCGTCCGTAGCCGAGGGCGTAAAGGCGATGTCTCATTTTTCATTTTTGTCTCCGCATGGATGGTCACGAGTTCGAATCCCTTCAGAGCCTCTTCTCTTTTTTGGGGGGGAAATGCATTTTTTAACAGAATTTATTATCCTAAACTAAATTTTACCCATTTATATAAGCATTTGACATATATTTACAAATTACTATTTTTAATGCTTGATCCGGTTGCGAGCCTCTTTAAGTGAATAATTCGTATGTCTACTATTCCCGTTTGTTTTGTGTTCTTGTAGAGCAGCTTACTCTGTCATCTTTTGTAGTTGAGAAGACGTTATTCCTTCCCAATGATCACGTCTATAATAAAACTTTTATGACCATTGCAAACAGTTTGGGGCGAGATCAGACGCCGGGTAGTTTTCTATATTTTAACTGAGTTGCGTTTGCGTTTCGTTTGCGTTTGAAAAGGGAAAATTTTAACGTATTCTCCAATTGTACTTTATCGACGTCCCGTCTTTAATAATAAAAAGGCATGTTACGTTGTTTCAGACAGGGACTTAGGCAATATGCGAGGAAAGCAAGAACACCGAAGAAGCTTACTGATTTTCTACATCCTTACATCAGCTATGAGTCTATGTCATGGTTTCATCCATTCACTTACGACTTCTTAATTGTCTTATTTATATAGATGTTTAAGACAGGTAACTGCTTAAAACACCTTGCTTTAAGCTGTCACCTATCGTTTATGCAGTCAATTTGCATTCTTTTAAGTGGTCGTAATATAGAGGTTTTACTGTATCTGCATTGTCTCTTAGAAACTATCTTAAGAGTGTCTAGATCAGACGCCAAGTAACTTGGCGTCTCATCTGGATTGAAACTGTTTGACACATATATAACGTAACCTTCCCTTAAGTGCAAAAGGTTAACACTGTTGTACTAAGCAAAATAAAGTCACAAGCTACTACTATCATATGAGCACTATATACAATGAAAACTGCACTCAGATATTATCCAATCACTACATAGTATCGTCTCTAACAGAAAGATCACTGCTTAATGCAGGACAAAGGTAATGCAGAAAGCTCCTTTCGGAGCTTTCTGCATTACATTTGTCATGCATTAAGCTGTCACCTTTCTAATAATGCTAAAACAGCTTCGTTTACAGTGGACAGGTGACAACAGTGGCTGTTTAACACATGTTTGACGGTTCAACCAATGACTTAATTATGAATGCACGGCACAGAAAACACGACCTCTAGAAATCAATATGAGACAAACCTATGTATAGCGACAATTAAAAATATTTATATGTGTCTATATCTGGCCTGGTTTTGTACATGTACATGTAATATAACTCTCAATAAATTTGATTCCATTGCTAAAATAGGAAACAAAAACTCATGTTCAGTTTAAAGCATTTTGTGATCCTGAACAGACACGGTTTCTATCTGAATCCAAACTGTTTGTAAATATAAACGATGCCACGCCTAGCATGTCAAAGGTTCAGACAGATAGACACTTAACCCTTTCACTCTTAATGACGTCAAAAAGCGCGTTTGCAAACAGTTTGGATCCTGATTGCAGATCTTTTCTGTGTAATATTTCTTCAAAACTTCCATTGTATTAAACTGCTACCTGTTATAAAGTAACTCGGCGAGTCGTCATACCATGGTGAGAAATTTGACAATTGTTTCGATAAACAGAAAAACATCTCTATTACGGTCACAAACTTTCGTTAATCATTAGTTGTTTACAACATGTGACTGCTTAAAGCAAAGTGAATAAACAAACAGAAAGCTCCTTAAGGAGCTTCCTGTTTTACTGTCACCTTGCTTTAAGCTGTCACCAGTCTATTATACAAGAAAACACAATCAACTAACCTTTGTTTTAGTGGTCGTAATGGATAGGTTTTTCTTTACATCATTCAATAAATTTAGTGCTTATATTATTTATGAATATTCCTGTAAACATTTAAGAAACATCAATACGAATCGTATAACGGTTAAAATCCCGATCAATGGGTTACTCTGCGTCTGATCTGCATCCAAACTGTTTGCAACACAGGGCTATTCGATTCAATAACCTTTACTCGAGTTGTCAAACATTTTGGATCCAGATCAGACGCAGAGTTACTCGGTGTCTGATCTGAATCCAAAATGTTTGCAAAATGATTGTCTATCAAGTTCTCGCTAGACGGAATCGTGGATAAACATAGGATAGGCTGAATGAAGAGCCGAATCGATAGTTTTAGTCATGTTTCTTGCTCGAATTCATATTTCAGTCCGTTATGATTAATTTTAAATGTTAGGAGCCGAATCTTCGTGACTGAACAAATATGCTCGTGTGTGCTTATGCATGGAATTTTGTATTTGTTAAACGGTGATATCGACCGGTTGCTTTTGTTTTCAATTAACCCGTAGAGTATGGGAGACAGAACTCTTTCGCCAATTAACGCGTTTATGCTTAAACTATTTCGCCCGTAGCAAACATTTTGGAGCCAAATCAAACGCCGAGTCATAAATGCACCATAAGATTTTTTCTATATCCATTCAGATGGTAGCTTAAAGCAGACTGAGAGTAAAGCAGACTGAAGGTCTTTATAACTAGAAACAGGCTATGGGGTCTTAATAAACAGTCTGTTTAAACATTAAATAGTTCAGTGAACTGGTAGGTTTCAGCATTTTAAACTACAGATAACTAGGTCATGATGACGTTATATGACAACCTGCTTAAATTTTAAATACCCCAGTGTACAGGTGAATGTCAGCATTTTAAATGTAGACAAACGTCTATGAAAATTAAAATCATTCCAAAAAGCGAATAATTTATTTTTCATAATGACCCTAAGAGGCTCAAATACTAGATCGGAGCAATTCCATAATTCTATGTAGATAAATAGAGCATAGTGACGTCATTAGAAAATCTGTTTAAATTTAAGTAGTTAGTACACAATGGCCAACTTTATAATAGATCGACCAGACTGTTTGACACTCTAATTAAATTTCCTGAAAAAAATGTGGGAACATTTCTTTTGACAAGTTGCTGTAGATGAATTTTGTAAACAAGAAAATGTTTTGAAAAAACCACCATGCATAATTATTCAGTGCTCCCTCCCAACAACGGCCCTACCAACAACGACTCCCTCTTTACAATAACCATTGCCGTAGTTCCCTAAAAAGGACAATTATGTCCAACCTATTCACGACTGCAATGTCGTCTTCTTAAAATTGTCGTCTGCTGTTTTTCTCAAAGTTACATAATGGGACATTTTGACAGAAAAAAACTTAATGACGAATGACATACAGCTTAAATTTAGATCAGACGCCGCATTACACGGCGTCTGAACTGGATGCAAGCCGTTTTACAAATGTTCCTCCCTATAGCGACTCCATCCGAACAGCGCACACAATTTTGTCTTCCGTTGGATTTCGTTGTAGAAAGAGGGAACGCTGTAATTATGTTCTACCATTGACGACGAGCAAGAACTCAGGCGTTGGAGGTTAATTCATCGTACGTGGTCCCTTAGTGAGAACAAAACGAATGCGTAAACAATCTCCTATTCGAAGATTTCTGCATTATGTTCACTCTGTTTTAAGGATATCTTCATGGACATTATATCGTGAACTCATTCATACATGAAACTTTTGTTGGACAATTGCAAATTCCAATTAAGTTAAGTAAATTTATGACTATATACAGTGGAGAATCTGTTATTCTTTCCCGTTTAAACGCAAACGTACGCAAACGCAAAGCGCTAAAACGAAGAAAAGAACAACTTTTGGACAATTCTGATAATTCTTGTTTATCTTGGTGGCAAACAGTTTGGAGCCTGATCAGACGCCGGATTACCCGGCGTCTGTTCTGGCTCCAAACTGTTTACACTGCAAATAATAGTTTTAGCGTAAACGCGTTTATTGGGAAAGAATAACAGATTCTCCACTGTAGGATTATAGTGTTGTTTTCTGTAATATATTATATAAATATTAGATGGCAGTTTGCGTGACATTCAAATTGTCAACCCGAGAAACAGCATGTCACCCCGAGGCGTAGCCGAGGGTGACATTCTTGTTTTCGAGGGTTGACAATTTGAATGTCACGCAAACTGACATCTAATATTTATTTTATTACACCGAGCTTATCAACCCTGGCTTTGGAATCGTTTTATTCGTCTTTTATAAAATGTGTTGTGAACACCAATTTAGCGCGGACATGTACATAACGCGGGAAATGACGTCACCGTCTTACGACGTCACATTGTTTATAATTATATTACAAGTAAACAAAGAAGAACGTTATGATAAGTAAATTGAAGAAACAGCGTCTTTACATTGTCTAGGTGGCAAATATCCTCTTCCGAAATTATGGCAAATCGTTAAGGAATGGACAAAAGGAAGCAACTTGTACAGAAAATGCCAAAAGTTGATTATAAGTTACCACTCTTTAAAACGTTCCAATGTATCCAATAGCGATTGGCATGTCAAGGCTGACAGTACGTTTTCGGACGTAGTAAAAAAGTAATGTCCTTTAGAATGACGTCACAAAAAGAATATCATAAAGAGTGACAGTATAGATGTAAAAGACATGCAAAATGTTAACTGTAGGTCTATGGGAATTTAACATTGTAACTCAAAGCGAGGTGTAATAATGCAAAATGGCAAACAATGTAAACCCTAAAGGATCTATATGTTCTGGGTCTACACTGTTTGCATATGACAACAGTACTCTTCGCGTGAACACAATTAGTATTTTACGTGTATTCTCGTCAATAGGGTTGGTGTGTTAACAATGTGTAGATTTTTTGTTTAGTTTTATCAATTGACTCAGAACAATTATTTTACTTACTTTGAATATTTCTGCCAATTTTAGGCTACCATCGGCTAGAATTTAGAGAAAATGTTTGTTGTGTATATTCACTTGTATAAAGTGGGACTTTTTTTCTTCAGTGTTAGAATACATTAAAAACGTAAAAGATGTATATATGGAGTAATGGGTTAAATAAGGGAAATGACATATCCTCCACTATATGTAAGTCTATGAATGATCTTCTCTCCAAATAACCCTTTCACTCTCAATGACGTCATTAAACACCCTTTGCAAATAGTTTTGATCCTGATCAGACGCCACGTTTCGCGGCGTCTGATCAGGGTCATAACTGTTTGCCACTCGTTTTGAAAATTAAGTCAGTATACCGCCATACATCTAAATTTGAAACGATATTGCAGACAACAATATTTAAGCAGACGGCATTATGGCGGTGAAGGGGTAAAAAACTCACGACAAATGTGATCATTAAAGGGTGAAACACACCCAGTCAGGAAACACTAAACTGTCCAAAGTACGAACATCACCAATGCGCTCAGTGCAATATTATTGATACAGCACGGCACGTGACCTTTAATGCAACAAAAGTGCACGTGCTATTCGTTCGGTGTTTTATCCGAAGCAAAATAATCGATCATCCCACAAAATACCACCACCTGATGCTATGTCAAAGAACAGCTTACACTTATTGTGCAATACTATTATTTAGCTCTAAACCAATTATTATAAAGCGTTTAATATGAGTGAGATCGTTTTCAAGCTTTCGATTGGTCAGATTTGAGCATTCTGCTCAAATCTTACCATTCAAAAGCTTAAGAACGATCCTATCCTCTACTCAAACATTATTATTTAAGCATATTCGTTTTTTGAAAACAAAAAAAATTCTATGGCGAACACTTGCACACCATTTAACATGGTTTTTGATCCGCGATAGCGCAGCGCAGCGTAGCGTTTTCGCGGATTCATGTATACCAAATTCGCAAAGTAACACATTTCTTACTGCAAAACTGACTACAACCAAATCTAACAAGAAAATAGTGCTTGCTTTTAGAAGTGATCTATGCTTTGATAGCACTATACATGTGGGTTGAAGTAAGTTGTATCTCTTCTAATTAATTTAATATGAGATTTTTCAATGTTTTCCGGAAGGTCAGAATATGTCTTTTGCTTTATTTTTAAGAAAATGTTGAATAGTATTCATTCGCGAAAATCGCTGATGTCCGTTTTACGAAGCATACTCGGTCCTGTCCGTATAGCCAATAGTTTCGACCGACGAGTATAACGGGGAAAGCCGAGCAGCTGTTCGTATTACATTGCGAAAATCGCCGATGTCCGTTTTACGAAGCATACTCGGTCCTGTCCGTATAGCCAATAGTTTCGATCGACAAGCATACGGGGAAAGCCGATCAGTTATAACGGGAAACGTCTAATCTGGTTTCCGGTACTGTAGGATTATGTGCGTGTTAACCGGGAACCAGAACGAGATATTTTACGTGGGTAAATAAAACATGCCATTTTGCTGAAGTGAAAATTAACCTTAGCAGAAAGAAAAACACGAAGAGGAGATAAGCAAATTGTTATTTGCTCAGAGAGATTGTCGACGGAATTACTTCAAAGTAAGTACGTAGATATTGGTCGTGTTCGAATCATTGAGTTTGTTGACATCGAAAAGTGGGCGGAGCAAATGCGCGAAGATTTACTGATGACAATGATTTTGGCCCGACTCAAATAGAAATTGTGGTCAACGAAAACTTTATATTAGTGTTTTCTTCTGACATATCAGAGTTATTTAAAAGGGATGATCACCGTACTCGTTGATTTCCGTACAGTTAGCCAGGGATACGGAAAGCTGTATTTAATTTACGCACAAAAAGCCTCGTGTAAAAGCCTTTAAGGATTCTACGACGTATTGATACAGATACAATAATTTATTGTGCGTAATGTACAGTAGTCTTTATAGTAGAGAAGAATAAACGCAAACACAATCACTGACAATGCACTAAACTGTAGATGTTTTATTTGATCTTTTTAATCTGGTTCAGGTTGGCAAACAGATTGGAGCCTAATCAGACGTCAGGTTACCCGGCGTCTGTTCTGGCTCCAACCTGTTTGCAATGGACATAATAGTTTTTAGCATTTTATAGGATTCTACGACGTTCTATATTCAGATTCAGATTCATAAACACGTTTATTGAGAATGAATAACATATCAGTAAAATTAGCGCAGCTGTCTCTTGCTGCACGAGGATCATGCTGAATATCTCAAGTTTGAAAGTGTGCAACTATATAGATCCGATGTTACCTTGCTTACCATTATTAACTATATTGTTCTAAAAATAACTTTGACAAGTCAGAAACATCGAACAATACTTCCGGACAAAAGGAAATGAATAAAACACCCTTTAAAAACAGTCGTAATGCCCCCAATTTTGATAAAGGCAGCGGCTAGACGTCCGGAACCTGACAGCTAGCCAACCGTCACAGGACGGGCTAGACGTCCGGAATAAATTTCTTTCAGGAAATATACTGCTTTATATGTGGGTTAGTGCCTGGGTATATTTAAAACAAGTTGAAACAAAACTAAATGCATTTAATTTTCCATAAAACAACAGAGAGCAATAACAAATCACATTTATATAAAGGAATTAAATTACCTTCACTTAAGACCAACGTTCGCATCCGCCAGTTTAATTGGTAATAGACTGTTGCCCTGACTTTGTCGTTATTAGATTAGCACGCAGGACATTTTTGTTGATTTTATTGTAATTTATGCATGTAAATATCATACTGAATGTTAAAATTAGAGATTGAAGTTAAATATGCCGAAAGTATTTCAAATGGATGGACTACGTATGATATCAATACGTTGATTATCGCCAAATCTAATTATCACAGCCGGTATCTCCATGTCCACGTGGCTAGCAGCAAACTGTGAATGTATCGGAAATAACATTAACAAAGCCATGCAAAAAAAATCCATTGTTATTAACAGTTAAGCATCGGCATAAAGTGGCATTTAGAGTAAAAGTTTGAGTAATACATGTATTTATGAAGGTCATTATATTTCGAAAAAAGGAAGACCTTTCCATTACCATAGTTCGCTGTGAAATTCTAAGTTGGAGATATTTCTCTGACATTAAGGAAAACAATTAAAAAAGGGAAACATTCTGTCGTGGACGTCATGTACATTTTTTCGAACGTGTCAGTTTAGCGAAAGGTACAGGTCTTCAATCATCAATTAAAAATGCCTGCGAGAGTGCGGTTTTCCTACTAAGGTGGGGACAAAATACGGCAACAACGACAATGGCGGATGCGATCGTAGCTCATAGTGACGGTAAATTAATTCCTTAAAGTGTGACTTGTTTCTGTTCTCGCCGATTTTCTGAAGTTCAAAATTGTATTTAAGGTTGTTTGCCATATATATCCAGGCACTAACTCACGTAAATTATGCAGTATATCAGGGGTGTAAAAATCTTTCAAAAGCTACTCGCCCTGTAGGGCTAGTTGCTATTGAAATCCACTCGCCCTCTGCAACTTTTGCTCGTCCGTGAATTTTCATATATAATTCATATGTACTAAAACTTTCACAATTTTCTTATTCGTTTATTTAAATTCGAAAATATCAACATATAGAAACGCACTGTTTAACTTTAACTGTTTCAATTCTTGTGGGTCTTGTCATCGTTTCGACATCCCTGTTAATGCCGCTATTTTACTACGAAAACGACTGAAGATAGTTTTGTTAGGTTGTTTACATTTTGACAAGTAGCGGGAACTAACGGTGCTTCCGGTTTTTTCGGCATGTAAAATTTTGACTCGTTCAAATTAGGTACGAAATCGTCGAAGCTTTATATTAAGAAATGTTTGCAGTTTGACAGATGATTGAATAATAAAACACGTTATAACACTGTTATTCATACTTTAATTTTATAATTCGAATAAATATTTGAACCACCCCTCGATACTTTCAACACAAATAAACCTTTTTTGGCCGAAACTTTCGTACTTTGAAGGCCGAATAATATAAAGAAGAAACAAGCAGGTGCCTGTGAATAGGAACGCCTCCAAACTCGTTGTCGATAATAGTGAAATGCAAAACATTGTAGAAAATGTGTCGTTGATGTTGACACACGCAGAGAACTTCAGCCGTTTTAATTTGCACTCTAATTACACTGCCCAAAAGATCCACTCGCCCTTAAGGTCGAGTATATATTTGAAAGCACTCGCCCGACTTCAAAACCTACTCGCATTGGCGAGCGGGCAAGTGGAATTTGACACCCCTGTATATGCTCTGACGAAAATCTATTCCGGACGTCTAGCTTACCCTCACAGGGCAGGCTAGCCCTCCGGAACCGGACGGCTATAGCCACTTCCTTTTATAAACGCATATAATGCCATGCGGTCTGGATCCATTCGATTAATTGAGGTCTTCATGTTTGTTTTATCTAGAGACACAAATCACATGGTATAAACATGGTCACGTGACTAAATCATCGCTCGATTTTAGGGTTTGTTAACATTTTGTCAACGGAAAACATCAAGTTAGTGTTGATTCGAATAGAACTTGTTGACAACTATTCCAACTAACGCGAGTGTTTACACCCCAGAGGCCACACATTTTCTCCAATCTTTCTCAAACTTGCTCAGGTTGTATATTACCATAAGAATTTAGATGAGTTATCTACCTTTAAATTGCTGAAAATGATATATTTAACACTGTGTTTTCACTCCAGAGGCCACAATATCTACTCAAGCTTTCTTAAACTTGCTCAGATTGTATATGAACATACAAGTTCAAATAAAGGTGATTATGGTCGAAATCAGACAAATAGGTCAAGAGTTATCTACCTTTGAATTGCTGAAAATGCCGTATCTAACAGCATTTACACTGTTTCAACTACAGTTTTGAACAGATTTTGATTATTCTTGCACACAATGTATATAGCTATAGGTTCTCAAAGGAGTGCAATTATTGTTTAAAACTTATTGTGACAATATTTATCTGCCCTTGATATACTTTGAAATGCTAAAAAAGGCTTCATTTCAGTATTGTTTAGTGTCTAGTTATCAGCCCTTGATGTACTCTACTATACTAGAATTATGAGGTTGTATTCCAAAATGGTTTACATGCTATACTGCAAATTTGAATAGATCTAGATGAAAACGGGTGAAACAGAAAGGTAAAGCTATCAGGCTTCAGTACAAAAGGTGAGCGATATCAGGGCCTTCAGGCCCTCTTGTTCTATATTTAGAATCAATGTATTATAAATGGAATCTGTCTCAACCTTACTCACCATAATAAAATATCTGTCTTGTCCAACCATAATTGATTGTTTATCAAGGTGGCTTGCCTAAGGACTGCCTTTGGAGACCTCTGATCTGGAGCAACACTGTTTGCATAGTCATGTGTACCTTCAGAGGTGCACAGTTTGTAAACGACGAGTAAACAAATACTCATTACTAGTCCTGATTGGATGTAAATGAGTGTCTATCCATTTTTCCTAATTTGTTGATATTGCTTTGGTTAGCTCTGATTAGCTGTAACTTTTGTTTCATAACCCCATGAAAAAAATAATTCAGGCCGCGCCTTGTCAGGACTACTTTCTCTTAGTCCAACAGTTACTGCTCTCCAAGAGCGCTGCATGAAGCAGGACGCCGAATGATGTCATTGACTTAACTGCAAAACAATGTCGCGTTTTGGCGGAAAATATATATGGCGAAGGGACTACAACCTACGTTTTAAAGTGTTAAATAATGAACACTCGTGTCAGATTCTCTATTTAACCCTCTTAAATTCAGTAGTGATATTAAATTATGAGGAATAATTGGGAACATTTATTGTATTCATGGAGGTATGAAAAAAAACCTGGACACACTTTTGTATGAAACCGCTTCGCTTTCAATATATTTAAAAGAAGAATTTTTAGAAAACTCAGAACTATACACAGCAAAAATAGAAACTTTACATTGGATTCTAATGTGTATATTTCTGTCTACAAACACAATTTTTCAGAAGCTTAAGTTAGTGTTATTCGAAACTTTGGATCAATGTCTGCAATTTCTCAACAATGGTGATGAAAAAAAATCCAAAAGCAACGTCGTTATTTGACGTCAAAATGCAAAGGGGTCGATTTTAAAATTATCAGAGATGTGAACGTGTACGCAAGATGTGTTTTATTCATTTTACTGTTTCATTTTAAGTGATCGACT
Source organism: Gari tellinella (assembly GCA_922989275.2). NCBI lineage: Eukaryota > Metazoa > Mollusca > Bivalvia > Cardiida > Psammobiidae > Gari > Gari tellinella. The sequence continues at coordinate 34,799,495 of OV277872.1, forward strand.
TTTTTTGCATAAAGACAGTTTAGTCATAAGTTAAGATCTGTCCTGTATACGGTCTACTGGTACGGATAGGACGTAAGAGTGTGGTCGTCTCTATGTGACGTCAACGATCTCCGAGTCCGACGATCCCAGACATAACCCGTAGCTCTCAGTCTGTAACGAGTAGTTAGGATATGAATTGTCTATCTTATGCGTCCAAAATGACGCGCAACATCAGTTACTGACGCAACCAAAGTAAGCATGCCAAATGGCCTGATATCTGTGATTTTTAGCTCACCTGAGCTAGCTCAGGGTGAGCTTTTGCAATCCTTGAATGTCCGTCGTCCGTCGTGCGGCGTCAACAATTTCAGTGTTTACACTCTAGAGACCACAATATTAATCCAATCTTTCTCAAACTTTCTCAGATGGTATATTGCCATAAGAGTTCAAATGAGTTCGATTATGGTTAAAATCGGACAAATATGTCATGAGTTATCTACCTTTGAATTGCTGAAAATGCCATATTTTACAGTGTTTACACTCTAGAGGCCACAATATTTATCGAATCTTTCTAAAACTTGCCCAGATTATATATGACCATAAGAGTTCGGATGAGTTTGATTTTGGTTGAAATCTGACCAAAAGATAAAGAGTTATCTACCTTTGAACTGCTGAAAATCCCATATTTAACAGTGTTTACATTCTAGAGTTCACAATTTTTATCCAACCTATCTCAAACTTGCTCAGATTGTATATTACCATAAGAGTTCAGATGAGTTTGATTATGGTTGAAATCAGACTAATAGGTGGAGAGTTATCTACCTTTGAATTGCTGAAAATGCCATATTTAAGGTGGTTCGACAGCGGGCGGGCCGCATTTCGAGTTCCGGAAATGCTGATGACTTTCACCTGATCTTTGCGGCACATGCTTATAGTAGAAAATGTAGATAAAGAAAAGTTTGAACTGCTTCAGTGTCTTCTCTGTTAGCGCAGTTGATACGGTGATTGACTTGCAATCCAAATGTTCTAGGTTCGATTCCCACTCGCTTCAAAAAATTTTTTTTAACAAATTCTCCGATTTTAGTGACTAGTCAATCCATAACGCAGTGATCAATGGACAGGCTATGTTAAGCCACGTAATAATGAATAATATCAGATGCAAGTATAGTCATGTGACAGCTAAATTTGTGAGGATTATAGCCTATATGACAGATGGCAGCTTAACAAAGGACAAAGGTAATGCTAAAAGATAGATCCTAAAGGAGCTTTTATGCATTACTTTTGTTATGCATTAAACAGTCACTTGCCTTTAAAGATCTACAGGCTAACGTATTCAATGGTCCCTTATTAAAGGTTTGACTTAAGGTATTATTTAGAGCTGACGGCATTTTAAAGTTGAACTCAAGGGAGGTTACTCGTTTTGTGTTAACATTTTGTCAGAATTTCAGGAAAGCATGTATAAAATGCAAATTCCACTGTAGATTTTCATTAGATTTGTGTGACTAGTAGAATTAAGTTATATCTATCTAATAAGAGTAAAATTAGTGTATGTTAAACAGCTAGATTTTTTGTAATTTGAGATTTTCAGAATTTGACTTTTTTAAAATATTGATATTTCCAGAAAATATGTTATGAAATACTTTTGTTTGCCCACTATCTTATAGTCTATGTACAGTTTACTTGAATGTACAGAAATTATTGAGTTATATCATTTTATAAAGAAATTATTCCTGTTTATTAAAAAAGGAGCTTTTCTCGACAAAAGGTCCTCTCAGGAAAAAACGGCACTGTAACTTTTTTTTATATTAACGATTTTTCACTCTCCATATGGTATATTTCAATTTAATCAAGGTTTCAAAGAATTCTGACACAGAATAAGCTGACCCGCGAACCACCTTAAGGGTGTTTACACTCTAGAGGCCACAAATTTTATCCAATCTTTCTCAAACTTACTCAGATTGTATATTACCATAAGACTTCGGATGAGTTCAATTATGGTTGTAATCGGATCAATAGGTTGAGAGTTATCTACCTTTGAATTGCTGAAAATGATATACTTAACAGTGTTTACGCTCTAGAGGTCACAATATTTATCCAAGCTCTCTCAAACTTGCTCAGATTGTATATGACCATAAGAGTGCGAAAAAGGGTGATTATGGTTGAAATTGGACAAATAGATCAAGAGTTATCTACCTTTGAATTGCTGAAAATGCCATATTTTACAGCGTTTACACTATTACAACTACAGTTTTCAATGGATTTTGATTATACTTGTACACAAAGTATATAGCTATACGTTCTTGAAGGAGTGCAACTATTGTTGAAATCTAATCATTGTGGCAATAGTTACCTGCCCTTGATGTACTTTGAAATGCTAGAAAAAGGCTTCATTTCAGTATTGTTTAGGCTCTAGTTATCTGCCTTTGATGTACTCTCTTATACTAGAGTAGGTCGACAAATTTGACTGGATTTAGAATAAAACGGGTGAAATTCAAAGGTAAAGCTATCAGGCTTCATTACAAATGGTGAGCGATATCAGGGCCTTCAGGCCCTCTTGTCATAAAACTGTGGCATCTCATTTTTGAAACGCAGGTGTTTACAAGTTTGTTTTTTCGGTGTTTGGCTAAAGTCTGTGTGTGCCGTGCTGCATTAAATAAACTTTCAAAAAACCTGACTAGGTCAACTCGCCGTCAGTGTTAAATACTGGAAGTGGAAAGCGTGCTTCGTTGTGCACAGTACAAATTAGCGAGAGTGTGGCTCTTTATAGTCTTTATCGATAACTCAATTGTGAAATGTGTGTATATTTTATGACACGTATAGTACCTCATTTAAACATCGCTTAAACCGGCTCTAAAGTATGTAAAGTTTCTATTTTTGTTAAGTTAAGTAAATTAAATGAAAACAAGATTTGTTTGCAAAACGCTATGCCCCCTTATGTGACAGGTCTCTTAAAAACCGTGACCTTTGTCTGACATTACCCAACTTGTACTCAAGCAGGTACATGTAATCAACAAATTACAGAATAAAAATAATAGATCTATCTTAAAATATTCTCATCATTCATGAAAGAATTAAATGCAATTCAACTGCCTTTTAAAGATGGAATTTGACACTGGCTACATTTCAAATTCTTTACCCCTGTGAATCAAGCAGTAGATCCATCTTGGTGCAAAATGTACCTTAAATTGAATTCTGCTTAATCATTTGATGTATACCCCTCTGTAACCAGGACTAAACAATACTTATTGATGGAACAAAAATAGCTGACAACTTACAGCACAGTGAAACAATTAAAAGCAGAAAACATATTTAAATGCTCTCTGCTTTACTTTCATCTTTCTTTAAGTGACCACCTGCCTTATACAATAAATGATTACTGTAGCCTCAGTTGTGGCTACAGAGTGGTTTACTGAATTGCAAAACCTCATCCTTGGCAACTCTCAAGACCTTCACTCTTTGATTTATATTGGTTGTTTATTGTGAAAACTTACACATATTTTTTAACTACATGTATTTCAACAGGGGAAATGGTAACATGGTATGGATGGATCCCATGGATGAGTCAGATTGTATGGAACCACAGCACTAAATGGGTCATTTAGCAGTAAGCACCGATGGATGATGAGGGATGAAGAGATGAAGATGATTTCAGGACAGCTGATTTCATCTAATCTCATTGATTGTGATGAAGGGCATGGTAACATCACACTAACATGGTACCAGACCTTTCAAGGGGAATTCAACAGCCATACAATAAGGTAAATTATTGCTTCTTTCTTTAAAAAACTACATAAATTTAGAAAAAGTTAAAACTTATACACCAGTCAGCTGAGGTTAGCCTTTGTTAGCTGCTAGCTCAGGGTGATTTGCAATCCTTGAATGTCCGGCGTCCATCATCCATCGTGTGTCGTCCGTCATCCGTCGTCAACTATTTTAGTGTTTACACTCGAGAGGCCACAATATTTATCCAATCTTTCTCAAACTTGCTCAGATGGTATATTGCCATAAGAGTTCGGATGAGTTTGGTTATGGTTGGAATCGGACTAATAGATCATGAGTTATCTACCTTTGAACTGCTGAAAATGCCATATTTAACAGTGTTTACACTCTAGAGGCCACAGTTTTTATCAAATCTATCGTAAACTTGCCCAGATTGTATATGACCATAAGAGTTCGGATGAGTTCGATTTTTGTTGAAATCGGACAAATAGACCAAGAGTTAACGACCTTTGAATTGCTGAAAATGCAATATTTAACAGTGTTTACACTCTAGAGGCCACAGTATTTATCCAATCTTTCTAAAACTTGCCCATATTGTATATGACCATAAGAGTCCAGATGAGTGCGATTTTGGTTGAAATCCGATGAATAGATCAAGAGTTATCTACCTTTGAATTGCTGAAAATGCCATATTTAACAGTGTTTACATTCTAGAGTTCAAAAATTTTATCCAATCTATCTCAAATTTTCTCAGATTGTAGATGACTATAAGAGTTCAGATGAGTTTGATTATGGTTGAAATCAGACGTATAGGACGAGAGTTATCTACCTTTGAATTGCTGAAAATGCCATATTTAACGATGTTTACACTCTTGATGCCACAAATTTTATCCAATCTTTCTCAAACGTACTCAGATTGTATATTACCATAAGACTTCAGATGAGTTCAATTATTGTTGTAATCGGATCAATAGGTCAATAGTTATCTACCTTTGAATTGCTGAAAATGATATATTTGTGTTTATGCTCTAGAGGCCACAATATTTATCCAAGCTCTCTCAAACTTGCCCAGATTGTATATGACCATAGAAGTTCGAAAAAGGGTGATTATGGTTGGAATCAGACAAATAGATCAAGAGATATGTACCTTTGAATTGCTGACAATGCCATATTTTACAGCGTTTAAACTCTTGCAACTAGAGTTTTCAATGGATTTTGATTATACTTGTACACAAAGGATGTAGCTATACGTTCTCGAAGGAGTGCAATTATTGTTGAAATGTAATCATTGTGGCAATAGTTACCTGCCCTTGATATACTTTGAAATGCTAGAAAAAGGCTTCATTTCTTTTTTTTTAGGCTCTAGTTATATGCCTTTGATGTACTCTACTATACTACAGTAGGTCGACAAACTTGATTGGATTTAGAATAAAACGGGTGAAATTCAAAGGTAAAGCTATCAGGCTTCATTACAAATGGTGAGCGATATCAGGGCCTTCAGGCCCTCTTGTTGAAATTGCAACATGGTGAAAAAACATGCTACTCATCTGGAACAGTTTTGATACAGATAAGGCACCACTTATGCGGGGCCTGATCTCGATCTACTCTGTTTGACACTCAGATTCTTATTCTGTTAGGTAAAATAGATTTTTAATTTATCATACAATACTGAGCATGTAGCTATTTTGTGTAGACTATGTGTAATAGATAATACATGTTAAGGGCTGTACCTTCAAGTACTTGAACCAGATACAAACTACCTTGGCAAACAGTGTAGACCCACATGCAAAATATGAAGTATCTATCAAATGTAGTTGCAAAGTCGTGGCCTGTGTCAAGTTCATCCTATTTGACCTTTAGTTGACATCTACATGGCCTTGACATTTGTCTGATTAACCAAAGTTGTACTGTTCTCAAGAGATTCTTAAGTGCACATGCCAAAATGAAGTCTCTATCACATGTAGTCACAAAGTTAAGGACTTATGGCCAATGTTACATTTTGCGTATTTGGCCTTTAAAAGCTGAGTCTCCTTAAAATGCAAAATAGTTTCGTATGTTATGTTATAATTTAGAGAGCCTACAAAGTACAGTATATAGTAAATAATTGAAAGAAAACATTTAAAAGACAAGTTAAAGGCAATGACTATGTGTTTGGGTCTTTAGATTGAAAAATAATAAGACAGTAATGTGTACAGTCCTGACACTAACAGTATAATTATTTTCATTTCAGTCCATGAAATCCAATATATAATTACGAGTCAGGGCTCCACATAAGTTGGAGTAATGAGACCAAATGCAGCTTTTCTTCACGTCAGCACCAACGCCTATGGTGTTACCATTCATTAGAATTGTCTCGAAAACAGGATTCTAATAAGTAGTCACACCACTGGGTTTAATGTAGACATAAAGAATTTTACTTTTCAGTTATCTGAAACCCTGTATGAGTAGAACTACGTCAACATTAATTTATAATCATTCTATTTTAGAACTTTAACTCCATTGATTGAATACATATACCAGACATGCTGAAAAATTCATGGGAAAGTACAAATAAGCCACAACCATGCCTTATTGATCACATGTTTCCATAACGCCAAATAAAACTTAACATTGCCTCCAAAATTCAGCTTACGCTTTATAAAGAATAGTTGAAGAATCTTCAACATAATCTCCTGCTTTTGCACAAGTAACTTTGCTAAAGCAGGAACTTGTGAGAGACCACTAGTGTCATTTTGTGGAATAAAATCTGCTATTTGGTCAATATGTTAAGTGGTACAAAAATTATAAAAGAAAAAAACAACACAAAAGTCCTGAGATGTTTCAGGCCTGTAGAAAGCCTTATGCATATGATAACAATCAATTATGTTTGTACTATCTATTGCAGAATCATCATAGCCTGTGTGGTGTTTCATAACCAGTGCAATTTTTGGAATGTTTCCCTGCCTGAAGTGGTAAACAATGTAGGACAAGCAGTAAACATGACATCCAGCAGTTTCCTATCCAAGATGGACTTTCATAAACAGAGTCAGAGACTATGATGCAAATTAAAACTGACTTTTTTCAAGGGCGAACAACATAATTATGTGCTGAATTTGAGTAATAAATATATGAACTGATTAGAGCGATGGATATGTTCAATTGGATGGAAATTCCATGTCAGCACCAAATCCTATGGTGTGGTTAAACTTATCTTTAGAATTGTCTCTTTGAACCAATTCTAATGAACAGTCGCACCATATGGTTTAATGCAGACATAAAGATTTAAGTTCTTGAAGTACTTCCCTTATGCGGAGCCCTGAATCCATGTTATTTATTTGAAAGAAAATTATGCTGTGATTTTTAACTAATGATTTTAATATAGTTTCTCAAAAAGCTGTTAAATTGAAACGTAAGGTTTACAACTTTATAGTGTTCACTGTTGTTGGTATTTTTAACTGCTGTGTATTATCAGAACTGATGAAATAGGAAAAAAAGCAAATTAAATATAAATTACAAATTTTTCCTGTTGTGTTTATAGATAATTCATAATATCTTGATACAGTATAAGTGCAAGTAAATAAAATCAGAATTGAAAGCCCGAGATAACCTTAATTTTAACAAGATCATGTTTTATACGCCCACCTCTAAAGGTGGTTGTATATTGGCGCGACCCTGTCTGTTCGTTTGTTCGTCCGTCAACATTTTGTTTGTCCGGAGATTTCTGGGTAAAATTTTGTAGGGATATTAATGAAACTTCACATAAATGTTATATGCATCAAGATCTAAAGCCGAGTCGAATTTTAGGTTCATTTGAATTTTTGTTACAGAATTATCTGCCCTTGATGTACTCAAATATGCTATAAAAAGCTTGTCCGGAGGTTTCTGGGGAAACTATTGGAGGGATATTAATGAAACTTCACACATGTGTTATGTGCATCAATATCAAAAGCTGAGTCAAGTTTGAGGTTCATTCAACTTTTCTTTACAGAGTAATTTGTCCTTGATGTACTCAAATATGCTATAAAGAGCTTGTCCAGAGTTTTCTTGGAAAACTATTTCAAGGATATTAATGAAGAGAGATTTTATGCATCAAGATCTGAAGCTGAGTAAAGTTTGAGATTTATTTGATATTTTATTACAGAGTTGTCTGTCCATGGTGTACTCAAATATTTAATAAAAGGCTTATTTGACAGTGTTAACACACTTAGCAACTACAGTTTTGAATGGATTTTGATTATGTTTGCCCATAGTATAATTATAGAAGTATAAGTTCATGAAAGGGTTAATTATTATTGAAATCGGATCATTGTGCCAAGAGTTATCTGCCCTTGGTGTATTCAGATATGCTAGAAAATGCTCTATTTCAGTATTGTTTATGCTCTCAGAGCTCTAAGTGTGTACAAATTAAAATGAAATTTGATAAAACTATATATTTCTTTGCCAGTGGGAGTATAATGTACCGCTTGCGGTGCTCTCGTTCTTTTTGTATGCGACATTTCACTCTCTGATGCTTATTTTGAATCTCGATGCCAACAATAGTTTCATTTACAGTAAAGCACATCTATTACAACCACTACATGAGGTCCAATTGTTGGTTTACAGTACAACTTGTCAAGTGGCTGCATTATGCAAGATTATTTAGATAAAAGTAAAGCAGAAAGCTCCTTAGGTGCTTTCTGATTACTTTCGCATTGCTTTACCCCTTTCCTCCATAGCCAAAAGTGCAAATCTCCTATATCCAACAGTGAGTGAACTACATTATGTCAAAACACTGACTGCTTAAAGTAAGATGAAAGTAACTTTTTGCAGGGAGCTCCTGCCAGAGCTTTTTGCTGAACTTTTATCTTGCTTTGAACTACCTCATGTGCACCACTGACTACTCATTACAATAAATTAAATTACTTATACTGCAACATAATGCAAGTTTTGCCCACACAGCATAAATCTATTTCGATTTCATTTTTATGCCCCGCACGACTTAGTCGGGGGCAAATCGTTTTTGATCTGTCTGTTTGTCTGTACACAACTTTTACCTTGGTCGTAACTTTTGAACAACAGTGAATAGAGACTTTATATCTGGCGTGTGTACTGACCTCAAGAAGCTCTTGAGGTCAGTACAACTTGGGTCATGTCTGGCAAAGGTCAAGGTCATTTAGAGGTAAACTCGGGTGAAATGGGAGATAACCCATCCTATATTATTTCAAGTGAATAGGAAGGGAGATAACTCATCATAGCTGGCCATAACTCTTTGATCATGTGATCATTTCTTAATTTAGAAATAAGTCCTCAATATGCCATTTGACTATAAAATAAAATGAAGTTGAAAATTGATTTTCAGTTCTGATTTTTTTTCTACCATCAATATTTTTCGGCTCTAAATGACCATTGGTGTCGATGGGCCATAAAACACTAATCAATCGATCAAAATCAATATAACATATGATCTTGTTCAGTATCAAACGGCAAGCTCATTCCAAACAAAACAGGCCACACTGAGTCTTGTCATTCCTGAGTTATCACCCTTGTTATATTTACATAAATTTTGTAAAATTTAAATATCTTAAACTTCAAACCTTGCATTCTTGTTAAATATCAAATGATAACTAGTTGCAACAAGACAGGTTACTGTTTATTTGAAACTTCCAATACTTGTTAAGTATCAAATGGGCAACTAATTACAACAAGGCCGGCAAAGATAGTGTACTTGTTTATACTTACTGATTGCTTTAAGTGCACTTAATAGGTGTAAAATCTTCAATACGTTCAATTAAACTAGATCATTTCACTAATCGCGGATCTCTCAGTGCTTTCAGCACTTTGATTTTTACATAGTGACGTCATAATTCGTATAACACTTTTACTGTCCTATTACCATCTGCTCAGAAATATCATCTAATTTATAACTAAATTTAGAATTTTAGCCACTTTAAATACGTATGCGGCGTCTGATCTGGAACCAACATGTTTGCAAGTGCCTATGGAGACGAACTTGTCAGTAAAGAGGTTAAAGACATCGTTTCTATATAATTGAGTTAATGTTGGTTGGACGTAAACTTATTCAATACCAAGATTTTAAAAGATTTGTATTAACCTCTTAGCTCACAGTGGATTCTTCCATGCTTATATATTGCATTAGTTCATTTTCTTTAAATGGTACCTGGTCTAAGTTTTCAGAGTCTACAGTGTTTGATGATAGGAATTTTCAATATTAAACAAAGCGAAAATGAAAATTTAGATCAGACACACCTTAGATAAACCAGGATTTCTTTTAAGACATTTATTGCCCTGGCTCTGTGGCGTTGTCTGACGACAAACGCCACAAAAATGGACCAATCCTATATATAAGCACGGAAGAATCCACTGGGTCCAAGGTTATAAAGCATCTGAGCTGAGTCTGTTATCGTTCTCAAGCATTTGATTGGTCAGATGTGAGCCTAGGCTCACATCTGACCAATCAAATGCTAGAGAATTACTTCAGATTTAGCTCAAAACCTTTACAACATTGGACCCTTGGCGCAAATAGGTTAATCAACTCAGGGAATTGTTGCAGACGACAATTTCAAAACATTCTCAGGGTTATGTTTTTGCTGATGTCATTTGTGACTGTTCATTTGTTTTATTCGCACTCACTGACCTGTATTAACATTCATGGCAGCAATGAACAATCGACATGAAAAGTAAATAAAATACACTTAGTCCTTTTGAGTTGTATTGCAGACAAGTACAGTGGAGAATCTGTACCCAAACGCAAAGTACTAAAAGTGGTCGTTATAGAGAGGTTTTACTGTACACGATTTAAGCCATGTACATGTGCATGTACAGTGGAGAATCTGTTATTCTTTCCCGTTAAACGCAAACGTACGCAAACGCAAAGCACTAAAACGTAAAAAAGAACAACTTTTGGACAATTCTGATATTTCATGTTTATCTTGGTGGCAAATAGTTTGGAGCCTGATCAGACGCCGGGTTACCCGGCGTCTGATCTGGCTCCAAACTGTTTGCACTGCAAATAATAGTTTTAGCGTAAACGCGTTTATTGGGAAAGAATAACAGATTCTCCACTGTAGTATCGAATAGTATACTAATACACTTGTTTTGAAATGACGTCAGTTATACTTACTTGAATCAAATTTTGAAACGATATTGCAGACAGCAATATTGCAGCAGGCGACAATATGGCGTACTTCGAATACAATCATTATTTGCAAACAGTTAAGATTCTGATCAGATGCCACACTATGCTTCGTACTGCGAACAGTATCGATTTTTTATGGCATTGCCGTTTGTTGCAGGACAATGTCGTTTTATACATGACATTGTCGTTTATTCTAGGACACTGTATTTTGTTGCAGATTAACGTCGTTTATTGTAGGAAAATGTCGTTTGTTACATGATATTGCCGTTTATTTTAGGACACTGTATTTTGTTGCAGGATAACGTCGTTTATTGAAGGAAAATGTCGTTTGTTACAGTACATGGTCGTTTATTGTAGGGCACTATGTTTTTAAGCAGGATGATGTCGTTTATTGTATAAAAATGTCGTTTGTTACAGTATTATTGCCTTTATGTTAAGGCACTGTACTTTGATGCTGGATAACGTCGTTTATTGTAGGAAAATGTCGTTTGTTACATGATATTGCCGTTTATTGTAGGACACTGTATTTTGTTGCAGGATAGCGTCGTTTTTTATATGGTAGTGTCGTTTGTTACATGATATTGTCGTTTAATGTAGGACATTGTATTTTGATGCATGATAGCGTCGTTTATTGTAGGATAATGTCGTTTGGTACATGACATTGCCGTTTATCGTAGGACACAAACGCCATATTATGTTGCGTCTAATCTGAGTTTGCATTGTTTGCCTACGTCCATTATAGTGAACGCTAGGCACAGATGGTTTAATTTAATTATATTAAAGTACATAGAAGTTCATTTAAAACTACTGAGGGCATTGCAATTAACTAACTCTCTAATATCCATTGAAGAACATAGCCGTGTATTTAATCCTTTCACTCTCAATGACGCCTAAAAGCGCGTTTGCAAACAGTTCGGGTCCTGATCAGAAGCCGCGTACACAAACTGTTTAACACTCATCGATATCTACTAAGCTAAGTCAGACAACCTTAAATCTGACTTTGAAAAACGTTTGCAGACACCAATTCTGAAGCAGACAATAAAGCGGTGAAGGGATAAAAATCCCCCGAGTAATTTGATCAAGGGAGAGTTAAACTTCACTGCTATTAAGTCGTCTGCTTGCAACAATTTTCGTCGCTGTAATTCCTGAAAAATTATTTTTAGTTAACTTGATTTAAGAAATATTGAAATGGGTGTCGAACAATTTGTATCCTGATTAGACGCCCCAGCATGCGTCGTCTGATCAGGACACAAACTTTTTGCAAATATCTATCGCACTCGAAGCAAGGCAGTGAAGAGGTTAAGTTAATTCAACTCTACTTAAGGAAAGTGTTATGTACTAAATGCATTTAAAGTACACTCAAGGACATTGTGACTAATTAAAGCTTTTTTTTACATCCTTTGAAGGACATTGTCATGTATCTACGTTAAATTTTTAATTTTAAACTTTTTCTACAGTCATTTGAGGATACCGTCATGTATTTTAGGGAAGTTAACTTATTAATGCACATTGTTACACATTAAAATGAATTTAAATCAACTTACGGACATTGAAACAATTAATAGTTTACATTGTACATGAACTGAATGACATTGCCACCTAAGCTTAATTAAATGTATCACATAACTTGCGGTCTAGGAGAGGAATAAAGCTGTTTTATAAATATCGTAATCCACTAGTCAAATATCGTATTTTGGGCTTCGGCCAACCATTTTCGCCAAGGCTCGCGTCATATTATTTTAGTCAACTCGTTTATTACTGAACATGATAAACAGTGAGCACTCATGTAAGATCCTCTATTTATGGATGGACATTGTTTTATATATTAAGGTTTGATCAGGCCCCAAGCTGTTTGCAATAATTGTCTCGGCTCGAACACGTTCATTTGGGAAAGAATAGCTTCTCCTTCACTGTACTTTATTTGACCAGTCTGGGTATACACTGTTTACTCAGTATCCCCTGAAACTTCCAATGGACAGTTCAAGATTGCAATAAAGTCTAGTCCATTTTTAGACTATTAAGGGTTTTTTTTGTAATAAATTGCAAAATGACAAACAATGAAGTCCCTGATCAGAGGGCTCCTGCAGGAGCCCTCTGATCAGGGACTTCACTGTTTGTATAGGATAAGTGTACTCTTCAAAGGTGCACCTTTGGTAAAGGACGCATATAGGCGTCACTAGGGCTCGATGAGTTAACCAGGTCCAATGACGCGGATCCGACGATTGCGGAGACGTTAATGTTGAATCTAGTACGGCAAAGCCAAGTTTTGAGCTTAGTGGCAGAAAGGCAGCTTATAACAATTTGCTTGGAGAAAAACGATTTGACGTTTAAATCTGTTTACACTGACGATAACGCTCAGATTCTGTCTAAACCTGGCAAACGATACCTTTGCCGCTGGCGTTTCCTCAAATTTTAAAAGTAGACAAGCAACAGTTAGGAATGTTATGCAGTACGTACAGAGCCAAGATCCGTCTGAATAGAGATTTCATCTAATGATTAGAAATTATTCACGTTATATGAGCCACTTTCTAAAATGAACGTCATCCAAGATTAATATTTGTTTTGCTATATATGTACATGTGTGTATTTCTTCAAGATTTGCTCTACACTAACATTCAGTTAAACTTCTTTCCTTTCCGTTTTAACCTTTCTCATATTCTTATTTTTCTCTGATACATGTATCTCCCTTTCTGAAACTCTCTCGAAGAATTCCATAGTGTTACATTCGCTTGGACACTACCTACTGTTAATCAGAAATCTGTCTGTATGTCTGTTCATCTCTCTGTCTGTGTGTCGTTACGCTCGTCCATCGCCCGTATTCTGTCTGTCTGTCCGTCGTTACGCTCGTCAATTGCCCTCTGTCTCTGTCTTTCCTCCTCTTTCTATCTCTCTTTGTCTGTCTTTCTCTGTCTCTCTGTATGTCTCTCTCTATCTCGCCCCTCTCTCTCTCCTTGTTTCCAGATCTCGTTTGCTCACTCTCTCAGTCTGTCTATTAATTCATAACTTTCTCTCACTGTTAAAATATAGTGTCCGTTTCCAAAATCTAAATTCTCATTTATATAATTATATAATTCCCTTTGGTTTAAAGTTTACCCTTTCGGCGTCAAATTCATTGTCCACTATTTACCCTCTCAACACCATGACAATATTCCCTTTAACTATTGCTTAACAATTCTTACCGCCAAAATATCGTCTGCATTGGTAGTATCGTCTGCAATATCTTTAAAGTCATCTTAAGGGCTGTTTTGACTGAAGAAAAGTCAATACGAGTGGCAACACAATTGGATCCTGATCAGACGCGGTCTTTAATCAGGATCCAACCTGATTGCAAAGTGGCCTTTTGGCGCCGTTGGCTGTAAAAGAGTAAACCCTCTCAACACCATAATAATATACAGTGAAACCCCTCTAAACCGGAACCTCTAAATACCGGAATTCTCTCTAAACCGGACAAAACATTTGGTCCCGTTTCCAACTCTTTCTTATTTTAACCCATTACCCTATTATTATGCCTTTTTACGCCTTTGATTTATTCCTATACTGAAAAGAATACATTCATATTTTCTATATTCTAGCAGATTGTAGCTTAAAGCAGGTTGAAAGTAAAGCAGGATGCGCCTTAAGGCGCATTCTGCTTTACTTTCAACCTGCTTCAAGTGATCAGCTATCTTCAATACTAGAAACAAGATCTGGGTTAAAACCCCTTTAAACCGGAAACCCCTCTAAACCGGACGTTTATGCTGTCCCCAAACATGTCCGGTTTAGAGGGGTTTCACTGTACTCTTTGATATTCTTCTCAACACCATTCTTTCCAACGTACATTCACAGCAGTTTAACTGCAAATATATCAACACCACAAACAGTTTGGATCAAGATCAGACGCCGAGTTACTCGGCGTCTGATATTGATCCAAACTGTTTCCAAATTCCATCAAAGCCCGCCGCCCGTTGCGTTGTTCAGGGTTAACGGCTCAAGTAAAAGCATCGATTCATCATTTTCTCTGCCAGTACCGCCTCTATAGCTCCTCACATACTCATTGCTATCTCACTAGCTTGACCAAACACTGTAGTTACCGTATGTACACACTCCCCCCATGATCTACTTCAACTATTCTCTATTGCAAGGAGCGGATCTATACTCTTAAAACCCTCCAGAATTATGCCACCAATCCCAAACACAAACATAGCGAGGAAGACGTTGTTCTTTCCAATATACGTGTTTGTGATTACAAACCTTAATATGTCAATTGTAAACCGTTTGGAGACATACCAGGGGCCCGTTTCGACAAAAACGGTCATAAGTCAAAACTTTAAAATACATCTAATTTCTGATATCTCTAATCCTGTCTTGTGACATCTCTTTGTAATCGTCTTTTCAAGACTATTCAAAAGAGATATCACAAGAAATGTTTAGTTGGAGAAATGAATCATAACGCCTATTTAGCAATACGTGTACCTATTACTATACGGTTTGTCCGTATTGCAATATAGTTGAGCACATACCAGTGGTAATGGTATTTCCAGTTTTAGCGACAGTAGTCGAAAGCAAAAATTAATGAATTATAGAAAAATGACAGCAGTTATAAAAACGTTGATTAATTCTGATTTGATTGGCAACAATATAGAGCCAAATCAATCAAACGCTCATATATTCTGCTCCATTCTTGGTCTAACGTTATAAAGCAGATGAGTTGAGTCTGACATCTTTATCAAGCATTTGATTAGTCACAGTTGAGCATGAGCTCAGATCTGACCAATCAAATACTTGATAAAAATCTCAGATTCAACTCAAACGCCTTTTAACGTTGTGACCTGGTCTGGCTCCTAACTGTTTGCAATAGATATAAGAAGTGTTTTACCACTAATACAATTGTTTGGCGGTTTTTTCGTTCTTTTTTCCTTTATAAACATGTAAATTGAATTTAGTTTAAAAAAATACATTTTAAAGAAAGAAAACACTGAGCTCGGTCCTAATTCGAATTCGTTTGGTTTTTCGGCGGAGCCGTATGAGATCGTGTTGGTCCCAATTCCCGAATTCCCGATAAATTTAATAAACCCGCCTGTTAGGCAGTGCTATGACATGTTGTTTCTATTTTTAGACACCATATGGTTTTCACTCTCTTTAAAGCCTGTCTCACACAGAACACGGTTGGGCACACGGTTTCAATACGGTATACTCGGTTATACACGGGTTGACTGGTACGAATGTAGCACGAGTATGTACGAACAAAGCACGGATATACTCGGTCAAGCTAGGTTTGGCACGGTTTGAACACGATTTGCAAAACGATTTTCATACGATTGTTGTACGGTTCCAAGTACGGTCTAGTACGGTCTGTTACGGCCTAGTACGATTAAACACGACTTTTACTGGATTAATTGGACATTTACAGGGTTTACATACGGTCCCACCGACTTTTGCTCCATACGATTTATATACGATATTGACACGGTTGAGCTCACTCGTGTTAAGTGGAATTCATGTACGGTTGTGTATACGGTCTCGCACGGTCTCACACGGTCTCTCACGGTCTTGTACGATCGCTAATACGATCATACACGGACATGGCACCCGTGTCAGTTTTTTAAAAGTTTTAAAAATCATACACGGCTCTCACGGATACACTCGAATGGCCCGAGTGTAACTCGGATAAGGCCACGGTTGGTTCGGTTGTATGTACGGTTTACACGGGTGGCCAACCGTATAAGCCGTGTGTTCTGTGTGAGACAGGCTTAAAATTGCGCTAATTACGCTCGCCCAAATGTAAAAGTCCGAATCCGCCCCTGCTCGTACTGGAGTGATGCTACTACAACCATATGCGGTGGCTGTAATTTCACTAATTGGTGCCGCAATTTCCCTAAAAGCTTCTGCCGGAGAGCGAGACAAGGGAGAATTTTCTATCATATGCCTATTATTTATCATTAAGTGTCAACCGAACACAAAAATCCACTTTACTCGGGGCCCTGTGTACAGCAGCGGCTTGGTTAGCAATTGCTGTAAAATTGATTCCCGGACCATTAAAAAAGCAATGAAAAGCGATACGACCATTGTGTTATGAGGTAATATCAGTTTTAGATGACATATGACGTCATTAACCCCCCTTTTACTGCCATGACGTCATTTACTTTAAAGAATCATCGTCTACTTTTATTTCGCAATATTGTTTCAAAGATAAACTTACTAAAATGAAATCGCAACGAGTGTTTAAAAAATTTTGATCCTGATCAGACGCCGCGTCACGCGGCGTCTGATCAGGATCCAATTTTTTATAAATAATCATCGTACTCGCGGTAAGGCAGTAAAGGGCTTAATCCATTATATATAATGACATACCCAAAAAAATGAACATTTTCCAGCTCTCGGTCGCATTTCAGGGTTTTCGGTATGGTATCACAATGTACAAGTGCAATATTAATGTTTTATAACACCGTAGCTGCCAAACAAAAGGCCTAGACAAGAATACTATCCATAGGGCCCATTCAGAGTGGATGATAAAAATGGAAACTGTCATAAAAACCTGTTGCTATTTGGTGCGAGCCATGCCAACAAGAGAAAACAATGCAGCTAGCATGCAGAACACAATAGCGGGAATTGTGCTAGGTATTCAAAATATGCCTTTAACACTTTCTCTATAGCCACAAATTGAAATCATACCTATATCTACAGTGGAGAATCTGTTATTCTTTCCCGTTTAAACGCAAACGTACGCAAACGCAAAGCACTAAAACGTAGAAAAGAACAACTTTTGGACAATTCTGATAATTCTTGTTTATCTTGGTGACAAACAGTTTGGAGCCTGATCAGACGCCGGGTTACCCGGCGTCTGATCTGGCTCCAAATGTTTGTAAAAGAAAAATAGTTTTAGCGTAAACGCGTTTATCGGGAAAGAATAACAGATTCTCCACTGTAATTGACACGGTGTACACTATTATACAGTTCTCCCTCTCTACAACGACACCAAATGTGAGACAAAGATCGCGTGTGTTGCTCTGAGGGAGTTGTTATAGGGAGGGGAAAATAAGATTTGGCTTACATTTTCAAACAGCTTGAATCCAGTTCAGACGTATTTCGACGGAGTTGAAAAAGCAATGGAAAATATCTAAATCATTAGAATTGATGACTTTTCTTGAGGATGTTTTTAGACTGATTATATTTGTTTAATGCCAGATGCACGATAATGCTACACATTGTCATTATATTTCTTCCGCATGTCAAAATGTCCACTTAAAAGTAACTTTGAGAAAAACAGCAGACGACAATTTTAAGCAGACGATATTGCAGCAGTGAAAGTGTAAGACACAGGGCTGCCATAAGTTGACATGAAAAATCCTAAAATATCCAAATTTGAATTTTTCAAGTGCGATTTTACGAATCGTACCTTTACCCCGTCGCCTGTTTCAAGTTTTGTTGACACGTGACTACTTAAAGCAGACTGGAAGTAAAGCAGAATGCGCCTTCAGGCGCATTCTGCTTTACTTTCAGCTTGCTTTAAGCTACCATGTACTAGAAAAAAATCCGAATATTTAGGAAAAATCCGGAGAAATGGCAGCCCTGAAGACATCATGGTCTTGTTTAGGGAACAGCGGCAATGGTTGTTGTAGGAAGGGAATTGTTGTTGGGAGGGCCGTTGTAGGGAGGAAATACATTATGCCTTCACCACTTTCTCTATAGCCATAAATTGAAATCATACCTACAGTATGTCTAATTGATACGGTGTATAATACAATGGAAACGATATTATTCCGCTACTGTATGCAAATTCGAAATAAGTCCCCGCAAGTATCACAATTGAAAGTGAGCTATTCTGCAAGTTTGACTGAGAACTACTAATCCCTTTGAGCCCAAGCGACGTATAAACTCGTCCTTTACCAATATTGTACCTGATAAGAGTACACTTGTCCCACACAAGCAGTGTAGACCATAATCAGAGTGCTCCTAAAGGAGCCCTCTGACAAGGTCTGCACTGTTTGTCAGTTTGCTATACCGGTAAATTTATAAAAATAAATAAATAAATAAATAAAAAAAAATAATCTAAAATGGACTAGACTTTAACCCATTACCCCATAGCCTTGCTCTAGTATAGACGATAGTTGACCAATTTAAGCTGGCTGAAAGTAAAGCAGAATGTGCCTAAGGCACATTCTGCTTTACTTTCAACCTGCTTCAAGCTACAAGCTGCTGTGACATAGAAAGTATTTCTTAAGGTACACTTCCATGACTGTATTAAGCGGAATTATTTCCTAAAGTGGAGGAATAAATAAAAAGGTGTAAAAAGGCGTATTTATAGGGCAATGGGTTAATGGATGCCAGAACGTTCAGGGCTCAATAAGTTAAAGCTCCTGGAGGATGGTTGTTTAGAAGTAAAACTAGACAATGTTGAAAATGTTTTCTTAATTGAAATAAATCGTTAGAAATTTCTATAAATTGGCATTGTTTAGATGCTACGTGTATTGGCATGCGATTTTGCTTCGTTTTGCGTTAACCCTTTCAACCATAAATTTCTCTTGTGGTTATTTATACTCATTTTTGGACTCTTCTAGTACAGGTATTTTGAACCAGTCTACTATTGCATTTTTGGTATGACAACAAAAAAATTGAAAATATCAAACAGTACAGACCCTGATCAGAGGGCTCCTATAGGAACCTTCTGATCAGGGTCTACACTGTTTGCATATATATGTTATCAGTAATCTCTACAGAGGGCTGTAGGGTTGAAAGGGTTAAGACCGGAAAGAATAACATCTTCTCCGCTGTTGTTGCTCTATGTCATTATAAACAACATTGAATACTCATTAGTAACAGTGGAGAATCTGTTATTCTGACGTCATTGGTGACGTCATACAGTGGAGAATCTGTTATTCTTTCCCGTTTAAACGCAAACGTACGCAAACGCAAAACACTAAAACGTAGAAAAGAACAACTTTTGGATAATTCTGATATTTCATGTTTATCTTGGTGGCAAACAGTTTGGAGCCTGGTCAGACGCCGGGTTACCCGGCGTCTGATCTGGCTCCAAACTGTTTGCACTGCAAATAATAATTTTAGCGTAAACGCGTTTATTGGGAAAGAATAACAGATTCTCCACTGTATTCAGTGAATACACAGTTGGTATTCGTTCATTATTCATGGAAATCATTCAAAGCTCTGAAAATTGCATTTATTTCATTATTTACAACATCACGGTAGAAATATGCTGATTGATTTTTGCAGCATGTGTCGGGCCAGTTTACAATGGAGAACACGGTACATGTAGTACATGTAATTACAATTGAAACGGGATGTAATAAAATGTCATAAAGCACAGATTCTTGCAAATATTGGTGAATTCTAAAAATCGGATTGGCAAACAGTTTGGAGCGTTATCAGACGCCGAGTTACTCGGCGTCTGAACAGGCTTCCAACTGTTTGCAATGAGCATTATCAAATTAGCAGAAACGCTTTTATTGGAAAAGTATAACGTATTCTCCCAGTATAAACCGACATAGGATACGAGTCTGTGTAATATTTGTCGTTATACAACACGCTTGCATGTGCTTTTAAAAAATATCATTTTCTACCATATCTACACAGTGGAGAATCTGTTATTCTTTCCCAATAAACGCGTTTACGCTAAAACTATTATTTCCAGTGCAAACAGTTTGGAGCCAGATCAGACGCCGGGTAACCCGGCGTCTAATCAGGCTCCAAACTGTTTGCCACCAAGATAAACATGAAATATCAGAATTATCCAAAAGTTGTTCTTTTCTACGTTTTAGCGCTTTGCGTTTGCGTACGTTTGCGTTTAAACGGGAAAGAATTACAGAGTCTCCACTGTATATTATTTAAAACAGATCAACTTTTACCATATCAATATTTTCATATCAACTTTTACGATATCAAAATGATACAAGTCTAAGAAGTATTTGTCATTAAACAGGTTCGTTGCACATGACATTTAAAACATGTGAACTTGTACGGTGATGCAAGTCTAAGAAGTATTTGTCGTTATACAAGACGGTTGCATATATCATTTAAAACAGATCAACTTTTACCATATCAATTTTTTCATATCAACTTTTACCATATCAAAATGATACAAGTCTAAGAAGTATTTGTCATTAAACAAGATGGTTGCTTATGCCATTTAAAACATATCAACATTTGCATATCAACCGACGGATTATCAAAAGCTAATAATTTTGCAAACGATTTGGATCGAGAACAGAACTGTTTGCCACTCAGATTCATAGTGTTTCCAATCTAAAATAATTGAAAATATGAATTATTTTTTACATTTTTCGCAGACAATATATTTGAAGCAGACGACAATTCACCATGACATGTGAATGACAGTGAAAAATGTAACAACGGTCGATGTACATGTATTGACAGCGAAAGGGTTAATAAAGATGAATGAAATACCATAATAAACTGTGTTTTATGGGTAACCATGGCAACCAATGACAACTGCACTAGATGATCAGCGGCATACTTTTTTGATGTCATTTGAGCACTGTGAATGTAGGGCACTTTCATCTGCCAATAATAGTTCCTGTTTATGCAGTAATGAAAAAGATTTGTTTCTTGTTTCTGCTATTGTACCCTTCTAACCCCACCCCATCACGCATATTTAACGCCTTTATTCGTGTATGCGTTTTCTGCTTTGTTTTTATCCTACATTACAGTGAAAATTTAAAATACGTTTTAAGCCAATACCTAGTCACAGCATCTTATACATTTTTCTTAATGTTTTGGTTTTGGCTAGACAAAGAAGTTTGGAGGTCCATGTCTACCCGAGGACGTCGGCGGAAGCAGACGGCTCGACATGAGTGAGTGAGTGAGTGATGTTTGGGTCAATCACAAGTTTGACTGAATGCTATCAACTCGAACATTCGTATAATTCAGGTAACACTGTTATGCCAATTCGAAGCTCCGGTAGGTTTAATGAAGCGACGAGATATCATATATTAATGGTAATACTGTAGCATAACAGGGGTGTCTTAACCGTCACATTGTCACGTGCAATTACACTTGCACGTGCAAACAGTTTTGATCCAGATCAGACGCCGAGTTACTCGGCGTCTGATCTGGATCAAAATTGTGTGTCCGTCGTTACCACATTTGAGTAAGTTTTTGGCTCAATTTCTAAATTTGAAAACATAGGGCATATGATATTGATTACATTTGTAAAACAGATGAGAGAATGATTCTTAAAGAGTTAAGTATGCGGAAGATTTCTGTGCTCATCGACTCTGCGCATGTAAACATTAACTTCCTTCATTTTGTCCGGATATTTTGTGTCGTCTGCAATAACCATGTAATTTTCTTATGTTTTGTGGGGCGTCTGATCAGGCTGCAAACTGTTTGCAGTTAAAAATAATATACAGCGCTCCCTCTCTACAACGACATCCAATGGGAGACAACAATTGTGTGCGTTGTTCGGAGGGAGTCGTTATAGAGAGGGAAATAGGCTTACATTTGCAAACAGCTTGAATCCAGATCAGACGTCGCGTAACGCGGCGACTGGTCTGGATTCAAGCTACATATTTGTCACTCGTCAGGAAGTTGTTTCTGTCAAAATGTCCATTATACAACTTTGAGAAAAACAGCAGACGATAATTTTAAAAAAACGATATTGCAGCAGTAAAAAGCGTTAAACATAACGGTCCTGAACAGAGGCAAGTGTCGTTGTTAGAAGGGGTCGTTGTTGGGAGGGCGGTAATAGGGAGGGAACAATGTATTAGCATAACTTATTAAACATTTCTTCCCTGTACATGTATGTTACATCTTCTCTCAACTCTGAGAAAAAATTGTTGGACCTGCGCATGAGGTATTGTCGATAAGGTTTGACCTGACGGTTCATGCATATTCCGTCTTTTTCCGTAAGTTATTCGTTACTTTCCGAAAACAACTACAGTGTATTGAGAATAGACAATTCAACGGTGACTCGAACTGGAATAGTGTTATCGGTTATAGATAAATACAGTCGGTGATGGCTCAGTGGTAAGTTCGCCGCGCTACCAAGGTAAGGGTATTGGGTTCGATCCCCGGTAGAGTTTTGTATTATTTATTGAATATGTACATGTATTTTTTTTAAAAAGGCGGATAGACGCATGCAAACCATGACATTCATGCAATTGCATGTACATGTATATGAAATAGAGTACAGTGCTACTTGCCTAGGAAAAACTTGGCTAGAAAACTGGTCCAAAGAACACCACGTTATGCAAAACACTCCCAGAAAGCACTATATGCGTTACTTTTGTATTTCGTCAAGCATCAAGCATCAAAAGGCATCAGGCAGACGGCCGTTTTTCAAAAAAAATTGCTGACTGATTTATTTTAGTATCGTTTAAGGCATACTAAACTTTTAATGTTTTACTATTTAAAAAATATTTACAGCCGAAGTTTACAAAACAGTACCGAGAATCGAACCCATGACCCTTCCACAACGAGTCATTAACGCTATCCATTCAGCTATTGCAACACAGTGAGTTTTAGTATCGGCTAAGGTATATATCAATAAAGTATCCGGAAACTCCCGATTGTACCACCGATTGTACCAACGAAAGCTGACGGAAAGTGATGACCGTCAGGTCAAACCTTATTGATAATATTATTCTCAGTACTTAGTAAACCGCACCTGTTTTCGTTGTTGTTGTTGTTTTTTGGTTTTTTTTCTAAACTTGTCGTCTGCTGTGAACAAAAAAACCGTCTGTTAACATTCTGAGAGTTTTTGTCGTTCTGTAACTAGAAGTGTTAAGTGTTAAAAAGAAGTGTCAACACCTTTAGTGACGTTTCCTTGAGTATACTTGTATTTGCAAACATATTTAAGTAACGTAAATCGACATCTGATACGGGTGTGAAATGGATAACACTCATATAGGTGTTGTTTTCAGTCAACGTGACTTAAATCTCAAAACTGAAAAAATTAAACCAGACGACAATGCTTAACCCCCATTCACTGCCATGACGTCATTGTGTTTTACAAATGCCGTCTGGCATCTTCTTTTATTTATAAAAAATCAGATTAAAGGTATTTAGACTACAGTAATATTGTAATGAGTGTCATACAGATTGGATCCTGATCAGACGCCGCGTTACGCGGCGTCTGATCAGGATCAAAATTGTTTGCAAAAATAAAAACACCTGTACTCTGGGCAATGCAGTGAAATGATTAGGTAGACAATAGCATGATACTTATGAGTTAAAATATGGGATAGTGTATGGATTTAGATATGTACTGCTCCTAATATGTATTGGTAAAAACTTGACAATGATAGTTTTGGTGTTTGGAGAATATTATCTGTGGTGTTGTGCATAAAGTATTGACAGAGATATTTTGTTTTTTTGGCATAAAGCATACATAATGTAGATTATAGATTATATTATAGATTATACATCAAATAATTACTATTCCACTATATGTAGCAAAGAACGCTTGCAAGATTTGTCGTCTGCAGTCATTATTTTACTGATTTTTTTCCTGCCATTTCAGATTTGGATAATCTAATCGTGGTAGAAAACAGACTTAATCCAAATGGCACGCCGAGTAACTCGGTGTCTCATCTCAACCCAACATGTTTTCAAAGAATATATTAATTAGCACGTTAATAGTAGTTAAGATAAACATCTAAAAACCTTTGCATTTTGATAAATGCATACACGTGCATACGTGTTTGTAGTTATTACGCCCGTGCTATTTTCACAGCCTAGTCTGCTTTGCATTAAAAGCAGTTTGAGAGATATAAATGTCATTAAGGAAAATCTCACTACAGTGCTGCCTCCTTACAACGACCCTCCCACAAACGACCCCTCCTTACAACGACCATTGCCGCTGTTCCCCAAAACAAAGCATTTCAGCGAAAAGCAATAACTGTTGCAATCATCGTCTGCTTAAAATGTTTTGTCTGCTGGTTTTCTCAAAGTCACGTAATGGACATTTTGACAGAAAAAACAACATAATTATAAAAGACAAACAGCTTGAATCCAGATCAGACGCCGCGTTACTCAATGTACGCAATTCCTCTCCCTATAACAACTCTTTCCGAACAACGCACTCGTTTTGAAAGTCTTTAAACGAACAATATGTACTATTTGAAGCAAACGAGTATTAACAACACTTCGGTTGTGCAATCGATTACATTTTTTAGCAAAACAAAACCTATGCTATACCTGTTTTGTATATATCTAGGAAAAGGGACAATGATAATGTTGTAATAACTTGTAGCCCAATCCCTTTGCACAAGTTATTATGCAAATAATTATGTTTACTAAACTAGTAAAGAGTATATATACACTATATCGTACTAATTGTACTATATCGTAATAATTAGTACTCCACTTCTTAAGACGATCAAAGCACGTCAAACATTTTTTACTTGACTTCCACAAAAGCATTCAATGTACATATGAATAAGTCCAATTTGTCAACCCACAAGCAATATAAACCTTTTCCAGTGGCCACGTGTCCCGGGGTTATAAACCATTTGAGTTGAGTCTGAGATCGTTAACAAGTATTTTGATTGGTCCGATTTGAGCTTTAGCTTGACACAATGTGTAATTGTATTAGACACATATTTACTCTATAAATGGGAAAACGTTATTCTTTTCCATTAAACGTGTTAATACTAAAAAAAATCAACCTTATGGTATTTGCAAACAGTTTGGAGCCACATCAGACATCGAGTTACGCGGCGTCTGATAAGGCTTCAAATTGTTTGCCAATAAAATAAATATTTGAACATGTAGCTGCCATAGTCGTCAATTTACAGTGGAGAATCTGTTAGTCTTTCCCAATAAACGCGTTTACGCTAAAACTATTATTTGCAGTGCAAACAGTTTGGAGCCAGACCAGACGCCGGGTAACCCGGCGTCTGATCAGGCTCCAAACTGTTTGCTAGCAAGATAAACAAGAATTATCAGAATTGTCCAAAAGTTGTTCTTTTCTACGTTTTAGTGCTTTGCGTTTGCGTACGTTTGCGTTTAAACGGGAAAGAATAACAGATTCTCCACTGTAGCTTCCATAGTCGTCAATTAACCATTTTCTGCATTATTTTGCATTGCGTTTGCGTTTCGTTGCGTTTGAACGGAAAAGAATAATATCCACCCTGCTGTACTATCGTTAAGAAAGGCTTTATGGTGTCTGATAATGTCTTTTACTTAGAGATGAACCTCTTCAAATATCCATCACTTATCGTTTCATTCAAGATGTAGAGATGAAACTCGCCTACAACGGCCACTCAAAGAAGTGAAGTGGAAAAGTTAAATACACAGATATTGATTTATGTAGGGCTGATTTAACCCCTTTCCCCGTACAGTGGAGACTCTGTTATTCTTTCCCGTTTAAACGCAAACGTACGCAAACGCAAAACGCTAAAACGTAGAAAAGAACAACTTTTGGACAATTCTGATATTTCATGTTTATTATGGTGGCAAACAGTTTGGAGGCTGATCAGACGCCGGGTTACCCGGCGTCTGATCTGGCTCCAAACTGTTTGCACTGGAAATAATAGTTTTAGCGTAAACGCATTTATTGGGAAAGAATAACAGATTCTCCACTGTACAGGTAGACATTGATTTATGTAGGGCTGATTTTACCCATTTCCCCGTAGCTTGCATTCAATGCTCTAAACAGGTGGTTGCTTAAAGCAGGTTGAAAATCAAACAGAAACGCTCAGCCTGCTTAAAGCACCCATATGTAAAAAAAATGTAGTTCTTTGAAAAATGAGTGAATTCGCTATAATACGCTTCCGTAAGGAAAAGGTTTTGTGCACAATGCTTACAGTGGAGAATCTGTTATTCTTTCCCAAGAAACGCGTTTACGCTAAAACTATTATTTGCAGTGCAAACAGTTTGGAGCCAGATCAGACACCGGGTAACCCGGCGTCTGATCAGGCTCCAAACTGTTTGCCACCAAGATAAAGATGAATTATCAGAATTGTCAAAAAGTTGTATTTTTCTACGTTTTAGTGTTTTGCGTTTGCGTACGTTTGCGTTTAAACGGGAAAGAATAACAGAGTCTCCACTGTATAAGAATTTTGATGCCACCAGTATTAACCCTTTCACTCTCAATGACACCATAAAGCGGATTTGCAAATAGTTTTGATCCTGATCAGGTGATCCTGATTAGGATCAAAACTGTTTGCCACTTGTTTTGAAATTACGTCAGTTATACTGCCTTAAATCTACATTTGAAAACGATATTGCAGACAACAATTTTAAAGCAGACTGCAATATGGCTGTAAACAAGAACATTATTTTAACCATTCACTGCTGCAATAACGTCTGCTTAAAAGGTTCGTCTGCTGTTTTTTCTCAACGTTAAATATACATGTAATAGGACATGTTAGAGAATAAACATAATGATGAGTGACAAACCGTTTGAATCCCGACCAGACGCCGCATAACGCGGCTTTTGCAAATGTAAGTCAAGTCTTAACTGTCCTGCCCTATAACAACTCCCTCCGAACAACGTAGACACTTTGTCTCCCATTGGGTGTTGTTGTAGAGAGGGGCACTGTAAAAAGTGCAGGCAAAACATTGATCAAAAGATTTTTATTCTAACTTTTACTATACCCTGGGGAAAGCTATGTAATCGCCCGCATTCTAAAATACATAAATTGTACCTTTCAAGTATCCCATTGCTATCATTGACATATTGACATGCTATACAATAGTCGTCGGCATTTTTTAAATAATTTGACACTTTGATAAAAAACACTATCGTCATGAGTTTCAAGCAGTTAAGATCCTAATCAGACGCAGAGTTACTCGGCGTCTGACTGGGATCTAGACTGCACTTAGATGAAACTATCAGCTGTATGCTGTATACGGGGAAGGGAGCGATACACTACATCTACTTAACTCATTGAGCCCTAGTAACGCATATATGCGTCATTTACCAAATGTGTACCTGTGAAGAGTACACATGTATGCAAACAGTGAAGTCCCTGATCAGAGGGCTCCTGCAGGACTCTGATCAGGGACTTCACTGTTTGTCATTTTGCAATTTATTACAAAAAACAACCCTAAATAGTCTAAAATGGACCAGCCTTTATTGCAAACTGGAATTGTCAATGGGGATAATGAGTTAAACATAAACAGTCGGCGTACAGTAAAACCTCTCTTGTACGACCATTCAATTGTTAATTAAAAGACGTCTAGGGCAGGTGATTGCTTAAAGCAATGGGGTTGTAAAACAGAAAGTTCGCCTGTATCTCATACAATCAATTAGCCTTCATTTTTATCGTCGTAAAAGAGACGGTTTACTGTAAATATAGATTTAACCCTTTCACTGCCAACATTTTCGTGAGATTAATACCCCTTCACCGTTTCATTGTCGTCTGCTTCAATTATTGCTGTCTGCAATGTCGTTTCACTGATGCAAACGCGCTTTAAGGTGTCATCGAGAGTGAAAGTGTTAAGCTAGTTCGAGTAATAGAACTGTATTAACTTTTATCCAAACCTCTGGACCAAACTCCAGGGCCCCGTTTCATAAAACTTCTTACGACAAATGTTGTCGTTAGTCGGTTTATAAAAATCTCAATTTTGATTTATTTCTCCATCTAATCCTGTCTTGTGACATCTTTTTGGAATCGTCTTGCAAAGACGATTCCAAAGAGATGTCACAAGACACGATTAGATAGAGAAATAAAAAATTAAACGTATTTTAAAGTTTTGACTTACGACAACATTTGTCGTAAGAAGTTTTATGAAACGGGACCCAGACTTGTAAACAAGCCACGCACGCTCAAAATTGGCTGAAATAACGATGCACGTGCAACAGTATAAACTCTAATGTAACATACATGTAAAATCTGCTATTCTTTCCCGTTTAAACGCAAACGTACGCAAACGCAAAGCACTAAAACGCAGAAAAGTACAACTTTTGGACAATTCTGATAACTCATGTTTATCTTGGTGGCAAACAGTTTGGAGCCTGATCAGACGCCGGGTTACCCGGCGTCTGATCTGGCTCCAAACTGTTTGCACTGTAAATAATAGTTTTAGCGTAAACGCGTTTATTGGGAAAGAATAACAGATTCTCCACTGTACATGTAAAATCTCTCCATTACGACCCCTAAAAAGAAGATGCGTTGCTTGTAAAAAGGGCAGGTGACAACTTAAGGCAAAGTGAAAGGAAAGCAGAAAGCTCCTGCCTAAAACACATTATGATTATACAATTCTGTGGTCGTAATGGAGAGGTTAAACTGTTTTTGGTTTGTTTTTGGGATTTTTCTCATTCAATTGAAACCATTAAATAAGCATAATTACATTATCATGATACATGTATTAACCATTTTGTAGAACAATGAAGTTAGTCGGACTATTTAAAAACGTTTTTTTTTGAAAATGTAGGTCAAACTTCAGTATCTCCAACTCGCTTAACCCTTACAGTGGAGAATCTGTTATTCTTTCCCGTTTAAACGCAAACGTACGCAAACGCAAAGCGCTAAAACGTAGAAAAGAACAACTTTTGGATAATTCTGATATTTCATGTTTATCTTGGTGGCAAACAGTTTGGAGCCTGATCAGACGCCGGGTTACCCGGTGTCTGATCTGGCTCCAAACTGTTTACACTGCAAATAATAGTTTTAGCATAGGAAAGAATAACAGATTCTCCACTGTACGTGATCAAGTTTATCGTGAGGTTTTGTCCCCCTTCACCACCATATTGTAGTCTGCAATATCGTTTCAAAGTTAGATTTAAGGCTTTATAATAGACGTTATTTCAAAACAAGTGGCAAACAGTTTTGATCCTGATCAGACGCCGATTAGGATCAAAACTGTTTGCAAATGCGTTTTGTGACGTCATTGAGAGTGAAAGTGTTAAATTGACCATATCCGCATTTCAAAGTTCAAACGTTGCTAAGTCAAGTTTGAACTTAAAAATACGGATGTGTTCGACTTAAGCGAATTCGAGATAGCAAAGTTCGACTGTATGTAAACAACAAGGATGGTTTACACAGTATGTAAATTGCCCAAATCAAATGTTTTGCCTAAATTCGTTTCCGGGTGTCTTCCGTAACGGCTGATCTGGATCTACATTATTTGCAACTGTTCTTGTCATTGTGTGTTTAAACAAGTACAGATGTTATTTTCTTCAATGACCAGAGTTATTGATTCAAAATGTGGATATGTTTTCAACAAGGCAGTAAAGCTTATATCCCAACATCTATAGCAATTCGGGAAAATAATTATCTTCAAATACTGGCGACAGCTTAGTGCAGAATGAACGTAATGCAGAAAGCTTGTAAAGCCTATACATGTACTCCAACAACTATGGCAATTCGGGAAAATAATTATCTTCAAATACTGGCGACAGCTTAGTGCAGAATGAACGTAATGCAGAAAGCTTGTAAAGCCTATACATGTACTCCAACAACTATAGCAATTCGGGAAAATAATTATCTTCAAGTACTGGCGACAGCTTAGTGCAGAATGAACGTAATGCAGAAAGCTCGTAAAGCCTATACATGTACTCCAAAAACCGTAGCAATTCAGAGAATAATTATCTTCAAATACTGGCGACAGCTTAGTGCAGAATAAAATTAATGCAGAAAGCTCGTTTACGAGCTTTCTGCATTACTTTTATTCTGCATTAAGCTGTCACCAATCTTGGAGACTCTCTTAAAACAGTCTCTACAATGCTCGCATAACATAATCTTAACTGCGTGCCACTCAACGCTTTAAGCACTTCACAAGTACCCGTATCTAACACCTACCCGCATTTAAAACCAAAGCCGTCATGAAACAGTGAGATGTAAACAATCAAATACGGTAATTAAAGCGAAAAAACAACAAAACACGCATAATTTATCAATATCTACGGCAGCCACATAGTGCGGTGCTGTCTCCATTTGATCTCCGTACAGGCTTCACCCACCAGCGGCTGAATCCAATTCTCTATTTCATTGCTTTATACAACAGCAAATAATTTTGATTATATGAAAGCGCTTACCTCGGCCATGATAATTCCATATCTCCGGAAGAAATCCATGCTTTGAGAGAGAAAAAATCCAGCGATATTGAGCGGTTTTTTGCCTTCTAAAAAATAATCAGACAAAATTTTCCAAGACTAAAGCAGAATGCCCCGGTTCTTACTTATACTTGAATCATGAGGAATAAAACACTATGGACTAGCAGCGCCAAACAACAGCGGCGATCGATACGGGCAATATTGGGTTCTTCCATTCTCCTGGCTAGGGAGGGCACCGCATCGCGCCGCTTCCTCGGGAAGACAGCTGTATTGGAAGCGACGTATGGTCCGAGTTTTATTTATTCCTGAAAATGGAAAAATATATAGATGAAGGTATATTACTCTTGACGGAGAGTAAACAGCGGTGCATTGAAGATGTCGTGTTTTGAGAAAAAATGGAAGGTTTGGAGTGGGAAATACAGTAAAACCTTTCTATTACGACCACTACTTGAGAAAGAATTTTCAAGTTTTAAGCAGACGGCTGCTTAAAGCAAGATGATAACAAAGCAGATTTAGCTCCTATAGAAGCTTTCTGCTTTACTGCCATCTTGCTTTAAGCTGCCACCTGTTTTAAATGCTATCAATAAACCTACATTTCAATGGACTTTTAAGACAGGTTTTAGCCAGGTGGCTGCTTAAAGCAAGATGACAGTAAAGCAGAAAGCTCTTATAGGAGCTTTCTGATTCACTTTCATCTTTCTTTAAGCTGCCACCGGTCTTAAATGCTATCAATAAGCCTCAATTAAGTTGTCGTGTTAGAGAGGTTTTATGTACACTGCAAACCAGCTATGCGGTTAACTGCGCTCAGAGATGTGCAGTCGGGAAGACGTTATTCTTCCGCGTTTAAAGCAAACGAAACGCAAACGCAATGTAGTAAAATGTCGAAAATGGTGTTTTAAAAAAAGAAACAATGGACAGCATTTAAACACATGTATTGCTGAAGAATAACGTTTTCTCCACTGTAGCGAAGGAGGATAGTTTACATGTAACACTCATTCTGCTCAAATGCCGTCTGCATTAAAATTGTCGCCTGCTTTAACAATGCTGGAGTGTCGTCTGCTTCAAATATATCGTCTGCGAAATAACTAATAATTTCGTTCTTTTTTGACTTTGAGAAAATATTTATATGAGTAGCAAACAGCTTGTATCCAGATCAGACGCGGCGTCTTGTGGTGTCTGATCTGGATCCAACCTGTTTTGCAAATGTTAGCCAAGTCGTTCTTTGCATAAGAAGGATTACATGTAAATGTGCCGCCTGTTTAAAAAACCGGTGCATATTCTATAATTCCGACTTTTTTTTAAATTGCTGCCAACATGTTT
Source organism: Gari tellinella (assembly GCA_922989275.2). Classification (NCBI taxonomy): domain Eukaryota; kingdom Metazoa; phylum Mollusca; class Bivalvia; order Cardiida; family Psammobiidae; genus Gari; species Gari tellinella. The sequence continues at coordinate 34,831,582 of OV277872.1, forward strand.
AAAAAAAGAAACTTGGCTGTTGATAATTTCGTTAATGTATCATATGCTTAGAATAGACGTCTGCTTTAATTTCCCTGGCCATTGTTAGAATTAACGATTTCACTGGCATTGGCGCCAAAATGCCATTTTTGCAAACAGTTTGGATCCTGAACAGACGCCGCGTCACGCGGCGTCTGATCAGGATCCAAACTGTTTGACACTCATGTCGATATGTTTTAAGTCATTCAACATTGAATCTTACTTTGAAACGATATTGCAAACAACAAAATTGAAGCAGACGAAAATGAAACGGTGAAGGGGTAAAAATCTGACGATTAATTTGGTAGCGAATGAGTTTACTAACACTTTACAACATAGCCTATATCTAGTTTTAAGACAGATGACCACTTACAGTGGAGAATCTGTTATTCTTTCCCAATAAACGCATTTACGCTAAAACTATTATTTGCAGTGCAGACAGTTTGGAGCCAGATCAGACGCCGGGTAACCCGGCGTCTGATCAGGCTCCAAACTGTTTGCCACCAAGATAAACAAGAATTATCAGAATTGTCTAAAAGTTGTTCTTTTCTACGTTTTAGCGCTTTGCGTTTGCGTACGTTTGCGTTTAAACGGGAAAGAATAACAGATTCTCCACTGTACATCATGTTGAAAGTGAAGCAGAGCGCACCAGACGCATTCTGCTTTACTTTTCACCTGCTTTTAATTACCATCTGAAAGAATATCGAACAACTTCTTATGGTATATCTACATATTTATGACTGTGTAAATTGGAATAATTTTATTCAGTATAGGAATAAATCAAAATCAGACGCCACTCAGCGCGGGGCAGTCTGGTCTGTCGGTCTGGATCCAAAATATTTGCAAAATATTAGTCAAAGGGAGTTTAACCCTCTAAAATTTTATCAAAATTAAAAACACTGGCTCAAGGGTTATGCAGCTTTTGAATTGAGTCTGAGTTTGTACTCAATCATTTGATTGGTCAGATTTGACAATGACTTTAGACTCAACTCCAAAGCTTTATACTCTTTATATGACTGCAACACAACAAATATCTAACACCAGCACATACTACCACGACAAGACTACAGTGACAGCCCTCAGTCAGGCAATCTCCACATGACTGCACCACAACAGACACAAAACACCAGCACAGACTGCCATAACAAGACTACAGTGACAGCCTCAGTCAGGTAATATCCACATGACTGCACCACAACAGACACTAAAAACCAGCACAGAGGGCCATAACAAGACTACAGTGACAGCCTCAGTCAGGTAATATCCACATGACTGCTCCACAACAGACACAAAACACCAGCACAGACTGCCATAACAAGACTACAGTGACAGCCTCGGTCAGGTAATATCCACATGACTGCTCCATAACAGACACAAAACACCAGCACATACTGCCATAACAAGACTACAGTGACAGCCTCAGTCAGGTAATATCCACATGACTGCTCCACAACAGACACAAAACACCAGCACAGACTGCCATAACAAGACTACAGTGACAGCCTCAGTCAGGTAATATCCACATGACTGCTCCACAACAGACACTAAACACAAACACAGACTGCCACAACAAGACTACGGTGACAGCCTAAGGCAGGCAATATCCACATGACTGCACCACACAATACACCAAACACCAGCACATACTACCACAACAAGACTACAGTGACAGCCTCAGTCAGGTAATATCCACATGACTGCACCACACAAAACACCAAACACCAGCACATACTGCCACAACAAGACCACAGTGACAGCCTCAGTCAGGTAATATTCACATGACTGCACCACATAAGATACCAAACACCAGCACATACTACCACAACAAGACTACAGTGACAGCCTCAGTCAGGCAATCTCCAAATGACTGCACCACAACAGACACAAAACACCAGCACATACTGCCATAACAACACTACAGTAACAGCCTCAGTCAGGTTATATCCACATGATTGCACCACAACAGACACAAAACACCAGCACAGACTGCCACAACAAGACTACAGTGACAGCCTCAGTCAGGCAATTTCCACATGACTGCACCACAACAGACACAAAACACCAGCACAGACTGCCACAACAAGACTACAGTAACAGCCTCAGTCAGGCAATATCCACATGACTGCTCCGAAACAGACACAAAACACAAGCACAGACTGCCACAACAAGACTACAGTAACAGCCTCAGTCAGGCAATATCCACATGACTGCTCCACAACAGACACAAAACACCAGCACAGACTGCCACAACAAGACTACAGTGACAGCCTCAGTAAGGCACTATCCACATGACTGCTCCGCAACAGACACAAAACAACAGCACAGACTGCCACAACAAGACTACAGTGACAGCCTCAGTAAGGCACTATCCACATGAGTGCTCCACAACAGACACAAAACACCAGCACATACTACCACAACAAGACTACAGTGACATCCTTAGTCAGGCTATCTCCACATGACTGCACCATAACAGACACAAAACACCAGAACATACTGCCACAACAAGACTACAGTGACAGCCTCAGTCAGGCAATTTCTACAGCACTGCAACACAACAGACACCAAACACTAGCTCAGACTATCACAACAAGACTCCAAGAACAGCCTCAGGAACAGCATCAGTCAGGCAATCTCCACAACATAGCAACACAACAGACACCAAACACCAGCAAGACACAAAACAAACACTTCGACCTAGGTCCTCACACAATTGAGCCGATGTTGACCAGGCCCCCAGGATATAAAATGTTCACTAGAGTCTGAAATCGTTCTCAAGCATTTGATTGGTCAGATTTGAGCATTTGCTCAGCAAAAGCTCAACTCTGACCCATCAAATGCTTGAGAAATGTATCAGACTCAACTCAAACAGTATAACAGTTGACCATGAGCTGCAAGGAATGAGATGATTCACAATAAAATGACTGAGCGGACGTAATCCCTTCTTAAAAACAATAACAACAACGGTTTAGGCCATTAAGAAGGTGAATATTCAATCGTGAAAGACACTTGACAACTTTAACGCAGGACAACATAATTTGCAGAAAGAAAGATCCTGAACCATTTGTATGAGTTATGGAAAACAAATCAGAATGAATCACCCAGAGCATGGAAACAACCTTTTAAGTTGCATTTGTATACCGATGGGTGAACTTGTGATAACTGTGTCACACAGTTTGGATCCAGATGAGACGCCGAATAACTGTGTGACACTCTATAATTATATTTACTGAACGAAACTGATTTTGTTAAGTGTTGCAGACGTATACAATTTGCATGTCCGGCCATTTACATAGTGTGCAACATATTGAGGGGACATTTAGCATTTAACCCTTTACCTGATAGCCTATTTATAGTACTTAAGATAGGTGACTACTTAAAGAAGGTTGAAAGTAAAGCAGAATGCGCCGTAGGGCGCATTCTGCTTTACTTTCAGCCTGCTTTAAGCTATCATGTGCTATAATATAGGAAATATTCACTATAATACATATTCATTACTGATTAAATTGGAACTATTTTCTTCAGCGGATGAATAAATCATATCCGCTAAAAGGCGCTTCTATTGGGTAAAGGGTTAAGCATTTTAAAAACCCTCTTTATCTAAAGCTGGGATATTTTATTTTTTTTTTTTAAAAAGAAAGAAAAAAGCTGTCTCCCAGAATGCTAAATAATAGTTGTCAATTTCATAGAGATAAGCTTAACTCATTTCATCCATTATCTGTTTCTTGTTTTGAGGCGCATCCTGTTTTACGCTCAGCCTGCTTTAAGCTGCCATCTGATATAGAACATATTTCTCAGGGCGCATATTCATAACTGCATGAAGTAGAGCTATAAGTAAGTTTAATGGTTAACGAAGGCACCGCAAACGGGTGCTGGACGCTCGACTTTCATATACTTGAGACGGCTACATTTTTCAAACTTAAAGAATGTGTATGGGTGTTTAATGCCCTATTGATCATAGAAGTAAACATACTTGGACAGTCTACATTCCATTTAACCCTTTACCTGATAGTCTATTTCTAGTATTGACGATAGGTGACTTCTTAAACAGGCTGAAAGTAAAGCAGAATGCGCCTTAAGGCGCATTCTGCTTTACTTTCAGCCTGTTTTAAGCTATCATGTGCTAGAATATAGAAAATATTCCCTATCATATATCTTCATAACTGATTAAATTGGAACTATTTTCGTCAGCGGATGAATAAATTAAATGCGCTAAAAGGCGCTTCTATTGGGGAAAGGGTTTAAGTAATAAACTATAAGTCAAAAGAAGGACAATATCTTTGCCTGCTTTACCTGCCTTGTTGTAATGAGTTGCCCTTTTGAAACTAAACAAGTATTCACATATATTGGGAGTTTGAAATTAATAACTTTCTACAGTTACTGAATAATTTCATATACAAATTCTTAGTCAAACAAGGGCAATAACTCTGCAATGACAAATCCCATGGTTATCTGCTTTGTTGAAAGGTGATGCTCTTTTGAAACTGAACAAGTATTCAAAGTTTCAAGTTAATACCTATGGTAATTATTGAGAAATCTAATTAAATTCTAAAAAGTCAAAACATGGACAATTACTCTGGAATCACCAAACCAAGGATTTACAAGTTTAATGTAAAAAACAAGGGAAATAACTCTGGAATTACACATTCCCGGTTACCTTTCTGGTTTGAATGAGTTGCCCATTTGATATAACACAAGTATTTAAAGTTTCACGTTAATACCTTTGAAAGTTATTAAGATATTTCAATTTACATTAAGTTTTAAGTAAATAAATTAAGGGCAATTACTCTGGAATTACAAATCACATAGTAACCTACCTTGTTGTAATGTGTTGTCCTTTTGATACTTAACAAGTATTCAAAGTTTCAAGTTAATATCTTAAGATTTTAATTAAATAAAACAAGGACAATAACTCTGAAATGACAAATCCCAGGGTTACCTGCTTTGGTGTAATGAGTTGCCCTTTTGATACTGAACAAGTATTCCAAGTTTCAAATGGATACCTTTGATAGTTATTGAGATATGTTAATTTATAATTTTTAAGTAAATAAAACAAGGGCAATAACTCTGAAATGACAAATCCCAGGGTTACCTGCCTTGTTGTAATGAGTTTTCCTTTTGATACTGAACAACTATTCCAAGTTTCAAATGGATACCTTTCATAGTTATTGAGAAATCAACTCTTACAAAAAACCTTAAGCAAAAAACTTAATCGACGCAGACGCAGACGACAGGGTGACGACAATAGCTCGACTTTTCGAAAAAGTCGAGCTATAAATGCGTATCTAAGGGGTATTGGGTTAAACTTAAACCTCTGATAGCAACAGGTGGATTTGATATAGCTGTTGCAAGCAATATGGATCCGGATTAACTGGATCGAACTTGTTTGAGACACTGCATATTGCTTTCAAGGGGCCCGTTTCACAAATGTTGTCGTAAGTCAAAACTTTAAAATACATTTAAGCTCTGATTTCTCTATCGTATCCTGTCTTGTGACATCTTTTTGGAATCGTCTTTTCAAGATACTATTACAGACGAAAATTGTGCTGTTGCAGAAAAACATTATTGCAGACTACAATATGGCTGTTGCAGAGAAAAATATTGCAGACCACAATATTGCTAATACAGAATAAAGAAGTGCAGACGACAAAACTGCTATTGCAGAGTAAGGTATTGCAGACCACAGTATTGCTATTGCAGAATACAGTATTGCAGACGACACTATTGCTGTAGAAGTAACAAATATTGCATACGGAAATATTGCTGCTGCAGACAACACCAGAGCACCAGATAAGGGTAGTTTTTCAAAAGCTTAAATCTTTATTCTGAATTAAACCCTATGGTGTCACTACTCATTAGAATCGTCTCTTCGAGACGATTCTAATGAGTAGTAACACCATAGGATTTGGTGCTAAAAAGAGAGAGAAAATGTTGGATTTGTTGAAATAACTACCTCTTATCTGGAGCCCTGCAACACTATTGCAAACGATACTACAGTTGTTGCAGAAACAAATATTGCAAACTATAATATTGCTATTGCAGAAAAAAAGTGCAGACAATATTGCTGATGTAGAAACAAATATTGCAGACGACAAAATTTCTATTGCAGACGACATTACTGTTGTTGCAGAAACAAATATTGTAGGTGATGATGTTGCTATTGCAGCGAAAACAATGCAGACGACAATATTGCTGTTGCAGAAACAAATGTAGCAGACGTTAATATATTTGCTTCATAATAAAGTACTGCAGACGACAATACTGCTATTGAAGAAACAACATGGCTAACATTAAAGCTTTCCTCCCTGAAACTTTAAATGGACAATTCCAGTTTCCATTTTAGTCTAGTCTATTTCAGACTTTTAAGGGTTGTTGTTGTCAATGTTTGGCATTATGACAAACAGTGATGACCCTGATCAGAGGGCTCCTTACGGAGCCCTCTGATCTGGGTCTTCACTGTTTGCACAGGACAAGTGTACTATTCACATGAACACTGTTTCAAAAGGACGCCTATATGCGGGACTAGGGTTCAAAGAGTTAAAGCTGTTTTTTGTAGAAACAATATAGCAGACTACATTATTGCTATTGATTGCAGACGTCATGTAGCTGATGCAGACAACTCCCTCTCTCAAACGGCCCTCCCAACAACGACCCCCTCCTTACAACGACCCTAGCCGCAGTTCCCTAAACAGGACAATTATGTCTATCGATTTTACTGCTTTAACATCGTCTGCTTTAAGTTGTCGTCTGCTGTTTTTCTCAAGATTACATAATGGACATTTTGAAAGAAAAAACTTAATGACGAATGAAAAACAGCTTGAATCCAGATCAGACGCCGCGTAACGCGGCGTCTGATCTGGATTCAAGCTGTTTGCAAATGTAAGCCAAGTTCCCTCTCTATAACGACTCCCTCCGAACAACGCATATATTTCTTGTCTCCCATTGGGTATCGTTGTAGAGAGAGAGCGCTGTATTATTGTAGCGACGATGTTGCAGATGACAATAACATATTCAACGTGCTATAGGTTAATAAATCATGAGCAAGCAGGCTTAGTCATGAAGCTTGGATAAATATTCATGTAATTTTCTTCAATGAGTTTACATCTTTACTGCCTAACCCCGATTACTATGATTATTTGCAAACAGTTTGTATCCTGATCAGACGCCTCATAACGCAGAGTCTGATCAGGATTCAAACAGTCTGACACTCATTTCAATATTTCATAAGTCAAAAAAACTAAATTAAGAGTTAAGTAATAAACCTATGACGTCATGGATGTGAAGTGGTGAAGAAAATCATATGATTTAAAATTAAGCACGCCGGGTTAGGTTTGCTTACAAGATTTGTTCCTCTACAACATTAATCATCGTTGGTTTATATTTATTTTTTAGCCCTTATCCTGCGGCAATATCGTCTGCTGCGAAATTATAGTCTGCAAAATTTGTTTAAAATAGTTTTGTACATTTTTTTAGTAAAAATTCCTAAAGACGAGTGTCAAACAGTTTGGATCCAGATCAAACGCCGCGTAACGTCTGATCTGGAACCAAACTGTTTCCAAAAATCAGTAAAGTCGCGATCAGCAGGAAAAGGGTTAATTCATGTTCATTCATTTGAGTGGTGGTTGTACACAGTTTAACCCTATACTCAATATGAAGTGTCCCCTCTCTCCAACAACACCCAATGGGAGACACATATTGTGTTTGTTGTTCGGAGGGAGTTGCTATATGGAGGGAAATTAAGAATTGGTTTATATTTTTGTGAACAGCTTGAATCCAGTGTTACGCGGCGTCTGATCTGGATTCAAGCTGTTTATTTCTTTTATTTAAATGTTCATACATATGTAACTTTGAGAAATTATTGCAGACGACAATTTTAAGCAGACGATATTGCAGTAGTGAAAATGTTAGACATAATTGTCCAGTTAGGGGAACAGAGGAAGGGGTCGTTGTAAGATTTTGATTTATTATGATTTTACGTCGCTTTTAACCGTATTTCAGTCATATCGCGACGTCCAGCTTATTACAGGTGGAGGAAGACCCCAGAAACCCTTTATAGTTTGCACTGTTTCAGGCACAAATCGGCAACTGACCTTACGCAAGCCATGCGTGCGTCGTTGTTTGGAGGGCCGTTGTAGGGAAGGAGCATTGTATGCGCATTTTACGCCTTTAATTAAATCCGCTCCATCGCAAAAAAAATCGGTTTTATACAGTAACAACGTAAGAAATGTGTCTGTGCAACGTAAGAAATATTTCCTATAACCTTGCATATAATAGCTTAAAGCAGGCTGAACTTAAAGCAGAATGCGCCTTAATGACCCAACCCGTTTACCAATATTAGATGCGCTCATGTCTCCCTGTCTCTCTCTGTGTCTCTGTCTCTCTCTGTAAGTCTCTCTCTCCCTCTCTCTGCCTGTGTGTGTGTCTCTCTCTCTGTCTCTGTCTGTCTGTCTGTCTCTGTTTATGTCTCTCTCTCGCTCTCTCTCTTTCTCTCTCTCTTTGTGCTCCAACACATACTCTCTCCGTCTCTCTCTTTCTTACTATGTCTCTCTTTTGATAACGTAAGCAAAAAATAGGGGCATATCAGTTTATTTTGCAAAATAAGTTTCTATTTCACTCTATGTATGTCTCTCTCCCCTTCCCTCTCTCCGTCTCTCCTGTCCCCCCTCTCTCTCTCTCTCTCTCTCTCTCTCTCTCTCTCTCTCTCTCACCCTCTGTCTCTCTCTCTATCTCTCTCTCTCATTTCTCTTGTTTCTCTCTAAAACACATACTCTCTCTATCTCCCTCCCTGTCTCTATGTGTCCCTCATGATAACGTAAGCAAACTAGACTATCTGCTTATATTACACAATAAGTTGCATTGATGCATTAAGTGTAATTGGGCAATGCAAACAATAAATTAATGCACTATTGCTCGGCAACATCGATATGGGATTCAATGAAATATATTCCCCCAATAAGACTCGTTATCCAGTATTGCCGATTGCGATGTTACCCCTTCACTGCCATGACGTCATCAGTTTTTAGCAATTATCGTCTATCTTTAATTCTCAATTTCAAATTTTAGATATTTCGACATAAGAAAAAATGAAATGGGTGGCAAAAATTTTTGGGTGCTGATCAGACCCCGCGTTTGCAATCGACAATAGTACTCGAAGGAGTTAATTGGCATTTGTAAACAGTTTGTACACTGATCTAATGGGTATCTCTAAACGCTTTTGAGAAAGAATCACGACCTATGTAGTTCAAATTGGATGCAAAACAACTGTTTATGCAGGTTGCCCAATTTCATAATTCGGCTTTAAACGGAGTTGAAAACGTCTTATTCATTGTATGCAATGCAAGCATTGCGCCTGGGTCTAGTCTCATTTAAACGGGAGAGAATAACGTCTTATCAACTATATGCAATATGTGCATTTCGCCTGGGTCTAGTCACATTTAAACGGGAGAGAATAACGTCTTATCAACTATATGCAATATGTGCATTGCACCTGGGTCTAGTCTCATTTAAACGGGAGAGAATAACGTCTTATCAACTATATGCAATATGTGCATTGCACCTGGGTCTAGTCTCATTTAAACGGGAGAGAATAACGTCTTATCAACTATATGCAATATGTGCATTGCACCTGGGTCTAGTCTCATTTAAACGGGAGAGAATAACGTCTTATCAACTATATGCAATATGTGCATTGCACCTGGGTCTAGTCTCATTTAAACGGGAGAGAATAACGTCTTATCAACTATATGCAATATGTGCATTGCACCTGGGTCTAGTCTCATTTAAACGGGAGAGAATAACGTCTTATCAACTATATGCAATATGTGCATTGCACCTGGGTCTAGTCTCATTTAAACGGGAGAGAATAACGTCTTATCAACTATATGCAATATGTGCATTGCACCTGGGTCTAGTCTCATTTAAACGGGAGAGAATAACTTCTTATCAACTATATGCAATATGTGCATTGTACCTGGGTCTAGTCTCATTTAAACGGGAGAGAATAACGTCTTATCAACTATATGCAATATGTGCATTTCGCCTGGGTCTAGTCACATTTAAACGGGAGAGAATAACGTCTTATCAACTATATGCAATATGTGCATTGCACCTGGGTCTAGTCTCATTTAAACGGGAGAGAATAACGTCTTATCAACTATATGCAATATGTGCATTGCACCTGGGTCTAGTCTCATTTAAACGGGAGAGAATAACGTCTTATCAACTATATGCAATATGTGCATTTCGCCTGGGTCTAGTCACATTTAAACGGGAGAGAATAACGTCTTATCAACTATATGCAATACATGCATTGCACCTGGGTCTAGTCTCATTTAAACGGGAGAGAATAACGTCTTATCAACTATATGCAATACATGCATTGTACCTGTGTCTAGTCTCATTTAAACGGGAAAGAATAACGTCTTATCAACTATATGCAATACATGCATTGCACCTGGGTCTAGTCTCATTTAAACGGGAAAGAATAACGTCTTATCAACTATATGCAATACGTGCATTGCGCTTGGTCTAGTCTCATTTAAACGGGAGAGAATAACGTCTTATCAACTATATGCAATACATGCATTGCGCCTGGGTCAAATCTCATTTAAACGGGAAAGAATAACGTCATATCTAATGTTTACAGTGCATGCGTTGCGCTTGGGTCTTGTCTCATTTAAACGGGGGATAAAGTCTTGTCTGCTGTATGCAATGCATGCATTGCGTGTGCATTTAGTCTCATGTAAACGGGTGAGAATAATGTCTTATCCACTGTAAACTGTGCATGCATTACGTGTGCATTTAGTCTCATTTAAACGGGGAAACTAACGTTTAATCCGTTGGATGCAATGCATGCATTGCGTCTGAGTCTAATCTCATTTATACAGTGGAGAATGTGTTATTCTTTCCCGATAAACGCGTTTACGCTAAAACTATTTTTTCTTTTACAAATAGTTTGGAGCCAGATCAGACGCCGGGTAACCCGGCGTCTGATCAGGCTCCAAACTGTTTGCCACCAAGATAAACATGAAATATCAGAATTGTCCAAAAGTTGTTCTTTTCTACGTTTTAGCGCTTTGCGTTTGCGTACGTTTGCGTTTAAACGGGAAAGAATAACAGATTCTCCACTGTAGCAGAAAATAATAACGCATTGGCTACTGTATACAGTGCAGTGCGTTGTTCAACCCATTACTCCCGACAAAAATGTTTTTTACGAATTTCATGAATTCTTCCAAAGACAAAAACACAGTAAAACCCCTCTAATACGACCACTAAATGATGTTAATTATTATTATTGTGTTTACGATAGGTGACCGCTTAAAGCAAGGTGACAGTGAAACAGAAAGCTCCTAAAGGAGCTTTCTGTTTCACTGTTACCTTGCTTTAAGCTATCACCTCTCCATTATACAATCAATTAGCCTTTGTTTTAGTAGTCGTAATAGCGAAGTTTTACTGTATATGTAGTGCCATTTTATACAGTCACGAATATATACCATAAGAAATATAGCCTCTCTATCCTAACAGATGATAGCTTAAAGCAGAACGAAAATAAAGCAGAATGTGCCTTAATCCGCATTCTATTTTACTTTCAACCTGCTTTAAATGACCACATGTCTTAAAAACTAGCCACAAGCTATGGGGTTAACAAATACGTATTATCCGCTTCATGAAGTGCATGCATTTTCGCATTGCGCGCGCACGTTGCGCTCTGCGCAAATTGAATGATACAACTTTATGGCATTACCAAATTGCACGATAAAAATCTTATCTATTCATCATTATGATATATGCTATGACATTTTCAATAACGCTGAACTGTCATGTTTTATCACATACAGTCGAATCGCTATAATTCGAATAACCCCCTAAGATCGAAATAACCCGTATTTCAAATATATGGCTTACATTAGTAAGAATTATCGAATTTCAACAGAAGAAAAACTTGTTAAGTATGTAAAGAAATAATAAATCCATACCCGTGTATTATCGTGCAATAGAACACGGGTATGAGTTAAGATATGTTGTAATTAAATCACGAGGCCGTAGGCCGAATGATTTAACTACCAGCATTTTAACAACTATCCGTGTTCTAGCTCACGATATTACACTGGTGTGAATGTATTAATTCGATTCTAACGCTTCAATTTAAATGTTGCTCTCAAATTACCAAAAGCGAGCATTTTTCTACAATGAATTTATGGCAATGTCGTAATCGTTATATATCAAAAAATAGTAATAGGTGGTGATTTTTTAGGCAATACTGCTTACAATCCCATGAAATTTGTGCAAACAGGAAACAAGTCGAGTTTTAAATACAGTTTATTTATATTCGAATAACGACGAAAGTTTACGGAGATACTCGGTAAAAGCTCATTAGCATATCCTATACACACACGTCGATGACGTCATAGTTTTTCAAGTAGGGTAAACAAAGTAATAAAGCAGAAAATTACTATGGGAGCTTTCTCCTTTACTTTCGTCTTGTTTAAAATTACCACCTTTCAAAACAACTAAAATTTAACCTCATGTAGTGGTACAGTGGATAATCTGTTATTCTTTCCCGTTTAAACGCAAACGTACGCAAACGCAAAGCACTAAAACGTAGAAAATAACAACTTTTGGACAATTCTGATAATTCATGTTTATCTTGGTGGCAAACAGTTTGGAGCCTGATCAGACGCCGGGTTACCCGGCGTCTGATCTGGCTCCAAACGTTTTGCACTGCAAATAATAGTTTTAGCGTAAACGCGTTTATCGGGAAAGAATAACAGATTCTCCACTGTAGTAATAGAGGTTTTTTGTACAGTACTCCCTCTCTACAACGGCCCTCCAAACAACGACGCCCTCCTTCCAAGGACCCTTTCCACAGTTCCCTAAACAGAACAATTATTGACGAGTGACAAACAGCTTGAATCCAGATCAGACGCCGCGTAACGCGGCGTCTGATCTGGATTTAAGCTGTTTGCAAAAATAAACAAATTTCCCTCTCTATAACGACTCCCTCCGAACAACGCATTCAATGTTTGTTTCCCATTAGGTGTCGTTGTAGAGAGGGAGCGCTGTATTTTCATAACTTTGCGTTCGACTTTCGTTCAGTCTTGCCAAATGTAATATTGAGAGCTTATGGTACCGTTACAATGCACGATTAAACATTATCTGTCTATCTCAATAATATTATATTGTGACATTTTCAATTGTGCAATTCTGTCATGTAATATTTTTTCGAGATATCGTAGAGTTTCAATATTATATGACCATGGAAAAATTATTACAGTATAACCTTCGAAAATCGGACTTTCCTTCACCATTTCCTTGTAAGGCTAATATTGAGGCTTCTACCCTTTCGCCGCTATATTGTAGTTTTAATATTATTGTCTGCATGATCGTTTCAAAGTCAGATTTAATGCAATATACCCTGATTATGAGCTCTCTGATCTGGGATCTTCACCTACTATTTACATAGGACAAGTGTACTCTTCGCAGTAACAATGTTTACAAAGGTTGCGTATATGCGTTTAACCGGTTTACAGTGGAGAATCTGTTATTCTTTCCCGTTTAAACGCAAACGTACGCAAACGCAAAGCACTAAAACGTAGAAAGGAATAACTTTTGGACAATTCTGATAATTCTTGTTTATCTTGGTGGCAAACAGTTTGGAGCCTGATCAGACGCCGGGTTACCCGGCGTCTGATCTGGCTCCAAACTGTTTGTAACAGAAAAATTAGTTTAAGCGTAAACGCGTTTATCGGGAAAGAAGAACAGATTCTCCACTGTAACAGTTTCTGAAAACCGTAAATTTGTCCCGGTCCCGAACACATCTACGTTCTCTCAATCTTTCAACCTTTCGGCGCAAAATTAATCGTGAGGATTTTACCCCGTCATCGTTATATTGCCGTCTGCTACAATATTGCTGTCTGCAAAATCCTTTCAAAGTTAAATTAAAGGTATGGTGAGAGATCGATGCCGTAATATTCTATACGCGTGTTAAACAGTTTGGATCATGTTCAGACGCCGCGTCACGCTGCGTTTGATCCGATTTAAACTGTTTGCAAAGACAACACTAGGCGACTTCGGCGATGAAAGGGTTAGTTTCAAATTTACTTTCACATTGCTTTCAGCAGTCATCTGTCTTAACAAGTTCGTATTAAAAGCAGTTTATTTGTCGCTTTAGAGAGGCTGTACTCTTTTTATTGTCAATGACGCCAAAAGTCGCATTCGGAAACAATATGGACCCTGATCAGACGTCGTGTAACTGGATAGAGTACTGAAGAACAGCAGCAAACATTGTTGTATGGAAGGAATAGTTGTTCGGAGTGTCGTTGTGGGGAGGGCGAACTGGGGAACAGCAGCAAACACTTTTTGTAAGGAGGGAAACCCTTTTTATAGAGGGCCGTTATAGTGAATGAACACTTTGGAACAGAAGCAAGCATTGTTGCATTGAGGGAGTTGTTGTTTGGAGGGTCGATGAAGAGAGGAAGCACTGGGGAACAGATGCAAGAACTGTTGTATGGAGGAACCCTTTGTTTTGAGGAACGTTGTAAGACGGGAGCACCGGGTAACAGCGGCAAGTATTATTGTATGGAGGGAATCGTTGATTGGAGAGCCGATGTTGGGAGGGAGCTCTGGGGAACAGAACAACTATTGTTGTTTGGATCGAATCGTTGTTTAGAGGACTATGGTGGGGATGGAACACTGGGGAACAGCAGCAAGTTTTGTTGTATGGAGGGAATCGTTCTTCTGGGGCCGTTGTAGGGAGGAAGCAATGCGAAACAGCGGAAAGTATTGTTGTATGGAGGGCAGTTGTGGGGATGGAGCACTGGGGAAAAGCAGCAAACATTGTTGTATGTAGGGAATCATTGCTTGGAGGGCCGTTGTGGGGAGGGAGCACTGGGGGAAAAGCGGCAAACATTGTTGTATGTAGGGAATCAGTGCTTGGAGGACCGTTGTGGGGAGGGAGCACTTGGGAACAGCAGCAAACATTGTTGTATGTAGGGAATCATTGCTTGGAGGGCCGTTGTGGGGAGGAAGCACTGGGGAACAGCAGCAAACATTGTTGTATGTAGGGAATCATTGCTTGGAGGGCCGTTGTGGGGAGGGAGCACTGGGGAACAACAGCAAACATTGTTGTATGTAGGGAACCATTGCTTGGAAGGCCGTTGATGGAGCACTGGGGAACAGCAGCAAACATTGTTGTATGTAGGGAATCATTGCTTGGAGGGCCGTTGTCGGGAGGGAGCACTGGGGAACAGTAGCAAACATTGTTGTATGTAGGGAATCATTGCTTGGAGGGCCGTTGTGGGGATGGAGCACTGAGGAACAGCAGCAAACATTGTTGTATGTAGGGAATCATTGCTTGGAGGGCCGTTGTGGGGAGGGAGCACTTGGGAACAGCAGCAAACATTGTTGTATGTAGGGAATTATTGCTTGGAGGGCCGTTGATGGAGCACTGGGGAACAGCAGCAAACATTGTTGTATGTAGGGAACCATTGCTTGGAAGGCCGTTGTGGGGAGGGAGCACTTAGGAACAGCAGCAAACATTGTTGTATGTAGGGATATATTGCTTGGAGGGCCGTTGATGGAGCACTGGGGAACAGCAGCAAACATTGTTGTATGTAGGGAACCATTGCTTGGAAGGCCGTTGTGGGGAGGGAGCACTGGGGAACAGCAGCAAACATTGTTGTATGTAGGGAATCATTGCTTGGAAGGCCGTTGTGGGGAGGGATCACTGGGGAACAGCAGCAAACATTGTTGTATGTAGGGAATCATTGCTTGGAAGGCCGTTGTGGGGAGGGAGCACTTGGGAACAGCAGCAAACATTGTTGTATGTAAGGAATCATTGCTTGGAGGGCCGTTGTGGGGAGGGAGCACTGGGGAACAGCAGCAAACATTGTTGTATGTAGGGAATCATTGCTTGGAGGGCCGTTGTTGGAGCACTGGGGAATCATTGCTTGGATGGCCGTTGTGGGGAGGGAGCACTGGGGAACAGCAGAAACATTGTTGTATGTAGGGAATCATTGCTTGGAGGGCCGTTGTGGGGAGGGAGCACTGGGGAACAGCGCTGGGGAACAGCAGCAAACATTGTTGTATGAAGGGAATCATTGCTTGGAAGGCCGTTGTGGGGATGGAGCACTTGGGAACAGCAGCAAACATTGTTGTATGTAGGGAATCATTGCTTGGAGGGCCGTTGTGGGGAGGAAGCACTGGGGAACAGCAGCAAACATTGTTGTATGTAGGGAATCATTGCTTGGAGGGCCGCTGTGGGGAGGGAGCACTTCGGAACTGCAGCAAACATTGTTGTATGTAGGGAATCATTGCTTGGAGGGCCGTTGTGGGGAGGGAGCACTGGGGAACAGCAGCAAACATTGTTGTATGTAAGGAATCATTGCTTGGAGGGCCGTTGTGGGGAGGAAGCACTGGGGAACAGCAGCAAACATTGTTGTATGTAGGGAATCATTGCTTGGAGGGCCGTTGTGGGGAGGGAGCACTTGGGAACAGCAGCAAACATTGTTGTATGTAGGGAATCATTGTTTGGAGGGCCGTTGTGGGGATGGAGCACTCTGAAACAGCAGCAAACATTGTTGTATGTAGGGAATCATTGCTTGGAGGGCCGTTGTGGGGAGGGAGCACTGAGGAACAGCAGCAAACATTGTTGTACGTAGGGAATCATTGCTTGGAGGGCCGTTGTGGGGAGGGAGCACTGGGGAACAGCAGCAAACATTGTTGAATGTAGGGAATCATTGCTTGGAGGACCGTTGCGGGGATGGAGCACTGAGGAACAGCAGCAAACATTGTTGTATGTAGGGAATCATTGCTTGGAGGGCCTTTGATGGAGCACTGGGGAACAGCAGCAAACATTGTTGTATGGAGGGAATCATTGTTTGAGGGCCGTTGTGGGGAGGGATCACTGGGGAACAGCAGCAAACATTGTTGTATGTAGGGAATCATTGCTTGGAGGGTAGTTGTGGGGATGGAGCACTGAGGAACAGCAGCAAACATTGTTGTATGTAGGGAATCATTGCTTGGAAGGCCGTTGTGGGGATGGAGCACTGGGGACCAGCAGCAAACATTGTTGTATGTAGGGAATTATTGCTTGGAGGGCCGTTGATGGAGCACTGGGGAACAGCAGCAAACATTGTTGTATGTAGGGAATCATTGCTTGGAGGGCCGTTGTGGGGAGGGAGCACTGGGAAACAGCAGCAGAAATTGTTGTATGTAGGGAATTATTCCTTGGAGGGCCGTTGTGGGGAGGGAGCACTGGGGAACAGCAGCAAACATTGTTGTATGTAGGGAATCATTGCTTGGAGGGCCGTTGTGGGGAGGGAGTACTGGGGAACAGCAGCAAACATTGTTGTATATAGGGAATCATTGCTTGGAGGGCCGTTGATGGAGCACTGGGGAACAGCAGCAAACATTGTTGTATGTAGAGAATCAGTGCTTGGAGGGCCGTTGTGGGGAGGGAGCACTTGGGAACAGCAGCAAACATTGTTGTATGTAGGGAATCATTGCTTGGAGGGCCGTTGTGGGAATAGAACACTGGGGAACAGTAGCAAACATTGTTGTATGTAGGGAATCATTGCTTGGAGGGCCGTTGTGGGGAGGGAGCACTGGGGAACAGCAGCAAACATTGTTGTATGTAGGGAATCAGTGCTTGGAGGGCCGTTGTGGGGAGGGAGCACTGGGGAACAGCAGCAAACATTGTTGTATGTAGGGAATCATTGCTTGGAGGGCCGTTGTGGGGAGGGAGCACTGGGGAACAGCAGCAAACATTGTTGTATGTAGGGAATCATTGCTTGGAGGGCCGTTGTGGGGAGGGAGCACTTGGGAACAGCAGCAAACATTGTTGTATGTAGGGAATCATTGCTTGGAAGGCCGTTGTGGGGATGGAGCACTGGGGAACAGCAGCAAACAGTGTTGTATGTAGGGAATCATTGCTTGGAGGACCGTTGTGGGGAGGGAGCACTGGGGAACAGCAGCAAACATTGTTGTATGTAGGGAATCATTGCTTGGAGGGCCGTTGTGGGGAGGGAGCACTGAGGAACAGCAGCAAACATTGTTGTATGTAGGGAATCATTGCTTGGAGGGCCGTTGTGGGGAGGGAGTACTGGGGAACAGCAGCAAACATTGTTGTATGTAGGGAATCACTGCTTGGAGGGCCGTTGATTGAGCACTGGGGAACAGCAGCAAACATTGTTGTATGTAGGGAATCAGTGCTTGGAGGGCCGTTGTGGGGAGGGAGCACTGGGGAACAGCAGCAAACATTGTTGTATGTAGGGAATCAGTGCTTGGAGGGCCGTTGTGGGGAGGGAGCACTTGGGAACAGCAGGAAACATTGTTGTATGTAGGGAATCATTGCTTGGAGGGCCGTTGTGGGAAAGGAACACTGGGGAACAGAGGCAAACATTGTTGTATGTAGGGAATCATTGCTTGGAGGGCCGTTGTGGGGAGGGAGCACTGGGGAACAGCAGCAAACATTGTTGTATGTAGGGAATCAGTGCTTGGAGGGCCGTTGTGGGGAGGGAGCACTGGGGAACAGCAGCAAACATTGTTGTATGTAGGGAATCAGTGCTTGGAGGGCCGTTGTGGGGAGGGAGCACTGGGGAACAGCAGCAAACATTGTTGTATGTAGAGAATCATTGCTTGGAGGGCCGTTGTGGGGAGGGAGCACTGGGGAACAGCAGCAAACATTGTTGTATGTAGGGAATCATTGCTTGGAGGGTCGTTGTGGGGAGGGAGCACTTGGGAACAGCAGCAAACATTGTTGTATGTAGGGAATCATTGCTTGGAAGGCCGTTGTGGGGATGGAGCACTGGGGAACAGCAGCAAACAGTGTTGTATGTAGGGAATCATTGCTTGGAGGACCGTTGTGGGGAGGGAGCACTGGGGAACAGCAGCAAACATTGTTGTATGTAGGGAATCATTGCTTGGAAGGCCGTTGTGGGGTGGGAGCACTGGGGAACAGCAGCAAACATTGTTGTATGTAGGGAATCAGTGCTTGGAGGGCCGTTGTGGGGAGGGAGCACTGAGGAACAGCAGCAAACTTTGTTGTATGTAGGGAATCATTGCTTGGAGGGCCGTTGTGGGGAGGGAGCACTGGGGAACACCAGCAAACATTGTTGTATGTAGGGAATCATTGCTTGGAGGGCCGTTGATGGAGCACTGGGGAACAACAGCAAACATTGTTGTATGTAGGGAATCAGTGCTTGGAGGGCCGTTGTGGGGAGGGAGCACTGGGGAACAGCAGAAAACATTTTTGTATGTAGGGAATCATTGCTTGGAGGGCCGTTGTGGGGAGGGAGCACTGGGGAACAGCAGCAAACATTGTTGTATGTAGGGAATCATTGCTTGGAGGGCCGTTGTGGGGAGGGAGCACTTGGGAACAGCAGCAAACATTGTTGTATGTAGGGAATCATTGCTTGGAGGGCCGTTGTGGGGATGGAGCACTGGGGAACAGCAGCAAACATTGTTGTATGTAGGGAATCAGTGCTTGGAGGGCCATTGTGGGAAGGGAGCACTGGGGAACAGCAGCAAACATTGTTGTATGTAGGGAATCAGTGCTTGGAGGGCCGTTGTGGGGAGGGAGTACTGGGGAACAGCAGCAAACATTGTTGTATGTAGGGAATCAGTGCTTGGAGGGCCGTTGTGGGGAGGGAGCACTGGGGAACAGCAGCAAACATTGTTGTATGTAGGGAATCATTGCTTGGAGGGCCGTTGTGGGGAGGGAGCACTGGGTAACAGCAGCAAACATTGTTGTTTGTAGGGAATCATTGCTTGGAGGGCCGTTGTGGGGATGGAGCACAGGGGAACAGCAGCAAACATTGTTGTATGAAGGGAATCATTGCTTGGAGGGCCGTTGTGGGGAGGGAGCACTGGGGAACAGCAGCAAACATTGTTGTATGTAGGGAATCATTGCTTGGAGGGCCGTTGTGGGGAGGGAGCACTGGGGAACAGCAGCAAACATTGTTGTATGTAGGGAATTATTGTGTGAAGGGCCGTTGTGGGGAGGGAGCACTGGGGAACAGCAGCAAACATTGTTGTATGTAGGGAATCAGTGCTTGGAGGGCCGTTGTGGGGAGGGAGCACTGGGGAACAGCAGCAAACATTGTTGTATGTAGGGAATCATTGTTTGGAAGGCCGTTGTGGGGAGGGAGCACTGAGGAACTGCAGCAAACATTGTTGTATGTAGGGAATCATTGCTTGGAGGGCCGTTGTGGGGAAGGAGCACTGGGGAACAGCGGAAAACATTTTTGTATGTAGGGAATCATTGCTTGGAGGGCCGTTGTGGGGAGGGAGCACTGGGGAACAGCAGCAAACATTGTTGTATGGAGGGAATCGTTGTTTGAGGGCAGTTATGGGGATGGAGCATTTGGGAACAGCAGCAATCATTGTTGTATGTAGGGAATCATTGCTTGGAGGGCCGATGTGGGGAGGGAGCACTGGGGAACAGCAGCAAACATTGTTGTATGTAGGGAATCATTGCTTGGAGGGCCGTTGTGGGGAGGGAGCACTGGGGAACAGCAGCAAACATTTTTGTAAGTAGAGAAACCTTGTTTTGGGGACGTTATAGGGAAGGAACACTTTTTCACAGCAGCAAGTATTGTTGTAGGGAGGAAATCATTGTTTGGAGGGCCGTTGAAGGGATGAAGCACTGGGAAACAGTGGCAAGTATTGTTGTAAGGAGGAAATCATTGCCGTTGTAGGAAGGGAGCACATGGAACAGCGGTAAGTATTGTTGTATGGAGGGAATCGTGGTTAGGAAGAATGTTGTCAGATGGAAGCACTTGGGAACAGCGGTCAGTAGTGTTGTATGGCGGGAATCAGTGTTTGGAGGGCCGTTGTAGGGAGGAAGCAATTGGGAACAGCGGAAAGTATCATTGTATGGAGGGAATCGTTGTTTGGACATTCGTTGTAAGCAGGGAGCAATGGGTAACAGCAGCAATCATTGATGTATTGAGGGAGTCGTTAAGAGGACCGTTGTTTAAGGAGGGGGCAATAGGGAACAGCAGCAAGCATTGTTGTATTGAGGGAGTCGTTAAGAGGACCGTTGTTTCAGGAGGGGGCAATAGGGAACAGCAGCAAGCATTGTTGTATTGAGGGAGTCGTTAAGAGGACCGTTGTTTAAGGAGGGGGCAATAGGGAACAGCAGCAAGCATTGTTGTATTGAGGGAGTCGTTAAGAGGACCGTTGTTTACAGAGGGGGCACTAGGGAACAGCAGCAAGCATTGTTGTATTGAAGGAGTCGTTAAGAGGACCGTTGTTTACGGAGGGGGCAATAGGGAACAGCAGCAAGCATTGTTGTATTGAGGGAGTCGTTAAGAGGACCGTTGTTTAAGGAGGGGGCAATAGGGAACAGCAGCAAGCATTGTTGTATTGAGGGAGTTGTTAAGAGGACCGTTGTTTAAGGAGGGGGCAATAGGGAACAGCAGCAAGCATTGTTGTATTGAGGGAGTCGTTAAGAGGACCGTTGTTTAAGGAGGGGGCACTAGGGAACAACAGCAAGCATTGTTGTATTGAGGGAGTCGTTAAGAGGACCGTTGTTTACGGAGGGGGCAATAGGGCACAGCAGCAAGCATTGTTGAAAGGAGGAGATCGTTGTAAGGAGGGAGTACTGTACGTTATCGTGCAGATGTTACTCTGCAGATCAAAGATGACTTGTGTTCTGTGTACCATTAATTTCTTAAAAATATAAAGTTGGACTTTGTTTTAAGCATGGCCTTGAAGTGTATATACACTTGTTTTAATCCATTATTAACGACTTAAATTTATTCCTCCCCTGAAGAAACTAGCTATACAGCTATGAATATGCTTTATAGAAATAGCAGAAAGTCTTACTTCAGCATCTGTTTTAGTCAGTTTATAAATATAAAGTTTAAAGGTTTTGTTATCTGACAAAAGTTACCCAGCGTCTGATCTGGCTCGAAACTGTTTGCCAGGGAAATAACCGTTTCCCTCTCTGTACATTCTACATGACTACATAAAAAGTATGCCCCGTCATCCGAGCAGTTTCAACTGAACGCAACAACCTCATTAAAACTTCATTATTTCTCTAGTAGCTTATACAGTGTAGAAGACGTTTTTCATTACCAGTAAATGCGTTTCTGCTTAAAACAGTTATGTCCATTGAAAACAGTTTGGAGCCAGATCAGACGCCGGGTAACCCGGCGTCTGACCAGGCTTCAAACTGTTTTCCACTCAGATTAAAAATAATCGTTAAATTTCCTAAGAAATGACATTTATTTACATTTAATAGCAATGCGTTTTGCATTTCGTTTGCGTGTAATCGGGAAAGAATAACGTTTTCTCCACTGTAAGAATGCCTTAAACATACACCAGCATCAAAAGTCGATCTGAAAGCAATGTAAATGTCACTTTCATTTGATGCTGCTGCTTTTCTAACCTTTATCTTGTAAAGCGCTGCTTGACTGGCACTTACAAACACTTTGGATCATGATCAGACGCCGAGTAACTCGGCGTCTGAGCATGCTCCAAATTATTTGAAATTCGCATCGTATATTTGCATCAATAGCGAGAGCAAATGACTTTTTTAAAGATTAAATCAGACATGATTTTGGGGTATTTGATAGCTAGTCAGTCTTAAAAGTGTGTAAAACATTTGAAGTGAATGAATCGAATCAAGGACTGCTCTTTTGGTGGGAATTCTAATTTAGAGCATTTTGGTTTAACAGTTCATAGAGTATGGTCTAAGTCGGTCAACTAGGGACAAAGATCTCACATAGTTTTACAAACATAAGGTTGGGAAATAGAGAAGGGCAGAAAGGGACAGGGCGACAAAGACCGATAGACAAGACGGACAGACAGACAGACAGACAGACATACAGGCAGACAGACAGACAACCTGACAGACAGACAAACGAAACAGAGAGATAGACAGAGAGAGAAATACAGAGACAAAAGACATACAGACAGCCGTACACAGATATAAAGACAAACATACAGACAGAGACACGGACAGAAAGACAGACAAACATACTGCCAAATACAGAAAAAACAGAGAAACAAAGAGAGAAAGACAGTAAGAGAGGGAGTTAGACGTAAACACATATATACACAATGTATACAACCATAGACAAGTAGAGGCAGATACACAGTCCCATATAGCTAATAGAGCTTTATTTTGCTGTAATAATGTGTACCACTAAAACACTGTCGATGCATAGTCTTTGGTTTCTCAACAACGACTCAACAGTACAGTTGAGAAGACGTTATTCTTTCCCGTGTAAATGCAAACAAAACGCAAACGCAATGCACTAAAATGAAGAAAACTAAAACCTTTTGAAAATGTTCAAGATTTATTTAAGTCAGAGTGGCAAACAGGTATGGAGCCTGATCAGACGCCGGGTAACCCGGCGTCTGATCTGGCTCCATACTGTTTGCAATGGAAATAATAATTTAAGCGTAAACGCGTTTATTGGGAAAGAATAATGTCTTCTCTACTGTTCTTGTGTAAAAATCGATTCCAGACATCTGTATATGATGTGACACAATATGCTACAGTGGAGAATCTGTTATTCTTTCCCGTTTAAACGCAAACGTACGCAAACGCAAAGCACTAAAACGTAGAAAAGAACAACTTTTGGACAAGTCTGATAATTCTTGTTTATCTTGGTGGCAAACAGTTTGGAGCCTGATCAGACGCCGGGTTACCCGGCGTCTGATCTGGCTCCAAACTGTTTGCAATGGAAATAATAGTTTTAGCGTAAACGCGTTTATTGGAAAAGAATAACAGATTCTCCACTGTACAATGGAGAAGACTTTATTTTTTCCCGTTTAAACGCAAACGAAACGCAAACGCATTGAAATAAAAGGGAGAAAACGCCATTTTTTAAACAAGTCTGGCTATCTTTTATTATCTGATTGACAAACAGTTCGGTGCCTGGTCAGACGCCGTGCTCGCAATGTAAATAACAGTTTTAGTGTAAACGCGTTTATTGGGAAAAGAATAACGATTTCTCCATTGTTAATGTAAATACAGTAAGCCCCGCAAAAGACAACACCGATGCTACCGACAAAACTAAAGCCAGCGCCAACCCTACCTCTTATGACATTGCAAACGCAAAATTGTAACGCCAATGTCATTGCCAACACATACGCCATCACAATGGTAACACCGACGTCAACGCCAACACAAAGTTATAACGCAAACGTGATCGCCAACACAAAATTCTAACACCAACGTCATTGACAACACATACGCCAACAAAAGGGTAACACCAATATCGATGCCATCACAAAGTTGTAATGCAAACGTGATCGCCAACACAAAATTCTAACGCCAACGGACGCCAACAAAAGGGTAACACAAATATCGATGCCATCACAAAGTTGTAACGCAAACTTGATCGCCAACACCAAATTCTAACGCCAACGTCATTGACAACACATACGCCAACACAAGGGTAACACCAATATCGATGCCATCACAAAGTTGTAACGCAAACTTGATCGCAAACACCAAATTCTAACGCCAACGTCATTGACAACACATACGCCAACACAAGGGTAACACAAATATCGATGCCATCACAAAGTTGTAACGCAAACTTGATCGCCAACACCAAATTCTAACGCCAACGTCATTGACAAAACATACGCCAACAAAAGGGTAACACCAATATCGATGCCATCACAAAGTTGTAATGCAAACGTGATCGCCAACACCACATTCTAACGCCATCGTCATTGGCAACACATACGCCAACAAAAGGGTAACACCAATATCGATGCCATCACAAAGTTGTAATGCAAACGTGATCGCCAACACAAAATTCTAACGCAATTGACAACACATACGCCAACAAAAGGGTAACACCAATATCGATGCCATCACAAAGTTGTAATGCAAACGTGATCGCCAACACAAAATTCTAACGCCAACGTCATTGACAACACATACGCCAACAAAAGGGTAACACCAATATCGATGCCATCACAAAGTTGTAACGCAAACGTGATCGCCAACACCACTTTTTAACGCCAACGTCATTGACAACACATACGCCAACAAAAGGGTAACACCAATATCGATGCCATCACAAGGTTGTAACGCAAACGTGATCGCCAACACCACATTCTAACGCCAACGTCATTGACAACACATACGCCAACAAAAGGGTAACACCAATATCGATGCCATCACACAGTTGTAACGCAACCGTGATCGCCAACACAAAAGTTTAACGCCAACGCCATTGACAACACATACGCCAACAAAAGGGTAACACCAATATCGATGCCATCACAAAGTTGTAATGTAAACGTGATCGCCAACACAAAATTCTAACGCCAACGTCATTGACAACACATACGCCAACAAAAGGGTAACACCAATATCGATGCCATCACAAAGTTGTAATGCAAACGTGATCGCCAACACCAAATTCTAACGCCAACGTCATTGACAACACATACGCCAACAAAAGGGTAACACCAATATCGATGCCATCACAAAGTTGTAATGCAAACGTGATCGCCAACACCACATTCTAACGCCAACGTCATTGACAACACATACGCCAACAAAAGGGTAACACCAATATCGATGCCATCACAAAGTTGTAATGCAAACGTGATCGCCAACACCACATTCTAACGCCAACGTCATTGACAACACATACGCCAACAAAAGGGTAACACCAATATCGATGCCATCACAAGGTTGTAACGCAAACGTGATCGCCAACACCAAATTCTAACGCCAACGTCATTGACAACACATACGCCAACAAAAGGGTAACACCAATATCGATGCCATCACAAAGTTGTAACGCAAACGTGATCGCCAACACCAAATTCTAACGCCAACGCCATTGACAACACATACGCCAACAAAAGGGTAACATCAATATCGATGCCATCACAAAGTTGTAACGCAACCGTAATCGCCAACACAAAATTCTAACGCCAACATCATTGACAACACATACGCCAACAAAAGGGTAACACCAATATCGATGCCATCACAAAGTTGTAACGCAAACTTGATCGCCAACACCAAATTCTAACGCCAACGTCATTGACAACACATACGCCAACACAAGGGTAACACCAATATCGATGCCATCACAAAGTTGTAACGCAAACTTGATCGCAAACACCAAATTCTAACGCCAACGTCATTGACAACACATACGCCAACACAAGGGTAACACAAATATCGATGCCATCACAAAGTTGTAACGCAAACTTGATCGCCAACACCAAATTCTAACGCCAACGTCATTGACAAAACATACGCCAACAAAAGGGTAACACCAATATCGATGCCATCACAAAGTTGTAATGCAAACGTGATCGCCAACACCACATTCTAACGCCATCGTCATTGGCAACACATACGCCAACAAAAGGGTAACACCAATATCGATGCCATCACAAAGTTGTAATGCAAACGTGATCGCCAACACAAAATTCTAACGCAATTGACAACACATACGCCAACAAAAGGGTAACACCAATATCGATGCCATCACAAAGTTGTAATGCAAACGTGATCGCCAACACAAAATTCTAACGCCAACGTCATTGACAACACATACGCCAACAAAAGGGTAACACCAATATCGATGCCATCACAAAGTTGTAACGCAAACGTGATCGCCAACACCACTTTTTAACGCCAACGTCATTGACAACACATACGCCAACAAAAGGGTAACACCAATATCGATGCCATCACAAGGTTGTAACGCAAACGTGATCGCCAACACCACATTCTAACGCCAACGTCATTGACAACACATACGCCAACAAAAGGGTAACACCAATATCGATGCCATCACACAGTTGTAACGCAACCGTGATCGCCAACACAAAAGTTTAACGCCAACGCCATTGACAACACATACGCCAACAAAAGGGTAACACCAATATCGATGCCATCACAAAGTTGTAATGTAAACGTGATCGCCAACACAAAATTCTAACGCCAACGTCATTGACAACACATACGCCAACAAAAGGGTAACACCAATATCGATGCCATCACAAAGTTGTAATGCAAACGTGATCGCCAACACCACATTCTAACGCCAACGTCATTGACAACACATACGCCAACAAAAGGGTAACACCAATATCGATGCCATCACAAAGTTGTAATGCAAACGTGATCGCCAACACCACATTCTAACGCCAACGTCATTGACAACACATACGCCAACAAAAGGGTAACACCAATATCGATGCCATCACAAGGTTGTAACGCAAACGTGATCGCCAACACCAAATTCTAACGCCAACGTCATTGACAACACATACGCCAACAAAAGGGTAACACCAATATCGATGCCATCACAAAGTTGTAACGCAAACGTGATCGCCAACACCAAATTCTAACGCCAACGCCATTGACAACACATACGCCAACAAAAGGGTAACATCAATATCGATGCCATCACAAAGTTGTAACGCAACCGTAATCGCCAACACAAAATTCTAACGCCAACATCATTGACAACACATACGCCAACAAAAGGGTAACACCAATATCGATGCCATCACAAAGTTGTAACGCAAACGTGATCGCCAACACAAAATTCTAACGCCAACGCCATTGACAACACATACGCCAACAAAAGGGTAACATCAATATCGATGCCATCACAAAGTTGTAAGGCAAACGTGATCGCCAACACAAAAATATAACGCCAACGTCATTGACAACACATACGCCAACAAAAGGGTAACATCAATATCGATGCCATCACAAAGTTGTAAGGCAAACGTGATCGCCAACACAAAAATATAACGCCAACGTCATTGACAACACATATGCCAACAAAAGGGTAACACCAATATCGATGCCATCACAAAGTTGTAATGCAAACGTGATCGCCAACACCACATTCTAACGCCAACGTCATTGACAACACATACGCCAACAAAAGGGCAAAACCAATATCGATGCCATCACAAAGTTGTAATGCAAACGTGATCGCCAACACCACATTCTAACGCCAACGTCATTGACAACACATACGCCAACAAAAGGGTAACACCAATATCGATGCCATCACAAAGTTGTAATGCAAACGTGATCGCCAACACCAAATTCTAACGCCAACGTCATTGACAACACATACGCCAACAAAAGGGTAACACCAATATCGATACCATCACAAAGTTGTTATGCAAACGTGATCGCCAACACCACATTCTAACGCCAACGTCATTGACAACACATACGCCAACAAAAGGGTAACACCAATATCGATGCCATCACAAAGTTGTAATGCAAACGTGATCGCCAACACAAAATTCTAACGCAGTTGACAACACATACGCCAACAAAAGGGTAACACCAATATCGATGCCATCACAAAGTTGTAACGCAAACGTGATCGCCAACACCAAATTCTAACGCCAACGTCATTGACAACACATACGCTAACAAAAGGGTAACATCAATATCGATGCCATCACAAAGTTGTAACGCAAACGTGATCGCCAACACCACATTCTAACGCCAACGTCATTGACAACACATACGCCAACAAAAGGGTAACACAAATATCGATGCCATCACAAGGTTGTAACGCAAACGTGATCGCCAACACCACTTTCTAACGCCAACGTCATTGACAAAACATACGCCAACAAAAGGGTAACACCAATATCGATGCCATCACAAAGTTGTAACGCAACCGTAATCGCCAACACCAAATTCTAACGCCAACGTCATTGACAACACATATGCCAACAAAAGGGTAACACCAATATCGATGCCATCACAAAGTTGTTATGCAAACGTGATCGCCAACACAAAATTCTAACGCCAACGCCATTGACAACACATACGCCATCAAAAGGGTAACACCAATATCGATGCCATCACAAAGTTGTAATGCAAACTTGATCGCCAACACCACATTCTAACGCCAACGTCATTGACAACACATACGCCAACAAAAGGGTAACACCAATATCGATGCCATCACAAAGTTGTTATGCAAACGTGATCGCCAACACCAAATTCTAACGCCAACGTCATTGACAACACATACGCCAACAAAAGGGCAACACCAATATCGATGCCATCACAAAGTTGTAATGCAAACGTGATCGCCAACACCACATTCTAACGCCAACGTCATTGGCAACACATACGCCAACAAAAGGGCAACACCAATATCGATGTCATCACAAAGTTGTAATGCAAACGTGATCGCCAACACCACATTCTAACGCCAACGTCATTGACAACACATACGCCAACAAAAGGGTAACACCAATATCGATGCCATCACAAAGTTGTAATGCAAACGTGATCGCCAACACCACATTCTAACGCCAACGTCATTGACAACACATACGCCAACAAAAGGGTAACACCAATATCGATGCCATCACAAGGTTGTAACGCAAACGTGATCGCCAACACCACATTCTAACGCCAACGTCATTGACAACACATACGCCAACATTCATTCCTATGTCATTTGCAAAACGTGAGAGTCCAGATTAGACACCGAATTACCCAGCGTCTGACAAGGAACTGAACTAAATTGTATTGCAGACGACAGTATAAAGGCGATGAGTTAAGCTTACATGCTTGTAACACGCGCGCATACCATTACAAACAAAAAACGCTATGACCCTAATAAGTAATCACAAAATAGAACTGACGGAGGTATAAAAGAGAACAGGTTTGAAAAGTTCAGGTTACTCATTCTTATCTGGAACCTTGGTAAATAAACTAAGCAGGTATAGATAACGTTTGTCTAAATTAAACCTTCACTGCAATGACGTCATCTTCTTTAAACAATTGTCGTCTGCCTGTATTTCTTAAATTTAAGGTTTAGGTAAATTGACTAAAGTAACATTGTAACGAGTGTCGAACAATTTTGATCCTGATCAGACGCCGCGTTACACGGCGTCAGAGCAGTAACCAAACTGTTTGCAAACTGCTATTACACTCAGGGTAGGGTAAAACAGAGAATGGCTTAATCGAAATTTCTATAAATCGTTATTTCAATTCCAGAAATAGCCTATCTTTATCCAATTACCAGGGCTGCCATTTCTCCGGAAATCTTCGGATTTTCATCCAAGCAGATTATAGCTTAAAGTAGGCTAAAAGTAAAGCATAATACCCTGTTTTCCCTATATAGCCAGTTTCTTGAAATGAAGACAAGCAATCAATTAAAGCAGGTTGAAAGTAAAGCAGACTGCGCCTTCTGCTATGGTATATGAAGTATTTCTTATGTTCAATACTCAAAACTTAACTTTTAACATGCCGACCTTTTTGATTAGATGGTCTGTTCCGCTTTTCAAAAAATTAAACGTTTATTTTGACTTTTAGGGCTGTAAAACAAAAGTAAAACAAACAGGGCAAACCCGGATCAGAGGTTTATTTAAAGATCCCTTCTGAACAGGGTCTACACTGTTTGCAAATGATAAATATACTAGTTTCCAACATGGAAAATGCAACTAGTTTAACAATAAATTGAAAGCGATCTAAGGCAAGCAGGTAAGTTAGAACAAACTTTCAACAAATTCTGGTAATGTGCATAGAAAATGCAACACGCTGAGACCATATCTGAAAATATGGCGTAAGGTATTAATTTATCAATTTAGAGAATTACCTTACCTCTAACGAGTTGTGTATTCAGAGGGTTACAAAGTATATGAAATCCTAATGACGAGTTTACTGGTCCATCACGAATAGTGTACCTGCGAGGAGTACATTGGTACTATGCAAAAAGTGAAGACCCAGATCAGAGGGCCCTCTGATCAGGGTCTGAACTGTTTGTCCTTTTGCAATACATCATAGGAAACAAACAGTCAGCAATGGACTATGCATAATTAGAAACTGCAATTGTCCATTAAAAATTTCACGACCACTTTGTTTGTTTTCCACGAACTTGTATCCATTTCAGACGGTTAAGAGACTGTTAACTCATCACCCTGAAACTAATAATGGAAAGTTCCATTTTCCAATTAAGTTTATTCCATTTAGGACAGTTTAGGGATGTTTTCAGCAATATATTGCAAATTGACAAACTGTGAGGACCCTGATCAGAGGGCTCCTGTAGGAGCCCTCTGATCTGGGTCTACACTGTTTGTATCGGACAAGTGTACTCTTTATAGGTACAATGTTTATAAATACTCGTCTCTAGGGTTGAATGTGTTTAGTTTAGTCCATTTATAACAGTTTAGGGATGTTTTCAGCAATATATTGCAAATTGACAAACTGTGCAGACCCTGATCAGAGGGTTCATGCAGGAGCCCTCTGATCTTGGCCTACACTGTTTGTATTAGACAAGTGTACCATTTATAGGTACATTGTTTTTAAATGACGAGTTTACTCGTCGCTAGGGTTGGAGATGTTTAGTTTAGTCCATTTATGACAGTTTAGGGATGTTTTCAGCAATATATTGCAACTTGACAAACTGTGCAGACCCTGATTAGAGGGCTCATGCAGGAGCCCTCTGATCTTGGTCTACACTGTTTGAATTGGACAAGTGTACTCTCTTTAGGTACAATGTTTATAAATGACGAGTATACTCGTCGCTAGGGTTGAATGTGTTAATACCACGTGTTTCCCGGAGCTCATCGCTTAGATATTAACCCAGTGTCTAAAAGCCTATGTAAAGTTTTGAAACAGGTGACCACTTACAAATGTAACCCCTTCCCTTCCTTACCCCTAGAACGTTGGTTATTTGCAAACAGTTAGGATCCTGATCAGACGCCGCGTGACGCGGCGTCTGATCAGGATCCAAACTGTTTGACACTCATTTCAAGATTTCTTATATCAAAATAACTAAAAATTAAATTGGAGAAATAAAAGCAGACGACAATTGTTTAAAACTGATGACGTCACGGCAGTGAAGGGGTTAAAGAAGGTTGTAAGTAAAGGTAAAGCAAAGGGCGCCAGAATGCCCACTTTACTTTCAGCCTGCTTTATCTCCTATCCGGTAGGCTATAGAAAATTTTCCATACGGTGCATCTTCCTGATTGTATATAGAGTGGAACTATTTTCTTCAGTGGAATGAATTAAAGGCGTTAAACGTCGTATAAATTTATGGATTATTGTGTTGCCTTTATTATATTTTTATTTTCTTAAAAAAAACATGATATTTATAACATAATATACTAGTAGCACTGCCTGTGCAGTAATTCTAATAATAACGGTATATAATAAATTATTACACTAATTTCCATACAGCATACAGTAATCTTTGACTGATATATGCAAACTTAAAGACATCTCCTGATGACCTTTCGATCATAACGCCTTGCCAGACAATTTCCTTGCAATAATCATGGATCTTATGGACATGTCAAATTGAAGCTTCTCGTGTGAGACTCTACCTTTATATTTGATAGTTTGGTTAGAAATAATCATTGACAATAACTAGAGCATGAGTATAATCTGGACCTCACCATAGGGGTCCGTAACGCTTTCTAGTTTCTACACACTATATATATACTAACAAGGGGTGCAACTCTCTCACTGGACATTCGTACACCACAAGTATAAAAAAGTATGTAACTCTATCAATTTACATGGTATACTCATAATTCGTTCGACTATTGAAAGCTAAGACATGTGTCTACTAATTTAATACACTCTTCTAAACATTTCTTATGCATTTCGCCAATTCCAAGAACAATTTTCTCTAAAGCTGACGTCTTTTTTTGAATCTCGACTGACGCTCGTACACCCGGGTCTCACTATATCACAGCGATAATCTGGTGATGTACAGTTCAAAACATGGCATGATTCAATAAAACGACCCAAGTCTATCACTAACCTTCGGGTTTTAAGTCCTCAGCGTCAAAGTGGTGTTGTAAAATGAGCGATATTTCCGAGTTATTTTCACTTCGTCGAGGAGTAGCCATTTTGCCTGAAGAGTTACAAGTGCGGTGGAACAAATTACCCCAAACCATAAAACCCCTACAAACCACAAAACACAGAAAACCCTACATTGGGGGTATGTTACTGCCGCAACCCCCACTAGAACAATAACTGTTGTTTTTTGAAGGTGAAATATGTGCATATAATGCAAAATTATTAAGTTTCTACACTATTGTACCTATATAAAATAATTACATGATAATGGGAGATTTCAATTACCCCGCAATACCGCGGAAAAATCTGAGGGAAACAAGTTTGTTGACTGTATTAAAAAAACTGTCTATTCCAAATAGTAGACAGACTAACCAGATGGAGGGGAACATACACTCCCAACATGCTTGAACTTTTTCTAACTGAAGATGAAAACAACATAGCAAAATACTGACTATCAAAGTCCCCTGGGCAAGAGTGACCACTGTGTAATTCTTTTTGACTTCATCTGCTGTACACAAACAAAACAAAAACCGAGAGAAACCTACTACAAACCCTACAAAATAAATATCCACCACTGATCAAAATTAAGAATAACAAAAAACAAATACCATGCCACTGGAAAAGGACATCCTAGATGATCAAAATGAAAAACACTCTTTAAGGTGTCGGCCTGGTCTAATTTCGCCTTATATAATCTATAGTAAAATGCCTAACTTCCAGAGCCAACAGCTCCCTCAAAAACAGGATCTAAGCTATAAAAGACATACCCTTCAATTCTATAGACATTTCCCTGTTGATTGATACCAGTCAATCTATAACATCGGCAAATACATTTTTGCTATCGATGATTTTCTAAGGTCACTGTCAAAATAAAGGTAAACAACTTTCACCTTCAACACATTCACTATGTTTCAATATGCATCCGCCTGGGGAAAAAGTCCTGAAATGAGATCCCTAAAACAATGCCATTTGGTGGAAATGACCACAAATAACCAGTTTTCAGCAAGAAAACTATTCAAACTCACCCACAGGCAAAACTAAACATTGCAAATCTTGGAAATTGTATTTTACAAGGTACTACTTGCAAGACAACAACGACCCGGAAGTGATTCTTGACCAGGCCGACACCTTAAAGACGCTTCATCCGAACAAAAAAGAGAAAGACAGGAAACTATATAACAGAGCACGGAATAAAGTCACAAAACTTGTCAGACAAACTAGAAAGAGATATGAAAATTATTTAGTAGCAGAATCTAAGACCAATCCATTTTGAAGCGAGTTTGGCAATATATAAACTCGAAGAGTAAAACCAAGACTGGCATCAATGAACTGAGAAAAAAACAGCAGACCATAAGTCGACAAAGACTAATGAATAGGGGAGAAGGCGAACATCATCGCCGATTTCTCTTTAGTAGTGTTTTTATCAAAGGAAGCACCTGGTGAAATACCCAAATTGCCAAATAGAGACACAAAGACGCCATGGACAGAAATTGAAATATCACTAATGCATGTAGAGAAACTCTTGACAAATCAACCGGTGCAGACAATTTACACCCAACTTTTCTCAAACAACTAAGCAAAGAACTGTCAAAGAACTGTCAATACCATTGAATATCATTTTCGAAGAATCCATATTAAAGAAGGACACCCCTATTGATTAGAAAAAAACCAAATTCAGTGCAATTTATAAAAAGGAGACAAAATCAAATCTAGGAAACTACAGACTAGTCAGTCTCACATCGGTCATTTGCAAAGCAATGAAGAAAATAGTCAGAAACCTCATCATAGAGCACATTACAGTAATCAGATCTCTTCACGGACAAGCAGTATGGTTTAATGGCTGGGAGATCCACGGCGCTCCAACTGTTAAATGTTATGGACAAAGGGACAGAAGCAATCAACACTGGAGACGGGATTGACTGTGTATACATGAATTTCCAAAAGACCTTCGACACAGTGTCCCACAATAGACTAATAAGTAAGCTAGAGTCGTATGGAATTGGAAAAAATATGGTTGAATTGACAAGATAGTTTTTATCCTGGAGGACACAAACAGTAACAATCAACGGAATCGTGTCAAACTGGCATAAAGTCCCTTCAGGAACCCCACAAGGATATATGATTGGACCCCTCATGTTCATAATATACATAAATGATCTTTCTGACAATGTTAAATCAACAATATACTTATTTGCAGACGACAAATAAATATTCAATATCATCAATTCCCCAGAA
Organism: Gari tellinella; assembly: GCA_922989275.2. Taxonomy (NCBI): domain Eukaryota; kingdom Metazoa; phylum Mollusca; class Bivalvia; order Cardiida; family Psammobiidae; genus Gari; species Gari tellinella. The sequence continues at coordinate 34,866,641 of OV277872.1, forward strand.
GACAAAGAAACACTACAAAATGACCTACACAAAATATCATATTGGACAGATAAATAGCTACTAAAACTACACCAACAAAAGGGCAAAAGTATGCATATTAAAAGACTGTTGTAGCTATATAAGGTCATAATCGGGGTGATCACCAAAATAAGTTTCTGTTTTGTAATTAATTTTTCTTGTGGGTATCCCTGTTGCTAACCATACACTTCATCCTAGCAACGTCTGTTCACCTTGCCATGTGTGTTAATCCTTCAACTCTTTCGCTGTCGAAAATTTTAAAACCTTACCTTCATAACAGCTTTCATTCTAATTCAGAAGCAGAGATTTTCAGCATCTGATTTGGAAGCAAATTATTCTTTTATACGCCGTCAGAGGCGAAAGAGATTTACAATCATACAAATTCACTCATTCCCCACATGCAGTTCTATGTACACTGTACTGCTTTTTTCAACTGAACTGACATTAGTCTTTAACGTACAACTAACTTGGATCCAGATCAGACACCGAGCTGCTCGATAACTTGGAAGGGTAAAAACTATTTGTTAGAATGCAGGAAGACATTTTGCAAGGGGCATAAAAATATACCCGCATACCCTTTTCCCGTTGATGGATGCCACGAAAATAGTCAAATTCAGCCCCATATGGACAGAAGCATACCGCTGCGTTTTAAAGACTGTCAAAGTGTTACCGGTGAAGAAAGTCATTCATGTTTTAGTGTGTGGTGCTTGATATACATAAGTAAAGAGGTCTGAAGGGCTTGTTTTTGTCGAGATGTGAACATCATTGTGGTTTGTAGTGGAATAACTTCGGCCGATGCTGAACACGTTGGAAGAGGAAGGGGATTGACATATACAGTGTGTTATGAAGGTAAGGTTTTAAAGATTTAGACATTGACAGTTCCATTTTCGTGTCATTAAAATCTTTTTAAGCGTCATAGAGGAGTAAAATGATTTTTGGTTTCCAGGAAATGACATATTTCCGTGCTAAATTGTTGTCTGATTCCAAACTAATTTTGGCGATCATCCCGAATATAACCTTATACTTACTTAGCGTTACTTAGCGTTGATTTCCAGCTAAGGTTCCTCTATGCTGGACTCTTCTTTTTGTGCACTTAGTACTTTAGTATTTTTGTTTTAGATTTCGGTTCTTATATTGGCCTTATACATGAAGTTGTATTTACTATCTTGGTTTTTCCTGTAGTTATCTTATCTATTTTTGAATGAGTTGAGTGTTTTTGTATTTACCACCTCTTCTGTTAAGCTGTTCCAAATGTTTGCTGTTCTTATACCAAAGCTGTATTTTCTGATATCTAACCTTGCACTTTGTGAGTATGACTTTTTATGATTTCCCCTTATTGAAGTTCTTATTGTTTGATCTTCTCTCTGTTTTAGAAAGTTTCCTGCTTTCTTAAAATGCATTCTGACTAAGGTTTGCCAAGGCGGGCTCCTATATTCACTTTGCTTTATGTTTGTCTTGCGTGTTGTTTTCTATTTAGTGTGTAGATGAGGGAGTGGGATTGCGTGTGTGTGTGTTTGTGTTTGTTATGGTGTGGCTGTGTGTGTTCTGCTTGAGAGGTGGGTGTATTGTTTGTCTTGCGTTTCCTGCTTGAGTCTTTCGTATTTATTCGTATAATTGAGAGAAAATTTTCTCATCAAGATGATGGAAATTTCGCCGAATTATTGCACTCATATGTTTTTTGTGTTTTTATTTTTACTTTTTCTGCAATGTGTTAATCAAAGTTTAATTTGTTATCTATTGTTACCCTTGTGTCATTTTCTTCTTCTGAATTCTTCTTCTGTATGTTCCAATGTGAAACCCATTAGCTCGTATGAGAAATTTATATCTGGATTTTTCTTTCCAATATGCATACTTTTGCACTTTTGTGGGTGTATTTTGAGTCCATTGTGATATTTTGTGTAGGTCATGTTGGATTGTTGCTTTGTCTTCTGGGGATTTGATAATATTGAATATGTTTGTGTCGTCTACAAATAAGTATATTGTTGATTTAACATTGTCAGAAAGATCATTTATGTATATTATGATCATGAGGAGTCCAATCACATATCCTTGCGGGATGCCTGAAGTGACGTCATGCCAGTATGATCATATTCCATTGATTGTTACTTCTTTATAAACGATGCTTCGAATAAAGTACTCAAGTGTATTGACTGACTTAAATCACTAAGCTCCTCACTGCTGTGAGTTCGAATCCCAGTAGGGTCGTTCGGATACTTCATGTGGGGAAGCCTTCCAGCTGGCTTGCGGAAGGTCAGTGGTTCTACCCAGTTGCTGACTTGTGTCTGAAACAGTGCATAAAGGGCTTCTGGGGTTCCTCCACCTGTAATTAGCTGGACGTCGCGATATGACTGAAATACTGTTAAAAGCGACGTAAAAAATCATAACAAATCAAATCAAGTGTGTTGACAGTTCTTTACTTAGTTGTTTGAGAAACGTTGGCTGTAAATTGTCTGGACCGGTGATTTGTCAGGTTTTAGTTCTCTCAAGAGTTTCTCTACATGTAGTGGTATTTGCAATCATTGTGTTCAAGTCTACGAGTATTGCGGGGTAATTGAAATCTCCCATTATCAAGTAATTATTTTATATAGGTACAATAGTGTAGAAACTTAATAATTTTGCATTATATGCACATATTTCACCTTCAAAAAACAACAGTTATTGTTCTAGTGGGGGTTGTGGCAGTAAAATACCCCCAATGTAGGGGTTTCTGTGTTTTGTGGTTTGTAGGGGTTTTATGGTTTGGGGTAATTTGTTCCACCGCACTTGTAGTCAGGTTCCCGGATGTTTGATTATTTCATATATCGGAGTTAATAGGAGACAGGGTACCAGACTACCGCACTTGTAACTCTTCAGGCAAAATGGCTACTCCTCGACGAAGTGAAAGTAACTCGGAAATATCGCTCATTTTACAACACCACTTTGACGCTGAGGACTTAAAACCCGAAGGTTAGTGATAGACTTGGGTCGTTTTATTGAATCATGCCATGTTTTGAACTGTACATCACCAGATTATCGCTGTGATATAGTGAGACCCGGGTGTACGAGCGTCAGTCGAGATTCAAAAAAAGACGTCAGCTTTAGAGAAAATTGTTCTTGGAATTGGCGAAATGCATAAGAAATGTTTAGAAGAGTGTATTAAATTAGTAGACACATGTCTTAGCTTTCAATAGTCGAACGAATTATGAGTATACCATGTAAATTGATAGAGTTACATACTTTTTTATACTTGTGGTGTACGAATGTCCAGTGAGAGAGTTGCACCCCTTGTTAGTATATATATAGTGTGTAGAAACTAGAAAGCGTTACGGACCCCTATGGACCTCACCAGGTAAACTGAGAATTTGCTGCACATCATTTGACAGTTACATTGACACCTCCAGTACGAATGGGGTGGTGGTCCCTCAATGGACTGAGGAAAAGTCTTTAAGATGTAGGCACGATGCCAAAAAATAAAACGTCTTGTCAAGATCCAAACTGTTTGATTTCCGGGTAGGCATTGAATAATTTTAAGACTTAAACCCTTCACTGCAATGGCACAATCAGCTTTAAACAATGGCCAGCTGATTTTATTTCTCAAATGTAAATTTTAGATATTCTGAATGTAAAACTGAATTATTCTGAGTGTAAAACAGTTTGGATCCTGATCAGACGCCGCGTGACGCGCCGTCTGATCAGGATCCAAACTATTTGCTAATTACAATTATACTCGGGTAGGGCAGTTAAGAGGTTAAATGAAAAATGGAACAAGAAAATTCTGCAACGTTTCCTACAGAAGGTAATTGATAATTAAGCATGAACACTTGCAAGATACTTTAATTTGAAAATTGACAGAATGGGGCCCGTGCCAAATTTCAAACGTACAACCTCGAAACTCGTAAGCATTAAATCATCATTATTTATATTCATATACTTGTTCCTTATTATTTTAAAATTATACCAGAAATGCACACTTTAACGGCATTGCAATTCAAAACCATGCTATCAAAACCTCCAAAATGCTATAAGACTAGCAAGGAACTATATCCATGCATGGCCTTACTATAACCAAAAATATATCGCCTTTTCGAAAATCCCGCACAATGTCATCTTACAACCATAATTACTCTGGCCGACCGTCTCAAGCGACGTAAAAAGGATCACATCAAACCATCAGTTTATGTAAGTTTTTCTTTATGAATAAATGGCTTCAGGCTTAAGTCTTTATGTCCACTACAAACAGTATGTAACTAGATCAGACGCCGGGCAAACTGTTTAAAACTCATATTAAAATGAAGTTTGAACAGTCTACAACATTATAATGTTCTTTTTTATTGCATTTCGTTTGTATTTCATCTCATATACCAAAGAGAGACAAAAGAGAATGTATACTAATTCACGTCCGCCCCGGTTTATGTCATTTCCGGCGAACACCGGGTAACGCCGGCACGTCACCGGTGAACAACCGGGGTTGATCGGGACGACACCGGTGGTCACCGGGATACCACCGGCGACGGCCGGGGTTACACTGTGTTATACCGGGGTTAACCGGGAACAGACCGGCCCTTCACCGTAACTACGCCGGGCCAAACCGGGAACTCACCGGGAAGGTCCGGGGAGATCCGGCTTCATAACCGGTGCTCCACCGGGGGAGACACCGGGAATGTGAGATCGCAATTTATTTTTTCATAAAAAACGCCCCGGCTCATCCCGGTCCACCCCGGTTCACCGGCTATCTCCACCGGGACATACCGGGGTCAGCACCGGGACAGTGAGATCGGGGCTTTAGCCGGTGGCAGCCGGTGGAAGCCCGTCGATCCCGGATCGAGCCGGTCGTCCCCGGCGCCGCCAAGGTTGTACTCCCGGTGACTCCCGGCGACTGCCGGTGACTGCCGGTTTACTTAACCGGGACTCACCGGGGACCCAAACCGGGACAGTGAGATCGTGGCCGTGAATAAGTTAGACATGATTGTCCTTTTAGGGAACATCATCAAGGGTCGTTGTAAGGAGGGAGTCGTTGTTGGGAGGGCCGTTATAGAGAGGGAACACTGTATTAACAGCTGGAGCTGTGGTACTCTACGAAGGACACTTAATATATGATATCAAAGACTGGTGGAAATCTAACGATTAACGAAATAAAGACAATACACTCGTTTGTGATACTTTAGCTTTGCTTTGCTTTTTTGCTATAAAGCAGCAATGCTGCATTATCAATACCTTCCTTTAGTGGCAACAGCAGGCGTCAGTGAAGATGGAATGATAGATATCAAAGGTACGTTTTTCCCTTTCTACAAAGTTACATATAAGAGACATCTTGATAGAATGAATATAGTGACGATTGATAACCAGCTTGAATCTAGATCAGACGTCGCGTTACGTCTGGTCTGGATTCAAGCCGTTTGCAAATGTAAGCCAATTTCCCTCTCTAGAACGACTCTCTCCGAACAACGCACACATATTTGTCTCCCATGGGAGGGAGCACTGTACTTGAATCCATTTGTGTCTAGCGTCCCATAAAAGAAATAAGTGCTCCCTCTCTACAACAACTCTCAATGGAAGACAAATATTGTGTGTGTAGTTGGATGGGGTTGTTATAGGGAGGGACATTGGCCTATATTTGCAAACAGTTTGAATCAAGATCAGACGCCACGTTAAGCGGCGTCTGATCTGAATTCAAGCTGTTTGCCAATCGTCATTATGTTTTCCTTCTGTCAAAATGTCCATTATGTGCTATTGTTTGTGCAACAGCGGTTAGTGTTATTGTAGGGAGGGAATCGTTGTTGGGATGGCCGTTGTAGAGAGGGAACACTGTATCTTATATTAATGTTTAACAATACAGTGTTCCCTCTCTACAACGACATGGGAGACAAATAATGTGTGCGTTGTTCGGAGGGAGTCGTTATAGAGAGGGAAATTGGCTTACATTTGCAAACAGCTTGAATCCAGATCAGACGCCGCGTAACGCGGCGTCTGATCTGGATTCAAGCTGTTTGTCACTCGGTATTAATTATTTTCTGCCCAAAATGTCCATTATGTAACTTGGAGAAAACCAACAGACCACAGTTATAAGAAGACTATATTGCAGAAGTGAAAGTGTTAGATATATAATTGTCTTGTACGGGGTACAGCTGCAAGGGTCGTTGTAAAGAGGGAGTCGTTGTAAGGAGGGCCGTTGTAGAGAGGGAACACTGTATCTTGCAAAGTTGCAAATAGTGCAGTCCCTGGTGAGAGGGCTGATTTAGGGTCCTCTGATCAGAACCTATACTACTTGCATCTAGGACAAGTGTATACTGTCTCTAAATGACGAGTTTACTCGTCTCTATGTTTCAATGGGCTAATGCGGCGATTGATTTTAACAATTTACATGTATTGCAAAATTGCAAACAGTGCAGTCCCTAATCAGAGGCCTGCATTTGGAGCCCTCTGGTCAGGGTCTACACTGTGTGCATAGGACAAATGTAAACTCTCTACATTGCAAAATTGCAAACAGTGCAGACCTTGATCAGAGGCCTCGATTAAGCGCCCTCTGGTCAGGGTCTACGCTGTTTGCATAGGACTAGTGTAAACTCGTCACATGTATATTGTTTGTTAACTGACGAGTATATTCGTCGCTAGGGATCAATAGTTAATGCGATTACTTTACTCGGAGATCAAACCGATGCCCCTTGCTTTCCCTATGACGTAGGTAGGGTATAAAAGTATGCCCTTTTTGGCGTCACAAGAGCCTCGAGAGTTCATCTATATCACTCCTCTCCAGGCTAAATCAAGCGCGTAGTTATCGTTCTGATGCAGTATCATCGAGTTATAAAACCAATACCAGAGTAATTTCACCATTGATTTTCTCCCGTCGTGAAATTTGAGTCGCTCAATAAGCCTCTGCCTTGCTTTACAACAGTCAAACTTCGATTACTCCAATTCGCCTAGATCGAACGTACCGGTATTTCAAATTTAAAACGTGGCAACGCCACGTTTTAAATTTGAAATACGGGTACGTTCGATTAAAGAGAGCTCGAGGCTTTGAAAATCGACTGTAGAACTACGGCATAAGTTCGACTTAAGAGATATCAAGTAATCGAGTAACGTCTGTGTTTATTGTAATGCATCAATGGAACGGCTTATAGGTTATTCCATATGACCAATGACTTTGGTTAATTTTTGGAGCCAATCAAAGGTAGAGGCCATAAACTAATATAGACTGCATGGCGTTTAAATCTCGTGAAATATGCATAAATATATAGACATTGGTTGCAGATAAGTCCATTTGACGAGTGTCGATTGGAGATAGCTGGCGTCGTCTATTTACCCCTGTAAATGAATACGGAGACTTTCTGCACCATGTTTTATTAAACAAAAACAAATTATCCCTAAGCACTATGCCGACAAACATTAAATAAATGAAAATATGGGTTCCCAGTTCTGTATGAAATAAAAGTCTCATAATTTGTATAAAAATCAAATAAAACAAGCAATTAAATGACGCCAGCTATTTAGATAATTGCATAAATATTACTCACCTTTAATACCCGTGTCTCTGCTTTTGTTTTTTAAAAAATCCTTAAATAATACAAGCACAACTGTAACATAAATTATTACGTCCCCGATGAACGGAAGTTCAAGTCACGTGACAATATTGATCGGAACATCCTCGCACTTTATCGATCTATTCCTGGAAACTTCACTGTGGCTTTGTATGTGCTTTGGACTCGATGTGTATGCTTCAATAGTGTGTAATGATACGCTGCGACAAGGGAGGATGTCACTGTACGAAAATTGAATGGGAGGTGAATTTATAATGCCCTGACATATATTACATCGCTGGCGGATAAATGCATTAGATATGGTTATCTATAGAGATGAGAAAAGATAGTCTCATCGTAATCTATTGATAAATCTTTCCCAATTAATTGGCAGCATGCATGTCGATGCTGCTACAAACAGTGGAGAATCAGAACAGCCGTCGCGTTTTAAACGCGGCGGCTGTTCTGGGTCTACACTGTTTGAAAAGATATATTAAATTTGATTTTATATAATAAATGTTGAGATTAATAAAGTGTAGACCAAGATCAGCTGTCGCGTTTATAACGCAGCGGTTGATCTGGGTCTATACTGTTTGGGAAATATATTTAATTAGATTGATTTGATAGTGCATGGTGAGGTTTAATATATAGAAATGAATAAGAAACTTAAAAGCGAGATAAAGAGGAGAGAGGAGAGGGTTAACCCTTTCATGGTCCAATTTATCGTGAGAGTTTACCCGATCACCGCCATATTGTCGTCTGCTTCAATATTGTTGTCTGCAATTTCGTTTCAAAGTTAGATTTAAGACAGTACACTTAAATACATCCAGCCAGTCCTTTCATTGATTCACAATTGTGTGTGTGTAAGCTATTGACGGACATTGGTCTGTCAAATCGTTATTAAATTTAAAAAATTGTGTTGGAAGACCCAGTGAACCATGAAACGACAAAATACTCAATTTGCCCGAGAAAATCGTGAAATGGTTGAAAATTGTTTCGAAACTTTTCTCGTGCATACACTATCAAGCCGCACATTCAGAAAACATGTTGTTGGTCGAATATCTTGATCGAGCGACGTTGAATAGCCGTTCAACTATACGTAACGTCGATATGACGTCGACGTCAGGCTGTTATAGGCGTTACCGAAAAAACACTACCTGTTTGATTAAACTGACAATAAATACTGTTTTAATGACTTTTTGTTACACTGACCGTCGGACGCGGTCGAGGAGTAACGCGCTCGACTACGAAACCAGGGGTCAAGCAATCGATCCCCTGTCTGACCAATTCCTTCAGATGAGACTTTATTAAAACCGAAGCCCAATGTATTAACAGTTCTTTACACTGGGTATCTGAAATAACCAGAGAATACGAGTAGGGAATCGCACCTGAGTTTTCTGTATACGTCCCCTCTCTCTTTTTGAGAAACCAACATTTTTTACTCACTCACATTTTTCGTTCAAATTTATATATTTTTTGTATTGTATTAAATAAAGTAAATATATTACCATCAGAAATATGTCTTCTTGATTTCTGCAAAGTTTTAACACGATCTGAGCATTAGCGCCGGGGATATGATACCATATATAAGTGCACAGTTAGAAGATTCGTTAAGTGTATAACTGAAGATATTTGAAAACAAGTCGCTCAGGATCAAAATTGTTTGCAAACGCGTTTGATTAAGTCATTGAGAGTGAAAGGGTTAGGATATAGGCAGGGATAGACAGTTATAAAGGGTGGACAGAGAATGTTCGACGACAAAACGATTGACATTTAAAATATTGTAACGTGCAAACCTAGTGACCCAGCAACAACAAACCTTGTCGATGCAAAGCTTAAGCTCTCCAAGAGGTGCTTGTTGCGCTATATACAGTGGAGAATCTGTTATTCTTTCCCAATAAACGCGTTTACGCTAAAACTATTATTTGCAGTGCAAACAGTTTGGAGCCAGATCAGACGCCGGGTAACCCGGCGTCTGATCAGGCTCCAAACTGTTTGCCACCAAGATAAACAAGAATTATCAGAATTGTCAAAAAGTTGTTCTTTTCTACGTTTTAGCGCTTTGCGTTTGCGTACGTTTGCGTTTAAACGGGAAAGAATAACAGATTCTCCACTGTATATATTCACTCACTTCCCAGCAAGTAGTGCTTTGGGAAGACTCATTTGCATATACCAACGTTCAACGAACGTTTTAGTAGTAACTAGTAAGTATATGAAGAAAAAATGAATGAGATAAAGAGAGAAAAGCATAGACAAAATATAACAACAGCAAGAGAGAGAGGACTCTTTGAACGAGAGAGGGTCAATAAGAAAGAGGGAGAGACAGACAGTCAACCAGTTAGACAGACAGAAACCAGCCATGTTAATAACTGTGCAGATCAACTACTATACATGTTAAAAACCAATATATTTTACGGATCATTTTGTACGGACATATTGGTGCTCGGACACGGACACGGACATCGATCACAGATCATGCAGCGATCGAACACTGTAACGGAGTAGAATGACCCACCCCTGCAAAATGACCCGGGTCTTTATACTAGTATACGTAGAAAAATTACCCAAGACCGTAGAAAAAGGACCCCATCGAGTCGATGGGGTCCTTTTTCTACGGTCTGTGGTCATTTTTTCTACGTAGTAAAATTACCCGGGTCATAGTTCTACGTAGTGAAATAACCCATGGGTCATTTCAGCAGGGGTGGGTCATTCTACTGCGTTACACCGGCCTTAAAATGATTCTTCCTTTTTCGAAGACCACGTCGACGGCATGATGTAAATGATCGTTGGCACTGGCGAGGAAGCAGATTTTACAAAATACCTTTCTGGTTAAAGCTAACAGTGAAGATTCAGATCAAATAACAGGGACACATCTTTCACACTCCTCTTGATACTTTCCTACTGCTTATATAGGGGTGTTAGAATATGCATTTATACAGCATGTATTTACATTTGACCACTGGAGAGTATCTACATAGGCAATGTCATTATATGTACTACCCAAAGTGTGCTAAGCACCAAGGGTATATACCTTCATAGGTACATGTACCAATGCATTCACCCTATCACTTTCTCATCATATAACTTCCAACATTTTCGTTCAATTCCATCCACACGTACAGAAATTATTGCCAAGGTTAATTTTGCAGATTTTGATAACTGTTTTACTTGCTCAGATCCTGAAAGCGAAAACTGAGAAAAGTATCAAAAAGTGAAATTTCTGAGATTTCATAAAATATTAAAACCCTTTAAATTCTACATTTAAATTATTCTTAAAGATGTGATTCGTTGGTGAAAACAATGATTTACCTTTTAATGTTCTATTGTACACATTATTTAATTGTAAAGCATACTCGTACAGTGGAGAATCTGTTATTCTTTCCCGCTTAAACGCAAACGTACGCAAACGCAAAGTACTAAAACGTAGGAAAGAACAGCTTTTGGACAATTCTGATAATTCTTGTTTATCTTGGTGGTAAACAGTTTGGAGCCTGATCAGACGCCGGGTTACTCGGCGTCTGATCTGGCTCCAAACTGTTTGCACTGCAAATAATAGTTTTAGCGTAAACGCGTTTATTTTGAAAGAATAACAGATTCTCCACTGTACATTTACATTTGTAAATAACATTAGAACCTGCAGAATGGACCTCAAGCTGCAACTCCTGCAAATTTTGTTGAATTTAAACAAAACTGTTGAAAGTCATAAAGTGAGAAAGTAATAGGGTTGATGCATTGGTTCCCGTGAAGGCTATACCTTTGATGCTACAGCGCCCCCTCTCTACAACGACACCCAATGGGAGACAAGAAATATGTGCGTTGTTCGGAGGGTGTCGTTATAGAGAGGGAACTTGGCTTACATTTGCAAACAGCTTGAATCCAGATCAGACGCCGCGTTACGCGGCGTCTGATCTGGATTCGAGCTGTTTGTCATTCGTCATTAAGTTTTTTCTTTCAAAATGTCCATTATATGTAATTTTGAGAAAAACAGCAGACGATAACTTAAAGCAGACGATGTTAAAGCAGTAAAATCGTTAGACATACTTGTCCTGTTTAGGGAACTGCGGCTAGGGTGGTTGTAAGGAGGGAGTCGTTGTTGGGAGGGCCGTTTGAGAGAGGGAACACTGTATTAGCAAACTTTGAGTAGACAATATTGTTTCGAAGTTGTATAGCGAAATGTGCGAGTACCATGTAAAAGGTAAAGGCTTTGTTTATTATAGTGTCAACCCTATTGAAAGGGCCAGCCAGTTTTGGCTTATGAGACAACTATCCTTTTTGCGCGCACAGTGCCTCCCGAATCCCTTCTCTTATTCCCGGACGCCTGGCAGAGATGGACCTACGGTCACCATTCGTTTAACTAGCTGGCGGCTCACCAACCGGCCACATCAGTCCTAACCCCGTATCCGGCTCCGGGATTCGAACCTTCGATCTCCCGCTTCCGAGGCGGACGCCCTAACTACTAGGACACGGTTGCGGTGTACCATGTAAATAAAGAAGTATACGGGGTTTTGTTGGAGACTTACAGTGGAGAATCTGTTATTCTTTCCCAATAAACGCGTTTACGCTAAAACTATTATTTGCAGTGCAAACAGTTTGGAGCCAGATCAGACGCCGGGTAACCCGGCGTCTGATCAGGCTCCAAACTGTTTGCCACCAAGATAAACAAGAAATATCAGAATTGTCCAAAAGTTGTTGTTTTCTACGTTTTAGTGCTTTGCGTACGTTTGCGTTTAAGGTGGTTCGACAGCGGGCGGCCCGCATCTCGAGTTCCGGAAATGCTGATGACTTTCACCTAATCTTTGCGGCACGTGCTTATAGTAGAAAATTTAGTGACTTGCAAACCAAAGGTTCTAGGTTCGATTCCCACTCGCTTCAAAACTTTTTTTTTAACAAAGTGTCCGATTTTAGTGACTAGTCAATTCATAACGCAGTGATCAAAGGACAGGCTATGTTCAGTCTAGTAATAATGAATAATATCAGATACAAGTATAGTCAAGTGACAGCTAAATTTGTGAGGATTCATAGCCTATATAACAGATGACAGCTTAACACAGGACAAAAGTAATGCTAAAAGATAGTTCCTAAAGGAGCTTTTATGCATTACCTTTGTTATGCATTAAGCAGTCACTTGCCTTTAAAGATCTACAGGCTACCGTATTCAATGGTCCCTTATTACAGGTTTGACTTATGGTATTATTGAGAGCTGACGGCATTTTAAAGTTGAACTCAAGGGAGGTTACTCGTTTTGTGTTAACATTTTGTCAGAATTTCAGTAAATCATGTATAAAATGTAAATTCTACTGTAGATTTTCATTAAATTTTTGTTACTAGTAGAATTAAGTTATATCTATCTAATATGAGTAAAATTAGTGTATGTTAAACAGCTAGATTTTTTGTAATTTGAGATTTTCAGAATTTGACTTTTTTAAAATATTGATATTTCCAGAAAATATGTCATGAAATACTTTTGTTTGCCCAATATATTATAGTCTATGTACAGTTCACTTGAATGTACAGAACACGTTGAGTTATATCATTCTATAAAGAAAATATTCCTGTTTATTAAAAAAGGAGCTTTTCTCGACAAAAGGTCCTGTCAGAAAAAAACGGCACTGTAACTTTTTTTTATTTTAACGATTTTTCACTCTCCATATGGTATATTTCAACTTAATCAAAGTTTCAAAGAATTCTGACACAGAATAAGCTGACCCGCGAACCACCTTAAACGGGAAAGAATAACAGATTCTCCACTGTAATAGGTATTTTGACTTAAGAAATATTGAAACGAGCGTCAAACAGTTCGGATCCTGATCAGATCCAGTGGTGAAAGGGTTGAAGAACTATTACAGTAGAGAAGAAGATATTCTTTACCGGTTAACCCCTTCACTGCCATGACGTCATCAACTAAAAACAGTTGCCTTCTGCTTTTCTTTCTTAATTTAATTTTCAGTATTTTGACTTATAAGATATTAAAATCAGTTCAAAACAGTTGGGATCCTGATCAGAGGATCAAAACTGTTTGCAAATTACTATTGTACTCGGAGTAAGGCAGTGAATTGGCTAAATTCAAAACCATGGCATTAACATTTTCAAAAGTCGGGTGTTCGATTATAGTAGAGAATCTGTTATTCTTTCCCCGTTTAAACGCAAACGTACGCAAACGCAAAGCGCTAAAACGTAAAAAAGTACAACTTTTGGACAATTCTGATATTTCATGTTTATCTTGGTGGCAAACAGTTTGGAGCCTGATCAGACGCCGGGTTACCCGGCGTCTGATCTGGCTCCAAACTGTTTGTAAAAGAAAAAATAGTTTTAGCGTAAACGCGTTTATCGGGAAAGAATAACAGATTCTCCACTGTAATAGTTGATGTTCGTACAGTGCTCCCTCTCTACAACAACAAACAATAGGAGACGAAGAGTGTGTGTGTGTTGTTAGGAGGGAGTCGTTATAGGGAGGAACTTTTAGGACTTGGCTAATATTCGCAAACAGATTGAAACCAGATCAGACGCTGCGTCACGCGACGTCTGATCTGGGTTCAATCTGTTTGTCACTCTCAACATAATTTTTTCTGTCCATTATGTGACTTTGAGAAAAACAGCAGACGAAAATTCTAAGCAATCGATATTGAAGCCGTGAAAAGTTATCTATAGACATTATTGGTCTTGTTTTTAGCAGCAGCGGCAAACGTTGTTGTAAGGAGGGAATCGTTATATGGAGGGTCGCTGTAGGGACGACGTACTGTACATTCGTAAAGTGGAGAAGATGCTTCTCTTAACCCTTTACCCAATAACCTATTTATAATATTAAAGACAGGTGATTACTTAAAGCAGGTTGAAAGTAAAGCAGAATGTGCCTTAAGGCACATTTTGCTTTACTTTCAGCCTGCTTTAAACTACCATCTGTTAGGCTATATAAAAATATTTGTTATGGAGACCGTTCATGAGGGTATAAACTGGAACTATTTTCTTTAGCGGAGGACTAAATTAAATACGCCAAAAGTCGCTTCTATGGGGGAAAGGGTTAACCAATTAATGCGTTTATGTTAAATCACGATTTATACATTGCAAACAGTTTGTATGGAGCCAGTGCGTTACATGTACAGTTTCGCGCCTTTTACAGTGGAGAATCTGTTATTCTTTCCCGTTTAAACGCAAACGTACGCAAATGCAAAGCACTAAAACGTAGAAAAGAACAACTTTTGGACAATTCTGATATTTCATGTTTATCTTGGTGGCAAACAGTTTGGAGCCTGATCAGACGCCGGGTTACCCGGCGTCTGATCTGGCTCCAAACTGTTTGCACTGGAAATATTAGTTTTAGCGTAAACGCGTTTATTGGGAAAGAATAACACATTCTCCACTGTAATTCATTACCCCATAACATGTTACTAATTCTGATGAAAGGTGACCGGCGCACTCTGCTTTAATTTCAGTCTGCTTTAAGCTACAGTGTTCCCTCTCTCAAACGGCCAGGGGCGTAGCCAGCGATACGCACGTACGCACGTGCGTAACATCAGTTTGAAAAATGAAAAATCAAAAATGGCCAAAAATGGCATAAAAACCGAAGGCTAAGGGGGGTTAGACCTTAAAGTCTAAAATGAAGATTTCAAACACACTTCAGAGCTCACCATTTCAGTTCTAATTTCCATTTTTCTCCCCGGGGGAGAACCCCCGGACCCCCCTCCAGCATTGATCAATTTAAAGTTTTAGACCAATAACTTAGTAACTACAAAGATGGCAGCTCAAAACCTACGTGCTACATGTAATCTGTTACATGTACCTCTCGTGCGTCTAAACATTGAGTCAAATAGTTATATAATGTTATGTCTTATATAACGAACCATTGAAGAAAATTGTATGGATCACATAGTTCGTATTTAGTGCCCAAAATCCCCCACCAACAATTTTTCATAGTTCATATACATGTGGATCGTACGTACAATGTATACCTAAATCGTCTAAAAGTCGAAAGTTCTTGGAAATATATAGGTTAGTCACATTAATCGTATTCAGTGTCCAAAATCCCTACAAACACACTTCAGAACTCACCGTTTCAGTTCTTATTTCGATTTTTTCTCCCGGGGGATGACCCCCGGACCCCACTTTCATCGGTCAAGTTCAAGTTTCAGAAAATAAAGAACTTAGTTACTAGAAAGTTGACAGCCTGAAAAACTTCTACAGTGTTTCGTGTACTTCTCGTGAGTCTTAAAGTCAAATAGTTCTAGCAGTGGAAAAATTAGTCACAAAATAAGGTTGTGTCTAATAAAACAGAGCCTTCAAAGCAATTGTATGGTTCACGTTGATCGTATTCAGTGTCCCTATTCCCCCCCAAAACACTTCAGAGCTCACCATTTCAGTTCTTGTTTCCATTTTTCTCCCCGGGGGAGGACCCCCGGACCCCCACTTGCATTTTTCAAGTTCGAGTTTTGGAAACTCAGGATCTTAACAACTACAAATTTAAATCAGCATCATGAACAAAAATACGGTGCTTCATGCACCTCTCGTGCGGCAAAGTCAAATTATTATAGTGGAAAACATGTTAATCACTAAATTTATTGTTATGTTATAACGGAGCTTTTCCTCTGAAGACGGAGCATGACTGCCTATATGGCGAGGTAATTGAAAACGGCTATATATGCACGTAATCCTCCAGCTTGACAGACAATAATGTCTATACCAAGCTGTCCTGTGAGTGTTAAGCACAGGTACGCCAACAACAACAACATAACGGAGCTTTGAACACAATTGTATGGTTCACGTTGATCGTATTCAGTGCTCCAGATCCCTCTAAACACACTTCAGAGCTCACCATTTCAGTTCTTATTTCCATTTTTCTCCCGGGGGAGGACCCCCGAACCCCCACTTGCATTTTTCAAGTTCGAGTTTCGGAAACTCAGGATCTCAACAACTACAAATTTAAGTCGACATCATAGAAGACTAGACTACAGTGCTTCTTGTATATACCACTCGTGCGGCTAAAAGTCAAATTATTTTAGCAGAAAAAAACGCTAATCACAAAATTTTATCAGATGGACACATTTGTATAGTTCTCATAGATCGTATTCAGTGCTCCAAATCCCTCTAAACACACTTCAGAGCTCACCATTTTACTTCTAATTTACTTTTTTCTCCGGGGGAGGCCCCCCGGACCCCCACCAGCAGGAGGGGGTACCCCCCTCCCGCACCCTCCCCCTGATGTGCGTAACATTCTTTCAAGCCTGGCTACGCCGCTGACGGCCCTCCCAACAACGACTCCCTCCTTACAACGACCCTAGCCGCAGTTCCCTAAACAGGACAATTATGTCTAACGATTTTACTGCTTTAACATCGTCTGCTTTAAGTTGTCGTCTGCTGTTTTTCTAAAAATTACATAATGGACATGTTGAAAGAAAAAACTTAATGACGAATGACAAACAGCTTGAATCCAGATCAGACGCCGCGTAACGCGGCGTCTTATCTGGATTCAAGCTGTTTGCAAATGTAAGCCAAGTTCCCTCTCTATAACGACTCCCTCCGAACAACGCACATATGTCTTGTCTCCCATTGGGTGTCGTTGTAGGGAGGGAGCGCTGTATAATCTGCAAGGATACAGAAACGTTTTCTTATTATACAATCTCCTGTATGATAGCAGATGGAAGCTTAAAGCATGTTGAAAGCATTCTGTTTTTCTTTCAACTTGCTTTAAGTGACAACGTTTCTTTCAAAACTAGAAACAGGCCCTAATAGTGTAAACGGTTAAGACGCTTAGTTACCCTGATTCTGACATGACTCAACACTGTTAGCAAGAGACTTCCGACGCGTTAATTTAGCAAGAGGTTTTTTTTCACCCCACTTACACTGGGGGCCATCGAAGTATATCGAAGACCCGTTTCGCACAGAAGTCCCGTATATGTTTCGCACCTACATGTACAAACCATGTAAACACACCCATTTGTGTACTATTTTTTATACGCTGACATTCGCATTAACCACTTGTGTCCATAGACACATATCTCAATTGAATTATTTCTTTGCAAATTACAGTATAGGTTCATGAATAAATACTGTTTACATACCATTGCTTGTATTATTTATGGAAAATAAGTATGCATATCAAGCACAGACGTCAATTTGTCACTATTAAATGAATATTACCGGGGCGATTATCGAAATAAACATTGGAATGATCCACTATATTTACAAATATTCGGGAACCCCATCTCAGACATGATGTATGTTTATTAATAGCTTCATTTTTCCATAATTTTTCAACTTATTTTTCACAATAATGTATACAACTTTGAATCAATCACAGTACCCTGAAGGGTTTATGACTGTGTATGTGCACTCCTGAAGTCGCACGTACGTGTATACGTTACCAACAGAAGGTGTATGTGTTACCTCCGGAAGTCAATTAATTGATTTCTGTTGTAGTGACAAAATAAGGGATTGGAAAAATGTATCGTTTATGCCTAGCTCACATTTGCTGCGGCGGCCGTACGGCAACCGCACGGATAATTATTTCTACGGCGAGTAGCAATTTCCCGGCCGCCGTAGATTTCCTACGACCACCGTATGTTGTGCTCACATTTGCTGCGGCCGCCGCAAGGCGAGATTTGATGTTTTGGGGGTTAAAGAATCCAGTTCCCCGTATCATAGGCTATGTTTCGTTGAAATCGACTAAAACAAATTTCTTACATTTTATTGAAGTTCCGAATGGAGGCCTTTTTGTTGATAATTTGACTGCCAGTGGTATCCACATATTACGTCACAGACCACGTGGTATGGTCACACTTGGTACTATCCATTTATTTTCTCTTCGGTTTTTGATAAAACGTGTAATATAAAAGACATTCACCCATTACCCTAAAGCCTGTTTCTAGTTTTGAAGACGGATAGTCACTTATTAGAGCAAATTGAAAGTAAAGCAGAATGCGCATTAAGGTTCTATTACTCTGTTTGCTTTAAGCTACCATCTGCTGGTATATAGGTAATTATTAGATCATTGTTTCATAAATAGAATATATACATGTATAGGAAAAAACCCGTGTAGCTTCTCATACACTTTTCTTAACACTTTCCCAGAGTAATTGCTTATATATGAAGGTGTTCGTGTAGTTTGGAATATTGGCTGTTTCTGCTTTACAAAATTATAGCCCTTTGAGTATTTTCCTATAAGAACATGTTGCAAACTTTCACAGATTAATTAATTACATATAGACGAAGGTGTTCATGAGGTTTACAATTCGGGATGAAACATTTTTATAGAAGTTATGTCACTTTGAATTTGTTTCGTACATAATAATTATAGTGCATTCCAGTTGCTCGGACAAATCAACCACTCTGTCAGCTTCATCTGCTTCCGCAACAGTTGATTGATCGAATTAATTTCCTAGTCCTGCAATTTTAACTGCTTCAGATCAACAGATTTGGTGGAGATAATTTATTTTCGAGATAAACGGTAGGCAACAGTAAGTACATGATACGTGGCGGTTTGCATCCTATAAATTCAATGATGACTTCAGTTGGTAACATATACATATAAAATGGACTTCGTTTAGTAACATATACATACTCTGTGCGGCACCTATACACAATTAATTTGTTAAACTCGATTTAAAATCCATTTATTGCATTACTACAGATTCTTTATAACCTAAATAATATTCCATTGATACAATCAATCTACAAAGGTAATGTTCATATCATGTTTAATATCATTGTTTACAAAATAGCCTACATTTGAAACATTTTGCATCATAGGATTAATGACTATGTTATTTTGCAAGTAATACATGAATACTATGAAATGTGTACGTAGATTGCTCGAGAAAACATTCTACTTACCAGCGGACCTATTTGATAATATGTTCCGGCTAAGAATAGGCGAAATTGAGAGACAATCAAGGAAATTCGTGTTTTACTTTCGTTTTAGGTACACACAATATGTACTTTATCGGTGCGGAACATATACGGGACTTCTGTGCGAAACGGGTCTTCGATATACTTAGTTGGCCCCCAGTGACTTATACTAATCAATATGTGACCCGGTGTCATCGAACATGCAAGTGATGTGTCACGTGATAATAAAAAAGTTTCTAAAAATAGAACAGAGGCTTAGCCATTTGATTTCAATTAGTCCCGTAAAGCCGACACAATGCATTTTGCAGAGTTCCTTGTGATCTTTATAGATAATTTCTGAAATGATAGTAATTTAAAATCTCTCTTTTGATGAGATCAGTTGCCATGGTAACGGTACAAATCAATTAGGAATATTGAGGAAAGTAGCTAATGAAAAACTTTCGATCGGCTCCAACACGCGAAGACAGTCCGCAAGACGTGACATGTGAACGTACTGTCCATCGCTGACTATGTCGTGCACAGGTCTATCAACAGGCCTGCCATATAGACTAATAAGTTGATAAAAAAATCGTAAGTTTTCAAATTTTTCATTTTTTCAAGCCCGATTTTCCTGATTAATATACCTTTAACCAATAATCTGTTTCTAGTTTTTAAGACACGTAATGTTTAAATCAGGTTGAAAGTAAAGCAGAATGCGCCTTAAGGCGCATTCTACTTTACTTTCAGCCTGTTTTAAGCTTCCATCTGTTGGAATAAAAATCCGAAGATTTCGGAAAAATCCGGAGAAATGGCAGCCCTGTATGAACATGGATTCGAGAATGGTTAATCGAAAAGTCCAAGGACATGAAACCTTTCTACTACAGCAGTAAAAGTGCTATTACATGTACATGTATACTCAAACACGAAAAATGCTCTCCAATAACAGCTGTCCCTTACAAAATGTTTGGAACCTGATCAGACGTGGTTCCAAACTGTTTGACACTCTGATTAAAACATATCGTCAATATTTCTATTCTTGCAAATTGCTACATCCAGTAAGTTTTGTTAAATTGTTGTTAATTATTTGTTAAATGTATTAATTGCCTTTTGTTTTATGTACCTGTATATATGTTGAGGGCCTCATGGAATATTGGTCTTTACCAAATGAGCTAGTAGTAGTAGTAGTAGTAGTAGTAGTAGTAATAGTAGTAGAAGCTCCCTACATAGGACAATTATGCCCAACCTATTCACGACTGCAATGTCGCCTGCTTGAAACTGCCGTCTAAATTGCCGTCTGCTGTTTTTCTCAAAGATTCATTATGGACATTTTGACAGAATTTCTTTTAATGACGAGTGACAAACAGTTTGAATGCAGATCAGACGCCGCGTTACGCGGCGTCTAATCTGCATTCAAGCTGTTTGCTAACTTTCCTCCCTATAACGACTCCCTCTGAACAACGCACACATTGTTTGTCTCCCGTTGGGTGTCGTTGTAGAGAGGGAAAGCTGTACGTGTAGTAGTTTCTGACACAATGACACAGCGCAGACGTTATTCTACAGTGGAGAATCTGTTATTCTTTCCCGTTTAAACGCAAACGTACGCAAACGCAAAGCGCTAAAACGTAGAAAAGAACAACTTTTGGATAATTCTGATATTTCATGTTTATCGTGGTGGCAAACAGTTTGGAGCCTGATCAGACGCCGGGTTGACCGGCGTCTGATCTGGCTCCAAACTGTTTGCAAAAGAAAAAATAGTTTTAGCGTAAACGCGTTTATCGGGAAAGAATAACAGATTCTCCACTGTACCCCGTTCAAACGCAAACAAAAAGCAAACTCAATGCAATAAAATGTAATAAATGGCAATATTTTTTCTGAACATTTATGTTATTCTGAGTGGCGAATAGTTTGCAGCTAGATCAGACGCCGGGTAAACAGGCGTCTGATCTGGCTCCAAACGGTTTGCAATGGGCGCAATTGTGTTGACTTAAACGCGTTTCTTTGAAAAAATAAAGTCTTCTCCACCGTAAGTACATGTACATACAGTAAAACCTCTCTATTACGACCACTAAATTGAAGGCTAATTGTTTGTATAAAAGACAAGTGATAGATTAAAGCAAGGTGACAGTAAAACAGAAGGCTCCTACAAGAGCTTTCTGTTTTACTGTCACCTTGCTTTAAGCAGTCACATGTTCTCAACCTCTAATAATTAACACAATTTAGTGGTCGCAATAGTGGGGTTTTACTGTATATAGGAATAAATGGTATTTTTAAACATTTGCAAACAGACTGGACCCAGAAAAGACAGCTCTACACAGGGACTACTCTGTTTACTTAGAGAATTTAATGGTCAAGATGGTACAGTGGAGAATCTGTTATTCTTTCCCGTATAAACGCAAACGTACGCAAACGCAAAGCGCTAAAACGTAGAAAAGAACAACTTTTGGATAATTCTGATATTTCATGTTTATCTTGGTGGCAAACAGTTTGGAGCCTGATCAGACGCCGGGTTGACCGGCGTCTGATCTGGCTCCAAACTGTTTGCACTGATTACTGTACATGTAAATGAGCCATGTTATAGGAATCCCAAACTCACTGCATATGCAAACAGTGTAGACACCGGCCAGACGTGAAAATTATAGACGGGATCTGGTCAGGGTCTAGACTGTTTGACACTCACCATGCAGCTTCTCTATAATTAATTCAGTAATGTGTAAGGCAATGTAGACCTTGATCAGACACCAATACTGATACTGGTCCACACGTGTGTACCGTATATACTTTGTGTAGAGAAGGGAGATAATAGAGAAAACCAAATTACAAAGTGCGATGCAGAGTTATACTTCTTCCATGTAGAGTCGCCATCTTTTGATTTGATTTTCGTTTACGACCGCTTAAACCAGGGGCCCGTTTCATAAAACTTCGTGCGACAAATGTTGTCGTAAGTAAGATTATAAAAGTCTCAATCCTGTGTGACATCTCTGTGTAATCGTCTTCAAAAGACGATTACAAAGAGATGCCACAAGACAGGATAAGATAGAGAAATCAGAAATAAAATGTATTTTTAAGTTTTGACTTACGATCGTTTTTTGTCGTACGAAGTTTTATGAAACGGACCCAGGCTCCGTGCTTACTCGTAGATAAAGACTTTGAATCTGACCATTCAAAAGCTTGAGAACGATCTAAGACTCAACCCAAACGCTTAATAATTATTAACCAAGGTCAAACTCTAAAACAGTATTTTTTCTAGATCGAGACATTATAAATGTACAGTGAAGTCCGTCTAAACCGGACATACAGTGGAGAATCTGTTATTCTTTCCTTATAAACGCGTTTACGCTAAAACTATTTTTTCTTTTACAAACAGTTTGGAGCCAGATCAGACGCCGGGTAACCCGGCGTCTGATCAGGCTCCTAACTGTTTGCCACCAAGATAAACATGAATTATCAGAATTGTCTAAAAGTTGTTCTTTTCTACGTTTTAGTGTTTTGCGTTTGCGTACGTTTGCGTTTAAACGGGAAAGAATAACAGATTCTCCACTGTATGTGGGGGCAGCAAAAAGTTCCGATTTAAAGGAGTTTCCATTACCAAACGGCTTTTTAGTGTACCCTAAACAATGATGCATGCCTGAGTCAAGCCTTTGCTACAAAGATATTTTGCTATAATGTAAAAGATCAGCGGTTGCCTAAAGCAGTTTCCATAGCTTTCTGTTTTACTTTCAGCATGTGCTAAACCCAGGGCTGCCATTTCTCCGGATTGTTCCTAAGTCTTCGGATTTTTATTCTAGCAGATGGAAACTCAAAACAGGCTGAAAGTAAAGCAGAATGCGCCTTAAGGCGCATTCTGCTTAACTTTCAACCTGTTTTAAGCAGTTATGTGTCTTCAAAACAAGAAACGGCCTATGGGGTAAAGGTACAATTAGTAAAATTGCATCTGAAAAATTGAAAATGTGAAATCTTAGGATTGTTATGATCAACTTATGGCAGCCCTGTCAACCCAACTAGCAGGAAGAAAAAACGCTTTCTAGTGTACTTCATTATAACATTGTAGAAACATGAAAGTGTGTTTAATATACATTTGAGGTAAATTAGTCAAGATGCGTTTCTATGGGGGGAAGGGTAAAGGGACTCGCAACCGGATGGTGTACTTGTCAAAATAAAATAAAATACTCAAATAAAAGCAAATTTGTGGCATTATTTGGCTTCTGACATTAAAAAAATATGATCAGTCCAAAAAAAGTCTCAAGAATCGTCACCGAATCTTAGTTTTTTTAGATATATTCCATCGTTTTTCAATAGCGTCAGCTGACGGTTTTGTTGTTGTTGTTGCTTCTCTACACGGGCTCTGACATAAACCGGAGCCGAATAATGTAGTATTAATCGTTACCAGTGAAGTACGTTAATTCTCTACCATATATATAGAGAGCGTCCGTGGTCGAGGCGGTAAAGGCGTGTCCTCATTTTTCTTGTTTGTCTCCGCAATGGAGGGTCACGGGTTCGAATCCCACCAGAGCTTCTTCTTTTCTTTTTTTGGAAATGCATTTTTTAACAGAATTTATTATCCTAAACTAAATCTTACCCATTTATATAATCATTTGACATATATTTACAAATTACCATTTTTAATGCTAAATCCGGTTGCGAGCCTCTTTAAATAAACACTTTAAATCTATACTGTCGATCTTATATACATGCAGATTACACTACAAATGTAACGCAAATGCTTGTCATTTAAATACATGTTTATGGATCTATGCGCAGCATTTGAAACAGAAATTAAAAAGGAAATTTAATTTTGATTCGGGTCTCCCAATGAGACTCGTGGGTATTTTCAATTAAAACAGTTAAACAAAACTTGAGGTAATTGTTTCTTAATTAGAACACAAACGCAAAAAAATAAAACATAGAAAATTACAGATAATTGAAAATAGCGATCTGTCTAAATCTAGGTTGTAAACGGGTTGGATCCAGATCAGAAGCTGAATTACTTGGCATCTTATTTGGCTCCAAACTGTTTGAGATAGACAAACAAGTTGTCATTTTAACATTTTAAGCTCATTTATTGACACTATATAAAAAATAGCGTATTTTCCTATATAGGGTGTTTTCGACCCATAGTACAGTGGAGAATATGTTATTCTTTCCCGTTTAAACGCAAACGTACGCAAACGCAAAGCGCTAAAACGTAGAAAAGAACAACTTTTGGACAATTCTGATAATTCTTGTTTATCTTGGTGGCAAACAGTTTGGAGCCTGATCAGACGCCGGGTTACCCGGCGTCTGATCTTGCTCCAAACTGTTTGTAAAAGAAAATATAGTTTTAGCGTAAACGCGTTTATCAGGCACATGTACAACCACTAAAGCGACTGCTGATTGGTTGGATTAAAGACAGGTGACGGCTTAACCCATTACCCCATAAATACACTTTATACGCCTTTATTTTATTTTTTCAATGAAAAAAATAGTTCCATAATATACAGATAGGAATATTTATCGTAAGAAATATTTTCTTTATTCTAGTAGATAGAAGCTTTAAGCAGGCTGAAAGTTAAGCAGAATGCGCCTTAATTCGCAGTCTGCTTTACTTTCAGCCTGCTTTAAATGGTCAACTATTTTCAAAACTAGAAACAGGCTATGAACTAATGGGTAAAAGGAGCTTTATGTTTGAATGTTATCTTGCTTTAAGCAATCACCTGTCGTAAACACCTAATACAGTGTTCCCTCTCTACAACGGTCCTCCCAACAACGACCCCCTCCTTACAACGACCCTTACCACAGTTCCCTAAACACGACAATTATGTCAAACGCTTTAACTGCTGTAATATCGTCTGCTTAAAGTTGTCGTCTGCTGTATTTCTCAAAGGTACCTACTGGACATTTTGACAGAAAAAAGCTTAATAACGAGTGACAAACAGCTTAAATCCAGATCACACGCCGCGTAACGCGGCGTCTGATCTGGATTCAAGCTGTTTGTAAATGTTAACCCATTTCTCTCCCTGTAACGACTCCCTCCGACCAACGCACATAATTTTTTGTCTCCCATTGGTTGTCGTTGTAGAGAGGGAGCGCTGTAATCGATACAACTTGTGGTCGTAATAGAGAAGTTTTACTTATTTATTACATTTCTGGAAATCCTATGTATACTGTTATAACAAACATGGTAATCCAACATATGTATATGCAATAATAACGAATTGTTGATAATAAACATTCAAGAAATTAAAGTCACGAGGTCGAAATCTTGAAAAGTATTTACACAATATATATAACAGTGCAGTCGAACCTCTTGCATAATCGTTTCAAGCTACAGTGGAGAATCTGTTATTCTTTCCCGTTTAAACGCAAACGTACGCAAACGCAAAACGCTAAAACGTAGAAAATAACAACTTTTGGACAATTCTGATAATTCTTGTTTATCTTGGTGGCAAACAGTTTTGAGCCTGATCAGACGCCGGGTTACCCGGCGTCTGATCTGGCTCCAAACTGTTTGCACTGCAAATAATAGTTTTAGCGTAAACGCGTTTATTGGGAAAGAATAACAGATTCTCCACTGTAGGTTTAAGAACAGAAATACTGAAAGACATACATGCAACAAGGAAAATGATCAGGATTCAAGTTGGTTTGCCAAAACGACTTCAGTCGCATACTATGATGGTGAGGAAACGGTTGAAACTCTTTTAGTGTCATATATAAATACGTGAACAACAGGACAACGTACTCGACTGCTTAAAATATATCGTCTTTTATTTCTACAAAATAAAGTTTAGTGCATTTCGAATTCTTTTTAAACACAAACAAACATTGATATCCGTGTTGCTCAGTTTGCTTGTCGAACAGTTTGCATCTTGATCAGGCTCTCGCTTCTTGGTCATACATATACACGTATATCTGAAAACGCGTCATTTTTCCCGTTTGAATGAAACTAAACGCACTGGGGAAAAAACTGGAGAAAATTACCGTCTTTTTTTAGTTTATTTTTAATCTGAGTGGCAAACAACTTCGAGCCTGGTCAGATGCCGGGTTACCAGGCATCTGATCTGGCTCTAAACTGTTCGCAATGTTAATAGTTGTTTTAGTATTAACTCGTTTATTTTGAAAAAATCAGCGTAGTGTACAGATACATTTACATGTACAGTGGAGAATCTGTTATTCTTTCCCGTTTAAACGCAAACGTACGCAAACGCAAAGCGCTAAAACGTAGAAAAGAACAACTTTTGGATAATTCTGATATTTCATGTTTATCTTGGTGGCAAACAGTTTGGAGCCTGATCAGACGCCGGGTTACCCGGCGTCTGATCTGGCTCCAAACTGTTTGCACTGCAAATAATAGTTTTAGCGTAAACGCGTTTATTGGGAAAGAATAACAGATTCTCAACTCGTTTATTTTGAAAAAATCAGCGTCTTCTCCAATTTATCTTGCTAGGAGTGTACAGATACATGTACATGTAATTCCATCATTACTTTTAATATAATTGCAACAAGACGAAGTATACGAGTCATAAACAAACGGTTTACCTGTTAAAAGTACACTAAGTCCTGTCTTATACAAACAGTGAAGACCATGATCAGAGTGCTCCAGCAGGAGCGTCTGATCGTGGTCTGCAGTTTATCAATATTCAATATATTATTTAAATCAACTCTAAACAGTATAAACGGACTAGACTTAATTAGAAACCGAAATTGACCATTAAACGTTTCAGGACTGAATGAGTCTTCTTACATGTAAGCGCCTTTGAGCGCATTTAATTTATCCTTCCAAGGAATAAAATAGTTCCAATTTATACAGACACGAACATTTACCATAATAAATGTTTTCTATGTTCTTGCAGATGGTAGCTTAAATCAGGTAAAAAGTAAAGTAGAATGCGTCTTAAGGCGCATTCTGCTTTACTTTCAACCTGATTTAAGTTACCACATATCTTCACTAATAACAGGCTATGGGGTAAAAGGTTAAAACAGAACGAAGTCAACCAATTGTATGTAAAGCGTACTGATGAATATTCTCGGTATTTACAACCAGAAAGAATTTATCTTGGCGTGTCTTATCGTTTATCCTCCCCCTAACACTGTTTCTAGTTCAACAGATAGTTTGTTGCTTACAACTATAGCTAAAAGTAAATCTCCCATAGAAGAGCGTTCTGTCTTACTTTCAGCCTGCCTAACGCACCTACCTGTCGTCATGCTGAGCAAACTTTATATGGCTCATTTTCGGAAGTGATCGAGAGAAATCCTAAGATTTTCTTATTTTCTATTTTTCAAGTGCGATTACTTAAAACAGGTTCAACGAAAAGCAGGAGGCGCCTAAAGTCGCATTCTGCTTTACTTTCAGTCTGCTTTAAGCTACCATCTGCTAGGATAAAAATCCGAATATTTCTGAAGAATCCGGGGGGAATGACAGCCCTGCTGAAAACTATTTCTATGAGGAACAGGTCAAGGGGTCAAAAGGCATTTCTATATGGGACATGGGTTATATATTAAAATACTAATACTCCCATGCTTGTGACACGTGTTTAAATATGAAGAAATGGAATCCCATAGATGATAGAACTACACATGACCCGTTTAAGACATCACAATAAAATACCGGTTTTGAGGACTATAAAGGAAACTTCTAAGACCGTAGGATAAATTCTGCTTTCGTTTTGAAAAAATGCATACAGTCGAGTGTCAGGAAATTGAATTCGCCTTAGTCGAACATATCCGTATTTCAAAGTTAAAATGTAGCTAAGCCTTTGAATTGCGAGTGACTAAGCCACGTTTTAACTTTGAAATACGGATATGTTCGACTAAAAAGGGTTACAGATAATGAATATTAATTGTAAAATCTGGGGGTTCGACTTAGGGAGGTTCGAGATATCTAATTTCGACAGTAATGACCATTGGCGTGAGTCCAGCATAACAATCGGGCCTAAAAAACGCCTCTTAACCCCTTCTCTGCCGTGACGTCATCAATTTTAAACAATTGTCGTCTGCATTTATTTATATCTTAAATTTTAAATTTTGCTATTTTGACTGAAGAAATATTGAAATGAGTGTCAAACAGTTTGAATCCTGATTCAGGATCCAAACTGTTTGCAAAAATCTTTTGTGCTCGGGTTAAGGCAGTAAAGGGGGTAGCCTAATGAGCGAGCGTACTTTACTCATATATTGGTTTTTTCGCCATATGGGCGAAATTGTGATAACGAGTGCAAACAGTTTGGATCCCCCCCAGAAACTTTCCTGCCTTGTCGTGGCTCTGGGGGCTTAATTGTCATAGGGGATCTTTTCTGTTTATCAGACCGAGATTATCCCCTCTGCCGAGAGCTAAAAGGAAGGCGGGTCGGTGGTTTTGATCCCATGCGCTGCTGGCCACGAATGAGATTAGCCAAAATCATCTTCCTGAAATCATTCCCACATTTTGTAATGGTGGAGCCTCTTAGTGTGTGTCTTGCTGTGTTGTTTTTCTTACTTTTTTGAGTGTTTCGTTTGTTTTGATGTTTATGTATATGTAGTCGTTTTTCGGCGCCATATGACCATTTTATGTGTTGCGGTGCCGTAAAACCCAACTCAATCAAAAAACAGTTTGGATCCAGATAAGACGCCAAGTAACTCGGCGTCTCATCTGGATCCAAACTGTTTGACACTCTGGTAATATTTGTCGTCAAGAAATTGCGGATTAAAATAGTTTGAAAATTGTAGCAGACGTTATTTTTTTTCGGAAACGAAATCTACCTTGCGCACTCAAGGTTTAAACTCATCAGATATATGTTTCCCAATGACTAGAACCGAAACAATGTCACGAAACTATGTCAATAATCGAAATATAGATTTAACCCCTTCACTGCCATGGCGTTATTTGCTTTAAACATTTGTCGCCTGCAATTATATCTCAAATTCAAAGTTTAGGTATTTTGACTGAAGAAATATTGAAATGAGTATTACACAGTTTGGATCCTGAGCAAACGCCGCATGACGCGGCGTCTGATATTGATCCAAACTGTTTGAAAATCATCATTGATTAGGGATAAGGCATTGAAGGGGGTAAACACCCATAATTTATCCCAAATCACGTGCCCAGTCGCCCGCTTTAAAATTATCGTCTGCTGTTTTCAAACTATGTTCTATCTCATTTTGATAACCTATGTTCCGAATTGTCAGTGACTAACGCGATTAAATATACTGGTATTTGCAAACAGTATAGATCCTGATCAGACGCCGATTAACTCAGCATCTGATCAGGATCCATATTGTTTGATACCCGTACATGTTTATATTTCGGGTTTAAATAAATATTTAACATTTTCAAAAACCATTTTGAAATACTGCCATCTACATGTTATTGCACTGCGCCTGTGTTAAGGGTGTATCAATGTCATGACTTTGGGAAATTTTCAAAGTACATGTATATGAAAACACTCTATGATGGTTTTGTATTGAAGAGCTATTTAAGATGAATGAAAAAATAGAAAAAGTGTACATTTTGGTAAACAACAGTTGGCTCTACGGCCATGTAAAATTTACCCCACCCACTTCCTCTTATTTTGTCCTTTTCAAACAGCCCGCCTCAATAAAATCCATTTTAAATGAAAACAAATATGCTAATTTGGTTTTGTGTTATTTATTTCCAATATATGGTAGTATTTCTTCATACAAAAACTAATTTAAGAAAAAAAAGGCACCAAATGAGAAATTTATAAAGCTCTAAATATCATCGATATGGTACTTTTTTGTAAATTTTGTAAAGGGAGATAACTCTTTTTACTTTAGTAACTCAAAATTTTTCAACACTGACCTTTCAATTTCTTTTCATATTTTGAACTGCCTTAGTATGGGCTTTCATCTGGTAGAATATAAAAAAAAGTTAAATACTAGAACTATTTCGTTTTCAAACTTTTTTATTTTTTTTCATAAAATAAAAAATCTAATAAAATCATGCCCTGTACAAAGCATATTTTTGATATTCAAGGATCCATATTGTTCAAACCTGGTGCCTGCTTTGTCTAAATTTGGTTTCTATATGTTAAAATACCACCATAGACATGAAATAAATAATGAAAACCCAAATTATCATGTTTGTTTTGAAATAAATTTTACTGAAGCTTGTACTCTGAATGGGTAGAATTTGAAGAAAAAAACGTTCAAATTTGACATACCTTTTTCAAATCGCTGTAGCTAAGAAAAAAGGACACCACCATATATTTTGTTTTTCATTTTTTCATTCATCATAAACAGCTCTTCCAAAAAAACAATGTTAGAAAAAAAGTTTGATACTTTGAAAAAATGGCTTATGACATTGATACACCCTTAAGTGTGTGCCTAGCGTCCTATAGCAGGGGCATAGGCAAACAGTGTAGACTCTGATCAGACGCCGCATTATGCGGCGTCTGATCAGAATCTACACTGTTTGCTAATAGGAATTTCAATATAAAACAAAACAATAAGGAAAATTTAGGCCAGGCACCCCTTATATCAAACTATTTTTATAGATCTATATAAGCATGGAAGAATCCCCTGAAACGGATTAAACTATAGAAAGAATATAACGTATTCCTTACTTTAATTATGCTTTTGTATTGAGATATTCGGGAACAAAAGACAACTAAGCTTTAATAAGAAAGTTTGGCTACTGCCTTTGCTTTTATTTTTAAAGAAAGAAAGTATTGATAGAAAAGTCAAACGCTTATGATGAAATGTTCCGCAATAGACAGTTTTAAAAATACTGAAAACCTATTTTGGCCTAAAACATTTTAAATGTATGTCATGCACCTATATAAACACGTAAGTATACATGTAAGTTTAGGAAAACGTTTTATATTAAGAAATTGTTCAAAGAAAAAGCATTTATGAGGTTGGTTTGGATTCAAATCCGTGCGGAGTGTGGAAAATGCCCTAAATTATAGCCATATATGCACTTTAAACCATGGATGTATGCGGATCCCTAATGACCGAAAACATAAAAGTCATAATAAAGTCTATACAGAAACGAAAGCTTCAAGATAAAGTATAAAAGTGCATGTATCCCAGTAAGGTTAGGTTATGACTAAAGTGAAAGCGAAAGTAGATATACATGTATACAGCTTTACCTGTACGTTTACCCTTAAAGTACTGTCGAACCTTGTCATCTTGAAGTCGATTAAATTTAACTTATCCGTATTTCAAAATTAAAATGTGACCTAACCACATTTTAACTTTGAAATACGAATATGTTCGACTTGATCGAGTGCGTGTTATTGAAATTCATACAGTACATGTACGTGAAAGGCCGAGTTTAGCTAGATGAATAAAGCAGGGTTCGATATTGTAGTTTATAGAAATGTCACATGTAAAGTACAACTACGTTGATGTTTTCGAAATATAAATAGATATACATGTACAAACATGTATATACAGTAAAAATCCACTTTAACAACAGTTGAAAAGACGCTATTCTTTTCCGTTTAATCGAAATTAAGCGCAAATGCAATGAAATTTTGAAAACCTGACACGTTCTTGAAAACTTTGTTTACTGATTAAAATTCTAAGTGGCAAACAGATTGGAGCCTTATTAGATGTCGAGTTACTCGGTATCTGATCAGGCTCAAGCTGTTTACAATGGACATAGAGTTGTTTTAGTACGTGAACGTTAGTGGGAAAAGGAAACTGTTCACATCACATTAGGAGATCAAAAGTTTCTCTTACAGTGGAGAATCTGTTATTCTTTCCCGTTTAAACGCAAACGTACGCAAACGCAAAGCGCTAAAACGTAGAAAAGAACAACTTTTGGACAATTCTGATATTTCATGTTTATCTTGGTGGCAAACAGTTTGGAGCCTGATCAGACGCCGGGTTACCCGGCGTCTGATCTGGCTCCAAACTGTTTGTAAAAGAAAAAATAGTTTTAGCGTAAACGCGTTTATCGGGAAAGAATAACAGATTCTCCACTGTAGAATCGACGCATTTGTACGCTGTAACAGTGGAGAAGACGTTATTCTTTCTCAATAAATAGAGGATCTTGTATGAGTGCTCATTATTTATCTTTTTAATGAACGAGTTGACTAAAATAATATGACGAGAGCCTTCGCGAGCGTCATATTCATTTTATTCAACGAGTTTATTAAAAATGATAAATAATGCGCACGAATGTGAGATTCTATTTATCACATAACAAGTTTAAACACATATTAAATCGATTGAAGCGTTAGTTTGTAGACAATCCGCTATATAGATTTTCCGCCAAAACGTTACATTGTTTACGTTAACGTCGTCGCAAATGACGTCATTTGGAGTCCCGCTACATGCAGCGCTTGTGGGCGAACAGGTTGGGCCGGAGCCCAAAAAACGATATTCCACTAGCGGATTACGATATTTACATAATAGCTTTATGCAACTCCCAGACGGCATATTATGTGATAAACGCGTTTACGCTAAAACTATTATTTCCATTGCAAACAGTTTAGAGGAAAACCCTGCGTATGATCAGGCTCCAAACTGTTTGTCACTCAGATTAAAATAAATAGTCAGATTTGTCAAAAAGTTGACATTTTAACTTCATTTTATTGGATTTCGTTTGCGTTTCGTATGCGTTTAAACGGGAAAGAATAAAGTCTTCTCAGCTGTATCATAGGCTAACTGTCCGGTGCCATGGGTGCGTGTTAAGAAGCCGTTGTAATGGAAGAAAAAACCGTCCACCCCTTCTCCATATATGTGTTAACCCATTACTCCATAGTTAGTCATTTTACGCCTTTACCCCCCCCCCCCCCCCCCCAATCAATCGAATCACTGAAAAGCCAAAACGTGCTAAATTAAATGTTGTACAGTGGAGAATCTGTTATTCTTTCCCAATAAACGCGTTTACGCTAAAACTCTTATTTGCAGTGCAAACAGTTTGGAGCCAGATCAGACGCCGGGTAACCCGGCGTCTGATCAGGCTCCAAACTGTTTGCCACCAAGATAAACAAGAATTATCAGAATTGTCTAAAAGTTGTTCTTTTCTACGTTTTAGTGCTTTGCGTTTGCGTACGTTTGCGTTTAAAAGGGAAAGAATAACAGATTCTCCACTGTATACAGTAAAACCTCCGTCAAATACGGCCCCTAAATAATGTTAACGACAGGTGACGGCTTAAAGCAAGGTGACAGTAAAACAGAAAGCTCCGGTAGGAGCTTTCTGTTTTACTGTCACCTTACTTTAAGCTGTCACCTGTATTGTGTATAATCTATAATTTAGCCTTCGTTTTAGTGGTCGTAATAGTGTTTTACTGTATATTCAAAAGCCATTAATGAATATTCATAGTTGGTGCTCATACCGAAGAAGTTATAAAAGCGTACATCTCGCTGATCACGCTCCTTACCACGCTTAGAAGAAAATTCCTAACATTTGCCAACAGTTTAGATCCAGATCAGACACTGCGTTACATGGCGTCTGACCAGGATTCAAGCTGTTTGCACTCCTATTCAACATATTGTACAGTTTGAAAAGCATATATACATGTATGAACTGATTTTGAGTTTTTTCGCAGACGATATATTTCAAGCAGACGACAATTCAGTATGCCAATGGTTAACCTTTCTCCGTCGTAGACTTTGCAAAAGCAGATTATATCCAGACCAGACACCGCGTAATGCACCGTCTAATCAGGATCCAAACTGTGACACTCTTATTCAACAAATTTAATAATCTAATGTCTACTATTCTAACACGACTCGAAACCTACGGCATATAGACAAAGAATACCGAGAAACGTATATTACGCCGCGATAATGAACTGCACGCGCGGCGTTTCCATCCGCTGTTCCATTTGCCCCATACGCGTAATACATATAAAAGCCCCGTTAGAATTAAAATTTGTTACTTCTTAATTCTAACTCGACTCGAAACCTACGGCATGTAGACAAAGAATACCGAGAAACGTATATTACACCGCGATAATGAACTCACGCGCGGCGTTTCCATCCGCTGTTCCATTTGCCCCATACGCGTAATACATAAATAGTATTTTTATAATAAAAATCGCGTTAGAATTAAAATAACAAATTCGTAGGTGTCCATTACCGTGCATTAGATCACAGTTAGTCGTTGAGATGTGGGTAAATAGATCACTCGGCCTAAAGGCCTCGTGATCTAATGACTCCACATCTCAACTCCTAACTGTGATCTAATGCACGGTAATGAACACCTACGGATTTGTTATTTCTTAAGTAATATGAACATTTTATTGAATACTGCTAAGTATATCAAAGAGAATATGAACTTACGTTAACATACCCTGGATATTATTTCTACTTTGTGATTTATGTACTTAATGTATATGTCTTTTGTATTTGCATTTTTTCCTTATATCTTTGTTAATGTATATTGCTGATATGCTAATAAAACTGAAACTGATTGAAATTTCGTCAGTAATACTGCCTGAAATCTTATTTGAAAACGTTGTTACAGACAGCTAAATTGAAGCAGACAACCATATGCCGGTGTAGAGGTAAACAAAATTAAGACATGATTAATTTGGCGTTGAAAGGAATAAAACGTGAGCGCCTATTATCATACATGTATCGGTGGGCTGTTGGGCTGGAGTAGAGTACTTTGGTGATAGTGGAAATCGTTTGTCACCAAAGTTATCGCCCAAACCGAAACTTGCTCAACATCCCTTTCAGGTCGGTGGGGGACGTTCTATCATCAAGTTTCAGTCTAAAAAGGTTGTTTCCCGTCACTGAATATAAGAAACAATGCGAAATTTACATTTTGGTTGTTGCATTTATATAAAACGTTACCTTATATCTATAATATGTGTCTATTGAATAATGATTTCAACAAATCTCCATACATACAAATATGTTTAGCCCAGTGACCTTGACCTTGAACTTAGGGCCCGAGATTGGGTTTCAAAATCTGCGTTTAGGTTTCGAAAAATGCTTATATCTCCTGCCCTTTGAGATATTGTTTTCATATCTGGTATACATGTGTATATAGACAAGACATTTCCAGGCACACAAATAGTTTTACCCCAGTGACATTGACCTAGAACTTGGGGCCGCGTTTAGGATGCGAAATCTGCTTTTTGGTTTCGGAAAATGCTTATAACTCCAATGTCAATTGAGATATTCATTTTATATTCGGTATGCATGTGTTTATCGACAAGGCATTTCCACGCAAACATATTTAAACCAGTGACCTTGACCTTGAAGTAAGGGTCTGCTTTTAGGTTTCGAAATCTGCGTTTAGGTTTCTCAAAATGCGTATAACTCATATGTCCATTGAGATATTCCTTTCATATTCGGTATGCATGTGTATATAGACCAGACATTTCCTTGCATGCGAAAAGTTTGACCCTAGTGGCCTTGATCTTGAACTTAGGGTCCACGTTTAGGTTTCGAAAATCGCGTTTAGGTTTCGAAGAATGTCCCTTTAGGTATTACTTTTATATTTGATTTTCATGTGTATATGGGCAATACCTTTCCATGCACACAAAAGATTGACCTCTGTGACCTTGACCTCAGAGTCTGCTTTAAATGTTCTAAATGTGCCGATGGCGAGCTTTGTTGTCACTCTGACAACTCTCGCTGGTAATGTTTTGGGTGTTTTTTGGAAGGCGCTAATGACATACGTCGGTCAATAGCGACTTTAAAGTGAAATCATTGTTGACAGACGTCTGCCAGTAGCCACTCCGTTAAATTGTTTTGTTTTTGTTTCTGTACTGGGTTGGGTTGTTGTTGATGTCTTTTTAAATAAATAAACTAAACATACACGCAGGGCATTTAAATATTGAATATAACATGATGTTAAAGAAATTCCGCTTTATTTGAATCGATGTGGCAAACAATTAAGAGCTTGATACAGTGGAGAATCTGTTATTCTTTCCCGTTTAAACGCAAACGTACGCAAACGCAAAACACTAAAACGTAGAAAAGTACAACTTTTAGACAATTCTGATAATTCTTGTTTATCTTGGTGGCAAACAGTTTGGAGCCTGATCAGACGCCGGGTTACCCGGCGTCTGATCTGGCTCCAAACTATTTGCACTGCAAATAATAGTTTTAGCGTAAACGCGTTTATTGGGAAAGAATAACAGATTCTCCACTGTAAGATGTCGGTCTAAAAGGATTCACCGTTTGCACAAAACAATGTTTGCAATGGAAATAATTGTGTTAGCACAAAGGCATTCATTGGTGGGGGGGGGGGGGGGGAAGAGAGAAAGATATCTTCTCCATGGTAGAAGATGAGTGACGTCTTCCTTTTCCAATATGCTGATTGGTGGTAAAACATTCATGTCCCAAATGACGTCATAACCATTTCACTCTCAATAACGTCATAAGGCGCATTGCAAACAGTTTTGATCCTGATCAGACGCCGCGTGACGCGGCGTCTGATCAGGATCAAAACTGTTTGTCACTTGTTTTGAAGTTACGTCAGTTATACTGCCTTTAATCTAACTTTGAAAACGATTTTGCAGACAACAATATTGATGCAGACGAAAATATGGCGGTGAAGGGGGTAAAAACCTCACGATCATTTTGATCATGAACTGGGTTAATTTATGCGCGTGTTTTGACAGCAGCTGCTGTTGATGCCTCATCATTAACTATTAACTCTTTCAATACTAAGTAACTAGTGTGGGTTATTTTGGTTCCCTTTTGGATCTTTTTAGTCACCAAAACCTGAAGCAGATTTCTTGGAATTCTAAGTAGTTTAATAAATACTGGTATAGATACGAGATCAGTTTAGACCCTGATCAGAGGGCTGCTATATGAACCCTCTGATCTAGGTCTACACTGTTTGCAACTATAATTCAAGATTCTATTTTAAACAAGCACATGATGGTGAAATGGTCCAATCATTACCTGCGCTGATATGCGTATACGTCATTTACAAACAGTATACTGGGTCCAAAGTTACATGTATCAACTTCTTCAGCGGAGTCTGAGCTCGTTCTCAAGCATTTGATAGGTCAGATTTGAGCTTTTGCTCAAATCTGACTAGTCAGTTGCTTGAAAACGAGTTCAGACTTAACTCAACCGCTTAATAATATTAACCCTGGTGACGAGTACACTTATCCTATGCAAACAATGTAGACCTAAATCAGATGGCTCCCAAAGGAGCTCTCTGTCCTGGGCCTACACTGCTTGTCATTTTTGTAATTTTATAATATTTACATTCACCCTGTAAAGTCTTTATGTAATCGTTTTAAAAATATGCAGGCCATTTCTCAATGAACCTATAAATCGAAACTGGTTCCAACCAGTTAGAAAGAGGGCGGAGTCTCCGCCGGACAGATACCAACCTAGCGACCAGCTAATGGTTGCTATGGCGTGTAATTAGGCTGAAATAAACATGCGCGACCTATTTTTTAAAATATGCTTTAATAATAGATATTTAAGCTGCATTGTTTATTTTAATGTCTTATAAGTGTTCGTTAAGCACACAGTGACAGTTTACTGGGTAAAAGCTTGACTTTGTAATCAACTCCGAAACATGTATTTTGGACTACTTATAATACCGCATATTATAGAGATCGAATTGCTGTTACATCCAGGATTATATCTATCAAACCTATTTGGCCGGTATATGGTATATTCATTTATTATATACCTACCAATGTTCTGCCCGAAATATTTCTGTATTTTATCGAACAAATACACCTTGACGGATTGAAAATTCCGTATTACCCATGTACCTTGTGTAATGGGAAAAGAACGTTTACTGTGTTGTCGGAAGTTCGGAACTGCAGTAAAACCTCTCTATTACGACCACTAAATTATGTTAAGTATTAGGGTGTTTACGGTAGGTGACCGTTTAAACCCTCTCTATTATTTAATCAATTAGCATTCGTTTTAGTGGTCGTAATAGCGAGTATTTACTTTCACGCGCCATTCCCCGAAGTGTGACGTATGGGAAATCCCGTTTATTTATAGTAACGCTCGAAACATTTCTATCGTTTTTCATTTATTTTTTATTATAAGAGGTATATAATAAAAGGAACATTACTATACTTTGCATATCTTATTTACCGGATCACTCTCGTTGTGTGTGTAAAGGCTATATCCAACTCGACCTTCGGTCTCGTTGGATATAGCCTTTACACACACAACTCGAGTGATCCGGTGCATAAGATATGCAAAGTATAGTTATATTCCGTTTATACATGAAAACAAATCTGGTAAAGTACACATTAAATGGACAAGACATAAAATAAATACATGTATAAGGGCGTTTACGAAACTTACCCCCTGTGAAGCTAATGTGTTCATACCGTCATGAACGGCAAAAAGATGTTGTTTATTCCTATACATTTGTACTAAACATCAACCCTTTAGGTCAAACATGACCTAGACGCAAACGGAAACTGGAATGTCAGTGGAGGATGGGTCAAGACAACCAATTGACATCTTGACAGTCTTGTCAAAACATTTCTTTTAAAGTACGACTTCAGTCTGGTCACCATGGATAATTTAGCGGAGAAGATGTTATTCTATCCCGTTTAAACGCAAATGAAACGCAAATTCATTGTTTTTGTTTTAGAAAATGACATATTGTTGACAATTCTTACTTTTCTTTTTAATCTCAATAGAAAACAGTTTGGAGCCTGATCAGACGCCGGGATGCCTGGCGTCTGATCTGGCTCCAAGCTGTTTGCAGTGGAAACAATAGTTTTAGCTTAAACGCGTTTATTGGGAAAGAATAACGTTTTCTTCACTGTAAGCGTCTTTCTGAATAGTTTCATGAAGAAACGTCATCTTCACCACTTGTTGTTTCATGTTTGCTCTACTCGGGACGTCAAACCTCTTTCGACGCCGTTCTTCGAAGTGTCGACTTTGCAAACCGTTTGGGTCCTGATCAGACGCTGCGTAAATGCGGCGTCTAATCAGGACCCAAACTTTTTGACATTCGTATCGATATTACATTGAATCTTACTTTAAAACGATCTTACATACAAAATATTGATGAAGACGGGAATAAAGCGGCGAAGGGAGCTTAAAAACTTCACGATTAATTTGGCGACTAGAGGGTTAACTAGTTGGACAAGTCGGAGGACTTCCTACAGTGGAGAATGTGTTATTCTTTCCCGATAAACGCGTTTACGCTAAAACTATTTTTTCTTTTACAAACAGTTTGGAGCCAGTTCAGACGCCGGGTAACCCGGCGTCTGATCAGGCTCCAAACTGTTTGCCACCAAGATAAACATGAATTATCAGAATTGTCCAAAAGTTGTTCTTTTCTACGTTTTAGCGCTTTGCGTTTGCGTACGTTTGCGTTTAAACGGGAAAGAATAACAGATTCTCCACTGTAGTAGCAACTGTCACGTCAATACCGCCAACGTTTCCTAAAAACACAATAATGTTGAAGACTGCAACTCTACACGTTATCTTCGCAACGTTTTTGCCTTTATTGAAATTAATTGTTGCGCATTCAGCAAAATATGAAATTTTCGAGGCTTTCTCAGGCGCGTTGTTTTCTGACGCTTTTGTGGAATCTGTTTTTATTGCACCAAGTCTGTCGGCGTGTTTGGCTCTATGTTCCATGAATACAGAGTGCCATGCTGTCGTCTATATTAGACTGAGTGAAATGTGTTTTAGACTGAGAGCAGACTTTCCTTTTGATGACTGGAGAACACCGAGGGAAGGAGCACAGCTATATGTAAATGGTATGTTTTTAGAAGTCCGTTTTAATAATAACTGGATTTGATTATGTCGCGTGCACGATTTAAATACTACTAGCATCTCATACAAACGAAAATTGGTTTTGCAAAATTTGTTTGTTTGTTGTTCTTTTATAAATTTAAAAATGTTTTTCAACTTTTTTTAAATAATGTCAAACGAAAATTGGCTTTGCAATGTTGTTTTTTTTTTCTATTTCTATTTTTACATGCCATGAACATTAGATATCAACCCATCACTCTATAGCCTGTTTCTAGTTTTGAAGACAGGTGACCACTTAAAGCAGGTTGAAAGTAAAGCAGAATGCGCCTTCGGGCGCATTCAGCTTTACTTTCAGCCTGCTTTAAGCTACCATCTGCTAGAATATAGAAAATATTTCTTCAGATACATTTTGGTTACTGATAAAATTGAACTATTTTCTTCAGTTGATTGTTGTATTAAAGGCGTAAAATGGCGTATTTATGGGGTAATGGGTTAAGTCGTGCGGATAAGATCAAACAAAAATATCACCCCAGTGCCCACCATACCACTCAGTTCTTCATACGTATTATAATTATTATGCTAGGCGACTTTTTATGGTTATGAGACAAACTATTAGTTCTAGTCTATTTTGCACGTCTCGTGTACATAGTGGTCTCAATTAAAATATGAACTGAATTTTGTCGCGTTTTTAGCGAAATATTTAAATCCACCCTGTAAAGTATTTATGTAATCGTATTAAAAATATGCAGGTCAATTATCGATGAACCTACATATCGAAACTGGTTTCAGCCAGTTAGAAAGAGTTAGATACCGACCTAGCGACCAGCTAATGGTTGCTATGGCGTGTAATTAGGGCTGAAATAAACATGCGCGGCCTAATTTTTAAAATGTTCTTTAATAATAGATATATAAGTTCCATTGTTTATTTTAGGTGCGTGAAGTTTGCACGACATTCGACAATTCGACATTCGACATTTCACAAATGAAAGGTCGAACAGCTGTCGAATTTCGACTTTCGACAATTAAGCTTTTACATAATGTAACAAATTTTGCATTTCGACAAATCAGCTTTGCCATAATGTCGAAATATTGTCGAAATTCGACGTTCGACATTCAACATTTTTAAAACACATTACTTTGTCGAACTGATGTCGAATTTCGACGTTCGACACTTATACAAAGTCGGAAAATTGTCGAACTAGGGTCGAATTTCGACGTTCGACAAACTGCAAGTAAGGGAAAAAGTCGAAATATTGTCGAAATTCGACGTTCGACATTCAACAATTCTTAAACACATTACTTTGTCGAACTGATGTCGAATTTCGACGTTCGACACTTATACAAAGTCGGAAAATTGTCGAACTAGGGTCGAATTTCGACGTTCGACAAACTGCAAGTAAGGATAAAAGTCAAAATATTGTCGGAATTCGACGTTCGACATTCAACATTTCTTAAACACATTACTTTGTCGAACTGATGTCGAATTTCGACGTTCGACACTTATACAAAGTCGGAAAATTGTCGAACTAGGGTCGAATTTCGACGTTCGACAAACTGCAAGTAAGGAAAAAAGTCGAAATATTGTCGAAATTCGACGTTCGACATTCAACATTTCTTAAACACATTACTTTGTCGAACTGATGTCGAATTTCGACGTTCGACACTTATACAAAGTCGGAAAATTGTCGAACTAGGATCGAATTTCGACGTTCGACAAACTGCAAGTAAGGGAAAAAGTCGAAATATTGTCGAAATTCGACGTTCGACATTCAACATTTCTTAAACACAATACTTTGTCGAACTGATGTCGAATTTCGACGTTCGACACTTATACAAAGTCGGAAAATTGTCGAACTAGGATCGAATTTCGACGTTCGACAAACTGCAAGTAAGGGAAAAAGTCGAAATATTGTCGAAATTCGACGTTCGACATTCAACAATTCTTAATCACATCATTTGTGGAACTGATGTCGAATTTCGACGTTCGACACTTATACAAAGTCGGAAAATTGTCGAACTAGGGTCGAATTTCGACGTTCGACAAACTGCAAGTAAGGGGAAATGTCGAAATATTGTCGAAATTCAACCTTCGACATTCAACATTTCTTAAACACATTACTTTGCGGAACTGATGTCGAATTTCGACGTTCGACACTTATACAAAGTCGAGAAAATGTCGAACTAGGGTCGAATTTCGACGTTCGACAAACTGCAAGTAAGAGCAAAAGTCGAAATATTGTCGAAATTCGACGTCGACATTCAAAATTTCTTAAACACATTACTTTGTGGAACTCATGTTGAATTTCGACGTTCGACACTTATACAAAGTCGAGAAAATGTCGAACTAGGGTCGAATTTCGACGTTCGACAAATTGCAAGTAAGGGAAAACTCGAAATATTGTCGAAACTCGACGTTCGACATTCAAAATTTCTTAAACACATTACTTTGTCGAACTCATGTCGAATTTCGACGTTCGACACTTATACAAAATCGGGAAAATGTCGAACTAGGGTCGAATTTCGACGTTCGACAAACTGCAAGTAAAGGAAAAATTCGAAATTTTGTCAAAGTTTGACGTTCGACTATTTGCCGGGCCAGGAAATAATCAAAATATTGTCGAATTTCGACATTCGACATATAAACAAAGCAGGTAAAGTGTCGAATTTATGTCAAAATTCGACATTCGACAACATTCCAGACAGGGAAATAGTCGAAATAGTGTCGAATTTCGACGTTCGACATTGTCCTTTTACCAAAATGTCGAAAATTTGTCGAAATTCGACGTTTGACTTTCAACATATCTGAAACACATTTACTATGTCGACCTAATGTCGAATTTCTACATTCGACAATTTTCCGCGCCTGTCAAAATCGTAAAATTGTCGAATTTCGACATTCGTCATTTCAACAAAGCCGTTAAAGTGTCGAATTCATGTCGAATTTCGAAATTCGACTAATTGCCAGACAGGAAATTGGTCGAATATTGTCGAATTTCGACGTTCGACTTTGTCCTTTTACCAAAATGTAAAAAAAATGTCGAAATTCAATGTTCGACAATTTGCCGGGCTGCAAAAGACGACATATTGTCGTAATTCGACGTGCGACTTTCAACATTTCTGAAACACATTCACTATGTAGAACTTATGTCGAATTTCGACGTTCGACAATTTGCCGGGCCGGGAAAAGTTCGAAATATTGTCGAAATTCAACGTTCGACATTCAACATTTCTCTAACATATTCACTAAGTCGAACTTATGTCAAATTTCGACGTTCGGCAATTGGCCGGGCCGGGCCAGGAAAAGTCGAACTATTGTAGAAATTCGACATTCGAAATTTCTCAAACATAACATTCCGAAATATTATCGAAATCAGAAAGTCAACTCTCTTAAAACACCACAGTCATGTGCGGATTAGATAGTTAAACATCTATGAAAATCCTACAGTCAAACATGTGTCCATCGGTACTAAAAAAGAAGTGCATTTATAAAAACAATATTGGACATGTATTTTGGTGC
Source organism: Gari tellinella (assembly GCA_922989275.2). NCBI lineage: Eukaryota > Metazoa > Mollusca > Bivalvia > Cardiida > Psammobiidae > Gari > Gari tellinella. The sequence goes on from OV277872.1 coordinate 34,910,072, forward strand.
AGGACAAAAGAAATGCAGAACGTTGCCATAAGGTCTATCTGCATCACTTTTGCTCTGCATTAAACAGTCACGCGTTTAAATAAAGTGGATGTTTTGTGTCAGTCCAACTTACAAAGTTATAACTGTATGAATTGTGTGTCTATTTAGTTGAAAGATTGATAAATGAAGTTATTAGGTTTGCATGCAGTTTCAACCCCGTGACCACTTAAAGCAGGTTGAAAGTAAAGCAGAATGTGCTCAATATATTCTGCTTCTAGTTTTGAACACACTTGACCACTTAAAGCAAGTTGGAAGTAAAGCAGAATGTGCATAAAGGCGCATTCTGTTTTTCTTTCAGCCTGCTTTAAGCTACCATCTGCTAGGATAAAACATTTTACGTTTCATATTCATGAAAACGGATTGAACCCATTACCCCATAAACACGCACTCGTTTATGATTATATGTATTGTAAGAACTATTTTCTATATTCTAGCAGATGGTAGCTTAAAGCAGACTGCTTTATTGTCAACCTACTTTAAGTGGCTCTATTTTCAAAACTAGAATCAGGCTATGGGGTTATGGGTTAAAACCCGTTATTCACGTGCGTTTGTGTTCAAAGACATCTTTGAAAAACAATATACCACACCATTTAGTCATGGCCTTGATATAAAAACGTAGATTGTCAATAAAAGCCGATCATTTCAAAAACATTTCGCAGCTCCGTAGCACTTAGAAATTAAGAAAAATGCTGAAATCCTGACAGTTGATAATATCAAGAAGCACAGCTCCAAACTCGCACAATGTCGATGTGCTGCTGTAAATGACATTTGACCAAAGTCTTCACTGATTTTTGATTGTATGAATAGTGTAGGACTTTCTTAACAAACTTTGTGTAATGGGAAATTAAACCGAACAGTCCTTGTGTAGCAAATACATCATCTGGACAGGGTATGTTGCTATTTGTAGTGGGAATTGACTAAAATGCTTAATTCTTACAACTGACACATTCCTACAACAGACAAAAGAGGAAGACACTTAACATAATCGTAAACTAAATTTCTACAAGGGACATTTTCAGAGTTATCTTGGTGACTAGTTATGCAGGGTTGCTATAACGTGATCATGAAAATTCCTAAGATTTCCCAATTTTTCTATTTTTCAAACGCGATTTAACGCTATAGTCATTATCTAAACACAAGGAAACTTAAAACAGATATTGAAAGTAAAGCAGAATGCGCATTTAGGCGCATTTTGCTTTACTTCCAGTCTGTTTAAGGCCTTTCGCTACCGGAAGTCGGTCTTGCGGGCGAGCGGATATGCGTCTGGACGACACAGACTGTTTTCGTACGTGTTTATACTAGAAAATTTATATAAAGGAAATGTTGATATAAATTAGTATAATCCTTCATAGCGCAGTTAGTATAGTGGTTGACTATAGTGGTTGACTAGCAATCCAAAGGTCATAGGTTCGAGACCCATCCGATCCAAATATTATTTTTTAGTGTCCGATTTATTGACTTGTCAATCCATAACGCAGTAATCAAGAGACATGTTATGTTTAGTCTTCGTTGATTAGTACTAGTGATGTTTACGGTCCAAGTATATGTCCACTTACCTGTACGTTTTAGTTTAATGACTTATAAGTCAATTAAATCGGTATACATGTAAACGATTTGATCGAACTATAAAGCCACACCTTGAAGCTTATCAATACGCTAACCTTTTCAAGATCGATATTGCCCATTATAATTATGTTCAAACAATATAATAAACCTTGTATGCAAGTCCATGAATAAATAATAATGCATTTTAATGATAAGGTAGGTAACTGTATCTAAACAACAAATATCCCACATTTTAATAAGAAAATATGTTATTACAACAAATCCTGACTGTAATATTTTCTAATTTTTTCAGACTGACTAGTTCATCAACCATATATTTGAATAAAATGAAAACAAATATACATTGAATGAGTCAGTTTTTTGTAATTCAATTTTTTAGCATTTTGCAAAATTTAAATAGCTGATAACATCTTTCTGAACACCTTTATTCAAAATGTTTTTAGCTTTTCTTGTAATGAATGTTGTGGACTACTTATTGGGCGAGAATTATAGTCATTAGCTTTATTCATTTTTAAGAAAAATAAAATCATCAAAATTCTAGGTTTTTGTCAAAAAAAAAGACCTTAAAGACAAACCACACGATAAATTTTACCTATATTTACACACATTGTTTCTTAGGCTATTATCATTCTTCATGACAATTTTCATAACAATCGTATGGAAACTACGTGCATATGCGAAGTACCTTAAAACTACCACCTGCTAGGATACAAATCAGAAGATTTCGGAAGAAATCCGGAGAAATGGCAGCCCTGATTTATAGGATAGGGTTTAGGTGAACAGCGACTAAGATCGTTCAGGAATGTTAGAAATGCACAATTATATGTATTACATCCTTCTCATACAAAACTGTATAATTATGGCATCAATGAAAAAATATCGACAAGTTCAGCGGCCTCAGCCTAATTTAACTTTTAAAAAGATATTACATGTACCTTCTGATCCAATCTACGAAGGATTCATTATTTTTTCCCCTTATAAATTGGCCTCTTCTACTTTACATATTCGAATTATTATGCAGAAACACTTTTTGTGGGTCACTTTGCCATGTGGTCAATTAAATTCTGAATAACAGATTAGAATCAATACATGAAGTTGACCTTTCATTATACTCCTATTTTACAAAATACTTATAGGGTGGTCTTTGATTTTACTTTATCCCTTTGCCTGCGAACAGACTTTGACCATGTTACATGTCCACTTTCTAGGCATTGCTGATTATATTGTGTAGGAGGTCCTGACTTATACATGTATATGTCTTTGAATTACAAGTATTGCTTATGTGTAACTTATTGTAAGCTGGATACTGATGGATCAGTACTATGCAAACAATGTAGACCCAGCTCAGATAGCTCATATAAGAGCATTCTGATCAGTGGCTGCACTGTTTGTCATAGCAATCCTAAGCTTAAATAAGAACTGAAAGTTCTACGATGTTCAAAGGTAGATGGTGTTTCATAATACAATTGAAATACAATGGATGAACGTCATTTAAAAGTTTTATCTACTGTGCCTTTAAAGACAGATATAGCAATATTCAGAATGGGGAATTAAATTAGTTTAAAATTATAACAATGCTCTTTTCTGATAGTTCGACCTCTAAATGCATTTTTCAAAGAAAACCATGTCGGACATAATTTTCTTTGCAAAATTTCCTTGGATGTCGAAATATTGGAATAGAGCAATGCTATGATTTTGCAGTGCCTTTTTATGTTAACCATTTACTCCCTAGATATGCCGTTTAACTCTGTTAACTAATTCCTCCTAATGAAGAAAATTGGTACAATTCACACAGTCATGAATATGTATCATAAGAAATAGTTCTATGTTCTAGCAGATGATAGCTTAAAGCAAGCTTAAAGTAAAGCAGCATGTATCATAAGGGACATTCTGCTTTACTTTCAACCTTCTTTCCGTAGTCACTAGTCTTCACAAATAGAAATTGGCTATGGAGTAAATAGTAAATGGCTCTTCTTTCACTGGTCCTTTCTTTATTAAGGTTTTAGAGCCATAATAGAAAACATCGAACATCGGTATGTACATGTAGCTTCAATGTTCGTGTAGTAAGATTGTGCCGGGCATATTACAGAATATGCGGAAACGGTGTTCAGATTTTCGCATTATGAATCTATAACCTTAAAACATTGTTTGCTCGGTTTGTCGAAATAATAAAAAAGTTAACATTATCAAATTTTATAATGCCAATTTTAAACAAGGGCCGCGCACGGCCCTAAATCGCTCACCTGGAACCGTTGACGTAAATGTAAATATCTTGAAAAGCTGAGAAATTTTGACAATATTACAGTGCCTATTGTTGAGTAGATGATGCTGTGTGCCAAATACCTAAGCTCAGGGTACTTTGGTGACTATTATGACAAGATTTCATTGAAAAAAATATTTTTAGCTCCTGTGACATAGATATGCAATGGGCCGCTTGAATATATTGGTAAAGTGCTTCTAGAACTTTCACCATGCCAAGTATCAAAGCTCTGGTCATATTAGTTTCAGAGAAGGTGTTTGAAGTTTCACTATATAACTATAGTATACCTTACCTACGTACGCTCCTTCTTTATCTTTGTACAAGCTAGTGGTCACTATCAGGGGCGTAGCCAGCGATACGCACGTACGCACATGCGTAACATCAGTTTGAAAAATGAAACATGGCCAAAAATGGCATAAAAACCGAAGGCTAAGGGGGGTTAGACCTTAAAGTCTAAAATGAAGATTTCAAACACACTTCAGAGCTCACCATTTCAGTTCTAATTTCCATTTTTCTCCCAGGGGGAGAACCCCCGGTCCCCCCCCCCCTCCAGCATTGTTCAATTTCAAGTTTTAGAAAACCAATAACTTAGTAACTACAAAGATGGCAGCTCAAACCTACGGTGCTACATGTAATCTGCTACATGTACCTCTCGTGCGTCTAAACATTGAGTCAAATAGTTATATAATGTTATATGTCTTATATAACGAAATTTGAAGAAAATTGTATGGATCACATAGTTCGTATTTAGTGCCCAAAATCCCCCACCAACAATTTTTCATAGTTCATATACATAAGGATCGTACGTACAATGTATACCTAAATCGTCTAAAAGTCGAAAGTTCTTGGAAATATATAGGTTAGTCACATTGGTCGTATTCAGTGTCCAGAATCCCTACAAACACACTTCAGAACTCACCATTTCAGTTCTTATTTCGATTTTTTCTCCCGGGGGATGACCCCCGGACCCAACTTTCATCGGTCAAGTTCAAGTTTCAGAAAATAAAGAACTTAGTTACTAGAAAGTTGGCAGCCTGAAAAACTTCTACAGTGTTTCGTGTTTCTCGTGCGTCTTAAAGTCAAATAGTTATAGACGTGGAAAAATTAGTCACAAAATAAGGTTGTGTCTAATAAAACAGAGCCTTCAAAGCAATTGTATGGTTCACGCTGATCGTATTCAGTGTCCCTATTCCCTCAAAAAACACTTCAGAGCTCACCATTTCAGTTCTTGTTTCGATTTTTCTCCCCGGGGGAGGACCCCCGGACTAGGACTACCCCGGACCCCCACTTGCATTTTTCAAGTTCGAGTTTTGGAAACTCAGGATCTTAACAATTACAAATTTAAATCAGCATCATGAAAAAAAAATACACTGCTTCATGCACCTCACGTGCGGCAAAGTCAAATTATTATAGCGGAAAAAATGTTAATCACTAAATTTATTGTTATGTTATAACGGAGCTTTGAACACAACTGTATGGTTCACGTTGATCGTATTCAGTGCTCCAGATCCCTCTAAACACACTTCAGAGCTCACCATTTCAGTTCTTATTTCCATTTTTCTCCCGGGGGAGGACCCCCGAACCCCCACTTGCATTTTTCAAGTTCGAGTTTCGGAAACTCAGGATCTCAACAACTACAAATTTAAGTCGACATCATAAAAGACTACAGTGCTTCTTTTATAAACCACTCGTGCGGCTAAAAGTCATATTATTTTAGCAGAAAAAAACGCTAATCACAAATTTTAATTATATGTTGGACACATTTGTATAGTTCTCATAGATCGTATTCAGTGCTCCAAATGCCTCTAAACACACTTCAGAGCTCACCATTTTACTTCTAATTTACTTTTTTCTCCCGGGGGAGGCCCCCCGGACCCCCACCAGCAGGAGGGGGTATCCCCTCCTGCACCCTCCCCCTGATGTGCGTAACATTCGTTCAAGCCTGGCTACGCCGCTGACTATTATACGAAAGTGCCCGCTGCTAAGCGAGGTTGCGTCATATGATGACTGCGTTATGAAATTTGAAATAACTGATTTAGGAAGTGTTAACGTGACTTTAAAGACTTTTCCTCAGTCCATAGAGAGAGTCCCCCCATTGTTCGGGAGGTGTCAATGTAACTGTCAAATCACGTGCATCACAATCTCAGTTTACCTGTTGAGGTCCAGATTATACTCATGCTCTAGTGATTTTCAATGGTTATTTCTAACCAAACTATCAAATATATAGGTAGAGTCTCACATAAGACGATTCAATATACACAGGACCCATGCTTTTTGCAAGGAAATTGACAGTAAATAATCTGGCAAGGCGTTATGACCAAAAGGTCGTCAGGAGATGTCTTTAAGCAAATATTAGCCTTTTTGATATTATGTCCGAGTACTTGTAGCTTAGATCTATTTTGAAATTTATCTATGATAAATCTAAGACTCATAGAGATTAGTTGTTGCTATAAGACTTGATCTGTTTTGGTCTTATAAACGTTTACATTTACAAAATGTTAGCTTTGATTGTTTGCGATTTAATCAAAGATCATATAATAGATTTTAAAAATCAATTTTACATTATTAGTTTCATAATATGGAAAGTGTAGATTTAAGTATACACAAGGAAGCTTACTAGTTACTACCGATGCAAAAGTTTATTAAAGGGAGGTAATCAATGAACATATAACGTAACTCGAAAATCCACAAATCTTTAGATTTACTATTGAGTTCCAATTGCAGATTCGCGGGTCTGTCGAACACGAAATCATAGATATAAAAGGGTTCAATGAAGACGAAAGAAATATAAAAATTCCAGTGCTTAGATCTTAATAATTTTAAGAAGTAGAATCTAGAATCAATAAATTTGCTGAAAACTGCGTAACATTCAGCAAATCGTCTCTTTAACTTTTACTCAGAAGTTAGAAACCTACGAATTGAGCTGGATGTTATGCGTCAAAACAGGTTTCACTAGATTCATATAAACACGTTGCGAGGTTGATAGATCTAGTTTACTGTAGATAAAGACTTTTATTAAATTTCAAACAAAGCTTAGTATAGATGTTAGATCTAGGCCTATATAGATTCTATATTTGGTTTAGAAAGATGAAATAGAGGTAGAGCTCTAATTTTATTATTGATTTTGATAAAATTTCCACTTTAAAAAAATTGTACGATCACCGATATTAAGTAATTCAAAGGGAGATACTCTCGAGACGACCATTAGAATTTTACGTTCGAGAACTGCTTTGATCCAAATTAGAAGTGCGGTATACTATATAAAATAGTACAGCCCACTTCGGGCGTCCTTGCATTATAGTGACCTAACAGTCAGCCCCAAAATAGTTTACGGCCCTCAGCCTTCGGCTTCGGGCCGTAAACTATGTCGGTCACTATAATGCAAGAAGGCCCTCAGCGGGCTGTACTATTTCTTATCTATGTAATTGTGTGACTCCCGGGTGGGCTCATTTTTTACCCATGGGAAATAATTTGAACATTCTTGACAGATCAGTAGATGATGCTTTGCGCCAAATATCTAAGCTCAGAGTATTTTAGTTTAAGAAAAGAAGTCACACAGCAGGTTAGACAAGTATAAGATTAACAGTGTAGACCTAGATAAATATAGTTCGGTAGAAGACCTTTAATCTGGATTCAAACCGTTTTTCGTATAAATGTACATGTTATACATCTACATACAATTAAAAAATAATAGTGCGTGGTACAGTAATTCATACTTGTCAAATACATGTAGTAAACAGTGTATAACTAGATCAAAGGGCTCTTCTAGGCACATTCGGTCCAGTCCGCAATTGCGCCCATACGTATACAGAATAAATCGCACGAATCCCGAAGAATTATCCGCACTATCTGCCGTTAAATTGTCGAAATTTGAAATTTGATACTTTTTCCACATTTCCCCGACTTTATAGAAATGTTGAATGTTTGACACTTTGGTGAAAAGACAATGTCGAACGTCGAAATTCGACAATATTTAGAACTTATGTCGACTTTTGATAAATGTCGAATGTCGAAATTCGACAATATTTCGACTATTTCCCGCGCCGGCCTCATGTCAAACGTCGAAATTCGACATGAGTTCGCCATAGTAATGTGTTTAAGAAATTTTGAAAGTCGAACGTCGAATTTCGACAATATTTCGACCTTCCGCGGGTCAGGCAAATTGTCGAACGTCATAATTCGACAAAAGTTCAACAGAGTGAATGTGTCTTGAATGTCGAACGTTAAATTTCGACAATATTTCGACTATTTCCCTTACTTGCAATTTGTCGAACGTCGAAATTCGACCCTAGTTCGACAATTTCCCGACTTTGTATAAGTGTCGATTGTCGAATTTCGACAGTATTTCGACATTTTCCGGGCCGGCCACTTGTCGAAGGTCGAAATTCGACATTAGTTCGAACTAATGTCGACTTTTGATAAATGTCGAATGTCGAAATTCGACAATATTTCGACTATTTCCCGCGCCGGCCTCATGTCAAACGTCGAAATTCGACATGAGTTCGCCATAGTAATGTGTTTAAGAAATTTTGAAAGTCGAACGTCGAATTTCGACAATATTTCGACCTTCCCCGGGTCAGGCAAATTGTCGAACGTCATAATTCGACAAAAGTTCAACAGAGTGAATGTGTCTTGAATGTCGAACGTTAAATTTCGACAATATTTCGACTATTTCCCTTACTTGCAATTTGTCGAACGTCGAAATTCGACCCTAGTTCGACAATTTCCCGACTTTGATTAGGTGTCGAATGTCGAATTTCGACAGTATTTCGACATTTTCCACTTGTCGAAGGTCGAAATTCGACATTAGTTCGAACTAATGTCGACTTTGGATAAATGTCGAATGTCGAAATTCGACAATATTTCGACATTTTCCCGGGCCGGCCACATGTCGAACGTCGAAATTCGACATGAGTTCGACATAGTAACGTGTTTAAGAAATTTTAAATGTCGAACATCGAATTTCGACAATATTTCGACTTTTCCCGGGTCCGACAAATTGTCGAACGTCGAAATTCGACAATGGTTCAATCGAGGGAATGTGTTCAAGAAATATTGAATGTCGAACGTCGAATTCCGACAATATTTCGACTTTTTCCCTGCTCGGCCACTTGTCGAACGTCGAAATTCGACATTAGGTCGACATAGTGAATCTGTTTAAGAATTGTTGAAAGACGAACGTTGAATTTCGACAATATTTCGACTTTTGCCGGGTCCGGCAAGTTGTCGAACGTCGAAATTCGACATAAGTTCAACAGAGGGAATGTGTTTAAGAAATTTTGAATGTCGAACGTCGACTTTCGACAATGTTTCGACTTTTGCCGGGTCCGGCAAGTTGTCGAACGTCGAAATTCGACATAAGTTCAACAGAGGGAATGTGTTTAAGAAATTTTGAATGTTGAACGTCGAATTTCGACAATATTTCGACTTTTGCCCTTACTTGCAGTTTGTCGAACGTCGAAATTCGACAATATTTCGACTTTTGCCGGATCCGGCAAGTTGTCGAACGTCAAAATTCGACATAAGTTCAACAGAGGGAATGTGTTTAAGAAATTATGAAGGTCGAACGTCGAATTTCGACAATATTTCGACTTTTGACCTTACTTGCAGTTTGTCGAACGTCGAAATTCGACAATATTTCGACTTTTGTCGGGTCCGGCAAGTTGTCGAACGTCGAAATTCGACATAAGTTCAACAGAGGGAATGTGTTTAAGAAATTTTGAATGTCGAACGTCGAATTTCGACAATATTTCGACTTTTGCCGGGTCCGGCAAGTTGTCGAACGTCGAAATTCGACATAAGTTCAACAGAGGGAATGTGTTTACGAAATTTTGAATGTCGAACGTCGAATTTCGACAATATTTCGACTTTTGCCAGGTCCGGCAAGTTGTCGAACGTCGAAATTCGACATAGGTTCAACAGAGGGAATGTGTTTAAGAAATTTTGAATGTCGAACGTCGAATTTCGACAATATTTCGACTTTTGCCGGATCCGGCAAGTTGTCGAACGTCGAAATTCGACATAAGTTCAACAGTGGGAATGTGTTTAAGAAATTTTGAATGTTGAACGTCGAATTTCGACAATATTTCGACTTTTGCCGGGTCTGGCAAGTTGTCGAACGTCGAATTTGACATAAGTTCAACAGAGGGAATGTGTTTAAGAAATTTTGAATGTCGAACGTCGAATTTCGACAATATTTCGACTTTTGCCGGGTCCGGCAAGTTGTCGAAAGTCGAAATTCGACATAAGTTCAACAGAGGGAATGTGTTTAAGAAATTTTGAATGTCGAACGTCGAATTTCGACAATATTTCGACTTTTGCCCTTACTTGCAGTTTGTCGAACGTCGAAATTCGACAATATTTCGACTTTTGCCGGATCCGGCAAGTTGTCGAACGTCGAATTTCGACATAAGTTCAACAGAGGGAATGTGTTTAAGAAATTTTGAATGTCGAACGTCGAATTTCGACAATATTTCGACTTTTGCCCGTACTTGCAGTTTGTCGAACGTCGAAATTCGACCCTAGTTCGACATTTTCCCGACTTTGTATAAGTGTCGAACGTCGAAATTCGACATCAGTTCCACAAAGTAATGTGTTTAAGAAATTTTGAATATCGAACGTCGAATTTCGACAATATTTCGACTTTTTCCCTTACTTGCAGTTTGTCGAACGTCGAAATTCGACCCTAGTTCGACAATTTCCCGACTTTGTATAAGTGTCGAACGTTGAAATTCGACATCAGTTCGACAAAGTAATTAGTTTTAAAAATGTTGAATGTCGAAGGTCGAATTTCGACAATATTTCGACATTATGGCAAAGCTGACTGGTCGATCGGCAAAATTTGTTACATTATGTGAAAGCTTAAATGTCGAAAGTCGAAATTCGACAGCTGTTCGACCTTTCATTTGTGAAAGGTCGAATGTCGAAATGTCGATTGTCGTGCAAACTTCACACACCTGTTTATTTTTAATGTCTTATAAGTGTTCGTTAAGCACACTGCGACAGTTTACTGGGTAAAAGCTTGACTTTGTAATCAACTCCGAAACATATATTTTGGACTACTTTCATACCGTACATGTATAATATAAAGATCGAATGGCTGTTACATCCAGGATTACATCTATCAAACTTATTTGGCCGATATATGATATATTCATATACATGAGAACAAATCTGGTCAAAATACACATTAAATGGACAATACAGAAAATAAAAATATAAATATAAGGAATAAACAACATTTGTTTGCCGTTCACTCGGTATGAACACATTAGCTTCGCAGGGTAAGTTCATCGTAAACACCCTTCGGGCGTTTACGAAGCTTACCCCAGACGAAGCTAACGTGTTTATACCGTCATGAACGTCAAAAAGATGTTGTTTATTCCTATAATAAACGACAGAAAATGCTCGGCAACTTTACGCCTAATCATCTGCCTAAATTACCTGCTACAGTGGAGGAAACGTTATTCTTTCACAATACACGCGTTGACGCTAAAACTATTATTTCTATTACAAACAGTTTGGAGCCTGAACAGACGCCGGGTAACCCGTCGTCTGATCAGGCTCAAAGTTGTTCGCCGTCAAGGTTAAAATCAACATTCAGAATTGTCGAAAAATTGTCATTTTCTTCATTTTACATGTATTACAATGCGTTTGCGTTTCGTTTGCGATTAAAACGGGAAATAATAATAATGATAATAATAATAATAATAAAGACTTTATTTAACGAGAGAACTAATTTGGTAAATCCCCATCTTCCATGAGGCCCTCAACATATATACATTACAAGCACACAAAACAAAAGGCATTTTCATACAAAACAAATAATTAACAACAATTTAACAATACCAACCGTGATGCAGCAATTTACAAGAACAAAAGTATCTTAAGCATCTGAAAAAGTGCACATGTTAAGTGTACACTTGTCCTGAGTAAACAGTGAAGACCCAGATCACATGACTCCTAATGAGTCCTCTGATATGGGTCTGCATCGTTTGTCATTTTTATCTAGATGAACATGATATAGTATTTATGAGGTAGATCTATATAACCTAGATATAACGTATTCTCCACTGTAATTACCACAAATTAAGTGGTGGTAATAGAGAGGATTGACTGTATATTGGGGTTTTTGTTGTTTATCCTTTAAGGTGGTGTTGGAGCCGCAATGAGAAGTTGCCCTCAAGGCTGGACGTTCCGCTATAAATCTTGCTACCTGTTTATAATTAATCAGCAAACGCAAGACAAGTGCGCAGTATGTTGGTTTTTAACATTTTTGCTAGCTTTGAGAATTCTTCATTCTTTCCTACTGAAACTTAAAATAAATCAAACACCATAACTACATGTAAATCAATGTTAACTGGATTTTTTAAATTAAGATACATGTACAAAGGTTTGTAGGTTCATTTTTGTGACGTCACGTCACATTATATTTTGTGACGTCGCGTATTAGCAATTAATTTTGCGTGTTTTCTCTGTAAAAATGTCATTAAATTGTGTACAATAAATAGAATAATCAATTCCTTAGGCGTGATATGAACAATATACCACTCGAATGGAGTATTATCTGGTTACAAAAAAACTCGTCATGTGGACTCGTTTTTTAACCCGATAACAACCCATTCTCGTGAAATATATATTTTTTAACCTAAAGAAATTGATTATCCTTTATATATCCCATTTTAGCGGGGCATATGATAAAAAATCTCAGTTAAAGATTATTTGGAAAGCTTGGCAAAATCTCTGATTAAATGGGCACGTTCATACATCGTACTTTTATATATACATGTATTACTATTTGGCGATGCGATACAGGGCCATGCATTCAGCTCGGGTGTCTCGGCGGAAACCGCCGATCTGACAGGCACCTTTTCCGCCAAGCATGTCGAGGACTGAATATAGCTTACCTTCAACCACAGGTACCAGTATTCTCTATTTACTTAAACATCTACAAGGTATATTTCCTATTTACACGACCATTTTAGAAGAAATATAATGACCGGTGACAAACAGCTTGAATCCAGATTAGACGCCGCGTAAACGCGGCGTTTGATCTGGAGTTTGACCGCACAACTTTATATCGGTAAGAAAATCTCTAAAACTGCGGACTATAGAGGTCATATACGTGCTCTCTCAGCGTATATCCACTGTTTTTCAATTAATGTTAAATTACATGTAGATCTATAATAGATAAACTTACTTTTCCTGGCTTTGAAACTCCAGTTTCCAATTAAGTCCAGTTCATCTTATTGCTAGATCTATTTAGGGGTTATCTTTTATCTTTTCTTTATACTTTTTACATTGTAAAATGACAAACGGTGCAGACCCTGATCAGATGACTAATTGCGATTGATTGTGATCTGGGTTTTCACTGTTTAGACAGGACAAGTGTACACTTATCATTTGCACTTTTTTCAGATGCTTAGATACTTTTGTTTATAGAAATTGCTGCATCACGTTTGGTATTGTTATATTGATGTTAATTATTTGTTTTGCATGAAATGCGTTTTGTTTTATGTACTTGTATATATGTTGAGGGCCTCATGTAAAATTGGTCTTTACCAAATGAGCTCTCTCGTTAAATAAAGTCTTTATTATATTATTATATTATTATTATTATTATTCAATCTGTTTGCAAATGTAAGCCAATTCATAATTTTCCCTCCCTATTACGACTCCCTCTGAACAGCACACACATTCTGTGTCTCTCATTGGGTGTCTTTGTATAGAGGGAGCACTGTATTTGTTATATAGTTTTTGGAAGATTTACATTGTTGTTAATTGGTTGGTGCATTAAAATACATGTATATTTAAGCATTGTTTTTCTGTCTTAGGAGAGATGTAAAAGCTATCAACAACACGCCCATCTTGCAGATTTCAACACCAAAGACGAATATGAAAAGGTTAAAGATTGGATGCATGGTAATGGTGATTTTTATACTGGTAAGTTTGACTTTTGTCGATTAAGATATCTCAGAATATACTTGAATAACCAGGCCCCAATGTTATAAAGCGTTTGAGTTGAGTCGTTCTCAAGCTTAGGCTCAAATCTTACCAAATAAATGTTCGAGAACGAGCTCAGACTCAACTCAAACATTTTATATTCTTGGAACCAGGTTAACACACAGGTGATTGCATTGTGTTGTTGTTGTTGTGTTTTTTTAGGGTTTTATTTTGCTTTTTTTGTTTTATTGTTGTTGTCTTTTTATTTTTTATCTTTTTATTATTTCTTTCTTATTTTGGCGGGGGGGGGGGTAAATTCACCACCTCAATATAAAAAAAATTAAAACGAGGTACATGTATAACTGATATTTAGGAGCAGACGATATCATGGTAGTGAATGTGTTTGCCGGGTTATGACGTCGAAAGGCAGTGTCACAACCGCCCTTCACTGCACAGCCAAATAAGACGAAAATTTACGAACCGTTTTGATTCGGAGCAGACTGCATGAAACTCCCATCAATGTTTCTCATGTCAAAAAATCATACATTCAAACTTCGATATCTCGACTCGGTTATGTCGAACATACCCGTAGTTCAAAGTTAAAACGTGGCATTGCCGAGTTTTAACTTTGAACTTCGGGTATGTTCGACTGAGACGAACATGAAATAATGTCATTCATGTGTCGAAATATCGATTAGTTTGAGTTAAGCGAGTTCGAGATATCGAAGTTCGACTGTAATTTTTCAAATTGTGTAGGTAAAATCACGAACATTTTAATTCTTTCCCCCGTAGCTAGTGTACCGTATTTAAGACATCTAGGGTTTCTAACAGCAGGATGAAAGCTAAGCACAATGCTGCTTTAGAAACATCTGCTTTTCTTTCAACCTGCTTTAATTTACCATCTCCTTGGATTTTGGAAATATTTATTGTGGGGCAAATTCATGACCATATAAAATGGAACTGTTTTCTTCAGTGGAGGTATACATTAAAGGCGTTGAAAGATGTACAGTGGAGAATCTGTTATTCTTTCCCGTTTAAACGCAAACGTTCGCAAACGCAAAGCGCTAAAACGTAGAACAGAACAACTTTTGGATAATTCTGATAGTTCATGTTTATTTTGGTGGCAAACAGTTTGGAGCCTGATCAGACGCCGGGTTACCCGGCGTCTGATCTGGCTCCAAACTGTTTGTAAAAGAAAAAATAGTTTTAGCGTAAACGCGTTTATCGGGAAAGAATAACAGATTCTCCACTGTATCCATGGGGTAATGGGTTAAAGCAGATAGCTATATAGTAGTGACTGTCTATGATTATAATAATAATAATAACAAACACGTTATTTAATGAGGGAACACATTTGGTGATAACAAACCTTCCATGAGACCCTCACAACAAATTTACAATGAACAACAGAATCAACACAAAATATACACAAACGCTTCTCTCTTACAGTGGAGACTCTGTTATTCTTTCCCGATAAACGCGTTTACGCTAAAACTATTTTTTCTTTTACAAACAGTAACAGGCTCCAAACTGTTTGCCACCAAGATAAACATGAAATATCAGAATTATCCAAAAGTTGTTCTTTTCTACGTTTTAGCGCTTTGCGTTTGCGTATGTTTGCGTTTAAACGGGAAAGAATAACAGATTCTCAACTGTATGACCACTGAAACAAAGGCTAATTTATTATATGCAATTACTGATATTTAAACAGAGAGTGACTGTAACATTTTATTATATACCTATCGATGATTTATAGAGATTTCTCAGTTAAATTTCATATGCGTCACAGTTGATATCATCATTAGTGATGATATCACTTTTGCAGTGACGATATCATTATGTGACGTCATGTCACAATATCTTTTGTGGCGTCGCGCGTAAACAATTAATTGTGTGTGTGTGTTTTCGTAAAAACGTCATTAAAATGTATAAAATAAATAGAATAATCAATTCTTTCGGATGGATATGAAAGTGTTATCGCCTGCGGACTCGTTTTTTAACCGGATAACGACCCACTCGTGATATATTTTTCATATCAATCCAAAGGAATTGATTATCCTCTATATACATGCTATGAAATATGTACAGTTTATGTTTACATTTTGTTTACGGCGATAAACATGCATAGCATGTTTGAGCTGAAAATAAAAACTGAAACTGAACATGTACATTGTTTCAGATTGCTATATTGGTGGCAGCTACAACGATGGATGGAAATGGAGCGACGGCACATCTATGATATATCAGAACATAGACGACCGGGTTAGCTCTAGTACAGATCCCTCTGTTCAACCGTGTCTCATCTTGTACGAATACAATTATTCATGGTATCCTGGGTTTTGCCATTATATCAACCAAGCCCTGTGTGAATTGGACGTTTGGTAGTTTCTAGGCCGCACTAGCACCAAGATGTAACCAGCAACACGACACGGTGTGGGGAAAACGTATTCAAGTTTAACCCATTCCCCCATAAATACCCCCTTTTACGCCTTTTATTTATTCCTCCATTGAATAAAATACTTCTTCTTGAATATGAACAATAAGAAATAGTTTCTATATTCTTGCAAATGGTAGTTTAAAGAAGGCTGAAAGTAAAGCAGAATTCGCCTTAAGGCGCATTCTGCTCTACTTTCAACCTGCTTTAAGTGGTCAACTATATTCAATAATAGAATCGGTCTATGGGGTAATGGATTTAAGCCTTTCAACCCCACAACAATTTTATAATCTTGGTAATAATATTGAAAGAATGTCAATGTAACTCCATAATGTATCATGTTTATTGTGAATGTAGTTATTTGTCTTTTCTCGCTTTGTAGGTACATTTATATAATTTCATGTGAAACGCTTTTGAACGCACAACTCTTGTGTGAAAAGAGCGCTATATAAATCGGGTATAATAATAATAGTATTAATTACCCTTTGCAGAGATCATGGGTAAGATTTGCCGACAGTGTAGACCCAAACCAGAAGGTTCCCTCAAGTAAAAGTCTGCACTGTTTGATATTTCCGATGGTGTTTGTTGTCATATCAAATTGAAACAGTAGATTGGTTCAAAATTCTTATACTAGAAAAATACAACAGAATAATAACCCTTTCACTCTAAATGACGTCATAAAGCACATTTGCAAACAGTTTTGATCCTGAGCAGACGCCGCGTTACTGTTTGTCACTTGTTTTAAAATTACGTCAGTTATACTACCTTAAATCTGACTTTGAAACGATATTGCAGACAACAATATCGAAGGTATCACAAAATGGTTACTGTTTCTAAGTGGGTACCGATTTCTGTCGCCTACAGTTGGAGGTATTAGTCCCATCGTACATTCATTTTTTATCTAATACTTCCCAACAGTAAAACACCATTCATTCATTCATTCCCAACAGTAGGAGACAGAATTCGGTACCCACTTAGAAACAGTGACAATATTGTGGTACCTTCGTTTCGTACAGTGATACCCCAAAGATTTTGTTAACCATTATCAATTGCTCTTTGGAATTATTTAAATGGAGATATTAAGATCTGCAACTCTTTAAATACATTCAAATATTCACTTCGCCATTCTACAATTAATATGATATTCCTAGCTACTACTTTATTGGTTACAGATATTTACAGATACATGTACAAGTACTCCATTCTGAACTGAGAAATAATGTAGTAACTTAACCCTTTACCAAATAGCCTGTTTCTAGTTTTGAAGAAATGTGACCACTAAAAGCAGGTTGAAAGTCAGCAGAATGCGCCATAAAGCGCATTCTGCTTTACTTTCAGCCTACTTTAAGCTAACATCTGCTAGGCTATATAAAATAGTTGTAATGGTTGATTGTTCATGAGGGTATAAACTGGAACTATTTTCCCCTGCGTAGGAATAAATTCAATACGCTAAAAGTCGCTTCTATTGGGGAAAGGGTTACATTGTAAACAATGATCTATGCAATAATTCACCTTACTGACGGTCCATGTTGTTAACTGTTCCGATGAAACAGTGAGAACACTAATTTTTCAGATGCAGGGTTATATACCGATCATAGACTATCCCTCTTTATTGCCACTCGCAACTTACATCCCCTTAATGTTAACACATTGCTATTTGGGACAAGTGACTTAACTAATGATAGTGGGGTTAACACATTGCTATTTGGGACAAGTGACTTAACTAATGATGATAGTGGGGTTAACACATTGCTATTTGGGACAAGTGACTTAACTAATGATGATAGTGGGGTTAACACATTGCTATTTGGGACAAGTGACTTAACTAATGATGATAGTGGGGTTAACACATTGCTATTTCGGACAAGTGACTTAACTAATGATGATAGTGGGGTTAACACATTGCTATTAGGGACAAGTGACTTAACTAATGATGATAGTGGGGTTAACATATTGCTATTTGGGACAAGTGACTTAACTAATGATGATAGTGGGGTTAACACATTGCTATTTGGGACAAGTGACTTAACTAATGATGATAGTGGGGTTAACACATTGCTATTTGGGACAAGTGACTTAACTAATGATGATAGTGGGGTTAACACATTGCTATTTGGGACAAGTGACTTAACTAATGATGATAGTGGGGTTAACACATTGCTATTTGGGACAAGTGTGAGGTTGTGGAACAGGGTTTATATTTTATGTACACTGTTTGTCTTTATAGGTGAATATAGGAGATAAGTGTGAGGTTGGGCGCCCCTAAACCCAGGTTTAACCCCCAGTGGTTGTTAATAATTAATTAATTTATAGTTGGTTGTTGATTGCTACTGACCGTACCAAGGCGGGCTCCTATGTTCACTTTGCTTTATGTTTGTCTTGCGTGTTGTTTTCTATTTAGTGTGTAGATGAAGGAATGGTATTGCGTGTGTGTGTTTGTTGTGGTATGACTGTGTATGTGTGTGTGTTCTGCTTGAGAGGTGGGTGTATTGTTTGTGTTACGTTTCCTGCTTGAGTCTTTCGTATTTATTTAACACATTGCTATTTGGGACAAGTGACTTAACTAATGATGATAGTGAGGTTAACACATTGCTATTTGGGACAAGTGACTTAACTAATGATGATAGTGGGGTTAACACATTGCTATTTGGGACAAGTGACTTAACTAATGATGATAGTGGGGTTAACACGTTGCTATTTCGGACAAGTGACTTAACTAATGATGATAGTGGGGTTAACACATTGCTATTTGGGACAAGTGACTTAACTAATGATGATAGTGGGGTTATTTTTCAGGCATTTCAAGCCTATATCAATACAATATGATTTATTGGCCTTGTTTAAGTTTTTTTTGTCATCAGTTATTAGGCACAGTATTAGTACAAATATTCACCTAGATATTTTATTTGTGTATATTATAAATCCACTGATCGCTTATGTGTTGAAAGTTAAGAGTCGCACTGTCTCTCTGTGTTTCTCTGTCCCACTGTGTGTATCTCTCGCTCTCTCTCTCTCTCTCTCTCTCTCTCTCTCTCTCTATCTCTCTCTCTCTCTCTCTCTCACTGTGTGTATCTCTCTCTCTCTCTTTATCTCTCTATCTATCTATCTCTCTCTCTGTGCTCTGTCTCTCTGTACTCTGTCTCTCTCTCTCTGTCTCTCTGTCTGACTCTCTGTCTCTCTACATATATTTCTATCTATCGTTCACACACACACACACGCACACACGCACACGCACACACACACATCTCTCTCTCTCTCTCTCTCTCTCTCTTTATCTATCTTTTTTTCCATTTCCGTATGTCTATCTCTCCATATCAGCATGTCTGTTTGTTTGTCTATGTCTCTCGTTCTCTCTCAAAACGCATTGCGACTCACTGAGAACCTCACGTTTGACAACGAAATCAAACAAATCGATATTTACAACGCTTGCCAAATCTTAAAATAGACTGAGCTCTACTTAAATATATTTCATAATGCGTCGCTCCATTGGTTTCATGTGCTGAAAGATATTTAAATATTTCAAATTTACGCTAGAAATTCAATTACTATAAGCTATTTTTAAATCACATACAGTTGAGCGTTTGTTCAGCGCCCATAGAAAACTTATTCACAGGGCTGCCATAAGTTGACATAAAAAATCCTAAGATTTCAAAATTTGCATTTTTCAAGTGCTATTTTACGAATCGTTCATTTACTCCATCGCCTTTTTCTTGTTTTGTTGACATGCGACCACTTAAAGCAGGCTGTAAGTAAAGCAGAATGCGCCTAAGGGCGCATTCTGCTTTACTTTCAGCCTGCTTTAAGCTACCATGTACTGGGGGAAAATCCGGAGATTTAGGAAAAATCCGGAGAAATGGCAGCCCTGTATTCACCCCTGAAACTATTAATGTACAGTAAAACCTCTCTATTACGACCACTAAAACAATGACGTATTGCTTGTCTCTGTGTAAAAGACAGGTGACAGCTTAAAGCAAGGTGACAGTACAACAGAAAGCTCCTAAAGGAGCATTCTGTTTTACTGTTACCTTGCTTTAAGCAGTCACCTGTCGTGAACACCAAATAATGGAAACAATGTAGTTATCGTAATAGAAATGTTTTACTGTACAGTCCATTTATGACTACATGTATGAAGGCTTGGTATCTGTAATATATCGCAAAATGATTAACAGTATAGACCCTGATCAGAGGGCTCATTAGGAAACCTCTGATCTGGATCAAAACTGTTTGCATAGGATCAATGTACTCCTTACACGTGTCCTGATTATAAAGAACGAGTATACTCGTACTACCAACAGTGTATATGTGAAGAGTATACTTGTCCTATGCAAATAGGGTCCACCAATATTAGTTGACTCCTAAAGAAGTATAATGATCAGTGTCTACACTGTTTATCTTTTTTCTTAAGTATACGTATTGTAAGAATAAAATCCTAAATGCTCAAAAGTTTACTAAAGTATATTGGAAACTGGAATTGCCCATATGAAGGTTCAGTGATCAATAAATTAACCCTTTCGGCGCCAAATTAATCGTGATATTTTCACCCCTTCACCGTTACCAGGGATAATAAATATTTATTATCCCTGCCGTTACGTTGTCGTCTGCTTCAATATTATTGTCTGGCGAGTTTGTTTCAAAGTTATATTTAAGAAAGTAAGACTTAAGAAATATCGAAATGAGCGTCAAACAGTTCGGATCCTGATCAGGCGTCGCGTTACGCGGCGTCTGATCTGGATCCAAACTGTTTGCAAAGTCGATTTTATGCAGCTCCAGTGGTGAAAGGGTTGAAGAACTATTACAGTAGAGAAGAAGATATTCTTTACCGGTTAACCCCTTCACTGCCATGACGTCATCAAATTTAAACAATCGTCGTCTGCTTCAATTTCTTAAAAACAATTTTTAGGTATTTTGACTTAAGAAATATTGAAACGAGTGTCAAACAGTTTGGGTCCTGATCAGATCCAGTGGTGAGAGGGTTGAAGAACTATTGCAGTAGAGAAGAAGATATTCTTTACCGGTTAACCCCTACACTGCCATGACGTCATCAAATTTAAACAATCGTCGTCTGCTTCAATTTCTAAAAAACAATTTTTAGGTATTTTGACTTAAGAAATATTGAAACGAGTATCAAACAGTTTAGATCCTGATCAGACGACGCGTTACGCGGCGTCTGATCTGGATCTTAACTGTTTGCAAAAGCAGTGAAGGGATTAACGGAAACTAAGCACAAATGCATTGCATTGCAATGATATGTAGCAAATTTTCATAGTTTAGAAATTTCTGACGATTCGCTTTAATTTGATTGGCAAATCTGGCTCCAAACTGTTTTAAATGGATATGATAGGTTTGGCGTAAAGGTTAATTGGGAAATAATAACGTCGTCTCTACTGTATTAAAATGTCAAACAGTTTGTACAAAGATGAGATACGAGTTGCTTCGATACAGTGCTATATGTAATGATTAAAGTTTTTGTGGTTTTTTTTTTATTTTTGGTTAATGAAATTTATTTCATCATTTTTCATGTTATACAAATCCTTATTACATAACATACATTTATACACTAATTATATTAATGATTAAAGTTAGTACAATCGAACTTCGATATCTCGAACTCCTTTAATTTGAAATATCCGATTTGTCGACATATTAATTGCATCATTTCATGCTCGGTTAAGTCGAACATATCCGTATTGCAAAGTTAAAACGAGGCTTAGCCACGTTTTAACTTTGAAATACGGGTATGTTCTACCTAACCGAGCTCAAGATATCGAAGTTTAACTGTAAAAAAGTTACATGTAATCACCACAGTTACAGTAACTCGTCGTTATCTAACCGCCACGTCAAATGTACCCCACGCAATAAGATACAATTGTAGGAGGGGAAAACACATAAGTTGATGTGAACTCTAACTCGTCTTTCTCAACTCCTGCGTTTCTACTTTTTGTTTGCAAGCCGTATTTATAAACGGGGTTTCCAGCGACGATCCAGACTCACGATGCGTGAGAAATTATGTCTGTTCAGTCATTCAGCCATTGAGAAATCCATGTCTTGTTTTCCCATGGCAATTGTAGTAACAAACGAATGACAGTCATGCGGCGTATTGTGTAAGTATATCTCAAATCCCAACTTGATTTGTACTTGTAAATAGTTTGGATCTAGTTCGAACACCAAGTTATTCGGGGTCTGACTAGAATCCAAACTGTATGTCACTCGGTGTGGTGGATTCCTTTGTTTAGAGAAAAATAAAATATAATGTAATTTTTTTTTATTCAGACGATTATATGTGCATGTTTACGGTTGTTACAGTGGAGAATCTGTTATTCTTTCCCGATAAACGCGTTTACGCTAAAACTATTTTTTCTTTTACAAACAGTTTGGAGCCAGATCAGACGCCGGGTAACCCGGCGTCTGATCAGGCTCCAAACTGTTTGCCACCAAGATAAACATGAAATATCAGAAATATCCAAAAGTTGTTCTTTTCTACGTTTTAGCGCTTTGCGTTTGCGTACGTTTGCGTTTAAACGGGAAAGAATAACAGATTCTCTACTGTATGTGCATGTTAACGATTGTATGCAGATGTTTTATATTAGAGGAACTTACATTAGCTCCTGTACTTCGCGTTTGCAAACAGTTTGGATCGCCGTCACTCGGCGTCTCATCAAAATCTAAACTGGTTGATACTATTGTCATTTTAAAGGATTTTCAGAATTATATGTATATAACAGTTTAAGAAGAGTAAAGTAGATAGTTTAGTTTAAACATACACTTAGTGCAAAAGGAAACGCACATTTTTTATTACAATATTTGTATGTAGAAGGAACGTATCTGTGAGTGAATCTTTTCATTAAAGTCAGTAGTTCTTTCTGGGGTTATCAATGTTGAAAAAACAGAACCTGCACAAATTGGTACGGTGTTTTATACAGTCTTTAGTTCTCTTTCGCTGCCAAATTAGTCGTGAGATTTTTACCCCTTCACCGTTGCATTGTGGTCTGTCTCAATTCAATGTTTTATAAGCAGGGAAGAGTTAATCTCAGATGGGCATCTTTGCTTGCTACATTACTTGTAAAGAAATTGCATTTTAATTTATTTAAATAGTTGAAATGGAAAATCGGATTCATTGAATATCGATCAGTATATATTTCCCCTTAATATTATGAAGATTAAAATTGTAAAATTTATTTCATATATCAAGCTTATACAGTGGAGAATACGTTATTCTTTCCCGTTTAAACGCAAACGCAAAGCACTAAAGCGTAGAAAAGAACAACTTTTGGCGTCTGATCTGGCTCCAAACAGTTTGTAACAGAAATAACAGTTTTGGCGTTAACGCGTTTATTCGGAAAGAATAACGTTTTCTCCACTGTACCTGTGTATTTGAACTTATTACCTGCGTACAGTACAGTTTGATTGGAAATTGCAAGCAGGATTTACCCTGTAACTCGGCATCTAATAAGGATCTAAACTGACTGTAACCTTTTTAAATATAAAGCTATGAAATGTTTTAACTCTTTACCCCATAAACTGTTTCTAATATTGACGATGGCTGACTACTTAAAGTCCCATTGTGTTTTCAGACCTTTTTTTAATGTCCGAAATACAATAACGGTTAATAATAATGTTTCAACCTTCTTATGGGCCAAACTGATCTATGAAATGTTAAAGACAGACCTAATTCATCAAAAGTGGCAGTTTAAAACCATAACAAACCGAAAGTATAGTCAAACAACTAGGTCTGACGTGTCACGGGGTCGCCGAGTCCATTTTTAAGGGAGATCAGCATTTCGGATATCCTCGTCTCATTCTTTTAAAAAACAAGGTTGAGTTATAGGTATACACAATGAGCGGATTAGTTATCAGAAATATAGCGTAATGGATAGGTCGTAGGCCCATAATCGAGTATATGATCGGGGAAATTTTATTTGGCGTGGGTTCGAAACTCGCATCAACCTAAAACTTTTTTTTTGCTAAAATATATTAAGGATTCTATAATTACTTTATTTCCAATTTCATTTCAACCATCATATACTTTCATTGTAATGTAGATCTATGTAGATGATTATACGATGAAACATCTCTATACATAAGTCATTGTTGGCCTTTAAGGCAGGTGACAGCATAATGGGGGAATGATGCATAAGGCAGTCTCCATTACTTTTGTTCTACATTCAGCAGCAGCCTGTCTAAAAAGACCACTTTAATAGTCCTTAATGAGTGGTCGATTCCTATGTGTTTCACCGTAATTAAGGCTCCAGACAAGGAGAGTATTTCAAAAAGTAAAATCTTCATGTCTCCTTCAAACCCCATGTGTGACTACTAATCAAAAGCTTCTCGAAGAGACCATTCTAATTAGTACATGCAATCAAACCATAAGGTTTAGTGCAGACATGAGGAAAATGTTGGAAAACTTGTGTCTATTCCCCCTTTTCTGGAGCCTAGTAAACAGATCATGCTTGTAACTCATTACATTTCAATATTATAGAAGCCTATATGTATATACATGTACATGTATGTATTTTATCATCGATTAATTGTTTAAAATATGACTAATATCGGACTCGAACTGAAACAAAGCAACCCTTCACCAACACTGGCGAACGTGTTCATAAATGGCCAGCTTCTATTATACAGTATGGAATAGAATATAATGCTTTACTATTCATGCAAGATTTAAATAAAAAAAGTGTAAGGTCGACGTGGGATTCGAACCCACGGTTACTAAAAATACTGCTATTTGCCTTTGCATATCTAACCTTTGCCTACTGCGCTAAACTGCTCACAATAATTCCGCCTTCATTATTTCACCTCATATACGAAATCGGCTGTTTAAAATATGGTCCGAGAACATGCGGAATGCTGTGTTACCTAAAAATTGGACTCGGCTGACTTTGACACGTCAGACCTAGTTGTTTGACTGTTTGAATCTCGAACAGACGCCGCGTAACTCGGCGTCTTATCTGGATCCAAACTGTTTGACAATCGTCTTAAGGTTCTTTTAATCAAAACTATGAATAAATCTAAACTAAACAAATTTTGCACATGACAATTTCAAAGTAGACGTCTGTGCAGCAGAATAAGGGTTAACCACTTAATTCCTGTGCTCCAGCTAACCCGAAGTAAACTGAACAAATCCAACAGTTTATCACTCATTTCAGCACCGAATGATATGATGTTACTACTCATTAGAATTGTCTCTTGGAGACGATTCTAATGAGTAGTGACACCATTGGTTTTAAAGCAGAAATAAAGGTTTTAGTTTTCGAAATACTCCCCTTATCTGGAGCCCTGTATTTACAGAGTTGTCCTTCTTTCCGTTGACAAGGTCAAATTAATTGGTGTTAGCACAAATAAATTAAAAACATAAATAAAAAGCGAATTTCTTAGGTAAAGCCGCTTTTTGTGAAAGAATCACGTCCCATGTAGTTCTAATGGGATCCCAAGCAACCGTTTTATGCAGGTTTCCCAAAAGCACAATGCGGCTTTAAAGAAGGTTAAAGGTAAAGCAGGGTGCCCCTTCATGCGCATTTTGCTTACTTTCAGTGTGTTTTCAGCTACCATATGCATGCTAGGGTAAAATAAATATTTGTTATGGTGCATATTCAATTATTTATGACTGTATACAATGGAACTACAGTAGAACCTCTCTATTACGACCACTAAAAGGAAGGCTAATTGTGTGTATAAAAGACAGGTGACAGCTTAAAGCAATGTGAAAGTGAAACAGAAAGCTCCTGTAGGAGCTTTCTGTTTCACTTTCACATTGCTTTTAGCAGTCGCCTGTTTTAAACGACCAATATTTGACACCGTTTAGTGGTCGTAATAGAGAGGTTCTACTGTACATGTTTTTGTTTCCGTGAGGCAATGACTTTTTTAATAAAGGCATAAACGGCATATTAATGGAATAGTGGGTTAAATAATTGCAGACACCAACATTGAAGCAGATGGTTGTATTTCGAAAGTACAACATACAGTGGAGAATCTGTTATTCTGTCCCGTTTAAACGCAAACGTACGCAAACGCAAAGCGCTAAAACGTACAAAAGAACAACTTTTGGACAATTCTGATATTTCATGTTTATCTTGGTGGCAAACAGTTTGGACCCTGATCAGACGCCGGGTTACCCGGCGTCTGATCTGGCTCCAAACTGTTTGTATTGGAAATAATAGTTTTAGCGTAAACGCGTTTATTGGGAAAGAATAACAGATTCTCCACTGTACCTGACAAGTTAACCCTTTCATTGGCTTACCCCGAGTACGATGGTTATTTGCAAACATATTGGATCCTAATCAGACGCCGCGTAACGCGGCGTCTGATCAGGATCCAAACTGTTTGACTCTCATTTCAATAGTTTTAAATCAAAATAGATCTATCTAAAATTTAAATTTGAGAAATTAGAGCAGACGACAATTGTTCAAATCACGTGACGTCATGGTAGTGAAGGAGTTAATATTTGTATATAGATATTCATGTCATTTCCCAAGGATATAAGTCACCATATAAAACATTTATGAAAGAAAATGAAAATAGATCTAGATGAATAAAGGGAATTGCCGATGACTTTTTGTACTTCGTAGGATGTGTAAAATATGAAAGCAAACGAAGTGAGAAATACAGTGCTCCCTCTCTACAACGGCCCTCCCAACAACGACCCTCTCCTTACAACGACACTTGCCGCAGTTCCCTAAATAGGACATTTATGTCTAACGCTTTTACTGCTGCAATGTCTTCTGCTTAAAGTTGTCGTCTGCTGTTTTACATAATGGACATTTCGACGGATTTTTTTTAATGAGGGGTGACTAACAGCTTGAATCCAGATAAGCCGCCGCGTTACGCGGCGTCTGATCTGGATTCAAGCTGTTTGCAAATGTGCGCCAATTTCCCTCCCTATAACGAATCCCTCCGATCAAGGCACACAATTGTTGGCTCCCATTGGATGTCCTTGTAGAGAGGGAACGCTGTACATGTATATAAACGCATTGCTCTCTATTGAATTGTATACGCTCATTGACAAACAGTTTACAGTGTCCCCTCCCTACAACGGCTCTCTGAACAACGATTCCCTCCTTACAACAACTCTTGCTGCTGGTCCCCAAACAAAACAATTACGTCCGACCTTTTCACGTCTGCAATATCGAATTGTCGTCTGCTAATTTTCTAAAAGTTACATATTGAACATTTTGACAGAAACAAAACATAATGACGAGTTACAAACAGCTTGAATCCAGATCAGACGCCGCGTTACGCGGCGTCTGGTCTGGATTCAAGCTGTTTGCAAATGTTTTGTTCTCCCTAAACAACTCCCTCCGAAAACACACACACATTCTTTGTCTTCAATGAGGTGTTGTTGTAGAAAGGGAGCACTGTACCTATGAAAGTACAATTGGCCCGTGTAAACAATCCAGAATCAGATTTATACGCTCATTTACAGTGTACCTGTTCAAGTACACTTCTCCTGTGCACACATATAGCAGCCCTAGATAAGATGATTTTTATCAGGAGCCATCTGATCAGGGTCATCTTTGTTTTTCATTTTGCAATAAATTGAAGAAAAAACATTGATAGTTATGTAAAACTACTTTACAAATAGTTCACATATAAAATTTCACTTCTGCTCACGGAGTGTATAATCAGGTCACAAGGTGGCCTTCAGGAGTCCTCTGTTCGGGGTTATCGTTGTTTGTCATTTTGCAAAGGCTTGGGGTAAAAAAAATGGTAATGAATACTTTACAAACGGTGTACATATGAAAGTACACCTCTACTGTGCAAACAATGTAGGCACAGATGGAGCCCTCTGTTCAGAGTCTTCATTGTTTGTCATTTTGCAAAAGAATTGTAAAAAAACAAAAAAAAACCTTTAAATGTCAATAATTACACTTCTCTTCTAAAAACAGTGTTGACCCAGATCAGTGCAGGAGTCCGCTGATGCAAAATTTAGTAAAAAACAACAACAACAACCACTACTACTTAATAGTGATCGCGTGATTCGACGTAATATTAGGCTTATGCGGCAACTCAAAACTTAATGTAACACTAGCGATAGCTTATTGAAGAGCAACGGCACAGCAAATAAAATTCCTTTTGAAGCTTTCTGCATTATTCTTACCCTGCAGTTACAGTGGAGAATCTGTTATTCTTTCCCGATAAACGCGTTTACGCTAAAACTATTTTTTCTTTTACAAACAGTTTGGAGCCAGTTCAGACGCCGGGTAACCCGGCGTCTGATCAGGCTCCAAACTGTTTGCCACCAAGATAAACATGAATTATCAGAATTATCCAAAAGTTGTTCTTTTCTACGTTTTAGCGCTTTGCGTTTGCGTACGTTTGCGTTCAAACGGGAAAGAATAACAGATTCTCCACTGTAGCTGTCACCTGTATTTAGTTGGTTCAATGGTCCAATAAATAATAGCTGTTTATTCGAAGTTTCACTGTACTCCTACATCTACGTAGACAGCGGAGAGGACAGTCGAACCCCGATATCTCGAACTCATTGTATCTAATATTGAAATAGGTGACCACTTAAAGCAGATTGAGAGAAAAGCAGAATGTGCCAATTACTTTCAGCCTGCTTTAAACTACCATCTGCTTGAATATTGAATTATTTCTTATTATAATACAGTAAAACCCCTCTAATACGACCACTAAATGATGTTAATTATTACTGTGTTTACGATAGGTGACCGCTTAAAGCAAGGTGACAGTGAAACAGAAAGCTCCTAAAGGAGCTTTCTGTTTCACTGTTACCTTGCTTTAAGCTATCACCTCTCAATTATACAATCAATTAGCCTTTGTTTTAGTGGTCGTAATAGCGAGGTTTTACTGTACATATTCGTGACTGTATAAATTGGAACTATTTTCTTCAATGGGTGAATAAATTGAACCGCGTATCTATAAAGTACATGTAATGCGTTAAGCCGAACTGCATGTGACCTGTATTACTAAAGTAGAATTTTACTACTTAGAACATGATTAAGTCAAAAACGTTTTAATTTTGAAATATGACTGTGTTCGAGTTAAGCGAGATTGAGTTCTCGAAATTCGATTGTATTGAAATAAAAAAAAGGTTAAAGGTTCGGTTTTTGGAGTCTTGTTTCAATGCACACCCTGTCTTTCCTTATCCCTGCAACAGTGAGCCGGTGTTGACAAGAGCTGCAACGAATTGGAGGATACATACAAATTTATCACATAAAACCGCCTCTGTCAGTGTAATAAGGCCATTCAATAAATGATAGTGAAATATCAAGTCTTGGTCTCCGGCCCAACCTGTTCGCCCACAAGCGCTGCATGACATAATGAGCACTCGTGTAAGATCATCTATGTATTATATAGCTTTGAATGGACGTAAAGCTTGTACTATGTAAACAACAACAGAACAGAACAGAAAAACCTTGTATTCCCTTCTCCGGTTACACTTGGTAACATCAGGGCTCTATATAGCCCAGTATTTACATTTCATGGGTATGAACATATAAAAATATCAGAGTCATGCACAATATTATTTGAAGATGATCAACAATTGTTGTCTTCATACAGTATTGAGTATTCTAAGATGATACTGTAAAGTAGGCTGTTGCATAAGCGCTATACTATGGAATGCAGATTGGGACATGCTAATTGCCATTTGCTACAGTAAATTGCCATTTGCTAAAATACAATTCAGTTCAAATTTTATTGGCATTAAACCTATATAATAAACAAAATACAAATTTGCGCACATGTTGTCTGAACGTAAACATCGTATTTTAGCCCAAAGTGACAGGATGGAAGGAAGCGATGTATACAAACGCTCATATTGTAAACAAGAGACGACACAATAATTAATTTATTATACCGATATTAATTTGCCCATATTAATGGGTCTATTGTCAAATTGACCCATATAACATAAAACGTAATGCGCTAATCTATAGAGCTCTGACTGAAACCTAAAAATAAACAATATGTATATTTAACCCTTGAATCAACATAGGCGACTGAATTCGTATTTGCAAAATGTTTGGATCCAGATCAGACGCCGCGCAACGCGGTGTCTAATCTGGATCAAACTATTTGGCACTCGTATCGAAATTTCTTCAGTCATACCGCCTTAAAATCTATGATTGAAACTGTATAGCAGACGACAACATTGAAGCAGACGACAAAATGGCGGTGAGGGGGTAAAAAACTCCCAATGAAGTTGCGGTGAAATGGTGAAAAGAAATACAGTCACCTTCATTACTGCGATGATTTGATTTCCTTTCATAGCGGAAAAATTAGTAAAATTCTGTAGTAATTGTTCGTTAATATAATTGGTCAGTGAGTTACTACAATTATATTTTCATTGACAAATAAGACACAAGAAAAACGTACATTGTTGTGTGTTTACATGTGACTTTTCACTTCCGACCGCAACTTTTTCTTATATTTAATACATTGAAGACCGCATTATTATATCCCAATAAGCGCGTTTGAGCTTAAAACAATTTTGACCATTAAAAACAGTTTGGTGCCAGATCAGACGCTGAGAAACTAACTCGCCTAGTCAGGAACAAACCTGTCTGACAACTCTTTAAATGTTTAAACAATCTAATATTGAAAAAACTACAGATGACATTTAACACATTAAACCCTGACGACGAGTATATTCGGCAATCTACATGGAAGAGTACACTTGTCCTTCGCAAACAGTGAAGACCCTCAACAAAAGGCTCGATTGGGTCCTCTTATCATATGGATTTGCAATTTTGTTTTATATTGTTAAAATCAACCATAAATGGTCAGAGATGGACTAAACTTTAATTGGAAACTGGTATTGTCCATTAAAATATTCAGGGGTGTACGTTATATGAGTGAACAATCAGTCGATAAGTTGGAAGATGAAAGAGTCACTTGCGACAGACTATTCTACACAACAATATTTTTTATCTTTTCGGATTTGCAGTAACCAATAAAACAATTTATTCCGTATCCTGTTCCTAGTTTTGAAGATAGGTGACCAATTCAAAGTAGATTGAAAGTAAAGCAGGGTGCGCGTTAATGCGCATTCCGCTTTACTTTCAACCTGCTTTAAGCTACTGTCTGCTGGGGTATATAAAATATTTCTTCAAAATACATACAATATATTCATGTCTGTATAGAATTGAATTAATTTCTTGGTTGGACGAATAAATTAAATGCGTAAAAGGGCGTATTTTTAGAGTAAATGGTTTTAACTCTAGTGGGTTTATTCTATGATAATCATTCAGAAAATCCCATTTTGTCGTCTGCTTTTCTTAACCCTTCATCTTCAATACATCGCCTGCTTTGAAATTGTCGTCAACAAATTTGTTTAATTAATTATCCTGCATGTTTTAATTGAATAATTTTTCAGTCGATACCAAACAGTTTTGATCCAGATCAGACGCCGCGTGACACGCGGCGTCTGATTTGGATCAAAACTGTTTGTAAAATTCAGTCCAGTCGCGAACGATAGGCAAAGGGACCAGTTCAATTGTTTTCAACCTTTGACCTGCAAAGATCAACTTGACTGGGATTGTCGAAGATAAATATGTCGTTTGCTGCAAAGAAATAAAAACAAATAAAAAGGTGTCCGTTTCTAACCTCGCCTCCTGCTGTTAAGCGCGATTAGGCTAGCATATTAAACAGAACAGATCCAGATCAGACGTCGAGTAACACGGCGTCTGGTCAGGATCCGTACTGTTTTACATTGAGATCAAATTTGCTTTTGTTAAGAGTACGAAATATTAAAGCGCGTTTTGCAGATGGCATTTCATAAAACACAAGGTATCATACCAAGATAAACATTTTTTTAAAAAGAAAAGAAAAAAAAAGCGCGTTTCACAATGACGACTGCTTCAATTTTGAAACTTAAAGTTTAACCACTACCATTACCATGTTTGCGCGACTTGATTAAACACTTGACAAACATTTTGGATCCAGATAAGACGCCGCGTCACGCGGCGTCTGATCTGGATCCAATCTGTTTGGCAATCATACTTTACTTAACTTCAGCTTTAAATAAAAGCATATAAAAACTTTTGTTGAATTTGCTCCCAGATTATTAGCAGACGTTATTTGATAACAGGCGATAGTATATAGGTTATGATTTATAACAACCTTGAAAAGACAAATACATGCAAATCTTTATAAGTCGAAGTCGCTCAGATCGAATATACACAAGGATTTTGAATCAATAAGTCGAGTTCGCTTAGATGTAGATGTAGATGGAATGTATCCTTACTTTAAATTAAAACTTAAAAAGTTATATGTTAAATGTTAAAACTCTGAAATATCTGTATGTTCGACGTAAGCGATTTCGAAATATCTAAGTACTTCCCCTTGACCTGTTTTGCAAAACATAACCTTCAGTTTTCAGATGCTTTGGATCCAGTTCAGATTTCGTGTAACTGGTTGTCTGATATGAATTCAAACAGTTTATACGAGTACTTATATCCATACCATCCTCTTCAGGGAAAAAGGCTTAAGCCTGTAACTCCCGCTCCATGCTTGGTCTTCTTTTTGTCATTATATTCACTCAATTAAATTGAAACTTACCCTTTCTTTACCTACTAATTACGGTACTATTTTGTAAACAACTGAACCCACGTCAGACACCAATAAATAAGGTTCTGTATGTCTTCCAATATCTTCCATTTACCAATTTTCCCCATAAAAGTGCATTTTAGCACATTTAATTTATTCCTCCACTGAAGAAAATATTTCCAATTTATACAGTCATACACATGTATCATAAGAAATATTTTCTATATCCTAGCAGTTGGTGTTTAGTAGAATGGGCATTCTGCTTTACTTTCAACCTGCTTTAAATCGTCACCTATCTGGCTATTGGGGTAAAGGGTTACACGAGCTCACTTAAGTTAAAAATAAGCGTATTTCAAACTTCAAACGTGGATTTAGCTTTGGCTTTGAAACACAGTTAAGTTCGATTTGAGTGAGTTGTTTAAGCAGACGACAACATAGAGAAGGATTAACCAATTCCACGCCAAATTATTCGAGAGGTTTTTATCCCCTTCAACGCCTTATTATCGTCGTCTGCTTCAATATAGTATGCATTATCGTTTCATTGTAACATTTATTACAGTATGGTTGACGAAATTCGGAACGAGTGTCAGACAGTTTGGATCCTGATCAGACGCCGCGTGACGCGACGTCTGATCAGGATCCAAACTGTTTTCAAATGCGCCTTTTCGCGGAATTGATAGGGATAGGGTTAAGTGTCCCCTGATGTGTTTAAAAATAAAACAAGCACTAATCATCGGATATTCCGATAATCCAGTTCGTAAGAGGAAATATATTACTGGTTGATACTATTGTCATTTTAAAGGATTTTCAGAATTATATGTATGTAACAGTTTAAGAGGAGTAAAGTAGATAGTTTAGTTTAAACATACACTTAGTGCAAAAGGAAACGCACATTTTTTATTACAATATTTGTATGTAGAAGGAACGTATCTGTGAGTGAATCTTTTCATTTAAAGTCAGTAGTTCTTTCTGGGGTTATCAATGTTGAAAAAACAGAACCTGCACAAATTGGTACGGTGTTTTATACAGTCTTTAGTTCTCTTTCGCTGCCAAATTAGTCGTGAGATTTTTACCCCTTCACCGTTGCATTGTGGTCTGTCTCAATTTTCAAAGTAAGATTCAATGTTTTATAAGCAGGGAAGAGTTAATCTCAGATGGGCATCTTTGCTTGCTACATTACTTGTAAAGAAATTGCATTTTAATTTATTTAAATAGTTGAAATGGAAAATCGGATTCATTGAATATCGATCAGTATATATTTCCCCTTAATATTATGAAGATTAAAATTGTAAAATTTATTTCATATATCAAGCTTATACAGTGGAGAATACGTTATTCTTTCCCGTTTAAACGCAAACGCAAAGCACTAAAGCGTAGAAAAGTACAACTTTTGGCGTCTGATCTGGCTCCAAACAGTTTGTAACAGAAATAACAGTTTTGGCGTTAACGCGTTTATTGGGAAAGAATAACGTTTTCTCCACTGTACCTGTGTATTTGAACTTATTACCTGCGTACAGTACAGTTTGATTGGAAATTGCAAGCAGGATTGACCCTGTAACTCGGCATCTAATAAGGATCTAAACTGACTGTAACCTTTTTAAATATAAAGCTATGAAATGTTTTAACTCTTTACCCCATAAACTGTTTCTAATATTGAAGATGGCTGACTACTTAAAGTAGGTTAAAAGTAAAGCAGGGTGCCCCTTCATGCGCATTTTGCTTACTTTCAGTGTGTTTTCAGCTACCATATGCATGCTAGGGTAAAATAAATATTTCTTATGGTGCATATTCAATTATTTATGACTGTATACAATGGAAGTACATGTTTTTGTTTCCGTGAGGCAATGACTTAAAGGCATAAACGGCATATTAATGGAATAGTGGGTTAAATAATTGCAGACACCAACATTGAAGCAGATGCTTGTATTGCGAAAGTACAACATACAGTGGAGAATCTGTTATTCTGTCCCGTTTAAACGCAAACGTACGCAAACGCAAAGCACTAAAACGTAGAAAAGAACAACTTTTGGACAATGCTGATATTTCATGTTTATCTTGGTGGCAAACAGTTTGGAGCCTGATCAGACGCCGGGTTACCCGGCGTCTGATCTGGCTCCAAACTGTTTGTATTGGAAATAATAGTTTTAGCGTAAACGCGTTTATTGGGAAAGAATAACAGATTCTCCACTGTACCTGACAAGTTAACCCCTTCACTGGCTTACCCCGAGTACGATGGTTATTTGCAAACATATTGGATCCTAATCAGACGCCGCGTAACGCGGCGTCTGATCAGGATCCAAACTGTTTGACTCTCATTTCAATAGTTTTAAATCAAAATAGATCTATCTAAAATTTAAATTTGAGAAATTAGAGCAGACGACAATTGTTCAAATCACGTGACGTCATGGTAGTGAAGGAGTTAATATTTGTATATAGATATTCATGTCATTTCCCAAGGATATAAGTCACCATATAATTGATGAAAGAAAATGAAAATAGATCTAGATGAATACAGGGAATTGCCGATGACTTTTTGTACTTCGTAGGATGTGTAAAATATGAAAGCAAATGAAGTGAGAAATACAGTGCTCCCTCTCTACAACGGCCCTCCCAACAACGACTCCCTCCTTACAACGACACTTGCCGCAGTTCCCTAAATAGGACATTTATGTCTAACGCTTTTACTGCTGCAATGTCGTCTGCTTAAAGTTGTCGTCTGCTGTTTTACATAATGGACATTTTGACGGATTTTTTTTTAATGAGGAGTGACTAACAGCTTGAATCCAGATAAGCCGCCGCGTTACGAGGCGTCTGATCTGGATTCAAGCTGTTTGCAAGTGTGCGCCAATTTCCCTCCCTATAACGAATCCCTCCAATCAAGGCACACAATTGTTGGCTCCCATTGGATGTCGTTGTAGAGAGGGAACGGTGTACATGTATATAAACGCATTGCTCTCTACTGAATTGTATACGCTCATTGACAAACAGTTTACAGTGCCCCCTCCCTACAACGGCTCTCTGAACAACGATTCCCTCCTTAAAACAACTCTTGCTGCTGGTCCCCAAACAAAACAATTACGTCCGACCATTTCACGTCTGCAATATCGAATTGTCGTCTGCTAATTTTCTAAAAATTTTGACAGAAACAAAACATAATGACGAGTTACAAACAGCTTGAATCCAGATCAGACGCCGCGTTACGCGGCGTCTGGTCTGGATTCAAGCTGTTTGCAAATATTTTGTTCTCCCTAAAACAACTCCCTCCGAAAACACACACATATTCGTTGTATTCAATGAGGTGTTGTTGTAGAAAGGGGGCACTGTACCAATGAAAGTACAATTGGCCCGTGTAAACAATCCAGAATCAGATTTATACGCTCATTTACAGTGTGCCTGTTCAAGTACACTTCTCCTGTGCACACATATAGCAGCCCTAGATAAGATGATTTTTATCAGGAGCCATCTGATCAGGGTCACCATTCTTTTTCATTCTGCAATAAATTGAAGAAAAAACATTGATAGCTATGGTAAAACTACTTTACAAATTGTTCACATATGAAAGTTCACTTCTGCTCACGGAGTGTATAATCAGGTCACATGGTGGCCTTCAGGAGTCCTCTGTTCGGGGTTATCGTAGTTTGTCATTTTGCAAAGGAAATGGTAATGAATACTTTACAAATGGTGTACATATGAAAGTACACCTCTACTGTGCAAACAATGTAGGCACAGAAGGAGCCCTCTGATCAGAGTCTTCATTGTTTGTCATTTTGCAAAAGAATTGTAAAAAAAAAACACCTTTAAATGTCAATAATTACCTTGACAAGCAGTGTACGTGTGAAAGTACACTACTCTTCTAGAAACAGTGTTGACCCAGATCAGTTCAGGAGTCCGCTGATGCAAAATTTAGTAAACAACAACAACAACAACAACCACTACTACTTAATAGTGATCGCGTGATTCGACGTAATATTAGGCGTATGCGGCAACTCAAAACTTAATGTAACACTAGCGATAGCTTATTGAAGAGCAACGGCACAGCAAATAAAATTCCTTTTGAAGCTTTCTGCATTATTCTTACCCTGCAGTTACAGTGGAGAATCTGTTATTCTTTCCCGATAAACGCGTTTACGCTAAAACTATTTTTCGGCGGAGCTGTCTGTTATCTATTTAGTCACACATTTCTATTTAGACGAACATTTGAACCAATCATATTTGATCAGAAATTTAGAATTAAGAGCACCTGTTGAAACTGACTTGTCTGATTGGATAGTAGCCAGGGCTCCAGATAAGAGAATTATTTCAAAACTTCAAAACTTTATTTGTGCATTAAACCCTATGGTGTCCAACTCATATGAATTGTCTCTTCGAGACGATAAAAATGAGTGGTAACACCATAGGGTTTGGTGCTGAAATGAGTGAGAAAATGTTAGATTTGTTCAATTTACTCCCCTCTTATCTGGAGCCCTGAAACAGTAGCCTAGCTGTTTATGCACTGATGTGAGTGTAAAATTAGACACAGCCAGTGTGTAATACTGAGCTTCTATTTTAAGATATGCTAGTAGAATCTGATGTGTATTTATAGATAGACAGTGGCAGCTAGGTATTTTGTTTAATAATGGTTTACTTCCAATTTATTTTAATTGTTAACTATTAATTTTGTACAAATTTACCATACATTGATAGCAATATAATAAATGGCCTCAAGTGAGTTAAACACAATTGTGTTGTTTCATCATTTATTTACAAGAGTGAGGTGTTATAGACCTTGTAAAGCAGGGTAGACTGTTCTGTATGGGCCTGCACAGTTTATCTAGTTATAGTTTGTTTCAAGAAACTCCCCATGAATGAAGTTTGATATACAGAACAATATAATTTAATCTGAGGATCTCCTACCAGTAGCTAGGATATGTTTTGCATTTCTGTACATTTTTAGTTTTTTAGTCAGAGTTATGCTATATCGTTGAATGTGTATTTTTTGCTTTTCAATCCAAGATATTACAATTCTTTGAAAACCTCCAATTTCGTACAATTTTGCACACCCATCAACAGCATGAATTTCACCAACCATTCCGCCGAATATCTTTTTTAAAGATATTTCTTGTTTCTTTTACAAACAGTTTAGGGCCAGTTCAGACGCCGGGTAACCCGGCGTCTGATCAGGCTCCAAACTGTTTGCCACAAAGATAAACAATAATTATCAGAATTGTCCAAAACTTGTTCTTTTCTACGTTTTAGTGCTTTGCGTTTGCGTACGTTTGCGTTTAAACGGGAAAGAATAACGTTTTCTCCACTGTAGCTGTGACCTGTATTTAGTTGGTTCAGTGGTCCAATAAATAATAGCTGTTTATTCGAAGTTTCACTGTACACCTATATCTACGTAGACAGCGGCGAGGACAGTCGAACCCCGATATCTCGAACTCATTGTATCTAATATTGAAATAGGTGACCACTTAAAGCAGATTGAGAGAAAAGCAGAATGTGCCAATTACTTTCAGCCTGCTTTAAACTACCATCTGCTTGAATATTGAATTATTTCTTATTATAATACAGTAAAACCCCTCTAATACGACCACTAAATGATGTTAATTATTACTGTGTTTACGATAGGTGACCGCTTAAAGCAAGGTGACAGTGAAACAGAAAGCTCCTAAAGGAGCTTTCTGTTTCACTGTTACCTTGCTTTAAGCTATCACCTCTCAATTATACAATCAATTAGCCTTTGTTTTAGTGGTCGTAATAGCGAGGTTTTACTGTACATATTCGTGACTGTATAAATTGGAACTATTTTCTTCAATGGGTGAATAAATTGAACCGCGTATCTATAAAGTACATGTAATGCGTTAAGCCGAACTGCATGTGACCTGTATTACTAAAGTAGAATTTTACTACTTAGAACATGCTTAAGTCAAAAACGTTTTAATTTTGAAATACGACTGTGTTAGAGTTAAGCGAGATTGAGTTCTCGAAATTCGATTATATTGAAATAAAAAAGGTTAAAGGTTCGGTTTTTGGAGTCTTGTTTCAACGCACACTTGACCAACGTGTCCCTGTCTTTCCTTATCCCTGCAACAGTGAGCCGGTGTTGACAAGAGCTGCAACGAATTGGAGGATACATACAAATTTATCACATAAAACCGCCTCTGTCAGTGTAATAAGGCCATTCAATAAATGATAGTGAAATATCAATTGTTGGTCTCCGGCCCAACCTGTTCGTCCACAAGCGCTGCATGACGCGGGACACCAAATGACGTCATTTGTCATGACGTTACCGAAAACAACGTCA
Source organism: Gari tellinella (assembly GCA_922989275.2). Classification (NCBI taxonomy): domain Eukaryota; kingdom Metazoa; phylum Mollusca; class Bivalvia; order Cardiida; family Psammobiidae; genus Gari; species Gari tellinella. The sequence continues at coordinate 34,949,108 of OV277872.1, forward strand.
AGTTTTGGTGGAAAATACATATGGCGGAGTAGTGAGGCTACAAACTACGGATTCAGTTGACTTATTAGCGTTTTAAAATGTAAATGTGATAAATAGAATCTAACATTCGTGCTCAACACTCGTTGACTAAAATCAATATAACGCTCGCCAAGGCTCGCGTCATATTATTTTAGTCAACTCGTTTATTAAAATTGATAATTAATGAGCACTCGTGTAAGATCATCTATGTATCACATGGCTTTGAATGGACGTAAAGCTTGTACTATGTAAACAACAACAGAACAGAACAGAAAAACCTTGTATTCCCTTCTCCGGTTACACTTGGTAACATCAGGGCTCTATATAGCCCAGTATTTACATTTCATGGGTATGAACATATAAAAATATCAGAGTCATGCACAATGTTATTTGAAGATGATCAACAATTGTTGTCTTCATACAGTATTGAGTATTCTAAGATGATAATGTAAGGTAGGCTGTTGCATAAGCGCTATACTATGGAATGCAGATTGGGACATGCTAATTGACATTTGCTACAGTAAATTGCCATTTGCTAAAATACAATTCAGTTCAAATTTTATTGGCATTAAACCTATATAATATAAATATAAACAAAATACAAAATATGCGCACATGTTGGCTGAACGTAATCATCGTATTTTAAGCCAAAAGTGACAGGATGGAAGGAAGCGATGTATACAAACGCTCATATTGTAAACAAGAGACGACACAATAATAATTTATTATACCGATATTAATTGGCCCATATTAATGGGTCTATTGTCAAATTGACCCATATAACATAAAACGTCATGCGCTAAACTGAAACCTAAAAATAAACAATAGGTATATTTAACCCTTGAATCAACATAGGCGACTGAATTCGTATTTGCAAAAAGTTTGGATCCAGATCAGACGCCGCGCAACGCGGTGTCTAATCTGGATCAAACTATTTGGCACTCGTATCGAAATTTCTTCAGTCATACCGCCTTAAAATCTATGATTGAAACGATATAGCAGACAACAACATTGAAACAGACGACAAAATGGCGGTGAGGGGGTAAAAAACTCCCAATGAAGTTGCGGTGAAATGGTGAAAGAAATACAGTCACCTTCATTACTGCGATGATTTGATTTCCTTTCATATAGGAAAAATTAGTAAAATTCTGTAGTAATTGTTCGTTAATATAATTGGTCAGTGAGTTACTACAATTATATTTTCATTGACAAATAAGACACAAGAAAAACGTACATTGTTGTGTGTTTACATGTGACTTTTCACTTCCGACCGCAACTTTTTCTTATATGTAATACATTGAAGACCGCATTATTATATCCCAATGCTTTGAAGTCGTCTGCAAATTTGTTTAATAAATACTCGTGCATGTTTTAATTGAATAATGTTTCAGTCGATACCAAACAGTTTTGATCCAGATCAGACGCCGCGTGTCACGCGGCGTCTGATTTGGATCAAAACTGTTTGTAAAATTCAGTCCAGTCGCGAACGATAGGCAAAGGGACCAGTTCAATTGTTTTCAACCTTCGACCTGCAAAGATCAACTTGAATGGGATTTGTCGATTACAGATAATTATGTCGTTTGCTGCAAAGAAATGAAAACAAATAAAAAGGTGTCCGTTTCTAACCTCGCCTCCTGCTGATAAGCGCGATAAGGCTAGCATATAAACAGTAAAGATGCAGATCAGACGTCGAGTAACACGGCGTCTGGTCAGGATCCGTAGTGTTTTATACTGAGATCAATTTTTCTTTTGTTAAGACTACGAAATATTAAAGCGCGTTTTGCAGATGGCATTTCATAAAACACAAGGTATCATACCAAGATAAACATTTTTTAAAAAAGAAAGAAAAAAAAGCGCGTTTCACAATGACGACTGCTGCAATTTTGAAACTTAAAGTTTAACCACTACCCTTACCATGTTTGCGCGACTTAATTAAGCACTTGACAAACATTTTGGATCCAGATTAGACGCCGCGTCACGCGGCGTCTGATCTGGATCCAAGCTGTTTGGCAATCATACTTTACTTAACTTAAGCTTTAAATAAAAGCATATAAATACTTATGTTGAATTAAAAAATTTGCTCCCAGACTATTAGCAGACGTTATTTGATAACAGGCGATAGTACATGTATATAGGTTATGATTTACAACAACCTTGAAAATACAATACAGACGAATCTTTATAAGTCGAAGTCGCTAAGGTCGAATGAATATACACGAGGATTTTGAATCAATAAGTCGAGTTCGGTTACGTGGAATGTACCCTTATTTTAAACTAAAACTTAAAAAGTTATAAGTTAAATGTTAAAGCTTTAAGTTTTAGCTCTGAAGTATCTGTATTATCAATTTAAGCGATTTCGAATATCTAAGTTCGTCTGTTTATCTACTTAATACTGTCCCTTGGCCTGTTTTGCAAGAAATAACCTTAAGTTTTCAGATGCTTTGGATCCAGTTCAGATTACGTGTAACTTAGTGTCTGATATGAATTTAAAATGATTGATACGAGTATTTAGTTTCTACAACTAAAATGAGATTTGCTGTTTCTTTACCGACTAAGTTTTATTTGTAAACAACTGGATCCTCAGGTACCTGGGCCGGTTTCATAAAACTACGTACGACAAAATTAATGTCAGATTAAAAAAGTCACAATTATTATTTATTTCTCCATCTAATCCTGTCTTGTGACATCTCTTTGGGGTCTTCTTTCAAGACAATTCCAAAGAGAAGTCACTAGACAGGATTAGGTAAAGAAATCAGAAATTTAATGTATTTTCAAGTTTTGACTTTCGACCTTTTTTGTCATACGAACTTTTATGAAATGGGCCCCTGGTTTGCATCCAAACTATCGTTCATTTGTCTTCATGTTTTCCCTTTACATTAATTTCCTTAAGTCGAACATATATACCCGGTTTTTTTTCAAATTTAAAATGTGGCATCGGCTTTGGATTTGAATTACTGTTAAGTTCGATTCGAGTAAGTCGAGTCATGGACTATAGTCAAACGCCGCTTTTGAAGCAGACGACAACATTGCGAAGGATTATCCCTTTCATCGCCAACTTGATCGTGAGCTTTTTACCCCCTTCACCGCCTTATTATAGTCTGCTTCAATAAAGTACGTTGTCTGCAATATCGTTTCTTAGATTTAAATCAGTATGATTGACTCAAGTTCTGAACGAGTGTCAAACAGTTTGGATCCTTACAAGACGCCGCGTGACGCGGCGTCTGATCAGGATCCAAAGAGTTTGCAAAGGGCCTTTTTTTCGTAATTGATAGAGAAAGGATTAATTGTTCCCTGATCTGAATTAAAAATAAAACAGGCACTAATCATCGGATATTCCGATAATCCAGTTCGTAAAAGGAAATAAATTACACGGGTTTCCCAACGAAATATTTATGACTATTTTAACCACGTGACCGCAATTACGGTCCCGCGTATAAATTAAAACTGTTGGGCATTGTATAAATAACTAACCGGAGCGTTCCTCCGTACTCACATGGAAACGGACATCATCTAGGATCGAGTTAAAACACAGTCCGAATAGAAAAACTAATTTGACTTTAGTTAAACAATCAAAGGTAAATAGAACATATACGATACTATTAAGTCAACCATGTGTTAAGCGACCAATAAAATGCGATGAATAACAGTCGCTTACAAATGTGATAGTTTAATACCGAAAAATGTAAGACAGTGCTTTCTGTCTTACTTTCGTTCTGTATTAAGCAGTTATCTATTTTCAAAGATATGGTTTGTTGTTGTTGTTTTTTATACAAAGAACGTTGACTTAACAGAGGGTTGACATATAATCGACATCTATTATTATAGTTTCATTTATTTAATACTTCGTAGTACATGTAAACGTTAAATAGCTATGTCTAATTTAATTATATACTTATTCAAATATATATTTATTTTAACCTGTATTGAGCAACCATTTAATGATGTAGCATGGTGATATCTAACAAGCCGCGCTTACTACAGGACAACGTAAGACACGTAAACAATGTATTTTCAGCCTGATCTTTAAAATTCTCTAAGTAAACAGAGTAGACATTGTTGAGAGCTCCTACAGAAGCTGTCTATTCTGGGTCTACTCTGTTTGCAAAGGTTTACAAAATATTGATTGATGAGTATGTGTCCTTCTAACATGATTCGTGGTGTATATATGTTAATGTTGTTTGTTGACCATAATGGAAATTGGTTTATGTAATCAACATGAAATAAAGTCGTTATTTATTATTATTATTATTATTATTTATTTTATTATAATCATTATTATTATTATAATTTATAAGACAGAAGCTTCTATATATCTACAGTGGAGAATCTGTTATTCTTTCCCAATAAACGCGTTTACGCTAAAACTATTATTTGCAGTGCAAACAGTTTGGAGCCAGATCAGACGCCGGGTAACCCGGCGTCTGATCAGGCTCCAAACTGTATGCCACTCAGATCAACACGAATAGTCAAAATTGTCGAAAAGTTGTCCTTTTCTATGTTTTAGTGCTTTGCGTTTGCGTACGTTTGCGTTTAAAAGGGAAAGAATAACAGATTCTCCACTGTATTATAATCATCATTATTATTATAATTATAAGACAGAAGCTTCTATATATCTACTGTATAAGGACTTTCTATTCTACTTTTTTCCTGCAATAACCCTTTCATTGTCAATGACGATAAAATGGTGCGTTTGCAAACAGTTTGAATTCTAATCAGTCGCCGCGTAACACGTTATGTTGCGTCTGATCAGGATCCAAACTGTTTAAAACGCGTTTTGAAGTTTCGTCAGTCATACTGCATGGAAATCTTGCCATGAAGCGATATTGTATACAACAATATTGAAGCAGGCGACAAAATTAGATATAAATTATATATTTATGACTTTTGACATTGATAGAATGGATACTTACGTTAGTCTTCCCGTTTAAACGAAACAAAACGTAAACGGAGTGTAATAAAAAAAAAAGTAGAAAATAACAATTCCTTGACAAAATTGACGATTCTTTTTTAACCCCTTCACCACCAAATTAATCGGCAGTTTTTACCCCACACCGTTATATTGTCGTCTGCTTCAATACTTACAGTGGAGAATCTGTTATTCTTTCCCGTTTAAACGCAAACGTACGCAAACGCAAAGCGCTAAAACGTAGAAAAGAACAACTTTTGGACAATTCTGATATTTCATGTTTATCTTGGTGGCAAACAGTCTTGAGCCTGATCAGACGCCGGGTTACCCGGCGTCTGATCTGGCTCCAAACTGTTTGTAAAAGAAAAAATAGTTTTAGCGTAAACGCGTTTATCGGGAAAGAATAACAGATTCTCCACTGTATGTCTGTACCATCGTTTCAATGTTAAATTAAAGTTAAGGCAGAATGGTTGACGCAATTTCGAAACGAGCGTCAAACAGTTTGGATCCTGATCAGTCGCCGCGTCACGCTGCGACTGATCTGGATCCAAACTGTTTGCAAAGTTGACTTTAGTAGACTATGGCGTTGAAAAGGTTATACTGAGTGGCAAACAGTTCCAAGCTTGATCAGAAGCCGGGTTACCCAGTCTGATCTGGCTCGAAATTGTTTGCATACCGAGAGTGGCAAACAGTTGGGGGCTCCAAACTGTTTGCAATGGACATACAGTAGAGAAAACGTTATTCTTTCCCAATAAACGCGTTAACGTCAAACCAATTGTTTCATATGCAAACCGTTCGGAGCCTGACCAGAAGCCGGGTTACCCGGCGTTTGATCAGGCTCCAAACGGTTTTGCCACTCAGGTTAAAATAAACAGTAAGAAATGACAAAAGCTTTCTATATTTTATTGCGTTTCTTAAAGTTGTATTTAAACGGGAAAAAATACCGCATTGCATTGCATTGAGTTGAGTTGAGTTTCATTTAACCCATTACCCTATAGCCTACTTCTAGTATGAAGACAGGTGACCACTTCAAACAAGTTGAAAGTAAAGCAGAATGCGCCTGAAGGCGCATTCTGCTTTACTTTCAATCTGCTTTAAGCTGTCATCTGCTAGAATATAGAGAATGTTTTTTATGGCATATGTTCACGACTGTAAAAATGGAACTATTTTCTGCAGTGGGGGAATAAATCAAATGTGCTAAAAGTCTTTTCTATTGGAGAAAGGGTTAAAAGATGCAAAATAACGTATTCTACACTGTCTGAATGTCTAGCTGTTTGTGATCTTGATAAAACACTAAATGGTGTGGCTTCTCGTCTGGTTAAAACCCGTTGTTAATGTATATAAGTGTACAGCGCTCCCTCTCTACAACGACACCCAAAGGGAGACAAACATTGTGTGCGTTGTTCGGAGGGAGTGTTTGAAGGGAGGGAAACTGGCTTACATTTGCAAACAGCTTGAATCCAGATCAGACGCGGCGTCTGGTCTGGGTTCAAGCTGTTTGTCACCCGTCATTATATTAATTCCATCATAATGTAATTTTGAGAAAAAACAGCAGACGACAAATTGAAGCAGACGATATTGCAGCAGTAGAAGTGTTAAACATTTTGTCTTGTTTAGGACACGGCCGTAAGGGTCGTTGTACGGAGGGAGTCGTTGTTGGGAGGGCCGTTGTAGGGAGGGAACGCTGTATTCCCCAATGTCAGTTAAAGACTCCGTGAGAATACATTATCATTTTCCATGCAACAAACACATTTGGACAAACAGTTATGAGCCATATCAGACTTTGAGTAACTCGGCGTCTGATCAGGCCCAAAAATGTTTGCCCTATCGATTTAAATAGATCATTCGTCAACATTCTTAAGAAACTGTCATTTTCACTTTTCTCTTGCATTGCGTTATCGAAAAGAATTGCGTGTGCCCCTGTGTAACAAAATGTGGGCGTTGTTGTTGTTTCTGTCCGTATAATGTTTGGCATCCCATGCACCTAAGTATTTTCAATCCCAATGTCATCAGAATTGTGACACAGGTCTGCATGCATGCCTATTTCGTAATGGACGTTATGTGGGCGTTTTGCGTGTGTGCGCTGTGGCCCCTCACTTGTATGATATCTTCTGGTTTAAATAAATGTCGTCTGCTTTAATTCTGCTAATCTATATCTTAAGTTGATTGATTACAGTAATATCGTTTTAAGTGGCAAATAGTTTGAATGCTAATCAGACGCCGCCTTATGCGGCGTCTGATCAGGATCCAAACTGTTTTCAAATGACTATTGTGCTCAGAATATAGGTGTAGTGGATTGGGTGATTAACCCATTTGTGTCCACGATCTCATATAGCACATATCCAAACAGTGTAAACTCTGATCTGACGCCGCATAATGACGCGTCAGATCAGAGTTTACACTGTTTGCTAATAGGTCTTCAATATTAAACAAAACGAAATTGAAACTTTATATCTGCACTGTTTGTCGCTTCGATAACTTGTAAAATCAACATTCTTGATTAGTCAAAAACCTTCTTTTATATTTATCTGATTTTCTACATTTTAGTTGTTATATCTAAAACGTATACATGTTTTTGGAGAACGAGGAATAAGCCCGTCTCCTAAAAATGATATACAATGCTCCCTCTGTACAACGACACCAATGGGAGACACAGATTATGTACGTTGTTCGGAGGAAGTCGTTATAGAGAGGAGAATTTAAGATTTTGCTTACATTTGTAAACAGCTTGAATCCAGATCAGACGCCGCGAAACGCGGCGTCTGATCTGGATTCAAGTTGTTTGTCACTCGCTCTTGTATTTCTTCTTTCAAAATGTCCACTAATGTGTAATTTTGAGACAAAAGAGCAGATGATATTGCAGCATTAAAACGTTAGACATAGTTGTCCTGTTTAGGGCATTGCGACAAGGGTCGTTGTAAGGAGGGAGTCGTTGTTGGGAGGGCCGTTGTATAGGGAGTGAACACTGTATAGTGTTAATCCTTTGAACCTTATAAGTTAATGACGCATATATGCGTCTTTGTAAACAGTGTACCTCGGAGGAGTACATTTGTCTTATGAAAACAGTGTTATTCCAGATCAGAGAACTTCCGTTAAGGTACCCTCTGATCTCGGTCTTCACTGTATGTAATTTGACAAAACATAAAAAACAATGGTAAAGAGACTAAATTGGAAACTGAAATTATCAAATTCCTGTTTCAGGGAGGAAAGAGATAAGCAAGAGAAATGTTTGGAATAACTGTTCTTTCGTTTTAAAAGAAAGAATGGCAAAATCCAAATTACATATGTAGTTGTAAAACGTATGACCCATTTTATCGGAAATAATAAACGTTCTTCTTCTTCTTCTTCTTCTTCTTCTTCTTCTTCTTCTTCTTCTTATTATTATTATTATTATTATTATTCCTCTTCTTCTTCTTCTTCTTCTTCTTCTTCTTCTTCTTCTTCTTCTTCTTCTTCTTCTTCTTCTTTAAAAACACTCAGAGTAGTCTAACGTGCGAATTCATTTTCAAAATTATCGCGCGCCTATGACTTTAATTCAACATATATAACCATAGCGACGAGTATACTCGTCTTTTTCAAACAGTGTACCTGTGAAGAATATAGTTGTCCTTAATGCAAACAGTGTAGACCAAGATCAGAGGGCTCTCAATTGCATGTCTTATGTTTTTGAAGTGAATGAGTTTAAGCAATGGTAGTAGAACATCTATATTTTTTTACAACTTTATTTCATCATTTCAGAGTGTTTATAACAAGTTTTTTATTCTATTATCATTATTATTGTCAGTATCATTACGATAAACAATACCATTAGCACCATCATCATCATCATCACAATTATCATCGTAATATTATTATCGTTATTATTGTTGTTAATACTATTATTATCATTTACTTATATTATTTCATTATTATAACCATTATTGTTATTACTATATATATATTTATCATTGCTGGTATTTTTATTATTATTATTATTATTATTATTGTTGTTGTTGTTGTTGTTATTATTATTATTATTATTGTTATTAAAGAGGGTCGCAACCGGATTAAGCATTAAAAATAGTAATTTGTAAATATATGTCAAATGCTTATATAAATGGGTAAGATTTAGTTTAGGATAATAAATTCTGTTATAAAATGCATTTAAAAAAAAGAAAAAAAAAGGAAGAAGCTCTGGTGGGATTCGAACCCGTGACCCTCCATGCGGAAACAAACATAAAAAAATGAGTAAACGCCTTTACCCCCTCGGCTACGGGCGCTCTCTCTATATATGGTAGCGAATGAACGTACTTCACTGGTAGCGATCGATAGAACATTATTCGGCTCGGGTTTATGTCTGAGCCAGTGTAGAGAAGCAACAACAACAACTATCCCGTCAGCTGACGCTATAGAAAAACGATGGAAAATATCTAAAAAAAATCACTAAGATTCGATGACGATTCTTGAGACTTTTTTTGGACTGATCATATTTTTTTAATGTCAGAAGCCAAATAATGCCAAAAATTTGCTTTAATTTGAGTATTTTATTTTATTTTGACAAGTACACCATCCGGTTGCGAGTCCCTTTAATACTAATATTATCATTTAGTCATATCATTTTCATTAGTATTACCATTATTGTTATTATTGTTAATATATTTATCATTGCTGCTAATTTTATTATTATTATTGTTGTTGTTATTATTATCATGATTATTATTATTATTATTATTATTATATTATCTTGATGTTGTTGTTGTTAATATTGTTATTGTTCTTGCTGTCGTTGTCGTTGTTGATGTTTTTATATTGTATTGTATAACTTTTCAGGCATTTTATAACCTTAGTCGTCCCAGCACTGCACAACGGAAAACGAAAGAAAGCCAACACACTTACCAAAACCAAGCCCTCCCGCTTATAAACTACTATGAAGAGTTGGAAGAATGTGCTTGTTGTATTACTGGTCGCCGGCATCATATTCTCATTAGTTCTGGACGCCGAGGCTCAGAAGCGGAAACGGAACTGTCGGTGGAATAAGAAAGGCGCATGCGTAGACGTGCGTATGAAAAATGTAAAACAGAAATGCGGCGCAAAAGGCTCAAAGAGAATGGGTCGGTGTAAAGCAATGGGTGGGGTATGTGATGTTAAACAGGGAATAAATAAAAAGCGTTGTGCGTGTGAACAGAAAAAGAAGAAAAAACTTTACTAGAGGTATCATTAGATCGTACATTATCTTTGACAGCCATAAAGTGAAGAAGACAATATGCTTTCCCAATAAACGCGTTTATGCTAAAAAAAAAACATGTCTATTGCAAACAGATTGGAGCCAGATCAAACGCCGGATAAAGTCAGGCTCGAGGCTGTTTACCACTCAGATTTAAATAAATCGCTATTTTTTACTACATTAAATTGATTTGCGTTTAAATGTGAAAGTATAACGTTTTTTCTTAACTGTTTTAATAACGCCATTAACAATTGGGATAATTTATTTACGACATTTTACCACATCTTGACTGCTGATGTGTTATAAGTATCATCAACGAACCCATGTGACGTCATTTTAATTGTGTGACAAGTGCCGCCTCAGGGTCTCATTACAATACCGTCTAGATGTGGAAAGAAAATTACTTTTGCCGACCTAAATTTATCGGTAGTCTTACTTTTTAAAAGAATGCATTACTTTAGAATTTGAGAAAATTGATGACCAGTAAAATCTGCTGGGCTTTACATAGACAAAGAGCAGCTTTCTTTCCATGAAAATGTGTTATGACGGAATATTAGGTAACTATTTACATTCTGACATAGTTTTATATGGGGAAAATGTAAAATACTGCAAAAGTAACAAGAATATGGGGAAAATGTAAAATACTGCAAAAGTAACAAGAATATGGGGGAAATGTAAAATACTGCAAAAGTAACAAGAATATGGGGAAAATGTAAAATACTGCAAAAGTAACAAGAATATGGGGAAAATGTAAAATACTGCAAAAGTAACAAGAATATGGGGAAAATGTAAAATACTGCAAAAGTAACAAGAATGTGTCATAGTGAGGCACAACAGTGAGACCCCCCCCCCCCCACACACACATATACACACACATATACACAAAGTATGGTACACACACACACACACGCACACACACACACACACAAAGTATGGTATTTACACTGAGATGTATTTTGTTGTACATGTAGTATATAGGGTTCCGTTTTCATAAAAGTCAAAACTTTAAAATGCATTTAATTTCTAATGTCTCTATCTAATACTGCCTTATGACATCTCTTTGGAATCGGTTTAAGTTTACATTCCAAGCCTTGTATTTCGGTTGAACCATCTATGAAAAGTGTTTGGTGTATATACAGTCCAATGTGCAGCTTAAATGTTTACTTTTATGGAGTGTGTGTATTTTGAATTTTATATTATGTACATGTATATATTATATATATGTCATGAAGGCCGCATGGGAGATTGACATTTGCCAAAAGCGCACTTTCTTTGATTTAGTATTTATTATTATGGCTATTTTCATTATGGCATATTTTACTATCATTATTGTTATCGTCATCATTATTATCAATATTTTACCGCCACTGCTAGCATATCGCCTGATTTACCCTTTCATGGTCAAATTTATATTGAAGTTACTACAGTGGAGAATCTGTTATTCTTTCCCGTTTTAAACGCAAATGTACGCAAACGCAAAGCACTAAAACGTAGAAAAGAACATCTTTTGGACAATTCTGATAATTCATGTTTATCTTGGTGGCAAACAGTTTGGAGCCTGATCAGACGCCGGGTTACACGGCGTCTGATCTGGCTCCAAACTGTTTGCACTGCAAATAATAGTTTAGCGTAAACGCGTTTATTGGGAAAGAATAACGTTTTCTCCCTTCACCGCCATATTGTCGTCTACTTCAACATTGCAATATGGTTTCAAAATTAGATTTCAGGCAGTATCACTAACGTTATTTCATAAGTGGCAAACAGGTTTGATCTTGATCAGACGCCGCATAACGCGGCGTCTGATCAGGACCATAACTGTTTGCAAATGCGCTTTATGAAGTCATTGAGTGTTAAAGAGTTAACAAGTACCGTCTGCCTTTTGTTTTTTAAATTCAAATACTAGTCGAGGGGAGCATCAAACAGTTACTTGGCGTCTGATCATGATTAGAATCGTCTGCGGGTGCAGGTCAAGTAATTTACAGAAAGTTCAGGCAAGTCTAAGCTCGTTCTGCATGAGGTTTGTGATTGGTCAGATTTGAGCAAAACTTAAGAACGATCTCAGCCTCATCTCAAACGAGTTGAAAGGCCTAGTTGAATTAATCCGAACTTCATTTTCAGTAAAACCTCCCTATTACGACACTGAATTGTGTTAATTATTAGTTGGTTACCCACATGTGACTGCCTAAAGCAATGTAATAGTGAAACAGAGAGCTCCTATAGGAGCTTTTCTGTTTTGCTGTCACATTGTTTTAAGCTGTCACCTGTCCTTTATACAATCAATTCGCCTTCGTTTAAGTGGTCGTAATAGAACGGTTATACTGTTCTTTACAGTGCGGAAGGGGTTACTTTTCAGCGTGTCTATTCCAGCAACCTTATACATGTAGCCATTGCAAACAGTTTGGAGCCTGGTACAGTGGAGAATCTGTTATTCTTTCCCGTTTAAACGCAAACGTACGCAAACGCAAAGCACTAAAACGTAGAAAAGAACAACTTTTGGACAATTCTGATAATTCTTGTTTATCTTGGTGGCAAACAGTTTGGAGCCTGATCAGACGCCGGGTTACCCGGCGTCTGATCTGGCTCCAAACTGTTCGCACTGCAAATAGTAGTTTTAGCGTAAACGCGTTTATTGGGAAAGAATAACAGATTCTCCACTGTAAAGCCTCAGGTAACATGGCATTTAACCGGACTAGAAATTGTTTGCTACTAAGAAAGAACAGCGGTCCGTTTCATAAAACTTCTTACGACAAATATTGTCGTAAGTCATATTATAAAAGTCTCATTTTTTATTTATTTCTCTATCTAATCCTGTCTTTAGAATCGTCTTCTCAAGACAGGTATAGAGAAATCTGAAATTATATGTATTTTAAAGATTTGACTTACGATTGTTTCTGCCGTACACAGTTTTATGAAACCCCTTCACACATCTTTCAATTTTATATTCATTTTCTACATTTTATTGTAATTTGTTTGTATTTGCGCTTAACCCTTTACCTGGTAGCCTATTTCTTATACTTAAGATAGGTGACTACTTAAAGCAGGTTGAAAGTAAAGCAGAATGCGCCTTAGGGCGCATTCTGCTTCACTTTCAGCCTGCTTTAAGCTTTCATGTACTATAATATAGAAAATATTCCTTAAAATACATATTCATTACTGATTAAATTGGAACTATTTTCTTCAGCGGATGAATAAATCATAGCCGCTAAAAGGCGCTTCTATTTGGGAAAGGGTTAAACGGGAAAGAATAACATCTTCTCCACTGTATACATGACCTAATACATAATCATTACATTTTGAGGCATATGTCTTTATTGTTATTGTCAAGTTATTTTTGTATATTTGCAATTAATAAAATATTACAGGGTTTTTCATGTTTGCATTTAACACAATTCAAATTCAATATTTGAATATTGTTTGGTTGTGGTTTGGTCTTTTTACCGAACCTTTAGATGATGTGCCTTTATTAACCAAAACGAAATAATAAAAATTAGTTTTTGGTTATGTCTTCTAGAGTAAATCTAATTCCAAACAGAAATGACTCTTTTACCCCATAATAAACGTATGCTAAAACCCTTTTACCCTCAATGGCGCTTAAAAGCGCGTTTGCAAACAGTTTGGATCCTAATCAGACGCCGCGTATAACGCAGCATCTGATCAGGATCCAAACTGTTTGAACCTCGTGTTGAAATTGTGTCCGTCATACTGCCTTAAAATTAATTTTGAAACGATATTGCAGAAAACAATATTGAAGCAAACGACACTATAGCGGTTTATTACAATGTGTTGTTAATTGACAACCAATGAAGATCCAGATCAAAGTGTTCCTAAAGGAATACTTTTCACAGGTACACTGTATAGGACTCATCGTTATGGTTAAATTGGTTAAAAATTGAGACTTAACCCATTACCCCATAAATACGCCTTTTTACGCCTCTAATTTATCCCTTCACTGAAGATTTTTTTTCCAATTTGTACAGTTGTGAATAATCAACATTAGGAATAATTTCTATATTCTAGCAGCTGGTAGCTTAAAACAGGGTTATGGCACATTCTGCTTTACTTTCAACCTGCATTAAGTGGTCCCCTATCTTCAATACTAGAGACGGGCTATGGGGTAAAGGGTTAAACAAAACAATATACAAAGTAATACAGAAATTGTAAGTTTTGTAAATGCTGACAATTTATTTAATCTTACAGTGGAGAATCTGTTATTCTTTCCCGTTTAAACGCAAACGTACGCAAACGCAAAGCACTAAAACGTAGAAAATGTCAATTTTTAGATATTTCTTACAATTCATGTTTATCTTGGTTGCAAACAGATTGGAGCCTGATCAGACGCCGGGTTACCCACGTCTGATCTGGCTCCAAACTGTTTGTATTGGAAATAATAGTTTCAGCGTAAACGCGTTTATTGGGAAAGAATAACAGATTCTCCACTGTAGTAGCAAACAGTTACTCGGCGTGTGATCTGGCTCCAAATGGTTTACAAATAACACCCGCCCCGCATATTAAAAACAGCAGTGGAAAAGACAATATTCTGTCCCATTTAAACCAAACTTAACACACACACAATGCAATAAAATGCAGAAAATAACATTTTTGGGAACTTCTTATTTATTTATTTTTATCTAAATGCCAAACAGGTTGGAGCCAAATCAGAAACCGGGTAATCCGGTGTCTGATCTGGCTCCAAACTGTTTGCAAAGGAATTTTTTTTTTAGCATAAACGCCTTTTATTGGTAAAGAATAACGGCTTTTCCCGCTAATGGTATGTCTCCACAACACCCTAATCATCTTTTCGAGAAGAAGTCACAACATAGGGTTTGGTTGAAAGACATAAGGACCATTTGGAGAGGGTCTTTCATTTTAAAGATTTTGAAAACTTTTAAACCAACTTTTAGGTAATATAGTTTAAGGGTAGAGGCAGGGATAGGGTCAGTATAAACAAATACCGGAATTGAGAAACACGAAACAATGCATTGTAAAGTTAATGAAAGTTCAATCAATATTCTATACCAGGTTGGACACACCAGACTTAAAAAACAGACAAATACTTAGAATAGCTCTAGTTCTAATAGGTTCTGCAACAGTGACATAGATCTAGATCCTCTAGCTAGTTCTAACCCTGAATGCCTTAAGTTTACTTAACTCTTTGAACCCTAGTCACGCATATAAGCGTCCTATGCAAACAATGTACCTGTGAGAAGTACACTTGTCAAATGCAAACAGTGTAAACCCTGATCAGAGGGCTCCTCAAGGAACCCTCTGATCAGGGTCTACACTGTTTGTCATTTTGACATATATTGTAAAAATCAACCCTCAAAAGTAAAAAATGAACTAGACTAAATTGAAAACTAGAATTGTCCATTTGAGGTTTCAGGGAGGAAAGGGTTAAAGAATACGGAAATAAAGAAAATGCGTTTGTTCATGTGATGGGACTTCCTGATCTGAATGTCTTAAAATGCAAGTTTAGAGACTTGGAAGTTTGACCCAGAAATCTGAGTTCGGAAATCGCAGACGTGCCGGAAATGGAATTGGAAGTGGAAGTGCTGAAACGCTCATCTTCACTCATATTTATAGCCAGAATACTTTGAACGTAAAGCGGCTCCTTTTATCAACTAGGAATCCAAAGATACCGTCATGTGACGATATTGATCAATCAATATCAAGAACGGAAAACCTAGTACAAATATATTTTGGTGTGTCCTGTCAAATATGACAAAAACAACAATAGATGTAAATGAGTTAGCTTAGTTCTTAGGGCAATAAAATATGTTTAAACTAAAGCTTAGTTCCCAAAGGTAATACAAGTTTCAACTGTACATTGTGTTAAATTACTACGCTATACTCTACCTATCCTAGCCAATGCCTACTCTACAACTACCTACTCTGCCACTACCAACACCTACTCTACCACAACCTTATATATACCATTACCACAATCTACACTACATCTGCCCTACCACTACCTTCTGTAACTCTACCTACCACTATCTACTCTACCTCTACCTACTCTTCCATAATTTACCTCAAACTACTATCACCTACCACTATCTGATCTAATCTAACCTACCCCTTACCACTATCTACTCTACCTCTGTCTACTCTAACTCTACCACTATCTACTCTACCCTACCACTACCACTATTTACTCCCAGCCTAACCATTATCTACGAGGTCCTACCACTATTACCCCTGGGCAACAGGAGTAATGCACAGATAAGGCAAATACAACACCAATGTAAACAAATGCAAAGGCGTTGTTGACTCCTGAATGGGTGTCAGTTCAAAGAAGGCATTGTGCCAAACAATGAAATTAACCTTAAATATATTACAGTCCTTATATACGATCATATCTTTACTTTCAACAAGGTTCTACAGAGTATGAAAAGTTTCGAAGCAAACGCAGCTTTATAAGCGTACTTTGGCTCAATTAGATTAACCACTGTTTGCGATAAATCAGTTTGGATATAAACATTTGTGTGTTTTTACCCTAGCCCCTCTAATTAGATTAATATTAATAAAATCTAAATGAGTCTCAATAGTTTTCATTCCTTTTGCCAGCATTAGCCTGATTAGCATATGAAAAAGGGCGTTATACCCCCCAGGCCGTATGACCGTTAAGTTATCGTTCATGTGTAGCTATTGGTGTCTAACCTAATACATGTATAGCATTTTAGAACATCGTCCGCTTCAACATAGTCATCAGCCTGCGTCATAAATCATTAATGAGGGAAAGCTCAATACAGTTCGATCATGATCAGGCTCCATGCTTATAAAGCGTTCCAGAGGTATTGAAATCGTTCTCAAGCTAGATACATTCTGCTCGAATCTAACCAATCAAAAGCTTGAGACCGATCACAGACTCATATTAAATGCTTTACAAGCATAGGTCCGGCTGCTCCAAACTGGTTGCAAAAACAATAGAGAATACACTATAATTTCCCAACAAATGCTAACATATTTATTTCCATTACAAACAATCTGAAGCCACATCAGACATCAGACATCAGGCTCAAAACTGTTTGCCACTCAGATAAAAATGAATACTCAGAAAAACTGTCATGTTTGCATTTATTGCTTAATTGCTTAGAGCTTATGTTTCGTTTCGTTTCGTTTCGTATTAGTACTCAAGTCTAGTATGATAAAGTTTGAATCTAAGAAATATATAAGCCGTGTCATGAGAAAACCTGTATGATGCTTACTACCAAACAATTGTGAGCTTCATAACTATGTATTATTATGTTGTTTCACATTATCCATTTTGTGTGAAGAGAAACTATGTTACTGGAAGACGGTTTGGATCCTGATCAGAGGCTGCGCTACTCAGAACCGGACCTAATCATAATTGCAAATGCTAGTGACTAAGTAAGATATTGAATCAACACATTTAGCCATAGCGACGAGTATACACTTCATGAACAATGCATATACCTATCAAGAGTACACTTGTCCTATGCAAACAGTGTAGACCCTGATCAGATTAGGAGCCCGCTGGCCAGAGTCAACACTGTTTGTTATTTTCTAAAATATTGTTAAAAACCACCATAATTATTTAAAAATGGACTAAATTTAATTGTAAACTGGAATTGTCCATTTAAAGTTTCAGGGATGATTGGGTTAATCCTTTTTATCCACAAAACAACTTAGAGCATTTCTACCCGCTCCTCGAGGTAAGTACAGGTGAAGTACTCCTTCCCTATAACGGCCCATTTGAACAACGATTCCCTCCTAACAACAATGCTTGCCATTGTTCCCCAGCGAGTCCTCACTACAAAAGTCCTTCGAACAACGATTCCCTCCTCACAACAACGTGTTCAGCTAATATCCAGTTCTCCCTCCCTACAACGACCCTTTAACAATGATTCCCTCCTTACAACAATGTTTGCCGCTGTTCCCCAGTGCTCCCTCCCTACAACAACCGTTTGAACAACGTTTCCCTTCTTACAACAATGCTTTCGCTGATACCGAGTGATCCCTCCCTACAACAGCCCTTTTAACAACGATTCCCGACTTACAACAATGTTTGCCGCTGTTCCCTAGAATAACGTTTCCCTTCTTATAACAATGCTTTCGCTGATACCGAGTGATCCCTCCCTACAACAGCCCTTTTAACAACGATTCCCGACATACAACAATGTTTACCACTGTTCCCTAGAATAACGTTTCCCTTCTTATAACAATGCTTGCGCTGATACCCAGTGATCCCTCCCTACAACAGCCCTTTTAACAACGATTCCCGACATACAACAATGTTTACCACTGTTCCCTAGAATAACGTTTCCCTTCTTACAACAATGCTTGCGCTGATACCCAGTGATCCCTCCCTACAACAGCCCTTTTAACAACGATTCCCGACTTACAACAATGTTTGCCGCTGATCCCCAGTGATCCCTTCCTGCAACAACCGTTTGAACAACGTTTCCCTCCTTACAACAATGTTTTCCGCTGTTCCCCAGTGATCCCTCCCTACAACAGCCCTTTTAACAACGATTCCCGACTTACAACAATGTTTACCACTGTTCCCTAGAACAACTATTCCCTCCTTACAACAATGCTTGCCGCTGTTCCCCCAGTGATCCCTTACTTCAACGGCCCTTTGAACAACGATTTCCTCCTTACAACAATGCTTACCGCTGTTCACCAGAACAACGATTCCCTCCTTACACAATGTTTGCCGCTTTTCCCCAGTGATCCCTTCTTACAAAAGCCACTTTAACAACGTTTTCCCCCTTACAACAATGCCTGTCGCTTTTCCCTTGTGATCCCTCCCTACAACGGTCCTTTGAACAACGTTTCCCTCCTTACAACAATGCTTGCCGCTGTTCCCCAGTGCCCCCTCCCTACAACGGTACTTTGAACAACGTTTCCCTCCTTACAACAATGCTTGCCGCTGTTCCCCAGTGCCCCCTCCCTACAACGGCCCCTTGGACAACGTTTTCCCCCCCTTACAACAATGCCTGTCGCTTTTCCCTTGTGATCCCTCCCTACAACGGTACTTTGAACAACGTTTCCCTCCTTACAACAATGCTTGCCGCTGTTCCCCAGTGCCCCCTCCCTACAACGGCCCCTTGGACAACGTTTTCCCCCCCTTACAACAATGCCTGTCGCTTTTCCCTTGTGATCCCTCCCTACAACGGCCCTGTGAACAACGATTCCCTCCATACAACAATGCTTGCCGCTGTTCCCCAGTGCCCCCTCCCTACAACGGTCCTTTGAACAATGTTTCCCTCCATACAACAATGCTTGCCGCTGTTCCCCAGTGCCCCCTCCCTACAACGGCCCCTTGGACAACGTTTTCCCCCCTTACAACAATGCCTGTCGCTTTTCCCTTGTGATCCCTCCCTACAACGGCCCTTTGAACAACGATTCCCTCCATACAACAATGCTTGCCGCTGTTCCCCAGTGCCCCCTCCCTACAACGGTCCTTTGAACAACGTTTCCCTCCTTACACAACAATGCTTGCCGCTGTTCCCCAGTGCCCCCTCCTTACAACGGCCCCTTGGACAACGTTTCCCTCCTTACAACAATGCTTGCCGCTGTTCCCCAGTGCTCCCTCCCCACAATGGCCCTCTGAACAATGATTCCCTCCTTACAACAATGATTGCCGCTGTTCCCCAGAGCTCCCTTCCCACAATGGCCCTCTGAACAACGTTTCCCTCCTTACAACAATGCTTGCTGCTGTTCCCCAGTGCTCCCTCCCCACAATGGCCCTCTGAACAACGTTTCCCTCCTTACAACAATGCTTGCCGCTGTTCCCCAGTGCTCCCTCCCCACAATGGCCCTCTGAACAATGATTCCCTCCTCACAACAATGCTTGCCGCTGTTCCCCAGTGCTCCCTCCCCACAATGGCCCTCTGAACAATGATTCCCTCCTTACAACAATGCTTGCCGCTGTTTCACAGTGCTTCCACCCTACAACGGTCCTTTGAACAATGATTCCCTCCTTACAACAATGCTTGCCGCTGTTCCCCAGTGCTCCCTCCCCACAATGGCCCTCTGAACAACGTTTCCCTCCTTACAACAATGCTTGCTGCTGTTCCTCAGTGCTCCCTCCCTACAATGGCCCTCTGAACAACGTTTCCCTCCTTACAACAATGCTTGCCGCTGTTCCCCAGTGCTCCCTCCCCACAATGGCCCCCTGAACAATGATTCCCTCCTTACAACTATGCTTGCCGCTGTTCCCCAGTGCTCCCTCCCCACAATGGCCCTCTGAACAACGTTTCCCTCCTTACAACAATGCTTGCCGCTGTTTCACAGTGCTTCCACCCTACAACGGTCCTTTGAACAATGATTCCCTCCTTACAACACTGCTTGCCGCTGTTCCCCAGTGCTCCCTCCCCACAATGGCCCTCTGAACAACGTTTCCCTCCATACAACAATGCTTGCCGCTGTTTCACAGTGCTTCCTCCCTACAACGGTCCTTTGAACAATGATTCCATCCTTACAACAATGCTTGCCGCTGTTCCCCAGTGCTCCCTCCCCACAATGGCCCTCTGAACAACGTTTCCCTCCTTACAACAATGCTTGCCGCTGTTTCACAGTGCTTCCTCCCTACAACGGTCCTTTGAACAACGTTTTCCTTCTTACAACAATGCTTGCCGCTTGTCCCCAGTGATCCCTTCGTACAACGGCCATTTGAACACCGATTCCCTCCTACAATGCCGTCTCTCATTTGTTGTTGTTGTAGAGAGGGAGCACTGTACGACACATGGATATTCAATTAGTGTATTGAATACAGATGTCAGTACAAGTTAACTCTTTCCTCCCTGAAACTTCAAATGGACAATCCCAGTTTCCATTTTAGTCTAGTCCATTTCTGACTTTTAAGGGTTGTTTTTGTCAATGTTTTGCATTTTGACAAACAGTGATGACCCAGATCAGAGGGCTCCTTAAGGAGCCCTCTGATCTGGGTCTTCACTGTTTGCATAGGACAAGTGCACTTTTAACATGTATACTATTTGAAAAGAACGCCTATATGCGGGACTAGGGCTCAAAGGGTTAACGTAGCTAGACTCAAACTTGAATTTTGACTGTAACGTTGGCTAAATACAGGGCTCCCTCTCTACAACGACACCCAATTCGGGACAAAGATTGTGTATATTGCTCGTATGGAGTTGCTATAGAGGGAAATCGGCTTAAATTTGCAAACAGCTTGAATCCAAGCTATTTGTAACTCGTCATTATATTTTCATCTTTCAAAATGTCCAATATGTAACTTTGAGAAAAACAGCAGACGTCAATTTTAAGTCGACGATTTTGCAACAGTGCAAACGTTATACATAATTGTCTGATTTGGTGAACAGCGACAAAGGTCGTTGTAAGGATGGGTTTGTTGTTCGGAGGGCCGTTGTAGGGAGGGAGCACTGTATACCATCAAACCTGGATGGTGCGGCAATTGCCTGAAGAGTGTACTTCTCTCTACAGACAACTGGCTCCGAGGTTATAAAGCGGAGTGTGTTTCAAAGCATTTGATTGGTCAGATTTGAGCTTAGGCTCAAATCTGACCAATGAAATGCTTGGAAACGAGTTTAGACTCAAGTCAAAAGCTTTATAACCTCGGAGCCAGACATATTACAGTTGGTGTGTTTTTGTTGTTGATATAGAAGTTTAAATAGCTTTAACAATAGTTCATACATATCGCGACTCCAAGAGACAAGTTACCAGATCAACACCTCATTTACATCGATATAAAAGTACATCTATGAGGTAACCGTATTGATCTAGAAATTTGAACCCTGGCCAGAATACCAGATATCAATGGAATCACTGAAAAGGTTACAGTGGAGAATCTGTTATTCTTTCCCAATAAACGCGTTTACGCTAAAACTATTATTTGCAGTGGAAACAGTTTGGAGCCAGATCAGACGCCGGGTAACCCGGCGTCTGATCAGGCTCCAAACTGTTTGCCACCAAGATAAACAAAAATTATCAGACTTGTCCAAAAGTTGTTCTTTTCTACGTTTTAGTGCTTTGCGTTTGCGTACGTTTGCGTTTAAACGGGAAAGAATAACAGATTCTCCACTGTACACCTTTTGGCAGCCTTCTACTGTATCATTCCGGGCTATGGCAGTGGTCCCCATTCTTTTCTCCCAGTTGATCAAGCTGGCATGCCCGGGAACTAAACCGGGTGATACATATTGCAGAGGAATGGTAAATCGGAAAGCTCTTGTATTAGCTTTCTGCTTTATCATTGTGACATTGCCCGACATTTGCAAGTAGACGTCAGACCTATGATGAATTCCGAAATACGTGACCTGAAATTAAACATGCTGTTACAGATGAAAAACGTTATATTTTCTTAATAAGTGCGTTTATGATATTTACTAATTACGTCCACTGCAAAGACTGGAGCAAGATCAGACGACAGATTACCCGGTATCTGATCATGCCCTAAACTGTTTGTCGCCAAGATTTTAAAAAAAATCCCGATAAATTTAAAACCAAAATGTATATTTTCTACATTTTTATTTCAATGCGTTTGCGTTTCGTATGCGTTTAAGCGGGAATGAATAACGTCTTCTCCACTGTATATAGAGTATAGACGGTGGGAAAACTTAAAAACGCAGTGGGTGGCAAATACCAACCGTGAACAAGAGTACACGATTCCATACCAATGAAGTTACAGTAGAGAAGACGGTATTCTTTCCCGTTTAAACGTAAAACTAAAAAGCAAACGAAATGCAATAAAATATAGACAATCACATTACAATCGTTTGAAATATCTTACGATTTCTTTTTATATGAGTGACAAGCAGTTTGGAGCCAGATCAGACGCCGGGTTACCCGGCGTCTGATATGGCTCCAGACTGCTTGCCATGGTCATTCTAGGTTTTGCGTTTGGCATTAATTTGGAATGAATACCGTCTTCTCTATTGAATGTACCTAAATTCTGACTTCGGATTAAGTTAAACCCAGTCAAATAACCCGTGCACGCATAAACCTTACATATATAAAAGAGGCAAACCCACTGAGTTTCTGTTCAATCATTTCGATAATATTTTGATTTTGTATACCCGGATTAAGTAATCTATTAATTTCTTTTCATATATTCTTCATACCAAATTTGATAAATAAATCTATTAAAGACGATAGCCTTTTAGACTGTTTTTGGCTGCTTTAAAGCAAAGCCACGGGGTAAATACACTATGTCTATTTACTTCGCGGCAAGACGAAACTAAAACAAACCGCAAAATTGGAGTTTTCTGTTTTACTATCATCCTGCTTTAATAGGCCATATGTCGTTAAGATCAAAAGCGAGTGTTTTATCATTTGTCGTTATGGTTCATGTATTGTATACAGTACTCCATCTCTACAGCAACGCCCAATCGGAGAAAATTGGTTTACATTAGCAAACAGCACAAATCCAGATCAGATGTAACGTGGCGTCACTCGTAATTATGTTCTTTTGTCAAAATGTCCATTATGTAAAATTGAGAAAAACAACAGACGACAATTTTAAGCAGAGGATATTGCTGCATTGAAAGCGTTAGGCAAACTTGTCTTGTATGGGGAACAGTCGTCAAGGGTCGTTGCAAGGACGGGAACGTTGTTCGGAGGGCCGTTGTAGTGAGGGAGCACTGTACATGTATATGTACACATTTACGTATGATGTATCCGACTTTTAGCGCTCTTACCGTCAAATTTAGCCATTGATCACTTCAATGATGTTATATACTAGATTTACTCAAAGTTTGCTAAGCACCAAATGTAAAACCATAGAAACCAATGCATTAAACCTATTACTTTCTAACTTTCCACCGTTTTGTTCATTTTTTTTTTAAATCAGGAGTTGTAGCTAGAGGTCTACAATACTGAATTGTTATTGTAAGTATAGTTCCAACACGTATTTCATGTTTCGTTTCGTAAGAAGTACTTGAAAGTGGATGTTACCTTTTTTCTGCTCTTGGTATTTATGTTAACCCTTTACCTCATAGCCTGTTTCTAGTTTTGAAAAACAGCTGACCACTTTAAGCAGGTTGAAAGTAAAGCAGAATGTGCCTTTCAGCCTGCTTTAAGCTAAAATCTGCTAGGCTATTTAGAATATTTGTAATGGTTTTTGTCCATGAGGGTATAAACTGGAACTATTTTCTTCAGCGGAGGAATAAATAAAATGCGCTAAAAGCCGCTTCCATAGGAGAAATGGTTAACTGTTCCTTAACTGTAGTCGATCCTGTTGTAACTGTGTCCATTTATACTTCTTTCGTTTCGTAAGAAGTATTCTATTGGGAAGCCCGCACTTACAAATGCAAACAGATTCTACCCGGATCAGTCACCGAGCGAATTGGCGTCTGACCTGAACTGAAACTGTTGTATTTACCATGTATTCTATTATACTTAACCATTAATTTTAAGCAGTCGCTATGCAAATAAATGTAATTGATACTACTGAAATAAGTTGCAACATGCATTTCTTGTTTCGTGACGCAAGATGCACTTTAACTCCATAGCCAGTAGATGATCACTTGTAGCGGGTTGAAATTAATGCAGAATGCACCTCAATGTGCACTTGCTTTTCTTTCAGTCTGCTTTAAGGTACCATCTGCTGGAAAAAAGGTAATAATTCTTATCATAACTAGTCATAACTGTATAAAATGGGATTAGTTTCTCAATGGATAAAAGTAAGATTAAAGATGCAAAAGGCGTATTCAGGGTGTAAGTGGGTTGATGGGGTATGGATACTTGGGTATCATTGTTGTTATTATTACACATGTATTATATTATCTCACGTTATTGTAACATTGTGCACTTCTGTATATATGTTTGACAAAAATGCTCTCCTTAACCCTTTACCCCATAAAAGCGACTTTTAGCGAATCTGATTTATTCATCCGCTGAAGAAAATAGTTCCAATTTAATAATTTAATATATATTATAGGGAAAATTTTCAATATATTCTAGCACAGGATAGCTTAAAGCAGGCTGAAAGTAAACAGAATGCGCCTTAAGCGCATTCTGCTTTACTTTCAACCTGCTTTAAGTAGTAACCTATTTTCAATTCTAGAAATAGGCTATCAGGTAAAGGGTTAAAGGGACTCGCAACCGGATGGTGTACTTGTCAAAATAAAATAAAATACTCAAATAAAAGTAAATTTGTGGCATTATTTGGCTTTTGACATTAAAAAAATATGATCAGTCCAAAAAACGTCTCAAGAATCGTCACCGAATCTTAATTTTTTAGATATTTTCCATCGTTTTTCCATAGCGTTAGCTAACGGTATAGTTGTTGTTGTTGCTTCTCTACACGGGCTCAGACATAAACACGAGCCGACTTACGAAGTTGTATGCACTTTCGATCGCTACACATTGAAATACGTTAAATCGATCCGAGATAAACGGATAGTTCCGTGGTCCATTGGTCTAAGCGGTTTCCCCTATTTTGCCTTCTGTCCGCCAATGCCGGGCCCCGGGTTCGAATCCCACCAGAGACCAATATTTTTTTTTATTGAAATACATTTTTTTAAACAGAATTTCTTATCCTAAACTAATTCTTTACCATTTATATAAGCGTTTGACACATATTTACAAATTACTATTTTTAATGCACCATCTGGTTGCGAGTCGCTTTAATGGAGGAAATAAAGATATGAATGAATGCATGAATTTACAATTCAATAATGGGTACAATTAAACATCGAAAGGTAAAACATCTCTAAGAACATTTAAATGTAGAATTCAATGGATTTGAAAAGTTAGGTGAAATCTTAGAAATTTCACAATTTGATAATTTCCTCGGATTTCGCCTACAGGACGTGAACTAATGTAAAATTTATCTGAATCTAGAAAATAAACCCTTGGCCAAAACATCTCCATCTTTGAAGGAATCGAACAAAAATGTTGGAGGTTATGCGATGAGAAAGTGATAGGATCAATGCATTGGTAACCTATGGCGGTTTTACCCTTGGTGCTTAGCAAACTTTGAGTAATATATTATCGTCTGCGTTCCTAAACTATTATTTCAAAGTAAGATTTAACCAATTACCCCCATAACCTGTTTCTAGTTTTGAAGGCGACTGACCACTTAAAACAGGTTGAAAGTAAAGCAGAATGCGCCTTAAGGCGCATTCTGCTTTACTTTCAGCCTACCTTAAACTACTATCTACTTAGTCTGATTACTTCCCCTGACACAACGTGAATAATCGAAGTTATGTGAGGCAGGGAACCAGACTACAATCTACTAGGATAAAGAAAATGTTATATACAGTACATATTCATGACTGTATAAAGTGGAACTAGCTCCTGTGACCTAGATATGCAACAAACCGGAACCATATTTACAATATTGGTTAAGGGCTTCTAGAAGTGTCACCATGCCAAATATCAAAGCTCTGGCCATATTAGTTTCAGGGGCGGGGTCATTTTTTACCCCAGGGACATAATTTGAACATTCTTGATAGAGGACCTAAAGACGATGCTTTGTGCCAAATATCTAAGCTCAGGGTACTGTGGTTTCAGACAAGAAGATTTTTTAAACTTTCATTGAAAAAATCTATTTTTAGCTCCTGTGACCTAGATATGCAACGGACCGAAACTATTTGAACAGCTTTCAAAGAGAACCATACAAGGATTATTCCTGCCAAGTTTGGTAAAAATCAATCCAGTAGTTTCGGAGGAGAAGTCGTTTAAAGAAATTGTTGACGACGAACGAATGAACGGACGGACGGACGACGCACGAACGACGACGGACGCCGGACACATCTAACTATCAAAATAGCTCACCTTGGCACTACGTGCCAGGTGAGCTAAAACCGGGTTGAGAAATATCTGTTTGAATATTACGTGGAATGTGGCCAACTGTATATATACGAACACGATGTCAGTCGTTGATGGCGATGAAAGGGTTAAAAAGGTGACATTAAGTGTGTTACACGTACATGTATAAGTATATTCAATAAATATAGCTCATACATAAAGGACGCATGTGGGATTAAAACGCCTTTAAGATGCCGAGCTCATCATGAACAGATATTTGAAACGAATCTGCCTTGGACCTTTTGTCGTATTCGTTTTGCCTATATCAGAAT
Source organism: Gari tellinella (assembly GCA_922989275.2). Classification (NCBI taxonomy): domain Eukaryota; kingdom Metazoa; phylum Mollusca; class Bivalvia; order Cardiida; family Psammobiidae; genus Gari; species Gari tellinella. The sequence continues at coordinate 34,976,259 of OV277872.1, forward strand.
GTGATCATGTGGATAAGCTCGAGTGTTCTACTACAGAACGAACTGTGCCTGCACAAACAGATAAGTTAAAATTATTAAGCGTGTTACAGGTATAAGTATTTTCAATTAATATAACTCATACTAAAAGGGCGCATGTGGGATTAAAACGCCTTTAAGATGCCGAGCTCATGATGACTGGAATTTGGAAACGAATCTGCCTTGGCTTGTGTCCTATTTGTTTTGCATAATTTATATCAAAATGCGATCGTGGATAAGCTTGATTGTTCTTCTACATAACGAACTACAGAAAATATGATTTAAAATTATTGCAGGCGATTTCACTGAAGTGGTGTTTATAAATCGTTGAACCTTTTACTCCATAGATACATATTTTTATCCTTTGATTTATTCTTCAACTGAAGAAAATGGTTCTTATTTAGACAGCCATATATATATGTATCATAACAAAAAGTACCTATATTTTAGCAGATGGTAGCTTAAAGTAGGCTTAAAGTACAGCAGAATGCGCCTTAAGGCGCATTCTGCTTTACTTTCAACCTGCGTTTAAGTGTCACTTGGATTCAATACTAGCAATAGGCTATTGGGTAAAGGATTATTGAATATGCAAATTTCTAGCTGAGTGGTCGTGTTTGCTTTCATTTGTCTCCCTAGGTTACATAGAAACAAAATTTGAGGCCCATACGTCTGCCGCATGCTGACATTGGACACAACAGCCTGCCAATACGCCTACTCCGGGTCAGGGGTCAATCTTAAGGGCAATGAACAACGAATAGGCTCTCCTATATCATTTATAAAAAAGGTAAAATGATAAACTTTTACAGCCTACATGTAGCAAGATGCAACTCTATGTTTTCCACAAATAAACATTCATGCACAACTGATAAATGAAGAAACACAAATGGCATGTGTAATATAAGAAAGTATGTCGACTTCAATGACTTGGCTGGTGTAATGTTACACACAGGGCTGCCATTTCTCCGGATTTTTCTTAAATCTTCGGATTTTTTTCTAGAACATGGTAGCTTAAAGCTGGCCATAAGGCGCATTCTGCTTTACTTCAAGTCTGCTTTAAGTAGTCACGTGTCAACAAAACTAGAAACATGCTATGGGGTAAAGGTACGATTCGTAAATTCGCATTTGAAAAATGCAAATTTGGAAATCTTAGGATTGTTCATGTCATCTTATGGCAGCCCTGTTACCTGTTGAAAGAAGCACCGGCTAAAACCCATATGATTTCTACATAACGCCATTCCAGGATTACAGAAATTCTATCTATTCTCTAAATAAACATGTATTACACCAAAGGCACGAAACAGTGAATGTATATTGACAAAAAGTTTTAAAGGAAAATCCTTTGGTGGACTACTTTCGATGGACCATGAGAGCACTTCCGGTCTATTAAAATAACCAAGAACAACTCGATATACGTATGTATGTATACGCATATTTATTCCTTTGTCCAATACAAAAATAGATAAGGTTTCTCCCTCGCCATCTTGAAATGCAACGAAAGTGGCTTGATTCTTTTTCGACCCGGCTTTTGAGATATGCAAACGCGTCAGTGATGTAAACCAAAACTGTATATACTATGTGAACATAGGACAAAAGCAGGGGTTTAAAGAGACTCTAAACCAAAAGGTACACTTGCAAAAAAGGAGAAGGATATACAGTGTTCCCTCTCTACAACGGCCCTCCGAACAACGACTCCCTCCTTACAACGACACTTGACGCTGTTCCCCAAACAAGACAATTATATGTCTAAAACTTTCATTTCTGAAATATCGCCTGCTTGAAATTGTCGTCTGCTGTTTTTCCGAAAGTCACACATTAGTAATTTTGACAGAAAAAAAACATAATGACGAGTGACAAACAACTTGAATCCAGATCAGGGCATATCTTGTTTGGCATTCTCCGCACGGTTTCCCGATCCAACTTATTGTTGTTTTATATAGATGGTCATGGTGTTTTTTATAGTATGTTATAGTCAACTGAATCATCACTCGGCATTTTCCGTCAGGTACCACGAAAAAACCCGAAAGATACCGAGTGAAATTTCGATTTTATATTTGAATCAAATACATGAAGTATTATATAAGGGCAGCGCCAAAATCTGCCTATTACGGCTTTTAAAGGTATCGCGGCCTTTAAAGATGTTAAACGACATGTGACTGCTTAAAGCTGTAGAAATGAACACTCGAACTCACTTACGTCGAACTAACCCATATTTCGAAGTTGATCTTTACAATACGATTATACAGTTATCCCTCTCTACAACGACACCCAACGGGAGACCCAGAGTGTGTGTGTTGTTCGGCGGGAGTCGTTATAGGGAGGGGGAAATTAATACTTGACTTACATTTGCAAACAGCTTGAATCCAGATCAGACAGCGCCGCGTAACTCGGCGTCTGGTCTGTATTCAAGCTGTTTGTCATTCGTCATTATATTTATTTTATCGAAATGTCCACTTATATGTAACTTTGAGAAAAAACAGCAGACGACAGTTTTAAGCAGTAGTACAAGCGTTAGACATATGTCATGTTTAGGGAACTGCGGGAAGGGTCGTTGTAAGAAGGGAGTCGTTGTTGGAGGGCAATTGTAAGGTGGGAGCACTGTATGTTCGATTTAAGCGATCTCGAACTATCGAAAGACAGCTGAAGTCATACGGAAAGGTTCGACATAAGGGAGTTCGAGTTTTCGAAGTTCACTGTACCATGCTCCTGCTTCAAACTGTTTTCACCCTTACACTGCCGTGACGTCATCTGATTTAAGCAATTGTCGTCTGCTTTTATTTTTCAAATTAATATTTTATACAATTTGATCAAGAAATATTGATATAGATCTAGTGTCAAACAATTTGGATCCTGATCAGACGCCGCGTCACGCGGCGTCTGATCAGGATCTAAACTGTTTGCAAATAATAACTGTAGTCGGGGAAATGTACTGAAGGGGTTAAAACGCGTAAAGAATTCTTATTTCAAGCAGTACAGTTTAAACATGTTTTATTTTCAATATGTACATGAAAATGGGGTTTGGTCAGAAATTCTAAGAACATTAATGTTGACCCTTCCCCTATGGAATGGTATACTATTTACAAACAAAACATGAACAACGGCTAGTCATTAATTTGAATTGTACATCACTGTATATGTTACAGTCAATCTGTCATTTCACGTAATGACTAAAAAATTTAGTCATTACGTGAAATGAATGTTTCACTTAATCATTTCATGAAATGCCTAAAATGTTCAGTCATTTCGTGAAATGACTAAAACATACCTTCAGTCATTTCACGAAATTACTAAATTGACTGTTGCTTTATTTAATACAAATCAGGTCTCTTAAATCTTTAAAAAACCCGCGTGCAATGTTTCTGGAATAATTGTTAGATATTGAATTTAAAACAATATTATGCATATTGAAAGACATGAATGAACGACTGCTGTTGAATTAATTAAATAAAAGTCATTTCACGCATTGCCGAAACCCTTTTTAAGGTTTTTAGCCAATTTGTGTAGAAGTGGCCTGTCAATTTTAGTCATTTCCGGCGGTAGTGGCCCAATGGTTACACCATTGGACTACGGTACCAGGGGTCGTGAGTTCGATCCCCCGCCGTACCAGCGGTCTTACTGGGGGATGTTTTCTAAATCCCCGATGATGTACAGGAATGTCCTTGAGCAAGACATATACCGCGAATTGCTCCTCTCCACCCAGGCGTTAAAATGGGTACCTGTGAAAGGCCTGAGTCGGTACTGCGGCTGCATTTGACTGCGCCATATGTTAGCAGTGCTTAATATTGTAGGCAAGATGGCTCAATGATCAGGGAGTATATGTACAGTCGGCTGAGCGGTCATTCGGACTGAAAGGAGACTTTAACTTGGTATATTAAATTTTTTTTATTATTAGTATTTCACGAAATGACTGAAAATTTCAGGCATTTCGTGAAATGACTAAGTGAAACAGTCAGTTCATGTAATGACTGATTTTTTTAGTCATTACGTGAAATGACTGTTTACACAGATTGCCTGTAACATATATACTTCAAGCAGTAGTAGAACATATAGTTTATTTCGACTGTTTTACATCTGAGCGCTTGCGACAACTTTTGCAAACAGTTTGGATCCAGATAAGATACCGAATAACACGGCGTCTCATCAGGATCCGAAATGTTTGAAAATACATTGTATGATCCTTTAAAGAACCTTTTTACAAGAGCCTTATTTCCAAACAATGATAGACGACAATATTACATATCGTTCATAGTGTTAATACATTGAACCCTAGTGGCGTATATATGCGTTTCTTACAAACAGTGTGCAATGAAGAGTACACTTGTAGGATAGACCCAGATCAGAGGGCTCCTATAGGAACCCTCTGATCAAGGTCTATCCCGCCTGTCAGTTTCAGATATATGCATGTGACGAAAAGACTGAACATTATTTGAAACTGAAAATATACATTTTGAGTTTCAGGGGATCATGATTTAAACAAGCCTCAGCACCGCCTCAATAACATCACGTGACAACAAGTAGTCATATAACATCGTTTCAAGGCTTTAGCACATACAGGACTAGCGACCCACGTTAAGTCTAGTCTTAACTCTAGTTCTCTGTCGTTGGAGATACGAAAACAATATCCAGCCTTCAAGATGCACGCAAAAACTTTAATTGCTGCTGTGTTCCTGTTAACAGTGACCGTGTCCGAGATAAGCTGCAAACCATCCACCAGAGAATTGGAAAGGCTCAGGAATGAGCTTGTCGACGCTGTGAGAAAACTTGGGCAAAGGGAAAGCGTTAAAGGCAAGGCCAGTGTTGCTCACAGAGAATTGACGGACAATGACGTCGGAAGTTGGAGCCCTGATGATTTGAATTATAATTATGATGAAATCAATGGAGACAACTGGGGCAATAATAATGATGATCACAATGGAGACAACTGGGGCAATATTAATGATGATCACAATGGAGACAACTGGGGCAATATTAATGATGAAAACAATGAAAACAATCTGGGCAGTTACAATGATGAAAACAATGAAAACAACGCGGGCAATAATAATGGTGAAAACAATGAAAACAATCTGGGCAGTTACAATGATGAAAACAATGAAAACAACGCGGGCAATAATAATGGTGAAAACAATGAAAACAATCTGGGCAGTTACAATGATGAAAACAATGAAAACAACGCGGGCAATAATAATGGTGAAAACAATGAAAACAATCTGGGCAGTTACAATAATGAAAACAATGAAAACATCTTGGATAATGACAATTATGTAAACTCGGGCTACGGCGAGGGTGGCAATGTTTACAATGATCTTACACCAGACATGTACTATGCGATTAGTAATATAGTGGATACTGCACGGCAACAGTTGATGCAGCAAGCCCAGCAAGCCCCTAGTGGAGATGTTAACAGCATAGTTAATGAGCTGGGTCATAGAAGGAAAGACGTGGACTATGTACTGTGGCTAGTTGACAGGATGTTGGATGAAATTATTCAAGGGATGTTTGGACTTGTGCAGGACGTAATCAGCTCCGAGTATCCAGTGCATGTAAGTAGAAAGTAAAGTCAAACCTGTATAAACCCTTTCAGGATCAAATTTATCGTGAGATTTTTACCCCTTCACTGTTCCATGGTCGTCTGCTTCAATAGTGTCGTCTGCAATATCGTTTCAAAGTTAGATTTAATGCCATATGACTGACGTTATTTCAAAACAAGTGCCAAACCGTTTTGGTCCTTATCAGACGTCGCGTTTACGCGGCGTCTAATCAGGATCGATTCTGTTTGGAAATGCGCTTTATGGCGTCATTGTGAGTGAAAGGGTTAACCCATCTGCGCCCAGTGGATTCGTCCATGCTTAAATATTGCATTAGTCCATTATCTATGTAAGGGATGTCTAGTCTTAATTTACATTTTGTTTTGTTTTATATTGAAATCAGCAAACAGTGTAGACTCTTACCAGACGCTGCATTATGCGGCGTCTGATCAGAGTATACACTGGTTACCTATATATATGGGACGCTATGTTGAGCCGAATTCTTCACACTACGAATTCTTCACACCGTAATAAGACGTGTGAAGAATTCATACGAATTCTTCCACTCGTGTGACCAATGTGTGATGATTTGGTACGAATTTGTCACACAATGGCAGTGTGAGATTTCCGTACCCCTCTTTTTAACGACCTGTTGGTACCTACGGATTCTTCACACATCACCTTCCGTTTAACATTTCCTTATGAAACAAGTTCTAACAACTTAGGCAAATCACTTTCCATAGCGCAAAAGATGGTGTATTGCGTCGTATTGTGAGATGACACTAAAGTACTAGGGAAACCCAACGTCTTCGGACAGGCGACCCTCTCACGTACTGTCACGGCATTGTTAAGAAGCGGGTGCGCTAAAACTGTGTTATCCACCCTTTTACATGCAGTTTTTATGATTTGATCAAAAAAGCTCTTAAAGCCGCATTGTGTTTTTGAAAAACCTGCATAAAACGGTTGTTCGGGGTCCCATTTGAACTACGTGGGACATAATTCTTTCACAAAAACCGGTTTTATCTAAGAAATTCGCTTTTTAAATTGTATCTATAATATTTTGGTGCTGCACAAATTAAAAAGCATTCCTTGTGAATGGAAAGAAGGACAACTCTGTAAATACAGGGCTCCAGATAACGGAAGTATTTCGAAAACTAAAACCTTTATTTCTGCTTTTAAACCCAGTGTTGTCATACTCATTAAAATTGTCTCGAAGAGACGGTTTAATCAGTAGTAACACCATAGCATTTGGTGCTGAAATGAGTGAGAATATGTTAGATTAGTTCAGATTAATCTCGCTTACATCTATAGCTGGAGCACTGAAAATGACCCTGTTAACCCTTATTCTGCTGCACAGACGTCTGCTTTGACAGTGTCGTCTGCAAAATGTGTTCAGTTTAGATTTATGCATTGTTTTAATTAAACAAACCTTAAGACGAGTGTCAAACAGTTTGGATCCAGATGAGACACCGCGTTACGCGGCGTCTTTTTAGATTCAATTAGTTTGTAAACTCCTAAAAGTTACGACCAGTAGGCACAGGGTTAAACACTATGAGATCCAATAACAACGTGTACATAATTATTCACTAGGGGTAAACGACTAAAACAAACTACGGAGAATCTATACCTTGAGCTTGCTGAAAATGACTGTTTCAGCCTTGTCCGCTCTCTAACTCAAACACTTCTTTTTTGGATCTTCACCAAACTTGCTACAAATGTTTATTAGTATAGAATCTAGGTCAGGTTCAATAACTAGCAAAATCGCATAAGGCATGTCTGAGTTATTGCCCTTGAATAATTAAAAAATGATTTTGGTAGTTAAGATGACTGACCTAGATTTTATATTAATAAACATTTTCAACAAGTTTGGTGAATATGAATATCTGATATAAACTGTATGTGTTAGAAAGCAAAAAATGCTGAAACATTCATTTTTAATACTTAACCCTTTGAGCCCTAGTCCCGCATATAGGCGTCCTTTTCAAACAGTGTACATGTGAATAGTACGCTTGTCCTATGCTAACAGTGAAGACCCAGATCAGAGGGCTTCGAAAAGAGCCCTCTGATCAGGGTGTTCACTGTTTGTCATAATGCCAAACATTGACAAAGACAGAAATGGACTAGACTAAAATGGAAACTGGAATTGCCCATATAAAGTTTCAGGGAGGAAAGAGTTAAAGTGTCAAAACTCAGACATGCCACATGCGATTTTTGTAATAATCAAACTAGACCTAAATCTTATATCATTAAATATTTTCAGCAAGTTTAGTGAATATCCGATAAAAACTTGTGTGTGTTAGGGTGCAAAAATGACTGAAACAGTCATTTTTTATTAATAAAAAGGCAATAACTCAAATATACCTTATGCGATTTTAGTAGTAATCAAACTAAACCTTGATTTTATATCAATGAACATTTTCAGCAAGTTTGGTGAAGATCCAATTAAACGTATTTGTGTTAGAGAGCAAAACTTGCTGAAAACAGTCATTTTTTAATACATAAAGGGCAAAAACTCAGATGTGCCACATGCGATTTTAGTAATAATCAAACTATACCTAAATTTTATTTGAATAAATATTTTCAGCATGTTGGTGAATATCCGATAAAAGCTGTTTGTTTTAGAATGCAAGAATGACTGAAAAAGTCATTTTTTATTAATTAACAGGCAATAACTCAAAATACCTTATGCGATTTTAATAAGTAATCGAACTAAACCTTGATTTTATATCAATGAACATTTTCAGCAAGTTTGTGAAAGATCGGATAAAAATTAGTTGAGTTAGAGAGCGGACAAAAAAGTGTGATAGTCTAACTGACTGATGGATAGACGGGCGGAAATAGATACGGTTGCCCCCAGTGAAGTTGTATTCGGCTGTATCACGTGATACTAAGCCGTGTGGAAATGTTTATGTCAGACGTTCTATTTTCGGTTTGTTATGATTATAAATCGCCCTTTTTGGTGATTTAGGTCCGTCTTCATCATTTCATAGATCAGTTTGGCCCATAAGAATGTTCAAACATTATTATTAACCGTTATCGTATTTCAGGCATTGAGAAAAGGTCTGAAAACACAATGGGACTTTAAACAGCCGACCTATATCCAAAGAATTATCTGTGGATAAGTGCATCCCTTTTTATCCCATGATCAAACTTAAGTTCCGTTGAGTTTATGCTTTGTTCCCGGCTTCCTTTGAGGCATAATAGGCCAACGACCGACAGGTTGCGGCCGAATGCTGGTAGATTGTTGGTATTCTTAACGGGATGGAGAGGGATGGGACCCGTTGCCGTGGTCCAGTGATCATAGTGACTATGGCTTACACTCACTTAGCTCCTTACTGTTGTTGGTTCGAATCCCAATCTGAACACTTGGGCTTTTTCATTTGGAGAAGCCTTCAAGCTGGCTATCGGAAATTCGGTGCTTTTACCCAGATGCATATTTTAATTATTTTTACCTGATACAGTTTATGACGTGCATCCGGTTTCTTCTCCCATCTGCAATTAGCTTTATGTCCAGATATGACTGAAATACTGTTTACATATTATGAACTCTTGGCCTCGGTTTGATTTTAAAGTGGAGTTGAAAGCTAGTTTCAACGACGGTCATCGAAACGACATCGATTTAAAATCGGTCGTTTCCGGGCACCTTACACGTCGATCGGACCCGAGAAAGCTTTTGACCATGCAAATATACAATCGTATACAAGCGTGTCAGAGGTCGGGCATGGCCGTCTCCATCCGGCTTTTGCCTATCCTATACCGGCCGGTGTAATGACGAAAACTGTCCCCACCACGCAGAAGTGTGACCCCGGGACACTTTTCGACTCAGAAAATTAACCTCCTCGGTCATTTTATATGTATTATGCCAAAGCAAGTCCCAAGGACAGTTTTCTACATAAAAAATTGTCCTCATGTGTCACTCTTTAGACCGGCGCCCGTCTGGCAACCGGATAACACCGGTTTCCTTTCGGCCCCCCACAGTATTGCACGTTATTACTGATAGGCTGTCAGCCAAGTTGAAAAAGAGCTCTATTTAAGGAGCTACGTCACCCCGAAAGGTAGAAAATTTCTACTTATATCATGATGTAGCATACACATAGGCGACCCCATTTAGGGTGGATGACAAGCCTGAAAGTGGTGCAGATTTTTTTAATTGGCGTTTCCATGGCAACCGCTCATTTTTACACAGTGATTCAGGAAAACGTCTGTAACTTGGTCAATTTTTGTAATAGAAGAATGAAAATAGTACAGTGATGAAGCTTAGACATTGAGCTTTAATAAAATGAGAGTTTGTGTAAATTATCTCATTTGCATACTTATGAATATTAATGAGAATATTAAAAAACTCATAAAAATAGGGAAAATAATATCAAAATCATACTTTCAACTAAACATTAAATACACTCAAAGGATACAAAAGGTGCCAATTTTTTTTAAAAAACATATCTGAACATTCCTTGAAAGAATCAGCTGGGTTTGATTAAACACTGGCTACTGTATATGCCCCAAATTCCGTTTCTATGACAACCGTCCATTTCTGACACAGAAAACATGGCAATTCCTCAAACTTGCCCCATCCTCCAGAAAATCCTCTGTAACTTTGTTACTTTTGGTAATATAAGTATGAAAATTGTACAGTTATAGAGCTTAGAAGTTGGCCTTAAATTGAATGAACTTTTTATATAAATTATCTCATTTGCATAATTATGAATATTAATGAGATTATTAAAATCCTTAAAAATGCAGGGAAAAATTATTAAAATCATACTGAGTACGTAAATTTTGAACTGACTCGGAGGACACAAACAGAGCAAATCATAATTACGATATATCAGAGAATATTTTTAGAATAATTGAGTCGGTTGGCGGGTCATAACCCTTTGATCACACGTGCCACGAGTTCCGTTCCCATGACAACAGGTCCACACAGATTTATTATTCATTCAGGAAAGCCACTGTATCTTTGGCGTTATTTGTGAAAAAGAATGAAAATGAATTTTCAATAGAGCCGAAACATTTGCTTTTACTTGGATGAAAACTGATGCACTTTATCTAATTTGCATACTGATGAATATTAATGAGATAATAAGAAAAACGGAGATAATTTATGAACATGTATCAAAACCATATTTCCAACTAATCCTTAATCTGGCCCAGGGGTCACAAGAAGAACATGTTGTAAATTGATTACTAGTATTAAAGGGCATACATAGAATGAATGAGCTTGTTTTGTGCCAAAATTATCTGCCAACTCTGTTTTAGCTCACCTGAGCAAAAGGCTCAAGATGAGCTGTTGTAATGGCCTTGTATTCGGCGTTGTGCGTCGTCCATCGTCGTTAACACTTGCTTCAACTGACATCTCCTCCAATAGCACTTGACAGATCTCCCCCAAACTTTACAGAAGTGACTCTTGGATAAAGTTCTTTCAAATTTTTCCAAAAGATAAAAACGATGCAGAATTTTGGTTGCCATTGCAACCGAAGTAACAACCTTAAAGAAATCTTAAAAACAATTTTTAACAAAAACTACAAGGGTCAGAGCGTAGATATTTGACACATAGTAGCAGCTATAGGTTCTCTATCAATTTTATTTAAACTATTCCCCTGGGGTCAAAACTGGCCCGCCCCGGGGGTCACAGTTTTACAAAGAAATATACAGTTAGATTTTGAACAGCTTGTCCTCTGAAGCAATTGTAGCCAAAGCTTTGATATTTGGCATGGATGACATTGCTAAATGTCCTTTACCAATATTGTTGAAATGGTTTGGGTCTCTTGAATAACTAGGTCACATGAGCAAAAATAGATATGGCAATGAAAACTTCAAAAAACTTTCTGATCTGAAACCCTAGTACACAGAGTTTAGATATTATGCATATAGTATCAATTACAGGTTTTATGTCAAGATTGTTTAAATTATGTCTCTGTGATAAAAAATGGTCCACCCGGGAGTCACAGTTTTACATAGAGTACGTTATTTAGTGACATTTTAAAACATCTTCTTCTCTCAAACTAATGTGACCAAAGCTTTGATTTTTTGCGTGGTGACACTTCTAGATGGCCTTTAAAAATATTAAAGAAATGATTTTGGTCTGATGCATATCTAGGTCACATGAACAAAAATTGATTGTTCCCATGAAAACTTAAAAATGCTTCTAATCCGAAGTCCTAGTACACAGAGCTTAGATATTTGGCATATATCATCCTCTGCTGGTTTTCTATCAAGATTATTCAAAACATCCCTCGGGGGGTGAAAATGACCCGTCCTGGGACATAAAATCATTCTCTTCATTTTTTCAGCGTTTCTCAATTGGGCGAAATATAACACATGTGCCTCTTGTTATGTTGTTATTACAATCAACAAGCTTTCAACGGCCGCATCATAAACATTTCCTGCTTCAGACAAATCGTTTGTACAATTTTCTTGCTTGATATACTTGCTATGATGGTCTTTGTGATTTTTGGCTTCATTTGCAATGAGCTTGCTGCAGTCACTAATCCTACAGCTCTTTTCTGTGTCATTATTTTCCTGTGTTCTCTTCTCCAATATGGAACAAAGTTCAAATATTGCCACATTTGTGAGATTCTTGTCTCTTTTATAAGACTTTTTCTCACAAAATAAACACAGTTCTTTCCAGTTGAAAAACTTCCTCTGAATTTTATATGTAGAAGGACCTCGTTTTTCATCACTACCAGTGGCAGGGTCAATGTGTGATCTTGCAACGTAGTGTATGTTGAATAACACCCATAATCCTTATGCCAGTGAATATCTCCCACAGATTATTTCAATTTGTACTCATCTTCAGACATCCTTTTAACATAGCTGTCTATGGTCTCGGCGAATTCTATATCACGAGTCCTCCTTCTAGAAAGTAAAGCACCAAGGAAGGTATTTATCCCTTGAGACGTAGCCTTTCTCAAGGCCTTGTCTTTTCAGACTGGCATATAATCAAGTTGAGCTTCTCTGTTTCTTGCCGGTTTGAGTGTTAAGACATTCTACACTCTACATAGCACATGTAACTATGAGTTAATGTCAGAATAGACTTATCTGAAATGAAATATCGATGTATTTTGCTTCAATGTGTAAAAATGCAAAGATTTCCGATTTGGCATCAACTCCAAATGATGTACAGGCTTTCAATATGTAGACTTATCCGCGTATATGTGATCTTTTAAGTACTTCTGACTGAACGTGTTCAGATCGAACTCTGAACTGATTTGTCATCGGTTGTTTTGATCCCATGCTCTGATTCGGACGAATGGGATAAGCCTAAATCGTCTTCCTGAAATCATCAGCATCTCATCTTATATTTCCTCATCGCTATATGACCTATTTTGCATCGCAGTACTGTAAAACCCAACTCATCCACCAATGCAATCACTCATTAATCCGTTTCTTTCAAAAGGCTAAATAATGTAGTGACATTGGCAAACAGCTTGGATCTGCATAAGACACCGAGTTGTTTTGCACCATACCCAGATCCAAGTTTTTTGTCACCCAGACAACATTTTCACCTATTTTGAAAGGCTTTGAAAGATTTCAGGACCTTTGGCCACCTGGAATTTCGCTATCTTAGCATGTTCGCTACATATCAAATATCATAAATACTATGCAAAATATCAAAGCTTTGGCCACATTAGCTTCAGATGACAATCTGGTCAAAATTTACTGTATAATTCCTTTTAAAACTGCGATCCCCGGGGCAGGGCCAGTTTTGACTGTTATCAAAACACATTACAAATGATTACAACAAACGCTGTTTTAAAGCGATTAGTACTATTGGTCAACTTTGATCCAGAAACAGTCGTTAGGTTTTGGATCTGTCTACAATATATAAATCTAATTATATATACAATGTCTACTCCTTAAATAGTGTTGTCCAAGTGGAAGTAAATATTTCAAATAGTCGAATTAAAATAAGTAGACGGCAATTCGAGCACATGAAAACTGTTTCGGACGACATGGGTATTAAAAAAGGGTCAAGCAAATTAAATATGGCAATATGTTTCTCATGTCAACTCTTTATCACCAAGTTAACACTTTAAACCCTAGCGACGGGTATATCCGTCATTAATTAACAGTGTACATGTAACGACCACACGTGTCGTATGCAAACAGTGTAGACCTAGATAAGAGGGCCTCTTATGGGTAGGTCTCATAACCAATGTTACCGCAAAATTCTAAACTGGTATCACTGTTGATCAATATTGGTGTACCAAACGGCAAAGTAGTGACTTATGTATGATATATGGAATTAATTAAGTTTTAACTGTGTTATTACATGTCAAATGTGTAAATTAACTGTGTTGTCTGCATGTTGAATGTGTCATTTGTTAATTAACTAGCACATCACATCTGCAAGGAAGGTACTTAATGACATATTTAGAGCAAAATGACCGACATTCGCAAATACATTTTTCGAACCAGAAATGGGTGTCAAAGCCACCTGATGCTCGCCTGCTTGAACTTTAAGTCTAAAAACATCTTGTATTCAAAACAAATCAATTTTCAGTTTAGAAAGATTATTAAAAGAATGATGAGTCTCAATCTAGTTATATAAAACTCGTACAACCCGTAAAACTTAGCACATGTATTAAACTTTAAAACAACCTGGGGATTTGAGGTCAAAACAACTAAGTGCAAAACGTGTCAAAAATTGAAATAAATTAAACTAATTTTTAATTCTAAACTTCATAGCCTCAATGTTTGTTCCCAAATGAAGCTCCATATTTTTTTAGCACCCTAGCATATGTATTAAACTTTAAAACAACCCGTTCAAAACACTTTAACCTGGTGATTTGTAGTAGCAAAACCCAAGTCGAAAACATGTTAAAAATTGACAATTATTAAAATTGTTTTTAAATTCCAACTTCATAACATCAATGTTTGACACCAAATGAAGCTTCATACAAAATAACAGCACCCTAGCACATGTATTAAACTTTAAAACAACCCGTCCAAAAACCTTTAACCTGGTCTGTTGTAGCAAAAAATCTAAGTCCAAAACATGTCAAATATTGACAAATATTAAAATCATTTTTAACTATAAACTTCATAGCCTCAATGTTTGTTCCCAAATGAAGCTCCATATTTTTTTAGCACCCTAGCATATGTATTAAACTTTAAAACAACCCGTTCAAAACACTTTAACCTGGTGATTTGTAGTAACAAAACCCAAGTCGAAAACATGTTAAAAATTGACAATTATTAAAATTGTTTTTAAATTCCAACTTCATAACATCAATGTTTGACACCAAATGAAGCTTCATACAAAATTTCAGCCCCCTAGCACATGTTTTAAACGTTAAAACAACCCGTCCAAAAAACTTTAACCTGGTCTTTTGTAGTAAAATACCTAAGTCCAAAACATGTCAAATACTGACAAAACTTAAAATTGTTTTTAAATTATAACTTCATCACATCAATGTTTGACCCCTAATAAACCTCCATACAAAATTTCAGCACCCTAGCACAAGTATTAAACTTTAAAACAACCCGTCCAAAAAACGTTAACCTGGTCTTTTGTAGTAAAAAACCTAAGTCCAAAACATGTCAAATATTGACAAAAATTTAAATTATTTTTAAATTTTAACTTCATAAAATCAATGTTTGACCCCTAATAAACCTCCATACAAAATTTCAGCACCCTAGCACAAGTATTAAGCTTTAAAACAACCCGTCCAAAAAACTTTAACCTTGGCCACGCTCACGATCACGATCACGCTCACGCACGCCGAGGGTATGACATTAGCTCTGCTGTTCTACGAACAGGCGAGCTAAAAATGAAAAACGTTTAGGGTCGGTGGGAAAAACTAGGGTCGGTAATTGGACCTACACATAAAATCAACAATTTGAATGGGTTTTCTTCGCCCACCTCTAAAGCTAGTCGTATATTGGCTTGGCCCTGTCCGTATGTCCGTTCGTCCGTCAGCATTTTGTTTTGTTTTTCGGAAAACTATTGGAAGGATATTGATAAAACTTCACATAATTTTTATATGCACAACGATCTGAAACTGATTCAATATTCAGATTCATTTTATTTGTTTTTACAGAGTTATCTACCCCTGATGTACTCAAATGTATTGTAAAAGATTGCCGGTGGGCGTATAATGTACTGTTTGCGGCGCTCTCATTTATAAGGGGTTTTGTTATGTAACGCAGGGCTCTGCACAATAAAATACGTTCACAGATGAATATAATTATATATAATACTCCATCAGAAACAGAAATGAAGTGTTCTTTTTTTTAATGTCTGTGAAAAAATTCCCTACATTTTTATTCAATTTCTTTTGGGCGGGGTGGGGGGACATGTTATAGTAAACACGGGTATTTTTTCTCTGTTTCTAATTACGTCTTGTCTTCTATTGGCCATTTATTGCTGTTTTCCGCTATCTTTTGCTAAATGACAAACAGTGTAGATCATAATCAGAAGGGTCCTAAAGAGGCCAAAATGTCTATACTGTTTGCATACGACAAATGTACTCTTATTACAGGTACACTGTTAATGAATGACGACGGATAAAATCATCACTAGGGTTCAATGTGTAATATTGAAGAAAAAAAAGTTGACATGGGAACCACGTGTCATGTTTTATTTGCTTGGCCTTTTTTAAACCCCCTGTCGTCCGCACCAGTTTTCACGTGCTCGAATTGCCGTCTGATCATTCCAATTAGACTATTTGAAATAATACATCAACTTTGACAACAACATTTATGGAGTATAGTCAAACAACTAGGTTAGACGTGTCACGGGGTCGCCGAGTCCATTTATAAGGGAGATCAGCATTTCGGATATCCTCGTGGCAATTTTAAATGAAAAGTTTTAGTTATTTGTACAAACAATAAACGAATTGGTTATCGGATACATAGCGTAGTGCATACGACGTAGGGCTGAAAGGAAGCATGACCGAGAAACATTTTATCAAGCGCGGGTTCGAGTCTTGCATCAACCTAAACTATTTTTTTGGCTAAAACAATATTAAGGATTCTGTAATTACATTGCATTTAAGTAATGCAGAAAGCCCCCTCAATAAAACAACTAAAACTTGTATTGATATTTGTATTTTATCATCCCTTTGTTTTTGAAATTATGGCTAATATAGGACTCGAACTCAAACTAATGCAACCCTTCTTCAACATTGAAGAACATGTGCATAAATAGTCAGTATAATACAATATGAAATAAGATAATGCTTTACTATTCATTCTAGATTAAAATAAAGTTTGAGGTTGATGCGGGATTCGAACCCACGCTGAACAAAACTACTATTATCACAATGCACTCTGTGTACCTACACTTTGCCTACTGCGCTAAACAGCTGACAACAATTCCGCCTTCATTTGTAGCTAATATACTAAACTCGACTGTTTAAAAAATGGTCCGAGAACATGCGGAATGCTGTTATCCCTAAAAAATGGACTCGGCTGACATTTGACACGTCAGACCTAGTTGTTTGACTATAGCTATTGTAATTCGATTCGTTACGCAGAATAGTGGACACGCAGATGGCCCACTTGCTCTCATTTTCGAGCATTAAAATAAGAAGGGCATTTTTACATAACTTGTAATAACTTTTTTTTCTGGACAGATATCGTTCCTGTGCAAACGGCCTGTGTTAGCTTAAACATTTTCCTTTATGATGGAATTTGTTTTGAAAAAATATTTTAATAAGATTTTGGTCCTTTTTTAAGTTTAAAAAGACACCTCTAAATCACATTAAACAAAGACTAAAATGCTGAAAATAAGCCTCGACACGGATAATATAACACGACCTTGTGTATCGATATCAATTCTGTGCAAACGGGCTCGTATACTTGACTATTTGTTCTTTCTTTTGATATAAATTTAAGAATTGTAAGTTAATGTTAATTTGGTCCTTTTTCAAATTGAAAATAAAATTAATATGTTCAAAGAGTCGTCGGGAGTTTCCGTAAATACCGAGCGGTAAGAGCCGAACATTGACGGGCACGCAAGCTAGCGTAGGACAGTTTATCGATAATCTATCGGTGTCCACTATTCTGCCTAACGCTTGAAGTTGAATTGTCAGCCTGAAGGAGAGGGAGAAACTTCCCTTAGTATTTTATAATGCAATAGTGAATACCCTACCTATACGTCTGTTTTAAAAAATGGCTGTTTTCGTCTTCCAGTTATGAAACGTATTGAATTGTTGTTAATTTCAAACCAAATTGACGTCTATTTATTTGCTTTTAGTGGTTATAAAAGTACATGCCTCTCCGGGTTGTATTTTCTACGGAGACTTTGTTTGATTGGTGTAAATAAATACCATATAACTCCTCTATTACGACCACTAAAAGGAAGGTCAGTGGCTTGTATGAATGACATGTTTCAGCTTAACGCAATACGAAATCAAAAGAGAAAGCTCCTAAAGGTTCCTACTTTCACCCTGCGTTAAGTAGCCATCTGCCTCAAACAACTAGTTATGCATGACATAATTCATTGGTCGTAATATAGGGGGTTTACTGTATGTAATTGACATATGTGGTATCCGTTCTGCTTTTCTAAGGAGATAAGAGTAGGTGGCAAATATATATGACACTACACCTGCAAGTTGAAAATTAATGAACAAATTTAACCCTTATTTTGCTGTAAAATCGTGTGCTTTGAAATTATCGTCTGTAAAATGTGTTGAATGTAGATTTATACATTTTTGAATTAAACAAATCAAAAGACGAGTATCAAGCAGCTTGGATCCAAAGAAGACGCCGAGTTACGTGACGTCTGATCTGGATCCAAACTTTTTGCAAAAACCAGCAAAGTCGCGATACAGCAGACAAAGGATTGAAATCGTCTCCACAGACATACTCGTTTTGTGGTTTCTAAATTAGCAATGCTTTGCACATTGAATACTAACGTGGCTGTATGAGAAAAATTCAAATCTACTGTTTCCAGTTGAATGCCGCTTATAATAATGGCCTGTTTAACAGTTCATCACTAATGACACTTATACGACATGCACTCTGTATTTGGAGGACGGATATAATCGGTGCTATGTTTCAACGTGTTAACTACATTCTCTGCATTACTCCGAATACACTAGTAATTTGTATATAGTTTAGATCCTGATCAGACTCCGCGAAGTGCGTATACCGAGTAGGACAATTGCACTCCTTATGATTACACTGTATTGAAGAACAAGCTGTTTGACGCTGTTTGACGCTGTTTGCCACTTGTTTTGAAACGGCATTGCAGACAGTAATATTGATGCAGACGACAATTTGGCAGAAAAAGTGGGAAGGGGGGGGGGGGAGTAAAAACCTCACGATAAATTTATCATGAAAGGGAGAAATAGTGTGGAAACTGATCAGATATCGTGATTCTGAGAATAGCCCTTCCACTCTCAAAAAAGTCATAAAGCACAATTGCAAACAGTTTTGATCCCGATCAAAACTGGCTGCCACTTGTTTTGAAATAACGTCAGATATACTGCCTTAATTCTAACTTTGAAACGATATTGTAGAAAGTAATATTGAAGCAGACGACAATTTGGCGGTAAAGGGGTTAAAAACCTCACGATAAATTTGATCATGAAAAGGAGAAATAGTGTGGATACTGCTCAGATACCGTGATTCTGAGAATAGCACTTCCGCTCTCAATAAAGTCATAAAGCACAATTGCAAACAGTTTTGATCCCGATCAAAACTGGCTGCAACTTGTTTTGAAATAACGTCAGATATACTGCCTTAATTAATTCTAACTTTGAAACGATATTGTAGAAAGTAAAATTGAAGCAGACGACAATTTGGCGGTAAAGGGGTTAAAAACCTCACGATAAATTTGATCATGAAAAGGAGAAATAGTGTGGATACTGCTCAGATACCGTGATTCTGAGAATAGCCCTTCCTCTCTCAAAAAAGTCATAAAGCACAATTGCAAACAGTTTTGATCCCGATCAAAACTGACTGCCACTTGTTTTGAATAACGTCAGATATACTGCCTTAATTCTAACTTTGAAACGATATTGTAGAAAGTAATATTGAAGCAGACGACACTTTGGCGGTAAAGGGGTTAAAAACCTCACGATAAATTTGATCATGAAAAGGAGAAATAGTGTGGATACTGCTCAGATACCGTGATTCTGAGAATAGCCCTTCCTCTCTCAAAAAAGTCATAAAGCACAATTGCAAACACTTTTGATCCCGATCAAAACTGGCTGCCACTTGTTTTGAAATAACGTCAGATATACTGCCTTAATTCTAACTTTGAAACGATATTGTAGAAAGTAATATGGAAGCAGACGACACTTTGGCGGTAAAGGGGTTAAAAACCTCACGATAAATTTGATCATGAAAAGGAGAAATAGTGTGGATACTGCTCAGATACCGTGATTCTGAGAATAGCCCTTCCTCTCTCAAAAAAGTTATAAAGCACAATTGCAAACACTTTTGATCCCGATCAAAACTGGCTGCCACTTGTTTTGAAATAACGTCAAATATACTGCCTTAATTCTAACTTTGAAACGATATTGTAGAAAGTAATATTGAAGCAGACGACACTTTGGCGGTAAAGGGGTTAAAAACCTCACGATAAATTTGATCATGAAAAGGAGAAATAGTGTGGATACTGCTCAGATACCGTGATTCTGAGAATAGCCCTTCCTCTCTCAAAAAAGTCATAAAGCACAATTGCAAACAGTTTTTATCCTGATCAAATGCCGCCTGACGCGGCGTTTGATCAGGATCAAAACATGTTTGACACTTGTTTTGAAATAACGTCAGTTACACTGCCTTAATTCTAGCTTTGAAATGACATTGCAGACAGTAATATTGACGCAGACGAAAATTTGGCGGAGGAGTTAAAAACCTCACGATAAATTTGATCATGAAAGGGAGAAATAGTGTGGATACTGATCAGACACCGTGATTCTGAGAACAGCCCTTCTACTCTCAATAACGCCATAAAGCACATTTGCAAACAGTTTTGGTCCTGACCAGACGCCGCTAAACGCGGCGTTTGATCAGGATCAAAACTGTTTTCCACTTGTTTTGATATAACGTCCACTCAATAACGCCATAAGGCACATTTGCAAATAGTTTTGATCCTGATCAGACGCCGCGTAACGCGGCATTTGATCAGGATCAAAACTGTTTGCCACTTGTTTTTGAAATAACGTCAGTTATACTGCCTTAATTCGAACTTTGAAATGACATTGCAGACAGTAATATTGACGCTGGCGAAAATTTGGCGGTAAAGGGGTTAAAAACCTCACGATAAATTTGATCATGAAAAGGAGAAATAGTGTGGATACTGATCAGACAACGTATTTCTGGGAATTCGAATCGTTTGGCATTAGTTTTCATCAAATAAAACCTAACCCTTCTGTTATTGGGGGTATATTGACGCTGTTTAAAACAGTACTGTATATGCCTTGTTCAGACAGCTCTTGGCGGTCAAATCATACGGTGTATACAGATCCAAAACCTAATCGCTGTTTCTGGATCAAAGCTGATCAATAGTACATGTAAAATGCATGCGTTTCTTGTAATTATTTGTAATGTGTTTTGATAACACCCCTAAAGTTTAGTCTCAGTCCGCAGTTCACAGACGCTATCGCCATCAGTTCGTACAAGTCTTGAAGAGTGTGGGAAACGAAATTGAAGGCAGTACGTCCCTGTGGGATCAGGCCAAAGTCGGCCATTGTCGGTTCACTGCGCATTGCGATCGGTCACAATCGTCACAGTTCGGTATATGCCGTCAGTTGACGATGATGGTCGATCGCTATACGCAGAATACCGATAATGTCCGACATTAACCCGAGTTATATAGATCTAATGAGGAAAACTACATTTAATGCAAATTCAATGAAGAAAATAAGGGTTGTTTGTTTGTTTGATTTTAATAAGCACATTTTATTTTGGAACTTGATCAGATGTCGGTTTACCCGGCGTCTGATCTGACTTCAAACTGCCTGTAATGGAAATAACTTTAACGGTGCTATCGAATAAACGCGTTTATTGAGAAAGAATAACTTCTCCACTGTAGCTACAGTAACTACAATATTATGACTCATTCTTCATATAAGGATAAAATTCCACAAAATCAGTGTCGCGGGCACCTTAAGCGAATAAAATACTGTGCTTTGCTCTGCTATTGTTACTCACAGATACGTAGGGTCACCAATCTACATCCATATTATGTTTTTGAGATTGTGTCATTGTTTGTGTCTATTTTATGGTAGTCAAAGTATCCAATATAAGGGTCAATTATCCTGTCTCCACTATCATGAACTATAAGAACATGGTGCCGTAATCTTTCTACGATATTATTGGGAACAAAAAATATCTTTTTTTATAACATTTTCTCGAAGTATTTCTGTAACTGCTTACTTTCACTTGTCAAAAACCTAAAACATTAATGACAAATGATCATAGAACTCTGTCTACGGGTTTCCTAACAGATACGTTACAGCGATATGTCACACTCAGTATAGCAGGGCTGCCATTTCTCAAGATTTTTTCCTAAATCTCCGGATTTTTTCCCCAGTACGTGGTAGCTTAAAGCAGGCTGAAAGTAAAGCAGAATGCGCCCTAAGACGCATTCTGCTTTACTTACAACCTGCTTTAAGTAGTCGCATGTCAACAAAACAAGAAAAAGGCTATGGAGTAAAGGTACGATTCGTAAAATCGCACTTGAAAAATGCAAATTTGGAAATCTTAGGATGTTTCATGTCAACTTATGGCAGCCCTGGTATAGTACTTGAATACTGTTTTCCAACTGCTAAGTGGTTTTAATACCTGGCCCGGAGTGTTAAGAAACTGGCAACAACCACTTATGTTTGAAACATTGTGTTATTACATGTAGTATTGCACATTCCACGATTCCAGATAGCAGAAAGTATAAGTTGAAGAACAGATACGTTACGACTTCCAACACATTTTAATCAACCTTATAGTCGTATGACATGCGTTTACTTACTCTAAATTTAGGATTTTTCATGAGCAACTTATGGAAGCCCTATGCTATTAAGTTGCATTGTATTTACATATTTTATTGCAAAATGATAAACGGTGCAGACCCTAGCTCTGATCGGGATCTTTACTGTTTGCATAGGACATTGTGTACTCTTCCCATGTAAACTGTTTGTAAAGGAAGAGTATTTAGTATATACTCACCGTCAGCCGTTACTTAATGGTTCAGAGCACAGGTACTTGACACATAGAAATACATGTATTACCCCAAAAAAATACAACGGTGAAGTAAACACCACGATTAATTTGTCGCCGAAAGGGTTAAATGGGGGTCATTTTCTACAATTTTATTGCATGGTGTTTGCGTTTTTAATAGGTTCAAACGGGAAATATTGATGTGTTCCTCTCTGTGGAGATGAGGATATTCATTTTCTAATGTTTACTTTTACATTGATTTTTCAGGGAAATGAGGGGCCTAATGAGATGACCGAAATGATGGATAAGCGTCGCAGTAGAGGCAGTGGCAGTGGAGGAAGTGGCAGTGGGGGGAGTGGCAGTGGAGGAAGTGGAGGGAGTGGCAGTGGAGAGAGTGGCAATGGAGGGAGTGGCAGTGGAGAGAGTGGCAGTGGAGAGAGTGGCAGTGGAGGTAGTGGCAGTGGAGGGAGTGGCAGTGGAGAGAGTGGCAGTGGAGGGAGTGGCAGTGGAGAGAGTGGCAGTGGAGAGAGTGGCAGTGGAGGGAGTGGCAGTGGAGGGAGTGGCAGTGGAGAAAGTGGCAGTGGAGGGAGTGGCAGTGGAGAGAGTGGCAGTGGAGGGAGTGGCAGTGGAGGTAGTGGCAGTGGAGGGAGTGGCAGTGGAGGGAGTGGCAGTGGAGGGAGTGGCAGTGGAGAGAGTGGCAGTGGAGAGAGTGGCAGTGGAGAGAGTGGCAGTGGAGGTAGTGGCAGTGGAGGAAGTGGCAGTGGAGAGAGTGGCAGTGGAGGGAGTGGCAGTGGAGGTAGTGGCAGTGGAGAGAGTGGCAGTGGAGGGAGTGGCAGTGGAGAGAGTGGCAGTGGAGGGAGTGGCAGTGGAGAGAGTGGCAGTGGAGGGAGTGGCAGTGACAGTGGCAGTGGAGGGAGTGGCAGTGGAGGGAGTGACAGTGGCAGTGGAGGGAGTGGCAGTGGAGGGAGTCGCAGACGAATGACTGAAGATGACTGGATGAATGAAATTAAAAGGAGGACGAAGAATATTTTGAAGAAGATGCTCAACAAGAAAAAGACGGACTGAACCCCCGACTTGGTTGCTATGGTATTGTGAACAGTTCGATCATCTCCGGCCAGCTGTGATATTTCATATTAACGGAAATTACCGAACTTCTCCGTTGAAGTAAGGATCAACTCCTTTAGTTCAAGCATTTTTTATAGAAATATATTTTGATAAATTGTAGTTTTATGATTGGGAACATGTTTGATACTGAAACACCCTTTACTGTGATAAAACAAATACTAATTGATACTTACATTTGTATATATGCAGACGTGGTACATTGGAGCTTTCTTTATTAGTTCTACAATACAACGTTCCCTCCCTACAACGGCCCTCCAAACAACGACTCCCTCCTTACAGCGACCATTGCCGATGTTCCCCAAACAAGACAATCGCGTCTAACCTTATCATGGCTGCCATACCGTCTGGTTAAATTTGGCTCTGCTGTTTTTCTTAAAGTTACATGCATATAAGTGGAGAATTTGATAGAATAAATATACTGACGAGTGACAAACAGCTTGAATCCAGCGTTACACGGCGTCTGATCTGGATTCAAGCTCTTTGCAAACGAACAAGTCTTAATTTTCCCTCCCTCTAACGACTACCCCTCCGAACAACACACACAATATATGTCTCCTATCGAATGTCGTAGTAGAGAGGGGGCACTGTAGTACAAGCAGTCGCCAGCTAAACTGTACAGATCCTCTGACGCTATATTAATTAGTGGTTGCCTTTTACAAGACAGATTGTGGAGCAATTTTACAAATGGTCCGCCACCAAAACTGTCATTATTTATGGCCAGGTTAATGACACAAGAAATTGCCAGATTAATGTCACAATAAATGGCCAGGTTAATGTTACAAGAAATGGCCAGTTAATTTCTACGAAAATACCAAAAAGACCTGCGGACAGATTCCAAAATTTACCCTAATCCTAGTTTTTGGTGGCGAGCCAATTGTAAATTCTAGCCCAGATTGTATTTCAACATGATTTTAAACACGAAGTGTGTTTAGATTCTGTACAAGAAAATACTTGTTTATGTATAACCACAGGTACCAGATCTACAGTGGAGAAAACGTTATTCTTTCCCAATAAACACGTTTACGCTAAAACTATTATTTCCATTGCAAACAGTTTGGAGCCAGATCAGACGCCGGGTAACCCGGCGTCTGATCAGGCTCCAAACTGTTTGCCACCAAAATAAAAATGAATTATCAGATGTGCAAAAGTTACACTTTTCTACGTTTTAGCGTTTTGCGTTTGCGTTTCGTTTAAACGGGAAAGAACAACAGATTATCCACTGTATATATGCTTTGTTCCCAATATCACACCTCCAAACACGTCGATTAAATTTAGATGAACGTAAAGAATAAAGCTCCTTATCTTGCTTGAAGCTCTCACCTGTCTAAATACCATTAGTTACAGTAAAAACCACCTTATTTTTCACGTGTCATGTTATAAATAGTAAAACAATGCATCTGTTGTTGTAGGGCTTGTCTCACCAAATCATTTAGATCTAGTTCATTATCATGTAGGCGTTCTTCCCTAAAAAATATTTGTCATTCTTATTCAAATCACAGGTGCTATTCTATATTTTCTCATAAGAAAAATTCATGCACGACTGATAAAAGACAGAATCCTATGGCATATACGAAAAAATCGCATGGTTCCAGTGACCTGGTTTCTAGGCTATAAAGCGTTTCAATTGAGTCTGAGTGTGTTTCCAAGCATATGATTGGTCATATTTGAGCCTAGGCTCAAATCTGACCAATCAAATGCTTGGGAACGAATTTAGACTCAAGTCATCAGCTTTGTAACCTCGGAGCCAGTTCATATAATTTTCCCCTAAACCTACCTGATAACAGAAATGCTGTATCTAACCATGCAATACATAAAGGGCTCAAAACAGTGAATAACTCTTATCGACATGTAGAAAAAAATAAAGACCAACAAAAAATTTGGGACTATTTCTAAGGGACTTTTTTCGACTTCATCGTTGAAACAATTCCGGCTTTTTAGTATCCCTGTAAATGTAAGTCAGAGCTGCCATAAGCTGTTCATGCAAAATCCTAAGATTTTCAAATTTTCTATTTTTCAAGCGCGAATACTTAAAGCATGTTGAAAGTAAAGCAGAATGCGCCATAAGCACATTCTGCTTTACTTTCGGTCTGCTTTAAGCTACCCTCTGCTTGGATAAAAATCCGAAGATTCAGGAAAAATCCGGAGAAATGGCAGCCCTGAAAAATCGTTGTTTCTTTCCATAGTAATATCTTTTAGTTTTGCTCTGAATATTGTAGTATTTTTATACTTAATAAAACTCGCATTCGTAAATGGTAGTAGTTGTTATTATTTACTTCACTTCCAAATAGTTTCTGGTCTTTTCAAGCCCAATAAACAAATTCAATAACCCCTGTAGTAAACTGTATGGACGCCTGATCGGGGCCTATGAACACGGGTCCTGGCCAGGATACAAACTGTCTACAGTGGAGAATCTGTTATTCTTTCCCGTTTAAACGCAAACGTACGCAAACGCAAAGCACTAAAATGTAGAAAAGTACAACTTTTGGACAATTCCGATAATTGATGTTTCTCTTGGTGGCAAACCGTTTGGAGCCTGATCAGACGCCGGGTTACCCGGCGTCTGATCTGGCTCCAAACTGTTTGCAATGCAAATAATAGTTTTAGCGTAAACGCGTCTATAGGGAAAGAATAACGGTTTCTCCACTGTACCACTACATTCCCTTACAGCCGAGTCTCGGTATATTTTTCAAAAGTCGAACATATCCGCACTTCAAAGTAAACATGTGACTGAACCACGTTTAACTTTGAAAAACATGTACCTGTACGTGCATGTTCGATTCCTTAGTCCAAAGTTATAAAGCGTTTAAGTTGAGTCTGAGATCGTCCTCAAACATTTGATAGGTCAGATTTGAGCTTTAGCTCAAATCTGACCAATCAAATGCTTGAGAACGATCTCAGATAAGGAACGAATGAATGGTGTGTTACGGCCCATCCACACAAAAAGGGATCCCAGACTAAAATGAAAGCTTTTATAACGTTGGACCATTGTTATCGAATTTGCACATTTTTAAACAAGAGTGAGTTGGATGGAAGCGTACTCAAGTTACTGGTGTTCGGGTGCATTTATATCCTCACCTATTGTCGGTGATAGCATA
This sequence comes from Gari tellinella, assembly GCA_922989275.2. Lineage (NCBI taxonomy): Eukaryota > Metazoa > Mollusca > Bivalvia > Cardiida > Psammobiidae > Gari > Gari tellinella. The sequence continues at coordinate 35,003,134 of OV277872.1, forward strand.
TAGTCAGGCAGTTCACAGGCAAAAACCACGCTTTTTGTGCAAACATGTACATGTACTACATGTAATGTGAATCATTGATGCATCTCATGTGAGGCCCGACTGTTATATTTGATAGTTTGGTTAGAAATATCCATTTAAGAAACCCTTGAGTATGAGTATAAGTATGTCAGGGTCACTATAGAGAGAATGAGATTGCTATGACATGTGCTGTATGCTTTTACAGTTACTTTCATGCCTATCGAGAACTGGGGAGAGTCCATCAAATGACTGAGGAAATGCCTTTAAAGGGCTAGAGGAGGCAAGTCACTTTAACTCATTCAACCCTAACGACAAGTATACTCGTCATTAACAATAAGTATACCTGTGAATAGTACATTTGTCTGATCCGAACAGAGTAGGTTATAAAGGAAAATGTCCCGAAAAAGTTTGTTTATTTATACCGTTTGTTATATAAATAAAAAAAACTTTTTCGGGGCATTTTCCTTTACCATAGTCAGCTAGAAATACAAACTTTAGCGTGTGAGTCCACGTTCAGTTCACTATATACCCTAGACAGGGCTGCCATTTCTCCGGATTTTTCCTAAATCTTCCGATTTTTTTCTAGTACACGGAAGCTTACAGTAGGCTGAAAGTAAATCAGAATGCGCCTTAAGGCGCATTCTGCTTTACTTCCAGCCCGCTTTAAGCAGCCACGTGTCAACAAAACTAGACACGTGCGATGGGGTAAAGGTACGATTCGTAAAATCGCACTTGAAAAATGCAAATTTGGAAATCTTATGATTTTTTATGTCAACTTATGGCAGCCCTGCCTTGACCTTGACCTTTGACCTCAATTATAGAACAAATCTTGTCTGGAGCATATTAACTATAACACATCGGCTAGGTATACTAAATGTTGTTGGTGATTTGATCTCGGGGTGTTGGAGTTCCGCGTACCTACTACCATGTTCAGGTCAATGTGACCTTGATCTTGACCTTTGACCCCAATTATAGCACAAATATTGTCTGGAGCATATTTACTAAAACACATCGGCTAGGTATACTAAATTTTGTTGGTGGTTTGATCTCGGGGTGTTGGAGTTCCGCGTAACCATTTTCAGGCCACTTTGACCTTGATCTTGACCTTTGACCTCAATTATAGCACACATATGTCCGGGCATATTTCCTATGCCGCATCAGCTAGAGATACAAAATTTGGTGTGAAATCACATCCTAGGTTGACCGACTGTCGCCTACAAATTTCATGTAACATTGACCTTAATAGTTGACTTAAATTATAGAAAAACTTATGATTGATTACGATGCCACATCAGCTAAAAATTTAGCATGCGAGTTTCTTGGAATCTTTGAATGGCACAGTTTCTCGTATCAGGTCACTTCATATATTTCAGGTTATTGACCTTAATCTTTACCTTCGACTTCAACTATAGAAGCAGCTTTCCTATATCACATCATAGCTATGGATGTTTGATTACATCTTGGGATGCAATCTCCTTCACAGAGAGTATTCTTCGTTCCTCAACAAACATGTATAAAAACCAAGTTTACCACAGTTTGGCACAGGGTCACGAACTAGTTTCAGGTTACCGTGACCTTGACTATGACCTTAGATCTGTCATAGAAACATTTTTCCATAGCATATTTCTTACACTAATTCAGCCAAAGATGTCAAACTTGATGTGAATACACCTTGAGTATGTGGAATGTTGCGAGAAATTGTAATGGTACATACTTATAAAGCGTTTGAGTTGAGTCTGAAATCGTTTTCACGCATTTAAAATTGGTTAGATTTGAGCCTAGGCTCAAATCTGACCAATCAAATAATTGTGAACGCACTAGTTCAGACTCAACTCAAACGCTCTGTAAGCATGGGCACAGGTCACTGTGACATTTAAATTGTCCGGAGCATATCTAGAGATATGTTAATTAGACAGCATACAGTCAAATTCGTGTGCACTGTTTGCATGCTGGGTGTGTTGGGTTATGTTTGTCTGCATTAGTTGTCAAGCTTCTGCTTCTATTCTAAAAATAGAATTTTCATAATTTCTTTCAAAACTGGGTCATGGTGTCACATAGTTTATGAGACGCGGCGTCATACAGTGGAGAAAACGTTATTCTTTCCCAATAAACGCGTTTACGCTAAAACTATTATTTGCAGTGCAAACAGGTTGGAGCCAGATCAGACGCCGGGTAACCCGGCGTCTGATCAGGCTCCAAACTGTTTGCCACCAAGATAAACAAGAATTATCAGAATTGTCCAAAACTTGTTCTTTTCTACGTTTTAGCGCTTTGCGTTTGCGTACGTTTGCGTTTAAACAGGAAAGAATAACAGATTCTCAACTGTATCAAGATCCTAATTGTTTGCTAAGATACGGTTATCATACTTTCACCGCTGCAAAGAGTTAATTGATGTAATAAAAAATATATCCGTCACGTGACATGACACAGATGACAATTCTAACACATTTGCGCCCGATGGATTCTTCAATGCTTATATATTGGATCAGTCCATCTTTCATCAAAGGGGTACCAGGTATAAATGCTCCTTTCCGTTTTTTTTAATTAAAATTCCTATCAGCAAACAGTGTAGACTCTGATCAGACGCCGCATAATGTGGCGTCTGATCAGAGTCTTCACTGTTTGCCTATGTCCCTTTTAAGGGACGCTTAGCACAACTTGATTGCTAGTCTTTCTTCTATACAACCGCCATATATACAACAAAACTCATTTTTGCAAAAAGTATGGATCTAGATCATGAGATCAGACGCAGGATATCTCAGCGTCTGAACATGATCCAAACTGTTGACACTCGATTCTTCTTTACTAAGCAAACTCGCCAAAATCAACAGTAGTAATTACCCTTTCTCTCGCTGAGTAGTCATGTATATGTTACAGGGATAATGTGTAATCAGGGAATATGTGAAATCACTGAAAATCAGGGATTTCACGAAAACCCTAAATCTCCGAGGGAAAAGGCGTAATTTTGAAGCTTTTCGTTGATTTTTATAAATATTTGGCAGTGTAATGAATCTTACCTTGTTTAGTTCATTAAGTTCAAAGGAAAGTACCACGCTATGAAATATTGTGTTAACCTTATAACAAGACAGATGTCTTGGATTTTTTAATTGTCCTGGCTTATAAGCACAACTGTTCACTTATTTTATTCTTTTGTGCGAGAAACTTTGTATGAACGTTCAATAGACCATGGTATTTCAAGAAAGAATGATGTTTTAAACCAAAAGAAATGTCATGATAATACAAATCTATTTATTTGATAAAAATGGGCATTCAATCAATTCCCTGAAACGCCCAGTGATTACGTGTAATCTCTGAGACTTTTAGGGATCACGCGTAATCTCTGAGTACACATTATCCCTGTAACATATAGATATATGACACCCAGCCCACTCTGCATGCAACTAGATCTATTTCATCTACCTTGGTTTTATAAAATAAAGAAGCACTTCCCATCTATCAGAAAAAATAAATCTGGTGCTCCTATAGGAGCGTACTTTCATGCTTTCAGTTTAAAGGTGATGTGCACCATGGCCAAACAGTTCTCGAAGGAGCTATCAGCCATGAGAAGAACCTGTTCTTTTTGTTCACTTTTATTGAAGTATGACAATGTTCACCATTGAATCTAAAAGTATACAAGGGTTACATTAACTATACCATTCTATATCCCCCCCCCCCCCCCCAAGTCTCTGGTATGTTAATTCTGTAGACTGATGTGATAAATTCAATAGAAAAGTGCTAACAATCAACATCTTAAACAAAACTGGAACAAATGTCAGTATGCTGTGGGAAATAATCGTACCCATTTTACTTCATCTCAAAATCATTGTGCCATTTGGGTTTCCTAACTTGACGACTAGAACGACGAGGAGTGGGAGGCATAGAACCTTCAGAAGGTGAAGAGGGGATGTTCGATGTCGGTGGGTCAAAGTTTACCGTTGTCTCCGATATTTGCGGAGGGACATCAGCAAGAGATATTGGAGGGTTATTCTTGTGACTGTCATGATCAGGAGTCGCCTGAGCATCTGGTGGTTGGCAACTTCGGGTTTCCTGTAAGGGCTGCTCATCAGAGGGAATGTTCTTTGGTGTTTGGCATTCAAGTTTGGTTGTAGGAACCTGATATGGGGTGATGGGCAAGTGGGTGAAATTGGCCTTGTCTAAGGTGACAGGTGAAGGGTTCGGGTACAGTGGTACATATTTCTTGAGGAATTTCCTGTTCCGCAATGTGACCCTGCCTGGGCCGTCCACTTTGGTCACATATTGATTAAATTGTCCCACCTCTATGATGACCCCAGTTTTATCCCATTTGAGTGGGTTCTGACCGACCTGGTTTTGGATACGAACGTGATCACCTACAGAAAGTTGGGGAAGTCTCTTGGTGTGTTTGGAGAGTCTCTCCGCTGATAGCATGTGTCGATTTCTAAGGACCTCCTCTCTAGCTAGAAGGGTTTCACTTCAAGTGATATGGGGCTTATATCTACCAGGAGGTATGGGGATGAAATCTCTTATCGGTCGACCAAAGACACACAGAGCAGGTGATAACTTAGTGTCCCTGACAGGCGTATTCCGATATATAGCGCGCTGAAACAGGCCAGTCTCGAGGCAGCCATTAGGATTTGTTTTGTCCATCAGGATGCGCTTTACTGTCTTCACCCCACCTCTGCGCGACAGTTGCTGTGTGGAAATGCGACAGATTATAGGCTGTGGTTCACATCCCAGTCCTTTAGGAAGGTACGGGTTGTAGAAGATGTGAATTCTGGGCCACCATCGGAAGACAGCTCGTCAGGGATGCCAAACGTTACGAATATGCGGCGAAGGTAATCTATCAACCCTTGTGCACCATGGCTTGCTCGTTCAATTATTGGCCAATTCGAATACCGATCTACTACATGTACTACCAAGTAATTGCAGCCTTTGTAGTGAAAGTAGTCAGCACAAATACATTGGAAAGGATACTCTGGGTACATCAGTGTGATAGGTGGTGCACTGGGATTAGATGGGGCTGTTCGGTTGCATTGTTGACAAGATGCTCGCAAAGCAGAAATTGCAGGTGTGATACCTGGCCAGAATACAGAGGACTCTGCCCGAGAAGTCATAGCTGTGACCCCTTGATGGGCAGAATGGATAGAGGCTAGACTCTCTTGTAAAAGGATTGGTGGGATAACCACGCGGTCCTTGTAGAGAATAACACCATCACATGTGTGGAGATTCTCCCTGAATTGGAAGAATCCCTGTAGTTCTGCTGGGAAGCCCTCCCGAGTATCTGGTAGGCCAAATTCGATCATTTGCAAGAGAGTGTGCATAGTTTCGTCACTGGATGTAGCTAACCTAACTCTATCCCATGTGACAGACATGAGGCCTAAGGATTCAAGTGAAGCTACACTGTGCACAGGGACATGTGTGTCTAGGAGGGCCTCTGAATGAAACCGAAGTCCATCTAAGATAGAAGAACAGTGTAAACTCTGGGGCAAGGAGATGTCATCAGTCAACCGCAGTATTTCAGGTTTGCCGGTAGGATGGCGCGACATACTGTCGGTTGCCACATGTTTGGTACCTGGGATGTGGACCATGCGGAATTTGTATCTGAGGGTTTTTTCTTTTAAGTTTCTCAGGCGTGAGTTTGGGATATGTTCTAAGGATCTATCACCAAGGAGATTGAGAAGAGGTTTGTGATGGACGGTTACAATCAGGTCTGTGCAGCCCAAAACAAAATACCTGGCTTTTTCGAGAGCATCTGCAACAGCTAATGCTTCGCCTTCAATGGGTGTGTAGCGTTACTCAGCCGAATGTGTGAAGCGGCTACCTACGAACGTAACCTTCCAGCCATCTTTGCAACAGAAAGGTTCAGAATTGGGACAAGAGCAGTGTTTCTGTAATAGCTAGAACCCTATTCCTTCTTTAGACCAATCGGTTGCCAAACATGTGGGTTTGTTGGGGTCAAAGAATCGGACTCCTTTCTCGATTTCTTGTGCAATGATGCGTTTGGATTTCTCGAACGTTGACTCCAACTCAGCAGTCCAATGGAAGGGTGTGTTGGGTTTGAGGAGGCTGTGAAAAGGTAACATTTTTCAGTCATGCTGAACGCATATGCAACCTGATTTACCAAACCGAACCAAGAGCGAACATCAGTGATGTTCTTTGGAGTAGGAAAGTCTAGTATGGCACAGATGTATTTCTGAGAGGGACAAACAGAGTCTAGAGTGATCTCAAAACCAGCGAATTCGACCGTTTCGGCAGCAAACATGAACGTCTCGGGATTGAGTGTGATACCATTCCGACCGCACAAGTCAAGCCACTGAGCTGTCTGAAAGAAACTCTCCCCTATGGAATCAGACCATAGAAACACATCATCCATACACTTGGTTTTGTCCTCTATGTGTGAGACGAGCTCGTCGTATCTGCGGGTATACCCGTAACCTGAGGCAATGTATCCCTGTGGGGCTGTTTTATAACGATATCTACCCCAGGGTGTGATGAAGGTTTTAAGATGCCTGTCCTCATCCCGGATGGGTACACTGTGATACCCATTCCAGGCGTCAAGGACCGTCTTCCTTTTACCTTGTGGGACAGACCGGGCTTGGTGGAAGGGGGAGGATGTATGATGGGTTTCAAGCACTGCATGGGGATTCAGTGCTTGAAAGTCGACGGCTCGTCGTGGCTCTCCATTCTTCTTCGCACAAACCACCATTCTGTGACACCAGGTAACTGGTTCTCCGATAGGGACTGGTTCAATGACACCTAGGCCGACATCCTGGTCTAACTCTGTCTTGACCTTGCCTCTCCAATGGATGCGGACAGGGATGGGTGTGTGGTGGGCCACTGGCTCTAACATGTCAAAATATTAAAAGCATCAGCACCACATGTAAACTTGCATCGGCGACCACAGTGACACACTGATTGAGAAATTCCCTTCAGTTATATAACTTTTCAGCTTAATTAATTGTTGTGTTCCTTTGACAGTTTTTCAATTACAGGTCTGATGTTTTTTCAGAAAGAATTCCGAACGTTTTGGAGGACTCATTGGCAAATCTCTCCTCCATTACCAACTGTTGTAGTAGACCAAGGATCTGCCGATCTCAGTAACCTGTATCGCCTCCAAATTAATGGAACACATTATTGTCTCCAACATCATGGAATATTTTGACGCTCACAGCATACTCAGCCCCCAACAGAATGGTTTTAGATCCGGTAATAGCTGTGAGACGCAACTCATTGGTTACACCAAAGAACTTGCTGACAATTTAGATCAAGGCAAACAAACAAATGTAATCATAATGGATTTTAGTAACGCTTTCGACAAAGTTGACCACCACAAACTTATTCAAAAACTCAAAGGTCTAGGTATAAACAAAAATGTCACTCATTGGATTCAATCTTTCCTAAGAAATAGATCTCAGCAAGTCCTTGTAGAGGGTGAAACCTCTGAGTCCCTCCCAGTCATGTCCGGGGTTCCCCAAGGCTCCGTGCTAGGTCCATCTTTATTTCTAGCCTATATCACGGAGTAAATACCTAACATGTGTATTTACTCTGTGCCTATATCAATGATCTGCCAAGTTCAATTAAAAGTAAATCACGTCTGTTCGCTGATGACACCATAGTCTACTCAACCATCAACTCGCATTCACAAGCAGAAACACTTCAGTAAGATCTACACTGTCTAGAGGCCTGGGAAAAAGACTGGACAATGGAGTTTAATCCCGACAAATGCGATATACTTAGGATTCACCGCAAAAGAAGCCCACTCATACGCCCCTATAAACTGCATGGAACAGAACTAAAGTCTACAGAAAATGCTTAGTATTTACGAATTAACTTTAACAAATCTTTGACATGAGCAGATCACATTAACAATGTAACATCTAAGGCCAATTACACTCTTCGATTAATAAAAAGAAATGTAAAAACTTAAGGTGGTTCGACAGCGGGCAGCCCGCATCTCGAGTTCCGGAAATGCTGATGGCTTTCACATGATCTTTTCGGCACGTGCTTATAGTAGAAAATTTACATATAGAAAAGTTTGATAACCTTCCGTGTCTTCTTTGTTAGCGCAATTGGTAGAGTGATTGACTAGCAATCCAAAGGTTCTAGGTTCGATTCCCACTCGCTTCGAATTATTTTTTAGATAAATTGACCGATTTTATTGACTAGTCAATAAAAACGTAGTGATCAAGCCTTTTGAAGGGACATACCATGTTCAGGCACAAATGTAATGATGAATAATATCAGATGCAAGAATGGTCAAGTGGCAACTAAACTTTGTGAGGATTTATAGCCTATATGACAGATGGCAGCTTAACACATGACAAAAGTAATGCTAAAAGATAGATCCTAAAGGAGATTTTATGCATAACTTTTGTCATGCATTAAGTAGCCACCCTTTTTAAACGATATACAGGCTACCGTATTCAATGGTCCATTATTACAGGTTTGACTGGTAGCGTTACTACTATGATTTAGAGCTGCAACGGCATTTTAAAGTTGAACTCAAGGGAGGTAACTCGGGTTGAGTTATCATTTGGTCAGCATTTCTGGAAATCATGGATAAAATATAAATTCTACTGTAGATTTTCATTAATTTTTTGCGACTAGTACAATTAAGTAATATATATCTAATAAGCCTAACATTAGTGTTTGTTAAACAGCTAGATTTTTTGTAATTTGAAATTTAGTGACAATTTCAGAATTTGACTTTTTTAAAATATTGATATTTCCAGAAACTATGTCATGAAATTTTTTTGTTTGCACAATATCTTATAGTCTCTATACAGTTTACTCGAATGTACAAAACTTATTGAGTTATATTATTCTATAAAGAAAATATCCCTGTTTATTAAAAAAGGGACTTTTCTCGACAAAAGGTCATGTCAGAAAAAAGGCACTGTAATTTTTTTTATTTTAACGATTTTTCACTCTCCATATGGTATATTTAAATTTAATCAAGGTTTCAAAGAAGTCTGACAGGGGATAAGCAGACCCGCGAACCACCTTAAAAACAAATAAAAGAAGCAGCCTACCAAACATATGTCCGTCCCCAGGTTGAATATTGCTCTACAATCTGGCATCCTTGGCAGCAGTATCTAACACATAGGATAGAAATGGTTCAAAGAACAGGAATAATTTGTAAGTACCCCTCTCATTAGGATTAGGATGGAATGATGGAACCCTACCCACCCACTTGTATATAAAGTCTCTATTTGTCTCTGTGTGTAGCAGGAAGACATGATATTTCGTCTGTGATAGATGCTAAGTCTATAAATATATATTTATAAATCAGGTGTGTATGTTGTGGATTTATAAAGGTGTGGTATATGCAGACAATCACTCACCCTAATGGGGCAACAAATTACTTGATGTCTGATCTGGTCTATGCTGTCTGCTTATAATCCCCCTGTCCACTATTCATTCTCTATTTGTGCAGCAGCTAAAGCATGCTATCTCATATGTGATATCAAAAATCTGTGATGTATGGATGTATTTTATAATAGACTTTGTAGAATTTTACTGTATTAACTTGATAATGTATTTCTTTTACAGGCTGTTAGATAATCTTATTGTTAAGGGTGTATCAATGTCATGAGCCATTTTTTCAAAGTATTAAACTTTTGTTTTCTATCATTGTTTTTTTGGAAGAGCTATTTATGATGAATGAACATATGAAAAAAAATATATATGGTGGTGTCCTTTTTTTTTGAGCTACAGCGATTTGAAAAAGGTATGTCAAATTTGAATTTTTTCTTCAAATTTTACCCTTTCAGAGTACAAGCTTCAGTAAAATCTATTTCAAAACAAAACAAAATTTTTAATTTGGGTTTTCTTTATTTATTCCATGTCTATGGTGGTATGTTCACATATATAAACCAAATTTTGACAAAGCAGGCACCAGGTTTGAACAATATGGATCCTTGAATATCAAAAATATGCTTTATATAGGGCATGATTTTATTAGATTTTTTATTTTATGAAAAAAAGTAAAAATGTTTGAAAATGAAATAGTTCTAGTATTAAACTTTTTCTTATATTCTACCAGATGAAAGCCCATACTAAGGCAGTTCAAAATATGAAAAGAAATTGAAAGGTCAGTGTTGAAAATTTTGAGTTATTAAAGTAAAACGAGTTATCGCCCCTTACAAAATTTACAAAAAAGTACCATATCGATGATATTTAGAGCTTTATAAATTTCACATTTGGTGCCTTTTTTTTCTTAAAATAGTTTTTGTATGAAGAAATACTACCATAGATAGAAAATAAATAACACAAAACCAAATTATCATATTTGTTTTCATTTAAAATGGGTTTTATTGAAGCGGGCTGTTTGAAAAGGACAAAATAAGAGGAAGTGGGTGGGGTAAATTTTAAATGGCCGTAGAGCCAACTGTTGTTCACCAAAATGTACACTTTTTCTATTTTTTCATTCATCTTAAAAAGCTCTTCAATACAAAAACATCATATAGTGTTTTCATATACTTTGAAAAGTTCCAAAATTCATGACATTGAAACACCCTTAAGAAACTTATGTTATTATGTCGGTAAATAGCTTTTAGCTAATGTTATATATGTTGTGAAAACACCCGACTATAAATAAAGTTTCTTGTATCTTGTATCTTGTATCGGCAGCTCGTTACGTCTTTACTAATTACCAATATACAAGTAGCGTCACAGAAGTATTTTAAATATTTTAAATTGCACTGAATTGGAGAACACTTAAAAAAGAAATCACTCTTCTTTGGTCATATTCTTCAAAATCAGATATAACTTAGTAGCTGTTGACCATAACCATCTCCCTTTTCCAAAACTCAAAGCCATCTTACATCTTTCTTCCCAAGAACAATCAGGCTTTGGAACGATCTACCGGAACATGTGTAGTCTAGTCCAGACTTAGGGTCATTTATTCTTGGTCTGACTGCACAATGTCATTAGTAAATGACATATATATTAGTTTTAACTGGCTTTGGTGCCTTTTATCTTTTAACTCTTAACCATTTTTTAACCTTGAACACTGTTTCCTGTCAGCGCCTGTCTATCATAATCGCTGATTGATTGTCGACAGTACAAAGTAGAATAGAAGTAGAAGTAGATTTTTTGAACTCATGTTTTATTTTTGTATGCGGCGGCACCGCAACATTCCACTATCTAAAGCATATGTTTTAATCCATACCCCCAAAAATTATGACTGACCTAGATTGCATGTATTTAGGAATAAAGAGCTATCTTTTGGCTGTATACAAAAGAGTTAACGTTAACAACACGTTTTTTTCAGTTGAAAACATGAGTCTATAGGTAAGAGATCTGCCGAAGCTGAAAACCCCTATAATTGATCAGGAAACGATCAGCGTCGTAAATCCTGTTGTTGCAGGTAGTGGGTGGGGTATTTTCGGCAAAATACCGGAATATCCCCCGCTTGTATTTACATCCCCCGCCTGTGGTTCATTCTGTCTATATAACTATACGGAATGAACCACATCACGTGACATGCGGGGGATATTCCGGTATTTTGCCGTATTTTCTAATTGTTGATGTAAAATTTCATTTTACTTGTCATCTATTAAATGGATATTCAAAAGTTCACACGTTTGCATCAGCAACCATGTGTTATTTTCGAGCCATTAGCGAATCACGTGCTGTCACGTGACATAAGAAGTATAAACATACACCATAGGCCAGTGGATGACATGTGCGACCCACGTGTCTGAGGTCGCAGGTTCGAACCTCGGAGCTACCAGCAGAAAATATTTTTGAATCAACGTATATTATTTTTGCATTCAAAGGTATTATTTCATGTATTGGTTTCATACGAACTGTCCAATTTCAATTAAAATACTTTTAAAGCACATTCTCTTTTCCAGTCATCCGGGTATTTAATGTCATACGCATACTCTCGGTCCTTCATTCGGATGGCGACGGTCTTATTCGGAGAAAAAATTAATTCTAATTTTCGGTAAAATCACGCTTTTGCAACTTATGTAAGACCTTCGTAGTGTTCATAGGACCTACATGACCTATTCAAATGATAATGAGTAAAAAAAGAATGAGATTAAACGCCCTGCTGCTCAAACTTATGTAAATATCGGGTTTGTTGTCCCCGAGTGCGCATGCTCGCTAAGTGTAAATAAAGGGGGTATGACGTCACACTGGAAAAGAGAATAGACTAGTCTCGTCAATGAACCCCAGACGACATGCTAATTTTGTGACAGGTGCCTTCCTCAGGGTCTCATTGGGGTGACGGACGTTTCGGTAAATGACCAGTTCGGTAAATTGATTTTATATAGTGAAGGTCTGGACGTTTCGGTAAAAAGATAAATTATAGTAATTAAAGGTTTATGTACCTGTATATCACACCTTTCCATTGATCAATAACTGATAGCGCTTGATATGTAATAACTTGTACCTTTTAATACCTAGGTTGGATCTAAACTAAATGCTTTAAGGTCGATAATGAAGTGGGAAATGGAAAAGGTAAAAATTTCAAAGTGAACATTGAGAGTGTCCTTTGAAAGTTATATTTGCAATCCCAATTATTTTTACTTCCTTTACATGTCCAGAGACATATATATGGGTATACACTGTCTCTGACATGTCCATCTATTTGATTCTATTTCGTTGGTAGATGAGGATCCACCAGGAACGTTCCTGGATCCACATATACTAAAACTACCTGCAAAAGTGGCACAAACACCGTGACATAGTCTGATTGTTACCGGGAGAGGTGCGATATACTTATAATCCTCTAATTACTATATATAATTTACCTTTTTACCGAAACGTCCAGACCTTCACTATATAAAATCAATTTACCGAACTGGTCATCTACCGAAACGTCTGTAAATCTCTCATTGCAATACGGAATAGCCTGCTTACCTTTGTTTTCGATCCCTTTATCTATATTTTTGCGCATGTGCTAGGGCTGTGCATTGGCAGTTATTTCCTTCAACCACAGAATTATACACTGACGGAATTGAAACCTCGCGCTATATCACAAATCTCGTGCGGCGCATACGAGACTCGCGAGACTTGATAAGAGAATTTCTATCGGTAGTCAATTTGATAAATGTCTGTTTCGAAGCATTGTTCGCGGGTTTATATTCCCGTGAATTGATAGGAATATCCACCAAGTCATTTAAATCCTATAAAATGTCAATAAAAACACTCGAGTCGGTAAATTTTCACCCCAGAAATGGCGGACAACGAGGCAAAAAGTGAAGATGTTGTCACGTGACACATAATCTCGCAAAATTTAACCGCCGCGAGAGCTCACTGATGCTCGCCTATTCAACTTCACTCAGTTGCTATTCCGTTTTGTATAATTCCGTGCTTCAACAATTTGTATCCTGATATTTCATTTAACAACAATACATTACATATCATGATACGTATTGCCTGTGAGAATTAAAGGCAATGTGTATTGCAATATTTAAGACTTTAAGTCGTGATATAATACGTATCGTGATACAGACTTGTAAATATGATCACAACAGTTGTTAATTTGCAGCCACTCAGATTGTTTTAAATCAAATATCTATGTAACCTTGCTTCTCTTGTCAATTCGCCACTTTCTTGTCAATTCGCCACCTAAGCAAAACTTAGAATTCCGTCACGAGCAGGCTACCGAGGATGTCCGAAAACTACAGAGGATATCCGATTACTTGGACAGTTTCACTCAGGAAGATTTCAAGCGTCGAAAATGCGAAAGAACTGATAAAATAACAATGAATTCACAAAAAGTTTCAAATCAAAAGACATGTTGGTAATTTTAATCCTAGCTGTCCGTTGTCACTTTTTTATTGTTAAGTTGTAAAAGTTGTGATTTACTTTTAAAAAAATTAAATCTTTCAAAATCATTAAAAATGTTCAAGTTTCATGAAACAAACTATAACATACAGATACTGACAGAGTCTACATTGACCTAATTATCAAACCACCAATCAGAGGTGGCGAATTGACAAGAAAGCATCCCGGTGATCCAGAGCAATGACATCGTTCGAAAACGGTACAGTTATTACACTTTATATTTATTTCACAAGTTTTATTTGTATATATTCGTGTTATTGAAGGTTCAGTTCAGAATTAGATCCTTGAACAAGTAAGAAATGTTACATCAGATAGGCGCATGCGCGAAAATATAGCTAAGGGTGGCGAAAACACAGGTAAACAGGCTATATATTTAAAATATTAACAACTATACGTAATGTAAAAAGTATGATGTTGGAAGAGGTATGTTCCCTTCAAAAAGAACATAATTATACCGTTATGCCAGTTACTTTAAAATGGATGTCTGCAAAACATTCAAATCCATTTTTCTCTCTAAGACTCTTGTTACAATGAGGCAAACAGCTTCGAATCTAATTTGACACTTTGTCATATAAGGTGTAAATCCTGATGAAGATATTTAACACTCGTATCGATACATCTCAGGGGCCGTCAGGGCTGATGAATGTATTGCATCGCAATATATTGCAAGATTCATTTACAAGCCGATACAGACATCGGCAGCTATCATTACGACACCACTAGCATGTGCACACCTATTCAGTGTTGTAACATTTGTTATATGTTAATTATTACAAGATCATCAGCTAATTCTTGTCTTAATAGTCATTAACAGAAATATCAACAAACAAAAGTGGTAAAATACATTCAAAGTGAAAATAAATGTATTTGTTTATAACCAGGTCGCTACTCTCGATCGCCTGCAGGCTTTCTAGTCATTTTTAAAAAACAGTGCTGCGTGGATTAGAGGTAGAGCGTCCGCTTGCAGTGCAGTGATTTTTTTACCTGCGAGTCCCGAGTCCTAGACTCATTAAAATATTGTGGGACTCATAAATTTAAAATCTGTGAGTCGATTTTGGTAATAAAGATATAGCTGGGACTCATATTTTTGAAAGCCAGCGAGTCCTGGGGACTCATAGTTTTAATTTGTAAAAAAATCGCTGCAGTGCGGGAGGTTGTGGGTTCAATCCCAGGCGGGGCCAAACCAAAGACTTAAAATTTGGTAGTAATGGCTTCCCTCCTTGGCGTTCAGGATTTAAAAGTCTTACCAGATCGTGAGCAGAAACACTTTGCAATAGGGCTCGAATTGACAAGAAATCACAGATTGAGTCACATTCACTATTAAAATGACAAAATTATTGCTAAAATTTATTTAAATCAGGCTTTAAAGCGCATTCTGCTTTACTTCAGCTCGCTTAAAGTGGTTACATGAGTCAGTGGTTCAAAAGAAATAGGCTGTTGGGTATTGGGTTAACCTAACACCATGAGTAAATTAGGTATTCATTATGCTAGCAGATTTTCAGAGGAAGATACCAGTTCCAAGGCATTTCTCTCATAGAGGATAGCTCTAGTCAGTGTACCATGTAATGTTGATTTTCTGGCTCCATGTTCTAGCTCTGCTTATCCACATGCAATGCATAAAGTGTGTCACCAAATTACATTAAAGGCAGAATGTCGCCCAAATGGATGTTTAAAACGCGCACTTTCTTATATATGTACATTTTCTATGTATTAAAACTGAGCGAAAACGGTTGTCGGATGCCTTACATATGCCCCCCTTTCTTTAAGAATCATATATAAATGTGCCGATTTTTTATCGAGATGGTTGGAAAAATAAGCTCTTTGTTTACATAACAAATCTTCGTGTCGGCTTCCGAGAATTTCCGCATGGTCGAATAAGAGTCACGTGATCGTTCCGATTTTTCTGACTTGTCTGTGTTACTTTAGAACAGAATAGTTAATAATGGTAAATAGGTAACAGTGGAAAAAACGTTATTTTTTCCCGTTTAAACGCAAACGAAACGCAAACGCATCACAATAAACGCATAAAAACACAACCTTTAGACAATTCTGACCATTCATGTTAGTCTGAGTGGCAAACAGTTTGGTGCCTGATCAGACACCAGGTTACCCGGCGTCTGATCTGCTCAAAATTATTTGCAATTGAAATCATGGTTTTAGCGTAAGTGCGTTTATTGGGCATTTTCTCCACTGTAAGGAAGGTAACTTCGAATACATAGTCGTACACATTCCTACTTGAGATAAGTATGATCATCATGCAGCACGAGAACGCTGCACTAACTTTACTGATATTTTATTCTTTCAAATTAAACGCATTTATAAACAAAACTATTATTACCATTGCAAACAGGTTGGAGCCAGATCAGACACCGCGTAACCTGGCGTCTGATCAGGCTCCAACCTGTTTGCTACTCAGATTAAAAAAATAGTTAAAATTTCTAAAAGTAAATTTCCACAGTGTAGTGAATTGCGTTTGGGTTTAAACCGGAAAGAAAAATGTATTCTCTACTGTATATTGCGCACAATAAATACAGCTATCAATGTCTCTTGCTGAATGTAGGGAATACTCATCCCTTTTAAAGTTTTAGAATGTTCCAATCTAAAAATAACTCTGCCAAGTCAGAAGAAAACACTATGAAAACATCTTTACCGGGCGCAAGCCGAACGAACTCGGAAAATCTCTGTCGTTGATCGGATGTCAACAAATCGATTTAAAAATTGACTTCTTTCCACCAATTTCATGGGTTTGTAAGCAATGTTGCCTCCATATACATAGCGGATTACTTCTTTTTATATGTTTAGATTACGTATGTGCCTGAATGTTCAGGTTTAAGAAATGCGCGATTATGGCTACTTGACAGCTACATACTGCCTTTAATATTACGTTTTCCCAATATAAGGGGTGGTGTGGGGCACATGTTGAAGTTTATGAACAATCTTGTGCAGCTAAGTCTTCTTACACTACTAAAGGGATTTGGTCAAAACTTTCACAGATGAACAGTTTATATCATTATGGGAAATTTTCATGTGTTTGAAATTTGGGTTGCAATCTTTCTGGCATAAGTTATGGCCCTTTGAATTATTTTCCTACATAGAATAGGAAAAAATCTTATGCAGCTTTACCGGTACATGAGTTTTCAGTCTCTTTAATCCATTATCCCATGGCCTGATTCTAGTTTTGAAAATAGGTGACCAGACTTAAAGGAGGCTGGTTGGAAGTAAAGCAGAATGCCCCTACGTAAGCCTGCATTAAGATATACTATCTTGTAGAATATAGAAAATATTTCTAACAGAATTCATGATTATATGAAGTAGAACTATTTTCTTCTGTGGAGGATTAAATGAACGGCATATTTATTAGGTAATGAGTAAAGGAGCATTCGGCTTTACTTCCAGCCTTCTTTAAACTTCTTATTTGCTACTATATTAAAGTATTACTTATGGTGCACATTCATGACTACAAATTATAAATAGGAACTATTTTCTTCAGTGGATGAATAAATTGAAGGCATAAAAAGACATTTAATGGAGTAATGGGTTAAACTGGTTTTTTATTTTTCAGATGATTAAAGACAAGCTGAATGTCATAAACAACTGTTTATACCAAAGAAAATTTAATTGACCATCAGTTGTGGTAAAATGGTGAAGTAAAAGTAAGAGAAAGGAACTATGGCGGAGGGAACTGGTACCCCTCAGACGGGGAAACAGTACTCAAGAAGAATCAGAACACCAAAAAAGTTTTTCGACTTTGAAGTTGAAGATTCTAACAAAGATAAAGCTAAGGAGAAGAAGGAGAGGGCTGGTAAAAAATCTAGTGATGATAAACCCGGAAATAATTCAACAAGTGCTCGTAAGAAAAAGAAGAAACCAGAAACAACAGTGGAGAATAACAAAAAAGATCAGAGTGCTAATGATAAACAGGGAGGAAGTTTAGCAGGCTTAGAAAGAGTTGTTACAAAAGAGCCACACTTGCCTGAGTCATCTGATATCTTAGATCAAACTGATGAGATTAAAACAGATATCAAAGAAACCAAAGTCAGAAGCAAAAAGCGTACAAGTAAACCTAGAAATTCTTTAAGAAGTTTGAATGAAGCAAGAACTAATGATATTGTAGGTGAAGAAATGGAGGAAAGAATAATTGCTAATGCATGTGAAGTAGATAAAGTAAATGAAATGGTTAAATCTTTAAGAAATAACCCTAAACAAAGAAAGAAATACGAAATATTGAATTCTGATAAAGGGGCAGAAAGAATACCTGATGTAGAAAAAGCAGTTACCAGTGAAACAACACAACTGTTAACACTTGTAGACAAGATAAACACAAGAATAGCTGATACTAAAGGTATTGAAGAAGAAAATGAAGATCTTGATAAAGATAAAACAACTACAAATGATTTTAAAACAATACAAAAAGACAGTGTCTCATTAACGGGTAAAAAAAGAGATAATGATGTTGAAGTAATTAAAAAAACAAGTACCCCTTTAGGTGGTAAGAACGGCAGCAATAGTGTTAAAACAATACAAAAGGAGAGCACCCCAATAGCAGGTAAGAAAAGAAGTAGAAGAAAAAGGAGCTGTGATAGTTTAAATGAATCTGTATCAGAAAGTAATAGACAAAATACCCCAGCAACTCCTGTTCCAGTGGAGAAGGAAATTACATGTAATAAAGATTCAGGAAACACTACAGAAGATCATCCAGGTGCTGCACAAGATAAAGCTAATGAATCAAATGAAAAGTTAGCTAACAAGACTCCTTCAAGTGGAAGGAAAAGGGGTAAAAAAAGAAAGGGGAATGATAGTTTCAATGAGTGTAGTAGTTCAGAGAAGAATGAATCCAGTGTGGTAGAAAGTTGGGACATGAATCAGTCAGAGGTAGTGTCAAGATCAGGAAGGAAAAGAAGAGTTATAAACTTTTCAACCATAAATTCCAAGCAATCAGGCGATGAAGGTGCAGCTGTAAAGACTAAAACAGCTACAAAATCGTCACCTAAGAATGCTCAAAAAGAAGGTAAATATATTTTTACAGCAATTTCTCCCCTCTCTATGCTGGAAATCAGTAAACATCAGGGGCCCGTTTCATAAAACTTAGTACGACAAATGTTGTCGTAAGTCAGATTATAAAAGTCTCAATTATTATTTGTTTCTCCATCTTATCCTGTCTTGTGACATCTCTTTGGAATCGTCTTGATTCCAAAGAGATGTCACAAAACAAGATTAGAGAGAATAATCGGATTTTTTTTGTCTTACAACAGTTTTTGTCGTAAGAAGTATTATTAACCCTTTGAACCCTAGTCCCGCATATAGGCGTCCTTTTCAAACAGTGTACATGTGAATAATACACTTGTCTTATGCAAACAGTGAAGGCCCAGATCAGAGGGCTCCGAAAGGAGCCCTCTGATCAGGGTCTTCACTGTTTGTCATAATGCCAAACCTTGACAAAACATCCCTTAAATGTCAGAAATTGACTAGACTAAAATGCAAACTGGAATTGTCCATTTAAAGTTTCAGGGAGGAAAGAGTTAAACGGGCCCCAGAGCTCCAGATAAGAGGGAGTAAACATTTTCAACATATTCTCCTTTATATTCAAACCAAACCCTATTATGTGACTACTCGTTAGAGACGATTCTAACGAGAAGTCACATCATAGGGTTTAATACAGAAATAAAGATTTTAATTTTAGAGATACTCCCCTTATCTGGAGCCCTGTTCAAAACATTTATTTAGCAAACAGTGTAGATCATCCTGATCAGAGAGCTCCAATAGACGCCCTCTGATCAGGATCTGTACTCTTTGTTGTACTTTTACTTATTTTTTCAATTTTCTACAAACAACCCATTCAGTTTGCACCCTTTAGACAGTTAACTGTATGAGAAAAGCAATTGAATGTTTGTATTTTGAAGATAATTACAACAGTTATACAAGATGTCCCAATTTTTATACGCCCGTGTTCTGACAGGACGTATTATGCCAGGGAGCACCCTTGGTGTCTTGGCGGGCGGCTGGGCAGCTGGGTGGGCCTGACCAGTTTCTGCTGTCAGACTCGAAAGAGTTTTAACTTATCTCCACCAAACTAACTGACAATCAGAGTGTTTCTTGCCACATCATGTAGGCCAAGTTCGATAACCAGCGAAATCTCACTAGGCATTTAAGAGTTATGGTCCTTGAATTTATCTCCACAACGGTATCCCCTCTCTTACTCAAATAGTTTTAATCTGATCTTCACCAAACTTTCTGAAAATGTTTATTACCATAAAATGAAAGCCAAGTATTTTATGTTTCTTTGATAAAGCGCATTTCGAGTTTGAGTTTCGTCAAAAAATTTTAAGTTTTCCATGAGTAATGCAGCAAATGCCCCCTGAAGGGTGTATTATGTTTATGAGTGCATTTCTTGTTAGCTCAATCATCTGTTTTCATCACTCCAGCATTCGAGTAATCATTTTTGTCATCATCCAAAATCTTAACGTTGACCATATCTTCTTCAATTTTTCGTACTTTCATGTTTGGTTTGCATGTTCATTTTGACAAGTCCTGTCCAGACATATCAAAATATTTTAACAATTGACCATGTCCTTTGACCTAGTTTTACTGTCTTTTTCACTGATCTTCAAAAGCAGATAAATGTTTGCGCCTGCATGTGTGCTCTTGTTTTGATTTTTACCGTAAATATGATTTCTGGATCCTCGTTTGAATGTATTAAAAAACTGAAACCTTGATTAAGATTTGGGAATTAAACTTTTTGTCGCTCCTGGAGGCAACTTAACCCAGTACCCCATAGCCTGTTTCTAGTTTTGAAGGCAGGTGAACACTTAAAGCAGGTTGAAAATAAAGCAGAATGTGCCTTAAGGCACATTCTGCTTTACTTTCAGCCTGCTTTAAGCTACCATATGCAGGAATATAGAAAATAGTTCTAATGATACATATTCTCAAATGTATAAATTGGAACTATTTCCTTTATTGGAGGAATGAATTCAAGGTGTTTAAAGGCGTATTTATGGGGTAATGGGTTAAGTATCCTACTTGTTTACTTTCAGAGAGTGAGGTTAATCAGGGAGCAGGTAAAACCCCACTGAAGACACCTCAAACCAAACCAAAGGTATCTTGAGTTTCAGATAACCCTTTACCCGTCAGGAGCTTTCTGCTTTACTTTCAGTCAGCTTTAACCCTTTACTCCATAGCATGTTTCTAGTTTGGAACATCAGTGACCACTTTAAGGTTAAAGTAGATTGGAAATAAAGAAGAATATAGTGATGCATTCTGTTTTACTTTCATCCAGCTTTAAGTTGTCATCTGCAAGAATACATTTCTTATGCGTGTACATCTATTCCTGTAAAAATTAAAACTAGGAATTATTTTCTTTAGTGGAGGAATTAAAGAGAGGCATAAAAAATGAGTATATAATTATGGAGTAATATGGGTTAAACAAAAGTGATTTGCAAATATATTATAAGATATAAGAAACTGATAGTACAAATGTAATTTATCTTTTCAAACAGTTGCCTATTCAGATGTAGAGTTTCTCAAAGCGATATCTGATCTGGCTCCAAACTTTTTAATATATACAAACATTTGTTTTAATCCTCAGTCAGGGTTCCAGGTAAGGGGGAGTAATCTGAACAAATCCAACCTTTTCTCTCTCATACTGCACCAAACCCTATTGTGTTACTACTCATTAGAATCGTCTCCTCGAGAAGATTTTAATGAGTAGTGACATCATAGAGTTTTAAACAGAAATAAAGATTTTAGTTTTTGTAAAACTCCCCCTATCTGGGATGTGAATCTCTACCCAATAGAATCTCATTTAGTTATTGTATGTTTTAACCCAGGAGAAGGAACACCGCTGCCTGAAGTGTGAGTATGTCTGTGTCCATGGCTGCCATATGAAGATCCATGCAGCCCATGCCCATCAGTTACATGTGAGTACCCTGAGCCCAGGGCTCCAGATAAGAGGGAGTAAACAAAACAAATCCAACATTTTTTAACTCATTCCAGCACCAAATCCTATGGTGTTACTACTCATTCGAGACGATTCTAATGAGTAGTGACACTATAGGGTTTACTGCAGAAACAAAGATTCCGTATCTGGAACTCTGTTAGCCCTAAACCCCTTCACTACCGTGACATCATCTGCTTTGAACAATTGTCATCCGCTTTTATTTCTCAAAATTAAATGTTTGGTTAAATGACTTAAATAATATCATATTGACTAATGAATGTCAAACAGTTTGGATCCTGATCAAATGCCGCGTTACGCGGCATCTGATCAGGATTCAAACTGTTTGCAATTACCCATCGTACTGGGGGTAAGGCAGTTCAGGGGTTAATGCTTATATCACTAAGCACAACTTGGTTAACACAGGGCTCCAGATAAGGGGAGTATTAAAAAAAAAAAATCATTATTTCTGCTTTAAACCCTATGGTGTCACTACTCATTAGAATCGTCTCGAAGAGACGATTCTAATGAGTAGTTACACCATAGGATTTGGTGCTGAAATAAGTGAGAAAATGTTGGTTTTGTTCAGTTTACTCCCCCTTATCTGGAGCCCTGTAATATTTCCAAACAGTTTGCCACTCATATTTAACCTTTTCTTAAGTTTAAAAAACATAAAAACTGGATTATGACTTTTTCTGTAGACCGTATATTTGTAGCAGAGGACAAGTTAGAATGATAAGGGTTAAAGATCTAGTAAATGTCGCCTGCCGATACTTTCGTCTGTTGAAATACTGAAATGTAGACGGTATATTTTGCAGAGGACAATTCTGAAATGTACAGAAACAGGGTCTGGATGATACAGACTGGATCCAGGTCAGGCTCCGTGGTTGGTCTTGATCTAAATCTTTTTTAATTGTACTCAATACAGGTTTTCAGTGTCATTTAACACATTACCCAATAATTACGCCTGCTTATGCCTCTATTTATTCCTCCTCTAAAGAAAATAGTGTCATTAAATACAGTGATGAATATGCCACATAAAAATAATATCTGTATCTTAGCAGACGATAACTTAAAGCAGATGATAACTTAGAAGAAGGCTGAAAGTAAAGCAGAATGCGCCATAAGGCGCATTCTGCTTTGTTTTCAACCTGCTTTAAGTGGTTACCAGTCTTCAAAACTAGAAAGAGGATATGGAGTAAAGGATTAATACATGCATTTAGGTCTGAAAAATTTATAGTAAAATCTGAAAAACCAGTAGCCCCCAAACAAATCAAGTAGCCAGGGGCTATGGGGCTAGTGCTCAGGTCAAGGCATGGTTATGGGGTAATGTCGTAATATGAAAAATCTGCAGACAGGCTATGGGGTAATGGGTTAATTGCTTATCATGTATATTTCAGTGGACAGAAGAAAATCCGGAGGGATCAACAGACAAAGCGGCCATGACTCAAGTCATCAAGATCAGGAAATTTCTCAACTGTCCAAAATGTAACAAGCGGCTGAACTTTGTACAGTATTATCACCACCATGTAGAATGGTGTGGAAGAGAAGTAAGGAACTTTCTGTCTACACCTTTACCCATTTGCCTGGCGCAAGTGGTTTCTGGTATGGGCAAGTGCTTTGTATGTCGTCCCCACTGTAGTGGGGAGACGTATTTTTTTTGTACTGTCAGTCTGTCACACTTTTCAGGGCTCCAGATAAGGGGAGTATTTCAAAATTTAAAATCTTTTTTTCTGCATGAAACCCTATGGTGTCACTACTCATTAGAATCGTCTCTAAGAGACGATTCTAATGAGTAGTAACACCATAGGATTTGTTGCTGTATGAGTGAGAAAATGTTGGATTTGTTCAGAATACTCCTTCTTATCTGGAGCCCTGACTTTTGTTTCTGGCCAATAGTTTCTAATGGGGCACTCATGCCTTAGTTTTGGTGTACTGGTTGCTTATAAGAAGGTGATGCTTGGAATTGCATTGGATCAAAGGTCACATGATCTGCTACTTAAAATTATTTTTTGGTTTCCAGAAAATAACTTTTGTTCTAATAGGTTGATCATGTCCATTTTGTGTGTACTTAAGAAATTAACTGATTTTTTTCGGCATTTAAGCAAAATAAACGACAGAAAATTATCGGCAAATTCCATGAATCCCGCTAGCGATTAGAATTGTTTCTTTAGAATTGTCTCATTTGAATTAGAATTGTCTCATTTAAATTGCCTCTTCGAGGGGATTCTCTCTCAGTGGGATGGGGATGGGGGGATAGAGTGGTCAAACTCCACCAAAAAGTGACTCATGCATTCACTACATACAGTGGAGAATCTGTTATTCTTTCCCGTTTAAACGCAAACGTACGCAAACGCAAAGCGCTAAAACGTAGAAAAGAACAATTTTTGGATAATTCTGATATTTCATGTTTATCTTGGTGGCAAACAGTTTGGAGCCTGATCAGACGCCGGGTTACCCGGCGTCTGAACTGGCTCCAAACTGTTTGTAAAAGAAAAAATAGTTTTAGCGTAAACGCGTTTATCGGGAAAGAATAACGTTTTCTCTACTGTACATACGCATCGGCGCTATATGTTGCAGTGCTGTAAAACTCAACTCAATCAATTGAGACGATTCTGAGGTGTAGTAACACCATAGAATTTAGTGCTGAAATGAGTGAGAAACTGTTGGCTTAGTTCAGTTTACTCCCCCTTATCTGGAGCCCTGCCCTTTGTTTTTTGTTCCCCAGGATGAGACGTACATGTGCGAAATGTGTGGCAACCCGAACCTGAAGGCCATTTGGAGGAATACTCATAACCAGCAGTGCTCAAAGGTGAAGGAGGAGATTGCCCGTGCCAAACATAAAGCTGAGCGGTTGAAAGAGGTTGAAGAGGAAGATAAGGACATAAGTGGCAAGAAAAGGGGTGCAGCAAAAAGGTACAGTCGAACTTCGATATCTCGAACTTGCTTAACTCGAACTATCCGATATGTCAACACATTAGTTTCATTAGTTCATGCTCGGTTATGTCGAACATACCCGTATTTCAAAGTTAAAACGTGGCTTAGCCACGTTTTAAGATTGAAATACAGTTATGTTCGACTTAACCGAGTTCGAGATATCGAAGTTCAACTGTACCTCTCTATTACAATCACTAAATCTTGTTAATTATCAGGTGTTTAAGGCAGGTTACTGCTTATAGCAAGGTGACAGTAAAACAGAAAGCTCTTTTCTGTTTTACTGTCACTTTGCTTTTCACGCAATACCCCACTTTTTTACGCCTTGAATTTATTCCGCAATTGAAGAAAATAGTTCCAATTTATTCAGTCAAAAATATGTATCATAAGAAATATTTTCTCCGGTCTTGCAGATGGTAGCTTAAAGCAGCCTGAAAGTAAAGCAGAATGTGCCCATGGCACATTCTGCTTTACTTTCAACCTGCTTTAAGTTGTCATCTGTCTTCAAAACTAAAAACAGGCTATGGGGTAATGGGTTAAGATGTCACCTGTCTTTTATACTATCAAAAAACCTTCATTTTAGTGTTCGTAATAGGGAGATTTTATTTTGTAGTTTTACTTGAGTTAACCCATTTTCACCAAGGCTTCAAAATCTAAAATTCTTATGTCTGCACCAAACCCTATGGTGTGACTACTCATTTGAATTGTCTCAAAACCATACTTATTTGATTTTGTGCTGAAGTGAGTGAAAAAATGATGGATTTGTTCAGTTTACTCACCTTTATCTGGAGCCCTGATGTCGTTTACAGTTTTCTCAGCTGGTTTTGTTTGTGTCAACAGAGCATTAACAATGCTACAAGGCCTGGCCACTGAGGCGGCGGGTGTCATCGTGGGTGAAGATTCGGATGTCGACCCGGACGCCGAGATTGAGGAGAGAGAGGAAACAGATGAGGATGAATTTAATAATGATGATGATGATGATGATAAGGAGGAGGAAGATGATAGACTGGGAAATTCCAGACCATTTGAGGATAGATATTCAACATTTAAAAGAGTCAAGCAAAAAGGTAAACATTTTGCAGTTCTAATAGGGCTACAGATAAGTGGAGTATTTCAAAATTAAAATCATTTTTTTTGGCATTAAACCCTATGGTGTCACTGCTCATTAGAATCGTCTCTTTGAGTCAATTCTAATGAGTAGTAACACCATAGGATTTGATGCTGAAGTGAGTGAGAAAATGTTAGATTTATTCAGTTTACTCTCTATTATCTGGCGCCCTGGTTCTAACCATTTTCTAGTTTTTTGTCTCAAGACATAAAAGCAAACCTGAGACAGAACCCATTACCCTAAAAATGCACCTTTTCTGGCATTTAATTTATTCCACCACTGATGAAAATAGTTCAACTTTATACAGTCATCATGCATCAGAAGAATTATATCCTATACTCTAGCAGATAATAGCTTGAAGCAGGCTGAGGCGATTCTAATGAGTAGTAACACCATAGGATGTTGTGCTGAAAAAAGTGAGAAAATTAACATTTGTATGGTTCACTTTTTCTTACCTGGAGCTCTGCATCTGGGGGTGTTCTTCCCTTGTTGTGAGAGAATTCTTTTTTTCTCCTTGTCACAGTAACATATCATAAATACTGGGAAACGTACACCGCCATGAAGAAGTTTGCTGCAAAGAACCATTCCGAAGAGTTGTATGATACTTGGTTGCCACGGAAACAGAGTTGGACTGCCCTACCACCAAGGTAAACTAGAGAGTAGTTTTAACCCATTACCCCATAGCCTGTTTCTCTAATTGAAGATAGTTGACCACTTAAAGCAGGTTGAAAGTAAAGCAGAATGTGCTTAAAGGCACATTCTGCTTTATTTTCAGCCTGCTTTAAGCTACCATCTTCTAGGATATAGAAAAGATTTCATATTATACATACTCATGACTATATAAATTGGAAGTTTTTTCTTCAGTGGAGGAGTAAATTTAAAGCGTAAAAAGGCTTATTTATGGGGTAATCGTTTAAATGATAGTTGCTCAGTACAGTGCTCCCTCTCTACAACAACATCGAGTTGGAGACAAAGATTGTGTGTGTTGTTTGGGGGGAGTTGTTATAGGGAGGGA
This sequence comes from Gari tellinella, assembly GCA_922989275.2. Classification (NCBI taxonomy): domain Eukaryota; kingdom Metazoa; phylum Mollusca; class Bivalvia; order Cardiida; family Psammobiidae; genus Gari; species Gari tellinella. The sequence continues at coordinate 35,029,921 of OV277872.1, forward strand.
AATTAGCTTACATTTGCAAGTAAGTTTTACTAAAGTGTGTTCAAGTTATCGCGTTTCAACTGCATTTCCATTTTGTTTGAATGTTTCCCCATAGCTTTTTTTCAGTAATGAAGACAAATGTTTGCTTATCCCTTTAACCTATGACCTGTTTCTAGTTTTGAAGACAGGTGACCACTTAAAGCAGATTGAAAGTAAAGCAGAATGCACCTCAAGGCTATGGTGCAAAGGGTTCAGGAGAAATCTGCTTTACTTTCAGCTTGCTTTAGTCTTCGATCTGCTATGATAATTATATGACATATTTCTTATGGTGCAAGCTCATTTCTATATTGGAACTCTTTTCTTAAGTGGCGGAATAAATTGAAGGCGTAAAAAGGCATATTTATGGAGTAATGGGTTAAAAGCCTATTTCTTTATACAGTGAGTGTGAGAGGTACGCCCCCCGCAGCAGTAAGACAAGTGTACAATTTACCTTTGATAGTCCCGACACCAGTGTCACCCTTGGCTTATACCAGAGCCATACCAGTTCAGGTTAGTATTCACAGTAAACTCTTACTAGTATAACAGCAGCAATAAGACAAGTGTACAGTTTACCTTTGATAGTCCTGAGAACAGTGTTACACTTGGCTTGTACCAGGGCTGTAACAGTTCAGGTTAGTATTCACAGTAAAACTCCTACTTTTATGACCACACACGTCTTGTAGGATGTGCCCCAATCCCATTCTTGTCCGAACAGTAAGATAATAAGAAAAAAAAATCTTATTATACTTATTCATGACGATGGAACTATTTTCTCTAGTGGAAGAATACAATTATAGGTGTGAAAAGGCGTATTTATGGAGTAAAGGGATTAACGGTTACTAATTGACATTTTATAATTAGTAGTTAACGTAATTGAGTTGCTAATTGGTATTTAAAGTATTAACTCATTGAGCACTAGCCACGAGTATACACACCTTTTAAACACAGTGTACCTGGGAAGAGAACACTTGTCCTATGCAAACAGGGTAGACCCAAATCAGAAGACTTTTAAAGAAGCCCTCTAATCAGGTATGTATTCACTGTTTGCAATTTTGCAATGAATTTAGAAAAAATCAGTAGTAAAATATGAACTTAACTTTATTAGAAACTGGAACTGTCCATTTGAAGTTCTGGAGACGATTAAGTTAAATAATAACTACAATGTAATTTTACAGAAAAACTCTTTAAGTTATGACTGCTAAAATGATTGCCAGTTGATTATATAAAAGACATGTGACAGCTTAAAGCAAGATGACTGTAAAACAGAAAGCTCCTAAAGGAGCTTTCTGTTTCACTGTCACCTTGCTTTAAGCAATCACCTGTCATAACCACCTAATAATTAACCCGATTTTGTTGTCATAATAGAGAGGTTTTACTGTTTACTTTTAGCTCATTCCATCTTCTACACTGGCCTGTCAGTCTGGAAAATAGCCTGGTGCACCGTACCTCTCAACCATAAAGGGAACCAGTACCTAGCTGTAATAGGGAAGAAAGACCAGCAAGATCCCTTCAGTACTAGCAAGCACACAGCAGAGCCTAGCAGTGTACAGATCTGGGATACAGACATATCATCTAATACTATGTAAGCGTTCTCGGCATAGAGACAAGTCTGGGTTCCTGTAGCCTTGATGAAACACGGGGATCTTTAACCCATTGCCCCATAGCCTGTTTCTAGTTATGAAAACATTTGACCATTTAAAGCAGGTTGAAAGTAAAACAGTATGCCTTATGGCACATTCTGTATTACTTTCAGCCTGCTTTAAGCTACCATCTGCTAGGATATAGAAAATATTTCTTATATGTGTATATTCATGGCTGTTTAAATGAATTATTTTCTTCATGGGAGGAATAAATTAAAGGCGTATTTATGGGGTAATGGGTTAAAGACAGGTAGCTGCTTAGTCCTTCCATCACCAAATTTTACCATCTACATGTTGATCTTTTACCCACGACCCCATAGCCTGTTTCTAGTTTTGACACACTGATGAATATTTTGAGAGAAAATGCCTTTACCCGTTAACATGTTTCAAGTATAGGTGAGCACTTGAAGCAGGTTGAACTTGCTTTGAGCTACCATCTCATAGGATATAGAAACTATTTCTTATGGTGCATATTCGTGTCTGTATGAAGAGGAATTATTTCGTTCAGTTGAGGAATAAATTAAAGGCGTAAAAAGGTGTATGTACTGAGTAGTAGTTAAACAGAAATTTAATGTTTTCTCCACTGTAAACACTGTTCCAGGCACAAGGATCTCAAGCCTAGGTTATGCTACACTATTGCTCATGATTTAGGAAAGGCTACAGCTCTACAGTGGTGTCCATCAGGGTGTTACAACTCTCCAATAAATAAGGTAAATATGCTGCAATATATACACATTACCAGTTGACAGTGCGATTTAGAGTGATGTATTCGGCTTGAGACATTTTTGCCAGAAATAGCCGATCTGATGGGTTGTTTCCGGCAAAATCGTCTAGAGCTGAATGCAACACACTGTAGCTCACTGTCAACTGGTGATGTATTTATTGTATGCCTTGAATTTACACGTCAAAAACAACTAAATACAATGTATATAGACCATATCAACCTAGGTTGTGCTACACCTTAATCTGAATATATAATATTATGTTGTGAGTAAATAGGAATTTGTAAATTCAAGCTACTCAATAAAGAGTTATCTATCTATCTATCTATCTACTACTGTCCATGATGCAGTCCTACAGTGGTGTCCATCAAGGTGTTATAACAAACAAGGTAAATATGTTGCAATATAAACCTGGTATATCAACCATATATGCCAAACCTCCACCTAATTATAAATCATTATATTGCAGGATCTGAATCCAGACTGTCTTCTCAGACTTGGTCTCCTGGCATTGTCCTTTATGGATGGTACAGTTAGGATATTCAGGTAAGTAAACCATTTGTCCCATACCGGTAGTTTGTTTTCAAGAGTCAGGTGGTTTCTTAAGCAAACAATCTGTATGTTACAAACAAACAAACAAATTGCTGTGATTGTCTTTAAATACGAATGTATTGTTTTGAAATGTAGAAAATGTTGTTTTTTAGCTCACCTGGCCCAAGGTGAGCTATTAGGGTCGCTGGATGTCCGTCGTCTATCCGCCAATTCACAATTATTCGTTAACACTCTAACGGCTACACATTTCAGTCAATCTTCATGAAACTTGATGAAATCTAGGTCAAGTTGGAATGTTGGTCATGTCCCATCAAAAACAAGTTCACTAGGTCAAATCATACAAAAACCTTGTTAACACTCTAGAGACTACAAATCTCATTTGATCTTCATGAAACTTGGTCAAAATGTTTGCCTCATTAATACCTAAGTAAAGTTTGAATGTAGGACACTTGTTCATCTTCTTGTGGATGCTAAATACCAGTTAGATAGATTTATTTCAACATAAAATGTACAATGACATGTCAATCAATGATTTTACACATACCTCTCTGGTTGTTTTCTTTCAGTTTACCCCACCCAGATGTATCATCAGAGACTGAAGCGCCCCCTACATACAAGCCTGTCCCAGTGGCCTGTCTCGTGCCTAAGAGGGCGTGGCAGAATGGCTGTGCTGGCTGCTCGTGCTTTGACTGGAGTCTAGCCAAAGGTCACACTAGAGTCGTCGCTGGCTACACTGATGGTAGGATAAATTAACCTACAGTAGAACCTCTCTATTACGACCACTAAACTGTGTTAATTATTAGGTGTTTACGACAGGTGAATGCTTAAAGCAAGGTGACAGTAAAACAGAAAGCTCCTGTAGGAGCTTTCTGTTTTTCTGTCACTTTGCTTAAAGCTGTCACCTGTCTTTTACACAATCAATTAGCCATCCTTTTAGTAGTTGTGATAGAGAGGTTTTTACAGTATTAACCCATATTACGACAGGTGAATGCTTAAAGCAAGGTGACAGTAAAACAGAAAGCTCCTGTTGGAGCTTTCTGTTTTTCTGTCACTTTGCTTAAAGCTGTCACCTGTCTTTTACGCAATCAATTAGCCATCCTTTTAGTAGTTGTGATAGAGAGGTTTTTACAGTATTAACCCATATTGCAACAGGTGAATGCTTAAAGCAAGGTGACAGTAAAACAGAAAGCTCCTGTTGGAGCTTTCTGTTTTTCTGTCACTTTGCTTAAAGCTGTCACCTGTCTTTTACACAATCAATTAGCCATCCTTTTAGTAGTTGTGATAGAGAGGTTTTTACGTTATTAACCCATATTTTTTATTTATCTTCACTTAAGAAAACAGTTCCATGTTACAGTCATGACTATGCATAATAAGAAAAATTTCCTGCATCCTAGCACATGGTAGCTTAAAGCAGGTATGAAGTGATGCAGGAGACACCTTAAGGGGCATTCTGCTTTATTTTCAAACTGCTTTAAGTGTTCATCTGTCTTCAAAACTAGAAAAAGGCTAATGGGTTGAGCAGGCACTCTTCATCATCATCATCATCGGTATTTATATTAACGTGCAAGAGTGGGAGTGTCGTCCACATCGGTGGTCCCCCTTCCAGGCAGCTGGCTAACTGCACGCATAGCGGATCTCACATTGGATCTCCATACATCCCTTTCACCAGGTTCGACTTCAGAGAGTTTCCACTCCCGTCTGTCTCTTTCTGCTAAAGCCTTCCAGGTCATCTTGGGCCGCCCTCTTGTGTTGCCTTTATGGAAAAAAACAATAAATTAGCAGTTTTTACTCCCTAATTACGTATTTTAACACATTTAGTTCATTCCTCCACTTAAGAAAATAGTTACACTCTATACAGTTATGAATATGTTCCATAAAAAATAAATTCTAAAGCCTAGCAGAGTGTAGCTTAAAGTAGGCTGAAAGACAGTGAAAGTAGAGCAGAATGCACCTTAAAGGGACTCGCAACCGGATGGTGTTCTTGTCAAAATAAAACAAATACTCAAATAAAAGCAAATTTGTGGCATTATTTGGCTTTTGACATTAAAAAAATATGATCAGTCCAAAAAACGTCTCAAGAATCGTCACCGAATCTTAGTTTTTTAGATATTTTCCATCGATTTTCCATAGCGTTAGCTAACGGTAAAGTTGTTGTTGTTGCTTCTCTACACGGGGTCAGACATAAACATGAGCCGAATTACGAAGTTGTATGCACTTCCGATCGCTACACATTGAAATACGTTAAATCGATCCGAGATAAACGGATAGTTCTGTGGTCCATTGGTCTAAGCGGTTTCCCCTATTTTGCCTTCTGTCCGCCAATGCCGGGCCCCGGGTTCGAATCCCACCAGAGACCAATATTTTTTTTATTGAAATACATTTTTTTAAACAGAATTTCTTATCCTAAACTAATTCTTTACCATTTATATAAGCCTTTGACACATACATGTATTTACAAATTACTATTTTTAATGCACCATCTGGTTGCGAGTCGCTTTAAGGGGCATTCTACTTTACTTTCAACTTGCTTTAAGTGGTCACGGATCTAACACTAGAAGCAGGCTATGTGGTAACGGGTTTGTTAAGTTTAGCTTGTAAAAAAATAGAACTGTATCGTTTGATTTTGTCTTTCAGGAACCATTGCATTGTTCTGCCTGTTCCAGACTCCATCTCGGCTGATCCTACAGACCTCGCCAACCATAACACTACTTCCATACCATCGCTTCTATCCTCTAGGCAATCTTGTGCGCTCAGTCAGATTTTGTGCCCCCTCTGAGAGACGTATAGTTGCTGGTAGTGAAGACTTTGACACATATTTTATAGACCTGGATAGTACCAGTCTACCAGTTATGGCAGATCAGCCGACGTCCATGACAGTAAACCTGGCCTCTAGTCTGTGGCACCATGGCATATTCCAAGCATGTGATGATAATTATGCGTAAGCCTTAACCCATTACTCATTAGATTTTTACGCATTTTATTGCTTTCACCACCGAAAGAAATGGTTCCATTGTATGTAGTAATGGAAATATTTGCTTTATCTTAGCAGATGGTAAAGCAGGCTGAAAGTAAAGAAGAATGCTTTAAGTGGTCACAAGAATCCAACCTGTTTGTCATTCTTATCTTATTTCTGTAAATATTAAGATTTATGAGTCAATATAAGACAGAGCACCAGATAAGGGTAGTTTTTCAAAATCTAAAATCTTTATTTCTGAATTAAACCCTATGGTGTCACTACTCATTAGAATCGTCTCTTCGAGACGATTCTAATGAGTAGTAACATCATAGGATTTGGGGCTAAAAATAGTGAGAAAATGTGGGATTTGTTGAAAAAACTACCTCTTATCTGGAGTCAATATAAGAGTTTTAGAAGACAACATTTTTATCAGACAACAGTTTCTCAGTGTTTGAAGATTTGAAATACTGTATAGAGTACATTTGTTCTATAAAACAGTGTAGACCCTGATCAGGATCTGCACTGTTTGTCATTTTGCAACACATTGTGGAAAATAATATGAAAAAGTAACAATTGGACTAGAATTTGAAAATTGGAATTTTCTTATTACAGTTTCATGGATGAATGGGTTAAATACTATATATCTTTGTTACAGAGTTGAGTGGAACAAGACGAGGTACATAGAGAGTTTGTCTCTGGTTTACTACACTGTTCACAGTGTCCACGGTGGGGAAAGGAAAGATGAACTTCTAGTGTACAACACAGCCTCACAGAATGGCTGTATCTGGGTAGGTACTGTGGTGATAAAGTCATATACTAATATAAATGCAATAAAATTTAGAAAATAAAACGTTTCTTAAAACTGTTAGGCTTTTTATGCCCTAATCAGGGTATTCACTGCGCCTTAAGGCTTTAAGCTATCATCTGATATAATATAGAAAAAATTTTTTTTGCTACATGCTCCTAGGATATAGAAAATATTTCTTTTGCTACATATTCCTGACTGTATAAATTTGAACTATTTCCTTCAGTGGATAAAGAAATTAAAGTCATAAAAATGTGTTTTTATGGGGTAAAGGGTTAAGCAAGTTTGTGATGTGGATGTTTGACTGTATGTTGTCAGTTGTTTGCTCCAGGATGTGACGGTATCAAACTGGCTGAACTATGTGATCGCCTGTGACAACAAAGGCAATCTGAATGGATTACCGCTACAGGATATGGTGCTCTCCCAGCCAGATCAGAAAGCTTACAAGTTTAGGCAGGTATGTTCACTAAAAGGCAGTAAACTTACAGCATTTTCTCTGTTATTTGGCATTTGAATGGCTCAAGGTAAGAGGGGAGTAAACTGAACAAATTCAACATGTTTCGCTCATAAAGCACCAAATCCTATGGTGATACTACGCATTAGAATCGTCTCAAAAAGACGATTCTAATGAGTAGTGACACCATAGGGTTTAATGCAGAAATAAAGATTTTATTTTTTTCAATATTCCCCTTATCTGGAGCCATGAATTGCTCCAGGTAAGAGAGGCTTATCTTAAGGTTTCCAGAATGTTTCTTTTTGGGCTACACCAAACAATTTTTTATTACTACTCATTAAACCCATCTTTCAAGCTAATTGTAATGAGATTCTGCAAAATAGGGTTTGGATGAGTCATTACTCCATTTCCTATTTCTAGTTTTGAAGACATACGGCCACTTAAAACAGGGTGAAAGTAAAGAAGAATGCACATTAAGGTGCATTCTGCTTTACTTTCAGTCTTCTTTAAGCTACCATCTACTAGACTATTAAAAAATGGTATTTTTATGGTTGGTTTCCATGGCTGTATAAAGTGGAACTATTTTCTTCAGGGAAGGAATGAATTAAAGCTGTAAAAAGGCATATTCATTGGGTAATGGGTTGTGTATATATACAAGCAATACTCTGACTTTCTGTCAATACTTTACAGGTAATCCACACCACCAGTGTTCAGAAAATCAACGAAGGAGAGAAAGACAGTTCTTCTGAAACAAGTGGTGCCTCAGAGAAAGAAAGTTGTAAAATTAAAAGTGAAAATTCTAGTGCCAAAATTAGTGCTGAAATATCTCAGGAAACGGTTGAAAGTAATGTCAACTCTAAATCTTGCAGCTTGCCAGAACATGTTCCGAATTCTTCAGTTAATGGAGTAAAAAGTACTGAGAACTTATCAGAACATGGTGCTAGTGTTGAGAATAGAACTGAAGGTGAAAACAGTGTTGTAGATATTCAGTCAATGCCCAGTAGTGAAGTGGGCGTGTCTTTCTGTGATAATGACAGTACAAAGTGTAGTAAAGAGGACAGATTTCTTCTCAAGTACAATGATTTCTTCAAGGTAAATAAAATACTATAATTGTTTCAGGGCTGCAATAAGTTGATCCTGAAAAATCCTGAGATTTCCAAATTTTCTATTTTTCAAGCATGATTACTTACAGCAGGTTGAAAGTAAAGCAGAATGCGCCTTAAGGCGCATTGTGCTTTACTTTCAGCCTGCTTTAAGCTACCATCTGCTGGGATAAAAATACAAAGATTTCGGAAAAATTCAGAGAAACGGCAGCCCTGTTAATTGTAACTGCAACAGCTTTAGAGAATGGTTCGGTGATGGTGTTGAGAGTATGTAGCAGCATAAAGCAGGTTGAAAATGAAGCAGAATTCTCCTGTAGCAGCTTTCTGCTTTACTTTCATACTGTATTATGTCGATTGTTTTATGCAGGCGGTTAATTTTACCCGTTACCCCATATCTTGTTTCTAGTTTTGTAAAAAGGTGAGCATCTAAAGCAGATTGAAAGTAAAACAGAATGCGCCTTAGGTGCATTCTGCTTTACCTTCAACCTGCTTTAAGCTACCATCTGCTAGAATATAGAAACTATTTGTTATGATACAATTCATGAATCTCAATTGGACTATTGCCTTCAGTGGGAGGAATAAATTAAAGGCATAAAAAGGATTAATTTTTGGAGTAATGGGTTAAGCAAAATAACTGTAAATCAGACCACTTAACTCTTTCCTCCCTAAAACTTTAAATAGACAATTCCAGTTTCCATTTAAGTCTAGTCCATTTCTGACTTTTAAGGGTTGTTTTTGTCAATTTTGACATTACTGACAAACAGTGAAGACCCTGATCAGAGGGCTCCTTTGGGAGCCCTCTGATCTGGGTCTTCACTGTTTGCACAGGACAAGTGTACTATTCACATGTACACTGTTTGAAAAGGACGCCTATATGCGGGACTAGGGTTCAAAGGGTTAAAGCAGATTGAAAGTAAAGCAGACCACACCACTTTAAGCTTCAATCTTCCAGGATATTGGAAATATTTCTTACTGTATATGTTCATGACTGTATAAAGTAGAATTAATTTCTTCAATTGTGGAATAAATTCAAGGCATAATAAGCCAAAAAAAAGACGTATTTAAAGTGTAATTGGATTATAAACATTTGAACTGTACTGATATTTTTCAGGGTGAAAAGCAGGGTGATGTCACAGACAAAGAGCGTGATACATACTCCCGGTACCCTGTAGCAGCACTCACCACAGTAAGTAATTGATGTTAACAGTCAAGCCTGGTACCAGTACTTCTTCAAACCAGATCACTAGTCTTCCGCATTTAACCCTTTATCCCACATGACCACTTAAAGCAGGTTAAAAGTAAAGCAGAATGTGCCATAAATCACACTCTGCTTTACTTTCAGTCCTGCTTTAACCCATTGCCCCATAAATACGCCTTTAAAACATTCCTCTAGTGAAGGAAATAGTTAAAATTTATACAGTCATAAATATGTCTGATAAATTTTTTTCTATATTTCACCAAATGTTAGCTTAAAGTAGGCTGAAAGTAAAGCAGAATGTGCCTTAATGGCACATTCTGCTATACTTTCAACCTGATTTAAGTGGTCACCTGTCTTAAATACTGGAAAAATGGGTAATGGGTTAAACTACCACCAGCTAGAATATAGATGGTGTAATTGGTTAAACAAGAAGCATGTACATTGAGGAAGGGGGAAAGGAAATATTATTCTTCCCCATTCAAACACACTAAACATGAGAGCTTTTGAGTCAGTAGCATGTTTTACTTTGCGAAGACTCAGGGCCCCGTTTCATAAAACATCTTACGACAAATGCTGTCGTAAGTCAAAACTTTAAAAAACATTTAATTTCTGATTTCTCTATCTAATCCTGTCTTGTGACATCTTTTTGGAATCGTCTTTTCAAGACGATTCCAAGAAGATGTCACAAGGCAGGATTAGATAGAGAAATAAATAATAATTGAGAGTTTTATAATCTGACTTACGACAGCATTTGTCGTAAGATGTTTTATGAAACTGGCACCTGATCCTTTTGGAAGACTCATCTGGATGGGCCAGACCAAATTGCATGATAGAAGAAAGAGTAAGCCTTAAGGCAGGGGTGTGGAAATTTACGGACAAGTAAAATGGAAAAAAATTGGTTGTCCGCAGTATATTTCAAATTGTCTCATTTTATGCATCTTTTTAATAACTTTGAGCCTTATCCATGATTTAGTGGTTACAACAGTGCAGGACCTACTGGCTGAGAGTCACAAATCTTACACTTTCTAAGGCAAAATGTATACCATTTTGGTTCTCAAATTTTGGCATACATGCAATTATTCATGAGCATCTTTAGTGAACTCGTTTCTTTATTCGCTGGTATCAGATTATTAGTGAATGAAAATTACAAATGGTTGTTGCTGCTGATAACCAGCATGGTTAATGTAACAAATTAGATGTATGTCATTGGTAAATAAATGTTAGAAGGTGAGGATTATATCAATTTCTTTATTGTATAGCAATGTTTGGTTAGATTTGAAGGCAGATTTGCAATTCTAAGATAATAATATCCCAAATCTTGACTTGTCCACGGACAACTGAAATCCAAAAATCTACTTGTCCGGTCCCTCAAATGTCCAGACAGACAAGTCGGACATGGGATTTCGACACCCCTGCTTAAGGCACATTCTACATTACTTTCAGCCTGCTCAACCCTTTACCTCATAGAAGCGCCTTTTAGCACATTTTATTAGCTCACCTGAGCCGAAGGCTCAAGGTGAGCTGTTGTGATCGCCCGTCGTCCGTCTGTCCGTCTGTCCGTCCGTTCAAATTTACTTCAAGCGACAACTCCTCTGAAACCGCGAGTCTGAGGAAAAAACTAATTTGCTCACGGTGTTCCTTGGATGCTTCTCTACAGAAATTGTTAAAATGAAACTTTAAAGTGGACTACTTATTGAAATTTATTAAAAAGAGTGAAAAACTTTAAACAAGTTTTTTGTAAAAAACCACTGTTCCCACACCTTAGATATTGCATGAATAGTATCTTCTACTAAATCACTTTCAAAATTGTAAAAAATCAAAACCCTAGGATCAAATTTGACTCAACCCTGGCCATATCAGTGCTTTTTGATGCAGGTCTGACAGTAAAAACTCTCTAATGATCCGTTTTATACAGACGCATTGTATCTTCCAGGCTAAGAAGCTACCCTTATACTAAATGCAACATTTTTGCAAACAGTTTGGATCCAGGTCAGATGCCACATAATGCTGCATCTAATCTGGATCTAAACTATTTGCCACTCATTTACATATTTTCTTATATTTAGAAAATATAAGTTATTATTTTTTACATATTTCACATACAAACATTTGGAGCAGACAACAGTTCAGCATGATAATAGTCATTTCTCTCTGAGACCGTCTCCAATTGCATAACTGACCCATAGCTAGCTCTGAACTCAGGTCACTGAGATACATAACAGAAATGAAAGTGATGTCTGCTATTTTATGCTCAAGCACAACTTAGTTCGAGGCATATTACTTTTGGTCTGTCTGTTTGTTTGTTTGTGTTTTGTTTGTTTATCTTTCTGTCTATCAGTCCACAATTAATTCTTGGCCATAAACAGTATGGATCCAGGTCAGATGCCACATATTGCTGCTTCTAATCTGGATCCAAACTATTTGCCACTCATTTACATATAGTTTCTTATATTTAGAAAATGTAAATAATGATATTTATTAACCTATTAACCCATACATATTCTTTTTTATGTCTTTAATTTATTCTTCCACAGAAAAAAATATTTCACTTTATACAGTCATTGTTGTTTTTAACAATTGCTTCAAATGACATCTCCTCATATACCGCTGAAAAGATTTCAACCAAACTTTACACGAATGTTCCTTGGGTCAAGTTCTTTCAAAATTGTTCAAAGAATTAAAAATAATGTAGAACTCTGGTTGCCATGGCAACCAAGTGAAAAAATAAGGAAATCTTAAAAAAAATTCTTGTCTGAAACTACAAGGGCCAGATCTTAGACATTTGTCACATATCATCATCTACAGGTCCTCTATCAAACTACAAACTATGCCCCTGGGGTCAAAATTGGCCCCGCCCAGGGGGTCACAGTTTAACATAGAGTTATATAGTGAAATTTTCAAATGTCTTCTCCTCTGAAACTAATATGGCCAGAGCTTTGATATCTGGCTTGGTGACACTTTTAGATGTCCTATACCAATAAGGTTCAAATGGTTCTGGTCGATTGCATATCATCTACAGGTCCTCTATCAAGTTTGTACAAATTATGCCCCTGGGGTCAAAATTAGCCCTACTCCGGGGGTCACAGTTTTTATACGTCTTCTTTTCTGAAGCTAATATAGCCAGAGCTTTGATATTCGGCATGGTGTTACTTCTAGATGTCCTTTATCTATTTTGTTCAAATGGTTCCAGTCTGTTGCATATGTAGGTCACAGGAGCTAAAAATAGATTTTTTCAATGGAAACTTAAAAAAAATCTTCTTGTCTAGAACCCTAGTACCCTGATCTTAGATATTTGGAACATAGCATCATCTACAGGTCCTCTATCAAGATTGTTCAAATTATGCCCCTCGGGTAAAAAATGACCCCGTCCTGGACTTAAATCATTATCTCCATTTTGATGTACAGCTATTCTCAGGTGAGCGACATATGCCCCATGGGGCTCTTGTTTATTCCTTCACAGAAGTCATAAACATGTACCAAAAGAAGTAGTTTCCTTTTCCGATTAGATGGTAGCTTAAAGCAGGCAGAAAGTAAAGCAGAGTTTGCCTTAAGGTGCATTCTGCTTAACTTTCAAGATGCTATAGGTGGCCACTTGTCTTTTAAACTAGATGCAGGCTAATGGGTAAAGGGTTATCCTAACATCTGCTAGGATATAGAAAATATTTTTATAGTACATATTCATGACTGTATTAACCCTTTACCTTATAGAAGCGCCTTTTAGCGCATCCCGTTCAATCCTCCGCCGAAAAAAATAGTTCCAATCTATACAGTCATAAATATGTATCAGAAGGAATATTTTCTTAATCCCAGCAGGTGGTACCTTAAAGCAGGTTGAAAGTAAAGCAGAATGCGCCTTTTAACCTGCTTTAAGTAGTCACTTAATTTCAAAACTAGAAACAGGTTATGGGGTAAAGGGTTAAAACTTTTTTCTTCAGTGGAAGAATGAATTACATGCTTATTTATGGAGTAAAGGGTTCAAGATGTCATCATTGTCATGAAAGCTATCTGTAATACAGACCAACATTGTTTATCCAAGAGAGAATTATATATTTTTAAACCATTACACCATAAACATACCTTTAATTTATTCCTCCACTGAAGAAAATAGTTCCACTTTATACAGTCATCAATATGTAACATACGAACATAAGAAATATTTCTATATCCTAACAGATGGGAATACCTTTCCATATGGGAACTGTTTTTGGAAACAAAGAACAGGCTATTGGGTAACATGTTAAATGGCTCTTAAGGCTCAAGATAAGGGGAGTATTTCAAAAACTAAAATCTTTATTTCTGCATTAAACCCCATGGTGTTACCACTCATTAGAATCGTCTAGAAGAGAAAATTCTAATGAGTAGTAACATCATAGGATTTGGTGCTAAATTGGGTGAGAAAATGTTGGTTTTGTTCAGTTTACTCCCTTGCTCTAAATATAAGATTGACCTGTACTTTTTCTTTTTCTTCAGGTTGCTTTGAACCCGAACCACAGACAGTGTCTATGGGTTGCATTTGGGGGCCAGCCAGGCCTTATTCGTCTAGTCAATGTTTACAACTTACTACCTAGAAGGATGCAAGTGCTTCTGAGACAAGGGGAGCCGAAAAGGTCCACCGATACATCACAAAATACAGTTACCAGTATTAATGTTTAACCCATTGAACCCTAGTGACTCATATATGTGTCCTTTACCAAATGTGTACCTTTGAAGAGTACACTTCCTATGCAAACAGTGAAGTCCCTGATCAGAGGGCTCCTGCAGGAGCCCTCTGATCAGGGACCTCACTGTTTTTCATTTTGCAATTTATTACAAAAACAACCCTAAATAGTCTAAAATGGACCAACCTTTATTGCAAACTGGAACTGTCCATTGGAAGTTTCAGGGGATAATGAGTTAATGGTTATTCTATGGAAAGACCGGCGGACATGGTCTACTGGTAATGCCTTAGACTGCCAATCCAGTGGTCATGAGTTTGATCTGCAGCCGAATCATCATTACTTTCAACCTGCTTTAAGCAATCACCTGTCTTCAGAACTAGAAATTGACCTCTGTGTCAAGGGATAGCACAAGTTTGATTTCCCAGAATTCCTAGTTTTCTGTTGAATTCTCATGACACATTTTGTAGTGATCTGGGTGCTTACTTTAACTCTTTACTCCATAGCCTGTCACTTGGGATGTTAGGCAGCTGGCAGTTTCAAGTGTCTACAATTCTTTGACAACAAACATTACTCTCTTAATCCCTTTACCCCGTAGCCTGTTTCTAGTTTTGAAGACAGGTGACCACTTAAAGCAGGTTGAAAGTAAAACAGAATGTGCCTTAAGCTACCATCGGCTAGGTTATAGGAAATATTCCTTACTGAACATACTAATGACTATAAAATGGAACTTTTTTCTTCAGTGGAGGAAGCATTGAAAAGAAAGCCGTAAAAAGGCGTTTTTATAGGGTAATGATTTTAAAGTGGCTATTTAATCAACATTTTACTGTATTATTTGAACTGCCATATTTATTTGAAGAAGTGCATGCATCTCTTCTTCAAATGCATGCGATTTGACATTATTAAGGATGAAATATGTGTATACAAAGAGTTACCGCCCTTCTTGGGGAGGATGCCACACATACAGTGCTCCCTCTCTACAATGACCCTCCAAACAACCATTCCCTCTTTACAACAATACTTGTCACTGTTCCCCAAACAAAATAATTATGTCCAATGCTTTCTTATCATCTGCCTAAAGTTGTTTGCTTTTTTCTCGCCAAGTTACGAATTGGTCATTTCGACAGATGAAACGTAAACATGGGTGATAAACAGTTTGATTCCAGATCAGATGCAGCATTAACCCTTTACCTGATATCCTATTTCTAGTACTTAAGATAGGTGACTACTTAAAGCAGGTTAAGCTATCATGTGCTATAATATAGAAAATATTCCCTATAATACATATTCATTACTGATTAAATTGGAACTATTTTCTTCAGCGGATGAATAAATCATATCCGCTAAAAGGCGCTTCTATTGGGGAAAGGGTTAAGCGGTATCTGATCTTGGTTCAAACTGTTTGCAAATGCACTCTAAAGGTTATAATATTCTTTCCCAATAACAACTTCCAAACAACACACACAATGTTTGTCTCGCATTGGGTGTTGTTGTAGAGAGGGAGCACTGTAGTAACTGTTATAATCTCCGAAAATCAGGCTCCCCATGAACAAACAAACTTCTACATACATGAACAGGGCTCTAGATAAGGGTGGTACAATGTATTTCAAAAACTAAAATCTTTATTTCTGAACTAAACCCTATGGTGTCACTACTCATTAGAATCATCTCTTTGATTCTAATGAATAGTCACCCTATAGGATTTGGTGCTGAAATGAGTGAAAAAATGTTGGATTATAGTCGAATTTTGACCTGTGAGCTGTGACCTTTAGGACGAGTCCACCCGTAGAGGTAAAACGCGTCATAAACCATGAATTTGTTCACGAGTTACCTACCTTTCATGGTATACTAAAGATATAATGCCTTTTGTATTGAAATTCAATCAATAATCGAGTTAGAGTAGTAGGTAGCGGGTAAGGGTACTTGCAATAGCGTAAAAGGAGCATTTAGCAACCTTCTGTCTTTAACCAATTACCCCATAGCCTGTTTATAATTTTGAAGACTTTCAACTATTTAAAACAAGTTGATAGTAAAGCAGAATACGCCTTAAGGCGTATTCTGCTTCACTTCCAGCCTGCTTTAACCCTTTGAACCCTAGTCCCGCATATTGGCGTCCTTTGCAAACAGTGTACATGTGAATAGTACACTTGTCCTATGCAAACAATGAAGACCCAGATCAGAGGGCTCCTAAATGAGCCCTCTGATCAGGGTCTTCACTGTTTGTTATCATGCCAAACATTGACAAAAACAATCTGTAAAAGTGAGAAATGGACTAGACTTAAATAGAAACTGGAATTGTCAATTTAAAATTTCAGGGAGGAAAGAGTTAAGCTACTATCTGCTAGAATTTAGAAAATCTTTTTTATGATACATCTTCTTGACTGTATAAATTGGAACAATTTTCTTCAGTTGAGGTATAAAGAAAAGGCATATTTATGTGGTAATGGGTTAATGGTTGATCAATTTGGAAACTTCAAAGTCCAACCTTTGAGTTGATTCTGCAGAGTTTCTTGTTTAGCTCACAAGAGCACTCAAGTTGAGCTTTTGTGGTACCCCCTGTCTGTTTTTGTCAGCAATTGAAAAACCAAATTGAAATCGGACCAGTGCTTTGGGAGAAGAAGATACTTCTAGATTTTGTGCATGGTTGCCATAGCCACATTACTATTGACCCAATCCACTGGTCCGATTTCAATTTGGTTTTTCACCAAGATGTTTCTCAACTGATAGTCTTTCAATGTTGATCAAAGAATTTTGTTCCGTTAAAAAACATGGCCACCAGAGGTCATTTTCCGTGTTTGATAATATCAAATGAAAGTTAACAGGGAGGGTGATCATGTGGTGTTACATTGTGGATTTCTGAAGCTGCGTTGAAGAAGAGACAGGTAATTTGCATTTTTTCTACTATTCTTTTCCGTATTGAAATATAGATTGCCCACCATGTTCCAGCCTTCCACTTTCCGTATCTAATGGTCTAAACTGATTTAATATTCTTGCTTTAGTAGTCCTGTTAACCTTGCAGAAGAAATCAAATCTGTGAAATTTTTTCTCAAATGGCTTGACCCTCATTTAAAAATAAAGCATTTTATTGCTTTTAAACATACAGTAAACTCCACTTGTAACGATATCGCTAGTAACGATATATCGCTTGTAACGATACAGATCCTTCGGTCCCTGCCAGCCCTCTATATAATTCAATGTAGTTAACTCCGTTTGTAACGATATCGCTTGTTAAGATAATCTGGATGTAACGATGTTATTTTTCGGTCCCCTGTCTCCAGTTTGATCCCATATTACGATATTCTCACCTGTGCAGAGGTGCGAAGACAAGCCGGGGAAAGTTGTGAAAACTACGCTTACAAGTTTCAAACAATCAATAGTGCGTGTGCACTGCACCATGTAATCAGTCGAATTATGAGCGTACTGACCGTTACATGAGAGGTTCCAAG
Source organism: Gari tellinella (assembly GCA_922989275.2). NCBI lineage: Eukaryota > Metazoa > Mollusca > Bivalvia > Cardiida > Psammobiidae > Gari > Gari tellinella. The sequence continues at coordinate 35,047,470 of OV277872.1, forward strand.
TTTTGTTATCTCATCAAATCACTTTGAGATGACAAAATGTCTACATGAATTCATATTTTATATTTGGTGAATAACAATAATCACTACACGTTCGATCTTTGTTTTCATTCAATCGCCCACACGGTACTTCATTCTAATATGTAACGGACCTGTATTATGTATTTGTACGGCCGGAAAGACAAAGTGTTGGATTATAATCAAATACTAGATAATTCAACAGGTCTATAATGGACTTAGAAAAAGAAAATAAAAACATTTTGTTTTCAATGGCCTCATCTTTGACGAACTTGTTAGGTTACCGAGTCAGAGATTAGAATTGTTTACCCGCATATTTGCAGACATCGGAACTCCGACGTAGCAAAGTGCGTGTTTCATTAGCCAATGATTATTGGGATAGTCCGTCATTACGTCATTCTTACCAGCAAAATAGAGGTTGAAACTGCCGGAGAAGCTATGATTGGCTTACGAAAAGTTTTCGCTAATCGTCTCGTCCATTTCCGCCACTCTAAATGTTACGGAATAAATCGAGCATAATCTTTAAGGCGTAGTAGTGTGTGTAGCTGTCCGAAAATCGCTACTCACATTTTCTTGCGAGTTTGTGGAAAAGTCACTTGGAACTTTCTTATTCCACTCGCAATATGCGAGTATGCGAGCTTAAATACGAACCCTGCCTAGATTAAACCATGTTCATTTCCGGTTTACTTTCGTTATCCAGTATGTATAAAAAATTACAAAGACAATACGTTAATCATTTGTAAATAGTGTAAAACCTACACAATTAGTTTACTTGTGCCATTTGAAACAAAGAAAGAGATAATAACACAATTAAAGTTAATGAAAGGTCAGAATAGTCTTTATTTCGCCAGTTTTAAAATGTGACAATTTTATAAAAAAAAACGAGGTAACCATTGTTTCGGATAGCACACAATTCGGATACTGTCGTGAAGATACACCAGATTGCTTGTAACGATACTCGGATATAACGATACTTATTCCACGGTCCCCTGAATATCGTTATAAGCGGAGTTTACTGTATTTGCGTATAGATAAAATGATGGTTAAGGTTCTTCTAACATGGCCTAAACTTTATTTGTAAAAATGTGTGAGTGTTTACGGGTGGTTTTTGGTCTGTTTGAGACGAAAATGTCAACATGATTACATTGTGTTGCAAATTATAGATGGTTACATTGTGAATCAGAAAATTATCAGGAAAATGAACCCCACCCCAATAACTCTCCACCCCACAAAAAAACATTTATGAAACTTATGAACCCAACACTGATTTTTATACGCCCGCCTCTAAAGGTTGTATTTTCGTGTGACCCTGTCTGTTCGTTCATTTGTTTGTCTGTCAACATGTTGTTTGTCTGGAGTTTTTCTGAAGCTGAGTCAAGTTTGAGGTTCATTCCATTTTCTAACTCACCTGAGCTTACTCAGGGTGAGCTTTGCAATCCTTGAATGTCCGTCGTCAACCATTTAAGTTGTAGAAGCCACAATTTTTATCCAATTTTTCTCAAACTTGCAAAGAGTTCGGATAAGGTTGAATTTGGTTGAAATTAGACCAATAGGTAAAGAGTTGTGTAACACTTCTTTTCAATATCTAAACCCAATCTACTTGCTTAGTAGAATGGTGGAAGGGGTAGCACCTGTGATCGATTTTGTCTTTGTATTATCTATAATACATTATGTCATGTTTAAAAAACATAAAGATCAGATTAAATACTCACCAAAAACCTAATGAGAGAAGTTTAAACTGGCATGGAGTCATTGATTTTGGGTCCAATCACGTTTTAATTTTGAATAAAGTGGCAGTATTTACTCTTTCGTCATTTCCTGTGTTTCATAATATTCACTACACTGTAAACATTGCAACCCTTAAAGAGTCTGCAGACGAAAATCATTTCAAGTTTTATTATTACTCAATCTGATTTCTACGATCAAATGTATGTTTGAAATATCGTTGGGTATATGTCACGTTCTAATTTTGTAAACAACTCTTGTCGATATTGAGCTTGATGACATCAAACCACACTGTTTTCATATTTATTTGAAATACTAATTTATATTTCTTTTGAAGGTAATATTTTCATAAATATTACAACTATTCATAATGAATAATTATACCGGCTGGCAGGGTACACTTTCCTTTTCCCAGTTTCAGCCTGGGGAGACATACTATCTTCTCCCTCAAATTTCTCATAAAACAGATCTTCATAAAAGGGTTCCATGTATTCATCCCCTTCATCGTATCGCGAATAGCCTTCCTCCACTGATTTTAGTCTTTCCATAAACGCATCCATAGGCGCGGCGCGTCCACAGGTACTTGACACATACATCTAGATCTATTACAAAAATTTTTTTTTTTTTTACTATGTACTTCTATTATAGATACATGTACAAGGTAAACAGCGCAATTCAACACCTAGTCTTAACTATTGACTTAAACTGATGCTAAAATAGACTAGATCGCCGATATTCTCTTGTGGTACCCTCGGGAAATGATTAATTTATCAATATCTACTTTTTATTTCATCAAATTCCGTCAAATCACGCCACGGTACGTGAATTATAACGAAAATGTGTACCAAAAAGCTTTATGTCGATCTGACGGTCCTCAGGACTCCTCACTCCTTAGCCACGGGCCTACATGTATGTAGGTGTGATCTGTTAGGTGTTCACAGTAAACAGTCTATGCGACTGGAACTTTCACCATATGTTATAAATCATCTTTAAATGAAATATTTTCAGTTTTTTATATTTTACATAGAATGCAAAAATAAAAGAAACTTTACCTTGTTTATAATATTGTCCAATGAGATCGCTCCGTTCATTCGATCCATTCCGGTATTCAAAATGGCATTTAAAATGAAATGAGTCTTTCACTTGTCAATTTCGTGCCAAATTACATGTATATTTCATATAGCTGATTGCGAAGAGGGTCATGTTTTGACTAAAACGTGTTTGCTCTAATAAATCAAGGTGAAAGTTCCAGCTGTAATGGCTGTTATATGTGCAAACCGACTAGATTACCCCTTTTTTTGGCCAATAAAAATTGGACCGTCAGATCGACATTCAGCTTTACCTTAAACCTGTTTTAAGTGGCCATCTGTTTCCCAAATTAGAAATCTGACTGTATGTATAAACTTATTCTGCAAACCAAATCATTCACTTCAAACAAATCAGCTCAATCTCTAAGTACCAGAGGAGGCTGAAGATTTGTAAGTCTTACACAAATTTTCCAAATTTTAGAAGCTTGTAATGCCATTGAAATTTGAAAGATGGTCTGAAGGATTCTAAAGTTTTTTATTCTTTCCATTTCACCCTCAACATGAATACGCAAGTTTGCAATGTCTCTAGTCATTGTCACCTCTCTCTTTGTAAATTGTCTCTTTTTTTGTTTAAATGGGGGTATAATCAAGTCTATTCCTTTTGGTTTGGTTAAATCTGAAATGAGAAAGCCTTTGTCGGCCATGATGGCATCCCCCTCTTCACATAAATCAATAAAACCTGATAATTTTGTGATTTGTTTGTCACTTATACTACCAGAGTACAGGTCAGATACAAATGTTACCACGCCAGCTGGACTGATTCCTATTAGAGACTTAAACGTTGTGTGATTTGTAATCACTGTAAATAGTGATCTGATTTGTAATGAGCTTGGTGTCTCAGTTCGAATTTCAGTACAGTCTATAACAACTCGGCACTTAGGATACTTTCTTTGAAAGCTCTTTGACATTGTATTGTCAATTATTTTTCGGGACGGCCACATTACTAAAAACTTTAGCTGAATATCTAGATAATCTATCCATTTGTTAAATATAGAGCAACACGTAGTTGTTCCTATTCTAAACCTATCAGCCAGATCTTCAATCAGAAGCCCCAATCTCAGTCGCATTAGCACCATGAAGAACTCGTCTATAAGGCGCAAGCTTTTTGGTCTTCCTTTCTCAGTTTGTTTGGTCATGCCTTTCTCTAATTCTTCAAACAGTGCCATGAATGTTCCACTGTTGGGCATACCTGTGTAAAATGTAACCTTTGAATCTTTATTGGAAATGTCATCAAAGGTTGATATAGGCCTTTCAACTTGTAAACCAATACAGTTCTTGTCACAATTCAATGTCTGTACTGCTGCAACAGAAACTTCACAGGCTGGATTGGCTTGGTGGTCTTCTCACAGTTGGCTTTACTGGACACACAGGCTTTGGTGAAGCCAAAAGCCTGCTCTCCGTTGTTGGCGATAGTGGTCCTGTGTCCATATCCTCCCCAAGGGAGAGACTTGGTGACTGACTGCCTGACTTATTACCAGTCAGCCACCACCCTCTCCAACTTGGGGTTACTGTTTAGACGGAAATCCCTGCTAGGGCCTGAGGGCTTCTCTGAAGAAGGTTTTGAAGTCTTTGGTTGAAGATAACTGACTTCCTTTCTAATCCACCCTCGGCTATAGAATTCTAGGCTGTCCAGGTCCTGAGCTAGTGAAGCGAGCCATCCTGTCTTCCTTTGCTGCTTGGCCACAGCCACCTGGTCCAGGAGAGCTCCAATGGCCTGTTGCTTATCCTTGCAGGCTGTGACCTTTCTAGCTATGTCCAGCGGATTTCCCAGTTTCCCACGATGGGTGTTTCTAATAACACCCTCAATACCATCCAGTGATGATGACGATGAGTTCTGGTTATTATCTCTTGAAGAAAGATCTGAAAAGACATAACAGGAGCTATGTTACAGAAAAGGTTCTCTTTTTGCAATCGGAGCATTTGTAGGTACAGTACAACCTCTCTATTGGGACCACTAAAACGAAGACAAACTGATTAGATAAACTTAAAGCAAGATGACAGTTAAACAGAAAGCTCCTATAGGAGCTTTCTGTTTTACTGTCACCTTGCTTTAAGCTGTCACCTGTCGTTAACACATAATTATCACACTTTGGTGGTTGTAATAGAGAGGTTGTACTGTATTAATGTCTAACGCATCGGTTGGAGTAACATCAACACAGGCACCATGATACTATTCCCCACAAGAGTCACATTGGATCATGAATAGTCCCTCCCATTGCTTCCTACAAAGACAATAAACCCTATCATCCCCTTGTGCGCCAGTTGCAGCTTTCTCAGGATGCTTCTGCCAAGATTTGATCAACTGAGGAATCTGTCTATCCTGACATAGCTTAATTCTATCATGGTTGACCTCGAAAACCGCGTTCCTAAGCTTCACCCTGAAAGGATCTTGGATAGTTTTAAAACTAGAACTGCAGGACGATCTGTCAGCAGGTCTCGCTGAGCAAGAGGACTTCTGGATAGGTCCAGGATTGTGGCTGGATTGGCTTGGTATTGGTCTTCTCACAGTGGGCTTGACTGGACTTACAGGCTTTGGTGAAGCCAAAGGCCTGTTTCCGTTGTAGAGATAGTGGTCCTGTATACATATCCTCCCCAAGGGAGAGACTTAATGACTGACTGCCTGACTTATTACCAGTCAGTCACCACCCTCTCCAATTTGGGGTTACTGTTTAGAAGGAAATCCCTGCTAGGGCCTGAGGGCTTCTCTGGAGAAGGTCTTGAAGATAGCTGACTTCCTTGCTGATCCACCCTCGGCTATGAAATTCTAGGCTGTCCAGGTCCTTAGCTAGTGAAGCCAGCCATCCTGTCTTCCTTTGCTGCTTGGCCACAGCCACCTGGTCCAGGAGAGCTCCAATGACCCGTTGCTTATCCTTGCAGGCTGTGACCTTTCTAGCTATGTCCAACGGATTTCCCAGTTTCCCACGACGGGTGTTCCTAATAACACCCTCAATACCATCCAGTGATGATGACGATGAGTTCTGGTTATCAGCTCTTGAAGACAAGATCTGAAAAGACATAACAGGAGCTATGTTACAGAAAATGTTCTCTTTTTGCAATCGGAGCATTTGTAAGTGTTAATGTCTAATGCATTGGTTGGAGTAACATCAACACAGGCACCATGATACTATTCCCCACAAGAGTCACATTGGATCATGAATAGTCCCTCCCATTGCTTCCTACAAAGACAATAAACCCTATTATCCCCTTGTGCGCCAGTTGCAGCTTTCTCAGGATGCTTCTGCCAAGATTTGATCCACTGAGAAATCTGTCTATCCTGACATGGCTTAATTCTATCATGGTTGACCACGAAAACCGCATTCCTAAGCTTCACCCTGAAAGGATCTCGGATAGCTTTAAAACTATACCTGCAGGACCTTTCCAAGGCGGACAAAGTTTCCTACATTTACCCATCGGAACTGCTGTGTTCCGAAGGTATATGGTATTGTCGACCTGGTAATTTCGCTCCAGCACCTTCAAGTCATAATAACACTTCATTCTCTTTGAGGTTGTTTTCATTTTTCGCGACAATGTCATGAGTAAAGGACTCAGGGTCGCTTGAATCTTGTTTATCTTGTATTCTGTTCAGCTTTCTGCCCTTGTCCACTGCTGCAGGATGGAAATCTTCGATGGGCTGACACACTTTTAGCTGATCATAGTTGGACTGCTAGTGGAACAGGGGCCTGTTTCATAAAAATTCTTACGACAAATGTTATCGTAAGTCAAATCTTTAAAATACATTAATTTTCTCATTTCTATATCTAATTCTGTCTTGCGACATCTTTTAGGAATCGTCTAGAAAAGACAATTCCAAAAAGATGTCACAAAACAGGATTAGATGGAGAAATAAATAATACCGGTAATTGAGACTTTTATGATCTGACTTACGACGACATTTGTCGTACGAAGTTTTATGAAACTTGTCTTCAAATGAAGTCTTAACATCTTGCCAGTTCTCTTTCTGTACCAGTCCGGTGAACCATGTGAGAGCTGGTCCTGCCAAATGTAAATTAAACGCAGCTGTGGCACGAGGTGTTACAGGATCAATGCCTGCCAACGTCATGTGGGACTCGAAGTCCTTCAAAAATCTGCTTCCTTCCTCATACATGATTGTATCCTCTAAAAGTTCCCACTTTGGTCAGTACCGAAGCAGGTTGTTGGTACATAACCACCTGTGGCGACTGAACCATGGTTGGGGTATTGGCAGGTTTTGAATGGAATGGCTGATACAATTCTTTCCATACTGTTTTTAGAGGGTCGCCCAACTCTGCGTCATCCAGGAATTGGTTCATGGTACCGTTCATGACTGTTGTGGGTCGGGTAATAACTCAAAAAGATATTGTAAAGATATTTGGATTTCGTTATAGAGTTAACAAAAGCACATGTTTTTCTTCTTCTATATATTTTACCGCAATTCATCATCACAATCTATTTTTAGCTCTGCTTTTTCGAAAAGTTGAGCTATTGTCGTCACCCTGTCGTCTGCCTCAGCGTCTGCGTGGGTTAAGTTTTTAGAATAAGGTTTTTGTAAGACATCATTTCTCAATAAATTTCAAAGGTATCCATTTGAAACTTGGAACACTTGTTTAGTTTTAAAAGGGAACCTCATAATAACTAGGCAGGTAACCCTGGGATTTGTCATTCCAGAGTTATTGCCCTGTTTTATTTGCTTAAAATTTGTAAATTGAAATATCTTAATAAACCATCAAAGGTATCCATTTGAAACTTGAAACACTTCTTCAGTATCAAAAGGGCAACTCACTGCAACAAGGCAGGTAACCCTGGAATTTGTCATTCCAGAGTTATTGCCCTTGTTTTATTAACCTAAAGTTTGTAAATTGAAATATCTAAATAACAATCAAAGGTATCCATTTGAAACTTGGAATACTTGTTCAGATTCAAAAGGGCAACTCATTACAAGACAGATAACCATGAGATTTGTCATCCCAGAGTTATTGCCCTTGTTTCATTTATTTAAAATTTCTAAATTTGAATATCTAAATAACTATTTAAGGTATAATCTTGACACTTAGCATAGTCTTGTATCAAAACTGCAACTACTGGGTGGGGGTACAGGCTGCTAAAGAAAAATAATTTATACACCATTTTACCGAATTGGTTGTATCTGAACATTATAATAGAGATGTGGATTTAAAGACTTGCGACAGTATTCGAAAATAGATCTGTTTACTGGGAAGCAATATCAAGATGCCGTGTTGACACACGTCACTTCTGGACTGGCGCAATATGTCAAGATACAAAACAGCTGATAATTAAAGTAATGGTAGATCTATTTGTCAATGGTAGATTTCAAAACACGGAAAGCAAGTTTAAACATTGTCCTTAAACGGCATAGATCAGGTAAGTTAAATGTTGATATGCTGCATCAAGCAGGGTCATTTCAATACATGACATAGCTAGAGTCCTGTGTAATATATAGCATGGATCATTACAGTAGAGAATCTGTTATTCTTTCCCGTTTAAACGCAAACTTACGCAAACGCAAAGCACTAAAACGTAGAAAAGAACAACTTTTGGACAATTCTGATAATTCTTGTTCATCTTGGTGGCAAACAGTTTGGAGCCTGATCAGACGCCGGGTTACCCGGCGTCTGATCTGGCTCCAAACTGTTTGCACTGCAAATAATAGTTTTAGCGTAAACGTGTTTATTGGGAAAGAATAACAGATTCTCCACTGTAACATACAGTTTCAATACCTGAACATGAATTTCAGTTTGAACTATAAGATATTGGAAGTGAACCGGGTGAATATGCAAGTGTTGTACACAATAGCAATATATATTTACCTTCCAAGATAGAATCTGGCTAACAAGATAACACGTGGTTGTTGAAACCTCAGCTCGTCAATTCAACGTCTGGTCTCCTTGAAAGTCTCCAGCAGAATCTGGTGGTCCTAAAGAGCTTTAAGTGCATCCAATTGATTCCCCGAGAACCCTCTCGAAATACGGTTGAAGCTAAATAAACTGTTGGGATAAGTGTTCAACCACCACTTCACAATTATCCTGTCCCCATTAAAGGCGTGCAAGTGAAATAATTGGTCCCAAGGCACTTTCTTGTGCAATAGGCGAAGAAGTAGTTGGTAGACTTCATATGCGTTGTTACCCTCCATCCCTCTGCGGTGGATAACTATTACTTTATTAACGCGCACTAAGGGGATTAACTTTTCCATAAGGCGGTACTGCACGGCCCAACCCTCTACACTCACAGAATGATCCAAACCAATTTCTCCAGAAGCTGTAACTCTTGGATGATCTAGAAGAACTCTGATTCTGTCAATGGCACTTTGAAGAACACTAGAGGGTTTACTGGCCAGCTTTGGGTGAAGCCCAATTATCTTTCCAAGCTCGTACCATTTTGCTGTACAAATCTGTTCATCCAAAGCTTCTCTGATCAAGTTTGCATTTTGCTGCAAGTACTTATGTAAGAGAACTACATCTTGCACGAGTGGCATCATTTCAGGTTTTTTCCACTTTTCCTATAGCAATAAAGAGTTCCCAGAGAAAATGGGCTACTTCCTCAAATGTTGGGTACGTGTCCGGATCACAGAACACACCCACTGAACCAATTAAGGTATGACATCATGAACGGGAGCCCCAACCAACGCTGCGGTCTTACGCAATCTGTCCAAATGAAAATGGCTATCCACAGCCTCCGGAGGTGCGGGTGGAGCACAAAGAACTCTGTCCTGCACCCGTACATCTGAAGGCGATGAAAACTTAAGACGTCATTCCTGCTAATGGTCTGGCTGCAACATTCCAGTGATCGCGTACAGCACCTTCCAATGGGTGAGAGCAGCCACATGATTTAAAGGCAACACTGTCAGATGCTCAGGCATTGGCAAAGTTAGATGAGCGCTTACTGCATGCACTGTTTCTAGTTGCTGGGCAGAGAAATTAGAGTTCTGAAACTTGACTCATTGCTCCTGGGTGCTTACTAAGCCCATCAGTAAATGCAACGATGGACCTCCCAATAACCATATGGCAGCTTTATGAAGAGCATTGATTCTCCGTTGGATGTATTTATCCATGTAGTGAACCTCGGATGCATTGATGTTCACACATGATCCCATCCTCATCGCCAATTGAAGTGAACCGGGTGAAAATGCAAGTGTTGTACACAATAGCAATATATATTTACCTTCCAAGATAGAATCTGGCTAACAAGATAACACAAGGTTGTTGAAACCTCAGCTCGTCAATTCAACGTCTGGTCTCCTTGAAAGTCTTTTGGAAAGAGAGAGAGAGCCTCGGTTTGAAATTCCCACAAGGACTTGGTCACCTGGGGTCACGTTGTGTCTTTCACTCCCGGAAACATCTGATGTAGCCCTAGGCAATCTCTGAGATGTACACAGTGGCTATTGTTCCGGCAACGGAACATTTTATAAAGCAATTTCACAATATTGTAGAATTACTTAATAAATCAACAATATACGTTGAGGGAACGAATAAATGGTGCACATTTAGCTGAACCCTCAATCAGAATTAGCTTTCTTAAAACAATCTCTGCTATACACACAACATCATAAACTAATCTTTCCGTGATGATTCAAAAAGGTACAAATTAAAAGTTCATCAATGTTCATCTGAATGGTCTGCTTCTTATTTGATTGTAGATTCTAAATGTTGGGAAGTCAATTGTAAATTTGTAACTGATTAAAATTAAAAGTTCATGAGCTCAAAAATGGTCCATTTAAAATTTCTGTGCTTGTGTCGATCCTCACTTTCTAGATTTGTATACTACAGATTTCAGCTTGGGTCTGTCTTCGGATCTAGGTCTTTCAGGCCTCCGTTGCCTCGTCTCCATGCTTCTGGTAAGTCTTTCCAGGGTCTCGACCACTCTACCAACCATCGCTCTCTGGCTGCAGATAGCTCTACTGTTACGATTGATGGCCTCTAACCATCTCTTTGGTAGTCTTCTCTAAAGCCTTGACTATACCGTCATTCTTTATCTTCAGGCCGTCTCCCTGTCGCAGCTGGTTGGTTTCCTACCAGGGCTCATGGTCGTGCCTTGATCCTGGATTCTTCGGCGTTTACATTCTGGTTCCTTCTGCGTTGTAACAGTCTTTGGGGTCTCATTCAGCAAGGGGTCAGACTTGTCCCCAATTGCCAATAGCTGTTGCAATAAATTTTCCTCGTCTTGAACTTAACAACTGTCTAGGGATGGTACCTGTCTGACTGGTGTTGTGTGAACATTGACAGTTCTATAAGAGGCTGGCAGACTGGCTGCTTCACTTGCAGGTAGAGTGGGCATTATTGGGAACTGTATCGTCTGCTGTGTCACGTCACGAGGCCTATACAGTGCTATGTTGTACGTGACAACAATATAAGGATTCTTCTTTCTGGGTAGGACCAGACCAATAATAACTGAAATATATATATCAAAGATATATAAGTATATTTCCCAGTACTATAACAAGGTGTTGCCGATACGGCCTTCGAATGAACAATGCCACATATATACAATTAAAATACACAAAATACATAATTCGATACCGATACACATATACTCTAACAATAATTACATTTTACTAACCTGAAATATATATATCAAAGATGTATAAGTATATTTCCCAGTATTGTAATAAGGTGTTGCCGATACGGCTTTCGAATGAACAATGCAATAAGGTATTGCATTGATCATTCGATTTTAGCGCCAAAACAATAATAACACCCGGGGGGGAAATAGCCAATAATGAAGACTTAGACCAAAACTAATAATCAATATACATCTAACACCTGGCAGGTATAAACCAAACTATTTAATGGGTAGTAATGAAATACGACAAACAGTGTAGACAATTTCTATATTTATTACCAAAGTTAAATTTACACCCTTTGACATTTGCTGTGTGGAATGTTAGAACCTGACACGTTACAGTCTTCTTGGCTAGCGACCAGGGGCTTGTTTCATAAAACTTCGTACGACAAAAACGATCATAAGTAACTTTAAAATACATTTAATATCTGATTTCTCTATCTAATCCTGTCTTGTGACATCTCTTTGGAATCGTCTTTTCAAGACGATTCCAAAGAGATGTCACAAGACAGGATTAGATGAAGAAATAAAGAATAATTTGGAAGTTTATAATCAGGACTTACAACAACATTTGTCGTACGAGATTTTATGAAACGGGCCATTGCTGGCCCCAGTAATCTCCACTTCCTAGTGTGTCTATCTGTGGATGACTTCGCAAGTATGCCGGAATCGGTACCGGAATATATACAGGGTTGGCAGCTGGTATTTTGTAGACCAAAATGAATTTGAATTAGAATTAAATATACAAACTTATTTGCTTACTTGTATTTTGAATCAAGCTGACATAGAGCCTTAATTTGAGCTGAGTCTGAAATGATTCTCAAGCATCTGATTGGTCAGATTTGAGCCTAATGCTTGAGAACGATCACAAACTCTTTATAACCGTCAGGAACCGTGAGTGGTCAATGATACCTAGATCCTTGGCTAGCTTTACATGCCTAGCATATTTAGTAACATGGTTTATCAGGGACTTAAGGCCCATTAAGGCTGGTACAGGGCTGCTTGGGAGTCCATATGGCAGGTCAGTAGCCATGTCATCCTCCTGGTCTCCGTCCAGTCCGAAGGGATCTTCAGACACAGCTGCGTTCCGCCGGAACCATTGCGTAGACTCCTCTTAGATAATGCCCTCTAATATTTTTCTGCCACCTTCACCGGTTCCTTCGATACCGTCAGGAACCGTGAGTGGTCAATGATACCTAGATCCTTGGCTAGCTTTACATGCCTAGCATATTTAGTAACATGGTTTATCAGGGACTTAAGGCCCATTAAGGATGAGAAAGTCTTCTAGAGCATCTTCGTTGTTAATAAGGTTTGTTTTGTCCATAGAGTCTAAGAATTGTTGAAGCGCTCGTCTGGGAATTTTGGACTTTCTGGTGGCCTCGATAGATAAATTTTATTTTAAGTCGACAAGACATGATATAGGCAACATAAGCCATAAAGGCTTTTGAACCGACTATATAACATAATGTATAATATTACAAAAACAAAGCAGCTGAAAATAGAACATGAGTCAATATTAGACACTCTGCAGGACTGGATGAGTGTGTTCAGTCAAGAGTGTTTGCAGACTTTAAATGTGGCTCAGTCACATAAATTGGCCTGGCATTTGAACAATTAAAATTAATAATTAAAATTCAAATAAATACCAAAATGAATTTGAATTAGAATTATATATACAAATTTATTTGCTTACTTGTAATTTGAATCAAGCTGACATAGAGCTTTTTAGCTGAGTCTGAAGTCATTCTCAAGCATCTGATTGGTCAGATTTGAGCTCGGCTCAAATCTGACCAATCAAATGCTTGAGAAAAATCACAGACTCGGCTCAAATTCTTTATAACCTTGGAGCCTGGTCTTCTTTTCCTGTTCTCCTTAGGCCGGGCAATTATCACTTGGTTTAAGGCTAATGGTTTTATCTTCAGTCTTCTTAGAACAGTCCATTGCTGTTGTGCAACTCAGTTGATTTGGAACACTTTTAAAGTTGTGCAACTTGAAGCCCTGGAGTGTCTTAATAAGTCCAACTACATGTGAGCAGTCACCATTTATTCTGCAGCCTAAGAGGCAACACACTTCCTTATAGACCGCCAGCATTTCGCCAAAACAAACGTTTCATCGCGTACACCCTCCTTTATCCGCACGTCCTGAACATATCCCTGGGTGTAGTAGTTCAGGCCCCTTTCCAACTTTCTACGTGAAAAGTTTTTAATGTTAGGGAGCAAAGAAACTGATATATTTTCGGGATTTTTTTCAAGAGAATCTGTTGATAAACCTGTATCGGTATCCACCATATTGGATGAAGCTTGTGGCCCATAGTAACAGTAACTAACTGGGCGGAGCTTATCGCAGCCTCCCAGATCCATGAACTATCATATACGATGCAAACAATGGATTGGAAAAATATGTATCACAGATGCAGGGCTGCCATTTTATCCGCATTTTTTTCAAAATTTTTGGATTTTTATCCTAGCATATTGTAGCTTAAAGCAGATTGAAAGTAAAGCAGCATGCGCCTTAAGGCCCATGGTGCTCTTCTTTCAACCTGCTTTAAGTAATCACGCTAAAAAAGTAGAAAATGTGAAAATCTTAGGATTTTTCAAGATCAACTTATGGCAGCCTTGCAGATAGAACTTATCTTCTGGTACAGCACCTTATCATTTGTGTTGTATAAATAATTGTATTATCACAAAATTAAAATGATATAATGGCATGGCTCGCTAGTGTGAAGGGGGAGTAAGCCCTAACAAAATTAGGATAAAATGAAAGGCTGGCCAGCAGCAGTTTTATCAATATAGAAATACTAGTAGCAAAACGGTGGTGGAACGTAAACGATAAAGTCAGATCAAGTTTTATCTATTTATTAATATACCGACGTTTCGGTACTAACAAGTACCTTCTTCAGGGTTACATACAACAAAATCACAATTAAAAAGTTTACTGAGGTCGACTTTTTTTGGTACTTTTTATCACGTGTCATTCATTATGACGTCATGACGTAGAGTTTGGTAGCCCATGGAGATGTGTCAGCTTTAAAAAATGGTGTCTGCCCCGAAAAGATCTGGGCCCACACCATTTTTTAATGCTGCCGATTTTTGGTGATGTTTAAAAATAGAGGTTAATGGTTTATGTACGTGGATATGAGAAGTTATATATGTGATTCAAAAAACCGAATAAAATCTAACCTGAAAAAGTCTTGAGAGTTTTTTTGTCTATGACAATATTCCATAAATGGAGTAGATAAAGATTTGAGTGTTACTGTCATTCTCTTTCTCATCCAGGCATATAGTGGCGTCGCTATCTGAAGGCGTTGCGTCCACGGGTGTGGCCCAGTAAGTTGACTCGTCTGGGGAGGTAGTGGTTTTCTTGGCTTCCGGTGGTGGACTGATTAGTTTAGGTGTTCTGATCATTTCTGTTAACATGGGCTGGATGTCGTCAGGTTTCACGTATTTAGATGGTCCTGGTACTGTAAATGTGGCGTTGCCTCAAAAGGTGGGGTCCAATTTTGGATGGGTTCCGGGTTGGGTGGGTTTACTTCAATTTTCAAAAATTCTTTTAGGAATATGTTGTGAGATTTTTCTGCATGTGACTTCATAAAATCCTTTCTGGTGTATGTTTTGGGGCATCCTGGGCAGACGTAAGCAAATCGTTTACTGTCATGTTTCTTCCAGTGTCTTTTGAGGTGGTAGAAACTTCCTGTTATCATTAAGTTACATTTGGCGCATTGCCGTAATCGTTCCCCTATAAGCCTGTATTCTGGTGTAGAATTCATTATTGAATAATGTTTAAGCCGGACGGTTGTTTTGGCTGGAAGATTTCTATGTAGCTTTCTTCTGTTCGCAGTCGAATGTTGTTGTTTTTTGTTGTTGATGTTAAGATGGTAACGTCGATGTCGTGCGTTGTGTGCATATTTGAAGTGAAGTGGCGGGAGACGGGTTTATACTCGTTTGCGCATCTAACGTCATTTAGGTGTCCGTATAGTCGTTCTCTTAGAGTGTTTCGTGTTTGGCCGATATACTGTATACCACATTTTTTGCAGGTAATGATGTAGATGATACTGACTGATTCACATGTGTATGTTCCCTGTATGTAGAATAAATTCCCAGTTGATTTGATTTTAATGTTGGATTTTCCGTTCATGTATGGGCACGCTGCACAATTTTTTGAGCATGGATAGCTTCCTTTATTGGCTGGTTTTGGGTGCAGGTCCGTTTTGACTAGTATGTTCCGTAGGTTTTGCAGTTTTCGGATATAGAAATAGTACACAAGTATTGTATTTCCTGTCTAACAAACACAAAGATAATTATACAAGTAATCAATACTCACCATTCTGTTCCCTTGTAAAGGTAGGAAGATAACACTATGCTTACAATTGCTTTACTTGCTTGGGTTGACGGTTGGCGCTCTGTACTGTTGCCACTAAGCCACATATAAAATAAAGATAGCGATAAACATTATATGTGGCGAAATTAATTTTGTTTCCTTAATAATGCCCCCATTTCACCACACCGGAACTTTAACATTCTTTATTTAAACTTTTGAATTGATATAACAACAAATCAGCTTTCTTTTCACCTTTTAATATCCCACATATCACAAACTCTACTCCACTCAAATTACAGGGTACTTATATAGTACCCTATACACATGCCAAGCATGCAACCACGATGTCTTACCAGAGTCAGGTGGAGCTATCATGACAAAGGACTCCGCCGGAGCGACGGAGCACTAACAACAATCATAAACTAAGGACTCCGCCGGAGCGACGGAGCACTAACAAAAAACTGAATATTCACGACATTATACATGTAATTACTGGTAGAACTTGACAATATTTCCTTTAAACAGAACCTGGTTATGTTGGGTTTTTTCTGTGATACTGTTTTAATTATCTGGTTTCCATTTTTTCTTGCCATAATCCTTTTTTAAGAGACTGTTTTTCCAGTCTTGTAGAGACATATCTCTGGAAGACACCTCGCAGAACCAATTGCCAAAATACTGATGATGGCCCTCAGTTTTTCTGTAATTCCCACATCTTTTGCAAGTGGCAAGTCCCTTCTTCTCACCATACTTGCAAAGAACTTAACCATTCCATTTTTCTTTTCCTGTATCGCTGTGTTGTGTAAGGCACACTACACACAGTTGGTGGCTGTAGAGAGAGAAATTGTTTATTATAGTGACATGTGATATTTACATAACAAAATACAAACTATCAACAGTAAACACATACAATCACCCGGCCCCATGGGCCTATATATGTCACCTTAATAATATAAACATACAAATTACAGTAAAGTTTCAAAGTGTTAATTAATATGAAACATTGGCTGTATTGGTAACTCAGGTGTGCTACCAACTACAAGCACCAATAGCTGTGTAGTAGCACCTTGCACTCTCTACAGCCACCAACTTCGAACTCGCTTAAATCGATTGAACTAATATTTCATAATTTGAATTTCGACAATTCCATTTCACTTAAGCCACATTTTAACTTTGAAATATGGGTATGTTCGAACTAATGCGAGTTTGAAGTATCGAGTGTTGACTGTAGCTGTTTTAGCTGGAAATAGTGACCACTTTCTCAAATGACAAGAAAAAAAAATCTCATAGCTCATAATAGTTTGTTGCCAATTCCTAACATTATACCTGAAACTAAATAAGAGAATATTTCAAAATGTCAAAATATTTTGAAGAGTTGCACATGTGGACCTGGTTTGTTTATTTCTAAGGTCACAAACGTTTAAATTGTATATGAAATTCACTTATGTTTCGGAATAACTGATATAAAAGGTTTAAATTGCAGCAAGCAAAATTCTATTTACTTTGGGGTGAAATTAATTTACAATGCATTTGCATTACTGTTTGCAATATAATACATGACTTTAGTTAACCCATTACCCCATAGCCTGTTTCTAGTGTTGAACATAGGTGACCACTTAAAGCAGGATGAAAGTAATGCAGAATGTGCCTTAAGGTACATTCTGCTTTACTTTCAGCCTGCTTTAAGCTATTATCTGGTAGAATATAGAAAATATTTCTTATGATTCTTTTGTGTGACATTGTAAATTGGAACTATTTTCTTTAGTAAAGGAATAAATTAAAGGCATAAAAAGGCGTATTTATGGGGTAATTGGTTACATCTATGAAACCTGTGTTGGTACATACCACTGAGTCAAAGTGGCCCTGCTTAGGTCTGGCAGCTGGATTCTGGTATTCTTCATCACCAGAGCATTGTTTAGTAGGCACTCCTTGATGTGAGAATAGGCTTCCAGTACCAAAGAAAACCTTCCAATGTCATGCCCTCCTCTCTTTTTTTATGGGGCATAGTTTAGGCACTTCTTGATGTGAGAATAGGCTTCCAGTACCAAAGAAAACCTTCAAATGTCATGTCCTCCTCTCTTTTTTTATGGGGCATAGTTTAGGCACTTCTTGATGTGAGAATAGGCTTCCAGTACCAAAGAAAACCTTCCGATGTCATGCCCTTCTCTCTTTTTCTTATGGGGCATAGTTTAGGCACTTCTTGATGTGAGAATAGGCTTCCAGTACCAAAGAAAACCTTCAAATGTCATGTCCTCCTCTCTTTTTCTTATGGGGCATAGTTTAGGCACTTCTTGATGTGAGAATAGGCTTCCAGTACCAAAGAAAACCTTCCGATGTCATGCCCTTCTCTCTTTTTCTTATGGGGCATAGTTTAGGCACTTCTTGATGTGAGAATAGGCTTCCAGTACCAAAGAAAACCTTCCAATGTCATGCCCTCCTGTCTTTTTCTTATGGGGCATAGTTTAGGCACTTCTTGATGTGAGAATAGGCTTCCAGTACCAAAGAAAACCTTCAAATGTCATGTCCTCCTCTCTTTTTCTTATGGGGCATAGTTTAGGCACTTCTTGATGTGAGAATAGGCTTCCAGTACCAAAGAAAACCTTCCGATGTCATGCCCTTCTCTCTTTTTCTTATGGGGCATAGTTTAGGCACTTCTTGATGTGAGAATAGGCTTCCAGTACCAAAGAAAACCTTCCAATGTCATGCCCTCCTGTCTTTTTCTTATGGGGCATAGTTTAGGCACTTCTTGATGTGAGAATAGGCTTCCAGTACCAAAGAAAACCTTCAAATGTCATGTCCTCCTCTCTTTTTCTTATGGGGCATAGTTTAGGCACTTCTTGATGTGAGAATAGGCTTCCAGTACCAAAGAAAACCTTCCGATGTCATGCCCTTCTCTCTTTTTCTTATGGGGCATAGTTTAGGCACTTCTTGATGTGAGAATAGGCTTCCAGTACCAAAGAAAACCTTCCAATGTCATGCCCTCCTGTCTTTTTCTTATGGGGCATAGTTTAGGCACTTCTTGATGTGAGAATAGGCTTCCAGTACCAAAGAAAACCTTCAAATGTCATGTCCTCCTCTCTTTTTCTTATGGGGCATAGTTTAGGCACTTCTTGATGTGAGAATAGGCTTCCAGTACCAAAGAAAACCTTCCGATGTCATGCCCTTCTCTCTTTTTCTTATGGGGCATAGTTTAGGCACTTCTTGATGTGAGAATAGGCTTCCAGTACCAAAGAAAACCTTCCAATGTCATGCCCTCCTGTCTTTTTCTTATGGGGCATAGTTTAGGCACTTCTTGATGTGAGAATAGGCTTCCAGTACCAAAGAAAACCTTCCAATGTCATGCCCTACTCTCTTTTTCTTATGGGGCATAGTTTAGGCACTTCTTGATGTGAGAATAGGCTTCCAGTACCAAAGAAAACCTTCCGATGTCATGCCCTCCTCTCTTTTTCTTATGGGGCATAGTTTAGGCACTTCTTTATGTGAGAATAGGCTTCCAGTACCAAAGAAAATGCCCTACTCTCTTTTTCTTATGGGGCATAGTTTAGGCACTTCTTGATGTGAGAATAGGCTTCCAGTACCAAAGAAAACCTTCCGATGTCATGCCCTCCTGTCTTTTTCTTATGGGGCATAGATTAGGCACTCCTTGATGTGAGAATAGGCTTCCAGTACCAAGGAAAACCTTCCAATGTCATGCCCTCCTCTCTTTTTCTTATGGGGCATAGTTTAGGCACTTCTTGATGTGAGAATAGGCTTCCAGTACCAAAGAAAACCTTCCGATGTCATGCCCTCCTGTCTTTTTCTTATGGGGCATAGTTTAGGCACTCCTTGATGTGAGAATAGGCTTCCAGTACCAAAGAAAACCTTCAAATGTCATGTCCTCCTCTCTTTTTCTTATGGGGCATAGTTTAGGCACTTCTTGATGTGAGAATAGGCTTCCAGTACCAAAGAAAACCTTCTAATGTCTTGTCCTCCTGTCTTTTTCTTATGGGGCATAGTTTTAAGCAGTGCCAGAAAAGTTGCTTCTGTGTAGCGGTTGCAGTTTAGCCACTGCGGTGGTCCTGAAAATGGAGCAAGGAAAGACCTGTTATCATAAGGATTAAGCCTGTGAAAAGCATCAGTGATATGTACTTACCTACAGGTACTTTCAACACCAGGCTCTACAATATTTTCTTCGTTTTTCTGTACCGACCCTTTAACTGTTCTGTATATCTGGGGGCAAACACAGTAGGCCTCTTGTCATAATCTGACAACGAATTCCACAGCTGAATCAAGGTGTCTACCTGGTTATTTGAAAGTGCAATACTTTCTGACCTAAGGCTACCGGTATGCACCATACAAAATATTTCATCCATGCAAATGGTAACTTAAAGCAGACTGAAAGTAAAGCAAAATGCACCACACGTTAAGATGTATTCTGCTTTCCATTCAATGTGCTTTGAGTGGTTACCTGTCTTCAAAACTAGAAACAAGCTATGGAAGAAAGGGTTAAAAACAACAATAATTCAAAACCATAAGCAGGGTTCCAGATAAGGGGGAGTAAATTGAACAAATCCAGCATTTTCTCACTTATTTCAGCACCAAATCATATGGTGTTACTACTCATTAGAATTGTATCAAAGAGACAAGTGTAATGAGTAGTGACACCATAGGGTTTAGTGAAGAAATAAGATTTATGTAAAAGCTTTTGATATACTCCCCTGATCTGGAGCCCTGGAAAATAGTTCTGATTGAGTCATGAATCTGCAACATAACCTCAATTAAGGTCAATTACATTATACTAGCAGATGAAAACCAAAAGCGGTTTGAAAGTAAAACAGAATGTAACTGAACCCATTAATGATTACCCCATAACTAAGTCTAACTGTCTTTTATGAAGCTATTCTGTCTGTGTCTTTTAGTTTTATGAAGCCATTCTGATTTTGCATCAACATGCTTTAACCTGTCTTCAAAACTAAAAAGATATGCTATTAGATAATAGGTAATGTTATTCCAAAAGGAGCTGAAAAGACTGATTTAACATACCCACTTCAGGAGGACCTTCTTCTTATGGTGATCCATCTTGGAATTATTTCATCTGTAAAAATTGAATTAAATTACAATGAAAAGTCAATATCTAGAACTGAGAACATGAGAATGTGAAGAAACAAGCTGATCAGTCAGAAATGACACAACTGTAAGGGTTCAAAAAGCCACTTACTACTCTTACCAAAAAATGCATGTACCAACAGTGACCTAGAAACCCATGCGCCATAGTCACATAAAAATAAACAAGAGCCGTATAGGGCCCTAAATCCCTCACCTGGAACCATTGATGTAAATGTAACATGTCTTGGAAAGCTGAGAAATTATGACAATACGATTCAGTAACGATTGTGCCAATTGCTGATTAGATGATGCTGAGTGCAAAATAGCTAAGCTCAAGAATTCAGCCAGTTGACAGTTCAGTAGAAGGCTGGTTATATTCATCACCTGTGAGGCCAAAAGTGTCTTCGGCCATGTGTGAATGGTCCATACTGACAATGGCCAAAGGTGATATTGGAGTGGCAGTCATTGCCGCCATTGTGTTTAGTTGCATCGCGTTTTCATAAGTTCTTGTTTGCAGGATAGAGATTTTGTAGAATTCCCCAGCTTTCAGCTTTTGTTTGACCTCACGTGACCATACAGTTATGATTAAGGTTGTAGTCTTGTTGCTGTCACACCTTTGCTGATGAGTTTTGGTAGTTGTATGTGCTGGCAGTGTTCGCAGCGGATAATCTTTTCACCTTCAGGAGGTGTCACAACTTTTGAGCAAACCGAACACCTTTTTAGCTCACCTGAGCCAAAGGCTCAAGGTGAGCTATTGGGATGGCCCTGTGTCCGTCGTCGTGCGTCGTCGTTAACAATTGCTTCAAATGACATTTCCTCCTATATCGCTTGACAGAATTCAACCAAACTTTACAGAAATGTTCCTTGGGTCAAGCTCTTTCAAATTTGTTCAAAGAATTAAAAACAATGCAGAACTCTGGTTGCCATGGCAACCAAAGTCAACCAAAGTGACAAAATAAGGAAATCTTAAAAAATCTTCTTGTCAAAAACTGCAAGGGCCAGAGCTTAGATATTTGGCACATAGCATCATCTACAGGTCCTCTATCAAGTTTGTACAAATTATGCCCCTGGGGTCAAAATTGGCCCCGCCCCGGGGGTCACAGTTTTACATAGAGTTATATAGTGAAATTTTCAAACGTCTTCTTCTCTGAAACCAATGTGGCCAGAGCTTTGATATTTGGCATGGTGACACTTCTAGATGTCCTTTACCAAAATTGTTCAAATGGTTCTGGTCGGTTGCATAACTAGGTCACAGGAGCTAAAAATATATTTTTTCAATGAAAACTTAAAAAATCTTATTGTCTGAAACTACAAGGGCCAGAGCTTAGATATTTGGCACATAGAATCGCCTACAGGTCCTCTATCAAATTTGTTCAAATTTTGTCCCTGGGGTCAAAATTGGCCCCGCCCCGGGGGTCACAGTTTTACATAGAGATATATTGAGAAAATTTCAAACGTCTTCTTCTCTGACTCTAATATGGCCAGAGCTTTTATATTCTGTATGGTAACACTTCTAGATGTTATTTACCTATTTTGTTCAAATGGTCCCATTCTGTTGGATATGAAGGTCACAGGAGCTAAAAATAGATTTTTTCAATGGAAACTTAAAAAAATCTTCTTGTCTAAAACCCTAGTACCCTGATCTTAGATATTTGGCACATTGCATCATCTACAGGTCCTCTATCAAGATGTTAAGATTATGCCCCTTGGGTAAAACATGACCCCCATTCAGGACATAAATCATTACGAGGGTTGTTCGGAAAGTTCGTAGAATTTTGCTATAAAAATACGTATAGTCGTAGTTGGATGCAAAAAATTAGATCAACATTAATTTCCAGATATGTGCTACATATTCTGTGAAAATCGGCAATATACGCTTAAACACATTTTTTCTATGCATCTTACAAATACATACATAACGCATACCCGGAGCACGTCAACGTCGACGTGACGTCAAACGTTATATACGTCAAGCGAACGTCTCACTTTCCCAACATAATCACCCGCAATATCCACCTACTCGTTATGGCTTTCTAACTCATTTTACGCATGTTTCTGTATACAAGTCCTCACTGAATGTAGATACAAATTTCTGGGTCTGTTTGGTAAATTCAGCTGCTGAAACAAATGTAATTCCATGTAAGCTCGCCTTTAACTGTCAGCACTCTAAAACCCATGGGAGCCAATTCGGGGCCGTTTGGCGGGTGTTCTTACATATCAAACCATAGTAAGCTGATTTCTAACTGCGTTGAAGCTGCTCTACGATCCGGTTCATTATCCTGATGTAGCATTACGCGCTCAAGATCCATGTGTAGTCGCTTCTCTCGTATCTCATCCGTAGTGTGCTTCTGTCCTTAAAATCGTCACCTTCGGCATCGTTTTGGCAGAGAAACATCTGAGAGCATCGAACTCGGTTCTTCTTTCCCTTGTCCGTGAACAACCTCGGCACCCAGCGTGCTCTAACGTTAGACATACCAAGTTCATCTATTAATAGTTCAAGTACGGTAGAGCAAGAAACACCAATTTTATCAAGCATATATCTTACTGTTGTAACTCTGTCCGCATTTTCCTTATCTTTTCACTTGTCCTTAATGGAAGCAGCTAAGATTGATGGTCGGTCGCTCCTAGGAGCGTCCTGGATCGATTATTTTCCATTCCTAAAAAGTGATCGCCATTTATACAGGAATGCGAGACTCAACTTCTTGTCATATTTTCCCGTGGATTTAATCATTTTAAGAGTTTTTGTCGGCGATTTACCTACAGTAACATAATTTTATTTACAACAGTTTGCAAGTCAACGTCACTGGTCGACGTCATTTCTTTTTAGTTCGCATTTCCGCTATCTGTAGACTAAATACTGTAAATTCTGTTCAAGCGCTTACAATGTTTTGAAACTATGAGTAACTAACGTCATGACGTCACGTTACAATCAGACCTTTTCGCGCTTATCTAGCGTCAACAGAATTGAGAGAAATCACGTTTGCTTTATTAGAAGAAAGTTTAAAAAATTACAACTTTCGAGCTGCTCCGGGTCCCCGTTACTGCGTTGCTACGGTAACCTGTATATTCGGTAAACATTATCTATTTCATTTCTCTCTTACAAAATAGTTTAAAAATAAGATGAGGTACTTACATACCAAATTTCAAATTTATCAAATAAAGCTAACCAGAGATATAACAAAATTCTACGAACTTTCCGAACAACCCTCGTATTTCCATTTTGTCAGCTATTCTCAGGTGAGCGAAATATGCCCCATGGGGCTCTTGTTTGTTGTTTGAATGAGGATGGACATCACATGAGCCGGGCCAAAAGTGTCTTCGTCCATGTGTGATAGGTCCATAGCGACATTGCCGAAAGGTACCGTTTGACCTAAGGTGACCATAATGTTATGTCTAAGGTTGTAGTCTTGTTGTCAATGTGTCACACCTTTTTTGCTGATGAGTTTTGGAAGTTGTATGTGCTGGCAGTGTTCACAGCGGATAATCTTTTCTCCTTCAGAAGGTGCAACAACTTTTGAGCAAACCGAACATCTTTTTGTCGTTTGGATGAGGGTGGACATCACATAACTAGTCCAAAAGTGTCTTCATCCATGTGTGATAGGTCCGTACTGACATCAGTCAAAGGTGCCGTGGGAATGGCAGTCATTGCCGCTGTTGTGTTCGGTTGATTGTAGGTTGGTGATTTTGTAAAATTCCCCAGTTCTGATCGAGATTTTGCTCCAGGGCACTTGACCTTGTGTACACTGAAAAGGAAGAAACAACTTTTGAACACTAATGATGGCTTCTGTGTTCTAGAAACAGGTGGTTTGGTGACAACTTAAAGGCGTAAAAGGCGTATTTATGGGTTAAGGCACATTTTGCTTTATTTTCAACCTGTTAACAAAATGAAAAATATGATATGTGGTAATAGGTTAATTTTTATACCCAATAGGACTTATTTCTTTTTTCTCAAACTGATGAAATCTGATGACACATTCTTCAAATTCATTTATATTTGAAGCTGAAAACTTCATTTATCTCAGTAACGCTTCAATTAACAGAGCTTCAGGAAAGAGGGAGTAAAGGGAACAAATCCAATAATTTCTCCCTCATGTTAGCACCAAATCTTATGGTGGCGAAAAGACGATTGTAATGAGTAGTGACACCTTAAAGTTTAATACAGAAATAAAGATTTTAGGTTTTGAAATACTCCCCTAATCTGGAGCTCTGAATTAACCTTACTTCCACAGTATAAATAATTATTACAAGAGGTAAAAGTTTGTACATAGAACAATACCAAGACATTTCAATTTTTAATTTCCTGTTGGTACTTTACTGTTTTCTCCTTCTAGATCTAGTCAATGTCAAAATAAACTGTTGAATAACTTGGATATTTGTTTACACGTACAAAAAGTGTACTTATTATGTATAGAAAAAATATTGGAAAGAAACTAAAATGACAATTATTTTGGCAAACATATATAATTAAATCATAACGTTTGGGGTACCTGTAAGTGTGATTTCTCTCTTAAAGTCACTGTAAAGTGACCCGTGCTTCGATACCAGGTTCTCCCATTTCTTCTGCAATAAGACAACAATCCTGGGAAGACTAGCCGATGAGTTGAATCTGGCCTCGACTGCCTTCCATACAGACCCTATAGTCTTGCTTGTAATTCCTGTGTGAAAATTAAAACTTAAATTAAATTAATATTTTTCATCAACATAATGCATACATGCGACAGATGTAATACTTGGTACGTCATTGTGTACTTACTACTTAGCTTCAATTTTTAGCTCACAAGGTGAGCTTTTGTGGTCAGTCAATGACCGTTGTAATGCAGAACTCTGGTTGCCATGACAACCAAAGTGAAAAAATAAGGAAATCTTAAAAGATCTTCTTGTCAAAAACCACAAGGAACTGCACATTGCTGCAGGATCGAGCTTCGACTGCCCTCCCTACCTTTGTGTTCCAGTCTCTGAACATGTATCACTGAATGATGTTGCCTGCTGGAGCACTTCGAACACTCGACTGGTATTTTGCACTCTTTAACTGTGTGACCAGACAAAAGACACCTAAAACACAACTGATTTTCATTAAGACACTTTCTTTTTGTTTTCCATGGATTTCAATATGAAGACACAGCAATTTTCATGACGATGTGGTGCCTTGTGGATGGGACAAAGGGCTCTTTCGCTCCTGGTTGAACTCTGGTCTACTTCAGTTTTCGCTGACAAAACATGTTATGTCGGTGTGACCATTGCGCAGATTTGGTGGTGCTGTGACTTGGCTGAGCAGAACTTGTCTCAAAACAGAAGCTAGGGTCGTTCCATACCTTGCTGGACTTCTTAACGAAAGCAGTGAACTCCTGGAATGGAGGAAAGGTGACATTGTGTCACGTCTTGAAGTAAGAAGCTTGAGTGACCCATTTTTGTTGAAGCTCATACGGTAATTTCCTGAACTTCCCTTTGTGAAGTTATACCATTTTTGTACTGATCAATCTCCATTCACTCAGTTTCACCCTACTGGGCGACTTTTAAACATGCAAGGTTCCTCTATCTCCCTCATTAGGGTCCGAGGTTAGAGATTCTAGTGAACTTTCAGCCTCTGTTTTCATATGCATGTTCATTTTCTGCAAATCACTTGCTATTGGAAGACTTTTGGGTTTGTTGAATTTTATTTCGGGTGTTTTAAGTTCTGTGTTGCAACACAAGCTATTTCTGCATTCCACTCTTCTGAGCATCAAGGGATAAATTCTTCTGCTGCTTTTTAGCTCACCTGTGAGCTATTACCCGTCTGTAGATATACCATGGAAATCCGTGGAATTCCATGGAATATCTTTCTGTGGCATATTGGAACGTGGATTCCATGGCATTCCATGGAAAATAATTGAGAGAAAAAAATGAATGAAACTCAAGACGTTTTCTATGGAATTCCGTGGAATTTTTAAAAGTTTCCATGGAATTGTGCAAGGGTTCCATTGAATTCCACGGAATTCCATGGATTCCAAAGAATTGCGTTCTTTTCCATGGATTTTAAAGAAGTGCATAGTTTTCCATGGAATTCCACGGCAGACGTCCGTGGATTCCATGGAAACAAAATGGAATATTGAAAGTCAAGAAAATGTTTAGATTTTGTAACATTGAATCTCATTTATTGTCATAAATCGCAGGATGTCCGTCGTCTGTCTGTCTGTTAACAATTGTTCTGTCTGTTAACAATTGTTCGTTAACACTCTAGCGGCTTCAAATTTCATTTGACCTTCATGAAACTTTATCAAAATGTTTCCCATCATGCAAACCAACTCGGTTAGCGGGTCCACCGGACAAACTAGTCTCAAAGGGGCGACATTTGCACTCAGTCCCGAAACATCAGCAAAACAATGCCAAACTAGGCTTAGCTTCAAGAACATGCCAAACGAGGCTTAAAGTCAAGCAATGCCAAACTAGGCTTAAAATCAAGAATATGCCAAACTAGGCTTGAAGTCAAGCAATGCCAAACTAGGCTTACAATCAAGAATATGCCAAACTAGACTTAAACTCAAGCAATGCCAAACTAGGCTTAAAATCAAGAATATGCCAAACTAGGCTTGAAGTCAAGCAATGCCAAACTAGGCTTACAATCAAGAATATGCCCAACTAGGCTTAAACTCAAGCAATGCCAAACTAGGCTTAAAATCAAGAATACAGCAAATTAGGCTTAAAATCAAGCAATGCCACACAAGGCTTAAAATCAAGAGTATGCCAAACTAGGCTTCAATTAATTGCCAAGCTAAGCTTAAAATTAAGGACATGCCAAAGTAGGCTTTAATTTCATGCCAAACAAGGCTTAAAATTCATGACATGCCAAAACTAGGCTTCGATATCAAGCAATGCAAAACTAGGCTTCAATTAATTATTTCAACTGACAAATCCTGGTTAACGATCATCCGCCAGTGAGACACGTCTGGATCCCGAGAGATCGGTAATCCAGCCACCAATTCCACCAGTGAAAAACCGGGTTTTAACCAGAACTGTGGTGTTTTCTGTAATACATGTACTATTCTGTTACAAACCAACTTTTTAGGATTCGGCTGTCGGCCAACTCACAGGTGCCGCGCCCAGACCCAAAAATCTTGGGCTCTGGCGCGGTGCCCACAGCCAAAAGAAAGAGACACATTGCAGGTCAGGCAACTGTGCCTATGAGCACACTGTGGTCTGTTACATTGCCTATAGCTAAAGTCAAAACATTTCTTGCTAAAGGATATAAATGGATTAGCATCGGTAGTAGGGCCGCCCACATACATTAGCTGAGCTCATTATCGCAGATGGAAAATGAAATGCCGACTGGGTCATCCGCGAGCTGCAACCGGAATTGCTCATCGTAACCCGGCTGTAGATTGTCAATGGATATCCATGGATTTAGCATGGACAGTCGTCCATGGAGTATTGAAACGCTCGTCTATGGCCAATTCTATTTGGCCATGGACAACTGTCCATGGCCAAGTATCCATGGTATCCATGGACGAATGTCCCTCCTGGCCATGGACGATTGGCCTTCTGGCCATGGACGAATGTCCATCCTGTCCATGACAATTGCCCCTTCTGTCCATGGACGAATGTCCCTCCTGTCCATGACGATTGGCCTTCTGGCCATGGACGAATGTCCATCCTGTCCATGACAATTGCCCCTTCTGTCCATGGACGAATGTCCATCCTGTCCATGACGATTGGCCTTCTGGCCATGGACGAATGTCCATCCTGTCCATGACGATTGCCCCTTCTGTCCATGGACGAATGTCCATCCTGTCCATGACGATTGCCCCTTCTGTCCATGGACGAATGTCCATCCTGTCCATGACGATTGCCCCTTCTGTCCATGGACGAATGTCCATCCTGTCCATGACGATTGCCCCTTCTGTCCATGGACGAATGTCCATCCTGTCCATGACGATTGCCCCTTCTGTCCATGGACGAATGTCCATCCTGTCCATGACGATTGGCCTTCTGGCCATGGACAAATGTCCATCCTGTCCATGAACGATTGTCCATGCTGTCCATGGACGATTGTCCATGCTGTCCATGGACGATTGTCCATGCTGTCCATGGACGATTGTCCATGCTGTCCATGGACGATTGTCCCTCCTGCCCACGGCCAAGGGATCAAAACCATCGACCAGCATTTCTTTTCGTTCTTAGCAGAGGGAATAATCTCTGTCATATAAACATTTCCAACAACAATTAATTTAAGCCTCAGAACCATGACGAGGTAAAACAAGCTTTTTGAATTTGAATCCCTTACTGGTAAGGTTTAGGAGATATGCTCCGGACAAGCTTTATGTTAAATCGAGGTCAAAGGTCAAGGCCAAGGTGACCTGAAAGTGGTACGCGACACTTCGCCATCCCAAGATGTACTCAAACACCAAATTTGAAATCCCTAGCTGGTAAGGTATAGGAGATATGCACCGGACAAGCTATTGTACACACACACACACGGTGCAATCACTATATGCCGCCAAAGCCTAGCTTTGGGGGCATAAAAATCTCTGGGGCCATCCTGTCCAGTTATAAGAGACATTTCCTTGATTCAGGAGCTCTACTAAATGCAATGCTATTCTTGCTCCTGGTTTGATTCTGCTTTTCCACAATCCATTACTAGTGCAAGAAATCAATATCTTATTTCAATATCAGACTTTGGTTAAAATTTATGACCAAAAGCTTGTCTGTTTTAGAAGATCCTAAAAATTATCTCCACAGTCAAGGTAAATTGGTAAATATTTTGATATCTAGATAGAACTTGTCAAGATGAACATGCATACCATATATTTATCAAAATTGAAGGTGAAAAATTGAAGAAGTTATTATATATGGCCAACGTTAAGATTTTAGACAACCATGACAACAACACAGACATCAAAGTGAAGTCGATAGTTTGATTTTTCTTAGAAACATATTAACAACATTAGTCAGTCAGAATTACTTTTGGGATCAAAATAGCCTTTTTACAAGTATGACATTGAAAAAAGAAGCAACTTTTACTTTCTGTTTAAATATAAATATATAATTTTTCTTCAAGTTCAGATACAGATAATATATATACTTAACAAAAATAGAAACTTTACATACTTTAAAGCTGGTTTGAGCGATGTTTAATGACGTTTCATTAAATATACGTACATTTCATAATGGGGTTATCGATAAAGACCATACAGAGCCAAACTCTCGCTAATTTGTACCGTGCACGACGTAGCACGCTTTCCACTTCCGGTTTTTAACTCTGACGGCGAGTTGACCTAGTCAGGTTTATTTCAAGTTTATTTAATGCAACAGACACATGCAGGCTTGAGCCAAACACCGAAAAAACAAAATTGTAAACACCTGCGTTTCAAAACTGAGATGTCACAGCTTTCTGAAAATAACAGAAATCAGGCCATTTGGAATGCTTACGGCGGGTGCGTCAGCAACTGATGCTGGGCGTCATTTTGGAGGCATACGATAGAAAATTCATATCCTAACTACTCGTTACAGAGTTACAGGGTAAGTCCAGGATCGTCTGAGATCGTTGACGTCACATAGAGACGACCACACTCTTACGTTAACGTATCGACGTAACTGTTCAATCCCAGCAACGGTTACTGCTCGGCGGTTTGGGATCGCTGCCGAGACAATCAGGAATCGTCTGAAGCAATGCCACGGTCCAATCCGTTATCGTAGACCGCATTCAGGGCAGATCTTAACTGCACTTACAAAGCCCAGAATAACGTCAACGTCATGCCATGGCCTGCGGTATCAACAGATTTGAAACCAATAGAGCATGTAAAGTTGGCGACGGATGCGGAACAAATACCATATTTACACGACCAACAACCTCAGAAATGCTCGATTACGAAAATGGCATGGCATCCCAGATGACGTCATTAGACGGTGCATCAGAGACGGAGTGTTGCTTGCCTGAGGCGCGACGGTGAGCATTCGCGCTACTGAACTGTCTTTATGAAAAAAAGTCATTTAAAATGAAACCGTAAAATGAATAAAACACATCTTGCGTACATGTTCACATCTCTGATAATTTTTAAATCGACCCCTATGCATTTTGACGTCAAATCACGACGTGGCTTTTGGTTTTTTTTCATCACCATCATCGAAAACTTACAGACATTGATCCAAAGTTTCGAAAAACACTAAGCTTTCTGCAAAATTGTGTTTGTAGACAGAATTATACACATTTGAATCCAATGTAAAGTTTCTATTTTTGCTGAGTATATTTGTTTTTTTAAACAAAAACTATCCCTGAAGGTTATTAAGTTTCTAGTTTTGAAGATATTAATAAGGTGACCACTTAAAGCAGGTTGAAAGTAAAGCAGAATGTGCCTTAAGGCGCACTCTGCTTTACTTTCAGCCTGCTTTAAGCTATTATCTGCTAGAATAAAGAAAATATTTCTTATGATTCTTATAATGTAACAGTATAAATTGAAACTATTTTCTTCAGTGGATGAATAAATCAAAGGCGTAAAAAGGTGTATTTAAGGGGTAATGGATTAATTAGATCACTTTACACAGACCAGTGATATTATTACTATATTAGGGAAAAAATAAAATATGAATAAAATAAATAATAATTTGCATATAGAACATGTACTATTGGTCTTAGGGCTCCGACTAATTAGTTAACTAAGTCAAATGCACAAACATTGATACCTCTTTCTTCTTTTTCTTTGTCTCCTTTGCGGGTTCTGGCTGACTCTCTTCGGGTGGTCTGCTGCAGGATTCTGAAGAAGTCCCACTTGGCAATGGTTGACGAGAATTGCATATTTCTGCAACTATCTCCTGAAAACCCTCACCTTTAAGGATCTTCTCGAGCTCCTTCCTTCCAGTCTCGTCTGAAAACATTTCAGGTTCTGGGTTATAGTCATTATAAACAGTGCAATAAGTAACATGTATAATGTATTCAGCCAAAAAAATAAGTAGGCCTACATTAAACCTTTCACTGGTTCACTGTCTTACTAAGTACTTTTTTTAAGTAGTCAATGGATATTTGCAAACAGTGTGGATCCTGATCATATACTGGGTAATATGTAATTGTTTTATCAGGATCTAAATTGTTTGAAGCTCATTTTAATACTAATCAAAACTCTTAGCAAAATAGGATCATAAAGATAATAAATTTAAATGCAACTGGGAATTACCAGAGACGTACATTAGATATACGTTCCTGGAATTACCAAGTCATTAAAGGAATATGGAGAAAAATCTTTTTCTTACTGCAAATGTTGCTGCCCACATCTAATACCAAACTGGGACCGGTTTTTTGCGATGATGTAAGCAGATTGCATGAGCTATATCAAGCGTTTTTTGTGAGGCTTCTGGAAACATGAGAAGGTTCTGATGTATGAGAATCTAGGTTATTTTGTGATTAGTGATTTCAATAACAGTTACTCTTTTTGCAGAAAAGATTTATGATACTACATATTCATTAAAATGTATTAACAGGCATGTACGAATCGATTCGTGGACGATTTAGTTCATTCATTTTTTTCCGAATGCTGATACGTTGTAGTCTAACCTCGGATTTTTAAGATAAGCTGCTCCCAAAGGCACATCATATCATATCAGTCAACTCATTTATCAAAAATGGTAAGTAATGACCATTCTTGTAATTTTCTCTACATGTGAAAAGTCATAATCTTTGATTTGCCATTTTGTTTTCAACCTTGTACTGATATGATGCCTGTGACCTGTGGATAGTACAGATTATTACAGACAGTATACTTATTCAATATGTTAATGTATGTTTTGTATAAACCATTTTTTCACCTGAGCAAACTGCTGAAGGTGAGCTATTGTGATTTTTATCATAATTTATGTAAGTCTGTATTTCAGTCTGTCAGGTTAACTTTCTGCCACCAACATGTCGCAAGTAGGTGGTAGTTAGTAAACCTTATTTTTTTTAAAGTAAATCTTACGTTTAATACATTACCTGAGGCAAATTTTACCACTGGCTGTTTCACCCCCTATTTAACCCTTTACCCCATAAATACAAATATTTATGCATTTAAGTCATTCTTACCCTAATTAAAAATTATACAGCCATGACTATGTATCATAAGTAAAGAATTTCTTTTTGTAATTTAGCGGATGGTAGCTTTAAGCAAGCTGAGGCACAGTAAAGCAAAATGCACCCAGAGGTGCATTCTGCTTTACTTTCAACCTGCTTTGAGTGGTCACCTGCTTTCAAATCTAGAAATAGACTGTGGAGTAACGAGTTGTACAAACATTTGTCAGTATATATGGGAGTCTCAAGGTGAGCGATGTATGGCCCAATTTGCCCTCTTTTTTTTTTTTGAAAAACATAATCATTTCTAGACAACTGTTTTTCTTATCAATTTTTGATCAATTTGAATACCTATATGACCATGTAAAAATAAAAATTACTAAACAAATAAATTTTATTAACCCTTAGCCTGCCAGTCATGACTAGCTCCATATGCAAACAGCTTGGATCCGGATGAGACGCCGAGTAACTCGGCGTCTCATCCGGATCCAAGCTGTTTGACACTCGGACAACATTTTCAGCAATTTTGAGCAACTTTGAAGCACTTTGAAACTTGAAGCAGACGAGAAATATAGCAGACGACAATTTATTTGGCGGGCTAAGGGTTAATATTTTCCATGTTTTGGACGTTCCTGCCTATTTTCCACAAGATTGCATTCTGCTTTATCTTCAACCTGTTTTTAGTGGTCACCTATCTTCATAACTAGAACTAGGTTATGGAGTAAAGAGTTAACCCTTTCACCGCCAAATTATTTTTGAGTTTTTTTACCCCTACACCGTTATTGTGTCGTCTGCTTCAATTTTAGTATCTGCAGTATCATTTCAAAGTTAGAATTAAGAGAGTATGACATAATAAATATCGAAACGGGTGTCAAACAGTTTCGATCCTGATCAGACGCCGCGTCACGCGGCGTCTGATCAGGATCAAAACTGTTTGCAAATTCGACTTTAGGCGATTCTGGCGGTAAAAGGGTTAAACAGAAATATGTTAATATATAATTGTGACTCCAGGTGAGCGATTCATGGCCCTGTTTACACTCTTGTTTTTTGTTTTTTTTTAAAAAAACAAACATAATTATTTCTAGACAAACGTAATGCTTGTTAAATTTCGATCAATATGAATACCTATATGACTATGAAAAAATAAAATTTACTAAATAAATGATTTTTATCAATATTTTTCTTGTTTATGAACTTAGAAAATTTTCTGCCTATTTTCAAAGGATAATTGGGCAAAAAATTTCTAAGTGTGAATTCTGTGTGGACCATGGACAAATGTCCATGCACCATGGACGAGTGTCCATGTACCCTGGACAAATGTCCATGCACCATGGACGAATGTCCATGATAATCCATCCTTCGTCCATGGACAAATGTCCATGGTTATAACTTTCCCCTCAATTTCCATGCTTTGGCCATGGATATAGAAATTTGGCCATGGACAATCTACAGTCGGGATGTCCTCCAGCCGAAACCCCGGTGGCAGCCAGCGGCTGTCCAAATGGTGCTTAGATATTTTAGGAGCTCCTACGTTCTATGGGGGTAACCCGACATAAAAAAATGACATGTAGATTATGAAAGCATCGGTCCAATTTTCAAAAGTTGTGATCAACTTTGCCTACTGCCTAGGCTTATTGATCAGTTCCCCCTGATGGTATCAAACGTGACTTGGCCCTGTTATCCGGCTGCAACTCCAGCAGCTGGGCTAAGTCAACGTATTGGCCTGATATTATTTTGTTTTTGGTTGCTAGAGGCAAGTGCACAGCTATGCTGTCCTTAACAAAAAAATCAGTTCATTTCTTAATTACACAAATGTACCTACAAAGCGAGATAAGACATATAACTACATTTAGACCTCAAATAAACATGATACCTTATGGATTTACATGGAAACAAATTCCGAACAAGGGAAATTCTTTCAATGTAATTACCATGATTATATAAAATAATTTATCAATAGTTTGTAAAATCAACTTTAAAATGAGTCAGGAATGTTATTTCCAAGCAATTCTTTTCTGAATAGGTATATTTACCACGCCATTTTGAAGCCAAAACACAACATGTATAGTGAAATGTGGTACGAGTATTTTGGATCTAAAACTCTGTTCCTACGTTGATCATACACTTTTTCTTGCTTTTCTACAAGGCGAAAAATGAGATTACAGCATGCACTTTTCTGATTCCCAGATCAATATTGTTTTTGATTAGTTTCTCTCTCCTGAAAATCTGTTTCGTTTTTGTTTACATACTGGCCAAAAGATGGAACTTTACCCCTTGAAGGATTTTCATTTAACTTGTTTCAAATGTTTGCCTTGCTGATACTGTGTTGAACTTGAGCAGTTTTCTGTTTGTGTCTTACTCCTCCTGGCAACTTTTAACCCTTTCCCTGATAGAAGCGACTTTTAGCACATTCATTTTATTCATCCGCTGAAGAAAATAGTTCCAAATTATACCGTAATGAATATGTGTCATATTAAATACTTTCCTTATTCTAGCAGTTAATAGCTTAAAGCAGGCTGAAAGTAAAGCAGAATGCGCCTTAGGGCGCATTCTGCTTTACTTTCAACATGCTTTAAGTAGTCACATATCTTCAATACTAGAAACAATGCTATCAGGTAAAGGGTTAAGGGGCCCTTTCTGACTTGATCAGTGTTCTAGTTACATTTGGAATCCACAATGGTATGTGTAGGTATGCTGTTTATATGTACCATTCATTTGATGTTTTGACTTTGACATTGTTTGACCACCATACTTTTCAAAGGACTAATTTCAGTTATATGTGTTAGCTAATATGGAGAATTGAAATGATTGGTGACAATGGGTATAATATATACATATCACATGTCTGACAGGGTGACAGTAAAGTTGTCAACTTTCAAGAAAATACTGTCAACCGAGGCGAAGCCGATTCTCTTCCATCTTCTCCCATCACAACCATTGTCAGTACCTTGTTTTTTCTGCATCATTAAAATTTTCTCCATTTCCAACCTTTTGTATCACGTCAAGGTCTATATGACCTGTTTCTCATAATTATTTTCCTACCGCGCAACGGTAAATTATCGTCTGCTCTCTGAGAGCAACTGTGTAAGCTTCATCGAAGTTTTTAGGCTTGACCTTTCTACCTGCGCTCGAAGCTCAGCGTTCGAAAGTCCTCTTAAAAATATCGTAAGTAACTGCGATTCTACAATCGCCTTGATTGCGTCATCTTGTTGCGGGTATGCCTTTTCCGCCAAGCCTAGCAACCTTTCGGCATAAAACTGGACGTCTTCGTCCCTTTTCTGTTTTATATTAACCAGCAATTAAAATGCTTTCGGTTTATCAAGCAGGGGTGAAAACCTTGAACATAAATTTGTTTTGAGTGTTTGCCAACTACAATCTGTAGCCTCTGAGTCTAGAAAACGACGGATATAGTCCGATACTATGCCACTAGAGAATTGATACGCTAGCATCAGCTTTGCTTCAATTTTTTTTATGAAGAAATGCTTCTCTAATTCCTTGAGCCAGAGCTCGAAGTTTTTCGGGTTTCCGTCAAAACTCGATATCCGGCTAAAAGTAGGCTCGCGCGCACGTGAGAAATGTTGCATGTAATCTATTTTATCCCCTAACCTATTCGTGCATTCATCCATGGCCTCGTAAGTGTGCACTATTATCTGAAAGTGCGTCAGTAAGAATTGTTATATCTGTTTTTTGTTCAGCCATTTTGAAAGTTTCACAAGTTAAACAAAAAAATAAATACCTCGTACCTCTTTACGTTGTTTTCTCCGGGACAAATTCCAGTGACGAATCCTGGGCTTAAGGTCACCAAATTAACTTGTGTCACACTCTCAATAGATTAGGATAATAACAAAAGTCAAGCCGACTGCTGTTCACAATATATATTAAAGTTTATAAACAATTTTTTGTTTAATTTCTTTCTGTAAATGTCCTAAAATGGTATAACCAGTAACTGCCAAAGTTTGCCTAATATTTCTCCTACGGAACTTGCTGAGTTCTACCCTAATCAGTATCTAAGTGGCTAACAGTCTTTCTCCGCGCCCGCTCGAAGATTTATACTCAAACCCGAAAGAGAGGCGGGTTTAGAATGGTGACCACAAACGTAAGCTCTCCTATAGGCCAAGTTTTGGCATGTGACCTGATCGCACTCTGACAGTATTCTGGGTCATGACGTAGATAGATGA
The DNA here is from genome assembly GCA_922989275.2 of Gari tellinella. NCBI lineage: Eukaryota > Metazoa > Mollusca > Bivalvia > Cardiida > Psammobiidae > Gari > Gari tellinella. Next base: position 35,084,435 of record OV277872.1, read on the forward strand.
CCAGATGACCGGTGGTCTTATGATGCTTAAAGCACTTGGACTGGTCGAACAGAGTTTAATTGGCATGGTAACCCCGGCAAACCAATCTGTTTATATAAGTTGTTTACCAGTGATGACCTTCTAAAAGTTGTCTTTGTAAGGAGTGATCAGGGTAATATCAATCTAGTCTATGGAGGCTTACTATTTATACAGGGAAAGGCGATATTGTTACACTGGAATGTCAGGCTTTTTTAACCCTTTCCCCCATAGAAGCGCCTTTTAGCCCATTAATTTTATTCCTTCACTGATGAAAATAGTTCCAATTTATACAGCCATAAATATGTATCATACAAAAGATTTTCTATATTCCAGCAGATGATAGCTTAAAGCAGGCTGAAAGTAAAGCAGAATGCGCTTAAGGCGCATTCTGCTTTACTTTCAACCTGCTTTAAGAGGACACCTATATTCAATACTAGAGACAGGCTATGTGGGAAAGGGTTAACCAATCAATCTACTTTTGAGTCAGTCTTTCTCTTGAGCCGTCCTGAGACGGAAAACTTTCACCCATGGTTGTGTATTCCCTCCACCCCAAATAAATCTCATCTGATTTACTTATTGGGAAAAATGACCCCTGGGAAATTCTCAAAATTATCGAAATCCCTCCTGAGATGGAAACTTTCACCCATGCTTGAACCTTCAGCTCAGGTGAGCTAAAAACTAATACTGTGGACTGGAAACTGTGTCATGATAATTTTCTGATTCACAATGTAACCATCTGTATTTTGCAACACATTGTAATCATGTTGACATTTTCCACTGAAACAGATAAAAAAAAACACTTGTAAACAATCACACATTTTATTTTCACTGATTTGTTTTTCTCCAAGGTTAGCGGGACAAGTAAAGCAAGAATATTAAATCAGTTTGGACCATTAGATACGGAATGTGGTAGGCTAGAACATGGTGGGTAAACTATATTTCAACACGGAAAACAGTAGTAGAAAAAAATGATCATCTTGACAAAAGCTAGGCAATATTTGAATATGAGTAATATAAATTTCAAAAGTAGGTCAGTAGGTCAAAAATTCCTAAACCATTTAGGAGTCACATTTTTAACCGCAAAATCAAACTTGCTCAGACTTTGACAAAATCTTTGAAGCCTGATCAGATGCCGGGTTACCTGAGTGTCTAAACAACTCCAAACTGTTTGCAATAGAAATAATAGTTTAAGCATAAACACGTTTACTGCATTTTGGGAAAGAATAACTTTTTCCCCACTGTAATGATTACATGATGTTATAAAGTTGGTCAGTAAGTCAAATCATAGGAAAATCTCTAGGGTCCACAATTTCTACACTAATTTTATGAAAATTTATTTCAGGGCCTCTTGGCCCACTTGTCTGGGGATTCCATTGTGCCTCCCATTTTGGGGAGGATGTTACTAAGTCATGATTTTATATGTCACTAAGTCATGATTTTATATGTCATTAATTCATGATTATATGTATGTATGATTGTTTAAGAATTATGTGCAATAAAAAATGCCTTACAACCATTTATTGTATTATAGTGAGCAGTAGGTTATTTTTCCCACGTAACACATTACCCCATAAATACGCTTTTATACGTCTTTAATGTATTCTTCCACTGAAGAAAAAAATTACATTTTATATAGACATAAATATTAATCATGTGAAATATTTTCAATATCCTGGCAGAAGGTAGGTTAAAGCAGGCTGAAAGAAAAGCAGAATGCGCCTTATGGCGCATTCTGCTTTACTTTCAACCTGCTTTAAGTGGTTACCTGTCTTCAAAACTAGAAACAGGCTATGGGGTAACGGGTTAAATCATTCAACCCGGAAACTTCAAATAGACATTTCAGTTTCTAATGTTTGACTAGTTCTGTACAATACATTGCAAAATGTCAAACAGTGTAAACTCAGATCAGAGGACTCCTAAAGGAACCCTCTGATGTGGGTCTACACTGCTGTATAAGACAATTGTCATTTGAAAACAGTTTACATGTGAAGAGTACACTTGTCCTTTGCAAACTGTGAAGACCCTGATCAGAGGGCTCCTTAACCCTTTGAACCCTAGTCCCGCATATAGGCGTTATTTTCAAACAGTGAACATGTGAATCGTACTCTTGTCCTATGCAAACAGTGAAGACCCAGATCAGAGGGCTCAGAAAGGAGCCCTCTGATCAGGGTCTTCACTGTTTGTTATAATGCCAATCATTGACAAAAACATACCTTAAGAGTTAGAAATGGACTAGACTATAATGGAAATTTGAATTTTCCATTTAAAGTTTCAGGGAGGAAAGAGTTAAGGAGCCCTCTGATCAGGTTCTGCACAATTTGTCATTTTGCAATAAAATGTTAAAATCAACCGTTAAAAGTCTGAAATGGACTTGACTTAAATTGAGAATTGGAATTGTCCATTCAAAGTTTCAGGGGTGAATGAGTTTATGGGAAAGAATAGTCTATTCCCCACCATGCTATGTATAACTCGTGGACTAAGTATGTCTATTACTGAAATAAAGCAATTAAAAATGACATTTTGCTTATGATTTTGTTATACACCAAAGTCCTATTTGATAAACTACAAATTATGCCATAATTCTGGTATACGGTATTGTAAAAGTCTAGAGATTGCTTTTCAAGCTTTACTTTCTGTTTTACACCTGAATTAACTCATTCACCCCTAGCGACCAGTATACTAAATCATATACCTGTCAAGAGTACACTTGTTCTATGCAAATAGTGTAGACCCTTAAGGAGCCCTCTGATCACGGTCTACACTGTTTGTTATTTTGTAAAATATTGTTAAAATCCATCCTAATTATTCAAAAAAAGATTTAATTGTAAATTGGAATTGTCCATTTAAAGTTTCTGTGGTGACTGAGTTGAACAACCACAATTAAGTTGTTATGCCCCCTGTCGTCTATAGATGTTGGAAGCATATAAAAATTGCATGTCCCTTGTGTCTAGGAGGTTAACCCATTCTCCCCTGAAACTTCAAATGAACAATTCTAGTTTTCAATTCAATCTAGTCCATTCTTGACTTTTTTAGGGGTGATATTTACAATATATGTTCACAATGACAAACAGGGTAGACCTTGATCAGAGGGCTCCTTAAGGAGCCCCCCGATCAGGGTCTACTCTGTTTGCATGGGACAAGTGTAATCCTCACATGTACACCGTTTGTAAATGACGATTATACTCGTCGCTAGGGTTGAATGTGTTAACCAGAGTTTATCTTTTCATCTAGCACCAGCACCACTTGCTAGATTAACTAAGAATCGTCTAAAGCAACAACTGTATAAGTATCCAAGTATCTACACAGATTGCTCAACCTCAATTTGACCATGACCTAGAATATTTTAATGGGCTTTTTCTATAGCTTTTACCATTTTGCATGATATGAACATCGCTTACTAGAATGTTTGGACACTTATGCAATTGTTGCTCAGGACCATTCCCAATCCAAGGATATCACCCAACCTTGATTTGACCTTGACCTAATTTGGACTTCAGAAAGATAAACCCTTTACCCAATAGCCTGTTTCTAGTTTTGAAGACATGTAACCAATTAAAGCAGGTTGAAAGTAAAGCAGAATGCGCCTTAAGGCGCATTCTGCTTTACTTTCAGCCTGCTTTAAACTACCTTTCTGCTAGGAATTATAACATATTTCTTATCGTACATGTTCATGACTGAACAAATTGGATCTATTTTTTTCAGCGTAGGAATAAATAAAATGCGCTAAAAGTCGCTCCTATTGGGGAAAGGGTTAAGAGTCTATTGGCAAAGATGCCACCGAGAGCATGAGTATTTATCAGGGCTCCAAATAAGAGCGTAGACCACGTCTTATTTCCAACGTTTTCATGCCCCCGCGACAATCAGTCGAGGGGCATACTGTTTTACCCGTCTGTCCATCCGTTCATCCCACATACAGTACATACTTTGTCCTGCTAACTCCTCCCACAGTTTTGAAGCTACAACCTTATTATTTGGTAGAGTATTGTCACATATAAAAGGATTTTGATCTGCTTTAATTTTTCACAAAATTACAGACAGTTGAACTTAGTCATTTTTTTGCAGGCAGGAGCATCATATTTGTCGTTCATACAAAACCATCCCTATAGTTCTCCTTTATGCCTCCATCAAATGCTATGGTGTGACTACTCATTAGAGTCATTTGCGGTCGCATAAGGAATTTTGGTTTTGAAATACACACCTAATCTGGAGCTCTGGTTTATTGAGCGCAGTCTTGTTCACACTAGAGTACAGCTATGATAGAAATGGATCGCAAAATAACAAATCAAAACCAGATATCTTTGGTTTGTTTTTATTTCATTTTTAAAGCATTTTGGAATATGACAATATTTTAGTGAGATTTACTCACATTTGTAGATATATACACGGGTATATAAAGACAATACCCCTATAAAGGACTCTACAAAAACCAATCGTAAATACTTAACACTAAACACATAACCCATAAAAGACACGCTATTAATTCTGCAACGTTGTCAATGCTGAACTTTTGTCTTTGAGCCATTCCAGTATTTTTCTGTATTAACCCTTTACCCCATAGCATAATTCTAGATTTGAAGATAGATAACCACTTAAAGCAGGTTGAAAGTAAAGCAGAATGCGCCTTATGGCGCATTCTGCTTTACTTTCAACCTGCTTTAAGCTTTCACCTGCTAGGATAAAGAAATATTCCTTATGATTCATATTCATGACTATAAATTGGAACCGTTTTCTTCAGCGGAGGAATATATTGAATGTGCATCTATTGGGTAAAGGGTTACGGTAAAAGACAGCGCATGAGATTAGGGGTCTACAACCTATAGCCAAGTGGCGAAATGGTAATTACCTTTCAAGTTTGCAAACAGTCTGGATTCAGGTGACATGTCACATAACACAGTGTCTTATCAGGATCAAAACTGTTTGACACTCTGATATATATATATTTTGAAAATTCTATTTTTAGATCAGTATCAGAAGACAATTGTTGCAGACAAAAAATTACCCAGCATGCAAAGAAATCTGGTGGCTAGTTAAATCTCCTTTTCGGTGGTTAAACACAAGAAGCGTCTTACATTAGCTATGCAGAAATCTTCAATATATGAGCTGTCTACTTTACTTTCAGTTTGCTTTATACTTTTACCTACAGAGGACTACAGTAACCTTACAAACAACCAGGATCCAGATCAGACACCATTAGTCACTCGAATGGCTAACCAGTATACAAATTATTTAACACTTGTTTCTGAATGTTCAGTCAAACTGCCTTAAATGTCACTTTTAACGCTTTCAACACTAAAGTAACTCTTGTTGGTTATTAGGTTCCCTTGTGGATCTTTGGATATTTTAAGTTACCAAAACATTAAGCGGTCTCTTGGGAATTATCAGTAGTTCCATCACTACTGCTCTAAATCAACAAACTGTGGAGACCCTGATCAGAGGGCTCCTATAGGAGCCCTCTGATCTGGGTCTACACTGTTTGTAAATGTAAAGAGTATATTTTAAACAGGTCCATGGTGTTGACAGAGTTTAAATGAGTAAATGAAGTAACCTGTCTCCCTCACATAACACTTATTTCCCAGTAAAAAACATTCATACAATAATTATAATAAAGCACCATAACACAAAAAATTTCCAACCAAATATAGTTTACATGTACAAAAAGTACTCTTACATCTTACATTTAAGCACCATTTACAGAGATATAACGATATACATTCAACATGTACAGAAAAAACCCTGGATGTTTCAACCACTCAAAAAGGAACCCCCCCCCCCCCCCCATTTTAGTCAATCTAGTCAATCTCCCCTGAAACATCAAATAGACAATTCCAGTTTCCAATTAAGTCTAGTCCATTATTGCCAATTTATGGTTATTTTTATAATATTTTGCAAAATAACATGCAGTGCAAACTCTGATCAGAGGGATCCTATAGGAGCCCTCTGATCAGGGTCTACACCGTTTGTCTGTTGTGCAATATTGAAGAAAACAACCCTAAATAGTTATGAATGGACTAAACTTCTTTGGAAACTGGACTTGTCCATTCAAAGTCAGAGGGATGAATTAATGCAAACAGTTTGGACCCAGATCAGATGCACAGTAACCAAGACTAACGCTCGTTGCATTCATATCCATGTTCCTTCTGTCAAAATGCCTAAAGCCATAAATTTGATAAATAAAAGCAGACAGCACTATACATGTATGTATTTAGACATACATAATTATGGCAGGGAAGGATTAACCCATTACCCCATAATTATGCCTTTTACGCCTTTTCAATTTATTTCTCCACTGAGGCAAATAGTTTAAATTTATGCAGCTATGAATATGTATGATAAGAACTATTTTCTATAATTCTAGCAGATGGCAGCTAAGGCTGAAAGTAAAGCAGAATGTGCCTTAAGGTGCATTCGACTTTACTTTCAACCTGCTTTAACCCTTTACTTCATAGTCTGATTCTAGTTATGATGATATATGACCACTTAAAGCAGGTTGAAAGTAAAGCAGAATGCACCATAAGGTGCACTCTGCTATACTTTCAGCCTGCTTTAAGCTACCATCTGTTAGAATATAGAAAATATTTCTTTTGGTACATGTTTATGACTGTATAAATTGGAACTATTTTTCTCAGTGAAGGAATAAATTAAATGCGCTAAAAGGCGTTTCTATGGAGTAAAGGGTTAAGAAGTCACCTACTTTCAAAATTAGAATCAGGCATGGGGTAATTTGTTAAGTATTCACAGCTTTAGAAATTGAAAACAAGGCATTTTCTTGAGTGGACATTTAGTGTGGATTTCCCTGTATTTATATACAAAAATTATGCAAATCTACTGCACCATTATGTCTATTTAACACCTGGCCCTTTGCTTATAAAGCATTTGGGTTGAGTCTGAGATTGTTCTCAAACTTTTGATTGGTCATATTTGAGCAGAATGCTTTTAGACTCATCTAAAATGCTATATTACCAAGGACCCTGGTATAATGAAGTATATGTTCTGACAAAAAATCGGACATTGCAAAAAGTGTAGACCAAGCTCAGGACACTGTTTCCAACTGAACACCCCACCCCCATAGAAGTATCTTAAGGACATTCAATTTATTCCTCCATTAAATAAAGTATATAATCATGGACATGTAAAATAAGAAATATTTTCTATATCCTAGCAGATTGTAGCTTAAAGCAGGCTGAAAGTAAAGCAGAATGCACCTTAAGGTGCATTCTGCTTTACTTTCAACCTGCCTTAAGCGGCCATCAGTCTGTAAAACTCAAAACAGGCTATGGAGTAAATGTTTAAAACATTAATGTTGACAAGATTGTGTATATGAAATGCCCCCAAATTTGACTTTTGTAAAAGTGAGCTCTTACTTGAACAAATAACCTTTATTTTAGCAGCAATTTGCAAACAAGAATTTTGCAGAAATAGCTCACTTTCCACAACAAAGACTAAGGTATCTCATAGAGAAATAGTGTAAAAGCAAAAACTAAATATTGATAAAATATTTGAAGCCATTGACATAGCTTGAGTCTCACTTTAACATGATGGCAAGACAACACACTGTGACAAAAACTCGTTGGAACACGTCACACATACATGCATCATTTGCAAACAGCGTACATATGAGGAGTACACTTGTCCTATGCAAACAGTGTAGACCCTGGTCAGAGGGCTCCTTAAGGAGCCCTCTGATCAGGGTATTCACTGTTTGTCATTTTGACATATATTGTAAAAATCAACCCTAAAATGTCGAAAATAGACTAGACTAAATTGAAAATTAGAATTGTCCATTTGAAGTTTCAGGGAGGAAAGGGTAAAAAGACAAACACTTTAACCCTTTCCCCAATAGAAGCGCCTTTTATCGGATATGATCTATTCATCCGCTGAAGAAAATAGTTCCAATTTAATCAGTAATGAATATGTATCAACAGAAATATTTTCATTATTATAGCACATGATAGCTTAAAGCAGGCTGAAAGTAAAGCAGAATGCACCCTAAGGCGCATTCTGCTTTACTTTCAACCTGCTTTAAGTAGTCCCCTATCTTAAGTAGAAATAGGCTATCAGGGAAAGGGTAAACAAGGTTACAGAAGTCGAGGTCACTGACCTGTCTGCAATATACTGCTATCATTTAGGTACGTAAGCATGTTAAGTTACATGACTCTACCCGCAATAATTTGCCCATAACCAAGTTTGCGAAATCAGAGCTTCAGATAAAGGGAGTATTTCAAAAACTAAAATCTTTATTTCTCCATTAATTCCTATGGTGTCACTATTCATTAGAATCGTTTCTTCAAGATGATTCTAATGAATAGTAACACCATAGGATTTTGTGCGGAAATGATTGAAATTTTGTTGAATTTGTTCAGTTTACTCGCTCTTATCTGGAGGCCTGAAAATCTAAACTGAATTGGACAAGTATAACTTTGTGGACAAGGTTTAATATGGTAAATAAGGTAAATTTATAACATAACAGACAACGTGAGCATTGAAAAACACCCGTTGTTTAAATGTCATATATAACTAGTTGAATAACTATGCAAATGAGGTACGCCACGACGTCGTTTACTGGTGACGTCATTAAAATGTGTTCTATGCGTTCAATATCCAACCTCTTTATTCCTTCATGTAGATTCAACTTATAGATTTTTGGTGTAATTTATCAATATTAGATCTAAATGAAAGTGTTTATTGATACATATGATAACATAAACATTATGCTAGTGAAGGGGGTTAATTTGGAACAACTTTTTTCCTGTATAGATCTACTTATATCGCGCTTAGCATTCACTTGGCCTCAAAGGCTGGGATAATTAACTTTTTCTAGGTTATGTTATAAAAAGAATATAACATTCGTGTTACTAATTTATTGGATTTATCAAACTCGTCGTTTTAGAAAACGATAAAAACTCAGCAAAGCCTCGTTTTTATCTTTTTCTAAAAGACTCGTTTAATAAATCAAATAAATTATGAACACTCATGTAATATCCTATATATGCGTTGTGTGTGTGACATTCTCTTGTTTTCTTCATTAACCCTTAGCCTGCCACTCACGACTATAGCTCCATATGCAAACAGCTTGGATCCGGATGAGACGCCGAGTAACTCGGCGTCTCATCCGGATCCAAGCTCTTTGACACTCGGACAACATTTTCAGCAATTTTGAGCAACTTTGAAGCACTTTGAAACTTGAAGCAGACGAGAAATATAGCAGACGACAATTTATTTGGCGGGCTAAGGGTTAATATTACACTACAATCCAATCATCCCTTCGTGGCTGGGCATAATAAAATACTGCAGAATTTGATCAAAGGCTTCATATCTAATGCAGCAAGGTCTACACTGTTTGCAAGCATCATCTTTCAATACAAGCCTTATAAAAATAATAATAACACAGCACTACTTACAACAAACTTATTTCATAACAGCACTGAACACAAACCTCTATACAATGGCACATTACATAGCACCTTCTGGTATACAACCCTCCTTTTACAGTTAACCCATTACCCCATAGCCTCTTTATAGTATTGAAGATAGGTGACTACTTGAAGCAGATTGAAAGTAAAGCAGAATGCACATTCTGCTTTACTTTCAACCTGCTTTAAGTGGTCACCTGTCTTCAGAAATAGAAACAGCTAGCTAGGCTATGGGGTAATGGGTTAAATGGACATACATTTTTAAGATAGAAGGCAACCCTTCATTAGAGTTATGTGATAGCATGAATTTTACAGAAAAATAGTTGTGATATAAATTCAAAATAATGAAAGTTAAAATAGAAATGAAAATCCAGATCCAAAATTTCACATACAATGTACCCAACAATCTTAACAAGAGCCGCATGCGGCCCTAAATCGCTCACCTGGTACCCATGGTTACAGTCATGGTAATGGACCAGTAATGATTGTGTTTTCACTCTCAGCCATCATAGGTAAAATCACCCACTGGCAGCCATATTGTTTGAGGTAGGAAGATTATTTGAATAAAACTGGCAAAAGGTCACCCATGAATCATTGTGTAAAATTATTCTTAAATCAGACCAGAAGTTTCAGAGAAAAAGATTTTTAAAGTTTTTTCTATACAGAAATATAAGGGAAACTTGCCCGGAAACTTGCCCCACCCACTGGCGGCCATGTTTTTTAAGATAACAAAAATGATTTTAAGAAATCTGGTAGAGAGTCATTAATGGATCATTTGTATAAAATTATTTTCAATTTGGACCAGTAGTTTCAGAGGAGAAGATTTTTAAAGTTTTTTCTATACAGTAACATAAGGAAAACATGCCCCAACCATTGGCGGCCATGTTTTTTTTAGATATCAAAATTATTAAAGAAATCTGGTAGAGGGTCACCTATGGATCATTTGTGTGAAATTACTTTCTCATCGGAGCAGCGGTTTCAGACAAGAAGATTTTTAAAGTTTTCACTATATAGCCATATAAGGAAAATCTGCCCCACCCACTAGCGGCCTTGTTTTTTAAGATAGGAAAATTATTTTTAGGAAATCTGAGGGTCACCAATGACACATTTGGGTAAAATTATTTTCAATCCGGACCTGTAGTTTTTGACAAGAAGATTTTTAAAGTTTTTTCAATTGGTTGCCATGGCAACCACAATTTCTATAGGAATAAACAACATATTTTTGACGTTCATAACGGTATGACTACATGAGCTTCGCAGGGGGTAAATTGCGTAAATTTCTATAGGAATAAACAACATATTTTCGACGTTCATGACGGTATGACTACATTATGTAGTCATACCTTCATGAACGTCAAAAATATGTTGTAGTAACATTATCTTCGCAGGGGGTAAATTGCGTAAATGCCCAAAGGGCGTTTTCGTTAAATTTAACCCCCCCCCCAAAGCTAATGTAGTCATACCGTCATGAGCGGCAAAGAGATGTTGTTTATTCCTTATCTTTATATTTTCTGTCTTGTCAATTTAATGTGTTTATTGGCCAGATTTGTATTTCTGTATAAGAATTTATCATATACCGGTCAAAGAGGTTTGATAGATGTAATGTCGATGTAATAGCCATTCCAGATTCTAAATATGGTGAGAAAGGATTTTTTCCAGTAAACTTTCTCTCTGTGAATGGAAAAGACTTACAAGGCAAACAAATAACAGTGCAACTTGAATATCTATTGCCAAAGCACATTCTAAAAATACAGGTCGCGGTTGTTTTCTTAACCCATTTACACACATAGCAACGACCTATGGGTCTGTATCACTCCGCTAGTGTCATATGACTGTCGACCAATGGGAGCTTAGTGTTAAGTGCCCGATGTAGTCTATTTGAAGAAGTCCACGAATAGCACGGGCGAAATCCGAACTGGCTAAAACCAGATAAGCGTAGGTTCATCGGCAGATGTACCGCATATTTTTAATAGGATTACATAAAGACTTTACAGGGTGAATGTAAATATAATTGGATGACCTATATTTGAAGAAATCTGAGAGAGTACCCTACAAGGAACACTCCTATGCAGTTTTGATGGAATTGGCCAAGTGGTTTCCAAGAAGAAGATCTTTGAAGAAAAAATTGACGACTACGGACGATGGACACAGGGCAATCACAATAGCTCACCTTGGCACTTGGTGAGCTAATAAATAAGGTTGTACATGTATTAATTAGGTTTTAAAATTTGAGACACCTTTTTTACCCTCAATTAAATGTTCTCATCCATCCAATAGCTGAAATGACTATGGTACACACATTACCTTATAGAGTGGGCTATTAACCCATTACGCTAAAGCTTGTTTCTGGTTTTGAAGACAGTTCTACCACTTAAAGAAGGTTGAAAGTAAACCAAAATGTGCCTTAACCCTTTACCTCATAGCCTGTTTCTAGTTTTGAAGACAGATGACCACTTAAAGCAGGTTGAAAGTAAAGCAGAATGTGCCTTAAGGCACATTCTACTTTACTTTCAGCCTGCTTTAAGCTAAAATCTGCTAGGCTATATAAAATATTTGTAATAGTAATTGTTCATGAGGGTATAAACGGGAACTATTTTCTTCAGCGGAGGAATAAATTAGATACGCTAAAAGTCGCTTCTATGGGGGAAAGGGTTAAGGGGCATTCTGCTTTACTGTTAACCTGTTTTACGTAGTCACATGTCTTCAAAACTAAAAACAGGCTATGGGGTAAAGGGATAATTAGGTGAATACACATATTCTGTTTGAACTTCAGCAAGCCCTCACAAAATATAGCTACTACAATAACTATAAATATAGAAATGTTGAAAGCTGAATCACATAAACAGTATCAACAACACTGCACCTAGCTGCAAACAGAGTACATGTTACATCAAATGCTACTCAAAAATGAAGAATAATTTATTTCAAAATATCTGTTACTATCATCATGACTAACAACAGATACAGAAGGTGAAAACAGTTTTTAAAGATAGGTGACGGTTGAATGCAAAGCTCTCTGCATTATACTTTTCCTGCATTAACCCATTACCCTATATAACCTGTTTCTAGTTTTGAAAATAGGTGACCACTTAAAGCAGGTTGAAAGTAAAACCAGAATGCGCCTTAAGTCACATTCTGCTTTACATGGTTCAACCTGCTTTAAGCTAACATCTGCTAAAATATAGAAAATATTTTTTATCATAGAAAATATTTTTTATTATACATATTTATGACTGTATAAATGGCAATTATTTCCTTAAGTGGAGGAACAAATTAAAAGTGTAAAAAGGGGTATTAATGGGTTAACCATTTACTCCATAATTACGCATTTTAATGCCTTTAATTTATTCTTCCACTGAAGAAAATAGTTCTGCTTTATAAAGTCAGGAGTATGACTACTATAAGAAATATTTCTATATTCTAGCAGATGGTAGCTTAAAGCAGGCTGAAAGTCAGGTACTTTCAACCTGCTTTAAGTAGTGACCTGTCTTCAAAACTAGATAAAGGCTATGGAGTAAAGGGTTAAGCAGTTGCCTACATAGAAGACTGTTGATGGGTACTACTTAATGACCACTTAACCCATTATGCCATAGCCTGTTTCTAGTACTGAAGATAGTTGAACACTTAACCCATTACCCCATAGCCTCTTTCTAGTATTGAAGATAGGTGACTACTTAAAGTAGGTTGAAAGTAAAGCAGATTGCGCCATGAGGCGCATTCTGCTTTACTTTCAGCCTGCTTTAAGCTAATATCTGAAAGGATATAGAAAAAATTTCTCATGGTACCTATTCATGACTGTTTTAAAACGAAACATTTTCTTGAGTGGAGGAATAACTTGAAGGCGTAAAAAGGCGTATTTATGGGGGAATGGGTTAAAGCAGGTTGAAAGTAAAGCAGAATGTGCCTTAATGCACATTCTGCTTTACTTTCAGCCTGCTTTAAGCTACCATCTGCTAGAATATGGAAACTATTTCTTATAGTACATATTCTTGGCTGTAAAAATTGTAACTCTTTTATTCAGTTGAGGATTAATAAATGGCATAAAAGGCGTATTTATGACGTAATGGGTTATTACATGATTGACTTATCACAATAAAATAACTAATTTTATACATTGTACAGCAATTGATATCAAACTCGATCCAACAGTAAATCTTGCTAATACAACCTTGATCATACGATCTTCTTTACATTGTAAATCTTATTTAGAAGCTACAGTTAAACCTCTCTATAACAACCACTTAAGTTGGTTAATTATTAAGTGTTTATGACAGGTGACAGCTTAAAGCAAGGTGACAGGAAAACAGAAAGCTCCTTCAGGAGCTTTCTGTTTTACTGTCACCTTGCTTTAAGCAGTCACCTGTCTTTTAAACAATCCATTAGCCTTCTTTTAGCTGTTGCCTGTCTTTTAAACAATCCATTAGCCTTCTTTTAGCTGTTGCCTGTCTTTTAAACAATCCATTAGCCTTCTTTTAGCTGTTGCCTGTCTTTTAAACAATCAATTAGCCTTCTTTTAGCTGTTGTCTGTCTTTTAAACAATCCATTTGCCTTCTTTTAGTGACCATAATAAAGAGGTTTTAATGTATATTCTAAGTTGCTTTTATTAAAATGTAACATGTATCACAATACTAAAATGTTATGCATGATAGTATGCCTGAATAAAATTGAATTGATTTGAATAGTTAAACAATGTTAACTCATTGACCCATTAAAAGACCCATTAAAATGTTAATGAACAATTCCAGTATCCAATTTAGTCTTGTCCATTTACAGTGGAGAATCTGTTATTCTTTCCCGATAAACGCGTTTACGCTAAAACTATTTTTTCTTTTACAAACAGTTTGGAGCCGGATCAGACGCCGGGTAACCCGGCGTCTGATCAGGCTCCAAACTGTTTGCCACCAAGATAAACATGAAATATCAGAATTATCCAAAAGTTTTAGTTTTAGCGCTTTGCGTTTGCGTACGTTTGCGTTTAAACGGGAAAGAATAACAGATTCTCCACTGTATGACTATGTAGGGTTTTCTGCAATATATTGCAAAATGACAAATAATGCAGACCCTGATCTGGGAGCTCCTTTAGGTCTACACTGTTTTCACAAATTCACAGAACATATGTTCTCTTGACAGGTACACTGTTTGTTAAGGACAAGTATACTTGTCACTAGCGTTCAATGTGTTTATTATTTAACTGCAGGAAACATGTACTTAACCATTTGGGACCAGATCAGAATCCAACCCCTTTTCACATGACTCCTATTTCTGCAAATACACAGATTTACAGAGAAGACAAAGTCAAATTTAGGGACAAGTTCATTTTGAGCGGTCAAAATTTATTCAATGTTAACAATTATCATGCTAAACAATACTTGGCTAATATTTGCAAACTGCTTAGATCCAGGTCAGACACAGCGTCTGATTTGGATCCAAGCTGTTTGCCACTCATATTAATATTTTTTCCAGTTTAAAAAAGATAAGAATTAATTATTCTATTTTTCGCAGACAATACATTTTAAGCACGTGACTATTCAGCATGATAAGGGTTAAAAGAGATAAAATGTTTTCAAAAATCTTATCTTGGAATGTTTAGATACACACCACAAAAACTGTTTCAACTCAGTCATCCCTGAAACTTCAATTGGATTTTAGTTTCTATTAAATAAACTCTAGTCAGTTTTTGACTACCGGTATTAAGGGTTGTTTCTTTACAATTCACTGCTAGCTGACAAAAAGTGTAGACCCAGATCAGAGGGCTCCTGTAAGAGCCCCCTGATCTGGGTCTTCACTGTTTGCAAAGGACAAGTGTACTTTTCACGAGTATACTGTAAAGGATGAGTTTACTCATAACTACAGCTTATTGGGTAAACAATAGCAATAACTTTACTATTCTATGATGGCAATTGAACCAGACAATCAGGGCTCCAGATAAGAGGTAGTTTTTTCAACAAATCCAACATTTTCTCACTCTTTTTAGCACCAAATCCTATGGTGTTACTACTCATTAGAATCGTCTCGAAGAGACGATTCTAATGTGTAGTGACACCATAGGGTTTAATTCAGAAATAAAGATTTTAGTTTTTGAAAAACTACCCTTATCTGGTGCTCTGGACAATAACTACAGTCGAAGCTAAATAATTTGAACTCGTCCAAGTCAAACTTCAAAGTTATAATGAGGCTTAGCTATGTTTTAACTTTAAAATATCAGAATGAAAAGAGTTATAAAAAGTTTAAATTCTGAAATATGGGTAAGCTCATTTTAAGTGAGTTTGAATTATAGAGTTTCAACTGTATCAATTAACTTACACCTTTGTTGATTGATAATCAAACAAAATTTGATAGCTAATGTATAAATCACTAAGAACAAATCTATAAGGGAAAGGCTAGGGTAAGTATGAATTGTGGCATGTTTTAAGAGCAAATACCAAGTCCAAATTTCAATGCAATTACGATGCCCATCACTCTATCTAAATAGCAGACAGAAGTTTTGATTAATACCGTGGTCAGTAAATTGGTAAAGATTTCAATACTAGCACATCATGCTTAACCCATTACCCAATAGTCACTTTATAGTTTTGAAGACAGATGTCACCACTTAAAGCAGGTTAAAAGTGAAGCAGAATGTGCATTAAGGCGCATTCTGCTTCACTGTCAGTCTGCTTTAGGCTATCATCTGCTAGAATATAGAAAACAGTTCCTATGGTACATATACATTACTGTATATTCTTTTCTTTCAGAGGAGGAAAAGATTAAAGGCGAAAAATGGCTTATTTATGTGGTGATGGGCTAAGAGGCCAATGTGGATTCTCTCAATTTAGTGACTTTTAACACCAGTAATTTTCCAAAAGGCAAGCTAACATACAATTATTTTGACTAGGTTTAGATAATTACATTAAAACCTGCGTAACACAATAGGGTTTAATGTAGAAACAACCATTTTAGTTTTTTAAAAAACTCCCTTTATCTGGAGCTCTGTCCATCTATACAAAATCTTAAAAAAACACAAAAGTTATCAATTTAATGTTTTAAATTATATACCTGCCATTGCTTTGTACGTAAATTGTAACCCATGATCTTTACATCGGTTTCTTACTTTAACCCTTAGCTTGTGTCTAGTTTTGAAGACAGGTAACCACTTAAAACAGGTTGAAAGTACAGCAGAATGTGCCTTAAGGCACATTCTGCTTTACTTTCAGCCTGCTTTAAGCTACCATCTGCTAGGATTTATAAAATATTTCATATGGTACATGTTCATGACTGTCCAATTTGGAACTATTTTCTTCAACAGAGGAATAAAATAAATGCGCTAAAAAGTTGCTTCTACCGAAGAAAGGGTTAATAGGCAACATCATACTTTAGATGATAGATGTTTATAATGGAAAGAGAATATGAATATTCAGAGGGAGAAAGGGAAAAGAAACCTAAAGACAGAAATAAGGACATACACGGCTCTAGATAATGAGTTTTTCAAAATGTAAAATCTTCATTTCTGCATTAAACCATATGGTGTCACTACTCATTAGAATCGTCTCGAAGAGACGATTATAATGAGTAGGAACATCATAGAATTTGGTGCTAAAATGAGAGGGAAAATGTTTGATTTTTATCAGTTAACTCCCTCTTATCTGGAGCCATGCGTACAAGATAAGATGCTAGTCCAGGGCAGTAAACTGAACAAATCTTTTTTCAGCACCAAATCCTATGGTGTTACTGTTTATTAGAAGAGACTGTTCTAATGAGTAGTAACACCATAGGGTTAAATGCAGAAATAAAGATTTTAGTTTTTGAAATACTCCCCCTTATCTGGAGCTCTGTAGTCATTATCACATTCAAAATACTTCTGCCTGAATTGTGGTGGTTTTTATTCAACTAATTCACCCCTGATACTTTTAATGGTAAATTCCAATTTCAAAATAAGTCTCATTTTTGACTATTTAGGGTTGATTTTAACAACATATTTCAAAATGACAAACAGTGTAGACCCTGATCAGAGGGCTCCTTAAGGAGCCCTCTGATCAGGGTCTACACTGTTTACATAGGACAAGAGTAATCCTAACAGGTATACTGTTTGTAAATGACAAGTACACATTATCACTAGGGTTTAACGTGTTAAATGAACTTGAAGCACTTCTGTTTATCATGTGAGATCCTTGTTTTAAATAAGATGGAATCGACTCTATACTGAGTATATAGAAGTGGCATATAGCCAAACACTTCCACAAAGAAGTTGATACACTTATGGCGTTCCTCGAAATGAGAACTATCCAGGGCCAGTGTCTGTGGACAACCAGGACATCTAAAAGTCCATCTAGAAGTCACCTGGAACAGATAAAACAAGAGCGGATGCAAACATAGCTGACCAATTGCAAACATTTCTAAATACCTGTTTAACAATAGAAAAATATGGTCATAATTAGAGCTGTCATTGAGTCGGCAAAAGGCATATTGACGATATCGATATATCGGGAGACAAACAGCGACGATATATCGATATGAAAATTCAAACGACACCAGAGTCAGGTTATTGGAACTTATTTCTTATTTGAATTGACAGTTTAATTAAATATTTACCAAACTTATTACCATGTCCCTATAAATGAACATTCAGCAAAACTCTCAACATCTATGCATGACAAATAAACTTTTATATGAATACACAGTAAACAATGAGTGTGATTTGGGACTTTTC
This sequence comes from Gari tellinella, assembly GCA_922989275.2. Classification (NCBI taxonomy): domain Eukaryota; kingdom Metazoa; phylum Mollusca; class Bivalvia; order Cardiida; family Psammobiidae; genus Gari; species Gari tellinella. Next base: position 35,102,549 of record OV277872.1, read on the forward strand.
ATCAGTACATTTCTGGTCAGTTTTATTTTCCATTGTATCGATACTCTGAAAATGTGTATCGATAACGGATTGATGAAAAAAGATCGGTGATACATGGATATCTTTTCTATCAATGACAGCTCTAGTCACAATACAGTAAAACTTCTCTAATATGACCACTAGATTATGTTTATTATTTGGCGATAATGCAGGTGACTGCTTAACTCTTTCCTCCCTGAAACTTTAAATGGACAATTCCAGTTTCCATTAAGTCTAGTCCATTTCTGACTTTTAAGGGTTGTTTTTGTCAATGTTTGGCATTATGACAAACAGTGAAGACCCTGATCAGAGGGCTCCTTTCGGAGCCCTCTGATCTGGGTCTTCACTGTTTGCACAGGACAATAGTGTACTATTCACATGTACACTGTTTGAAAAGGACGCCTATAGGCGGGACTGGGGTTCAAAGGGTTAAAGCAAGGTGGAAGAAAAACGTAAAGCTCCCTCACTTCCACCTTACTTTACACTGTCGCCTGTCTTTCATACAAGCAACAACCTTCTTTTTAGTGGTTGTAATAGAAGGATTTCACTGTATTTGGAGCTATTAATGAATCTCAGCACTTGCATCCAATCTTTACTTGCCATCCCTGGTCCTATATAGTAGTCCTTAACAAATTCAACCCTAGCGACGAGTATTCTCATCATTTACAAACAGTGTACCTGTGATGTTTACACTTGTCCAATGCAAACAGTGTAGGCCCTGATCAGAGGGCTCCTTTAGGAGCCCTCTGATCAGGGTCTACACTATTTGTCATTTTGAAATATATTGTTAAAATTGACCCAAAATAGTCAATAATGGACTAGACTTATTTTGAAATTGGAATTGTTCATTAAAAGTTTCAGGGGAGAATGAGTTAAAGTATTTTCACTCAAGGGACTGAACCACTGTGAAAATATATCTCTACTTCTTGGAAATGTTAATTGTCAGCGAGTGTTTACCTTGACAGGAGGTTTCCTGGTAATATGAGAGACTAGAAAGTTCATGGCTATGTCTTCACAGTTCATGTACTCATCAACCTTCTCCCTTATAGCCTGGGGCATCTCATAGCTGTACAGGTATGCGTAATACTGAAATTAACAACATTCAGGTATGCGTAATACTGAAATTAACAACAATATGAGAGACTAGAAAGTTCATGGCTATGTCTTCACAGTTCATGTACTCATCAACTTTCTCCCTTATATCCTGGGGCATCTCATAGCTGTACAAGTATGCGTAATACTGAAATAAACAATATACAGGTATGCATAATACTGAAATTAATCATATACAGATATGCATTATAATGAAATTAACAACATACAGGTATGCATAACACTGACATTAACTATATACAAGTATGGGTTATACTGAAATTATAAATAAAACAAAGGTACATGTATGAATAAAACTGATAATAGCACTATACATGTATGCATAATACTGGAATTAACAATATATAGGTATGCATAACACTGAAATTAACAATATACATGTATGCATAATACTGAAATTAACATGAGGCCCATGCGGGCCTAAATATCGCTCACCTAGAAAAACCTACACAAGGGTCACATGACCCCTGGTTTGGGATCACTTTTCACCCCAGAGACATAATTTTCATTGAAAAAATCTATTTTTAGCTCCTGTGACCTAGATATGCAACGGACCAGAACCATATTTACAATATTGGTTAAGGGCTTCTAGAGATGTCATCATGCCAAATATCAAAGCTCTGGCCATATTAGTTTCAGAGAAAAAGATGTTTAAAGATTTCACTATATAACTCTATGTAAAATTACAACCCCCAGGGCGTGGTCATTTTTTACCCCAGGGACATAATTTGAACAATCTTGATAGAGGACCTGTAGATGATGCTTTGTGCCAAATATCTAAGCTCAAGGTACTGTGGTTTCAGACAAGAAGATTTTTTAAGATTTCATTGAAAAAATCTATTCTTAGCTCCTGTGACCTAGATATGCAACGGACCAGAACCATATTAACAGTATTGGTTAAGGGCTTCTAGAAGAATCATCATGCCAAATATCAAAGCTCTGGCCATATTAGTTTCAGAGAAAAAGATGTTTAAAGATTTCACTATATAACTCTATGTAAATTTACAACCCCCAGGGCGGGGTCATTTTTTACCCCAGGGACATAATTTGAACAATCTTGATAGAGGACCTGAAGACAATGCTTTGTGCCAAATATCTAAGCTCAGGGTACTGTGGTTTCAGACAAGAAGATTTTTTAAGTTTTCATTGAAAAAATCTATTTTTAGCTCCTGTGATCTAGATATGCAACGGACCTGAAATGTTTGAACAACTTTGAAAGAGGACCATATAAGGATCATTCAGGCCAAGTTTGGTAACAAGAGGGCCTGAAGGCCCTGATATCGCTCACCTGTTGTACTGAAGCTTGATATCTATATCTTACTGTTTCATCAGTTTTAATTTAAATCCATTCAAATTTGTAGTATAGCATGTAAACAATTTTGGAATACAACCTCATAATTCTAGTATGGTAGACTACATCAAGGGCAGATAACTAGAGCCTAAACAATACTGAAAGGAAGCCTTTTCTAGCATTTCAAAGTATATCAAGGGCAAATATGATCCACAGTTTCCAAGTTATTGATCCTACTTGTGAAGGATTCCAACTGTCTAGTTGTTTTGGCCTGCTCTGATCTCATAGCAAGCAATATTGCCATCATCTCATCATCACGATTTGCCGATTTTTTGGCCGTACCCGACGAACCTGGTTTCTCCGACGACTGCTTGAGTGGGGCCTTGCCCCTTGAACTGGATTTTGCTTTAGTTTGGTCACTGCCACGAGCGGCCATTTCCTTTTCTTTCGACGGGTCTTTCTCAGCCGCGTCCGCCATTATGCTTCAATAAAAGACCACACCGCGTGTGGCGACAAAATCGATCTCAATCAACGTAATTAAGAATTGACAGCGTTCGTACTACGTACAAACTAAAGTGCCTTATGATTGTACACAACTTGTACCACAAGATAACGAACTGCGTTCGTTCAAACCACTATATTTTTGTAATTTTCGTATCAAATTACAGAGACTGTTTCCATGCCGGAAACGCTAAGCACACTGACCTTGCGCATGCGCGGCACACATCTCATTTCATCCCGGAGAAATTCGTAACGAAATAGAATTCTAGTATGGTAGACTACATCAAGGGCAGATAACTAGAGCCTAAACAATACTGAAAGGAAGCCTTTTCTAGCATTTCAAAGTATATCAAGGGCAAATAACTATTGCTACAATGATTGATTTCAACAATAATTTCACTCCTTTGAGAACTAATGGGTATATACTTTGTGTGCAAGTAAAATCAAAATCCATTCAAAACTGTAGTTGCAAAAGTGTAAACGCTGTTCGCTATGACATTTTCAGCAATTCAGGGGCAGACAACTCATGACCTATAGGTCTGATTTCAACCATAATCACACTTATTTGAACTCTTATGGTCATATACAATCTGAGCAAGTTTGAAAGAGATTAGATAAAAATTGTGGCCTCTAGAGTGTAAACACCCTTAAATATGACATTTTCAGCAATTCAAAGGTAGATAACTCTCAACCTCTTCGTCCGATTTCAATCATAATCGAACTCAATCAAACTCTTATGGTCATATACAATCTGAGCAAGTTTGAGATAGATTGGATAAAAAGTGTGACCCCTGGAGAGTAAACACCCTTAAATATGACAATTTCAGCATTTCAAAGGTAGATAACTCTCAACCTATTAGTCTGATTTCAACTAAAATCGAACTCATCTGAACTCTTATGGTTATATACAATCTGAGCATGTTTGAGATAGATTGGATAAAAACTGTGGCCTCTAGAGTGTAAACACTGTTTAATATGGCATTTTCAGCAGTTCAAAGGTAGATTACTCTCAACCTTTTGATTAGATTTCAACCATAATCGAACTCATCGGAACTCTTATGGTCATATACAATCTGAGCAAGTTTGAGATAGATTTGATAAACAAGAGCACCGCAAGCCGGGCACATTATACGCCCGTCAAATCGATCTTAGAATGTAGTCATACCAAAACCCTATCAAGGTAAAAACAAAAGGGGAAGAACCCTGAAAGTTAGGGGTCATATGCTGACCAAGTTTCAAAAGGATGGGAATAAATTTGTTTGAGAAAGAGAGCTACAAACAAAAAAATGCCAGTTTTTGACGATAAAAGGGGCATAACTCTTGAATGTCAGGGGCAATCTTGCTGGTTATGGAGCTTGACCGAGACATTATGGTCATACACATGCTGACAAAGTTTCAAAAGGATTGGAATAAATTTATTTGAGTTAGAGAGCGGACAAACTAAAAAATGCCCGTTTTTGACAAAATAAGGGGCATAACTCTTGAATGTCTGGGGCAATCCTGCTGGTTTTAGAACATAACCGAGACATTATGGTAATACACATGCTGACCAAGTTTCAAAAGGATTGGAATAAATTTGTTTGAGTTAGAGAGCGGACAAACTAAAAAATGCCCGTTCTTTACGAAAAAAGGGGCATAACTCTTGAATGCCTGGTGCAATCCTGCTTGTTATCAACCTTGACAGAGACATTATGGTCATACACATGCTGACCAAGTTTCAAAAGGATTAAAATAAATGTATTTGAGTTATAGAGCGGACAAACTAAAATATGCCCGTTTTTTACGAAAAAAGGGGCATAACTCTTGAATGTCAGGGGCAATCCTGCTGGTTATCGAACTTGACCGAGATATTATGGTCATACACATGCTGACAAAGTTTCAAAAGGATCAAAATAAATTTGTTTGAGTTAGAGAGCGGACAAACTAAAATATGCCCGTTTTTTACGAAAAAAGGGGCATAACTCTTGAATGTCTGGGGCAATCCGGCTGGTTATCGAACTTGACCGAGATATTATGGTCATACACATGCTGACAAAGTTTGAAAAGAATTAAAAAACATTTGTTTTGAGTTAGAGAGCGGACAAACTAATATGCCCGTTTTTGACAAAAAAGGGGCATAACTCTTGAATGTCTGGGTCAATCTTGCTGGTTATCGAACTTGACCGAGATATTATGGTCATACACGTTCTGACCAAGTTTCAAAAGGATTAGACTAAATTTGTTTGAGTTAGAGAGCGGACATGAAAAAGTTAACGGACGGACAGACGGACAGACGGACAGACAGCGCCACGACATAATACGTCCCGTCTGAAGACGGGCGTATAAAAAGTGTGGCCTCTAGAGTGTAAACACCCTTAAATATGGCATTTTCAGCAATTCAAAGGTAGATTACTCTTCACCTATTAGTCCGATTTCAACCATAATCGAACTTATCCAAACTCTTATGGTAATATACAACCTGAGCAAGTTTGAGAAAGATTGGATAAATATTGTGGCCTCTAGAGTGTAAACACTAAAATTGTTGACGACGGACGACGCACGACGGACATTCAAGTATTGCAAAAGCTCACCCTGAGCTAGCTCAGGTGAGCTAAAAATCTATCCAGTAGTTTCGGAGGAGATGTCGTTTAAAGAAATTGTTGACGACGGATGAACGGACAGAGGACAGAGGACGATCAAAAAAGCTCACCTTGGCACTACGTGCCAGGTGAGCTAAAAACAATATACAGGTCATTTAACAATATTGTACAATGAATATCTGTTCTGTATCAATACACCCAACATTATTTATGTACTAAACAAGAGGCTTGCTATAGCCCTGGGCCCCGTTTCATAAAACATCTTACGACATTTGTTGTCGTAAGTCAAAACTTTAAAATACATTTAATCTCTGATTTCTAATCCTGTCTTGTGACATCTTTTTGGAATTGTCTTTTCAAGACGATTTCAAAAAGATGTCACAAGACAGGATTAGATGGAGAAATAAATAATAATTGAGAGTTTTATAATCTGACTTATGACAAATTTGTCATACTAAGTTTTATGAAACGGGCCCCTGAATCACTCAACTTGTTGAGGATTATTTGTATAAATTCATATTTCTATTCAGGCAAGTAATTTCAGGTAGCTTTTCACTGACAGTTTTTTTTTTTTAATTCATGGAAACTTTCTGAACAAGTCTGATACAAAGTCATCAAAAGATCATTTGCATGAAATCATTTTCAAAACCTCCTAGTAGTCTCAAATAATAAGCCATAAGCTTTAAGTCTTTTCTTCCAAACCTTCACTTACCTTATGGAAGAATGCTGCTCCGGTGAGTACCATGGACATTTCACAGGAATAGTTTGAGTTATACAGCCAGGCATCGTGTTTCAAATCCCAAGCATGGTACCGACCAGGAAAGCCAACAATACGATCTCTCTCCTCACGCCACACCCTGCATCAAAATGTGAATACAAATATCTGTCTTAATTCCTGAAAACATGGCGGGGGAGGGGAGAGGTTATAGCAGCTGAAAGCAATATATGCCTAATAGAGAGTTTGTTTCACTTTCAAGCAACTTTAAGCATCACCTGTCTTTAAAAGTAGAAACAGGCTATTGGATAATGGGGAATAAGTTCCTTCTAAGGATTAAAGATTCAATGAGCTGAATTATAGTGCTACCTCTCTACAACAACACCCCTTGGAAGACAAAGATTGTGTGTGTTGTTTGGAGGGAGTTGTTATAGGGAGGAACAATTAATACCCTTAGAATGCTGAGCTTGATTTACATTTGCGAACAGTTTGAACCCAGATCAGACGCCGCATTATGCGGCGTCTGATCTGAGTTCAAACTATTTGTCACTCATCTTTATGTTTATTCTGTCAAAATATTGAATTGGTAACTTTGAGACAAAGAAAAGAAAACGACGATTTTAAGCAGAAGATATCACAGCAGTGAAAGCGTAAAGACATAACTGTCATGGTTGGGGAACAGTGGTAAGCATTGTTGAGGGGAGGGAAACATTGTTCAGAGGACTGTTGTATAGTGGGAGCACTGTAGTAATCAATATCACCTGGACACTTACCTGAAGCCAAACACAATCTCATCATGGCGGAGGTGGGAGTCATCATCTATGCTCAACACAGCTTCTGTCTCAATAGCTTCAAATGGCAAAAACCTGTTGTTCAAACTGTTCTTGGCCATTTTCACCACCTAAAGCACATAAAACATAATTAACCCATTACCCCATAAATACGCCTTTTTACACCTTTAATTTATTTCTCCACTGAGGATATCGGTTTCAATTTATACAGTTATGATATGCATGATAAGAATGATTTTCAATATTCTAGTTGATGATAGCTTAAAGCAGGCTGAAAATAAAGCAGAATGTGCCTTAAGGCGCATTCTGCTTTACTTTCAACCTGCTTTAAGTGGTCACTTGTCTTCAAAACTAGAAACAGCCCATGGGGTAATGGTTAAAGCTCACCCTTTTTTTCTTCAAAAAAAGACTTATACATTGTATAGCAAAGAGAGCAAGTTCTGTTGACTTAACTCATTACTCCATAAGTACACCTTTTTACACCTTTAATTCATTTCTCCACTGAAGAAATAGTTCCAATTTAAACTGTCATAAATTTGCACCTTAAGAAATATTTTCTATAAACTAGCAGATAGAAGCTTATAGCAGGCTAAAAGTTAAGGTGCATTCTGCTTTCCTTTTAACCTCCTTTCAGTGGTCACCTGTCTAAAGGCTGTCTTCAAAACTAGAAACTGGCTATGAGTTAAAGGATTAGTTTTTATCTTTTTTACAAAATATAAATAAATAGGTTTAAACTTTCAAACTTCCTGATACATGTAGAAAATGGCAGGGTCTTGAACACTGTGATTTATTTTAATTTGAGTGACATACTGTTTGGAGCTATATCAGATCAGGGCTGCCATAAATTGATCATGAAAAATCCTAAGATTTCCAAATTATCTATTTTTCAAGCATGATTACTTAAAGCAGGTTAAAAGTAAAGCAAGAATGTGCCTTCAGGCGCATTCTGCTTTACTTTCAGCCCGCTTTAAGCTACCATCTGCTAGGATAAAAATTTGAAGATTTCTGAAAAATCCAGAGAAATGGCAGCCAAGTTTTATAGAACAAACATGTTACATGCAATTTGGGAGACGAGTAACGTCCTCTCCACTGCAGCTACTCACCACAACAGGAACACCTATATCCGGCCAGCCAAGGTTCTCTGACGGGGGCTGTGGGTTGTTCCACACAACAATGACCTTGTTAAGGTATGGCAAACCTTTGAGTCTAGTCACTGCCTTAATGAGGACATCAGATCTCTCATAGGTAAGCATCACCACTGAAATTATTATCAGAAGTAATCATTCACTAAAGACACTACGATTGCTTTTTAAACAGAAGGCTTTATGACATTTCCCTTTATAGCCTATTTGAAGTGTGTAATTCACACTGTTACATACAGTAAAACCTGTCTTGACCCATTACCTCATAGCCTGTTTCTAGTTTTGAAGACAGGTGACCACTTAAAGCAGGTTGAAAGTAAAGCAGAATGTGCCTTAAGGCGCATTCTGCTTTACTTTCAGCCTGCTTTAAGCTACCATCTGCTAACATGTATAGAAATATTTCTGATAATACACATTCATGACTGCATAAATTGGAACTATATTCTTAAGTGAAGCAATAAATTAATAGTGTAAAAAGGAGTATTTATGGGGTAATGGGTTAAGTGGCCAGTGAAGGGAAACGGCCAAATTGGCTGCTCAAGTCAGATGACCCCTTAATCAAGGGGTAAGAAAAATAACTATTTTCAAAACGGTTACGGTTATTTTTCACTATCAATTCCTATTTCAAACGGCAACAACATATTAAAAATCTTGATAGGCGACCTGTAGATGATGCTATGTGCCAAATATCTAAGCTCAGGCCCTTGTAGTTTATGAAAAAGATTTTTTTAAGATTTCCATATTTTTTCACTTTCAGTTCTATATTGTTTATAATTCTTTGAACAAATTTGAAAGAGGAACATTTCTGTAAAGTTTGGTTGAAATCTGTCAAGCCGTAAAGGAGGAGATGTCTTTTGAAGCAATTGTAATGATGACAGACAATTTACAACGACAGACGATGGACACAGGGCCAACACAATAGCTCATTGACTCAGGTGAGCTCAACAACGGTTTTCTTATAAAGAATAAGTTAAGGCATGAAATGTTCCTTTAGTCAGAGTATGTAGGTGAGGGATGAGACTTACTTGTGAACTGTTCCCTGGGATGGTTGCCTCCTAAAGCTTCACTGAACTCATTTCCTGATCCACCCTGACCTTTGTTGATTGGTCGAAAACCATACCCTGAACCTGTAATAGAGAAAATCTTGTGTTAACCCTTTACCCAATAGCATCTTTCTAGTTTTGAAGACATGTTACTATTTAAAGCAGGTTGAAAGTAAAGGCTTTAAGCAGAATGTGCCTTAAGGTGCATTCTGCTTTACTTTCAACCTACTTTCAGCTGCCATCTGTTGGAATTTAGAAAACATTTCTTATTGTACACCTTCATGACTGTATAAATTGAAACTATTTTCTTCAGTGAAAGAATAAATTAAATATGCTAAAATGGGCTTCTATTGGGTAAAGGGTTAACCCATTACTCCATAGATACACATTTTAACACCTTTAAGCTATTCCTCCACTGAAGAAAAGAGCTCAAATTTATAGTCATGGATATGTATCATATGAAATATTTTCTACAATCTAGCAGATGTTAGGTCAAAGCTGGCTGAAAGTAAAGCAGAATGCACCATAAGGCCCATTCTACTTTTTACTTTCAACCAACTTTAAGTGGTCACCTATATTCGGATACTGTTTGGCACATTCTGCTTTACTTTCAACCTGCTTTAAGTGGTCACCTGTATTCAAAACAAGAAACAGGCTATGGGGTAAAGGGTTAAGCAACCATTCATTAACTCATTGAGCCCTAGTGAAGCATATATGCATCATTTACCAAATTTGGCAAAAGTGTACCTGTGAAGAGTGCACCTTTCCTATGCAAACAGTGAAGACCCTGATTAGAGGGCTCCTGCAGAAGCCCTCTGATCAGGGACTTCACTGTTTGTCATTTTGTAAAATATTATAAAAAACAACCCTAAATAGTTGAAAACCAGTTGGACCAGCCTTTATTGCAAACTGGACTTGTCCATTGGAAGTTTCAGGGGATAATGAATGAAAATACATGTAGCATACAGATAGGAGCCCTCTGATCTAGGTCTACACTTTTTACAACTGTAATGATTATGAGTATATTTTAAACTAGTCTTTTGTATTGAAAGCGTTAACAAACCTTTGAACTTAGCATCTGAGGGTAGAGGATATTCAAAGGGTGTAAATGGGAACAATTGGAATGGATCTCCTGGCTTATTGAACACCCCTCGTAATGTCTCCACACTGAAGTTGTGCTTGTACATCTGTGATGGGAATGGAGGCTCTACCGGTCCCAACATCTCATCAGTCTCCTCCTCTGTATTCACTCCTAATGATAACAATAATAATAATTTGCATACAGAATAAAGTCCCCTGTTATGATCACTCAAAAGATGCATTCGTGGTCGCATCTGAAAGCAAAATGAACTTTCTGTTTTACTTTCAATATGCTTTAAGCAGTTCCCTTCCTTACAAAGTAAAGTCTGTTTTAAAGAAAATCCTTAGCAATGAAAAAGCTGACAAAAGTTCCATGGAATTAAGTCTTGTCTGTTTAAACGTTTAGACTTGATACATCTGTTGATCTATCTGTCACTAGCATACTTTTTTAGCAACAGAGCTAAAATGAAAACATAACAGTGGAGCTAAATCCAAATGTTTGACACTGGTGATAATGGAAAAGCAGCACCTAAGCCTCACTTTAACTCCTTTGTCGCAGGGAGACACAAAATAAAATACTTAAACTACTAATAGTGTAATAAATACATTTACAATAATACTGTCATAGTAACAGCTCCTATACAAGCTTTCTGCTCCTATACAAGCTTTCTACATTACTTTGTGCCTTACATTAGACAGTCAGTTATGACTCCTAGAAATGACTCCCTGAAATTCCTGTTCATGTTTCTACTATGTCCTAATACAGAAAGCCATAATAAATGTTTGCTACATGTACATCAAGAATGATGACTGCTTAAAGCAGGCTCCTTATTCCTTAAGGGAGTTTTCTGCTTTAAATTCAGCTTGTTTTCCCCCTACAAAACCGAGTACAAACATCCAAAATGAGAGTAAAATATAACATGCCATTTATCTGAAAATGGAAAAGTCCATTTATTAATTCTGCAATGCAAGAGTTGAGATAATATCTGTATCCAAATTCCAATGCTGAAAACTGAATAACCCATTGCTCTATAAATACCCATTTTAGAAAATAGTTCCACTTTATAGTCAAGAATATCACGAATTAATTTGTGTGAATATGTACCATAAGAAATAGTAGATGGTAGGTTAAAGTAGGCTGAAAGGAAAGCAGAAGGTGCCTTAAAGATATTAAGCCAGTCCTTTCATCGATTCCCCCCTCATTGTTCTCACTTGGTGTGAAAATACAGGTAGATCACGTGAAAATTGCTCAGGTAACGGCTCAGCCATCTGAAGCTTTGAATAATAGATCTCAATAGTTATTTCAATCGGTTTTACTAACCAAGCTAACAAATATTAGGTGCGGGCCTCACATGAGACGCCTGAATGATTCTTTGCCTAGACGCTAGCCGAGTAAGTGCATGGGCTCCATGCTTTGACTCAAACTTTCTAGGTGCTAGGTGTCACCACCCAAGCTTGGTCATGTAATGTCTTTAAGGCACTTTCTGCTTTATTTCAGCCTACTTCAGTTGAAAGTAGCCATTTTGATTAGGCTATAGGTTAATGGGTTTGAGTCTTGTTTTAAACCTTTACCCAATAACATATTTATAATTATTAAAGACAGGTGATCATTTAAAGCAGGTTGAAAGTAAAGCAGAATGTGCCTTAAGGCACATTCTGCTTTACTTTCAGCTTGCTTTAAACTATCATCTATTAGGCTATATAAAATATTTGTTATGGTAATTGTTCATGAGGGTATAAACTGGAACTATTTTCTTCAGTGAAGGAATAAATTAAATACGCTAAAAGTCGCTTCTATGGGGGAAAGGGTTAAAAGGTTTTAGTCCACTCACCTACACTCTGCACTACTGGAATAAAATTTGAGACTGAATTAACAGATTTCTCTTCTTTAACTGGTTTGGCTGGAATTTGCAGCCGCGTCCGAATCACAGCTAACATTGTGTTAATAATGGATGAGGTGGTCCCAAAAAACTTCTCCCAATACAATCGGCCAGTTCTTTTGAACTCCATCACATCACTATCTGTAAGCGTTCTTAACAAGAAATGCAGTTCTGTCACTCTGGCCTTGGGTAGAACTATCACTGCTTTAGACCAGTCCAACAGTTCACTGTACGGTAGAAACGTATAGTCTCCTAATATCACAGGTACAGCTCCATTCTTTAGAGATTCAAATAGCCTAGTCTGGAAGACTGTTGTAGATAAAACAGAAAAGTTAGCAGGGGAGATAATCACACTAAATGTTGACTGTTTAAGAGTAGCATAACGCTGAGGATCAGCTCCACACAAACACCACTCACCAATAATTCCAATCTTTCCTGAATCTCCGCACATAAAATTCAGGTAAACTTTCTCCTTTGAGTCTGTTTCTATCTTCTTCAGACCTCTCACTATCTTAGTTTCAAGTTCTAAAAGAGAATTTACAAGAGATTTTGTCACATTTCCACTAGACACAGCCTCGGAGAGCCGTCTTGAATGAAACTTTGAGTCATCACTTTCAAACATGAGACCTGTGCCCTTTGAATCCAATACTTCATTGAACTGGCCATGAAAAGACAGGAAAAAGTTTCTTCTAAGTGGTGATAACGGAGGTAGATCAGTCCATACGGGACCATCAGAGGCCCCCAAACCTGGGGGAATAATAATATCAAACTTGTCTCTAAACATAGATTCAACAAATGAAGATTGCACAATGACTGCCCTGCCTGTGTCTACACTAGCAAACAGGTCAAAATTAGTCAAAGATCTGGCCAAGTTCAGTAAAACATGATTACGCCCATCACCATGCCAGAACTGTAGACCATGAAGTCTCTCTTGAACTTTACCCAGTTGTGACGTTTCTCCTAGGACAACAATAAATACACAAGCCTCTTCAGGCCTTATTGTTAGATACGGACTCTGCCTGAATGCCTGAAACACTGCCGACTGTACAAACACATCTAAATCATTAGCTTTAAGCTCCTGCTCAAAGTCATACACATACACAGGAAACCCTGACAACAACGCACACCTAGAGTAATCAAAGCAGGTGTGCATCTGACAGTTCTGTGGGGATAGAGGTGGCAATCTGTGTCTACCAGAGTTATCATTAATGACTACATGTTCTGGGGCCTTTAACAATGGCATAAATCTGTTGGCTAAATCTGTTTCCTCTAACTTAAGCTGGTCAAGGTTGAGTTTGGACTGCTGAATATCTTTCTCAATGGTCTCCTGTTGCATACGGAAAGCCTCCACCTGGGTCTTGTACGAGGAGATTTCTGTCTGCAGACCCAGCCTCCTGCTCTCCAAGTCACGGAGTTCATTGTTGACAGAAGCCTTGATCCTTCTGAGTTCTTCAATCTGTCCCTTCAAACTGGAGCTCTTCAAGTTCTCCAAGTCTTCGTCGTGAGTAAGCTGTCTGGATCTGGAAAACAAAATGATAGCCAAGACTAACTCTTTGCATCAGGGCTTCAGATAAGAGGGAGTAAACTGATCAAAAATGACATTTCTCACTCATTTCAGCACTAAATCCCATGGTGTTACTACTCATTAGAATCATCTCGAAGAGACTATTCTAATGAGAAGTGACACCATAGGGTTAAATGCAGAAATAAAGATTTTTGTTTTGGAAATACTCTCCTTATCTGGAGCCCTGTTTGCATGCTGGGTAATTTTTTCGTCTGCAACTATTCTAATGTTAGAATTTTCAAAATATCTTTTCAAAATATGGTCAGAATGACAAACAATTTGGATCCTGATGAGACGCCGCTATATGTGGTGTCTCATCAGGATTCAAACTGTTTGCAAAGGTAATCACTGTGGCAGATATATCAGCCGCTAGCATGCAAAGAGTTAACTTTTGTGGGTTATAAGGTTCCCTTGTGGATTTTTTATGTAAACAAAATATGAACCAGTCTACTTAGAATTCTGGGTAGATAAATAAATACTGGTCTAAATTAGCAAACAGTGTAGACTCAGATCAGAGGGCTCCTATAGGAGCCTTCTGATCTGGATCCACACTGGTTGCAAATGTAATTACATATTTTAAACGGGTCCACGGTGTTGACAGAGTTAAAAGAACCCTGAGAAGAGGAGAGCTCTACACTTATGACAATAAATGGAGTCTCTATTACCAATCACACCATAGCCTGTTTCTAGTTTTGAAGACATAAGATCACTTAAAGCAGGTTGAAAGTAAAGACGAATTCTTCTTTACTTTCAGCCTGCTTTAAGCTGCTAGTATATGACAAAAGTTTCTTACATTATACATGTACATTTTTTACTGTACAAAATGGAACTATTTTCTTCAGTGGAGGAATTAACTTAATGCATAAAAAGGTGTATCCATGGAGCATCTATATAGGGTAGACCCTCTCCTCCTCTCTGTTATCAAAACAACAACATATACAAAATTTCAGCTTGATATGTAAAAGCATGTAGGAAGAAAGTGTGGAAAACAACATATTTCTAATATTTTAAGTTAAAAGGGACATAACTCATGGTGACAAAACATGAACTTTATATACAGATAATCAAAACAACATCATATACAGTGACCTGGAAACCCACGCGCCATGCGCCATAGTCACATAAAAATAAAAAATGTCACATAGAATTTCCAACTGGTGCGCCCTGCGTCTCGCCGATTTTATCTTACCATAATTTTCAAATGCAAAATGTCCTGTATGCTAGATGGCTTGATTCTATCGTTTAACAACTAATTCGTTTTTCTGGAGGATTTAATCGTCTTTTTTCAATAGAAATTAGCTGCACTTTGTGGAATTAAACATCGAAATTTACCTTAAACAAATCGAAACTTCTTGCCAATTCCGACATTTTTTGTGCGAAAATAGCAAAGTATTCCGATTTCATTCCCAAACACAACAGCTTGGACGCGTATAACTCGTGAACATTTTATATGAATGTAGATCGACAGTTAATTTCTTGAATTGATTTTCCAGCGATACATTATGAAAAAAACCATTAGAAAATAAAGCAGAATTTCTATGCACATTTCAATAGGCCCTATATGTTGCGAACACCCGTGTTTTGGCATATGTGTATTACCGTTACGTGTGTTACAAGTAAACAAGATGGTTCTTAGGCGTCTCTTTTTTTTGTCGGTTTTACAAAGTATTATGTCTTTTTCATCTTTGTAAGACTGTTTTCAATAGGAGATATTGACAAATAAAACGGCATTAAAAATAGCGCTGTCATATTTTGAAATTGACTCGAAACAAAATGGCGCCTCGACAAAATCGAGGACACTAAACGTGGACATTTCTGGAAAGATTTACGATTGAGAGATACAACAAAGTCAAAAGAAAAACCAGCACACGCCGGGATCGAATTCTTTCTTCATAAGACGCGATTCTGAATATGAATTATACAGTTAATAGACTGAGAAAACGATTCTAAATTGGACACTTGTCTATCAGATACAACGGATTTGAAGGAAAGTTTGAACTTTTTCGTCGAACCTGTTACTAAATAAAATAGCTGAAAACACCAGACCGACGGATATTTCAGGTGATTGATTAGATGTTTTATAGAATTTGATCATTTGGAGATGAATAGTCAACAAGTTATGTAAGTATTTGTCATAATTAATAGCAATCGACCCAACTCTGTCTGCTACAACAGTATGGGCTACACCCGCGATACGCCCTCTAGACTTAATTTAACAAACTAGAACGAATACAAATGCATAGGGTTGTGCACTTTGTATCATATGATTATCTATTTTTCAATCAGATATGCCACACACATTTAGTTCAGAAATAGTATACCTGTTTAAGTTCTTACTTACGAATAAAGGTATGTAAAAAACATTGATTTTTATTGAAATCTAAGCATTTTAAAAATTGGCCCATAAAATTTCAAAATGTCACATAGATTTTTGAAATGTCACATAAAAAATTATAGATGATGGGCCATAGTCACATAGAAAAAAATTCTTTCCAGGTCACTGCATATACAAATTTTAGCTCAATATGTGAAAGCATGTGCAAAAAAAGTGTAGAAACTTCTAATATTGTATGTTAAACAAAGGACCATAACTCCGTAAATAACAGGTGTTCTAACTTATCTGAGGTCATATGGCAACAAACCTAAATATGAAGTTTCACAGTAATCTGCTATAATTTATAAACGACTCAAGTTATTGAGCATAAACTGTTTCAGCAACACTTCAAAGGGCCATTACTCCATAAATAAGGGGCAGATAATTCTGGTTGTCCAGACTCTTATTTTATCTTATAGCAATTAACCTTCCTATGAGTATGAAGTTTCAAAGTAATCCGTCATAAAGTACTCAAGATATTGAGCGGAAACAGTTTTGCCAATTCTACTAAGGGCCATAATTCCGTAATAACACTAAACAGGTGGATAATTCTGGTAATCAAACTTGTCTGAGCTCTCATGGCAATGTAACTTCCTATGAAGTTTCAAAATAATCCATTATATACTCAAGTTATTTAGCGGTCACTGATGTGTGCCACCCCCATGAAAATGTATGTAATACATTCTGTCTTTTGAAAGCCGTATAATAAGAACTAATTCAAATTTATATATAAGCATGGAAGAATCCACTGGGCGCACATGGGTTAAAGATTACAGCGTTCCCTCTCTACAACGACACCCAATGGGAGACAAAATATGTGTGCTTTGTTAGGAGGGAGTCCTTATACGGAGGGAAATTGGCTTACATTTGCAAACAGCTAACGCGTTGTCTGATCCGGATTCAAGCTGTTTGTCACTTGTCATTAACTTTTTTGTCAAAATATCCATTATGTAACTCTGAGAAAAACAGCAGACGACAATTTTAAGCAGACGACATTGCAGCCGTGAATAGGTGAGACATAATTGTCTTGTTTTGGGGAATAGCGGCAAGCTTTGTTGTAAGGAGGGAATCGTTGTTGGGAGAGCCAATGTAGGGAGGGAGTACTGCATAAACATACTTATGGATTTGTGGTCCCTCTCCCATCATGTTGGATATGTAATAGTGGGCCACTAGTGGTGTTACAATGAGAACCATCAACAAACAGATGATCAGCTGAGACAGTCTGCTGCGGGCTATAAAATAGCAGATACGTCGTCGCTGAGGGTGAACATCCATTTTGAAATCTACCTCCAGACAATCTCACCATACTTGAAAATTCTGAAATGATGAAACATGAAAACTTGAAAATTCTGAAATGATGAAACATGAAAACTTGAAAATTCTGAAATGATGGAACATGAAAGTTTAACTCATAGACTCCTAAAGTGATTTCTAATTATAATAAAACACCAAATGAGAAGAACAGAAACGATCACCCAGTATCGTCAACCTCCCTAAAATCGCCATAAACCTTGGATCGCCGCCATTTTGTTTTTTGTTTTGATGACGCGAGTTTTTCACGCACCTACGAGAATTTGACGTCATAGTTTACTACAAAGTTTACACATGCAAAGAAATAGTTGTACTGGACAAAATACGTTTTAAACAGGCAATTTGCATATAAAAAGAGTATTTTATCCATATAAAGCTTTTTTTATTATTCCTTTAGTAACGGTAATGTAAAACAAGTTATATTTGTTCATAAAGCCGTTTTTAAACCTGACAAATTGGTCCGTTTGCTTTGTTTACATTTATGAATGAATGTCACTAAATTTGACCTCTAATTGGAGACCCGCTATTCATGACGTCATCTCCGGCGATTCAAGGTACATTTCAAACAAAGATGGCGGTGATTACATGGATGCTATTTGTAGAGATTATTTTGCATTGAACCTAACTTTATAGCTTGCATTTATGATGATAATGTAAGTAAAAGAACATACTTTCTGAAACAAGTCAGTGGAGTTTTATTTACATTTTTTTTATTTTGAAATTCATGTTTGATAATAATTGCGGCGATCCATGGTTAGTCGAGGATATTGTATTGACTGTTTATGTTTAATCCATTACCCCATAAATACGCTTTTTTACACCTTTAATTAATTCCTCCACTGAAGAAAAAATTTATAGTCATGAATATGTATCTTGATAAGAAATATTTTCTATATTTTAGCAGCAAGCGTCCAGTAACCGTCCCAGTCACTATTATTTATTCCAAGGACACTAGACTAAGAGTCTACTTTGTGTTGTGTAACTCTAGACACTGACTTGTATCTGTTGCGAATATTGTAGTAGTGCACAATGCCTTCGCTTAAAAGAGTATGCTTAGTCAAAGGGCCTACAGCTTCTACATAATGCTCGACTGTCTTGGCGAATGACTAGCAACCCCAGCTGAATTTTCAAGATATCAATAGTAAATCAAAAACACATCATACAGATAGATCTCTTTGCAAGCTTTTCAAATCTGTTTTCATTTTATTTCTATCTTAAAAAATAAAAAAGTTATGACAAATTTTATCATTCAATATTTCGCCATTTTTCAGAAAAAATGAGCTATTATTTCTACTGTATTTTTTCGCGACGCACGGCACCGATTCATCAAAGCAGGTCATCATTATTTCAGTAAAATTGTCATAACTTTTTTGTTTTTAAAGATTTTTCCATGAAATTTTCAGACAATCTTCTTTGAATATTGTCCTTTCTATTGTTTTTAAAAGATTTACTATAATAATGTTTTCTGTTTTGTTTCAATAGGAAAGAAATCAACACATACAAATTTTTTGACATTTATTTTTCTATATTTTTTCCATATCACACAACTTCATCACACAAATTCACAAATAAATGAATATATATGCAGAGATACAGACTCACAGTTGTAAAATAGACCATGGCTATTGAAAATACCTCTAATGAGTTCCATGATGTTTCAAGTGAGCTTGATTTTAAATGCATTTTTCGACATGACTCATTAGATTTTATTAGGGCTCGTACTAAAAAAAATACACTATTTATTATCTCAGGCAGTCTAGCTGTACTTTTACTTTTAGACTATCTCTGAACATGGTATTTCAATTAAAAGGCAAGAATGATATAACAAGTATTAAAGCAAGCAATGTTTTATAATAAGCATTATTTTTTTGCAAATAAATAACATTGCAATCTGACCATCAGGAAAACGACAAACAGTGCAGACCCTGGTCAAAGAGCTCATGCAATCACCATCTGAACTGGGTCTTCAATGTTTGCATAGGACAAGTATACTTGCAATTAGTGCACTGTTGATAATAATATATATGTTTCACTAGGTGTGAATAAGTTAAGATATATATTTTTTTTAAATTAAATCCATGTTTGCTTTCGGAATATCGACAAACTGTCTCTACAGAGTTTGCCATGCTCACTACACGTTGCTTCATAGTCTTTAAGGTCTGTACACAGTCATTACAATGAAAAACATGACTGAAACCTTGGCAGACAATATATATGTATACCCAGTAGAAAGAGTAATAGATGTGTTCGCAATCTTCTGCTTTTTCCTGGTCATTCCATCACGACATATGCACCAATTTTCCGCATTTGCCAACTTCTCTGAAATGTCATTTCTGGTTGATTAGAACCTGAAATAAAAGTAAAATTTATAAGTTGAAAATAAAAATTGTGAAGGGATCTGACTTGTTTTATTTATTAACCCTTTACTCCATAGACTCCATATTCCTAGTTTTGAAGACAGGTGTCCACTTAAAGCAAATTAAAAGTAAAGCAAATTGAAAGTAAAGCAAAATGAACCTCAATATCATTCTGCTTTACTTTCAGCTATACAATCTTAGATATGACTTGTAACTTTCTTTTTTTTCAGTTAAGGAATTAAAGAGTGAACCTTTATTTAATGAAAGGTGCATTTATGGAGTAATAGGTTAATAATTGTTCCCATTTTAGATTTCATAACCTCCCCCTTAATCTGACTATTGATGATAAAATGTGTAATATATTCTAAGGAATGTCGATTTTTTTTTTTATATAGATTAACAAATGTGCTATGAAAAACACAAGTTGCTCTCAAAAACATGTTAATTTCTACACGAGTATGGTTTTGTTAGTAATTAAACGTATTTCATTAGGTCTCAGATAGCTTATGTTCGGTTTAAGGGTTCAATATCGGCGCCGATAAAACGTACGATTTTTTAATGAATTAAGCGATCTTGTGTTAATTCATGAATGAAACCATTATTTAATTACGAAAAGAACCCGTTTGGAGCAATTCTTTCAGCTTTATTTGAGCTATAACGCGGGTTTATATAAGTTGTAACAGAAGTATCTCGTAGTCGCTGTCTATAAAATATTCAAGATGGCGGCCGTCAGTCAGTCGCTAACGCTGAACCGACTCGCCGGGTAAAATCGCCAACTTCTATTTAAAAGCCTGCGCTTAATTTACATCGTATTTCATAATGGTTGGTAGCAATAGAAAGAGAAAAGTATATTAAATACGATCGTACCATCGGTTTTTATACTCACCATGAGATTTTTTTGAAATTTGACCCAGACTTCAGGTCATCGTAACTTTTTTGTTTGTCAACATAGAAAATAACCGAAACTTCCGGAGCGAAGATAGATCTCTTCTCTAATTGGTTAAAAACAACTTATGAATATTTATAGCGCCAAAATAATCCGCACAAAGGTCACGCGATGTACATGCAGAAATTCCATGTACAAATTTGCCGATTACGCAAAACTGGAAAAATCGGCGATCCACAGTTGATTTAACTTGTGATAACATCACTATAGCTTATACTACAGAATTTTTAATCACACCATTAAATAGCTTGTTTAATTCTGATTCATATGGTATATAATTTTATGCACTTTAGAAATATTGGATAATAGAAAAATGAAGTTTTGTACAGGTGGTATCGATTTTTACCTAAATTCTTAAGTGGCTAGGCTTATCAGCTGGGGTTGCTAGAATGACCGACTCGGCCGATGCTGTCAATATTCTTTAATCTGTTTCAACTGGCAGCTGATGTTTATTATGAAATGATTAATGTTATAATCAGTCTAGAAAGAAAGGGTTGTCATAGCTGTTGGATGTGAAAATTATACCAGCTTTTTATTTATAAGAATTTTAATTCTGGCTTTTAACAATAACAGTTACTCTAGAAAAAATTAACCTATAATTTGACAGAAATACTAACATTATGTGGTTTCAAATTTTACTCAGGGCAGAATAGAAGCAATATTTTGCTTAATGCCCTGTCTTTTGGCAGCCCTGCCGGTGAAGTGTCATGCATTTTCGAGTAAAATCAAAAGTAGAACAGAAATTTAAGACGATAGTCGCCATTTTTGTAATCTCAAATCACTCCATCGCGAAGATATTTGTACAAAAGTATTATTGAATAATTTTATAGTCTCATCTTTCCAAAAAATTGGTTATTATTTTAATGAGAAGTAAAGCTGCAATCATTTGTAAGTTAAACTCGCAGTAATATTTACCAAAGAGTAGAGACTAGCACTGGCTTTTTTTTATGCAAGCGCCTATTTCTCATATGCGCAATAAGCGTCTACAGAAAATTTTGGATCACACTTGTAAACCATTCTACCCATCATCTGACTGTCACATTTCCTGGATGTTGGAAAGCAAAAATAAAAGTTTTTTCCTGACCTGATGACTTGTGAATTAAGCAGACAATATCAGAATGGTAAAATTAAATATTTTCTTGGCATGTGATTTACTGATTTTAAAATGACACTTACCAGAATGGAAAAAAAGTGTGTTTTCTCTGGCTGTCAGATTTGTCACTTTCAATCATGATGAACATGTTGGTAAACAAGCTGAAAGTGATTGACATTGTACCACCCATAATGCCATTAATACGCCCTTTTACGCATTTAATTTATTCCCTTAACCCTTTCCCACATAGCATATCTCTAGTATTGAATTAAGGTGTCCACTTAAAGCAGGTTGAAAGTAAAGCAGAATGCGCTTTAAGCGCATTCTGCTTTACTTCCAGCCTGCTTTAAGCTATCATCTGCTAGAATATAGAAAATATTTTGTATTATACATATTTATGAATGTATAAATTAGAACTATTTTCTTCAGGGCAAGAATAAAATGAATGCGCTAAAAGGCGCTTCTATGGGGGAAAGGGTTAAAGAAGAATACAGTTCCACGTTATACTTTATACTGTCATGAATATGTATATTGATCATAAGAAATATTTTCTATCCTAGCAGATCAAAGCTTAAAGCAGAATGAGAGTAAAAATTAAAATAATTAGCAGAATGTGCCTTTAACTTCTTAAGGCGCATTCTGCTAAATACTTTCAACAGGTCTGCTTTAACTCTTTGTGCCCTAGTCCCGCATATAGGCGTGCTTTTCAAACAGTGTACATGTGAATAGTACACATGTCCTATGCAAACAGTGAAGACCCAGATCAGAGGGCTCCGAAAGGAGCCCTCTGATCAGGGTCTTCACTGTTTGTCATAATGTCAAACATTGACTAAAACAACCCTTAAAAGTCAGAAATGGACTAGACTTAAATGGAAACTGGAACTGTCCATTTAAAGTTTCAGGGAGGAAAGAGTTAAGTGCCATTCTTGTCTTCAAAAATAGAAACAAGGGATAACACAGGTTAGTCTAGAACCCCAGATTACTGTTTCCTAAATTCCTTTAGGCGACCAACAGACCATGTGGTAATGCATTAGATTTTCAGTCCAGAGGTCATGAGTTTGAACCTCCACTGGACCATGTCTTTCGGATTGGACATGTATATCAGGGCTCCAGATAAGCCCGCGTACTCAGTGAAATACGCGAACGTTTCGACCGTGTACGTGTTAATTTTAAAATATTGAAGTACTGTGTACGCGAGAAATTCTCGGGGACGCGTGTATCAATTCAAAAGCTGAGTTTTTGTCATACCGAGATTTGCAAATAGTCAACAACGACATAGTCAAATCTGATTGATTTTCTTGAACTTGCGGTGTCGTAACCCTAATGAAGCTTCGTTTTATCATATGGTAATTGTTTACTTGCACACCGTTAGCAAAGGGAGGTTACTGCGCACTCACACATACATCTATATCTTTATTGATGTATGGACAATAAAATCCAAGTTATCCGAAAAGTGTTTTGGTTGAAAACCTCGCAACAAAATGTCAAAATCTAATCATGGAAGAGTCAGAAAAACGATAAAAAGTTGAAAACCGTCGGTTGTCAACTATCTGATTTAAAAGGAACTAACACCTAATGAAACTTGTGGTAGTTTGTTGAACGATATAAATTCGAACGTTGTTACATGGGCGGCGAAAAAAAACCCATAAGCGGCAATTTAATGTTAGATTCTTGAAAATCGTAATTTACATACATGTATCTTCTACTCCTACTTCTACGTTATTACTCCCTGCTGTCAATTTCTGACAATGACAGGGAGGTCGGGGACAGTGTTGAAAACCGTATAACATAATGATAAACAATGCAGAGCTAAAAGATCAAGTATAAACAGAGGTTAAAAAAGTTTAAAAACAACTTATGTAGTTAGGGGTTGTGCGAACTGAGGCTGTGAGTGAAGCTAGTGAGACTGTCACTGGCCTGGGTGCTGTGTGGTAGTTTATTCCAAAGTCTGATGGTACGTGGAAAGAATGAGTTTGAGTGATTCTGTGTCCTAGTAGAGAAAGGTATGACAAAGTTGAGATTTCTTGATTGATGGAGATGTATGGTCTACAACTATAAGGTTATTTGAAATTTTGTATAGCATTATTACTGAGGCATTATTTCTCCTTTCTTCTAAAGTTGGCCATTTAACCCGCGAACTGCCAATGAATTTGAAAATCCATGTGTACTGATTAAAAAATCTGGGGACTGATTGTTTTCAAAATTGATCAGTACTGTACTGATTAGAAGAAAAATGATCTGGAGCTCTGTATATTCATAGTATTTTAACTATCCGATGAGCGTTAGCACGTAAGCTTCATTAATAAGAGGGCCTAATTTTAAACTGATCAAATCCGACATTTTCTCACTCATTTCAGCACAAAATCCTATATGTTGTTACTACTCATTAGAATTGTCTTTTTAAGCTGATTCTAATGAGTAGTGACACCATAGGGTAATGGGTTTAATGCAGAAATAAAGATTTTAGTTTTGAACTACTCCCCTTATCTGGAGCCCTGGTGCTTGTAAAAAGAAGAAGAAAAGACTCTAATCTGGATACATGTACTTTGATACCTATTCTTGGGGTTGAAAACCCCGCTGGTGACAGTTAATGTATTCGGCTGAACTGTCAAAGCATGAACTGTAGTGCCTTATACTCCTAATTGTCTTTGACCTAGTTTACACTTCCAGAGTTCAAGTTGGTTGTGATCCTGAGTCCAAAAGAGTACTTTCTCAAATTAAGCTTCGCTCTCCACTGTTGTAATTTTCTGCTATGTCCTCTTGTCTGTCATTGTACACTTGGTGGCAAAAAGAACCAGAGGGCTGTATCACCAGGTTCTGCTGTGTCCACTTCCTTCTCTCTGATATGTCCAATAAGTCCAAAGTTTGCAGAAACAGACTCAATTTAAACCACACAACCTTTAGTGTATTGAACTGGTTTTTTAGCTCGCCTGTACGAAGAACATGACGAGCTATTGCAATACCCCCGGTGTAGTTGTCGTCGGCGTCGTCGTGAACGGCGTAAACAATTTTAAGAAAATGTCTATAACTTCTATGTCCCTTGAGGTATTGCTTTCATTGTTGGTATGTGTGTGTATATGGACAAGACCTTTCCATGCACAGAAAAATTTGGACCCCTGTGACCTTGAACTTGGGGCCCGCGTTTAGGTTTCGAAATAGATCTGTGTTTAGGTTTCGAAAAATGCCAATAACTTCTATGTCCCTTGAGGTATTGCTTTCATAATTAGTATGTGTGTATATATGATGATGGCCAAGACCTTTCCATGCACAGAAAAAATTGGACCCCTGTGACCTTGACCTTGTACTTAGGGCCCGTGTTTAGGTTTCGAAATCTGTGTTTAGGTTTGGAAAAATGCCTATAACTTCTATGTCCCTTGAGGTATTGCTTTCATAGTTGGTATGTGTGTGTATATGGACAAGACCTTTCCATGCACAGAAAATTTTCGACCCCTGTGTCCTTGACCTTGAACTTAGATCCAGGGTTTAAGGATTCAAAATCTGTGTTTAGGTTTAAAAAAAACACTTATGTTTCCTATGTCCCTTGAGGTGTAACTTCATATTTAATGTTCATGTGTATATTGACAAAACCTTTCCATGCAGGCAAAAAGTTTGACCTCTGTGACCTTGAGTGTGCTTTTAAGTTTCTAAATGTGCCGATGGCCAGCTTTGTTGTCTCTCTGACAACTCTTGTTTACACTGCTTAGATTGGATATTTACCCACTACCCAGACAGTTTTGCCAACTGCGAGATCTGCTGAGAGAATTACTTTCCTTTATTACTGCAGGGTTTAGTGACAAACAAAGGGTTGTAAATCCCATTAATACTACCGGTATAGGCCCCCTGGTCACTGTTTATAGCGATCCCACTGAGAGGGTAGGTCCCTGTTCATAGTGGACTGGGATTTACAACCCTTCAGCAAAACTGTCTAGACAGATATAGAATCTTAGCTTTAACCCATTACCCCATAAATATGCCTTTTTACGCCTTTCATTTATTCTGCCTCTGAAGAAAAGAGATCAGATTTATACAGCTATGAATATGTATTATAAGAAATATGTTCTATATTCTAGTAGATGATAGTTTAAAGCAGGCTGAAAGTAAAGCATTCTGCTTTACTTTCAACCTGCTGTAGTGGTCACGTATCTTCAATAATAGCAACAGGCTATGGGGTAATGGGTTAAGAACAATTATGCATCATTCCTGCTGAATGAATATATTCTCTTAGCATCTTTTAGGCTAATGTTTTTCTCTGCTTGTTTCAGTTTTTAAGATGGTTGACTAAACTTGACTTTAACCAATTACCCAATAGATATGATTTTGATTTATTTCTCAACTGAAGAAAATAGTTCCACTGTATCAGTGTATGCAGTCATGAAAATGCACCTTTTGAAATATTTCCTAGCAGATATAGCTTAAAGCAGCCCGAAAGAAAGGCAGACTGCTGACATTAAAGAAACTGACTTCTTACCTGAGAGGTGAGCTCTTGCTTTGGGTACGGTACTTCACTAGAATTCCTGTAAAGTGTGTGGCTCTCTTTAATGCATTTTATTGCAAAAATGTAACAAATACATGTACAGTGAAACCCCTCTAAACCATGTGTGGGGACAACATAAATTTCCTGTTTAGAGGGGTTTCCAGTTCCTTTTTTCCGTTCTTAAGTAATGCATGATAAAATCAAAGGTATTCCAATTTTATTCAATCACTGACATACTTTGAAAAGTGTTTGATTTGCGCGTGAATAATTTCCTCAAAACTAGGCAACTACAAAACATGGGGGCTGACATCTTGGATGATGACGTCACGGCTTTTACGAAGAGTTGTGCGTGACGTTTCGGAATTCCCGATTTGGGTGCTATTTTTAAACCATTTTAAGCATGAATAACCCCCAACACTCACTTGAAATGATTTTCTCCAAAGGACAAAGCTTCAAACAGTTCAATTCATACCCTTAAACGCTTAAATGAACGTTATTTACAAAAATCTACTTCTCAATCGAACCGATAAAAATAACGGATTACCAATACACCATCAATATAAATAATGACGTCATTATTGGTGGTCATATGACTTCCAAAAATAGTTTCAGATTGCATTATAGGTGTACGGGGGAGTTTTAACTTTTTACATTGTATACACGGGTGCTTATAGATCTATTTGATTATTTGGTTTAACAACATATAGATCTTGTCCCAAACAATTTAGGTATATAATAAAAGTTCGAGTGGGTTGTGTAATCCAGATCTCAGTCGCGAGAGGCGTAGCCTCGAGTTTGATCTGGAATACACAACAAACTGGTACAAGAGCGCTGATCACACACTGGTGATAGATCTATTCCGTTTTCATTAGTATAATTTTGCTTTTTTCCGTCCATAGGCAAAGCCTAAATACATATTAGGGGTTTTAACCCATTGGGCCATTACCCATAGCTAGTTTCTATTGTATATGTAGAAGAAAGTTGACCACTAAAAGCAAGTAAAGCAGAATGCACCTCAACCTGCTTTAACCCTTTGAACCCTAGTCCCGCATATTGGCGTATTTGTAGACAGTGAACAAGTGAATAGTACACGTGTTCTATGCAAACAGTGAATACCCAGATCAGAGGGCTCCTAGGAGCCCTCTGATCAGGGTCTTCACTGTTTGTCTAAATGCCAAACATTGAAGAAAACAACCCTAAAAGTCAGAAATGGACTCGACATAAATTGAAACTTGAATTGTCCATTTAAAGTTTCAGGGAGGAAAGAGTTAAGCTATTGTTTCCTAGAATATAAAAGTTGTTTCTGATGATACATATTCATGAACGGTAATTTCTTCAGTGTAGGAATAATTAAAAATGAGTATTTATGGTGTAATATTGGTTAAAATAAAGAAAGGTTGGAAATGGGACCAAAGATTTTGTCTGGTTTAGACAGAATTCTGTTATTTAGAGGTTCCGGTCTGGAGTGGATCCACTGTATTTACCTTAGTTACAGAGCTCCAGATAAGGGGAGTATTCAAAAACTAAAATCTTTACTTCTGCATTAAACCCTATGGCGTCACTACTCATTAGAATCGTCTCTTTGAGACGATTCCAATGAGTAGTAACACCATAGGATTTGGTGCTAAAATAAGTGAGAAAATGTTGTATTTGTTCAGTTTACTCCCTTTTATCTGGAGCCCTGTTAGTATATGTGATATTTACAGCTGTACAGAATGCAATGTAAGCCTGAGGTTTACAATGAAATTTGCGTTTATGAGGCTTTTCTTTCATTTGATTTGTTTTGACTGTTGTGACATGGTAAATAGCCAATCATAGTTGAAAGATGACATGAAATTTAAAGGAAAACTAATACAAAAACATGTGTCAAAGATTTTAATGTGCTGATATGCATGCAGCGATCTGATTGTATTTATTTGTTTATTGACATTAAGATCAATACTAGCAAAACATACAAGTTAAGGTGCATTCTGCTTTACTTTCAGCCTGATTTAATATATAATCTGCTAGAATATAGAAAATATTTCCTATGATTTTTATTTGGGACAGTATAAATTGGAACTATTTCCTTTAGTAGAGAAAATAATTAAAGATGTAAAAAGGAATATGTATGGGGTAAGTGGCTAAAGCATCCATTAAATGTCACATATCTAAACACTACAGCACTAGTAATAATATAATGCATGTAAATAAATTCTATTTCTGTATTAAACCCTATGATGTCACTACTCATTAGAATTGTCTTGAAAAGACGATTCTAATGAGTAGTAACACCATATGATTTGGTGCTGAAACGAGCAAAAAAATGACGGATTTGTTCAGTTTACATGCTCTTATCTGCAGCCGTGTGTTTTTCTAGTCGTATGATCCTGAGACAGTGGCTGGTGCGTATGGTGTTTCATTTCCACGAGGGTTTGACTATGGACCAGAGGATGGAGAAGGGGATGCTGTCTTGTCTCCTCCAGAACACAAACCAAGAATACTGTTGATGGGATTGAGAAGGTAAATAAGATACATAGTGAATCTAACACCATCGTTAGTGTCAGATAAGGATATCCCACCCGAGGTTTGAAGATATTTTAGGAACACGAGGCTCCACCGAGTGTTCTTAAAATATCTTCATACCGAGGGTGGGATATCCATCTGACACTCAACTGTGGTGTTAGATTTATTTTCTCACCTCGTCAATCCTAAAAACGTGTTTCTAGCGAGAGTTTGGCTGTAATGTCAAGGAGGATATATAAATGCGCTAATGCATGCATGACGACGTCATGACAATGGCAATAACAAAATAGTTTGGCTTGTCTGACCGGACAGATAAGGTTATCTCACACCCCCTAGATTTCGGGATACCTCTGTCCGAGAGGTGAGAAAGTACAAGCCCTTTATTACCACCACTAAAAAGATGTCCAGTTGATTGTATATAAGGCAGGAAACAGCTTAAAGCAAGATGAACATAAAACAGAAAGCTCCTAAAGGAGTTTTCTGTTTTAGGTTCACCTAGCTTTAAGCAACCACCTACCTAAAAACCTGACAATTGGCACAATTTAGTGGTTGTATTAGACTATTAGTCTACTAGAGAGGTTTTACTGTTTACACAATTTCTGGACATTTCACCATGTGAACCATCAGTTAGCTATCCAGGCATAGTACTGAAAAGTTTGCATTCAGTTTAAATAGCAGTATAATTATTTCTTTGTTCAGCAGTTATTTCAGTAAAGAGGCTTTGAGGTCTGTGTAGACAAGTTACTGCCTCACCCTTATGAGTTCTCTAG
The DNA here is from genome assembly GCA_922989275.2 of Gari tellinella. Lineage (NCBI taxonomy): Eukaryota > Metazoa > Mollusca > Bivalvia > Cardiida > Psammobiidae > Gari > Gari tellinella. The sequence continues at coordinate 35,132,096 of OV277872.1, forward strand.
ATTATTTTTATGCCCCTGCATGATTAAATCTGGGCACGGAATTATACAAAACGACATAGCATCTAGGCGAAGTTTAATAGGCGAGTATCTGAGCTCTCGCAGCGGTTGAATTTTACGAGATTATGTGTCACGTGACAACATCCTCACTTTTTGCCTCTTTGTCCGCCATTTCTGGCGTCAAATTTACCGACTCGAATGTTTTTATGGAAATTTTATAGGATTTAAACGACTTGGTGAACATTCCTATCAATTCACGGGAATATAAACCCGTGAACAATGCTTCGAAAACACACATTTATCATATTGACTACCGATAGACAGTCTCTTATCAAGTCTCGCGAGTCTCGTATGCGCCGCACGAGATTTACGATATAGCGCGAGGGTTCGATTCTGTCAGTGTATAATTCTGTGGTCTTGGCATATTGGTTTGATTGTGTCTGTCTGTATGCAACTTTAATCTGGGGCATAACTTTAAATCTACATATGCTAGAGACTTCATGTGTACTCAACTTAAGAAACATTAGAGCTCATTACAACATGGGTGCCGTATGTTTGACAAAGGTCAAGGTCATTTAGAGGTCAAATAGGCTGATTTTAGCCTTGGCAACTTTAACTTTGGAACCAAATGATTGTAATAGAGACTTCATATTTGGTGTTTGTACTCAACTTAAGAAGCTTGTGAGATTAGTACAAGTTGGGTCATGTCAGACAAAGGTCAGGGTCATTTAGAGGGCATGGTCACATCAGGGGGCACAGTGCTTCACAAACACATCTTACTTTTCATGCATTCAGTTGCCTCTTTATGTAAGACTGCCAATACTTTTTAACCCATTACCCCATAGCCGGTCTCTAGTTTTGAATACTGGTGACCACTTAAAGCAGGTTGAAAGTAAAGCAGAATGTGCCTTAAGGCACATTCTGCTTTACTTTCAGCCTGCTTTAAGCCATAATGTGCTATGAGATAGAAAATATTTTTTATGGTGCATATTCATGACTGTATAAAGTTGAACAATTTTCTTCAGTGGAGGAATAAATCAATGTTGTAAAAAGGCATATTTATAGGGTGGGTTATGGGTTAAGCAACTGTCTAAGGCAAATTCTATTCTACTGTTTGTGATGATGAAATAAGCATGTAGTATGATGTATTTAATTGTGTATGGTGTGCTTTTCATTTGTTTACAGGAGTGGAAAATCATCTATTCAGAAAGTTGTGTTTCACAAAGTATCACCAAATGAGACACTTTTCCTTGAAAGTACAAGCAAAATAGTGAAAGAAGGTAGAAATATATATTTTTTCTATCAACCCATTCACTGCCAACGCTGACAGCTCTGACATTTTCAAACAGTTTGGATCCTGACCATCTGATCAGAATCCAAACTGTTTGACACTCATAACAAGTTCCAAAAAGTCCAAAAAGCATAAAATTTCAAATTTCAAAAGCAGCCAATAAAATGGCAGCGACTGTGTTAGACGGGTTGTGAAAGGGTTTATCAATTTTGTATGAAACTTAACTCTTTTTGTGTTGAATATTCATCATAAAACTTTGCCCTCTAAGAACATCTAACAATAAAATATGGAAATTTTTCACTCAGAAAGAGTACAGACCCATGCAAGACAGATCCTATATATGAAAAGTTGAAAACAGTGCACTGAGTGCAGACCTTGATCAGACAGTTTCTGAGTTCGCCTCTCAAAAAAAAAACCTCACGATTTAATGAATTGTAAAGCAGTTACATCTGTTTAAATTTATCTAGTATGAAAATTGAAAAATAATTGAGTGTTGAATTTTGGCCATTTGTAACAGGTGCCCAAAATAGGCTAATTATTAACCACGGCCAATTATTCGCAAAGTACGGTATTTATTTTATTTTCTATCCATGTTTCCCTTACAGACGTTACAAACTGTTCCTTTGTTGTATTCCAAATCTGGGACTTGCCTGGTCATCTGGATTACTTTGATTCAACGTTTGACTCGGAGAACATATTTGGTGGCTGTGGAGCTCTTATCTTTGTCATTGATGCTCAGGTAAGAGAGAGAGACACAGACAAACACAATAAAATATGGCTCAGGGCTCCAGATAAGAGGGAGTAAACTTAACAAAACCAACATTTTTTCACTCTGTCTCATTTCAGCACAAAATCCTATAGTGTTACTACTCATTAGAATTGTCTCGAGACAATTCTAATGAGTTGCGACACCATAGGGTTTAATGCAGAAAATAAGATTTTAGTTTTTGAAATACCCCCCTTATCAGGAACTTTGTAATGCAAAAAGTAAGATTTTAGTTTTTGAAATACCCGGCTTATCAGGAACTTTGTATGGATAGTATTTAACCTGCCTCCTGCCAATAGCATAAACTGATGGCTTATGAAAACAGTGTAGACCCACATCAGACAGCTCCTAAATAAGTGAAAAATGTGTGATTTGTTCAGTTTACTCACTATTATTTGGAGCCCTAGTTCAAATGATAGATGCTCACTGTTAGCAGAGTTTCATATATATGAATGTTTGGCAAATGTTTTACTTTCACCTTACTTTAAGCTGTCACTTGTCATTCATACAATCAAATAGCCTTCTTTTTGTGTTAGTTATAAAGAGGTTTTTACTGTATATATTTCAGGATGATTACATGGATGCCCTAGCCAAACTGCATGTGACTGTAGCGCGGGCTTACAAGATAAATCCCAAAATAAGGTTTGAAGTGTTCATACATAAAGTGGATGGTCTCTCAGATGACCATAAGATAGAGACTCAACGTGACATCCACCAGAGAGCTACAGATGATCTCGTTGATGCAGGATTAGAGAATCTACATTTAAGGTATATTGCACATGCTGTTTCTCTAACCTTCACCTTGCAACCATTCAGGGCAGGGCTCCAAATAAGAGAGAGACAACTGAACAAATCCAACATTTTCTTGCTTTTTTCAGCACCAAATCCTATGGTGTGACTACTCATTAGAATCGTTTCGAAGAAACGATTCTAATGAGTAGTGACACCATAGGGTTTAATGCAGAAATAAAGATTTTAGTTTTTAGCTCACCTGAGCCTTCGGCTCAGGATGAGCTATTGTGATACCATTCCGTCCGTCGTCCGTCGTCCGTCGTCCGTCCACACTTTCAAACAACATCTCCTCAGAAACCACTGACCCGATTTCAACCAAACTTTGTCAGAAGCATCAGTAACAAGGGGGAGCGAAATGTTGTTAAAAGATTTTGGCTAGAGTTATTCCCCTTGCTTTGGGACCAGATTTTCTAACATGACCGTATAGACAACTTTTAATGCATAAGAAAATCTTTAAAAATCTTCTTCTCAGAAACCAAAAGGCACAGACCTTTGATATTTGGTTTGTATCATGACCTAATGATATTCTACCAAGATTGTTCAAATTTTGACCCTGGGGCCAAAAATGGCCCCGCCCCAGGGCTTATCAGTTTTTCTTAGGAAAACCTTTGAAAATCTTCTTCTCTGAAACTGTATGGCCTAGATCATTAATATTTGACATGTAGCTTTGCCTTATGATCCTCTACCTAGATTGTTCAAATTATGACCCCCGGGTCAAAATTGGCCCCGCCCCCGGGCTTATCAGTTTTACATAGAGTTATATAGGAAAACCTTTAAAAATCTTCTTCTCTGAAACTGTGAGGCCTAGATCTTTAAAATTTGACATATAGCTTTGCCTAATGGCCCTCTACCAAGATTGTTCAAATTATGACCCCTTGGCCAAAAATGGCCCCGCCCTTGGGCTTATCAGTTTTTCTTCAGAAAACCTTTAAAATTCTTCTTCTCTGAAACTGTATGGCCCAGATCATTTATATTTGAAATATAGCTTTGCCTTATAGTCCTCTTCCATGATTGTTCAAATTATGACCCCCGGGTCAAAATTGGCCCCGCCCAGGGGCTTATCAGTTTTACATAGAGTTATATAGGAAAATCTTTAAAAATCTTCTTATCTGAAACTGTAAGGCCCAGATCTTTCAAATTTGACATGTAGCTTTGCCTTATGGTCTTCTACCAAGACTGTTCAGCTTATGACCCCTGGGCCAAAAATGGCCCCGCCCTTGGGCTTATCAGTTTTTCATAGGAAAATCTTTAAAAATCTTCTTCTCTGAAACTGTAAGGCCCAGATCATTTATATTTGAAATGTAGCTTTGCCTTATAGTCCTCTACCAAGTTTGTTCAAATTATGACCCCCGGGTCAAAATTGGCCTCGCCCCGGTGCTTATCAGTTTTACATAGACTTATATAGGAAAACCTTTAAATTTCTTCTTCTCTGAAACTGTAAGGCCCAGTTCTTTAATATTTGTCACATAGCTTTGCCTTGTGATCCTCTACCAAGATTGTTCAAATAATGACCCCCGTGCCAAAAATGGCCCCACCCTCGACTTATTAGTTTTTCATAGGAAAACCTTTAAAAAAACTTCTTCTCTGAAACTGTAAGGCCCAGATCATTTATATTTGACCTGTAACTTTGCATTATGGTCCTCTACCAAGATTGTTAAAATTATGACCCTTTGATCAAATTTGGTCCTGCCCCAAGGCTTATCAGTTTTATATAGACTTATATAGGAAAAACCTTTAAAACTCTTTTTATAGCTATATATATCACGATATTGTTTTGCCCAGTCAGCTTAGGTGCAATGTTCTCAGGTGAGCGACTTGTGGGCCATGGCCCTCTTGTTGAAATACTCACCACATTTGCAGCCCTGTAGGGAAACTACATTTAAGTTACGCAGTGAAATCAGTCAAATGAGCTTAACAACTATTAACAAAGATCGGTATCTAAACAAAAGACAGTAGTAATGAATATCTTTTGCACTGCATTAAACCTCTATCCCATAGCCTGTTTCTAGTTTTGAAGACAGGTGACATTAACCCTTCGAACCCTAGTCATGCATATATGCATGCTCTGCAAACAGTGTACCTGTGAAGAGTACACTTGTCCTATGCAAAAAGTGAAGAACCAGATCAGAGTTTTCACTGTTTGTAATACATGGAAAAAAATCACTAATGGTAAAAAATGGACTGGTTTAATTAGAAACTGTGATTGTCCATTTGACATTTCAGGGAAGAAGGAGTTCAAGCAGATTGAAAGTAAAGCAGACTGTTCCTTGAGGCACATTCAGTGATTCTGCTTTACTTTCTGTCTGCTTTAAGCTATCATCTGCTAGGATATAGAAGATATTTCTGATAGCAAATATTCATTACTATATGATTTAATATTGTTTGTTTTCATTACATTTAGTTATATTAGCTGTGATTGGCTGTAATTTTTGTTTCATTACTCCATGAAAAAAATAAAATTCAGGCATGCCTGTTTAGGACTACTTTCTCTTAGTCCAACTGCTCTCCACAAGCGCTGCGTTGACGTAACTACAAAACAATGTCGCGTTTTGGGTGGAAAATATATATGGTGGAGGGACTACAACCTACGTTTTAAAAGCGTTAAAAATGAACATTCACGTCAGATTCTCTATTTAACTACTTTCTTAAATTCAGTAGTGATATTAAATTATAAGGAATAATTCCGAATATTTATTGTATTCATGGAGGTATGAAAAAAAAACCTGGTCACACTTTTGTATGAAACCGCTTCGTGGTTTTATACAGTGTGACCAGGGCTTTTTTCCATACCTCCATGAATACAATAAATATTCGAATTATTCCTTACATAAAGTGGATTTTGCTATGTGGAAAAAACAAATTTAAGATGTGTCTGGGTAATGGCCATGGGTTAAGTAGTGAACTGTCTCAATATCTTTCCTCTACAATGTTCATGACTTTGTTTATTTCAGTTTTTACCTAACTAGTATATATGACCACTCCATATTTGAAGCGTTCAGTAAAGTTGTACAGAAGTTAATACCACAGCTACCCACACTTGAGAATCTGCTAGATATATTTATTTCAGTAAGTATAACTCACTCCATGTATTATAAAACTTAATACATCTGAGGCCTGTTTAATAAAACCTCGTCCAACAAATGTTGTTGTAAGTCAGATTATAAAAGTCTCATTTTTTTGCCATCAAATCCTTTCTTGTGACATCTCTTTGGAATCGTCTTATAAAGACGATTCTAAAGAGATGTCACAAGACAGGATTAGATAGAGATAGATTTTAAAGTTTTGACTTACGACAATTTTTGTCGTACAAAGTTTTATGAAACGGGCCTCAGTATTGTATAGACTTTTCAATAGAATCAGCTCTTTGACTAAAATCAGGAATCCAGATAAGAGGGAGTAAACTGAATAAATCCAACATTTTTCCACTCATTTAAGCATCGAATCCTATGGTGTTACTACTCATTGGAATCGTCTCGAAGAGACAATTCTAAAGAGTAGTTACACCATAGGGTTTAATGCAGAAATAAAGATGTTAGGTTTTGAAAAACTCCCCTTATCTGGAGCCCTGTAAAATTGGATATGGTGTCAGAAAAGGGACCAAATTGATTGACATACAGTAAAGCCTCTCTATTACGACCACTATAAAAGAAGGCCAATTGATTGTATAAAAGTCTAAGTGACAGCTTAATTAAAGCAAAGTGACAGTAAAATACAAAGCTCCTAAAGGAGCTTTCTGTTTTACTGTCACCTTGCTTTAAGCAGTCACCTGTCTTATGCACCCAATATTTTACACAATTTAGTGGTCGTAATTGAGAGATTTTACTGTATTTTATCAAGTTTCTTTCTTAAAAAGTAACAAACATGAATTGAGCAGAAAAGAGACCAAAAAATGGTTTGAGGGAGAATATATTTACTCTTTTAACACTAAGTATGACTTGTAGGTTATAAGGTTTCCTTGTGGATCTTTGAAATTCCCAAAACATGAACCAGTCTACTTGGAATTCCGGGCAGTTTAATAAATACTGGTCTAAATTAGAAAACAGTGTAGACCCAGATCAGAGGGCTCCTATAAGAACCCTCTGGTCTGGGTCTACACTGTTTGCAAATGTAATGAACCTATTTAAATAGGTCCATGGTGTTGAAAGAGTTAGACTGGGTAAGAGTTAATCCTTTTCCATTTTGATCATCTCTTAATCTCAGGGCTCCAGATAAGGGGAGTATTTCAAAATCTAAAATCTTTATTTCTGCCTTAAACCCTATGGTGTTACTACTCTTCGAGACAATTCTAATGAGTAGTTACACCATAAGATTTGGTGTTGAAATAAGCGAGAAAATGTTGGATTTGTACAGTTCACTCCCTCTAAACACCATAGGGCTTACTCCCTCATAATCCATTACCCCATAGCCTGTTTCTAGATTTGAAAAAAGGTGACCACATGAAGCAGGTTGAAAGTAAAGTAGGTGCATTCTGCTTTACTTTCAGCCTGCTTAAAGCTACTATCTGCTAGAATATAGAAAACATTTCTTCTGATACATTTTCATAACTGTATAAATTTGAATTATTTTCATCAGTGAAGGAATAAACTAAAGGCGTTAAATGTCGTATTTATGGGGTAATGGGCTATATGGAGCCCTGTCTAATGATTTATTTGAGTTTATGTCTATATTGCAGAATTCAGGAATTGAGAAAGCGTTTTTATTTGACGTAGTGAGTAAAATCTACATTGCCACAGACAGTTCACCAGTAGATATGCAGTCATATGAGTTATGCTGTGATATGATAGATGTCGTCATTGACGTCTCCTGTATATATGGGTAAGCACAGATCTAGATAGGTTATATTAACTCATTGAACCCTAGCGCTGAGTATACTCATCCTTTACAAAGCGTACCTTTGAAGAGCACACTTGGCGTATGCAAACATTGTAGACTTAGATCAGAAGGCTCCCTTAGGGTCTGCACTGTTTGTCATTTTGCAATAAATTATAGCATACAACCCTTAACCCATTACCCCATAAATACGCCTTTTTACGCAAATTATTTATTCCTCCACTAAAGAAAATAATTCTAATTTATACAGTCATGAATATGTATTATAAGAAATATTCTCATATCCTAGCAGATAATAGCTTAAAGCAGGTTGAAAGTAAAGCAGAATGTGCCATAAGGCACATTCTGCTTTACTTTCAGTCTGCTTTAAGTGATCACATTTTTTCAAAACTAGAAATAAGCTATGGTGTAATGGGTTAATAGTTTGAAACGGACTAGATTTTATGAGAAACTGAAATTATCAGTTTGAAGTTCCTGGACAAATTGAGTTAAATAATTAACTTATTTCTGCATGTCTGTACCAAATCCTATGTTGTGACTACTCGTTAGTATCATCTCTTTGAGATGATTCTAATATGTAGTCACTTCATAGGGTTTAGTGCAGATATACTCAATTTGACTCAAAGATTACTCTGCAGATTACAACTTATGCTTAGCTCACATGTTCTATGGCGGCCTCTAAGCCTATTATTTCTGCAGAAAGTAGTAATTTCCTGGCCACCATAGCATTTCTGCAGCGGCTGCAATTTCTAATAAAACCCACCATGGCTGTGGAAGTCCAACTGGATGCACATTGTTTGAGAAATATTAACCCTTAGCCTGCCAGTCACGACTATAGTTCCATATGCAAACAGCTTGGATCCGGATGAGACGCCGAGTAACTCGGCGTCTCATCCGGATCCAAGCTGTTTGACACTCGGACAACATTTTCAGCAATTGTGAGCAACTTTGAAGCACTTTGAAACTTGAAGCAGACGAGAAATATAGCAGACAACAATTTATTTGGCGGGCTATGGGTTAACATATGTACAATTACACAATACAGTGCTCCCTGCTCCTTACAAAGACTACCTCCCTAAAACAATGCTTGCTGCTTTCCCCAAACTAGGCAAATATGACTAATGCTTTAATACTGCTGCAATATTGTCTGAGTAAAATTGTTGTCTGCTGTTTTTCTCATAGTTACCGGTACATAATATAAGACATTTTGACATAGAAATATAATGACGAGTGTCACAGCCTGAATGCAGATCAGACACCACTAGGACTGCAACGGTTCAGGTACTTCACGGTTCGGTTCGGGTTCGAGTAGACCTTTTCGGTTATTTCGGTTCGGGTATTAGGATAAGAACTTGATAAAATCAACCAGAAAAAAAATCTCATTTACTGGCACATGTCTACGCAGACAATAGATCTAAACACTTTTTCGAAAACGCTATCACTGTCATCTATAATTTTATCATATGTACGAGAAAGATGTGCATTTCTTTCTACCATTTTAGGACAGATTGTAGCGAATTTAAGGCGTGGTTCGTCCCAACCTGTTTTTCATTGAAGTTTCGTAACTAAGCTTTGTCATTCTGGCTGGTCTTCCTTAAATGCCTCATCAGCCTTCTATTTATAAGCGCTAAAAGAACTACCTAGCTCCAATTATATTATTATTTTACTGAAAAAGTCATTAATATTTCAGTTTAATTATTTACATCGCCATTCGCAATTTGCGGTTGCTAAGTAATAGACTGGTTACCCTTTTTCTGATGCTGATTCGACTTTGGTACCTTTGAAGCTGGGCTATCAATCGTGCGCATGCGTTAAGTGCTGGATTTCCCGGAATTATAAATAGCCGATATGAAAAGAATGAGACGGACGAGAAGCGAGCTATTTAAATTACTGCAAGAAGAAAAGGTTAGAACTGTGATTTAACCTTACATTTTGGAACGTCTGACCATCAAAAATATACACGCAGACTGCACGCTGATTGGTAAATTAGCGGTCTAGTGTAATTTACCATACATCGGCGCACCGAACCGAAAATTTGCGGTGCCAACTCGAACCGAGACAAACGAACCGAAAATAACCGAAATTCGGTGAACCGTTGCAGTCCTAGACACCACGTTGCTCGGCGTCTGATCTGGATTCAAGCTGATTGCAAATGAAAGTCAAATCTAAATTTTCCCTCCCTATAACACTACCCTCCAAATAAGGCACACAAGCTTTTTCTCCCATTGGGTGTCGTTGTAGAGAGGGGGCACTGTAGTTAAAGAACCTATTTAGTCCCAGCGACCATAGAACTTCTCTGCGTTGTCTTATTCTACAGCCACAGTAGAAAGGTAAAAATGTTAATATTCTGGGGCCTGTATAATCTTTGGATATGCCATGTGGCTGCTCCAGGTTTTGTACAGCTGCCACAAGAATCTCCTGATTTCACAATTTTGCTGCTGTAGAGCAAATGTGAGTGCACTATCAACATTTGACACTCTTAAACCTTTCCCCAATACAAGCGCCTTTTAGCGGATATAATTTATTCTCTCTCTGAAGAAAATAGTTCCAATTTAATCAGAAGCTTAAAGCAGGCTGAAAGTAAAGCAGAATGTGCCTTAAGGCGCATTCTGCTTTTCTTTCAACCTGCTTTAAGTGAACACCTATCTTCAAAACTAGAAACAGGCTATGGGGTAATGGGTTAAATAGACTGATAATATTTTATAAAAGCAAAGGCAAGTCAACTCAATATGTGAATGGCAAATTGACTCAAAGAATTTTGCTGCAAATGACACATTTCATTGACAAAAAAATGATACAGTGAAATCCAACATAAATTTCTGGTTCAGTGGGGTTTCCAGTTCAGGGGTGTTTTAACCCTTTACCCCATAGCATGTTTCTAGTATGGAAGATAACTGACCACTTAAAGCAGGTTGAAAGTAAAGCAGAATATGCCTTAAGCTGTCATCTACTAGAATATAGAAATTATTTAAGATGAAATGTATTTATTAACATATTTTCTTCAGTTTAGGAATAGGGGGCCTCCGTGGCCTAGTGGTATAGTCACTGTGACTTACATCACTAAGCTCCTCACTGCTGTGAGTTCGAATCCCAGCAGGGTCGTTCGGATTTTTTATGTGGGGAAGCCTTCCAGCAGGCTTGCGGAAGGTCGGTGGTTCTACCCAGTTGCCGATTTGTGCCTGAAACAGTGCATAAAGGACTTCTGGGGTCTTCCTCCACCTATAATTAGCTGGACGTCGCAATATGACTGAAATACTGTTGAAAGCGACGTAAAATCAAAACAAATCAAATCAAATTAAATCAGTTTAGGAATAGATCAAAGGCGCAAAATGCTTATTTATGGTGTAATGTGTTAGAATAAAGAAAGGTTGGAAACAGACCAAGGTTTTGTCCGGAGAGAATTCCTATATTTAGAGGCTCCGGTTTGGAGGGGTTCCACTGTATTGCTTTGAAGGTTTTAACTTACTGTAGCAGATTGTGTTGATTTAAGTGATGATGATGTCATGGAAGAGCTACACTGGAAACACAAGTGTGACAAGGAGCCAGAGGAAGAGCCTCAGTTTTGCTTTTCCCCACCCCCTGGGGCAACGTATAGGTGATATTAGGCATACCCATTATACACAGACTGTGCTCCAGATAAGGGGGAATTAACTAAAACATTTTCTTTCCTTTTTAAACCCTTTCACTGCCATTGTGATGGAAATACCCATCTAGCACAGTCTTTGTAAATTTATCATCTGCTTATATTTGTGGCCTGCTTTTACATGTACAGTAAAACCTCTCCATTACGACCACTAAATTATGTTAATTATTAGGGTGTTTACGGTAGGTGACCGCTTAAAGCAAGGTGACAGTGAAACAGAAAGCTCCTTTAGGAGCTTTCTGTTTCACTGTCACCTTGCTTTAGGCTGTCACCTCTCTATTATACAATCAATTAGCCTTCGTTTTAGTGGTCGTAATAGCGAGGTTTTACTGTATTTAAACAATTTGGAATTTTGTATGTTTTTGACTTAAAAAACATTGGTTTGTGTTTCAAACATGTATGTATCCTGATCAGATGCAGCATTTCACTGTGTCTAATCTGAATCCAAACTGTTTGCCTATGTTAGTGGTAAAGAGCCTGGCAGCAAATGGGTTAAAAAAGGGTCACCTTTATTTGTTAAAAACCCTATGTTTTGGCTACTCATTAGAGTCACCATTTTGAGAATGAGACAATTCTGTTAAGTAGGCACAACATAGAGTTTGAAAGAGCTAAAATGATATTACAGTACAATTAAACCTGTGGACAGCCAAATAGAGATCAGTATGTACTTGTATATAAAGTTGAAAGTTTAGTTGATGACAGTAGTAATGCAGAAAGCTCTTGTAAGAACTTTGTGCATCATTTTCATCTTGCATTAGTGTTCTACCCCATAGCCAGTTTCTAGTTTTGAAGACATTAGAGCATGTTGAAAGTATTACAGAATACAACTTACTTACTTACTTTCAGCCTGCTTTAAGCTACAATCTGCTATGATATAGAAAAAAGAATCTAATGGTGCATATTCAATACTGTATAAAATGGTTCTATTTTCTCCAGCGATGGAACAAATGAAAGGCATAAAAACACAATTTATGGAGCAATGGGTTAAACATTGCCTTTTTACGCCTTTAACCCTTTCCCCAATAGAAGCGCCTTTTAGCGGATATGATTTATTCATCCGCTGAAGAAAATAGTTCCAATTTAATCAGTAATGAATATGTATTATAGGGAATATTTCCTATATTATAGCACATGATAGCTTAAAGCAGGCTGAAAGTAAAGCAGAATGCGCCATAAGGTGCATTCTGCTTTACTTTCAACCTGCTTTAAGTAGTCACCTATCTTAAGTACTATAAATAGGCTATCAGGTAAAGGGTTAATAATTTCCACTAATGAAAAATTAGTTCCAATTTATAGAGTCCTGAATATGTATCAAAAGAAATATTTTCTATATTCTACCAGATAGCAGCTTAAAGCTGGCTGAAAGTAAAGCAGAATGTGCCTAAGGGCGCATTCTGCTTTCCTTTCAACCTGCTTTAAGAGATCACCTATCTTTAATACTAGAAATAGGCTATGGGGTAAAGGGTTAATCTGTCGTCAGAGATGGGTATGAATCTCTACTGCGTTGGCAATGTACACAGGTTTTGCTTTATTTGACATTCAGTGGAAACTCGATAATTTTAACTTGTGTAAGTCAAACTTACCTGCGTTTCAAAGTTAAGCTAAGCCATGTTTCTAACTTTGAAATACGGCTCAGTTCAAATTCGGCCAGATCAAGTTATTGAAAGTTAATGTACAGTAAAACCTCTATATTACGGCCATTTATTTTTGTGAATTATTAGGTTTATAAGACAGGTGACTGCTTAAAGCAAGGTGACAGTTAAACAGAAAGCTCCTTCAGGAGCTTTCTGTTTTACTGTTACCTTGCTTTAAGCTGTCACCTGTCTTTAATGCAGTCAATACGCTTCTTTTTAGTGGTCGTTATAGAGAGGTTTTACTGTATGAAATATGGATAAGCTTGACTGAAGCAAGTTGAAGTATCGAGTTCTACTTTACTTATCTGGAGTTCTGCACAGAGATCTGGCATGACGACTCTTGACTATATTCTATAACCTTAATATTCCATTTTATTTATGCTTTTCGGTGGATTACCACGATATAGCAGTGGATGATCACTTGGTAATCCACTGCAGTGGATTATCACCAATCGCTTTTATTATGAATTTTCCCCGTAGGGCTCCCCAAGAATCGTAGTCAATCGTGTCTTATCGTTAAATTCCGGCAGTCCGATTTGTCGCGAACTACTCACCGGAAAAGCACGAATCCAAACTCGGGAGCAACGAAGTCATTCGGATGACGTCATTATACCGCCAACTGTCACGCGCATGTGTTCGACATAAAACGTGGGGCTCAACACGGGATAAATAATGTACGTTCGCTTTCAATTTTTAAACAATTTCGTTTAAAAAGTGGCTTAAAAGCATAAATAAATAGAATAACTGTTTTTTTTCAGTGTAAGATCGAATTTAATCCATTTCGTGAACATCAGACTGTTATATTTTCACTCGTGGCTTCGCCACTCGTGAAAATATAACGTCTGATGTTCACTCAATGGATTAAATTTCGATCTTACACTGAAAAAAACAGTTATCCTCTATATATTTTATAGTGAAAACAGAATACCAAATACATGTACCATGTCATGGAACGTTTCGATTAGCTGATTCACTACTGCATCTACAGCAATACTTATGGAGATACTGTTTGAATTCTTGTTAAATGTTAGGCTACTAGTCAGATAGCAGTTATGAATGATTAGTTCAGAAATCTGAAGAATAAGTACCTTGTTTAATGTCTGTAAACCATTGTAGTTATCTGTCCAGCTCAGTAACTATCTGTTTACTTACCGTCATATTTGTTTTCCTTCCATGACAACTGTCTATCTACTCATGTTAGCTGTCCCTCTTCCTGTAGTATCTATCTGTCTATGTTAGTTACTATCTATCTACCCTTGGTTTCTATGTGTCTACCTTGGCAACTGTGTGTCTACCCATGGCAACTGTCTGTCTACCCATGGTAACTGTCTAACGTTGTATCTGTCTGTCTACCTTGGCAACTGTTTATCCATGATTACTGTATGTCTGCCCTTGTTATCTATGTGTCAAACTTGGCAATTGTCTGGCTATCAATGGTAAGTGTCTGTCTACTTGTTGTATCTACCTGTCTACCTTGCCAATTGTGTTTCCACCTTGTCTCTCTACCTTGGCAATTTTCTGTCTACCATGGCAATTATGTCTACCTTGGTAGTTCTCATTATACCTTGTCAATTGTCTGTCTACTTTGGCAATTGCCTGTTTACCTTGGCAATTATGTCTACCTTGGCAGTTCTCATTATACCTTGTCAATTGTCTCTCTACCTTGGCAATTCTCTGTCTACCTTGGCAATTATGTCTACCTTGGTAGTTCTCATTATACCTTGTCAATTGTCTGTCTACCTTGTCAATTGCCTGTTTACCTTGGTAACTTTGTCTACCTTCAAGTCCTTGGTATCATATGTCTACCATGGTATCATATGTCTACCATGGTATCATCTGTCTGTCTCCCTGAAACTGTCAACCTGAGTGTCTGTCTGTCTACCATGGTAACCTTTTGTCTACCTTGGCAACTGTCAGTCTACCTTTGTAATTGTCTGTTTACCCATGGGATAGATCTACCTTAAAGCTTTCTAACTCGCTTTCTTCCATGAGGGGTGGGGGGGCATGGTCCAGTTGTAGCATACTCAACTGTGGTACCAGGGGTCATGAGTTGGATCCCTCGATGAGACTTTTTAAACAGAGGTCCAATGTATCAGTCAGGGCTCCAGATAAGAGGGAGTAAACTTCACAAATCCAACATTTTCTCACTTATTTTAGCATCAAATCCTATAGTGTTACTACTCATTAGAATCGTCTCTTCGAGACGATTCTAATGAGTAGTGACACCATAGGGTTTTAAGCAGAAATAAAGATTTTAGTTTTTGAAATACCCCCCTTATCTGGAGCCCTGTATCAGTGCTTTACACTGGGCATCCAAATGAACCAGAGAACTCTGTGGATAACAAGAGTAGGACATTTTGCCCACGTTTTCTGTATCCAATCCCCTCTCTGTGTGTCTGTAACTGTCTTTCTACCATGTTAACACTCTCTCTCTCTCTCTTACCTTGGTAACTGCCTGAATGTCTGTCTACCTTTGTAACTATATATCTACCTTTGTTACTGTCTAACTGGTGTCATATCTATCATAAGCTTCCTTGGTATTTATCTGTCTACTTGGTTTGGTGTCTGTCTACCTCGGTAAATGTCTATATAAGTTTGGTAACTGACTACGTACCTTAGTTTAGGTATGTCTGTCTTTCTTACCATCCTTTTCTTTTACCTTGGAACTTGTCTTTTTACCCAGGTGACTGTCTACCTGATCTAAAGTATGCCTACCTGAGTAACAGTTACTCGCTGTCTTACCTGGTATATGTCAGTATACTGGCAGATAAACTTTGATAACAGTATCCATCTAATTAACCCATTACCCCATAGCTTGTTTCTTGTTTGAAGACATGTGACAACCTAAAGCAGGCTGAGAGTAAAGCAGAATGTGCCCTCAGGCACATTCTGCTTAACTTTCAGCCTGCTTTAAGCTACCATCTGCTGGAACATAGAAAATATTTCTTATAATACATGTTCATTGCTGCATATATTGGAACTATTTTTCTTCAGTAGATGAATGAATTAAAGGCGTAAAAAGGGGTATTTATGGGTTAATGTGTTAAATGGATATTTGTTCACAGTATGAAGCTGTTCCAACTTCCTTGTTCAAGGATGCTGTGTGTCAATTTAGATATCAGTCTTTACCTGGAAGAGAGTTTGAATTAGACAGCAGGTTTAGAGAGGCTTATGCTAGGTTCACACCAACGGCGCTTTGATGGCGCTTTAAAGCGGCGTTCAAAGCGGCACCAAAGCGTAACAAAGCTTGATTAAAGCGTCAGGGTCGTAATAGATCGTGGGTAAGCTTGGAGTAAAGCGGGACATTCGGCAAGAGCGCCCAATTTTTTAAAACTGTTTAAAAATTTGGGGCGCTCTGTCACGAATTGATTAAAGCGCCTAGAGCGTATCAAAGCTTATCAAAGCTTAATAAAGCGTAATTAAGCTCAGCAATGCTTGACTCAAAGCGTAGGAAAGCTTAACAGAGCTTGGTTCAAAGCGGGGACCCCATTCTTCACGGTCTGTCACCACTTGACACGTTTCGTTAAGACGTCTCAAGATTTGTTACGATCTGGCATGAAGATCTGACACGAGGTTAGACGATTTCATCAAGATCCGACACGCTTTGTTACGATTTGTTACGTCTTCATAAAGGACTCTCACGTTTTCTCACGAATTGAGACGCTTCGATAAAAAATTGACACGTTTTGTTAGGCTTTGTTACGCTTGGCAAGTTTCTTCACGCTCTCTTACGCTCTTTCACGCTCTCAAGGACTAGGATGAAGATATACAACAAGAAAACAAACATCATGTCTTCTTCAGATAGATCATGCTCTGGAACTTCTGTATCTTGGTGTTCCGCCATCGTGTTCTGGAGTTAAAGATGCAATGATTTTGTGGAACTTCTGCATCTTTATATAGGCTCTGGATAAAAATCGGCATGAAATCGGCGATCTTGACATGTTCCAATGCGTAACAGAGCTACACAGAGCGTAACAATGCACAACAAAGCTTGATAATCGTATCAGAGCCTGATTTAAAGCGCCATCATCGCATCAAAGCGTAATAAAGTGTAATAAAGCTTATTAAAGCGCGATTTCAAGCGTAACAAAGCCTGATCAAAGAGGGACCAAAGCGCAAGGAACCGTAACACGTCGGGAAATAATTCGTACCAAAGCAGCAACCAATTCGTATCAGTGCGTATCAAAGCGTATCAGAGCGTAAGAGATCGTGATATTTTTGGAAAAGTTAACGAAAATGACGACGCTTTGCTCGCCGATTTAAATGCGACATTCGCCGTTGGTGTGAACCTAGCATTAGCAGCCATTCAACAGATAGTTAATTGTTAAACCCTTTCCTCCTTAGCCAAAGTCACCTATATTCAACTGTCTTTGCTGCAGGATACTGCTTAACCCTTTCCCCCATAGAAGCGCCTTTTAGCGCATTCAGTTTATTCTTGCCCTGAAGAAAATAGTTTCATAAATATGTATAATACAAAATATTTTCTATATTCTAGCAGATGATAGCTTAAAGCAGGCTGAAAGTAAAGCAGAATGCGCTTAAAGCGCATTCTGCTTTACTTTCAACCTGCTTTAAGTGGTCACCTATCTACAAAACTAGAAAAAGGCTATGGAGTAATGGGTTAAAGCAAGGTAAAAGTAAAGCAGAAAGCTCCTGAAAGGAGTTTTCTGCTATACTTTCATTTTGCTTGGAGCTGCCATCTTTAATCAAACAGCATCAATAAGTTGATTTATGACACATTATTGGAGGAAGGGGTAAATGCATCCTATGGTGTTTAATGGGTTAAGACAGGTGGTAGTTTAATGCAGAATAATTCAATAACTAGTGAGCAAGCAGAATAAACATTTTCTGACTTTAAAGCTTGTTCATTTTTCAGAGGCTTACTGTCTTAAGGAGATCTATCCTGTTTGTTATATAGCAATACATTGACAAAACAACCCTAAATAGTCAAAAATGGAAGTGAATTAATTGGGAACTGGAACTGCCCTTTTGAAGTGTTAGAGAGGAAAGAATTAAGTGACTTCCCATTGAACTGTTGTACTCCACCTGCATGTATATGGATCACTTGAAAACAATTTGCATTTGAGTCTAATATCAATGTGACACTTTTCATAGAAAAGAAGGAATTTATAAAGCATGATATTGGAATTTTAGTGAATATTCAGGTGGATAAATTGTGTTTTTGCAGTCAACCAACAATGAATACAGTGTGTTGTTCGGAGGGAGTTGTTATAGGGGGGGGGAATTGGCCTACATTTGCAAACAGCTTGAATCCAGAACAGATGCCGCATAACATGGCGTCTGATCTGGATTCAAGCTGTTTGCCACTCTTCATTCTACTTTATTCTGTCAAAATGTCCAATAAGGTATGTGACTTTGAGAAAAACAGCAGACGACAATTTTAAGCAGACGATATTGCAATTTGCAGCCGTGAAAATTTGTGACATAATTGTCTTGTTTAAGGAAGAGCGACAATTGTTGTTGTAAGGATGGAATGGTTGTTCAGAGGGTCATTGTGGTTGTTGTACTGTATATGCAGGGCTCCAGATAAGGGGGGTATTTCAAAAACTAAATTCTTTATTTCTGATTTAAACCCTATGGTGTCACTACTCATTAGAATCGTCTCGAAGAGACGATTCTAATGAGTAGTAACACCATAGGATTTGATGCTAAAATAACTGAGACAAGGTTGGATTTGTGCAGTTAACTCCCTCTTATCTGGAGCCCTGTATATGTAAAGTTGTATTATTTTGTCTGTTTCAGTGAGGACAGTGATATGAACTTCTCTCCTGACAGGTTAGTTTTAATTCTTTCTGGACTTCAGATAAGAGTGAGACAACTAAACGGGGCCACTTACATCAATAAGCTTCTCACCACTGTTGGTTCAAATCCCAGTCTGGGCATTCAGAATTTTCATGTGGGGAAGCCTTCCAGCTGGCTTGCGGAAGTTTGGTGGTTCTACCCAGTAGACATATGCATAAAACCATGCATAAAGGGCTTCTGGGGTCTTCATCCACCTGTAATTAGCTGGATGTCGCGATATGACTGAAATACTAATAAAAATGACGTAAAAACATAAATCCAAAAGAGAATACTTAAACTTTCCAACATTTTCACCTTAATGTCTCTTTCAAGCTTTACCTTGTGATTTCTCTTTAAAGAATAGGTAAGCCACATTTTACTTTGAAATGTAGCTTAGTTAAACTAAAGTAATCAGTAAATAAAGTTATAAATATTCAAGTTAAGAATTATGTTTGATGTAAACAACTTTCAATAACAGATAATGAGACCAAATCACAAATTGAAAGTTTTAATGTTCTAATCCTGTCCTATTCCTATTCACTTCAGGTTAAAAGATGAGAGTGCATTTAACACAGATAGCTCAGCGGTGATACGGCTAAACAATGGCACAGTCATGTACCTCAGAGAGGTCACAAAGTTCCTAGCCCTTGTGTGTATTCTCAGAGAGGACAGCTTCGACAGACAAGGTGAGCTTCTATGCCGTTTCTTTAACCCTTTACCCCATAGTCTGTTCTTTGGTTTAAAGAAAGATGATCACTTAAAGCAGGTTGAAAGTAAAACAGAATGTGCCTTAAGGCACATTCTGCTTTACTTTCAGCCTGCTTTAAGGTGAGCTATTGTGATCGCCCTGTGTCCGTCGTCGTCCATCGTGTGACGTCAACTTTTTCTTTAAAGATCTTCTTCTTGGAAACTACTGGGTCAATTTCATTAAAACTTCATAGGATTGTTCCTTGTAGGGTACTCTCTCAGATTTTTTCAAATATAGGTCATCCAATTGAAATTGTGGTTGCCATGGCAACCAATTGAAAAAAACTTTAAAAATCTTCTTGTCAGAAACTACTGGTCTGAATTGAAAATAATTTTACCCAAATGTGCCATTGGTGACCCTCTATAAGATTTTTTAAAATAATGTTCCTATCTTAAAAAACATGGCCGCCAGTGGGTGGGGCAGATTTTCCTTATATGGCTATAAAGTGAAAACTTTAAAAATCTTCTTGTCTGAAACTGCTGATCCAATTTCAAAATAATTTCATACAAATGATACATGGGTGACCCTCTACCAGATTTCTTAAAATGATATTAATATCTTAAAAAACATGGCGGCCAGTGGGTGGGGCACGTTTTCCTTATGATACTGTATAGTAAGAACTTTGAAAAATTTCTTCTGTGAAACTGCTGGTCCAAATTGAAAACAATTGTAAACAAATGATCCATGGGTGACTCTCTACCAGATTTATTAAAATAATTTTGATATCTTAAAAAACATGGCCGCCAGTGGGTAGGGCATGTTTTCCTTATGATACTGTATAGCTAAAACTTTAAAGTCTTCTTCTGTGAAACTGCTGGTCAAAATTAAAAATAATTTTACACAAATGATCCATGGATGACCCTCTAATAGATTTCTTAAAATGATTTTGATATCTTAAAAAACATGGCCGCCAGTGGGTAGGGCAAGTTTTCCTTATATTTCTGTATAGACATTTTTCAAAAATCTTTTTCTCTGAAACTATTGGTCTGATTTAAGAATATTTTTAAAAAAGTAATGATGGGTGAACCTTTGCCAGTTTTCTTCAAAGAATCTTCCTAGTTCAAACAACATGGCTGTCTGTGGGTGGGGGTTAATTTACCGGTGATAGCTTTTAGTGGAATTTTATCATTACTGGTCCATTACCATGACCGTAAACATTTGTACCAGGTGAGCGATTTAGGGCCGCATGCGGCTCTTGTTACTCCTTTAATTTACTCCTGCACTAGTCTAAAGAAAATAGTTAAGTAGTCCCCTTTCTTCAAAACTAGAAACAGGCTATGGAGTAATAGGCTAACCATTTTAACCCTAGTCACACAAAATAAGGTGTTTTTGCAAACAGTGTACATGTACAGAGTACACTTGTCCTATGCAAACAATGAAGGCCCTGATCACATGGCTCCTAACAGAGTTAAAGGAGTTTTCTTATCAGGGTCTGCACTGTTTACAATAGTGAGCATATTGAATAATTGACAAAAACAGCCCTCAATTCATTTAATGTTTCATTCTTCCTGAGTTGAACTATTTTGCATGCTGAATAAATGTGATGTCTGATTGCTTTGTTTCTATAAATGTCTGTTGAAATTCTGTGTAAATGTCTATTGCAATTCTGTGAATTCTGTGTAAATGTCTGTTGAAATTCTGTGTAAATGGCTAAATGTCTGTTGAAATTTTGTAAAGTAAACCAGATACTTTTTTACATATGGAGAAATATAATCCAAGTGACATGCAATTTGGGATCATGGTCAAGATCAATCTATGTTGAGTTTACTCAAACAATGCCTAGATCTGCCCTTTAATTGTGTTAGAAGAATACGTGGCAGATTAATCAACAACCACTGAATTAGGTAACCCACTGATCTTTGAAGGCAGATGATCGCTTAATGCAAGACAGGAGCTTTCTGCATTACTTTTATCTTGCATAAACCCTTTCGTCAACAAATGATTTTGGAAGAAAGTTACCCCTTCACCGTTTCATTGTAGTCTGCTTCAATATTGTTGTCTGCAAAATCGTTTCAAAGTTATATTTAATGCAGTATCACTTAAGAAATTTCAAAAAGAATGTCAAACAGTTTGGATCCTGAATTGACGCGGCTATACGTGGCATCTGATCAGGATCCAAGCTGTTTGCAAAGTCGCCTTTTGGCGCGAATGGCAGTGAAAGAGTTAATCTGCTACCTGTCATTTCTGCTATAAATGAATCAAAATTTAGTGGTTGCTTAACACAGGTTTCACTATAACGTGTTTACTTTGTATGATTTTTTTCAGGTTTAATCGACTACAACTTCTTGTGCTTTAAGACAGCAATACAAGATGTGTTTGCATTGAGGAAAAAGATTGAGTACTCTGGTGAAGTGACTACAAATGGGTTAACTGAAGAACCGTAAATAAAGGGAGTGCACTCCAGATGATTGTTTCTCATACAAGGGAGGGAACTGGGGGACCAGGGTGTAGATGTTGAGTTGAGAATTTCCAAAGGGGGTAGAAAAGGCAGTCAGGATAGTTTTTGTGTACAATTGATGAGATAGCAAAATGTTAAGAAATGACTTAGTTAT
This sequence comes from Gari tellinella, assembly GCA_922989275.2. Lineage (NCBI taxonomy): Eukaryota > Metazoa > Mollusca > Bivalvia > Cardiida > Psammobiidae > Gari > Gari tellinella. The sequence continues at coordinate 35,154,151 of OV277872.1, forward strand.
GCATGCTATTGTCATGACAACAGATACAAAAGTTTCATCAGCAGTAAATGTTGGAAACTTCATGGAACATTTAGTAGAGTATGTTGCAGAGTCAAGTTGATCCAGATGAAAGGCCAAGTTTACATCCAGAAGCAAATCCAGATGTGGGCAGGAACTTGATGGAAGGATGATTTAACTCATTAGCCCATAGCCTGTCTGTAGTTTTGAAGAGAGGTGAACTCTTTAAGCAGGTTGAAAGTAAAGTAGAATGTGCCTTTATGTGCATTCTGCTTTACTTTCAACCTGCTTTAACCTAACATTTGTAAGGATATAAAAATAATCATTATGGTACATATTTAATATGAGTTTTAACTGTATAACTTAAATTTGAATTATTTTCTTCTGTTTGGAAATAAATTAAAGGCTATAAAAAGGCTTATCTAAAAAATGTTCATAGAAATACAGTGCCAAACACCTAGGATCTTTATGATAGGGTTAGGATGTGTCTAAGCACAGAAGCTCTATCCTTATGATATTCAACTCACTGGTTTGAAAATGAAATTTAATTCAAGTCATGAGATTTAAGACTTTTGGATATATGTTTAAAAAGGCTTTCTGTTTTACTTTATCTTGCTTTTAGCTATATTCAACGATATAATTGAATATTCATGTGTAGCACGTTTTATCAATGAATATTCATGTATAGCACTTGCATCAATGAATATTCATGTGTAGCACTTACATCAATGAATATTCATGTAATTGTATAGTACTAACATCAATGAACATCTACCAACATTGATGGAAAATAGAGACGAGTGGAGGAGTTTGGTCAAGCAGCGTGCCCCATAGATAGACATCAATGAATATTTACAGGTACATTAATGAATATTTACGTGAAGAACTTACATCTGTGAATATGCATGTATATGGTACTTACATCAATAAACATTCATGTGTTCCACATACAGACGAACTTCGATATCTAAGCCACGTTTTAACTTTTGAAATATGGGTATGTTAGACTTAACCGAGCATGAAATGTTCTGATCATGATAGTTTTAGTTAAACGAGTTCGAGATATCGAAGTTCGACTGTTTGTGGAAGACTAAGTAGACCCATACCCAGGCACTTCAAAGGAGGAAAGGATAAAAGGCTACAAGGCGTATTTGTTTGTACAAAATATATTGTTAGTCGTATGATATTGCTTTTGAACTGCCTTTTATACAGTGGAGAAAACATTCTTCTTTCCCGTTCTGTCCCGTTTAAATGCAAACGAAACACAAACACATTGCAGTAAAATGTAGAACATGTCAATTTTAAATATTTCTAATGAGTCATTTCAATCTTGAGTGGCAAACAATTTGGAGCCTGATCAGATGCCGGAGATGGAGAGGACTCACATAGGCTTTGCCTGTTGTCCAATCCTTTTCTTCTGAATAAAATATTGTTTAAACTAGATGCCGGTTTACTTGGCGACTGATCTGACCCCAAACTGTTTGCAATTGAAATAATTGTTTTAGCATAAACATGTTAAATGGGAAAGAATAATGTCTTCTCCGAGGTACTTGTTAAATGTGATAGCAATATTTGTATATATGTAAAAAATAAACCACAACCAAACCCAATGAATTGATAATAACATGCAAGATTGCTACTGTTGTAAATAATGATTTTGTTTTCATGGTAAAGGGTTCCAAGCCTTGAAGGGTATTTTAAAGATACAATTAAATGGATGGGACATCTGTTAGTTAGCTCTTTTAACACCATGGACCTGTATAAAATAATATATATATATGCTCATTTTATTTGCAAACAGTGTAGACCCAGATCAGAGGGCTCCTATTCTGATCAGGATCTACACTGTTTGCTAATTTTGAGCAGTATTTATGAAACTACCCAGAATTCCAAGTAAACTAGTTAATGTATTGGTAACTAAAATGACCCACAAGGGGACATAAAAACCCACAAGAGTTACTTAGTGTTGAAAGAGTTAAAGTTATACGCTGAAACCTTGCAGTTATGACCACCCAAAAGAAGGCTAATTGATTGTGTAAACCAATTAAGTCAAGCAAAGTATACCCATCCTTTGAAAACAGTGTACCTGTGAGTACTACAATCCAAAACCCACAACTAAGATATACATAATCTTACATGAGAGAAATTTACCGAAGAGAAACTTACACACCAGACACCATTACTCACCAATGAGTCATCAGTGATGAAGAGTCCGTGGATTGAGGAATGACGATACACTTTCCTTGAGGATACAGTGTCACTTGTCAAATTCAAGTAGTATAGATCCAGATCAGAAGGCTCCTAAAAGAACTGTTTGCTCTAATTGTCTCTTTGCAAATAAACAACTTAATTGTAAAAAAGTGGACTAGACTATTGGAAACTGGAACTGTCCATTTGAAGTTTCGGGGATATTATTTATGAGATAAGGGAGAAAACTCTCCTGCTGCATCATGAGTAGTTCATAGGAATTTGGGCTGGTGTGACTGAGAAAATACTGGATTTCTTCAGTTTAACCCACTTTTTGGAGCTTTTTAGCTCACCTGGCACGAAGTGCCATGGTGAGCTATTAAGATCGCTGGACGTCCGTCGTCTGTCGTCCGTTCACAATTGTCCACTCTAGTGGCTACAAATTTCATTGGATCTTCATGAAACTTGATGACAATGTTTGTCTTGATGAAATCTAGGTCAAGTTCGAATGTAGGTCATGTCTGGTCAAAAACTAGGTCACTAGGTCAAATCATAGAAAAACCTTGTTAACACTCTAGAGACTACAATTTAATTAGATCTTCATGAAACTTTGTCAAAATATTTGTCATGTTGAAATCTAGGTCAAGTTTGAATGTGGGTCAAGTCCGGTCAAAAACTAGGTCACCAGGTCAAATCATAGAAAAACTTTGTTAACACTCTAGAGGCTACAAATGTCATTAGATTATCATGAAATTTGGTCAAAAAGTTTACCTCATTGATATCTAGGTCAAGTTCGAATGTGGGTCATGTCCAGTCAAAAACTAGGTCACTAGGTCAAATCATAGAAAAACCTTGTTAACACTCTAGAGACTACAAATTTCATTAGATCTTGATGAAACTTGGTCAAAATATTTGTCATGATAAAATCTAGGTCATGTTTGAATGTGGGTCAAGTCCGGTCAAAAACTAGGTCACTAGGTCAAATCAAAGAAAAACCTTGTTAACACTCTAGAGGCTACAAATCTCATTAGATCTTCATAAAACTTGGTCAAAATGTTTGACTCATGGATATCAAGGTCAAGTTCGAATGTTGGTCAAGTCCGGTCAAAAACTAGGTCACTAGGTCAAATCATAGAAAAACCTTGTTAACACTCTAGAGGCTACAAATCTCATTAGATCTTCATGAAACGTGATCACATTGTTTGACTTATTGATATCTAGGTCAAGTACGAATATGGGTCATGTCTGGTTAAAACTAGGTCATTAGGTCAAATCATTAAAATACATTGTTTACGCTCTAGAAGCTACGTTTATCATTTGATCTTGATGAAACTTGGTCAAAATGATTGCCTTATTGAAATCTAGGTCAAGGTTGAATATTGGTCATGTTGGGTCAAAATCTAGGTCACTATAGGTAAAGTTTTACATGGTGTACCAGGTGAGTGATATAGGGCCATAGTGGCCCTTGTTTTTTCTTTTGAGTCTTTGCAATGGTTGAGATTAACTTAATGCTTTATTTCATTGTTAAAAACATATATACAGTGGAGAAGATGTTATTCTTTCCCAATAAACGTGTTAACACTTAAACTATTATTACCACTCCAAATAGTTCGAAGCCAGGTCTGACACCGGGTTACCCGGCATCTGATCAGGCTCCAAACTGTTTGCCACTCAGATTAAAATGAATATTAAATTGTCAAAAGGTTGTAAATTTCTACATTTAAGTGTTTGCATTTGCATTTAAACGGGAAAGAATAACGTCTTCTCCATTTTACCTGTGTTAACCATATATGTTATGGTAATAATGAGCTGCATAATTGCTTTAAATACTTTTAATACTTGTTACAAATGCTGTTTTACTGCATTAGATACTCTCGATAATGTTTCTTACAATTCATACCAATATACATTATTGGATCAGATCCCTAGAAAGTGTTTGACAGTTTGAACACTCAAGACATGCATACAGTCAAACTAGTCTTACAGTGGAGACGCCGTTATTCTTTCCCGTTTAACCCATTACCCCATAAATATGCCTTTTTATGGGATTTATTTCTCCACTGGGAAAAAAAGTTTCAGTTTAACTCTTTCCTCCCTGAAACTTCAAATGGACAATCCCAGTTTCCATTTTAGTCTAGTCCATTTCTGACTTTTAAGGGTTGTTTTTGTCAATGTTTGACATTATGACAAACAGTGAAGACCCTGATCAGAGGGCTCCTTTCGGAGCCCTCTGATCTGGGTCTTCACTGTTTGCAAAGGACAAGTGTACTATTCACATGTTCACTTTTGGAAAAGGACGCCTATAGGCGGGACTAGGGTTCATAGGGTTAAACAGTTATGCAGCATAAGAAATATTTTCTGTTTTCTAGAAGATTGAGGCATAAAGCAGGATGAAAGTAAAGCAGAATCTGTCTGTAGGCTTTCAACCACCTATCTTCAATACTAGAAATAGGCTATGGTGTAATGGGTTAAAAACTTCAAAGCAATATAATTTTTGTCTGTCTGTGTGTAATCTGTATTTACAATTTTTGTTTCTCAGGGGCCCGTTTTACTAAACAACTTACGCAAATTTTTTGCGTAAGTCAAAATCGTTTAACTCTTATGTTTCGATCATAAACGTTTGCAAACAGCAAATAGCCAGATCAGAGGACGCGCTAAAAGCGCGTCCTCTGATCTGGCTATTTGCTGTTTGTAGCAAGTGATAATAAAAAATATGAATTAAAATCTAAAATTTTGCATAAGTAGTTTAGTAAAATGGGCCCCTGATGTATACGAACCTTGACCTCTAGGTCAAGGTCATTTGTGGGCTGCAATGGTGGCTTTCCTGTGTACATGCATGCCAGTGTATCAGTAGACATTTTTGTGTACAGTAAAACCTTTCAATTATGGCCACTAAATTGTGTTAATTATTTAGCATTTAAGGCAGGTGGCTGCTTAACCCTTTACCCAATAACCTATTTATAATATTAAAGACAGGTGATCACTTAAAGCAGGTTAAAAGTAAAGCAGAATGTGCCTTAAGGCACATTCTGCTTTACTTTCAGCCTGCTTTAAACTACCATCTGTTAGGCTATATAAAAATATTTGTTATGGTAATTGTTCATGAGGGTATAAACTGGAACTATTTTCTTCAGCGGAGGAATACATTAAATACGCTAAAAGTCGCTTCTATGTGGTAAAGGGTTAAAGCAAAGTGAAAGTAAAGCAGAAAGCTCCTATAATTTCGTCTTGCTTTAAGCTATCATCTGCCTTTCATACCATATTTTAGTCTTCTTTTTAGTTGACGTAATAGAGAAATTTTACTGTATATCAGAGCACCAGATAAGGGTAGTTTTTCAAAAATTAAAATCTTTATTTCTGAATTAAACCCTATGGTGTCACTACTCATTAGAATCGTCTCTTCGAGACGATTCTAATGAGTAGTAACACCATAGGATTTGGTGCTAAAAAAAGTGAGAAAATGTTGGATTTGTTGAAAAAACTACCTCTTATCTGGAGTCCTGGTATATGCTCATTAAAGTTAATGTTGCTGATGTTATAGTGTGAACAAGTTTATACTATACTGACTATAGTTAAATATGTATTGTATTGTACAGAAACAAAATGATATTGTTAAGATAAATCATGTATAAATAAAGATTGATATTTCATTTATACAGAATGATTTCTTTACCTTTATTCAGACCATGCAGTCATTTTGTAACGCGTCGTCTAATCTGGATTCAATCTGTTTGCCGCTCCTCATTATGTTTCTTCTATCAAAATGTCCAATATATTACTTGAGAAAAACAGTAGATGGCAGTTTTCAGCAGACAATATTGCACCAGTGAAAGCATTAGACATAACTGTCTTGTTTCGGGAACAGCGGCAAGCGTTGTTGTAAAGAGGGAATTGTTGTTGGAAGGATTGTTGTAGAGAGGGAGTACTGTATTTGATTTAGCACAAACATTCTTAACCCCTAGCCCGCCAAATAAATTGTCGTCTGCTATATTTCTCGTCTGCTTCAAGTTTCAAAGTTCCTCAAAATTGCTGAAAATGTTGTCCGAGTGTCAAACAGCTTGGATCCGGATGAGACGCCGAGTTACTCGGCGTCTCATCCGGATCCAAGCTGTTTGCATATGGAGCTATAGTCGTGAGTGGCAGGCTAAGGGTTAATGGTAAAGAATATCTTCCTGACTGTGCCATCTAAGTTTATCTGTGTCTGAACTGGATCTCTACTGATTGCAAATGCCCATTCAGGGTTCCAGAAAAGGGGGTAAACTGAACAAATCCAAATTTTTCTCATTCATTTCATCACCAAATCTTATGGTGTTAATACATGTACCGAGTTACTCATTAGAATCATCTCCAAGAGACAATTCTAATGAGTAGTGACACTATAGGGTTTAATGCAGAAATAAACAAGAATATCGTTCCCAACGATGGATGCTGCCCACAAGGAGAACCCCCAAGGTATAGCATGTTTAGTAGGTGAACACAGTATCAAGTTTCATCAACTTATGATGTAACGTTCAGGAGATAAATGAAATTTTCATGAAAAACAGTCGACAATTCAGTATTTGGAGATGACAGTTATAATTCTTGTGTACTACACTTCTTTTTGTCATACTCTTAACACATAATCAAGTTTCGTCAAGTTACAGTGCTTCAAGTGATTTTCTACAAGAAAAAGGGAGATAATTCAATATTGGGAGATAACAGAGTTAGGATTCTTGTGTACTGCACCTCCTTCTGTCATTCTCTATCACTGTATCAAGTTTCATCAACTTAGGGTGTATTAGTCCAGAGAAATGCTCCAGACAAAAGATTCAGACAAAATTGATTTTTTTTATGAGAAAAGGGGAGATAATTCAATATTGGGAGATGACAGAGTTACGGTTCTTGTGTACTGCACCTCCTTCTGTCATTCTCTATCAATGTATCAAGCTTCGTAAACTTATGGTGAACCGTTAAGGAGAAATGCTCCGGACGAAAAAGCCAGACGGACGGACGTTCTCACAGTTGGACATTTGTTGGGTATATTTTTTGTTTAAAAGTACCCAACAGTACACTAAAATACCCAACAATAACAATAGGGCAATCACGGAATGAATGGAATCTATTGTTCTCCCTACCCAACAAAGGACCTTTCGTGCGCTCGGATGGACGGACGGACGGACGTGCCACCGAAGTGGGTTAGAGGGCCTTTTCTTTTGTTATTTTCTTTTGTTTGAATAACGGGCCACGGCCCCTTATTCTATTGTTACGGAAAGAACTCTATTGTCTTCTTTTGTTATGTTTACCGTTATCTGGTCAGAAAAGGCCCTCTAACCCATTTCGGTTGTGCGGATACACGGACGGACAAAGCGGCGACTATATGCTCCCCCCCTAAAAGGGAAAAAAAAATTAAGTTTTTAAAATACTCCCCTTATGTAGAGTCCTGCCCATGTTCTCACATCTGAAAGGAATGTCTAAGCACTTTGTGCACTAGTGAGCAAAACCTAGTAATCAAGGGAGGTAATAACAACAAACTCACTGTTGATCAAGGGAGGTAATAACAACAAACTCACTGTTAGTGATATCCATTTTTTATGGGTATGATAACTATGAGATAAACTATATATCATTAATACAAAAACAACATTGTCCAAACAAAATCAATCAAGCAAACCCCTAACACAGACGGTCAATAAAAGACGGGTGTTTCTAGAGAAATTAAGGTCATATTGTTTCTTTTATAATAATACCTATGAAAATTAGACGATAAATATTTGTTTTTCTTAGTGGTAAGTTAATCAATATCCAGGGTTCCAGATAAGTTGGAGTGTACTGAACAATTCCAGCGTTTTCTCAGTTATTTTACCACCAAACCATATGGTGTTACTCCTCATTAGAATCGTCTCTTGGAGACGATTCTAATGAGTAGTGACACCATAGGGTTTAAAGCAGAAATAAAGATTTTAGTTTTTGAAATACTCCCCTTATCTGGAGTCCTGAATATCTGCTTTTATAATATGATCACAATCTTTGAAAATTGCAAACAGTGTAGACCAAGATTTTCAGTTGCTCTTGACATCCATTGATCAGAATCTGTACTTTATGTATCTGAAATTGGCGAAGAATAAGCTTATTATTTTTGTTCTATATTACGCTATATCATCTGAATCAAAATTTATAATCAATCCTTTTATGGATTGCATCGAGTAATTTTTTATTTATTAACCCTTTCCTCCTTAGAAGGGCCTCAAACCAGCCCTTTTCATAATTACCACAGATGAATAATTAGTTATAGTGAAGAATAAAAGTAGTAGCCATTACCCAATAAATAGGCCTTTTTATGCCTTTAATTTATTCCTCAAATGCAGAAAATACTTTAATTTAATAAAGTTATGATTATGCAACATAAGAAATATTTTGCTATCCTAGCAGATGGTAGCTTAAAGCAGGGTGATAGTAAAGCAGAATGCACCTTAAGGTGAATTCTGCTTTACTTTTAACCTGCTTTAAGTAGTTACTTATCTTGAAAACTAGAAACAGGCTATGGGGTAATCATCATATGGTTTAAAGCAAGATTAAAGTAAAGAAAAGATCTCCTAAAAGAGCTTTCTGCTTTACATTCATCCTGCTTTAAGCAGTAGCCTGCTCTAAAACAGTCAAACTTAATGTAGGTGATTTGCATTATTGCTTTTGGAGGAAAGGGTTAAAAAGGTATTATTAAATCTGATCTGGATCAATTATAGTAGCAAACATGAGTCAGAAAAAAGAAGTTGTCTTTACCAAATGCAAACACTTACACAGTATAACCTTTGAAAACAAATCGTTTTAGACAAAACATTTAGATTAGATTAGGTTCCAAATAAATTATAAATTTGTGACTGAAAACTAAGTTGTGTTAATTATTAAAAGGTGACTGCTTAAAGCAAGGTGACAGTAAAACAGAAAGCTCCCTTAGGAGCATTCTGTTTTACTGTCACCTTGCTTTAAGCTGTCATCTGTCTTTTATACAATTAATTAGGCTTATGTTTAGTGGTTTTAATAGAGAGGTTTTACTGTATTTAAAAATTGACAAGCAACTAGAACAAGCGATAGTTAGGCCAAAAGCTTGTTCGTTTTCAGAGACTATCTGTGTTTAGGTGTTTGGTTTTTCAAAGGTTATACCATAATAATGAACTTTTTTAGCTACATCCGAAATCCTTGAAATAATTTGGAGAGAGATATCTTCATTTGAAAAAATTTAGCAGGAAAAAAATAATTCAATATACGATCAATATTTAGCGAGGTTACATTTAAACACTATTACAATCTTCATACAAACCAAAACTTGACATCTATAAATAGACCAGTTAACTACTTAGTCAGATACACATTTTCAATCACGCCAGACAGGTCATTTACGCCAACAAAATATATATGCATCGTCACGAGAAAATGGGCTAATGGAGACTGCAGATGCTCTCTGCATTATTTTTATTCTCCATCTTAAGCATTTTTTTGGTCAGATTTGAGCTTTAGCTCAATTCTGACCAATTGAGTTTCAGAGTCTGAGATCATTCTCAAACATTAGATTCAAATATGAGCCTTTGCTCAATTCTGACCATTTGAGATGAGTCTGAGATCATTCTCAAACATTTGATTGGTCAGATTTGAGCTTTTGCTCAAATCTGACTAATCAAATGCTTGAGAATGATCTCAGACTCAATTCAAACTCTTTATAACCCTGGTTCCTGGTGTTCTGGGTCTACATTGATTACAATGCTTGAAAGCCCATTTCCATGTGACAAAGCTTTAAATCATATCCATAAATAGTAGTATCAAGATAAACTGGGGGATGAAACACAGATGGTTGAAATATGAAGAACTATGATAAAAATGGAATATGAAAAACTATGGTCGTAACACAACAAACAAACTACAAACTGAGCTCCATGTCATATAAGTAAACCCACATAAACACCCAGAATCCCAAGAGTGGATCATCGCAAACACTATAGACCCAGACCAGATGGCTCTTAACCCATTTCTTCATAAATACACCTTTAAACACCTTTAATTTATTCCTCCAATGTTCCCTTTTATACAGTCATGGACATGTTTCATAAAAAATAGTTTGTGTATTAAAGCAGATGGAAGCTTAAAACAGGCTGAAAGTAAAGCAGAATGTGCCATAGGGCACATTCTGCTTTACTTTCAACCAGCTTTAATATGTCACCTATCTTAAATACTAGGAACAGGCTATGGGGTAATGGGTTTAGCCATAACCAAATTGCCTGTTTCTAGTTTTGAAGACAGGTTATCACTTAAAGCAAATTGAAAGTAAAACAGAATACTCCTTTACAAGCATTTTGCTTCGTTTTCAGCCTTTACTTCAGTGGAGCAATCAATTAAATGCATTTAAAGGCATATTATGGAGAAATGGGTAGCCTGTTTCTGATTTTAACAATATGTTACCATTTAAAGCATTCTGCTTTACTTTCAGCCTGCTTTAAGCTTCAGTGGAGGAATAAAATATAGGCATTAAAAGGTGTATTTATGAGGGGAATGGGTTAAGGAGCAATCTGATCTGGGGCTACACTGATTGCAGAACCAGACGGTATCCAAGCCAAAACTAATATCTTAAGTATCTGAAGACCACTCCAAATTAAAAATGGTCATACTCAAAAACTCAATTTGGACTAGTTTATCCTTACAGAAAGGGAGATAATATTTTGATCTAATGGAAATAACCCAGTCAATGACTTTAAGATAAATGTAGAGCGACTTCACGTGGGACTATAGTCCGGTCTATAGTGACTATAGATCCAACTGAACACTTGTTGGGTCGACTTAAGTGACATCATTTGACGGACCATTCTCATCAGTTTTCATTGGTTCGACAAACGGTGTTCCTTTGCCAACCTTAATGCGCATGCGATGGCAGCAATTTTGCCTGACTAAAGGTTCGAACAATAGTTCCATGTGAAGTCGCTCGTAATTGCTAGATAATACTTGTTCATTGAAAGAAACATCCTTTGTTCACTATTCATTTGTTTTCACAATTTATTATCTGCCCTATTTCATGTACTGTTTTGTTAAGTATTTAAATCCCTTCACTGCTTCAGACACGCCTGCAAAAGCATTGCTGTCTACGGTACTTTTATTTCCTAAAATTTTGATTTGATTATTTGACATAGATTTAAGTGTCAAACAGCTTGGGTCCTGGGTCCATATTTATAAAGCGGTTGAGTTGAGTCTAAAAATCATTCTCAAGCATTTGATTGGTCAGATTTGAGCCTAGACTCAAATCTGACCAATCAAATGCTTGAGAACGAGTCAAACTCAACTCAACCGCTTTATAAGCGCTGGGCCAGATCAGATAAAGAGTTGATTGGTGTCTGGTCAGGATCCAAACTATTTGTACAGTAATACTTCTCTATATGACCACTAAAAAGAACCCTAAATTATGGTATTAAAGGTAGGTGGCAGCTTAACCCTTTGAACCCTAGTCCCGCATATTGGCGTCCTTTTCAAACAATGTACATGTGAATAGTACACTTGTCCTATGCAAACAGTGAAGACCCAGATCAGAGGGCTCCGAAAGGAGCCCTCTGATCAGGGTCTTTACTGTTTGTCATAATGCCAAACATTGACAAAAACAACCCTTAAAGTCAGAAATGGACTAGACTAAAATGGAAACTAGAATTGTCCATTTAAAGTTTCAGGGAGGAAAGAGTTAAAGCAAGACTTGAAGTATAAAACATCTGAGCTCAGTTAATGGTTGAAATAAAGTGGTTTTACTACTGCATTTAGGGTAAAGCAGTGAAGGGGTTATAAACTTATTCAAAAGGCCTCATACACAGATCACCATACATCGAAGGTAACAATATCAATGCGAACAAATAACTTCCGTTACAAACAATGAAAACTTCAAACTATAACACCTAAAACAAACATTCTAACAAACTCTTTAAATTAACCACAGTCATATAATTATAACAACTATACTGTATACTGTTCAGGAAATTAATCTGGATAAAACCTGTTCAAAAATTCTAGTCAATAAGTACTTAGCAGAAGAGGGGTCACAAGTTAAATACTTCCCACTTCCTACTTACACCATTACCCCATAGCCGGTTTCTAGTTTTGAAAACATGCGACTACTTAAAACAGGTTGAAAGTAAAGCAGAATGCGCCTTAAGGCGCATTTGACTTTACTTTCAGCCTGCTTTGAGCTAACATCTAATAGGATATAGAAATTATTTCTTATGATTCATATTCATTACTGTATAAATCGGAACTATTTTCTTCAGTGGAAGAATTAATCAAATGTGTAAAAGGCATCATGAGGTAATGGGTTAAGGTGCTCTTAGCAAGGGAGGGTTTACTAGTAAATACTTCTGACTTCCTACTTATACAGCCGTTTGTGAAAAATATGTTAAACCGATATACAAGCAGCCTTTTGTTTAAACCTTATTTGCATTTTTTATCACGATTTCAAAACAGGGTCAGAGTGTCAACCACTTTGGATCCTGATGAGATGCTGCATTATGCAGTGCCTCATCAGGACCCAACATGTTTGCAAAGGTTATCATGGTTTAACCCCTAGCGTGCTAACAATTATAGATTGCTCATGATTTTTCAAAAGGTTGAATGTGTATTGTATTTGCAAAGATTTTTATCATTTCAACCAACAGGAACAATATTCTCTGAATGAAGTAGAAATACAGATATTCTTTCTTCCAGTTTTCTATTAAGTTCCTGGTACAAGCGTATGCAGTGTATGCAGGTGGCAGTTTAAAACAATGTAAAAGTAAAGCATTAAGTGCTTAACCCATTACCCCATAAATACGCCTTTTTACGTCTATAAAATATTCCTCCACTGAAGAAAATAAAACTTCTTTATACAGTTATGAATATGTACCTTAAGAAATATATTCTATATTCTAGTAGATAAAAGCTTAAAGCAGGCTGAAAGTAAAGCAGAATGCCAATCAAGGCGCATTCTGCTTTACTTTCAACCTGCTTTAAGTGGTCACCTGTATCATAAACTAGAAACATGCTATGGGGTACTGGGTTAAAGAAGCTTTCTGCATATTTTCAACTTGTTTTAGCCCTTACCCTCTATACATTTTTCTCAGATAGGCAGTTGTTTAATAACTGTACTTAGGTCTGCTGAAATACTATTATGGTCTAGAAACTATGAAATAAGTTAACATAGTACAATGATTGTCTACTGACAATATTGCTGACAACATAGCACATTATGTGCAACCACAACATTACTGGCAACATACAGTGTTCAGGTCAATGTCATCTTTCTGAGCATTGACAGTTTAACCCATTACCCAATAAATACACCTTTTTACACCTTTAAATCATTCCTTCACTTAAGATAATATTTCCACTTTTATACAGTAATGAATATGCATCATAAGAAATAGTTTCTATATCCTACCAGATGATAGCTTAAAGCAGGCTGAAAGAAAAGCAGAATGCGCCTTAAGGCGCATTCTGCTTTACTTTCAGTCTGCTTTAAGCTATTATCTGATAAGATATAGAAAATATTTCTCATGGTACTTATTCATGACTGTTTTAAATGGACCTATTTTCTATTTCTTCAGTGTAGGAATAACTTGAAAGCATATAAAATGGCTTGTTTATGGGGGGAATGGGTAAAGCAGCCATTAGCATTGAATAAAGAAGTTCTATCAGTTGGATATAGGCGATTGCCCCTTATTGGTATGGAGGAAAGGGTTTCCTACAGCCATCTTCTTAATTACTGTAAAACGGAGTTTTTTGATTGGTTGCAATGTTTCTTATAGTGGTCGTAATGAAGTTTCTTATAACAGTATAGAATTACAAACACTAACAGATACAGTTTATCCACAACACTGAGAACATGCAATAACTCTGCATCCCTAAACACGTCTACAATCGGAGATCAAAACCCTTCACCTTCAATAATATCTATTCCTTTAATTCTAAAAATTGTTGAGACTTCTTTCTGTGTTTTCCTACATTTTTTAAATGCTTTTCCAGCTCAAAGTACAAATTTGTTTCATTATCATAACAGACCCAAAACATTTGAGTTGAGTCTGAGATAGTTCTCAAGCACTTGATTGGTCAGATTTTAGCAAAAGCTCAAATCTGACCCAACCAAATGCTTGAGTACTATCTCAGACTCAACTCAAATGTTTTATAACTTTATAACCGTAGACCCTGGCAGATAAGTCTCATAAACTCAAACTCTCTGAAGTCAAATACCAGTGTATTTGCAGGGGATAACTTAAGATTTGTTGCAACTTTGTAATATAGACAATTCATCTGCTTTTAAAAGACAGCTTTAATAACATTTTTTGTATAATATTTTGTATTCTTGTGGCTCTCTTCCATTTGTTCAAACTCAATAAAACACAAGTTTTCCTGTATCAACAAACAATCAAACAATCATAAAACTCAACATTCAAAACAACACAAATTCTTCTTTAACAAAAACTCGTTCAATTTTTTATACTGGGATTTCCCCTATAATCTATTAGGCAAGCAATACCGAAAAATAAATAACAAGTTTAAATTAACTTAAATACTACGGAAATAAATATATATCAATAATTTTTTCCCATCACAAAATCTCCTTTTTTTATTAAATACAGAATATAATATGGAAACATCATTTGTGGGGTCATTCTCTATAACACTAAATATTTGTTACCATTATATTTTAACTCTTTCAACAATAAGTAACGCTTGCAGGTTATTAGATTTCCATGTGGATCATTTAAATTACCAAAACATAGACCAGTCTACTTGGCTTTCTGGATATTTCAATAAATTCTGCCCTAAATAAGCAAACAGTGTAGACCCAGATCAGAGGGATCCTTACGGAGCCCTCTGATCTAGGTCTGTACTGTTTACAAATGTAATGAGTATATTTTAAACAGGTCCATGGTGTTGAAAGAGTTAACCGTATCCTCAATAGAAGCATTTCTGGATGTCTTCATCTATACAGCTGCTGAAGCACCTTATAACACCTTTATCCTTTCGAATAAATGCAATTAACCCATTACCCCATAAATATGCCTTTTTACGCCTAGAATTTATTCTTACACTGAAGAATATAGTTCCACCTTATACAGTCATGAATATGTATTATTAAGAAATATTTACTTTATTCATTCACATGGTAGCTTAAAGCAGGCTAAAAGT
The DNA here is from genome assembly GCA_922989275.2 of Gari tellinella. Classification (NCBI taxonomy): domain Eukaryota; kingdom Metazoa; phylum Mollusca; class Bivalvia; order Cardiida; family Psammobiidae; genus Gari; species Gari tellinella. Next base: position 35,169,496 of record OV277872.1, read on the forward strand.
AAACCTGCTTCAAGTGGACACATGTCTTCAAAACAAGAAACACGCTATGGGATAATAGGTTAATCATGAATCTTAGTTAGGGAGTTAAACACAGGTAGCTGCTTAAAGCAAGATGAAAGAAAAACAGCTTTACCGTCATCTTGTTTTAAGCAGCCACATGCATTAACCCTTTCCCCCATAGAAGCGCCTTTTAGCGCATTCAGTTTATTCTTGCCCTGAAGAAAATAGTTCCAATTTATACATTCATAAATATGTATAATACAAAACATTTTCTATATTCTAGCAGGTGATAGCTTAAAGCAGGCTGAAAGTAAAGCAGAATGCGCTTAAAGCGCATTCTGCTTTACTTTCAGCCTGCTTTAAGTGAACACCTATATTCAATACTAGAGATATGCTATGTGGGAAAGGGTTAAACACCGGAATGGATTGAATACGGATTTGCATTTATACAGATTTACATGTATATGAAAGAAAGGGGTAAGTAGTAACGTCTTATGATCTGAAATAGCTTTATGCAATATAAGAGGTGCTTAACCCTTTACCTGATAGCCTATTTCTAGAACTGAATATAGGTGACTACTTAAAGCAGGTTGAAAGTAAAGCAGATTGCGCCTTAAGGCGCATTCTGCTTTACTTTCAGCCTGCTTTAAGCTATCATGTGTTAGAATATAGGAAATATTCCATATAATATATATTCATGACTGATTAAATTGGAACTATTTTCTTCAGCGGAGGAATAAATTATATTCGCTAAAAGGCGCTTCTATGGGGGAAAGGGTTAAAGGTGCTTCTATGGAGGCAATGGCCCAAGTTCCTTACTCTGCTTTACAGGGCTCCAGATAAAGGGGAGTTAACTGAACAAATCCAACATTTGCACCCTAATTTCAGCATCAAAGCCTATGGTGTTACTACTCATTAGAATCGTCTCGATTCTAATGAGCAGTGACACCGTAGGGGTTAAAGCAGAAATAAAGTGAAATATTCCTCTTACAGTGTTGCATCAGAGCGCGGGATTGTGGGATTCCCGCAATATTGTTTACTTTGACCCTTAAAATCCGTAACGGCGCGGGCGTACGGGCGCAATTTTCCGATTTGCTATCCTTCATTAATAAATGTAGACTGTGCGCGCGTGTGATATACCAATGCAGTTAAATGGCTACGTAAAACCCGATAACCAGTCTTACAATTACAACTATCCTTTCCGCCGATTTACTATCCTTTATTAATAAAGGTAGACTGTGTGCGCGGGTATATGCAAATGCAGTTAAATGGCTTACGGTAAAACCCGATAACCAGTCAAATTACGCATGTGACTTGACTTCATTTCTCGTCGGATTGGAGAGGAAAGAGCAGACGAAACACGAAGCGTCACACAACCTGATGAATGAAACCCCCATCTAAACAACGTGCTGATCAAACTCTTCCAACTTTGTATGTACCAAAACAATCATTACAAGTTATTTAGAAATAGACGAACATCAGTTTTCCCGTCGTGTAAAAGCCTTACTGGATTACCGAAAATTACCGAAAATGTAGACGCATTGAACATGTTCAATATCGTAAACACTAATTCTATTTTAAAGGAAAGCCTATCATGTTTTTAAAGGCTTTTTTAGTGTGTCCCCCAAAAATTTCAATTGTCCCCCAAAATTTTTGACAGCGCGCCACCGTGTCCCCCAAAATTTTGAACCTAGGCACAACACTGTTCTTATCTGGAGCCCTGCCTTTACCTGGGGAGATAAAACTATACCACCTGATTAATGTATTAGAATAAATAATATTAATTTCATATCAAATCTTATTGCATTTTTAAACCCTATTTCTACCATAGAATCATCTGATTTAATACTGATGTCTTAGCTATTGTTTCAAACAAAATTGAAGTTTGAACCCTTTCTCTAGGAATGCCCTTTTTGACACATTTATTTATTCTCAATGGAAACCTTTTCATGCCTCTAAAATGTCCTAATAAAGAGGCATATGAAACCTTTCCTGCATCCTGAAATATGGATACTTAACGCAAGCTGAAAGTAAAGCAGAAAACCCTTATATGAGCTTTCTGCTTTACTTTGCAGTCTCCTTTAACCCTTTCCCTCAAAGAAGCGCCTTTTAGCACATTTGATTTATTCATCCACTGAAGAAAATAGTCCCAAATTATACAGTCATTAATATGTGATATAAGAAATATTTTTCATATTCTAGAAGCTGGCAGCTTAAAGCAGGCTGAAAGTAAAGCAGAATGCGCCTTAAGGCGCATTCTGCTTTACTTTCAACCTGCTTTAAGTGGTCACCTATCTTCAATACAATAAAATGTTTATGAGGTAAAGGGTTAAGCATACACCTGTCTTAAGTATTGAACTGCAGCTTTTCGGGAGGGTTAAGGCAGTTTGACTGAAGTAGCATTGATATGAATGTCAACCAGTTGTTACATTCTGATCAAACACTGAGTAATAATCTGGATGCAAATTGTTTGCAATGTGACTGAAGTCGGCTATGGAGGTGTTATGGTTAACGTAAATTAATAATGCTTACTGCAAGCCAGATTGAATACAGCCAATCTCATATTAATTGACCCCTCAGTAAAAGACTCTTGTGTAGTATCTAACATGTGGTTGCTTAATGCAGGATAAAAATAATGCAAAATTCTCTTATAGGAGCTTTCTACAATATTTCTATAATGCAAAAAACTCTTTTAGGATCTTTCTACATTATTTCAATCATGCATTAAGCAGTCATATATAATAAGAAGTAACCATGCTACTTCATTGAGTGATCAATTAACCTTTTACGCCATAGAGCCCCTCTACGTAATGCTCCACATAAGTGCAACAAATGAATATCTATTTATGGCGTTGAATACAGATGCTAAGTTAAAGCAAGAAAAGAGAGTAGCAAAAAGGAGCTTTCTGCTATACACTCATCTCGCTTTAACCCAATACCCAATTAATACACCTATTTACTGTATTCATTTACTAAAAGATAAAATATTGTTTTTCTACAATCATGAATATACATGTATATCTTAAAAAAAATATTTAAATTCTAGCAGATGATGGCTTAAAGCAGGCCATAGGTAAAGCAGAATGTGCCTTAAGGCACATTCTGCTTTACTTTCAACCTGCTTTAAGTAGTCATGTCTTCAAGACTAGAAACAGGGGCCTCCGTGGCCTAGTGGTATAGTCACTGTGACTAACATCACTAAGCTCCTCACCGCTGTGAGTTCGAATCCCAGTAGGGCCGTTCGGATTTTTCATGTGGGGAAGCCTTCCAGCTGGCTTGCGGAAGGTCGGTGGTTCTACCCAGTTGCCGATTTGTGCATGAAACAGTGCATAAATGACTTCTGGGGTCTTCCTCCACCTATAATTAGCTGGAGGTCGCGATATGACTGAAGTTCTGTTGAAAGCGACGTAAAAATTAAAACAAAACAAATCAAAATCAAGACTAGAAACTGGCTATGGGGTAATTGGTTGAACAGTATCCTGCCCTACACACAGTTGATATACCGTAACTACCCTAAGAATTGGGACAGTCTGGCTTGAGCAAACAATGTAGACCCTGATCAGACTGCTACCTCATGTTAGCCATTGATTGATTGATTGATTTTATTTTGGCAATAGTGGCATAACATGGCAAATTGGCAATACAAATGCCATTGAGTTTGCACTTTTCACTGATCCTTTTAGACAAATAATTGTGCTGATAAAAGCAATTAGTTAATTATGAATAATAATTAAAGCAATTTTACAGGGTGGCCCAATTTTTAGAAATGTTACGGTAGGCATTTTTCACTTTTGCCTATGGAGGAAAGGGTAAATACAAGCTTGACTGTAAACTTTTGTATTGAACGAAAATGGGTTTAGATTTAGGATAACACTGTACATGATTAACTGAATATATAAATAGAGGTACCTATGTAACAATTCTCCTGTGCAAATTAAGCATGTACTAAATTAGGTCACAGATTAGCTAACAAGGGAAGTAACTCCACAAATAATTACAAAATGGTGTCAAATACTATACAAACAAAAAAGTATATGCAACAAATATCTTTAAATATACCAACAAAAGTTTATATCCCAATATAATATTTCACCAGCATCACAGCTGATTAACATGTAAGTCACCCAAAAATTAAAAAAACAAACAAATTGCACATAATACCATGCATGGTTACCATAGCAACCAGACACATTAATATATCACAAATATTGATCAAATATCCTGTGTCGCTACAGAACAAACCAGCCCTCAACTAATAGTGAACTTTACCAAACAATCAAAATAAAATGTAAAATAAAAATAATACATGTATGAAATTTGCCCAACTATTCTAAGATGGTATCCATGACAACTTAATTCACTAATTTGCATTGAACTTGTCTGATACATCAACACTGACTTCTAACAGTATCTTTCTTCTTTTAAACAGTAAGCAAACTCATGAATATGGATGAGGATGTATATGAATTAATGCTGAAGCCACATCAAAGAAAAAGGGCACTGTGTGCTGTTTTGACACCTTTTAGTATTGACAGGTTTTTGTTCACTATGGTTACACACAGTCAAGTCCCCAGCTGTGTAAACACATCAGCTGATTAACCCTTTCAGTTTAAATATATTTTATTTCCAAAATTCCAACATAGAAATGGGGTTGGGCCACAAGTTCTAAAAACATTAGTTACAGCCCTTCCCTGTTGTTAACCCTTTTCCTCCATAGAAGAGCCTTTTAGAGCATTTAATTTATTTCTCCACTGAAGAATACAGTTCCAATTTGAACAGGTCTGAATAAACACCATAAGAAATATTTTCTTGATTCTAGCAGATCGTAGCTTAAAACAGGCTGAAAAGAAAGCAGAATGCGCCCTAAGGTGCATTCTGCTTTACTTTCAACCTGCTTTAAGTGGTCACCTATCTCAATACTAGAAACAGGCTATGGGGTAAAGGGTTAATCACCTCACTGCCCTGATATCATCTACAAGAAACTTTTTTTCTTTCTCAAATTTAAATTAAGTATTATAACTGGAAATATTAAAATGAGTGTCAAACAGTTTGGATCCAGATCAGAGGCCATTATCACATGGTGTCTGATATGTATCCAAACTGTTTGCAAACGTTAGCCAAGTCATGCTTAGCATAAGGGTTAACTCTATTTTCAGTCGCTATATTGCTACTGTCAATCTGTACCCCTGCCTAGGCTTCAAGGTTATAAAGCTTTTGAGTTGAGTGTGAAGTCGTTCTCAAGCATTTGATTGGTCAGTTTTGAGCCTAGGCTCAAATCTGACCCAATCAAATGCTTGAGAACAAACTCAGACTCAACTCAAACGCTTTATAACCTTGAACTCAGTGCCCTTTTTCTTTTGACATGCCTCATATTATAATAAACATATTTCAATCTTGAGTATTTATGATATATAACCAGGGTTAGTCAGATATACCACCAAGTTTACCAGTTTAGTGTGAAATGAATATATTAAACACCACTACCCCAATTGTTTCCAAACACACTCTATAAATGACTCAAATGTCTGAATAATTTATCCCAAATGTCTAAAGAATTTATCCCAAATGTCTGAAGAGTTTATCCCAAATGTCTGAAGATTGTATCCCTAATGTCTAAAGTGTTTATCCCAAGCATTTAGTCTTAGAGTTCATCCCAAATGTTTGAAGAGTTTATTGTCCCAAATTACTGGAGAGTTTATTATCCCAAATGTCTTTAGAGTTTATTGTCACAAATTACTGAAGAATTTATTATCCTAAATGTCTAAAGAGTTAATCATCCCAAATGTCTCAAGAGTTTATTATCCCAAATGTCTCAAGAATTTATTATCCCAAATGTCTCAAGAATTTATTATCCCAAATCCCAAATGCCTATAGAGTTTATTATCCCAAATGTCTCAAGAATTTATTATCCCAAATGTCTATTGAGTTTATTATCCCAAATGTCTAAAGAGTTAATCATCCCAAATGTCTCAAGAATTTATTATCCCAAATGTCTAAAGATTTTATTATCCCAAATGTCTATAGAGTTTATTATCCCAAATGTCTCAAGAGTTTATTGTCCCAAAAGTCTAAAGAGTTTATTATCCCAAATGTCTTAAGAATTTATTATCCTAAATGTCTAAAGAGTTTATTATCCCAAATGTCTAAAGAGTTTATTATCCCAAATGTCAGAAGAGTTTATTGTCTCAAATGTCTAAAGAGTTTATCTAATAAGTAGTCACACCATAATCTTTGGTGCAGATACAAAGATTTTTAAGTTTTTGAAATGATCCCAACCCCACCTTAATACATGTTTATGGGGTCCTATACAGAAAACAGTTAATTCAACATATATCGAGTGACAGCTTAGCACACATCTGACTGTAAATATATTTGAACATTTTTAAACCCAACTAAAACAACATGAAAATAAATATCAATAACAAGAATAATATTTAACCATAATAGTTGCTATCTTGACAACAAACAGTTCAAATAAAATCTCTAACACATCTTTCATCTTTGTCTACATAGTTCCCCTTAAGTCATGATCAAACTGAACTCAATGAACCCTAGCAACGAGTATACTCATCCTTTACAGACTTAACAGCGTACCTCAGGGCTCAAGATAAGAGGGAGTAAACTGAACAAATTCAGCATTTTCTCCTCCCTGTCAGCATCAAATCCTATGGTGTTACTACTCAATAGAATTGTCTCGAAGAGACGATTCTAATGAGTAGGAACAGCATAGGGTTAAAGGCAGAAATAAAGTTTTTAGTTTTTGAAATACTCCCCTTATCTGGAGCTCTAACTTGTGAAGAGTGCTCTCGTCCCTGGAAAACAGTGTATACCCAGATCAGAGGGCTCCAGACTGTGAACTGACAAACATTGTAGACTCTGATAAGAGGGTTCTTTTTGGACCCTCTGATCTGCCTTGGTCTACACTTTTTGTAGAGGACAAGTGTACTATTCACAGGTAGTTTGTAAATGACAAGTATACTCATTACCAGGTGTTGTTTGCCTTCTTCCGAGCCACTAAAAGGAAAGGTTGTTTTCATTATTTGGTACCGTATGTATCTATTTTAGCTTTATGGCTACTCAGGGCTCCATATATGAGGGGGTAAACTGAACAAATCCAACATTTTCTCAATCTTTTCAGCACCAAATCCTATGGTGTTACTACTCATTAGAATCGTTTGGAAGAGACAATTCTAATGAGTAGTGACATCATAGGGTTTAATGCTGTAATAAATATTTTATTTTTTGAAAAACTCCCCTTATCTGGAGCCCTGGTTTCTGATTTACTTTCATCCAGATAACAGTTGCCATCTTCCTAATCAGAGCTCCTGATACGATGGGTAATTCATTTCCCCACCAAACTCTATGCTGTGACCACTTATTATTAGAATCGTCTCTTCAAGACGATTCTAACGAGACGTCGATATATAGGGTTTAGAGGTTAAGTAAAGGAGAACATTTTGGAAATGTTCAGTTTACCCACACTGATTTATAGCCCTGTACCTTTATCAGAGCTCCAGATAAGGGAAGTATTTCAAAAAATGAAATCTTTATTTCTACATTAAACCCTATGGTGTTACTACTCATTAGAATCGTCTCTTCGAGACGATTCTAATGAGTAGTTACACAATAGGATTTAATGCAGAAATAAAAAAACTTGACTCCCTCTATTCTGGAGTCCTGCTTTATGACATGATATGGGTTTTCTTTTGAGTGGCCGCAACAGAATAGGGGTTATTGCATTTACTTTGATCAAATATCATAACTTAACTGAAAACACCTGTAGACAACACCTTTAAAACTGCTTAAAATATACCTAAGCTTCTTTGTAACTTGATTGATTAAAGCAAGCATCTGGTGAGCTAGATGTCCATGTTTGGTTCCAGGTGCCACACAAGGTGAGCCATGAACTCTAATCTGTTTCCCAGCTTCTTGTAACACTTCCTGCAGGTGAAAGGATCTGCTTCATCTGCTGAGTGTAGGGTATTATGCAGCAAACACATCGCAGTGTCCTCGAACCACATACAACAGTGCTCACAACGCAACATTTTGGACATATCTGGGGCTACTTTTGAGTACATATCAGACCTAAGGTTCAGAGAAGGTGAAGAGTTTGCAAGGGAAGTAACTCCTGAGATAACAGGTAGGAGCAGTGGCTGGGTACCAGCTGATATAGTGTGAGTAGAGCTGGGTATAAAGGCAAGCTTTGGTGCAGGCGGATTGGTTAAGAATTGGCCAACTGAAGCTATTGAGATTGTCTTGGGTACATTGACTAGCGATGGAGCTTGATTGATATTTTGTTCAACTTTGGCCTTGATCAGCTCATTAATTTTGGGATTGATACATGACACCATTGGGCGTGACATGTCCGCCTCCTGACTGGTAACTATTCTGATATCAAGTGTAGGTTTAGGTGCAATATATCCGGGCTTTTTAGACTTTGGGCAAGGCTTAGTATACCCAGCTTTAGTTCCCGCTATCTGGCTTGAGATTCCACCCTCATTAGTACTTTTGTCACCTGGCAGCTCCTGGCCGCCGTTCACCATGCTATTTTCATCTACCCCTTCCATTTTTTCCTCGCCTTCACCATCAGCCTTATCAGTTACACCTTCCCTATTTATTCCTGCAGATTCCTTGGATGAGTTCTGCTCACTTTCTTCATCTTTTTCTGTATCAGACAAACCCTGCTCATTACTGTCAACTGAATTTTCCAATGATGTCGGTAATATAAACATTGACATACCGTCAGCACTGACCATGGTTTTCTGATTTAACCCATTATTATCTCCACTATCTTCCTCCATTGGAGTATACTCATCTGTTGGCTCTTTAGTACCATCTGCCCTTATATTAAAACATTGCGCAATCTTAACCTGTTCTCTCTTCTTTTCCATTTCTCTTGCATGATACTGTTTCGCATCGGTACTTAATTTCTGTAGCTCTAAATGATATTTTTTCTGTACTTCAATCTCCGCTGCTTCCTTTGCCATTTTTTCCATCCCTTCGAGCAACAATTTATTACTTAGCGCGGACACATTATCAAGATTAGCAGGCACAAAATATCCATTTGAGTTGAGCCCTAGAATATCTTCGGCCTTCAAGCTTTCCATGGGGTTCACTGTGGGTTTAATGATATCAAATTTGGTAATATCCTCAGTTTTCTGAGGTCCCAGAGCAAATTTTGCTACTCCCTGTATTAAGCCGGTTGAGTCGTTGCTATCTTTCATACTATTTAAGATCGAGTCATGTGTGAGCTTATGTGACTGCATTTCCTCCAGCGACTCGTACGCCTCCCCACAGCGATGGCAGGTGAATACCTGTAAAAATAATAATAAATCAAATCAGGGCTCCAGATAAAAGGGAGTAAGCTGAATAAAACCAGCATTTTTTCACTCATTCCAGCATCAAATTTTCCAATGACTCTGTATCAGAGCATTTTAGAATCACTGAAAGGCATTTGATGATGATCATGATGATGATGATTTCTATTGGGAACAGGTCAAAGCATCAAAAGACAGTTCTTCTGTGAAATGGTAGACCAATGCCCCCATAGCCTGTTAATAACTTTGAAGACAACTGACCCCTTAAAGCAGGTTGAAAGTAAAGCAAAATTCACCTTAAGGCACATTCTCCTATACTTTCAGCCTGTTTTAAGCTACTATCTGATAGGATAATGAAACTCTTTCTTATGGTGCATACTCATGACTGTATAAAGTTGATATACTTTCTTCAGTGGAGGAATGAATTAAGGGCGTAAAAATGTAAAACTATGGGAAAATGGGCTAAAGGGAGACAACAAAAGGGGGGACAACTTAAACTAAAGGGAGACAAAGGGAGACAACACACCTGCTGTATCATATGCTGCTGCTGCAAGTGAAGGTGAAGAGCCTGTCGCCTGTTGAACTTCATTTCATGACACAGGTGGCACGTGTTCTGGTCTTTAGGCTGCAAAATAAAACAGAATCAAGCGTACCATTGTAGTTTAAAAATAGAAAGTTTGATCCTTAACTCTTTCAACACTAAGTAACTCTTTTGGGTGATTTTCTTGTGGATCTTTTTAGTTACAAAAACATGAACCAGTCTACTTGGATTTCTGGGCAAACAGGTCCAATGTGTTGAAAGAGTTAATACATGTGTCAGTTTAACCCATCACCCCATAACCTGCTTCTATCACTTAACCCTTTCCCCAATAGAAGCGACTTTTAGCATATTTAATTTATTCTTCCGCTGAAGAAAATAGTTCCAGTTTATTCACTCATAAACAATTACAATAACAAATATTTATATATAGCCTAGCAGATGGTAATTTAAAGCAGGCTGAAAGTAAAGCAGAATGTGCCTTAAGGGGGGGGGGGGGGGGGGGGGGGGGGGGGGGGGGGGTTGAAGATGCAAAAGGTGTATTTATGGGGTAATGGGTTAAAGCAGGTTGAAAGCAAAGCAGACAGTTCATACAGGAAGCTTCTGCTGTACCTTCATCTTGCGTTCTGCTGTTGTCTGGTTGTTATGCCACTTTTGCTGTAAGATTTATAGCTCTGGACTTGCTCCCAAAAAACCATTATAAGTATGCCGATATATCATTCGGGACCTGATTCTTAATTGGGTTATTATATTCAAGTTAAAAGTTAACCCACTGCTCCACATAAGCGCTCTACCTACCCCTCCACAAGCGACTATTTTAATGTACAGTTTAAATTTTACTTATGGCATTGAATACAGATGGTAGCTTAACTCTTTCCTCCCTGAAACTTAAAATGGACAATCCCTGTTTCCATTTGAGTATAGTCCATTTCTGACTTTTAAGGGTTGTTTTTGTCAATGTTTTGCATTATGACAAACAGTAAATACCAAGATCAGAGGGCTCCGGCTCCCTCTGATCTGGGTATTCACTATTTGCATAGGACAAGTGAACTTTTCACATGTATACTGTTTGAAAAGGACGCCTATATGCGGGACTAGGGTTCAAAGGGTTAAAGAAGGACGAAAGTAAAACAAAGCTCCTAAAGGAATTTTCTGCCTTAATTTCATCTTGCTTTAAGCAGCAAGCTGGCTAGACTCTTTTTAACCCTTTGAGCCCTAGTCCCGCATATAGGCGTTATTTTCAAATAGTGTACATGTGTATTGTACACTCGTCCTATGCAAACAGTGAAGACCCAGATCAGAGGGCTCCGAAAGGAGCCCTCTGATCAGGGTTTTCACTGTTTGTCATAATGCCAAACATTGACAAAACAACCCTTAAACGTCAGAAATGGACTAGACAAATATGGAAACTGGAATTGTCCATTTAAAGTTTCAGGGAGGAAAGAGTTAAAAGATATAGGGGATATGTATTGTGAGATATGGAGTGAAGAGTTAGCATGCTAATTAATATTCCCTAACCATGCATGCATAGTAGCAAAATTTGAATCTGGATCTAAACAGTAATTTCCAAAGATCAGAGAAACATTTATGCTCAGCTGTTATTCTTGACTTTATCATCTTCTGAGGGGTAAAGTGTATATTGTTTATCCCCTTGAATGCCTCTGGTGTGATGCAAAGTCACTATATCCAAAAAGCTTATGGAAGGCTTAGAGTAAAACAGACTGAGAATTCTGTTTTACTTTCAGCTTGCTTTAACCCATTTTGCCTGTTCCTAGTTTTGAAGACAGGTGTGCACTTAAAGCAGGTTGAAAGTAAAGAAGTATTAGAAGGGAGAATGTTTAATCCATTATCCCAAAACCTGTTTCAAGTATTGAAGATAAATGACCACATAGAGCAGGTTGAAAGTAAAGCAGAATGTGCTTAACTCTTTCCTCCCTGAAACGTTAAATTGACAATTTCAGTTTCCATTTTAGTCTAGTCCATTTCTGTTTTTGTCAATGTTTGGCATTATGACAAACAGTGAAGACCCTGATCAGAGGGCTCCTTTCGGAGCCCTCTGATCTGGGTCATCACTGTTTGCACAGGACAAGTGTACTATTCACATGTACACTGTTTGAAAATGACGCCTATATGCGGGACTAGGGTTCAAATGGTTAAGGCAAATATTTCTTATCATACATTTATACATATTCATGACGGTATATATTGGAGCTATTTCTTAACTGTAGGAATAAACTAAAGGCATAGAAAGGCATATTTATGGGGTATAGGATAAAGCGGGGTATATATTAAGATATGGAAAAAATTTGGGTAAGGAGTAAGACAGTAATGGAACTGTCTGATCTGGGTCTACACTGTTTTTTCTTTTCGTTTTAACCCTTTCCCCCATAGCATATCTCTAGTATTGAATGTAGGTGTCCACTTAAAACAGGTTGAAAGTAAAGCAGAATGCGCTTTAAGCGCATTCTGCTTTACTTTCAGCCTGCTTTAAGCTATCATCTGCTAGAATATAGAAAATATTTTGTATTATACATATTTATGAATGTATAAATTGGAACTATTTTCTTCAGAGCAAGAATAAACTGAATGCGCTAAAAGGCGCTTCTATGGGGGAAAGGGTTAAAGAGCATCATCAATGGGACTTTGTTGAGGCATAAGGAAAATATGACAAAGTTCAGTTCATGCTCTCTTATCTGCAGTCCTGTACTACTTTGATTTGCGATCAGTTATGATTTAGATAAAAAAAAGTTTAGTATTCACATCCAATGCCAAAGAGGGGAGGGGCTGTTTGAAAACAAACAGCAATGAAAAAGGAAGTAACAACCTTTCGACATTCATGAAAACTTTTCTTCCCCTTTACCAAATTTAGCCTTCTTAAAAATCTATACTTCCTTATAAAACGCTGCCTACCGAATCTCCATAAATACATTTTTTTTCGCCTCATGTTATTTCTACCCATAAGAAAATAGTCCCCACATGGCTAGGAGACCCTATAGTATACACATGAAACACAGCAGGCATTTTACAGTACCATTTTCCTGATGGAAGCTTAACCCAGTACTGAGTGATTACTCCATAGCTTGTTTCTAGTCTGAAGACAGATAACTACTTAAAGCAGGCTAAATGTAAAGCAGGCACATTCTGTTTTACTTTATGCCTGCTTTAAGTCATCATCTGCTAGGATAAAGAAAATAGTTCATGTAATACTTATTCAGTAACGTTTAATTAAGGCAGAACTATTTTCTTCAGGAGTAATAGAGTAATAAATTAAAGGGGTTAACAGGCAAATTTATGGGGTAATGGATTAAAGCAGGAGGGGGCCTCCGTGGCCTAGTGGTATAGTCACTGTGACTTACATCACTAAGCTCCTCACCGCTGTGAGTTCGAATCCCAGTAGGGTCGTTCGGATTTTTCATGTGGGGAAGCCTTCCAGCTGGCTTGCGGAAGGTCGGTGGTTCTACCCAGTTGCCGATTTGTGTCTGAAACAGTGCATAAAGGGCTTCTGGGGTCTTCCTCCACCTATAATAAGCTGGACGTCGCGATATGACTGAAATACTGTTGAAAGCGACGTAAAATCAAAACAAACAAACAAACATTAAAGCAGGCTTAAAGGAAAGCAGAATGCTTCTTTAGGAACATTCTGCTTTACTTTGAACTTGCTTTAAGGGATCACCTGTCTTCTACACTAGAAACTTAAAGGGGCAACAGATTATGGTAAATATGAAATAAAATGTAAGGTCTGTGCAAACAGTTTGGATTCAGATCAGCTGCTGAGCAACGCATTAACCCTTTATCCCGTGGCCTGTTTCTAGTTTTGAAGATAGGTGACAACTTAAAGCAGCTTGAAAGTAAAGCAGAATGCGCCTTAAGGCATATTCTGCTTTACCTCCAACCTGCTTTAAGCTACCATCTTCTAGAATAAGAAAATATTTCTTATGGTACATGTTCATGATTGTATAAATTGGAACTTTTTTCTTTAGTGGATGAATAAATTGAATGTATTAAAAGGCGCTTTTATGGGGGAAAGGGTTAAGCACTAATTTTTTTCTGACTGTATTTTCACTGGAACATGAATATATTTTTTTAAAAATAAAAAGACTTGGTATAGTATCAAGGAGACTGGGACAGGAATTAAAATTGACATTTTGTTCCCTTCAAGATGACAATTTCAAATGAATTATAGAGCAGCTAAATTGGTGTCCCATGCTGTCAAAAAATCATTATCACCAAAAAGCATGCATGCCAATTCAATTCATCTAGAGCAAAGTAAAAAGCAAGCGCCTGGATGAACCAGAGCAGATTGTAGACTGGTTATTACCTTAATGGAAATTAGTTTCATCTTGTCCTTGCCATCTCCTTTGGACTCAGACTGTAAAGTGTATTTAGTTAACATAAGTGGTTATATAGAGAGCATTAACCCATTACTCCATCAATATGCCTTTTTACGTCTTTTGTTTATTCCTCCACTAAAGAAAATAGTTCCACTTTAGTAACAGTCAAAATTGTGTACCATAAGAACTATTCCCTATAATATAGCAGATGGTAGCTTAAAGGAGACTGAAAGTAAAGCAGAATGTGCCTTCAGGCTTTACTTTTAACCTGCTTTAAGTAGACACCTGTCATCAAAACTAGCTACAGGCTATGGGGTAATGGATTAAACCAGCCAGAAGAATAACTTTCCTAAAATTTCAGAAATTTATATCTAGCAACTAACTGTGTTGAATCTACTGAAGCAAATTTTAAACATTTGTGTGAGAAAATATAACACGATATACTTTCAATATACATTATAAATGCTTTTGGGCAGATTTGTATCCAGACAAACTATTTGAATCAGTGTCTGCTCTCAATTCAAACTGTTCACATCATTACAGCTCCAGTAAAGAGGGGTAAATTTTAATATTATGATCTTCGGATCTTAACCTGTTACCCCATAAATACACCTTTTTACGCATTTTATTTGTTCTTCCAATAAAGAATACAGTTCCAATGTATATGGTCATGAATATTTATCATAAGAAATATTTTCAGTTTCCCTGCAATTTTAAAGCAGGCTGAAAGTAAAGTAGAATGTGCCATAGTGTGCATTCTGCTTTACTTTCAACCTGCTTTAAGTAGTCACCTGTTTTCAAAACTAGAAACATTTTCCTTTAAGCTTAGACTACCATTTATGATGTTTCCTGGAACCCTCCTTTATATTTTAAAACAAAATTCCTATGATCTGTCTAACAACACAATACATGTTAATAACTTTGACCCTTTGAACTTTGACCCACTGATTGGAAGAAACAGTTTGATGCTAGATCAGACACTAACAGTTTGGCATCTGACCACGCTCCAAACCCTCTGTCACTGCAGTCATATATCTGCAAATATATAAAGAATTGATGTTTTATATTTGCGGTAATTTCAAAGGGTTAAATTAATGCTAATAGCTATTATGCATGCACTGTTATTTCGTATGCTTTAACCCTTTCCTCCCTGATACTTCAAGTTTCTTATTTAGTCTTATCCATTTTTTACCCTTTATGTTTTTTTTGCAATATAACAAACAGCACAGACCCGGATCAGATGGCTTTAAGCACACTCTGATCCGAGTCTTCACTGTGTGCACAGGACAAGTATACTCTTCACAGGTGCAGGATTAACCTTATTTAAGTAGTTGAGCTATTGCTGAAAGATTCGAAAATAACAGATCTCCAGATAGACTTAAGAGTTTTTTGTCTGCTTTTTTAAAAAATACATCTCTATAGCAAACCCTATGATGTAACTACTCATTTGAATCATATCTCAATCTGTGAGACAATTCTAATGAGTAGCCACAACATGGGCAGGGAGTAGAAATATTTGCTAATTCCATGCAAAAATAAAATTATGCAGCTAAACTGGACACATATATTACTGCTTCTACTGTCTAAAGTTTCTAACTCTTTCACCAATCTATGACAACTATATCATTTTGAACCCGGATCAGACCCCAAGAAACTGTCTGACACTTACTTGAATCAATATTTAACTCATTACCCCATAGCTTGTTTCTAGTAATGAAGATATGTGACCACTTAAAGCACGTTAAAAGTAAAGCAGAATTATCTATTTCAGTCTGCTTGAAGCTATCATCTACTAGAATATAGAACCTATTTCTTATAATACATTTTCATAGCTGTATAAATCTTATCTCTTTTCTTCAGAGGAAGAATAAATGAAAGGCATAAAAAGGTGTCTTTATGGGGTAATGGATTAACCCATTCCCTACTAGCCTGTTTCTATTTTTGAAGATATGTGGCCCCTTAAAGCAGGCTGAAAGTAAAGCAGAATGTGCCTTAGGGCGCATTCTGCTAAATACTTTTAGCCTTTTTTAAGATATCATCTGCTAGAATATACATGTATATAATATTTCTTATGATTTTTATTTGTGACAATTGGAACTATTTCCTTCAGTGGAGGAGTTAGTTAAAGGCGTAAAAATGTGTATTTATGAGGGAAAGGGTTAAGACATTTGACACCAACCCTTTCCATCGAAGAGAACTGTTTGTCTTAATTTTAATTGGTTGTTAGTGGTCAGCACCAAATTAGTGACATATGCAAACAGTTTAACTCCAGATCTACTGCAAAACAACTCATGATCAGTTTCCAAACTATTTGTCCATTTTTTTTAATGTTTCTACAGATTTTGACTTTGACTAAATTTTCAGATGACGCTACAGCAGGATAAAGTCTATTTATTAGTTACTTGACAAGAAAAGGAAGTGCTTTAAATTAAGTCAAAACAAAATTTAATATTTACATTTCTTTTAAGTATTATCTTCCCTCCCTTAATTATAAGTGTCTACTCTTTACACGTTCTACATAGCTGCCTGTTAACCCTTAACCCCAGAGCCTGTTTCTAGTTTTGAAAACCAGTGTATACTTAAAGCAGGTTGAAAGTAAAGCAGAATGCGCCTTAAGGCGCATTCTGCTTTACTTTTAACCAGCTTTAAGCTATTACCTGCTAGTATAGAGATAGTATTTATTTTTGTTCATGTTTATAACTGTATAAATGGTAACTATTTTCTTAAGCAGAGGAATAAATTAAATGCAATAAAAGGTCCTTCTATAGGGGAAAAGATTAATGCTTTCACCATGTGATAAAGTCGGACAAGAAACGTTTTCTGCATTCTGTTAGAAACCTGCTTAAAGCAGACAGAAAATAACAACAGGTTTTTGCTTTACTTTCAACCTGTTTTAACCCTTTGCTCCATAGCCTGTTGCTAGTATTGAATATAGTTGACCACTTAAAGCAGTTTGAAAGTAAAGCAGAATGTGCTTTAAGGTGCATTCTGCTTTTCTTTCAGTCTGCTTTAAGCTACCTTCTACTGGAATATAGAAAATGCTTCTCATGATAATTGGAACTATTTTCTTCAGTTTAGTTAATTATAGGAGTACAAAGGTGTATATACGGGGCATTGGGGTAATGGGTTAAGCGACCACTCAAAGTCAAAGGAGATGAATTTTCAGTTGAATGTAAAGCAAGCAGCTTAATGCAGATCAAAAGTAATTCAGAGACCTCCTTAACCCTTTGAACCCTAGTCCCGCATATAGGCGTCTTTTTCAAACAGTGTACATGTGAATAGTACACTTGTCCTATGCAAACAACGAAGACCCAGATCAGAGGGCTCCGAAAGAAGCCCTCTGATCAGGGCATTCACTGTTTGTCACAATGCCAAACATTGACAAAAACGACCCGTAAACGTCAGAAATGGACTAGACTAAAATGGAAGCTGGAATTGTCCATTTAAAGTTTCAGGGAGGAAAGAGTTAAGGAACGTTCTGCATTACTTTGTCCTGGATAAAGCTGTTACCTTTCTTAGCGGTGGCATCTTAAAGGAGGATTAAAGTAAAGTAGAAAGTTCTTTATTCTTGCTCAAAACAGTCACTTGCCTTAAACAGTTTGCAATTTTCAGTATTCAGCTAATTTCTTTACCCCTAGGGTTCTGCTATGTTTGTATTTATATATGTCAAAGAAACAATTTAGCACTTGTATATATGCAAGACAACCAAAGTCACAAAAACATTTTAATCCTTTTTCAGGGCTCCAGATATGAGGAGTATTTCAAATACTAAAACCTTTATGTTTGCATTAAACCCTATTGTATGACTACTCCCTAGAATCGTCTTTTAGAGACAATTCTAATGAGTAGTTACACCATAGGATTTGGTGCTTGTATGACAGAGAAAATACTGGATTTCTTCAGTTTACTCCCTCTTATCTTGAGCCCTGCTTTTTTGACATACCTGTACGTGGACTTTCATGTGCTGCTTAACATGGTCACTACGAGTGAATCTCCGTCCACAAACTGAGCAAGCATACGGACGTTCACCACTGTGAACTCGAACATGGCGCTGCAGCTTCGACGGCGTTCGGTACTCCTTTCCACATACAGAGCATGTATGTGGTGCCTTCCCTTGCACGTGGTCCTGAACGTGTTGCTGCATAAGCGTAGGTGAATCAAACTGCTGTCCGCAATACCGGCACATGTATTGTGTAATTACCTGCATCTTGTTACTTGCGCCGCTAACAGGTGTCGCAAGCTGTTTCGTCAGCGTCGGCGACTGCTTTAATGAAAGGGCCTCACTCATTTTTCCTATACTAGCTTTAAAATCTTTAGTGCCGCTGCTAACAACTGTGGGTTTGACAAACTCTGTAATAGTAGTCTGTTGACCTTTACTGTTGGCTAACTGAGTGGCGATCTGATTTATAGTTGCTGAAGCTGAAACTGAAACTGGTTTGAGATCTAGTGCAGCTGCAGTCGCCGGTTGCATGGACTCGATCTTTTCTATTTTGATATGCAGTGGTCCATCTGTTAAATCTGTTAATGTTCCATTTTGTTTAGTGTCCATGGGTTCTGTTTTAATTGAAAGTAGGGCAGTAGTGAGGTTATCCAGGCCTTTATTCTTTGCTAGTTGAGATGCAATCTGGTTGATTTTGGTCGGAGTTGAGTTCTTGTCATGGCCATTTTGTTTCTTTTTCTCAGTTCCTTCCATACCGCTGAGGGCTTATGATGAGATTGATTGATTGATGACTGATGATGACACGATGTTAAGTCTGAGGTGTGAATGAATGTGAAGGGCTTACAATGTTTTCCAGACCTACAAAAGAAACACGTATCGTTAATTACTAAGTTTCACAATACGTTTACAATAATTGGGAAATAATTCTAACCCATTACTCCATTACTCCAACTTTTTACACCTTTAATTCATTCCTAAACTGAAGAAAATAGCTTCACTGTCAAGAATGTGCTCCATAAGAAATATTTTCTATCCCCTAGTAGATGGTAGCTTAACTCTTTGAACCCTAGTCATATATGCGTCATTTGCAAACAGCGTACCTGTGAGAAGTACACTTATCCTATGCAAACAGTGTTGACCCTGATCAGAGGGCTCTTTCAGGAGCCCTCTGATCAGGGTCTACACTGTTTGTCATTTTGATATACATTGTAAAAATCAATCCTAAAAAGTCAAAAATGGACTAGACTAAATTGAAAACTAGAAGTGTTCATTTTAGGTTTCAGGGACGAAAGGGTTAAAGCACTGAAAGTAACATTCACACTAAACCAAATAATTCAACTTTAAATTATCATTATACAGTCATGAATAAAATATAATATATGCACTGTTCATAAGAAATATTTCCTAAATATCCTATTGGATGATAGCTTAACCCTTTACTCCATAGACTAGTCTGTTTCTCCCAATGAAAATAGGTGACCATTTAAAGAAGTTTGAAAGTAAAGCAGAATGCTCCTTACGGCACATTTTGCTTTACTTCAATCCTGCGTTAAGCTATCATCTGATTGAATAAAGAAAATATTTCTTATGATACATATTCATGAATCATGATAATAACATGGAACTATTTTCTTCAGAGGAGGAATAAATCAAATGCGTAAAATTGTGTATATATAGAGTAATGGGTTAAAGCAGGCTGAAACTGAAAGTTAAGCAGAATGCACCTTAAGGCACATTCTGCTATATTTTTAACCAGATTTAACCCTTTCCCCATTAAATATACCTTTTTATGTCTTTAATTTATTCCTTCACTTCAGAAAACAGTACAACTTTATACAGTCATGAGACATGAGTATGATCATAAGTAATTAAGATATATTTTTTTCAATCCTAGCAGATTGAAGCTTAGACTAAAAGTAAAGCAGACTGTACTTTAAGTTTAAGGCACATTCTGCTTTACTTTCAACTTCCTTGAAGTGGTCACCTGTCTTCAAAACTAGAAACAGACTATGGCATAATGGGTTGAACTATTAGATCTATTTCAAAGTAAGTTTTAAAGCAGTTTGACCAAAGAATTATTGATATGAGTGTCAAACAGTTTGGATCCTAACAAGACATTTGATCAGGATCCAAAGTCAACTATGGAAGTGAATGGGTAACTACTAATCTGCTAACTTGACAACTGTTTACAGTTTGTTTCCATATAGATCTATGCAAATAACTTGTACATTTGATCAGGATCCACAAACAATATACTTTTGTATTGATCTTTAAAGAGTTGAAAAATAACATTGATTCACCTTAAAACTAGTAATTTAGTGAGATCAGTAATTAATTTTAGTGTCAGTGTTATTTAAAGTGCTTATTCATCCATTCATTTTTCTCTCTATCATACAAATGTCAAAATGATCAAAATACTGCAATGATTTCATAGAAGCCTGGCACTCGTGATATAATTATATTCTGAACTCATTAACAACTAAAATGGACTCGCCCGCTCTCATTGACAGTTAGCTAACCCCCTGACCCTATTATGTCCAATACACAAAATCACGTGACCCAAAAACTGCAGTAACACGTCACGTGACTTATCAGGTTAGGGAAATTCCGAAGCAACAAATCAACAGTTTCATGATTGATTGTTACATATCATTACTTTCGGTTTGATGAAAACTTGCTTGTTACGATAAATATTGATGCAGAAGAAAGCTGCATTGCTTGGATTCATTTATATGCCCGAAGGGCCAAACAAACCGCCACGCCACCTGTTGGGGGTCGCTGACGTAATTTATACATGACAGCTCGCTCCCTGTGTAAAAACTCCCTCATTTCCGCATTCAAAACACACGAAGTTTGAATGAAAACTCTCGGTTACCCTGAACTGTGTGATAAAGCAAGTCTCTAATGTACATAAAACGAACAAAATAAGACTCAATACACTAACAAAATCCCCCGAATACACGATTTGGGAATCTGCCAATCGATCGGCTAGGGCCGACATTTTCTGTGTACTGACCTTAAAAGGGTAGAGGAACGGGGTACAGATAAACTCCCTGTTATTTTACGTATCTCGGACAAATGCAGCGAAAAGTGTATTCAAACGAATCACTAGAAATTCATCTTACCTAAGGCGTACGTTTTAATCCACACGAAGCCCTAATATCCCCATCACATCGGCATTTTTCTCCGGTGCGAACCCTTCACACCATTTCTAGGGAAGTATAGCTTGTCATGGCCTGCAGGGATTAGAGAAGGGAGGTAATTTAACCCTTACTGTGTAAACATACCGGAGCTCTGGAGCGAGAATTACTAGCCCTTACTTGTTGCTACTAGTTTTGCGCATTCTTTGGTCGGGTTACCTACAGGGGGTCAATGTTAACCCTTTGAACGTTCAATACACAAATGTCGTCTGCTCTCAAAAATGTCGTCTGCTAAAAATGATTTTTTTTCTTTTTTCACGCTTTTCCCGATGTTGCATTGGAGTGACAAACAGGTTGATCCAGATCAGACGTCTAGATACTGGGTGTCTGATCTGGATCTTAACTATTTGTAGAGGTCAAGGAAACTGGTTTTCTTCAGTTAAAGGGTTAAAAAGGGCTTAACCGCTGTTGTATATGTTGGGCTTAGTAGATCTACCTGAATGTGTAGATACGTAAATACAATGGAGGCTGTGTAGGGGTTTGGTAATTTCCACTTCGACGTATGAAATGCCGTCTGCTTCAAAAACTGTCGTATGCAGACATTGTAAAGCCACTGATGTATTAACCCATAACCACACGCCTTTTAACGTCTAAAATAGATCGATCATCCACATTATGCAATAAATGAATAGAATCTATAATTATTCCATAATAATTTTTTTCTTGAAATCTCCTAGAAGCTAGATTGTAACTTAAAGCAGACTGAAAGTAAAGCAGAATGCGTCTCAATGCGCATTTAGCTTTACTTTCAACCTGCTTTCAAGTAAGTGGTCACCTATCTTCAAAACTAGAATTTATAAGGTGATGGGCTAAGAGACCACTAATTAAAGACCCTAGCTGGGAGATATCTCTTTAGAAAGACGGGTAGATTCGAGATCTAGTTGCTTAATGCAAGATATGAATAATGCAGCTCGAGCAGCTTACAGCTAGATCTACTTGTTTTCTGCATTAATTATTTATATTCTGCGTTATGCAACCATACACTTGTCTTAAATAAAACTAACCAACTTGACAAGGATAGATGCATTCTATAGGCCCACCTTTTCCATAGCCTGCTTTTAATTTTGACAGTTGGCCACTTAATTATTAGGCCTAAAGAAGGTTGAAAGTAAAGCAGAATATGCCTTAAATGCCCATTTTGCCTTTACTTTCAGTCTGCTTTGAGTTACCATCTGCTAGGATCAAGCAAATAATTCTACAGGGCTGCCATAAGTTGACATGAAAAATCCTAAGATTTCCAAAGTTGCATTTTTCAAGTGCGATTTTACGAATCGTACCTTCACCCCATAGCCTGTTTAATTTCTAGTTTTGTTGACATGTGACTACTTAAAGCAGGCTGTAAGTAAAGCATAATGCGCCTTAAGGCGCATTCTGCTTTACTTTCAGCCTTCTTTAAGCTACGATGTACTGGAGAGAAAAAAAATCCGGAGATTTAGGAAAAACCAGAGAAATGGCAGCCCTGATTCTAATGATATATATTCATGGCTGCATCAATTGGAACGATTTCCTCCTGTGGTAGAATAAATTAAAGCCATCAAAATGCGTTTCTATGGAGTAATGGGTTAAACGACCATTAAATAACTCTTTCGCTGCCAAATTCATCGTGAATTTTTTACCCTTTCATCGTATCATTGTCGTCTGCTTCAATATTGTTGTCTTCAATATCGTTTTTAAGTGAAAATAAAGTTAACATGAATGGATCCTGATCAGGATCCAAACTGTATAATGCAAACACGCTTTTTGGCGTCATTGAGAGTGGAAGTATTAAAGAAGCGAATTCGGAGATCTCTTTAGAAAGATAGGTGGTTGCTTAATGCAGTATAATAATAATAATAATGCAGCTAGTCTAAAGCAGGTTACAGTGGAGAATCTGTTATTCTTTCCCGTTTAAACGCAAACGTACGCAAACGCAAAACACTAAAACGTAGAAAAAAAAACTTTTGGACAATTCTGATAATTCATGTTTATCTTGGTGGCAAACAGTTTGGAGCCTGATCAGACGCCGGGTTACCCGGCGTCTGATCTGGCTCCAAACTGTTTGCACTGCAAATAATAGTTTTAACGTAAACGCGTTTATTGGGAAAGAATAACGTTTTCTCCACTGTACCAAGTTTCAGCATTATGTTCATCTCGCGTTAAGCAATCACCTGTCGTTAACCATTTCGCTGCCATGATCTACAACACTAATGTAAACTATATATGATGCAAACAGCTTTTTGATCAGTTCAGAAAAAATGTTAATTTCTAAATTTCATAAATAAAAGCAGATGAACACTTGAAGCATGCAAAACCAGCTGAATCTCTCTGCAAAAAGCAGCAACGCTTCTCATGTGAGACCCGTCTCTTACTTTTGGTGGTTTTGGTTTGAAAAACAAACACCTTGAGTTTGAGTATGTCAGGGCCTCTCTATATATAGACAGTATGAGATCACAATAATTATGACCTAGGCAGATTCTAGATCTGCCTAGCAATATTGGACTTCTAATATGGCCTAGACAGATCCGGAATCTGTCTAGGCCATATTAGAATTCCAATAACTAGGCCATGTCAGAATTCCAATATGACCTAGGCAGATCCGGAAACCTGGATCTGCATAGATTCCAATATGGTCTTTACCACAAATACATTGATAGATGATAGAGGTGGCGACAGGCGCTTCTGTACCCGAAATGGTAATACAGTAAAACCCCTCTAAACCGGAACCTCTAAATACCGGAACTCTCTCTAAACCGGACAAAAACGCTGGCCCCGTTTCCCTACCATATTTACGCCTTTGATTTATTCCTTCACTGGAGAAAATACATTCATTAACATATATCATCATAATTTGTTTTCTATATTCTAGCAGATTATAGCTTAAAGCAGGTTGAAAGTAAAGCAGAATGCGCCTTAAGGCGCATTCTGCTTTACTTTCAACCTGCTTTAAGTGGTCAGCTACCTTCCATACGATGGGTTAAAACCCCTCTAAACCGGAAACCCCTCTAAACCGGATGTTTTTGTTGTCCCCACACATGTCCGGTTTAGAGGGGTTTCACTGTATGTAAATCAAACTTCGAAATAAACGAACCCATTACTCCATATCCTGTTTCTAGTATTGAAGATAGGAAGATATGTAAAGAGGCTCGCAACCAGATTTAGTATTAACGATAGTAATTTGTAAATATATGCCAAGGGAGTAATAAAGTAAAGCAGAATACACCTTTAATACTATACATGCATTCTACTTTACTATACCGACCTGCTTTAGCTACCATCTGCTTAGATACAGGTAATAATCCTTATGGAACATATTCACCACTGTATATAGTGAAATTATTTTCTCCAGTGGAGGAATGAGTTAAAGTCGACTCGTAAAAAGGCTTATCTATGGGGTTATGGGTTAAATACGATGCTTTATTTTGCAGCGAAAGGGTTGATCCTTTCACTCTCAATGACGTCATAAAGCGCATTTTGCAAACAGTTTTGATCCTTATCAGACACGGCGTACCGCGGCGTATGATCAGGATCAACACCGTTTTTCACTTGTTTTGAAATGACGTCAGTTACATGTATATTGCCTTAAACCTGAAACGATATTGAAGACAACAATATTGAAGCAGACAACAATACGACGGTGAAGGGGTAAGAAACTCATAAAAATTTGATCATGAAAGGGTTTAAGCTGACGATATAGATTGGCAGCAACCGGGTTGAAGAGTAGGCCTAATAATGAAATAATTATTGGTTTGGGTGACGAAACAAGGAATTAAGCGTACATCTCAATCGTTCAAGATATATTAATCTGAATCTAAACTTTTCAAAGGTTTATCAGATTAATACGACCGGTCATAATTCACTCACTTATATTCAGTTTCCAATTAACCCAGTCACTCTCAATGACGCTTAAAAGCGCGTTTGCAAACAGCTTGGATCCTGATCAGACGCCGCGTAACGCGGCGTCTGACCAGGACCCAAACTGTTTGAAACTCGCTTTGAAATTTTTCATCTGTCATACTTTTTAACTTTGAAACGACGTTGCTGCTTGCAGACAACAAAATTGAAGAAGACGATAATGAAACGGTGAAGGGGTAAATATCTCACGAAAAATTTGGCAGTGAAAGGGTTAAGTCTGGTTCAGTTGGTTCATAGTAAAAGTTACAAAATGACAAACAGCGTAGACCCCAATCAAACGACCCCTTGGTGCGTTCTGATCTTAGTCTACACTGTTTGTACAGGACATGTGTACTTTTCACAAGTACAATGTTTGTAAAGGATGAGTATACATGTACTTCGGTTTAATGAATTGGTGCTTAATGCAGAACTAAGCAACACTGGAACTTTCTGATTTAGTTTTGTCCTTGCATTGAGCTGTCCCCGCATTGAATATAATGATACAGTGCTCCCTCCCTACAACGACCTTCTGAACAACGATTCCCTCCTTACAACAATTATGATTGTCGCTGTTTTCCAAGACAATTATATCTAACCGTTTCACTGTTCAATGTCGTCTGCTTAAAATTGTCGTCTGGTTTTTTTCCCTCTCAAAGTTGCATATTGGATATTTTGATCAAAATCATAATGACGACTGGCAAACAGCTTGATTCCAGATCAGACGCCGCTTGACGCGGCGTCTGAACTTGATTAAAGCTGTTTGAAAATTTAAGTCGTACTCAGCACTCGAAGGATATTATTTTCCCTCCCTATAACGACTTCCTCCAAACAACACACAAAATCTGTGTCTCCCATTTGGTTTTGTTGTAGAGAGGAAACACTGTATAGATCTATCTTCGTGTGGGTGGGCGTTTAACAACTTCAGTCCTAGCGTCGAGTATACAGTGGAGAATCTGTTATTCTACCCCAATAAACGCGTTTACGCTAAAACTATTATTTGCAGTGCAAACAGTTTGGAGCCAGATCAGACGCCGGGTAACCCGACGTCTGATCAGGCTCCAAACTGTTTGCCACCAAGATAAACATGAAATATCAGAATTGTCCAAAAATTGTTCTTTTCTACGTTTTAGCGCTTTGCGTTTGCGTACGTTTGCGTTTAAACGGGAAAGAATAACAGATTCTCCACTGTAGTGGCTGCATTGATAGTATCGTCTGCAGTGATTTAGGGCTTTTCAATGAAAAAAATGATACGAGTGTCAAACAGGTTGGATCCTGATCAGATGTCACGTTACGTGGCGTCTGATCATGATCAAACTGATTTTTTAAATCGTTTTTTGGTGTCATTGACAGTGAAAGAGTTACGGTACATTCTTCTTTACTCCCAATACAACCCGCGTTAAGTTGTCACCTGTCTCCAAAACTAGAAACAGGATATGGGGTAAAAAGGATTTAGTCCAAATTTACTAAAATTGTATTTGATAAATAAAAAAAAAAGACACACACGAAAGTTTGGCCACAGGAGACGGTAAATCATAATCAGCTGATCCGCACATCACAGGGAAACAGGACACACAGGCCGCATTGAAAATAGTTTAGACCAAAGCGAGGGTCTGCGTGGTTAACCCATAACTTCGTAGATCTATACTAATGGTGTTGCTACTCATTAGAATCGTCTCTCTGAGACGATTCTAATGAATAGTTACACTATAGGATTTGGTGCTGAAATGGGTTAGAAAATGTTTCATTTGTTCAGTTTACTACCTCTTATCAGGAGTCCTGATTTTAGTGGTCGTAACAGCATTTCTAGCATAGTTTCTAGTTTTGAAGACAGTTGACCACTTACAGTGGAGAATCTGTTATTCTTTCCCAATAAACGCGTTTACGCTAAAACTATTATTTGCAGCGCAAACAGTTTGGAGCCAGATCAGACGCCGGGTCTGATCAGGCTCCAAACTGTTTGCCACCAAGATAAACAAGAATTATCAGAAGTGTCCAAAAGTTGTTCTTTTCTACGTTTTAGTGCTTTGCGTTTGCGTACGTTTACGTTTAAACGGGAAAGAATAACAGATTCTCCACTGTACCCTTTCAAGTCAAACTTTTTACCCCTTTGCCGTCATGTTTTCTTCTTCTTCAATGTTGTCTGCAATATAGTTTACAAATTACAGCGCTCCCTCTGTACAACGACACCAAATAGGAGACAAAGATTGTTTGCGTTGTTCGGAGGGAGTCGTTATAGAGAGGGGAACAGACAGCTTGAATCCGCGTTACGCGGCGTCTGCTTATATTTATTCTATCAAAATGTCCACTTAGGTGAGAAATACAGCAGACGACAAATTTAAGTAGACGACATTGCAGCCATGAAAAGGTTGGATATAAATGTCTTGTTTGGGGACCTGCGGCAAGAGTCGTTGTAAGGAGGGAGTCGTTGTTAGGAGGGTCGTTGTAGGGAGGCATACTTTAAGGCAGAATGACTAAAGTCATTACGAAACGAGTCTCAAACCGTCTGGATCTTGATTAGACAACGCGTTCCGCGGCGTCTAATCAAGCTCCAAACTGTTTGCAAATACGTATTTTGGCGTCAATGACAGTGAAAGCACGGTAGGTTGAGAGTAACGCAGAATGCTCTTTCCTTTCAACTAGTTTTAGGGTACCATCTGAACAAACACTGGAAATGTCTTCTGGTGTTTTTATGTTCAGGTGACTTCCTTTGTGACCCGGGGAGTACTCTATATGTAGCCCTACATGCTTACGATTTGCTAAAAATTGTACGAACAAGGTCTAACTGATTGTGAAAATCGTAAAAAGAACTGGGTTACTAATGTCAAAACTTTGTTAGATAATTATGGGTTTTCGTTCATGTTCATAAATAATAGAAACATCGACGCGAAGCGTTTCCCATCTTTGTTTAAGCAAAGAGTTATAGATTGTTTTATCCAAGATTGGTACGGCACTATTAATAATAGCCGTGTTCTTGAAGAATATAGATACATTAAAGACGATTTTGCATACGAATGTTACTTAGACATACTGAATACTGATTTACGAGGTTTCATAACCAGGTTTAGAGTATCAGCACATTCTCTTCGAATACAAACTGGCAGGTATACAAGAAATGCTCTACCAAGAAATGAGCGTTTAAATGTGAATGTTGTAACTTAGCATGTATTGAAGATAAATATCACTTTACCATGGTATGTTTTCTGGATATAAGGAAAGCTTATATAGAAAAATACTATTATCAAAGACCATCTATGTTCAAGTTAACGAACTTATTTAAATCTAGTAATAAGTCTATTTTGACCAATTTAGCTGTATATTTAAAACTAGCAACAGGAAAAAGAAAACATATCAACTGAACAATTACGATATGTTAGCGTATCCATAGGAGTGTCGATCCAGATCAGAGGACTCCTCCAGGAGCCCTCATGTCTGGGTATCCACTGTAAGCATACGACAAGTGCATTTTTCATAGCTTCACTTGTACTAAATGAAGAGAATACGTCGATAGTGTTAGATATGTTTAGGAAGTGTTATATATCATTGTATGCATAAACGTTGCATATTCTGATTGGGGGACTCCTGTATGAGCCCGCAGATCAGAATATTCACTCTTAGCATACGACAAGTGTACTTTTCATAGCTACACTGTTAGTAAATGACGAGAGTACTCGACAACAGGGCTGAGTGTTAAGCAATTAGAATTTGTGTTCGTATACTTAAACGGTGTAGATCCTGTTCGGAGGACGCCTCTAGGAGCCCTCAGATCTGGGTCTCCACAGTTTGCATACGAAAAGTGTATTTTTCCTAGGTACATTGTTAGTAAACGACGCGTTTACTCGTTAAGCGTTAAGCACGACATATCCAGTTCAGAGGACTACTCTAGGAGCCCTCTGACCTGGGTCTGCACTGTTAGTATGCAAAAAGTGTTTAGTACACAGTTAGTATATGACGAGTATGCTAGTCGATAGGGTTGAATGTGTTAAACAATTCTACCGTTTAACTTACCATTACGGCTTACATTATACTTTATCATTTCTACCGTATATATTTACACATGTAAATTGAAGTGTTATTAAGTTCACCCTCCTTCATAAGCTAATATATATACAATGCTGTTATAAACTAGCTTTGGATCCTGAGTGATACCATAGACACAGTGACTGGCTGGTGGATCTTGATGGTAGGGATTGTCTCCTGATCTCTTTGAAACCGGTTGGTCGCGGGTCTGTGTTATCGTTCTGTGTTTATGTACATTTACATGTATTGTATAAAAAATGGCTAGGAGTACTGTTATACTAGGTGTCTTTATTACAGAGGGTTGTACGAATACTGTAGCGTGACTGTAAAAATATGTATATTATGTTTTGTGTGACGAGGTACACATGTACAAGTCAGAAATAAAAGTTGTTCTGTTCTGTTCTGTTCTGCTAAAGGGACAATCTATATTATATATATTTAAAACACACACACACACACACACACACACACACACACGCACAACTGTAAGATGCAAGTAAACTTGCTTTCTCCTTCACTGTCATGAGTCATGACGTCATTAATTTTAAACAAATGCCGTCTGTTTTATTTATTTATCTAATTTGAATTACCAGTAAAGGGTTTTTGGTTTAAGAATAAGGCCTTTTGGACTGAGTGTCGAACGTTTTGGATTCTGATCAGACGCTGCTTTACGCGGCGTACAGATGATCAGGATATCCAAACTGTTTGCAAATGAATATTGTGCTCTGGGTTAGGCAGTGAAGGGGGTATAAAATTACTAAATTAGTTCAAATTGAAATTGTGTATAGAACCCTTTCGCTCTCAATGACGCTAAAAAGCGCGCTTGCAAACAGTCAGGCCTGAAACAGTTTAGATCCTGATCAGACGCCGCGTTACGCGGCGTCTGATCAGGATCTAACTGTTTGACACTCGTTTTGAATTTGTTCAGTCATACTGACCTATTTTTTAAATTTTGAAACGACATTGCAGACAACAAAGTTGAAGCAGACGACAATAAAACGTCGAGGGGGTAAAAATCTTCCGAAATTGTTTGAAGTGAAAGGGTTAAGTGTGATTGGATAAAATGTCATGGGACATGCAGCTTTAAATCGTGTTTTTTGTAGATCTAGATTCTATTGATACAAAAAATTGCATTTAGGACTTAAAGCTCTAAATCTTTTTTTTAAGTTTTTATTTTCTAGAGCACTCTATTGAACATTTTTATTTGAATTTTATTGAATATTATCTAGATCTAGTTTAAATAAAGAAACACGCGCGGCGCATAATGAACTTGCATGTTTCTTATATACATTAGTAATCGACGCTTGACCGCTAGTGACCATCCTTAAATATAATTTTAGTTATTCATCGTTATTTTCAACGAAGAGCGCGTTTTATAGCAGGATGTAAGGGAAACCACCGTGCAAACAATTGTAAAGCCACTTCTTTGATTATTCCCCTTTGCGGAAGAATCTCGACTTATGGGATATTTCGTGACGTCACACGCTATATACAGTATTCGAAATTTAGCGATGTAGTCTTAAAAAATCCCGGAAAATAGTACAAATTAATAACATATGATCTTAGGCATTGTGTAGTCGGATTTTCACATGTTGTCCCAGGTTACTTAGTGGATTTTTACGGCCATGTTCAAGTGTATTCCGATTTTCAGGGCGTGTAATCGCCAAGTTGAGTGGATAGATAGACGGCACTGCAACCTACAATCGGTGCCTGATGATGTTATGAGGTATACTCGATCGCTTGAAGAAGTATTCCTTGATGCCAACAGTATCCGAGAGTTACCAAAGGTAGGTTCTATTGTCTTGTGTGAATTTATTTTCTTCTATTTACAACATAAAATGCTGTATGCACGCTTGATATTTGCTCTGATCACGCCTTGTTTTCGTTTACAGAATTTTTTTCGACTGGTGCAGTTACGAAAAGTCACCCTCAGCGACAATGAAATCGGGATACTTCCAACGGATGTGGCCCAACTTATCAACATGGTTGAGTTGGACATCAGTAGAAATGGTGAGTAGTTGAATTTGGGCGACACTTTTCAGTGTAGCTTCCCTTAATGTAGCCAAATATAGCTTGACCCAGATTCTATGGAGCTCGCCATCTTGGATTTTCCACTTGTGTGTCAGAGTGTTTTACACTTCAATTTTACTTGTGATGTGAGTCAGGGGTCAATACACCTAGGTGTTCATTAATGTTTTAAATGATGAATCAACTCTGGTTCATCCCATCTAATTGTATTTTATTTAGATTTTAGTTCATATTGAAACTGAGGTCAGCTGAATCTTTTTTATTGGTAAATTGTATTTCTTACCTGTGCTGCAGTGGGGATTCTGATATATTGGGTTTGATACAACAGTATACAAAAGAGAAAACATTTTATTGTTTTCTACTGATCAAAAACAATAGAAGAGATTAGAATGCACAATGTTTAACACACGGACTGCAGGACGGAAACTGGTACAGTCTTACTCTATAAAATTTAAAATCAGAATTTAAGTAAACTATTAATTATTGATATTCATAATTGATTTGCATTGATAATATGAGTTTGACATGGTTGGTTGTTGGCTATCAGATCAATACAAACTTGTGTTCAATGGGTCGTGGTAAATACAGTGCTCCAGATAAGGTGCGTACGTGCGTTTTCCCGCATTGTTTTTGGAGAGAAACGCATTTGAAATGACAATCCATGCGTACAAAAACGCACAAAGAAAATTGCGTACGCATTTCAAATATTTAGTTGCGAGTAACAAACGGTAGACTGGGCATCAGTTTTGCGCATTTGATGGGTTAGAACTACGTTCTTTACTTAGAAAAATAACTTCAAACCAGTCCGTATTTTAATTGAAATGTTTACCCTAACACCGTTCGCTGTTTAAATTAGTTTCGCACCCGCAGTGTCTCGCCTCCGTCGCGAACTTTAAAAAGCGGCAACATTGGATCGGCCGGGTTATCTCGATTCCGTAGCCTTTCAGAAAGGATTGTGAATTTGGTGTGCTTTAAAACTCAAATACTCGGAGACCGGTATAAACACGCCCGCGTAGTTACTACAAGGTACGGGTCGAAACATTATGGGACGAAATTGTCATTGCAAGCGTCGGCAGAAAAACATGTTATGATGGCGGCGTCTGGTGCTGGTCAACGTAAAAAATA
The DNA here is from genome assembly GCA_922989275.2 of Gari tellinella. Lineage (NCBI taxonomy): Eukaryota > Metazoa > Mollusca > Bivalvia > Cardiida > Psammobiidae > Gari > Gari tellinella. Next base: position 35,201,862 of record OV277872.1, read on the forward strand.
ATGATAAAACGCCTATACTATTCAATTTAAAAAACCGCGAGGATGCCATGAGCGGGTATTCAAATCTATCATTGAGTGTTAATTGATAGCTTCATTCGCGAGGACAACCTCAGTGTATAAAAATCCGCAAAAATTATCAAAAGAAAACACAACGGTGCCCAGGTAAATAAAAAAAATGAAAATAATATTGGAAATGAATTATCCCTAAATAAATATTAGCTTTTAAGGGACAAGATCGAGAAACAGTATTGAAATGTCCCATATGCATTGAGGGAAATGTAGACACCTTGTTGGCTCAAAGACTCAGACTGCAAAGAAATACTGTTGACAGGCATGGGTATTAAACTTAAAGAGCACAAGCGATGTGTTCAAATATGAACAGGAATGTACACATTACACAATGTCTTGTTCAGATAATGACATTAACATAGAAGTGTGTACATGTCTACATTGCTCAATTCAGTATAAGTTAAATTTAGTTGAAGTTTTCCATTGTTTGTATTCTGCGTAGATTTTCAGCATTCAATTTCAATTTTCAGCATTGAAGTGAAAATAGTGCGAGTACGTACTCATTGCATGCAAAAATTATCTGGAGCACTGTAAATAAATTTCAAATGTAATTGTTGGACTCTGGTGGACAATAAAAATCAAATAGTTAAAAATTTAATGTAAAAAAATAAAATATTAATTATCTATAATCACTTAAAGTTAAACAAAAAACCCAGTCAGAACTGATAGATAATTATTCTAAATCATACTTGGAGGTCCAGCAGGACCTAGACCAGCTAGCAACCTGGGAAGCCAAATGGAAGATGGAATTCCACCCAGACAAATGTAACGTTCTTACCACCTCAAAGAAAAGAAAAACCATCATCCACCAATATCTACTACACAACCAAATTCTTAAACATGTTGAATCCGTAAAATATCTTGGATCAACCATAAACAATCGTCTAGACTGGGGAGAACACATGTCCAAAATAACAAATAAGGCAAAATAACACACTAAGCTTCCTCAGAAGAAACATTTACGTCGGATCAACCAAAGCAAAAGAAACCGCATACACCACCATCATCAGACCAAATCTTGAATATGCTAGCTGTGTCTGGGATCCCTATGAAAAAGGCGACATTCAACGACTGGAAATGGTCCAGCGAAGAGGAGTCTCCACCATGATAAATGACCTGAATTGGAAATCGCTCCAAGACCGTCAGAGTGACTCTCGTTTAACTATGCTCTTTAAGATAAACAACAACATCATAGCTATCGACAAATCTCACCATCTTTGTAAACCACTCAGATAGTGTTGTAGCGATGATCGATTATAATAGATCATCGATCGAAAATGGTCATAATCAAAGATAATCGATCATGGTTTGCCGTAATCGATTATGTTCGATTATTTATGATAAAGTTATGAAGAAGCATAGTGCTTATAAAAGACAGGTTGTAGCTTTATGCAGGTTGGAAGTAATGCAGAACGCTCCTATGGGAGTGTTCTGCACTACTTCCAACCCACATTTAACAATAATCTGCCTTTCATGTGTTCACTATGTATCCTCAAAGTATGGAAGCTTTGACTATAATGTTAATCTGAAAAAGTTGTGTTCTTTAATTGTTTATATGGGTTTAAAATAAAACAACAATGATTTGTTCTTGAAATAATTTTTATTTGTTTAACTAATACTTGCACCAAATACATAAATGAAACAGTTGATTTCCAACCAAGAGACTTTTCAAACAATGTTTACGCAGATGAACTGCCACAGCAATAGTAATTACAGGTAGTAAAAGAAGTGGTATACAATTAGTACAAAGCAAGCTCAATTAATTTGCAAATTAAAATAGGACACTAATTTAACTGTTTTATCGAATTGCTGCTTTGTCATATGGGTGCATTATATTTTATTGTTTGCAAAATTATGTAGATAATGAAAACATGAGTATCACATATATTTAGCTTTTCAGAGTACATATATAATATTTTATGTTAAAACGATTATGGCTACCAATAATCGTTTATAATCGATTATGGTTTTCGGACCGATTATACAACACTACACTCAGAACATCTTCTAAGTCGCACAGCCACACCTTCCAAATACCCTACAGCTCCACTACCTACACTCTACAGTCCTTCTTCCCTCGTACAATTCGGGAATGGAACAAGCTTCCACCAGACATAGTGTCAGCGGGCGTAGTTGATGCCTTCAAGGCTCAACTTGCTGCCCACACCTTCTAATTTCTTCTTCCTGTTTTTAAACTTTTATCGTACACTGTACTTTCTTTCACATTTCACTTTACTTTCCTTCTCGCGCAACCCTGTCAGAATATTCAGTTAGTTGAATGTGGACAGTATTGGAAGAACAAGAAGAAGAAGAAGAAAGCTTTCTGCTTTATTTACCTGTTTGCAGCTTAGTAAGAAGTTATTATTACTATTAGTCCCCTACTGGTGAAAGGAGCAAAAAGCATATTTTCTCCGCAATTTTCAGCAAAAAATTGCCAATTGCTAGAAAAAACAACAACTCTATGGTATCTTTATAAAACAGGGCACAAATCATAGATTAGGTTATAAGGAACATTGTACACGTCTGAATGTCACGGATGGCGGACATCCAGCAATCCTAATAGCTCACCTAGGCACTTTGTGCCAGATGAGCTAAAAAAACACTGGTCCTTAAAAAACTTTAAAAAAAAATCAAAAAAAATCCAGTTCTATAAACCAATAAGAACCAATTTAGATTGAAGCAGGGTGCTATAACACTTTGGATGTCTTGGTTGCAGAACAAGTAGTCCATATTTCTTAGCCTGTTTCACCACCTGAATGCAATGTTTTGTCTCCGAGTAAACTGTTATAGGAAAGGAGATTGATTCTTAAGAGATAGGTAAATTTGATCTCAATTTTTCTGTTGGTCAAAAGGACCAGCAAGACAGGAATTCAAGTGGTCCAAGTGGAAAAACTGTTGGTCATCTGTAGGCCTAGTCATTGGACCATAAATGAAGGACTTGACTAAGTGTCAAACCCTATAAGAGCTAGCCTGACAGGGCTAGTATTAAAGAAAAAAGTTAATGTTGAACCCTGCCTATCTGTCCATCCCTCCACAATTGTTCGTTAACACTCTAGTGGCTACACATTTCATTTCGATCTTTATGAAACTTGATGACAATGTTTGTTTTGATGAATTCTAGGTCAAGTTCGAATGTGGGTCAAGTCGGGTCAAAAGGTCAAATCATAGAAAAACACTCTAGAGGCTAAACATTTCATTAGATCTTCATGAAACTTGGTCCAATTGTTTTGTTTATTGATATGTTGGTCAAGTTCTAATGAGGGTCATGTCCGGTCAAAAACTACGGTAGGTCATACGGTCATATCATAGAAAAACCTAGTTAACACTCTAAAGGCTACAAATCTCATTAGATCTTCATGAAATGTGGTCAAAATGTTTGGCTCATTGACGTCTAGATGATATTCGGTCCAAAAACAAGGTCGCTAGGTGAAATCGGAAAATTCTTGTCAACACTCTAGAGACTACAAATCTCATTAGAATTAAGATCTAAATGAAACTTAATTAAAATATTTGCCTTATTGATTACTCTAGGTCAGGTTCGAATGTGGGTCATGTCAGATCAAAAACAAGGTAACTAGGTCAAATCATGAAAATATGTTGTTAACACTCAGACTCTAGAAGCTACATACCTCATTTGATCTTGATGAAACTTGCAAAAAATGTTTGCCTCATTGAAACTTAGGGCATGGTTGAATTTGGGTTATGTTTGGTCAATTCCCAATTTTCAATGATTTTTTGAGAAAATGCCTAATTCAGGGATGTTGGTCATATTCCAAAAATGGTGAAAAAATCCTCTGGATAATAGTATTAATACATTTTTCTTTTGGGTGCAAACTCAACATAAATTGTCTATCAAAATCTAGAAATCTTAACAACACTTGAATGTGTAAGCTTCAGGGCATTTAGATTATTTCTTCCTCACTAACTCTGGTTTGATTGGATTAGAGTAGACTTTTTACTATTAATGAGAATTCCTAAGTCTCCAACCCGACCAAGAGTGATGAGACATTTTCAGACAGTGAGAAGTTGTCCAAATCATGGAGACAATAATTTTCCTGAATTATTGACCCGCACCCCAGGGCCCGAGATAAAAGTGATCATTTCTAACAGTTTCTCCATTATGCTTCACAAAACCCAATGCTGTAACAGGACTTCTCATAAAGGAGTAGTTGGCTTTACTTTCAACCTACTTTAACCCATTACCCCATATAGCCTGTTTCTAGTTTTGAAGACAGGTGGCCTTAAGGCACATTCTGCTTTACTTTCAGCCTGGTTTAAGCTACGGTACCATCTGCTAGGATGAAAAATATATTTCATGATATGGTATATGTTCATGACTGTATGAATTGGAACTATTTTCTTCATTGGTGGGATATATTAAATGCGCTAAAAGGTGTTTCTATTGGGGAAAGGGTTGAGGCACATTCTGCTTTACTTTCAATCTGCTTTAAGCTACCAATAGCTAGAATATAAAATGAATTTCTTAAGTTAAATGCGTATCTAACTTCTAAAGAGTAAGGATTACCGTTAATTGGTTTTGTTGGGGATTATTCTGTTCCAGATAAGAGGTGCATTTCAAAAATCAATTTTTTAGCTCACTTGGCACGTAGTGCCAAGGTGAGCTTTTAGGGTCGCTGGATGTCTGTAGTCCGTCCGTCCACAATTGGTTCGTTAACACTCTAGCAGCTACAAATATCATCCAATCTTCATGAAACTTGATCACAATGTTTGTCTAGTAGAAACCTAGGCCAAGTACGAATGTGGGTCATGTTGGGTCAAAAACTAGGTCACTAGGTCAAAACATAGAAAAACCTTGTTAGCACTCTAGAGGCTACAAATCTCATTGGATCTTGATGAAACTTGGTCAGAATGTTTGTCTCATTGATTTCTAGGTCAAGTTCGAATATGGGTTATGTCCGGTCAAAAACTAGGTCACTAGGTCAAATCATAGAAAAACCTTGTTAACAGTCTAGAGGCTACAAATCTCATTGGATCTTGATGAAACTTTTTCAGAATGTTTGTCTCATTGATATCTAATATGGGTTATGTCCGGTCAAAAACTAGGTCACTAGGTCAAATCATAGAAAAACATTGTTAACACTCTAGAGGCTACAAATCTCATTGGATCTGGATGAAACTTTTTCAGAATATTTGTCTCATTGATATCTAATATGGGTTATGTCCGGTCAAAAACTAGGTCACTAGGTCAAATCATAGAAAAACATTGTTAACACTCTAGAGGCTACAAATCTCATTGGATCTTGAGGACACATGGTCAGCATGTTTGTCTTATTGATATATAGGTCAAGTTTGAATATGGGTCATGTCCGGTCAAAAACTAGGTCACTAGGTCAAATCATAGAAAAACCTTGTTAACACTCTTTCAAGAGGCTTTAAATTTCATCTGATCTTTATTCAACTTGGTCAGAATGTTTGCCTAATTGATACCTAGGTCAAGTTCAAATATGGGTCATTTAGGGTAAAAACTAGGTCACTAGGTCAAATCATAGGGAAAACTTGTTAACACTCTAGATGCTAAAACTCTCATTGGATTTTAATGAATTTTGCTCAACTTGTTTGCCTCATTGATATCTAGCTCAGTTAATTTTGAATGATGTCTGGTTGAAAACTAGGTCAAATCAAAGAAAAACAGTGTTAACCTAATCGAAGCTACAACTCTCACTAGATCTGCATGAAATATTGTCAGAATGTTTGCCTACATCAAATCTAGGTCAAAATCAAATATGGAATCCCAGGATTGTGTCTGTTCAAAAACTAGGTCAAATATTAGGAAAATCTTGTTTACACTCTAGAGGTTGATTGTGAGTCATGCCCAGTCATAATCTAGGTCACTATAGGTCAAGTTTGCCATGGTGTACCAGGTGAGCGATTTAGGGCCATAGTGGCCCTTGTTTTATTTCTGCTTTAACCCTTTCCCTCATAGAAGAGCCTTTAAGTGCATTGAATTTATTCATCCTCTTAAAAAAATAGTTCCTATTTTTACAGCCATGTAAATGAATAATAGGAAATATTTTGTAAATCCTAGCAGATGATAGCTTAAAGCAGGCATTAGGCGCATTCTGCTTTACTTTCAGCCTGCTTTAAGTGGTCATTTATCTTCAAAACTAGAAATGAGCTATGGGGTAAAGGATTAAACCCTATGGTGTCACAACTTCAGGGCTGGACAAATCCACTTGCCGGACGCCCCGGGCAAGCTCAAATTCTGCTTGGGCAAGTCCATTTCAGACGGCAAATTGCCAGGGGCAAGGTTGATTTTTCGATCTGGGCAAGCCCAAATATTTGGGGAAATTTCGAAAATAAACCAACCTATTGTCTAGTGGAATTTGGCTAACAATTATCAAACACAGCAATAAACAGTGATTCTGCCCCCAAATGTGATCCCGTTTGCGTTTCCGATGCATGATATGACCGACACTGGTCTGTGTAATGACCCATGCTGAGATTTTGTGTTCTGGTATGGGTGACAAAATTGACACAAAATCGCGGTGAATTTGTTTGATGTTGGAGCCGAGTCGGTAAAATACTCTGATAACAACGTTCATCATTTCTTTATGATGCCCGCGGAGGTCACGGATAGGTAAAAAGTAATTTGTAATTAAGCTTCAAAATGAGTTTTTGGAAGCAGATTGTCAATATTCTTCACAACTAGGCTGTATAAATGAATGCGTATAATGTTGACGGGTACACCAAACTTTTTAAAACTATTGATATTTCAACGCAAATGCTCTTGCACCAGTCAGTAAAAGATAATATATTATGAGCGAACCAGTCAAGAACCTAAACCATAAGATCCGAAATTCCGAATGATCTATAACCTAGAAACTTTGGACGCTTTTGAAGTGAAAGTACGCTGAAAAACTGAATCAATAATGCAGATTTTGCAACATAAAGTAACCAGTTTAACCAGAAGATTGTCATGACTGTCTAGCTTGGTTATTATTTTATTAGGTAAGATAAATATCGCCCTTTACATATATTTTTGCGTTTTCAAGTGTTGCGAAACTGCTTCGTCCTCGGCAAGATTCGTTCATGAGAACTAGATTCGCGATAATTTTTCGGAAGACGAGTTCTGTATTGTTAATTATGTTTAAAACCAGACCACTGGTAACGGTTCCTATCACAGAGACTCTGGAATGTCGGTAAACAAGAAAAATATCTTCACTTTAGCCACATACATTAGTCAAACTGAAACATTGTGTCCCAAAGAGTTGTGGGCAGGTATAAGCAAACCTCGAGTCCCGTGCGGGACTTTTTTTTGGTAAAAAAACCTGCACCAATGGATCACCTGCATAAATTATAAGCCTGCAAGACTAAGGTGTAGTAGAAATTGATATCATTGGACTTTTGACGATTACTAAGTCCTTTTATAGCAGAATGTGGGAGGCTTCAGCTAAATGAATTCCATTAGGGACAGTATATACATATCACTGATTCTATGCAAGAAAAAAAAACTTTTTCTCAAGAAATAAGTTCAAATAACATAAGTCAAAGGCTAATCAGAGGTTATAAACCTCCATTAAAACAAACAAACACTGATTTTGTAACAAGATTGTGAATAAAAGCATTACTTATTTGTAATGGTGTGAACTATTAATCACAGTTAATGAATATTTATATAGAATATATCTATATTGAAATAATGAAGGGGATGATTTATATGTACTGTACAGACCAGGCCTATGACTTGTTTCATTGTTCAATATTCCGCGATGAAAATATGGGGCAAGTTGCCCTGAAAAATATTTGTCCAGCCCTGAACTCATTAGGAGACGATTCTAATGAGTAGTAACATAATAGGATTTGGTGCTGACATGAATGAGAAAATGTTGGATTTGTTGAGTTTACCCGCTATTATCTGGAGCCCTGTTCATACAACAGCTTGTCCTTTTATCTGTAAAACCCCTTGAACTGATATTGTTTAGTTTGTAAGAGGAAGATAGAAATCTCATGTCTTCCACAGACACAGGGCTATATCAGATACTTTGTAGAACTGCCTAAAGGCCATGGTGATTCTCTGATTAACTCTTCTTATATTGAGGCTTAATTCTTTGAAAGCTGACTAAACTTTTTTCAGCTCAAAATGTTGACTGCTTAAACTCTGAATTTGGCTCTTTCTTCTGTTAACCAACTCCATAGTCTCTTTCACTTTGAACATCATCAACATGACCAAACTGACGCATACCCTGGAATTGGATTGGGGAATTATTAGTGGCAAATCACTGAAAATGGGAATTTTGCATGTTAAAAAAAATAAAACATTTTATTTGACTAATCAGTGATCGTTTCAATTTATTTGACCAGAAACACTATATACAGATCTGTGTGTTTAGGGCTCCTGATTAGACTTATCCATGATTTGTATCCTGATAATAAGATTAACATTGATAGCTTGGAATTTTTTCTTCTTCCAGCAATTGGCAATTTTTTGCTAATTGGGAAAAAACATTTTTTTAATTTTTTTTATAACAGAGACATTTTGCCTTTGAGAATATAGCCCAATAAAGTAGGCCGAAAAAAAAAGATCTGTAGTGAAACTGTATATTGTATTCAATAATTGTTTTTGTTTCAGATATTGGAGAGATTCCAGACAACATCAAGTTCTGTAAGAATCTGCAAGTTCTGGACATCAGTAGCAACCCACTTATCACTCCGTAAGTATAATCTGTTAGAGGACACAAACAAATACCTTGTGTGCTAATAATAGCTACATACCTTGGCAGTTCATTTATTTTAAAATGTCTTGGCTCCAGATAAGGGGTCTATTTTGAAAACTAAAAGTTTAACCCATTAACTCATAAGCGATAAACAATTATCAATGCTTATCTCAATAAAGGGTAGTTGATTAAACTTTAAAGTGTGTCAAAATGAGTTAGTATGAGGCTATTGCGCAGTGAGTCAATATGAGTCAGTATGGCTTAATGGGTTAAAGTCTGCTCAGGCATGACTACTCATTAGAATTGTCTCGAAGCTTCTAATGAGCAATCAGCAGTCACACCATAGGGTTTGGTTTAACCCTATACCCCATAGCCTGTTTTTAGTTTTGAAAAAAGGTGGCCACTGAAAGCAGGTTGAAAGTAAAGCAGAATGCGCCTGAGGGCGCATTCTGCTTTACTTTCAGCCTGCTTTAAGCTATCATCTATCAGGATATAGAAAACATTTCTTTAGTAACAAGTATATGACTATATAAATTGGAACTATTTTCTTGTGTGCAGGAATAAATCAAATGTGCCAAAAGGCGCTTCTATCAGGTAAAGGGTTAAACAATAAGCAGGTATTGCTGGAGAAAATGTTGAAAATATATAGTTTCCTCCCTCTAAATTACCTGCTACCTGCTGCCTACCCCAGTCCCCGGGACACCCGCAGCAATTGAATAATAATCTCAGGATCAAGTCAAGTCAAGTATCTGCATGGAGCCCTGTCAAATACAAAAATCCTTACAGGGGTCATTACCGTCAAACATTCTGAAATTTGTCGTTCGTCCTGCATAAGAGACAATGAAGGCAAACAAAAAACACAAAGACAAAGAAAGGAAAAAACATGCAGGACGAGCGGACAAGTGGAATTTTTGACTCCTGCCTTATGTTTTAAATTGAGAAACTTTTATGTTGGTTAATAAACTAATATTCATTATTTTCTTTGTCTTTCCTTGTATCTTGAGTATGACTGACTTTGTCTGTAGTAGTGAAGGGTTCTTCATAGTGGTAACTTGTCTGATGTCTGTTTGTCTATCTGACCATTTGTCAGGAGTTTATGTTTTTCTAGTAATCAAGATAAGTGCTACTGGAGGAGAAAAGACTGCTTTACTCCGGTGTGGTGTAGACCTTCGCCAATTGTCAAAGGTCAAGATTAGAAGTAATGTAGTACAGGGGAATAGTTGGCATGTTGTCTCAGACTTCCAATCTTTCCTTGGCTCAAATGGCCCCTGGTTTAACCAATAACCCCATCAGGGCTCCAGATAAGAGGGAATAAACTGAACAGTTCCAACATTTTCTCATACATTTCAGCACCAAATCCTATAGTGTTACTACTCATTAGAATCTTAGAGACGATTCTAATGAGTAGTAAAACCATAGGGTTTAATGCAGAAATAAAGATTTTAATTTTTGAAATGCTCCCCTTATCTGTAGCCTTTACCCCATAGCCTGTTTCTATTTTGAAGACAAGTGACCACTCAAAGCTGGTTGAAAGTAAATCAGAATGTGCCTGAAGGCGCATTCTGCTTTACTTTCAATTTGCTTTTTGTTACCATTGGCCATGGCAAGGATATATTAAGAAATATTTCTGGTTGGGTATACTCATAAATTTATATGTATAAAGTGGAACTAATTTCTTCAGTGGAGGAATATATTAAAGGTTTAAAAAGCCATATTCATGGGTTTATGGTTTAACCCATTACCCCATAGCCTGTTTCTTGTTTTGAAGATAGGTGACAACTTAAAGCAGGCTGAAAGTAAAGCATAATGCGCCTTAGGCGCGTTCTGCTCTACTTTTAGCATGCTTTAAGCTCACATCTGCTAGGATATAGTAATTATTTATAATGGTACACATTTACAACTGTATAAAGTAGAACTATTTTCTTCAGTGGATCGGCTCTAAATGACCTTTTTGTGTTGATGGGCCGTAAAACACCATTCATTCATTCTTCAGTGGAGGATTATATAAAAGGCGTAAAAAGGTGTATTTATGGAGGCCCAGGGGTTACGGGTTAAGGAGAAATGCTGGAAATTGAGAATTTTATTCTTCACTGAAACGGATTATGCTTTTATATCTACAGTAAATTGTCTCTATTATGACCACAAAAATTAAGGCCAATTGATTGTATATAAAACAGATGACGGCTAAAAGCAAGGCGCTTTCTGTTTACTGTCCCTTTGCTTTAAGCAGTCATCATTATCATCATCATCATCATCAATTCATCATCACCCTGTTTAGTTCATACATGCCAAAAGATTAATCCTTTAACAAGGTTGAGACCTCTCTGCCTGTCAAGGAGCGTAGTCTTCCTCTCCACTTTTGACGATCCTGTGGTTCGGTAGATTCCATCTGCATCACAAGGCCAATCCAGTCATCCGTCATAGATACCTAATAATGAACACAATTTTGTAGTAGTAATAGAGAGGTTTTAATGTACAAAATGACCATTTGTATTGTTGAAGACTTCATGGTATTATGTAAACTTTGTATCTGTACTTTTGTAGTCTTCCATCTGGTTTGACGCAGTTACGGAACTTGACCCATCTTGGCCTGAATGATGTGTCCTTGTCATGGCTACCCAAGGATATTGGCAGGTAAGAATTGTGTCATAGTAGAATCAAGTAATATACACTTAGTCGGGGCTCCAGATAAGAGGGAGTTACTTGAACAAATCCAGCATTTTCTCACCCATTTTAGCACCACATACTTTGGTGTTACTGCTCATTAGAATAGTCTCTTCGAGACGATTCTAATGAGTAGTGACACCATCTAGTTTAAAGCAGAAATAAAGATTTTAGTTTTCGAAATACTTCCCTTATCTGAATCTCTGCTTAGTTATTTACTGCATGATTTGGTTATAAAAACAGATATATATTATCTGTAAAACACTTGCAAGCGTCACATTGCCCACATATTTCAAATCTTAACATTCAACGTCTAAACCAAACTGAAAATTGTGGACCATTAATTAGAATGTCAATAGGATTTGGTGAAGACATTACGCCCAGACAATAGATAATGTGTTTACTCCTTCTTACTTTGACCCCTAAAAGTGTTTTTCCCCAATCATTTTGGTGCCTTATGTTGGCTACACTCCCTATCTGACAGAAAGAGTATACAATTTCCCTTTGCATTAACCAATTACCCAATGAATACACCTTTTTACGTCTTTAATTTATTCATCGGCTGAAGAAAATAATTCCACTTTATACAGTCACTTAGAAATATATACATCATACATGTACTATAAATAATATATTCTATATATAATATCCTAGCTAATGGTAGCTTAAAGTAGGCTGAAAGTAAAGCAGAATGTGCCTTAAGGCACATTCTGTGCTTTACTTTCAACCTGCTTCAAGTGGTCACCATTCTTGAAAACTAGATACAAGCTATGGGTTAAAGGGTTGATGAAAATTTCTTCTTTACCGTTTCTTTCATAGATAAGTGTGGCATCCTTTTCTACCTCCTGAAAGCAAGCTGTAAGAAAAGCAGAAAGCCCCTTAAGTAGTTTCCTGTTTTTCTGTCTGCTTTAAGTAAACACAGGTCTGTAAAACTATGCAACATTATGCTCTATGTATGATGCCTTGTCAGCTTGATTCCAGTCTGCACATGACATAATCTGGATAGCTTAATGTTTGCATTTCAGTGTATTCAACCTATTTAGAGTACAAATAGGTCAAATTCAATGATTTGCATTAAAGTTACTTTTGTCCAATGTCCAGCATTAAGCCGTAATCTGCTTTAAAAAACCTATAATTACTCTCATGTTGCTCAATAGAGGTTGCACTATTGTGTATTTAAGGCATGTTATGAGCAAGAAAAAAAAAAGATAAAAAAAAGAGTATTTTCTCCTTAATGTCCCGGCCAAACCCTTTCCCTGTGACTGCTTATTAGAATCCTCTCAAAGAGATGACACTAATGAGTAGTTACATTGTTGAGTTTAGTAGAGGCATATGGATTTTAGTACCGCTAACGACGAAACCGTTATTACCTAAATGCAAACAGGTTTTGATCAAGATGAGATCCCAAGTAAGGCAGCGTCTCATCAGGATCCAAACTGTTTGGACATTTTGATCTGAGTTTGAAAAGTAATTTTGGAAAATGCTAAATTTAGAATGGTAGTAAACGACAAACATCATGTAATGTATATCCATGTTTTGCTCATAAAAGTTGTATATATTATGCAATAAAATATGCTTAAACTAATTGTTGCAAATGAAAAAAATTGCTTACAACACTATTACTTACTTATTAATACAGTGAACCTGTGAATAAAACACATCCTATGCCAACAGTGAAGATCCAGATCAGAGGACTCTCTGACCTGGGTTTACATTGTTTGTCATATATATTGCAATGCATTGACATAAACAACCCTAATAGTCAACAATGGACTAGAGTAAATTGGAAGTTGGAATTGTCCATTTAAAGTTTCAGGGAGGAAAGAGTGGAACGTTCAATACTTGGAGCTATAGAAATATTAGCATTTGAAAGAATACACCACAGTATTCAGACTTTAGTGACAAATTGTGACTGGACTGAATATGACAGTATGCATCTGTCTTCCGTTTTGAAAAAAAAACCAGTGCTATTAGATTAGAAATCAATTATTTAAAACAGTTGTTTTAGACAAGCAGGACCTGTGTGGAGCATAATAAACAAGGATGAAGATATATCTCTTAACCCATTACACCGTAAATATGTCTTTTTGTGACTTACAAATTTATTTCTCCACTGAGGAAAATAGTAGACCTAGAAAATAGGTTCACTTTTTACAGCCATGAATATGTACACTTTAAATTTACAGGTGAAAGTAAAGCAGAATATGCCTAAAGGCTTCACTTTCAACCTGCTTTGACCCGTTACGGTATTGCCCAAGGGCCATAGCCTGTTTCTAGTTTTGAAGACAGGTGATCACTTAAAGCAAGTTAAGAGTAAAGCAGAGTGTGCACTCTACTTTCAGCCTGCTTTATGCTACCAACTGCTAAATCTGGAATAAATTGAATGTGTTAAATTTAAAAATGTGCATCTCTCTGAGTAAATAGGTCTTTTGAAATACATATGCTAGGGTCATGTCGTATTTTTGAGCAGTGAGCACAGGTCAAAGGTTGGACCTATCAATGATTCAATGTTAACTTCTAGAGAAAAAACATTGGTTGTCAGAGCCAAATCAAATAAATTATTATGTTCTCAGTTTGAGCTGCTTCCATCATTCAGGACTTCTGGGGTCTTCCTCCACCTATAATTAGCTGGATGTCCAGATATGACTGAAATACTGTTGAAAGCAACGTAAATCAAAACAAATCAAATCCATCATTCATGTTACTTTGTAAGTTTTTTGAAGATAGACTAACAGATTATATTTTAACCTTGGACACGCACAGTGAGCATATAAGAAGAATCATACTTCTTTTAACAAAATGGACTAGTCCATTGGAAGTTTCAGGGAGGAAAAAGTTAAAAGCAGGCTAAAATTAAAAGCCCTGTTTCAGTGGTCACTTGTTGCCAAACAAGAAACATGCTAGATGGGGTAATGGTTTAACCCATTACCCCATAGCCTGTTTCTAGTTCAGCTAGGCAACAGATGGCTACTTAACTTTCAGCCTGCTTCAAACTACCATCTGCTAGGATATAGAATCTTTTTCTTAAAGCTGCATATTCATAATTGCACAAAGTGGAACTTTTATCTTCAGTTGAGAAATAAATTAAAGGTGAAAAAGGCGTATACATGGGGTAATGGTTGAAAGTGACCTGGGTCCATGCTTATAAAGCGTTTGAGTTGAGTTTGGAACCTATCTCAAGCATTTGATTGGTCAGATTTGAGCCTAGGCTCAAATCTGACCTATCAAATGCTTGAGAACGAGCTCAGACTCAACGGCTTTATAAGCATAACTGTACTGTCTTGTCGTGTATCTGGGTGTTAATACTGTGGAAGGAATCTCTCCCATTATCACTCTCTGGGTTACTGAGCCCTTGATTCAATTACTAGAGCCGTCTTGCAGCACCTCCTAATGAGATTTTCCCCGGCAAATTTGTAGTGCTAACATGACAAGGCAGTGATAAAGGCAGATTCTCACAAACATCAACAGGTCTTTATACAGACCACCTTGTCATTTGCGTGTCCTCTCCCTGAAAAATGATGTTTTGTTACAACAGTGAAGACCTAGGCTAGAGTTATAAAAGTTGCATGGGGCCCGTTTCATAAAACGACAAAAACGGTCGTTTGTCAAAATTTTAAAATACGTTTAATTTTTGATTTCCATATCTAATCCCGTCTTGTGACAAGTCTTTGGAATCGTCGTTACATGAAGTAACTATATTGGGTTTTGTAGGGGCATCAGGAAGTTATTTATTGAAAATCTTTCCTAATCTAGGACTATTTAATTTATTTGATGTCTAATTAGCATATAAATTACATTCACTTGTAACTTACAAACATGTTTATTGTACAGTTTAGTGGCAACTCAATGAAGAAACATCAGCGGTTTTTTTTGGGGACCAGTTCCCAATTGAAAACAAGGACTTTTTAGCTCACCTGGCACGAAGTGCCAAGGTGAGCTTTTAGGATCGCTAGATGTCCGTCGTCTGTCCGTTCACAATTTGTTGTGAACACTCTAGCAGCTACAAATTTCATCCGATCTTCATGAAACTTGATGACAATGTTTGTCTTGATGAAATATAGGTCAAGTTCGAATGTTGGTCATGTCGGATCAAAAACTAGGTCACTAGGTCAAATTATAGAAAAACCTTGTGAACACTCTAGAGGCTACAAATCCCTTTGGATCTTAATGAAACTTTATCAAAATGTTTGCCTAATTGATATCTAGGTCAAGTTAAAATATGGGTCATGTCCGGTCAAAAACTAGGTCACTAGGTCAAATCATAGAAAAACCTTGTGAACACACTAGAGGCTACAAATCTCATTGGATTTTTATGCAACTTGGTCAGAATGTTTGCCTTATTGATATCTAGGTCAAGTTCAAATATGGGTCATGTCCGGTCAAAAACTAGGTCACAAGGTCAAATTATAGAAAAACTTTGTGAACACTCTAGAGGCTACAAATCTCATTGGATCTTAATGAAACTTGATCAAAATGTTTGCCTAATTGACATCTAGGTCAAGTTCAAATATGGGTCATGTCCGGTCAAAAACTAGGTCACTAGGTCAAATTATAGAAAAACCTTGTGAACACACTAGAGGCTACAAATCTCATTGGATTTTTATGCAACTTGGTCAGAATGTTTGCCTTATTGATATCTAGGTCAAGTTCGAATATGAGTTATGTCCGGTCAAAAACTAGGTCACTAGGTCAAATTATAGAAAAACTTTGTGAACACTCTAGAGGCTACAAATCTCATTGGATCTTAATGAAACTTGATCAAAATGTTTGCCTAATTGACATCTAGGTCAAGTTCAAATATGGGTCATGTCCGGTCAAAAACTAGGTCACTAGGTCAAATCATAGAAAAACCTTGTGAACACTCTAGCGGCTACAAATCTCATTGGATATTTATGCAACTTGGTCTGACTGTTTGCCTAATTGATATCTAGGTCAAGTTCAAATATGAGTCGTGTCGGGTCAAAAACTAGGTCACTAGGTCAACTCATAGGAAAACCTTGTTAACAATCTAGAAGCTACAAATCTCATCCAATCTTCATGACACTTGGTCAAAATGTTTTCCTCATTGATATCTAGGTCAAGTGTGAATGTGGGTCATGTCCGGTCAAAAACTAGGTCACTAGGTCAAATTATAGAAAAACCTTGTGAACACTCTAGAGGCTACAAATCTCATTGGATCTTAATGAAACTTGATCAAAATGTTTGCCTAATTGATATCTAGGTCAAGTTCAAATATGGGTCATGTCCGGTCAAAAACTGGGTCACTAGGTCAAATTATAGAAAAACCTTGTGAACACTCTAGAGGCTACAAATCTCATTGGATCTTAATGAAACTTGATCAAAATGTTTGCCTAATTGACATCTAGGTCAAGTTCAAATATGGGTCATGTCCGATCAAAAACTAGGTCACTAGGTCAAATCATAGAAAAACCTTGTGAACACTCTAGAGGCTACAAATCTCATTGGATATTTATGCAACTTGGTCTGACTGTTTGCCTAATTGATATCTAGGTCAAGTTCAAATATGAGTCGTGTCAGGTCAAAAACTAGGTCACTAGGTCAAATCATAGGAAAACCTTGTTAACAATCTAGAAGCTACAAATCTCATCCAATCTTCATGACACTTGGTCAAAATGTTTTCCTCATTGATATCTAGGTCAAGTGTGAATGTGGGTCATGTCCGGTCAAAAACTAGGTCACTAGGTCAAATTATAGAAAAACCTTGTGAACACTCTAGAGGCTACAAATCTCATTGGATCTTAATGAAACTTGATCAAAATGTTTGCCTAATTGATATCTAGGTCAAGTTCAAATATGGGTCATGTCCGGGCAAAAACTAGGTCACTAGGTCAAATCATAGAAAAACATTGTGAACACACTAGAGGCTACAAATCTCATTGGATTTTTATGCAACTTGGTCAGAATGTTTGCCTAATTGATATCTAGGTCAAGTTCGAATATGAGTCATGTCCGGTCAAAAACTAGGTCACTAGGTCAAATTATAGAAAAACCTTGTGATTAATCTAGAGGCTACAAATTTCATTGGATTTTAATGCAACTTGGTCTGACTGTTTGCCTAATTGATATCTAGGTCAAGTTCAAATATGGGTCATGTCTGGTCAAAAACTGGGTCACTACGTCAAATCAAAGAAAAACAGTGTTAACCCTCTAGAGGCTACAAATCTCATTAGATCTGAATGAAATATTGTCAGAATGTTTGCCTACATCGAATCCATGCAAAATCAAACACGGATTTTGTCTGGTCAAAATCTAGGTCACTAGGTCAAATCATAGAAAATTCTTGTTTACACTCTAGAGGTTTATTGTGAGTCATGTCCAGTCGTAATCTATATCACTATAGGTCATGTTTTACAAGGTGAACCAGGTGAGCGATTTAGGGCCATGGTGGCCCTTGTTTCCTAAAATGAGCATTTCATGGCACGATTTTTTCCCAAAATGAGCCTTTTACGACTCGATTTTTCCCCAAAATCAAGTATTTTACGCCGTTTTAGGGCATATTTTTCCCAATTGAAGGGGTACCAACTCATTCCCAAAGTGGTGAAAAAAAACAATGAACATATACAGTGCTCCCTCTCTACAACAACATCCAATGGGTGACAACAAGAGTTATTATAGGGAGGGAAATCGGCATACGTTTGCAAACAGCTTGAATCCAGATCAGACGCCGCGTAACGCGGCGTCTGATCTGGGTTCAAGCTGTTTGTCACTCGTCAGGAAGTTGTTTCTGTCAAAATGGCCAATTTGTAACTTTGAGAAAATCAGCAGAAGACAATTTTAAGCAGACGCTGTTGCAGTAGTAAAAGCGTTAGACATAATTTGTCCTGTTTAGGGAACTGTGACAAGGGTCGTTGTAAGGAGGGAATCATTGTTTTGAAGGGCTGTTGTAGGGAGGGAACACTGTAGCTCTAAAGCCAGTTACATATAGGTTAGTGTCTATTAGTCGATTTTAGCAAAAATTAAAAGCCAAGCGAGGGGCACCCGAGCGACTTTTAATCTTTCGTTAATATAGACTTATAGACACTAACCAATTTAGTGGTTGAAATTATTTTTTGGTACCGACAAAGAGCTATACCGTCAAGCTTACCGAAACACCCATTTTAAATAGTACCGACAAAGAGATGTCAAAGGAAATGGACATAGGCCTCACCTGCGAATCAACCCAAATACGAATGTGCAGGATTAAATTTTGTAGTCGTTGTTTAGTGTTTGATAGTACTTACTTACAAAAATTAATCCTCGAAATTTTTTCAAAAATATTCAACTCTCATTGGTCAAAAAATAATTTCAACCACTAAATCATATAAATGTTTAACACACTACTCCATAAATAGGACAGTCTGACTGTTTACACCTTTGATTCTATCAGTGGAGAAAATACTTCCCCTTTATACAGTCATGAATATGCACCATAATAAGAAATATCTTTCATATCCTGCAGATGATAGCTTAAAGCAGATTGAAAGTAAAGCAGAATGTGCCTGAAGTCAATATGTATCAGTCTTTGAACAGCAAAGAATGTATTCATGCTGATATAAATCTAAATTAACTCTTTGAACCCTAGTCCCGCATATATGCGTGCTTTTCAAACAGTGTACATGTGAATAGTACACTTGTCCTATGCAAACAGTGAAGACCCTGATCAGAGGGCTCCAAAAGGAGCCCTCTGATCAGGGTCTTCACTGTTTGTCACAATGCCAAACATTCACAAAAACAACCCTTAAAAGTCAGATATTGACTAGACTAAAATGGAAACTGGAATTGTCCATTTAAAGTTTCAGGGAGGAAAGAGTTAATTAAGGGATAAAAGGGTCAATGACTTGCTGATATTAGAGCTAACACTTCTGCTAAAACAAATAGTTTGGATCTTGATCATGTATTTACCAAAATCCAAATTGGTGGCCAATGGTATTTAGAAAATTCTTTCTGTTCAAGGATAATAATTAAATAAATAAATAGATAGATAAAAAGATTACCATTTGAAGCAGACTACATCATAGGAAAAGGTCTTATATACACAGTAATTGATTTTATAATTAGTAACTTGAAAAATCTTCAGAGACATTTACCCCATCACAACAGTTTAAATTGTAAACCAGTACTTGAAACTGTTTGCAAAGATTTAGATCCAGATCAGGTCCCAAGATTTGGGCCCTGATCAGGATCCAAACGGTTTGTTAATTGGATCATGAATCTAGTCAATACATAGGAGACCAGTCATATTTTCAGAATTTAAACAAAGATCAGAAATTATTTTATGAGGCATTTATTTGGTTTGTAAAGGATTAAAGTTCAAGTTGAACGATACAAGGTCTGCCATAAGATACTAAGATTTCCAAATGTTCTATTTTTCAAGCCCAATTACTTAAAGAAGGTTGAAAGTAAAGCAGAATGCGCTTAAGACACATTCTGCTTTACTTTCAGCCTGCTTTAAGCTACCATCTGCTAGAATAAAAACCGGATTCTTTGGAAAAATCCGGGAAAATGGCAGCTCTGTGATACCAGAGTCCAATATACAGATATCTAGATGCCATTATGGACATTGGTATAATGTTAGGTTTTTATAGCAAATTAAGCAACAGAGTTTCCATGGAAAAAATTGCGGAGCAATGGAAAATTGGAACAGTTGGCAAATTAGAATGCATTGAAATACAGAAAAAAATATTGATTTTTCACAGTAATAGCCAGGGCTACTATGATAAGTTTCTCATAAAAATCCTATAATTTTCAAGCTTGATTTTAGGAATCGTACCTTTAAACATTTTTGCTGCCAGCTAGGGTCTTTAACACATAATCTATTAAAATAATTGTCTCATCTGGATCTAAACTGTTGTGACACCCATAACAATATTGCCTTTTCTAAAAATGTAACATGCCAAGATTTCAGAAAAAAATCCGTAGGTCCGGAGAAATTAAGAAGAGTTTGGAAAAATCCGGAGAAATGACAGCCCTGAATAGCAATTGTAAAAAGTCTAGAAAAACAACTAAATTGCCTGCATTCATAGACTGAAGTTAAGGTTATCAAGTATAAATGGTTTATCAGTCAAACCTGTATTTAGAGACTTTTGAATTTGAGGTGCCCATTGATATTTAGAGGCAAGTGATCGTTGAGGCAAAACAAAATTAATGCAGAAAGCTATGATAGGAGAGTTTCGCATTACTTTAAGCCTGTATGATGGAATCACCTGTCACATAAGCTATAAATTAGCCCAATGTTTGTGTTCACTTCATACAGATTTGTCTGTTCTAATCCCAAATTGTTTCAGAGGCTTTTTACAAACATTTCCATCTTCCTATTCTACAAAACACACTTATAGATACTGTTAAACTTTTGTTTATTCCCCTGTATAAAGAAACATTAGTGAACTTTCAAGATAGACAGCTGCTAATTGCAGGATTAATGTAATGCAGAAAGCTCCTTTAGGAGCTTTCTGCATTACATTTATACTGCATTCAGCTGCAACCTGTCCTAAAGATAATCAATGCATTGTCTTTCAAGTGGCTGCTTTAAACAATTATTTCTGTATATTCAGACAATTCTTACTTTTCCCATAAATTTTGGCATAAAAATATGTGAACCCACTGAGGAAAACCATAAAATTTATGGTTTCAGTAGATTATAGTAGGTTTGTAGGGACGGGGAAATAAAACACACCAGTAGTTGAATAATGTTCAAAAGATGATTTAGTGACAGCCCAAAATATTCTCCTTCAACACCTTCATAGTTTAGTTTCAGTGTTTAACCCCTTGCTCAATAGATAGCCTTTTTACCAGTATAATTTACTCCTCCACTGCAGAAAAAAGTTCCACATTATACAGTTGTGAATAGTATATATGTATATCATCAGAAATGTTTCTTATACCCTAGCAGATGGTGGCTAAATCCTTAACCCAAAGCCTGACATTTCTAGTTTTGAAGAATGATAGATAACCACTTTAAGCAGGTTGAAAGTAAAGCAGAATGCGCCTTAAGGTACCTTTTGCTTTACTTTCAGCCTGCTTTAAGCTATCATCTGCTAGGAATATAGCAAATATTTCTTATGGTGCATATTTAATACTGTAAGTGTATAAATTGGAACTATTTTTTAAAATGGCTGAGTAAACCAAAGGCATAAAAATGGGGGAATGGGCTAAAGCAGACTGCAAGTAAAGCACAATGCGCTTTTAGGAGCATTCTGCTTTACTTTCAAAGTTTCAATTTGCTTTAGTATGGGGTAACATAATGTTGGTTGAATTGCTTCTCAACAATGGTTTAACTGTATTCTCAACAAATTAACAAGTTTGGCTTCAAAGGAATTTGATCCAGTTCAGACATTGAGTTAAGTAATCAAGTAAATATTTTACAGTTTGCCATGTATTACGATTTTAAGTTTTTCATTGTAAACTAATTGTAAACCCAGTGACAACAGGTGTGAATTTAGAAGCAGAAGATTGTACTATAAAATAGCAGGAGAAGGGTTTAAGTTTGGACCAGTGAGTCAGTTCATAGATAATAACATTTGCCAAAAAACAAATCATGGCAACTCAGTATATAGCAGCTGTTTATACAGTGGTCGTATTATTATTACTCACAGGCCAGTGAAGGTATGTAAGGAGAGTGGGGTATAGCCTAACATGCCAGTACAGTAGGCATCTGTGCCACGGCTAATGGGGTACCTGCTGAATACTTCAAACAGCCTGCTGCCTTTTGAACCCTTTTCCTTCAATTGAAACATACATCTTTAAGGGCATTTAATTTATTCCTCCACAGAAGAAAATGGTTCTGATTTATACAGTCATGAACATATATCATGAACAAAAATGTGTTCTGAATCCTAGGAGATGGTTGCTTAACTCATTACCAGAGCACCAGATAAGGGTAGTTTTTCAAAAACTAAAATCTTTATTTCTGAATTAAACCCTATGGTGTCACTACTCATTAGAATCGTCTCTTCGAGACGATTCTAATGAGTAGTAACACCATAGGATTTGGTGCTCAAAATAGTGAGAAAATGTGGGATTTGTTGAAAAAACTACCTCTTATCTGGAGCCCTGCTCATTACCCCATTATTAC
Organism: Gari tellinella; assembly: GCA_922989275.2. Classification (NCBI taxonomy): domain Eukaryota; kingdom Metazoa; phylum Mollusca; class Bivalvia; order Cardiida; family Psammobiidae; genus Gari; species Gari tellinella. Next base: position 35,224,341 of record OV277872.1, read on the forward strand.
GCCTTTTCACACCTAAATTATTATTCCACTGAAGAAAAAGGTTCCAATTTATGTCGAAATGAATGCTGGGTAATTTGTTTAGATTTTTTCCCCCTCAAATAAGATCAAAATGTCAAATAGTTTGGATCCAGTTCCTGATGATCATGTGCATGAACATCATGCAGACTGTCATCTGGATCGAAACTGTTTGCAAAGGTTTATCACAATTTTGCCCCTAGCATGCAAAGAGTTAACAAATCATCCAACTTGGCAAACTTAATGTCTCCCTTTTAGCATTTGAGTCCTTTGACTATTAATCCTCATAATGCTGAATTTTCATTTGGACTCTTCTTATAATATTATATCATTGGACCTATTGAAATTGATATGGAGGAATTTGTTTGTAAAAAGTTTAAAATGTGACAGTGCAGACCCTGATCAGAGCCCTGTGATCTCACATGTCTGCACCATTTAAAGGAATCATGAACTTATTTGGTTCCATCACTGTAAGGGCTGGCATTTAATTTGGATGCAAATGTGCTGTTATTCTGTCTTCAGAAGACCTCCGGGTTACCGGCTATTTGTCAACAATTTGTAACTATGATAATAGCCCTGTGGAGACCGTTAACCCTTAGTACACAAGCAGTGAAACCATGATAAACTTTGCAAACAGTTTTGATCCTGAAGAGACGCAGTTTCCAAACTGTTTGACTCGCTGACCTAATTATTTTGAAAAGGATGTTTAAAATTTTTATGTTTAGAACAGGAGGATATGACTATTGTTGTTGATCCAGAAAAATTATCAAGCATGCAAAGAGTTAGTGATCAGATACGAAGCCATCATTATGTCAATTTCAAGGAGCTGTTTTGAGACTCATGATCAGTTGCTTTTTATCTCATTCAAAAAAAAAGAATGAATTGTTCAAAGCCTAGACCCTTTTCTTATAAACAAAATTGAAAGTCCTCTTTATCCAACTTTGTTGAAAGCATGTGACTCAGCTTAAAGACATCTCCTGGCGACTTTTTGGTCATAACACCTAACCAGCTATCAAAGCATGTCGCCATGTGCAAGTTTTGTCCTTTACTGCTATCTTGTCTAGGGATATACTCACCCAAGCGTTTCATGTGAGGCCCGTACCTTAAATTTGTTAGTTAGGTTAGTAAAACCCATTGAAAAACCCTGGAGTGTGAGTATTTGAGGGCCTCTCTAGACAACTTGAATTTAGTTACCTGTAATTTCACACCAACTGAGATTGGTATACCCGGTGAAAGCTTGTGAATCATGATTTTTCTCTCCAGCTTGTGAATCATGATTTTTCTCGCCTATTGAATACAATGGGGGGAGGGGGTTCCTCAATGGACTGAGGAAAAGTCTTTAACCCTTTCCCTCATAGCCTGTTTCTAGTTTTGAAGATAGTTGCCCACTTATAGCAGGTTAAAAGTAAAGCAGAATATGCCTTAACTCTTTCCTCCCTGAAACTTAAAATGGACAACCCCAGTTTCCATTTTAGTCTAGTCCATTTCTGACTTTTAAGGGTTGTTTTTGTCAATGTTTTTCATTATGACTAACAGTGAAGACCCAGATCAGAGGGCTCCGTAAGGAGCCCTCTGATCTGGGTGTTCACTGTTTGCATAGGATAATGCACTTTTCACATGTATACTGTTTGAAAATGACGCTTATATGCGGGACTAGGGTTCAAAGGGTTAAGGCACATTCTGCTTTACTTTCAGCCTGCTTTAAGCTACCATTTGCTAGAATATAGAAAATATTGCTTATGTACTTATTAATAACTGTATAGATTAAACTTTTACTATTTTGTTCAGTGGAAGAATAAATTAGAGGCGTAAAAAGTCGTATTTATGGGGTAATGGGCTAGCAAGAGAAAAGAAGCAGAAGCTCCAATATCCCTTCTGTAGAGGAACAGGTTAATCCATTACTCTATAAATACACCTTTTTATGCCTTTGATCTATTCTCCACAGAATAAAATTCTATTTTATACAGTCATGAATATTAGCCATACATAATATTTTCTTTATCATCAAAGTAAAGCAGAATGTTCCTAAAGTGCTTTCCTTTCAAGTGGCCATCTGTCTTCAAAACTAGAAACAAGCTATGGGATTAAAGGTGGGATAAGGGAGGGTATTTATATAGATCGTTTATATGTGTATCAAGCAAGCAAAATGGAAGAATTATTGGAAAATATTATGATATAAAGTGATTAAATCTAATAACAAAGCTGCCAGTGTAGAAGTTGTAGTGTTTTCACTGGATCACATTAAAATTAATGTTTTGATACATTGTAGAGATGGAGGTCACCCAGCACAAATATTGGCTGTTAGATCTTGATATTAAAACATTATTACATATCAATAGGAAACCTTTGAATTAAAAAGAAAAAGTCATCTGCTTAACTTTTGTCTATTGAAATCAACTCATTAAAAGAATTTATGCAACCAGATAGGATCCTTATCATGTGTCTCATTAACAGAATGGGCCTTGCGGTGCATTATGCTTTACTTTCAACCTGCTTTAAGTGGTAGCCTGTCTTCAAAACTAGAAACAGGCTATGGGGTAATGGGTTAAACACAATTTTGTATTGATAAATTAAAAAGAATGTTCACATGAAAACCGGTAGTGTATACTCACATGTACACATCCATGATTTCGGTGTTCTCTTTCCTGTTGCTATTTGAACTCTTTGCATGCTGGGTAATTTTTTCGCCTTCAATAAATTGTCGTCTGCTATCGTTTTAAAATCAGAATTTTCAAAATTCCTTTTAAATTCAGTGTCAGAATGGCAAACAGTTTGAATCCTGATGAGACGCCGCGTTACGCGGCATCTCATCTGGATCCAATCTGTTTGGTGAGATAATCACTATGGCAGGAATAGTGTTAAAGGTTGCTTTTATGATTTATCATGTACAGTTTAATGACACCAATTTAAAGTTTTCCAGAACCTAAATGTCTTCCGTAAAAGTTTTAATGCCTTTGGGTTATGTAGTACTGCTACTATAAGTAGGAATGTGTGCTGCTCATTTTGTCAATGTTGGAACAATTACAAAGCAATATCACACTTACATGTCACTAAACACAATCTTGCGCATGGATGATGCTTGGTAAACTACTATATTTCACAGGAACACTTTCCTGCAACATTCCTGTCGGTGTAATTATAACTCGGCTTTTCTAACTGTTACAGCTTAATTCTGTCAACACTAAGTTACTTTTTGTGGGTTATATGGCTCCCTTGTGGATCATTTTTATTACCAAAACATGAACCAGTCTACTTGGAATGCTGGGTAGTTTAATAATCAATTACTGCTTTAAATTAACAAACAGTGTAAACCCTGATCAGAGGGCTCCTTTTGGAGCCCTCTTATATGGGTCAACACTGTTTGCAAATGTAGTGAGTATATTTTAAACAGATCCATAGTGTTGAAAGAATTAACCCATTACTCCATAGATAAGACACATTTTTATGCCTTTAATTCATTCTTCCACTAAATTGTCTTGATTATTAGGTGTTTATGACTGGTGACTGCTTAAAGCACGGTGACAGTTAAACAGAAAGCTCCTTTAGGAGCTTTCTGTTTTACTGTCACCTTGCTTTAAGTTGTCTCCTGTCTTTTATACAAAATAAGCCTTTGTTTTAGTGGTTGTAGTAGAGAGGGTTTACTGTACTGTTTAAGTCTTGCTTAAAATAGCCACTCATTGAAGCTATAGGGTACATGGTATAAAACAGATGACATTGTCAACAGTCATCTGGAACTGAGGAGGAGGAAAACTTTTAAAGGTTTCTTACCTAAAGAATAGAATGTAAAGGAGAAATCTTTCTACACCATCAAGCTTAACCCTTAGCCTGCCACTCACGACTATAGCTCCATATGCAAACAGCTTGGATCCGGATGAGACGCCGAGTAACTGGGCGTCTCATCCGGATCCAAGCTGTTTGACACTCGGACAATATTTTCAGCAATTTTGAGCAACTTTGAAGCAGTTTGAAACTTGAAGTAGACGAGAAATATAGCAGACGACAATTTATTTGGCGGGCTAAGGGTTAAACTCTGAAAACAAGCTTATTATTGATAATTGAGGTAAATGGCTCAATGTTGACTTATTCAGCTATTTATGTATGTACACTGAGTGTAAATATACATGAATATGCATAAAATCCAGAATGCATAATCTGCTCAAGTATGAAATATTTGTTGCTTTTGTTTCTCAAATTTACTTTCTTTTTTCTATGATTGTAAATCTATGTTTAATCTGAATGACAAACAGTTTGGATACAGTCATACTGATCAGAAGCCAAGTTAATAGACTTTTGATCGGGATCCAAACTGTTTGCCAAAGGTGTAGAAATCTTGTTTGAAGTAGTAAAAGGGCTAAGGCAGTCATCCAATGTTTAATGCTGTACCTCAGTGCATATGAACAGAAATAAAATCAATGGCCATGTAAATGATGTGATCATATTTTAGGAAATAAAAGGACCGCTTCTCAGTTATTGTACAAATTGTATAGACATAGATCAGTCTCAATTAGGAAACATTTGTCAAGATTTATTTCTGGTACTATATTGCTTTAAGTGGCATCACCAATTTGTGTAGATATTAATCAAATACAATCATTGAATCAAGTCATTTTTGAAAATAACTTATATCTGTGTTTGAAGCAGGTGACTGCATAAACTTCCATTAAAGCAAGATTAAAGGAAAGCAGAAAGCTCCTAAAGGAGCTTTCTGCTTTACTTTAATCTTGCTTTTAAGCCGCATAGTTGATACATGTCATGTCAGTGTGAATACATGAGTGAATTAATGGTGTATAACCACATACAGGAAGAATATTCAGATAGGGTGACCTACCCTTAACATCTTAGCTTGATTTAAGTGTCTAATACGAGATCAGAAATTTCACAAAACTTATTTTCTGGGTCAAAATTGTTTTGAAAATATATTTGAAGAATGTGCTTTACATTTATGGGTAAATCCTCTCTTTTACATTTTAAGGTGTAACCTAGTAACCTATACCTTTTAGAAATATACATTTCTAATTAAGGTTTTACCTAGTAACCTATACCTTTTAGAAATTCCTATCTATTCTTCTACCCTGACCTGATGAAGGCCATGCATACGATTTTGCTTAATGATTGTTTCAGTTGCTAGATGAAGTCTCCTAAAGCAAGCTTTTTGCATAACTTTCAGCTTGCTTTAAGAATCTAACTGTGTTAAACACTGAACACAATCTTATCAATGAGAGAAATGATTAAGCATGAAAAAATGGAGACCTTAAGTCATTAATATGATACAGTAACTGTTAGATGTTTTCATTCTTGTACAGTCAAACTATTCATTAGCTACAAACCACTGAAGCTGCATGATTTGTAAAAACAGTTAACATCTTAATGCAACACAAAAGCAACCTTTGGGAGCTTTCTGCAATGCTTTTGCATTAAGTTGCTACCTGTCATGAAGTCTGTATATCTTGAGATTTCTGAACACATATTAAATGGTGACTGAACATATGATAGGCCGTGTACTGTTTAACTTGCATACCTGAGATACCAGACTGGTATAGAAGTGTAAAAACAATAGTAGATATATTGGGGTTTTGTGCTGTTGGTGCAAGTGTGTGTCTACATTTATGATAAAAGGTGTTGTTGGTACACCGTTTAGACAATCTGTAACTCATCTATGCCAAGATTATATACAGCAATATCAAATAGCTCCAGAAAATGGGAGTATTTCAAAAATTAGAATCTTAATTTTTGCATTTAACCCTATGGTGTTACTACTCATTAGAATCGTCTCTTTGAGACGATTCTAATGAGTAGTAACACCATAGGATTTGATGCTGAAATGAGTGAGAAAATGTTGGAAATGTTCAGTTTACTCCCTCTTGTCTAAAGCCCTGCATGTACATGTATATTACTCTGCACTAAACCCTATGGTGTCACTACTCATTAGAATTGTCTCTTTGAGACGATTCTAATGAGTAGTGACACCATAGGATTTGCTGCTGAAATGAGTGAGAAAATGTTAGAAATGTTTAGTTTACTCCCTCTTGTCTAAAGCCCTGCATGTATAATACTCTGCACTAAACCCTATGGTGTCACTACTCATTAGAATCATCTCTTTGAGACTGTTCTAATGAGAAGTGACATCATAAGGTTTAGTGATGAAATGATTGAGAAAATGTTAGATTTGTTCAGTTTACTCCCTCTTGTCTAAAGCCCTGCATGTATAATACTCTGAAAACAAACCACTGTTTGCCATTGTCTTCTTCAGTTTACACTAGGCAGTTATGTAGAGGAGTAAGAAATGGCGTTCTACAGCGCTTCTGTGGAGAAAAGGGTTAACCATGCAGTCCCCTTTTGATTGAAGATAGAATGCAGCTTCAGTCAGCAATTGACTGTATGTTCAAAAGTCAGTGTCTAAGTCTTGTCTTAGGACGGAGGTGTTTGCCCTGGCATATTACCAGCTCCACTGACAAATAGGACAGTGCCTGTGTAACACCCTGTTAATTGAAAATGAACTCCTTCATCACAGCACAATGGAATCATTTATTAGAATTGATGGGTGAACCCATGTAGTATTGTCAAAGACCTCCTGGCTAATCGAAGAGAGATTTCCTTGCAATTAGGTGATTACAAGGGCCATAAAGACCCAATGTTTCAAATAAAAAATTGTTTGGGAGTAAAGTGACAGATGTTTGGGGAAAACATGCCTTAACCCTTCTTCTAATGTACAAGTTGTCTTTTGTTATTAAAGTATATTTTGCTTTATACACTGCTAGATAGAGTGAACATATAAAATTATAAGCACATATAAAACCATCAGGTTTCATGCAATACTGACAACATGCTATGAAGGAAAGGGTTAACTCTTGCAACACCATAGACTTGTAGAAACACTAACCAGGTATTGAGTAGTACATTGCGTTAATGCAAACAGTGTAGACCCAGATCAGAGGATCCTATAGGAACAGTCTGAACTTGGTTTACACTGTTTGCTAATCTTGACCAGTATTAATATCAAACACACCAGAATTCAAAGTAGACTTGTTCTTGTTTTGGTTACTTCAAAGATCCACAGGGGAACCTTATAACCCACAAGAGTTACTTAGTCTTGAAAAGGTTAAAAGAGCTAGCGAGATCCACAAGGGAACCTTATAGCTGACAAGAGTTACTTAGTCTTGAAAAGGTTAAAAGAGCTAGCGAGATCCACAAGGGAACCTTATAGCCGATAATAGTTACTTAGTCTTGAAAAGGTTAAAAGAGGTAGTGAGATGACTGGGAGAAGTCCCAGGCTGGCTATTATGTCTGTGTGATTTGTATAGGCGGTAATGATGGAACATGGGGGCACTTCTTGACCAGTGTCAATAACCGTAGTGCTTTACAGAATAAATGTCAACTGCACAAACTGCTGTCTGCTAAACCCCATTCCTCCTTGGACCTACATACAGACAAAACTCGATACTTCAAACTCCCTTAACTCTTTCCTCCCTGAAACTTTAAATGGACAATACCAGTTTCCATTTTAGTCTAGTCAATTTCTGACTTTTAAGGGTTGTTTTTTTCAATGTTTGGCATTATGACAAACAGTTAAGACCCTGATCAGAGGGCTCCTTTTGGAGCCCTCTGATCTGGGTCTTCACTGTTTGCATAGGACAAGTGAACTATTCACATGTTTAATGTTTGCAAAGGACGCCAATAAGCCAGACTAGGGTTCAAAGGGTTAACCCATTACCCCATAGCCCGTTTCTAGTTTTGAAGATAGGTGACCACTTATAGCAGGTTGAAAGTAAAGCAGAATGCACCTTAGGTGCATTCTGCTTTACTTTCAGCCTGTTTTAAGCTAACATCTGCTAGGATATAGAAAATATTTCTAATGGTTCACACTTATGGCTGTATAAAATAGAGCTATTTTCTTCAGAGTAAGAATAAATTAACGGCATTAAAAAGCGTATTTATAGTGTAAAGAGTTAAGTCGACCTTACAAGTATTCCATAGTTTAATTTCGAAAATGCGATCTTGCTAATGACTGAAATACGGGTCTGTTCAACATAATGTTGAACAGACCCGTATTTCAAAGTTAAAACGTGTCTATGCGTATGTTCGATCTAAGATTAGTTTAAAATTATTGAGTTTCGACTGTATACATGTACAATTTTCAAACTTTTAAATCAAGAAGCAAATAGATAAGATACGGATCAGACACTGAGTTACTTGGTGTTTGATCTGCACCCAGACTGTTTGTTTGATAAGTTAACCCATTACCCCATAGCATATTTCTAGTATTGAATATAGGTGTCCTCTTAAAGCAGGTTGAAAGTAAAGCAGAATGCGCTTTAAGCGCATTCTGCTTTACTTTCAGCCTGCTTTAAGCTATCATCTGATAGAATATAGAAAATATTTTGTATTATACATATTTATGAATGTATAAATTGGAACTATTTTCTTCAGGGCAAGAATAAACTGAATGCGCTAAAAGGCGCTTCTATGGGGGAAAGGGTTAAGTCCCGGTTAGCCATTTGAACCCTATAGGTCATGCATATAGACATCCTTTGCAAACAGTGTAGCTGTGAAGAGAACACTTGGCTTATGTAGTGGATGAAGTCCCAAATCAGAGGGTCCCTTATTAAATGGATTAGACTAAATCTGAAACTGGAATTGTCCATTTGAAGTTTTAGGGAGGAAAGGGTTAAAATAGTGAGAGACAAGCCTGTTATGTCTCGGAAAATCTCTTGTCATTCACCAATGAGAAACAGCGACCTTGATTATTTAGTATTGTCTGTACTCTGCCACCGGCTGTTCTTTTCGTCTTTCTTCTGTATAACCTTTTACCATACTAGATATTTGTCTCCAAATGCTGCCTGCCTCGTGATAGAAATTATTACCATTTTATATTGATTTTGACTTACACAACCATGCAATTATAAACAGTAGAATGATCACTGATCAAGGATGTGTTGTGCCTGATCTAGATCCAAGTTGTTTGAGACTATTTAGGACAGATATACACAAATCCGTTTAGGACAAGATTGCCCTGAAAAAGGTGATTGATTTGCAGGAAAATCAGTGGAAAATTAGGCACTGAACTGTTGAAGTGCTAAGTCATTGGTGTTTCTAGTACCGGTAGCTGGGAAAAGTTTCCTGACATGTGGCAGCTAAAAGTAGACTTAACCCATTACACCATAAATATGCCGTTTTTTAAGCCTCTAATTTATTTCTCCACTGAAAAAAATAGTTCCAATTTATACAGCCATGAATATGTTTCCTTTAACCTAGCAGATGGTAGCTTAAAGCAGGCTTTCAGTTGTCACCTAACTTCAAAACTAGAAACAGGCTATGGGGTCATGGGTAAAAGCAGACTTAATCGTTTTCTTCAAATACATGTATGAAGTAAAGCAGAAATCTCCTGAAAGAGCTTTATAAATGCTTGGCTCTTTCAATCTGCTTTGATCAATTTGTGCCTACCCTTGTCCCATAAAAAGGGTTATTATAAGGCAAATTTAACAGTGTAGATTCTGATCAGACGCCGCATGATACTGTTTGCTGATTGGAATTTCAATATAAAACAAAATGAAAATTTAGACCAACCACCCCATACATTAAAAACGGACTAATTCAATATAATAGGCATGGAAAAAACACTGGGTAAAAATAGGTTAATTATTTAGGAAGTATTTCTTTCAGGTTCTAAAGTTTATCTTCTATTGTCTTGTGAATACTCAACTCTTTGCATGTAATGTTGGGTAATTTTATTGTCTGCAACAATTATTGTTCTAAATTTCTTTACAAAACAGGGTGAGAGTGTCAAACAGTAATTAATATGATCCTGATAAGAATGGCTGCATTACACGGCGTCTCATCAGGATCCAAACTGTTTGCAAAGGTAATCACTGTGGCACAATTGTCAGCTGCTAGCATGGTAAACATTAGGTAAATTTGATGTCTGCAGCTATTGTTGTCTGTTACAGTTCTAAATTTAGAATTTTAAAATTATTTTTAAAAGTAAGATCGCAGTTAATTAATTGGTGTCTCAGCTCACTCAGATTCCAAACTGTTTGGAAATTTAATCATGATCTTACTTCTAGAGTGCAAAAAGTTGATTAGGTCGCATACATGTGCAAGTTTTCTACTACCGGTAGCTTGAATTTTTAATTTGAACCCAGCAAGAAAAAGAAAAGAAAAATTATGTGGGTCATAAAAAAGTAGCTCCATAGTCAGATTAACGGAAGCACAGAGTTTTTTATGCTCTGCTGGCATTTTTCTCAGTTTCTGTGTTGTTTTTTTGACAAATGACCTGGCATGATATTGTGTCTTGTTTTGTTCTGGGTTATATAATTAATGTTTCGGAAGAAATTGCCCGAATTGACCTTTAACCTATTCAATACTCAGTAGCTGTCTTATACTGAAAATGCAGTCTTAACCCTTTCCCCCATAGAAGCGCCTTTTAGCGCATTAAGCTTATTCCTTCACTGAAGAAAATAGTTCCAATTTATACAGTCACAAATATGTATCATACAAAATATTTTCTATATTCTAGCAGATGATAGCTTAAAGCAGGCTGAAAGTAAAGCAGAATGCGCTTAAGGCGCATTCTGCTTTACTTTCAACCTGCTTTAAGTAGACACCTATATTCAGTACTAGATACATGCTATGTGGGAAAGGGTTAAACCATTCTGAGAATGATTCCATCTTCTTTATATTATAACCCATTACCCCAAAGCCAGTTTCTAGTTTTGAAGACAGATGACAGCTTAAAGCAGGTTCAAAGTGAAGCAGAATGCGCCTTAAGTCACATTCTGCTTTAATTTCAGACTGCTTTAAGCTACAATTGGCTAAGTTATAGGAATGAATATATTTCTTATGGTACATATTCATGACTATACATTTACTCCTTAGCCTGTTTCTAGTTTTGAAGACAAGTGACCACTTACAGCAGTCTGAAAGTAAAGCAGAATGTGCCTTTAGGCGCATTCTGCTTTACTTTCAGACTGCTTTCAGCTACAATTGGCTAAGTTATAGGAATGAATCTATCTCTTATGGTACATATTCATGACTATACATTGGAACTATGTTTTTTCTGTATAAATTAAAGGCGTAATGAGTTCATCAGAGTGAATACTGAAGCGTAACAACGTGACGTTATATATATTCTTTTAACTCTTAGCACGCTAGTGGCAAAACCATGGTAACCTTTGTAAACAGTTTGGATCTTGATAATGCCCCATAAAAATGTTTAACAGGATGACCTCATTTTAAAAAGAAAAATTTAAATTCTATTTTTAGAACAGTAACAGACTACAATTATTGTTGTAGACGACAATAATTACCCAGCATGCAAAGAGTTTGATCTCTGCACAGCTCAAAGTTGGCCTAAACGGATGTAAATTGAAACAAACAAACAAACAGCACAAGTCAGCCTGTACATGTAATATTACAGTGTACTATAGTAAATTAAATTATATGAATTTATTACATTTCACTAAGTGTATTTATAGTTTCAAATTTGGTGAGTATTCAAAATTGCTTTTATTAACCTGTATAGTGCTGGAATAGGATATATCCATGAGATTTTCAAACAGTGTAGACCCAGATCAGAGGGCTCCTTCTGGAGCCCTCTGATCTGGGTCTACACTGTTTGTCATATTCTATTTTTTGTTTGGGACAAACCCTGTAAGAGTCGATATAAACAATTAGTTTATCAGAAAAAAAAGTCCATTTGGAAATTCAGGATAAGGTTTACCACTCTTTGAACTCAATATTAACGGCTTCTGCTTCAAATATGTCATCAGCTGACAATCTGAAATGGACTTGCTTCTGTTTATTCCAAGAAAACCCCATTTCCATGTATCATTGAATGACTGTGAAGGAACTACTATGGTGTCTGATTTGGATATAAACAATTAGTTTATCAGAAAAAAAGTCCATTTGGAAATTCAGGATAAGGTTTACCACTCTTTGAACTACATATTAACAGCTTCTGCTTCAAATATGTCATCAGCTGACAATCTGAAATGGACTTGCTCCTGTTTATTCCAAGAAAACCCCATTTCCATGTATCATTGAATGAATGTGAAGGAACTACTATGGTGTCTGATTTGGATATAAACAATTAGTTTATCAGAAAAAAAGTCCATTTGGAAATTCAGGATAAGGTTTACCACTCTTTGAACTCAATATTAACGGCTTCTGCTTCAAATATGTCATCAGCTGACAATCTGAAATGGACTTGCTCCTGTTTATTCCAAGAAAACCCCATTTCCATGTATCATTGAATGAATGTGAAGGAACTACTATGGTGTCTGATTTGGATATAAACAATTAGTTTATCAGAAAAAAAGTCCATTTGGAAATTCAGGATAAGGTTTACCACTCTTTGAACTCAATATTAACGGCTTCTGCTTCAAATATGTCATCAGCTGACAATCTGAAATGGACTTGCTCCTGTTTATTCCAAGAAAACCCCATTTCCATGTATCATTGAATGAATGTGAAGGAACTACTATGGTGTCTGATTTGGATATAAACAATTAGTTTATCAGAAAAAAAGTCCATTTGGAAATTCAGGATAAGGTTTACCACTCTTTGAACTCAATATTAACGGCTTCTGCTTCAAATATGTCATCAGCTGACAATCTGAAATGGACTTGCTCCTGTTTATTCCAAGAAAACCCCATTTCCATGTATCATTGAATGAATGTGAAGGAACAACTATGTTGTCTGATTTGGATCCAAACCAGTAATTGAAGTTGGCTTATAACTTAAATTAAGCACTACAAGATAACCCTTATATAATTGATTTCCTTTATAGAAGGTTTAGAAGCGCCTTTTAGGGCATTCAGTTTGTTCCTCCACTGAAGAAAATAGTTTCAATTTATATAGTCATGATTATGTATCATATAAGGAATACTTTCTGTATTCTAGTAGGTGGTAGCTTAAAGCAGGTTTAAAGTAAAGCAAAATGTTCTGTAAGGCACATTCTGCTTTACTTTCAGCCTGCTTTAAGTAGTACCTATTTTCAAAACTAGAAACAGGCTATGGGGTTGAGGGTTAAGCCCTTCACTGCGATAAATTACCCAGCATACACGGACGCATTTGCAGTGAAGTCAAGCACACAGCACCTGGTCTGATCTGCATCCAAACTGTTTAACTCATATTTAGTATTTGCTGCATTTCTTTAGCCAAAGTGTTTAAACAAATGAAAGTAGAAAACGACTTTAATGAAGACATTAAACTGGCAATGAAGATGTTTAAACACTTCAGAGTTAACCTTTAAAATGCTAAATTTTCATATGAACCAATTACCCGGTCATATTCTGTGTTGAGTTTTGAAGACAACTAAAAGCACCAGGTTGAAAGTAAAGCAGTATGCGCCTTTAAGGCACATACTGCTTTACTTTCAGCCTGCTTTAAGCTACTAGCTGTTAGAATATAGAAATCATTTCAGAGCACCAGATAAGAGTAGTTTTTCAGAAACTAAAATCTTTATTTCTGAATTAAACCCTATGGTGTCACTACTCATTAGAATCCTCTCTTCGAGACGATTCTTATGAGTAGTAACACCATAGGATTTGGTGCTAAGAAGAGTGAGAAAATGCTGGATTTGTTGAAATAACTACCTCTTATCTGGAGCCCTGTCATTTCTTATGATACATATTCATGACTGTATAAAGTTGAATTATTTCCTTCATTGGATGAATATTAAAGGCATAAAAAGGTGTATTTATGGGGTAATGGATTAAAGAGTTTACAGTAATTTGAAGTATAACAAACAGTGTTGACCAAGATCAGAGGTATCTGATCTGGGTCTACACTGTTTGCAATATAGTATGTATACAATTCAGTTGCAGTACAATAAGGGTTATATAATATATAAGTACAAGGCAATAACCTATCTCATAAAGTATGCTAATATTACTGCATCATAAGTGGATTTGCTGTAAAACATGAACGATGTACAGTGCAAGAGATTGCATTTTATAATACTTGCCTATGGGCCTTAATTTTGCTTTGTCAGATATGTTTTGTTCGACCCTTTACCCCAATGTCTGTTTCCAGTATTTAAGGTTGATTGATTGAGTTGGGTTTAACAGCAAATCAATGGCGCTGATAGTATTAAAGATAGCTGATCACATGTTTTGTTTGTTTGTTAACGTCCATTTCTGCCATCTATGGGCTTATTTGACGCCCCAGAGAGAGGGAAGCGGATACAGAAAACTGGAGCGTGATGCCCTACTCTTATTATGGACAGAGTTTTCTGGTTCTTTTAGATGCCCAGTGTAAATCACTGATACATGGGACTTTGGTTTATAAAGTTTCATCTGAAGGACTTGGTCCGGCAAGGGTATTGAACTCAAGACCCCTGGAACCGGCAGTTAACTATCCTATATCCGCCAGTCAAAAACAGGATGAAAGTAAGGCAGATAATGTGCCTTAGACACATTTTGCTTTACTTTCAACCTGCTTTTAGTGGTCACCTATCTTCAATACTTTAAATAGGCTATGGGGTATGGCGTTAACTATACTTTAGACAATTTGGACTTCTAGCTATGAAGTAAATCAGGGCTCCAGATAAGAGGGTGTAAATTGAACAAATCCAACAATTTCTCACTCATTTTACCACCAAATCCTATGGTGTTACTACTCATTAGAATCGTCTCGAAGAGACGATTCTAATGAGTAGTGACACCACAGGGTTTAATTGAGAAATAAAGATTTTAGTTTTTGAAATACCCCCCTTATCTGGAGCCCTGAGTAAAGGATTAAAAGATGGGGCTTTGAAGGGGATGCCTTTCACACAAGTGACGTACACACTTGTTTCATCTCATGTGAAGCAAGTTCCATCTTTTTCACTTGTGGATATTTGCCTTTTGTGCAAATATTCCTATCATAGACTTAGCCAAACAATTATCCTCTCTATATTTTGAATAAACCCTCATTTACATGAGCTGGCAGAACAGGGAAGATTCCTTTCACACCGTTATTAATGGTATTGTAATATTGTGGCTCAACCCTTACCATGCTGCATTCTATGGTCTATTTTCCTGATAAATGGCAAGTTTAACTATGGCTCAATGAAAGGGGCATAGGACCGGGAGTTTATTGAACAAATCCAACATTTTCTATATCATTTTAGCACCAAATCCTATTGTGTTACTACTCGTTAGAATCGTCTCTTCGAGACGATTCTAATGAGTAGTGACACCATAGGTTTTAAAAGCAGAAATGAAGATTTTAGAAATACTCACCTTATCTGCATGGAGCTCTGTAAACCCTTTATCCCATAGTCTGCACTCTAGTTTTGATGCCAGGTGACCACTTAAAGTAGGTTGAAAGTAAAGCAGAATGCACCTTAAACCCATTTCCCCATAAAAACACCTTTTTAGGCCTTTAAGTAATTCCTCTACTGAAGAAAATAGTTCCAATTTATACTGTCACAAATAAGAATCATAAGAAATATGTTCTATATTCTGACAGATAAAAGTTTAAAGCAGGCTGAAAGTAAAGCAGAATGCGCCTTAAGGCACATTGTGCTTTACTTTCAGCCTGCTTGAATCTACCATCTGCTAGAATATAGAAAACATTTCTTATGATACATTTTCATGACTGTATAAAATGGAACTATTTTATTTAGCGCAGGAATAAATTGAATGTACTAAAAGGCGCTTCTATGGATGAAAGGTTTAAGTTACCATCAATCTGTCAGGGTACAGGATTTCTCATAGTACATATTGTTGACCATATAAAATCATTGGAGCTATTTTCTTCAGTGCCTTAAGGTGCATTCTGCTTTACTTTCAACTTGTGTGGTAACCTAGCTTTCTTCAAAACTAGAAACAGGTTATCTAGTTATGAGTTTGTTTGTTTAAAAATCGGTCGTTCAAATCAGCATGAGAATGGTTGGGAAACATGAATGTTTTGATCTGAGTTGATAGTGGGTTTACCAAAGACATGCTTTCAAACAAACCTTTTTATGAACACTTGAAATGTGCAGGAACAAACAAGTTGCTTTTTTGTTGGTTTGAAAATCATGAGTGTTTAGGTATAGTTCAGTGCACTTGGGCCATGAGAAGGCGTTTGTTGAAAGTACAGTATAATACAGGGCTCCAGATAAGAACGGGGAATGGGGTGTATATAAACTGAACAAATCCAACATTTTTCTCACTCATTTCAACACCAAATCCTATAGTGTTATACTACTCATTAGAATCATCTCTTTGAGATAATTCTAATGAGTTAAATGAGTGACACCATAGGGTTTAATGCAGAAATAAAGATTTTAGTTTTTGAAATACTCCCCTTATCTGGAGCCCTGAGTATAATGTATGGTGATGCTGTTGCAACCTCCAAAATGGGGATTTCTTTTTAGTCTTTTTCAGCTAGTAGCTGCTTAACCCATTACTCCATAAATACACCTTGTTACTTTTACGCCTTTATTCCTCAACTTGATTCAGTCTTGAATATTCACCACAAGAGATGTTTTCTATATCCTAGCAGATGGCAGCTTAAAGTAGGCTAAAAGTAAAGCAGAATGTATAATTTCAATATGCTTTAAGTCATCTTGTGTCTTCACAACTAGTAACAGCTAGCTGGTTATAGCAAGATTAAAGAAAAGCAGAAAGCTCATATAGGAGCTTTTTGCTTTACCGTTATCCTTCATAAAGCAGCCACATAAAGACTGACCGTGTGTCTTATGAATAGTGACTCCTTTCAAGTTCAACTTCATTAAAAAAAAACATGATGCAGATTTCAGGGTCCCAAAATTAATGAAAGTAGAATAAACTGAAACTTTTCAACTAATGCTCCTTTGTCTGAAATTGTCTCCATCCAAACCAAACCAAACAATCTATCTAAATGCTGTAAATATCCATAATTGTCTCAGAAGAGAAGATTTTATTGAGCAGTCACAACATAGGGTTTGATGGATTTGTAGAGGACTGAGGAGGAACCATTTGGTTTACTTCCAGGCGTCACCACCATATTAGGTTGATGTTGACCTGAAGCCAAAGAATGTTTATCATTCATATACCCACCCAGTTTAACTCTCATCGGAAGTCATTTATTATTATAAGTCTAATGTATAGTTGAAATTGTAACTTTGAACTTGCGTTTGTTCGAACATACCCATATTTCATAGCATATAGCCATGTTTTAATTTTAAAGTATGGGTATGTTCGACTAAAACGAGATCAATTTATTGAAATTAAACATGAAATACCAGTATCAAATCAATTTAAGTGAGTTCCAAGTTCGAGGGTCGACTGTATCTTCAACCACCTGCAGGCCTGTGATTTTTCCGCGGATCCGCGGATTTCCGCGGATTGGATTGCCGCCGAGACCATTTCTGAGATTCGTCCAGATTCGTTGAGAAAATCTGACGACTATAAGGGGGGTGAGGTCTGAAAGTCGGTCGCGTCCGCGGACGTGTTTTAGTCTGACCCGGAAATCGTCGTACATTAACGGTAACGGAAAAGTCCGAGTGTTCCACATCAATTTAACTGGTTACCGCATTAGTGGCTGCGCGTGCACTTACACTATTGAAAACTCGGAAACCAATCTTCGCGACAACACCGCTTTTCGAGACCAAAATATTTTTCGTGTTTTGATGTTTGAACGATGTTAATAGATTATCAGTAATATGACAGCTTCCTAAAATAACAAGGTTAGCAAATTTAAAAGGGGTTTGATTATGATATTGATTTCCCCCCCCCCCCCCCCCCCCCCCCCCCCCCCCCCCCCCGTTAAGACCAACGGCAAGCGAGTCGAGAATTCGGTACCAGATCGTAACGCCCTCGGGTCAAAACGACCCCGGATCAAAACGGCCCACCTATACTTTTTATACAAATAGACTAATTGAAAGTAAAAATACATGAATGTCTGAAATGTATTCAACATGAATAACCATGGTAGCGGGGAGATCAATCTACATGGTCTAAACAATGCAAAATTTTGGAGAAGAAGACACCAACCCCCAGGCAAAATAATCAGTCTGTTGATTTTGGCCAGCAATAGGAAGAACTTTTCATGGGTTTCAGAAAAATACATAGATCTAGTTAGAACTAATTTATCCAGAACTCATGTATAATTAATGACACAGACTTGACACAGAGGTGAGTGCTTTATTTAATAAACCTTTTGAGCCGAGAGGGGAGGTATTTTCATTAGGATAAATGAAATACCTATCCCCACCCCTCTCAAATTTCATGCCATTATTAAGTATCCCAAACTTTAGAATGGCCTGTACACATAATAATAAAGAAATCCTTTTGCATATAGTATATAGGGTAACCCATGTCAACATATTTTGGGAAGAGGGGCAATGGTGTCTGTCACCCTTCCCCTTCACAATAATGCCATAAGGAAGGGGAACTTTGAATTATAATCATAGACCCATGTGTTGAGTAGTGGCTATATCAATGTAACAAACTAGCAATGCATTTGTAATAAAAGAACTATAAATCTAGTTAGAAATCATTTATAGGACATGGACAGGTGAGTGCTTTACTTTATGAGTAAATCTATCGAGCTGAGAGGGGGGGCTATTTTCATTAGGATAAATGAAATGCCTATCCCCACTCTTTCACACTTCATGCCTTAAATTGTCAAAATTTTTGAAAATGGCCTGTTCACATTTGGCAAATGTTATAATTATAATAATTTTAATAATTTTTCTTATATATAGAGTAACCTATGCCAATTTTTTGTTCAGTGGGTTAGAAAAGTTAGGGGATCAGTCCACCTTCCCCTTTACAATATGATATTGTCACAAGGAAGGGAAGCATCGGATTGTATTCATAGACCCACATACTCGTAAAGGTCTATAATAATTTTGAAACAGGTGTCGAAACAGAATTGGACAGAACTGCTTTGGTTGTATTCAGTGAAAATGGCTTTAAGTATCTGTATGATCATAGTAGGCCTATATACTGTCAATACTTTACTATAACCAGGGAACATGTATGTCACATTATCAATACAGTATCCTTGTAAAAGAATAAAACTACTCCTACTCCTAGGTATTAATCTCTATGGTAATGCTTCATTGCAAGTAGAGTATATTATAAACATTTTTTATGAGAAATATTTGTTATAATTTTTAAGTGTCAAATTCAATGATACAAACTCTATCTTATATACATGTATATGGCTTTATGAGACAATAATAATAATAATGATAATAGTAATAATAATAATAATCTTTAAGTGTCAACTTCAATGATACAAACTCAATCTTATATATACAGCTGTATAAGACAATAATAATAATAATCTACATCCCATCCCATATTTTTCACCCTTGGATATAACTCATTAATGGATCTTACAAGAACACACATTTTTGGAGGCCTTGCAGTCTTAATGGTAAAAGCAAAATGCTTTATCTTTTAGTTTGAAAAGAGTTTGCTCAAAGCCTGTTGCATCATCTGTTCAATAACATCAAATTGAAATAATGGCTATGCTGTTTTTCTTCAATTATTGGACAACATTGTAACCAAGAAAATGTTGCTTGTCACTTCCAAACAGTTATTCATATGAGCACAGTTTCAGACCTTCAAAATGCATAGAGTTGTTAAGAGTTGAGACACTTATAATAGTCAGGATGGCCAACAGCTATTGACTTCATGGCATTTACACTAAAAAGATCAGATTGAAATTTAATCATGAAACAGAAAAGAAGATGCATGCCTGTAGTCAGTAATGTGTTACTACAGACATCTTTACTGTTTCATGATTAAAATTTAGTCAGTCATTCCTCACCCTAGTTAAATTATGAAATTGTTCTTATAAAAGTTCTAATTTTGCTTTTTAATCTTCACTTTTGCATCCTTTAGAGCTCTTAAATTAATCACAGGAGAGCCAACAAAATACCTCCAGAAATGCTGAAAATGCCATTTTTTTAAGGGGCCTTTGCCCCCTGTTACCCCCACCAGGGCGTTGCCCTTGGAACCCATTCGGGGCCTTCGCGGCCCCCGAAACCCCCGGCCAAATTATTTTCAGCCCCTCAGCTGTCAGGCTAATCACACCCCTGCACCTGTCTTCGACCTTAGACCTTGTGTTGTCTTCAATAATTATAATACATTGTCTTATATCTGACTTTGTTTCTTTTCAGTCTCAGCAACCTCGTGTCATTGGAACTTCGAGAGAACATGCTGCGAGAGTTGCCACCGTCCATGTCGTTCCTGGTGAAACTTGAGAGTCTAGACCTGGGCAGCAACGAGATAGATGAACTGGTGAGTAGCCGTTTTCAAAACCATATTACTCCATAGATACTCCTTTTCATGCCTTTAATTTATTCCTACACTGAAGAAGAGTTCCAGTCTACATGTATACAGTTATGAATATGTACCGTAAGAAACATTTTCTGCATTCTAGCTGTTGGTTGCTTAAAACAGGCTGAACTTAAAGCAAAATGTACCATAACTCTTTACCCCATATTCTGTTTCTAGTTTTGAAGATATATTACAGCTTAAAGCAGGTTGAAAGTAAAGCAGAATGCGCCTTAAGGCGCATTCTGCTTTACTTTTAGTCTAAGATATAGAAAATATTTCTTTTGGTACATGTTAATGATAGTATAAATTGGAACTATTTTCTTCAGTGGAGGAAGTGGAACTATTTTCTTCAGTGGAGGAATTAAATGCACTAAAAGGTGCTTCTATTGGGAAAGGGTCATGGCAACAGTGGCAGTCAGTGGTGTAAGGAAGGAATCCTTGTAGGGAGGGAGAACTATACACAAACAAAGCAATAGTGACCTAAAGTATAATCTACTTTGTTTGTCAGCATGATTCTTTTCAAGGATACAGAATTATAGTTTTATATTTTGGTTAAATGTTCCCTAATCGGCAACTGGCCTTCAGAAGCTGAAATTGTATTCGTCTTGAGCAAGTTTTGCAGCTAATAATCTCTGTTGAATATAGCTATAATACAGCTCATTATTTTGTATTAGTGTTTGCCCTACAAATTCAGTATTATTGAACACTTAAATGCAAAATGCAACTTGACTGATATTTGCAAATTCTTTTCTAGAAAGATTTGTTATATTATATAATTCATAAGACATTAATTTTGTTTCCTAGAAGCTACAGTGCTCCTTCTCTACAACAACACCAAATGGGAGACAAAGATTGTGTCTTTTGTTTCGGAGGCAGTTGTTTCAGGGATTGAAAATTAATACACTTGCTTACATTTGCAAACAGTTTAAACCCAGATCAGACACCATTTAACGTGGTGTCTGATCTGTGTTCAAACTGTTGCTTTTCTTTATGTTTCTTCTGTCAACATACTTTTCGAGATGACTCTTATGAGTAGTAACACCATAGGATTTAGTGCTGAAATAACTGAGAAAATGTTGGGTTTGTTCAGTTTACTCCCTCTTATCTGGAGCTATGACTGGTTAACATATTTTCAGCTTCAGATATTTTTTAGAAGAAACATTCTGAATTTCTTTTTACTATAGAATGTAATTCTATTTTGAAGTCTTTTGAATCATCAGAATAGGCTCTTATTATCACAAATTATCATCAGTTTTTATAGAAAATATTTTCTTGAAAAGAGAAATATCAAAAGGGATTAGTGAGTAATTTTGGAGCTTATCAGATGTCAATTCTCTCAGTGTGTGATCTGTATGAGAACAGTTAGCAAATTTCAGCCATGTTGCACGTCTGAGTATGTTACCCTTTCCACGATAGAAGCACCTTTTAGCGCTTTCAATGTATTCCTCCACTGAGTAAAATAGTTCCAAATTTTACACTCATGAACATATACCATAAGAAGTATTTTCTATATCCTAGCAAATGGTGGCTTAAAGTAGGCTGAAAGTAAAGCAGAATGTGCCTTAAGGCGCATTCTGCTTTACTTTCAACCTGCTTTAAAAGGTCACCTGTCTTTAAAACTAGAAACAAGAAATGGGGTAAAGGGTAAATTAATGCAGAAACAGTAGGAGCTTTCTACTTTATTGTTATCCTGCATGAAGCAACCACATGTATTAGACTTTGGTTGTCCCTCTATTGTAGCAGCAGCTTAACACAAACAGGACTGTAATGTTGATTTATTTGACCTATTGAGTGTTGTGCTCTGGTATTCTGGTAAGGACAAAATGTTCTACTCGGAAATGTATCGTTTGATCTGCTGTCCCAGTTCTCCATTTTTATTCATTTCACGATATTGACCTCAATAACCTATGTCTAGAAGCTTGTCAAACCCGCGGTGTAGAGTCACCATTTCTAAGAAGATGAATCCTTTATTTAACCCGTTACTCCATAGCCTGTTTCTAGTTTTGAAGACAAGTGACCAATTAAAGCAGGCTTTACTTTCAGCGTGCTTTAAGCTACCATCTGCTAGGATATAAAAAATATTCCTTCTACTAGTACATATTCTTAACTGTATGAAGTGGAACTATTTTTCTCAGTGGAGAAATAAATTATAGACGTAAAAAGGTGTATTATGGTGCAATGGGTTAAGCATTCCCTGTCACTCGGGATGCAAGGAAAGGTCTCTTACAACTCTTTATCAGGATATGGTAAAAGCTAGACAAATAGCTATGTCGAATAAGTAAAGGAACACATAACCCGTTACTCCGTAGCCTGGTTATAGTTTAGCAGATAGGTGACCACTTAAAGCGTATTTTGCTTTACTATTAACCTGCACTAAGCTACAAT
Source organism: Gari tellinella (assembly GCA_922989275.2). Classification (NCBI taxonomy): domain Eukaryota; kingdom Metazoa; phylum Mollusca; class Bivalvia; order Cardiida; family Psammobiidae; genus Gari; species Gari tellinella. The sequence goes on from OV277872.1 coordinate 35,246,984, forward strand.
CTGCTAGAATAAAGAAACTATTTCTGATGGTGCATCTGCGTGACTGTATTAAGTGGAACTATTTCCTTTAGTGCAGGAACAAATTAAAGGCATAAAAAGGCGTATATACGGGGTAACGGGTTCAGGGGGGAATTTGTTATCTCACATCGCTGTTTCTTTTTCACACTGTGTAACTATAGCCACCAGAAGCTATTTTTCTTCCAACATGATTTAGTCTAGACAAGACCAAGCAAAACCCCTCATTTTCAACCACTGATAAAGAAGGCATAATTTAAATCCTTTTAAGGCTGATAACTGCTTAAAGCAGGATGGAAGTAAAACAGTAAGCTCCTTAAGGAGCTTTCTGTTTTACTTTCATCCTGCTTGAAGCAGCTGAATGTCTTTAAGGCTAAAAAGGGTTTTATTTTGAGCTGCTGTAATATCAGAGTTTCTCTGTATTTCCTCACACAATGGTATTTTGTTTACCCCCAGTTTGAAGAGAAAAAGATATTGCTTTTCATTTACAAATTTGTTTTGTTTTCCTGATACAGTCCAAACTCGATACTTCGAACTTGTTTTAATACCTTACCAGTATTTCATAAGTCTAATTCAGTGTTGTGCCTAGGTCCAAATTTTTGGGGGACATTTGAAATTTTTGGGGGACACACTAAAAAACCTTTAAAACACGATATACCTACCTTTTAATTAGAATACTGTTTTTACAGCTTACGGTCTTTAACTGTCATGACTGTCTCTGTAAGACTGTATACAGCTAGGGAAGATTCTCCGATCGGGAGACATTCGCTGTACCTCGTATCGTAGAGTCGCTGTTTACACGACGGGCAATTTGATTTATGTCTTTTTTAAACATGTTGAAGCGAGTGTCTTGGTTCAGATGATGTTGAAGAAGTATCCTCAACACTTTGTTTAAACGAAGCATCGTCTGCTAGTTGTCTATTTTAATCGGAAAGAAAATCCGTCAAGCGCATCGTTCCGACGCCATTATCACAAAGCGGAACCAGACTGGTTTACATACCGATTCTATATGCCGATATTCTTCACGTATAGTATACGCGCACAGTCTATTTTCAATACTAAGATTAATCTCCCTTTGTGATCTCTCTATTCTCCGGAATTGAGTCAGAATGGAACAGAAACTAGTAGAAATTGCCGAAAATGCGATTTTTTACGGCGCGCCCATACGCCCGCGCAAGGCGAATTTTTAAGGGACAATCGGGAAAAAAATGCGGGATTCCCGCAATGCCGCGGCCTAGGCACAACACTGTAATTTCGAGAACACTATCTCTCTTAAGTCGAAAATACCCGTATTTCAAAGTTAAAACGTGGCTAAGCCTGGTTTTAACTTTGAAATATGGCGTATGTTCAAACTAACAAGTTCGAAGTATGGAATTTTGACTGTATTTATTTTTGTGATAAAAAATGCAATTTGTAAGCTAAAGACGTTTTTCCATGATGACTTGTTTTGTTTTTCCATGATGACTTGTTCACCTCAGTTGAACTGCTTGCTGAAACCGAATATTGTCAGTAAATGGCGAAGAAGTCATATAAATCAGAATAATATTCCATATAATTGGACAGTTTTTCTAGATCTATACAAGAATACTGATACAAGGTAGTTAAAAGTAGCTAGAGTAAATAGAGACCTCCAGCCCAAATTACAATCATAATTAACAAAATTTTATGCTAAACAGAGTTGCTGGGTCTACAATATTTGCATAGGACAAGAGTGTACTTTTCACAAGGATACTGTTTGTAAAGAACAAGCTTATTCGTTGATAGTGCTTAATGGGTTAATGCAAAAATAATCGGATAGAGAAATCTCATTGACATCTTTATGTGCTACATTAAACCCTTTATACCCCATGGGCTGTTCCTAGTTTTGAAGACAGGTGACTACTAAAAGCAGAATGTACCTTTAGGTGCTTTCTGCTTTACTTTCAGCCTGCTTTAATCTACCATCTGCTAGGAAACACAAAATATTTCTTATGGTGCATATTCTTCTTGACAGTATAAAGTGGAACTATTTTCTTTAGAGGAGGAATAAATGAAATGCTCAAAAAGGCTTATAGGGGGTAACGAGTTAACCCTTTACCTTATAGAAGCGCCTTTTAGCGCATTCCGCTTAGGCCTAAAAAAAAAAGATGTGTGTTTCCGGTTTCCCGACCGACCCTATTTTTTACCCCCGACCCTAAAGTTTTTAAAGAAAAATTAAAAAAAAAAAAAAAAAAAATTTTTTTTTGGAAAAGTTTTTTGGGTGAGAAGATAAAGATACGGGAGGGGAAGGGGCCGTTATTCGGCGCCCGTTACAGAAGGAAAAAAGCCTTGTATTAAAAGCAAACACCACATTTTTTTTAAATATATAATAATATTTATTTGATGCAATGGTTTTCAGATTGAAAGAAGAACTATTTCACATAATTATATTATGAAATACCTTTACAATTTAAACTAATCATTTCAGACACTTTCAATGTTGAATACAACAAGAGCAAGGTCATTATTTGTCATATAAACCCATCCTTTGATTGTAAAAAAAATCCGCATATATGCCCTATATAAAAACTTTTTAAAAAATAAAAACTTTTTCCTACCGACCTACCCTAAAGTTTTGAGAGGGTGAAACCAGGCCTTAATCCTCCGCGGAAGAAAATAATTCCAATATTTATAGTCATGAATATGTATCAGAAGAAACATTTTCTTAAATCTAGCAGGTGGTTAATTAAAGCAGGCTGAAAGTAAAACAGAATGCGCCTTAGGGCGCATTCTGCTTTACTTTCAACCTGCTTTAAGTAGTCACCTATTTTCAAAACTAGAAACAGGTTATGGGGGAAAGGGTTAAACCGTTACTAGTCTACTTCAATGACATATTTAGCATATGTTCCATTGTTTGTAAAAACATTGAACTTATGATCTTTTGGAGTATTTCTCTTGTTTATCAATTTATCGACAAACAACAAGTGGCACTTGTCTGGTTTCAAAATTTTACTCCAGAGTATCATTAGAAACAAATTAACTAACAACTGTGGCAGTATATTGTAGGCAGTGCATTTTCCTCTCTCTAAACTGTGTATTTTATGCCCTGCATTTTCCTCTATAAACTGTGTATTTTATGCCCTGCGTTCCAACCTGCAATACTTTACTCCATAGATACACATTTTTTCGTATTTAATTTATTCCTCTGCAGAAGAAAATAGTTTCAATTTATACAATCATGAATATATATCACAAGAATTATTTTCTATTTTCTAGCAGATGATAGCCTTAATCAGGTTGAAAGTAAAACAGAAGGTGCCTTAACTTAAGGCACATTCTGCTTTACTTTGAACCTGCTTTAACCCATTACCCCATAAATACGTCTTTTTACGCCTTTGATATATTCCTCCACTGAAGAAAATTGTTCCAATTTATAGTCATGAATATGTATTGTAAGAAATATTTTCTATATTCTAGCAGATGGTAGCTTAAAGCAGGCTGAAAGTAAAGCAGAATGCGCCTAAAGGCGCATTCTGCTTTACTTTTAGCCTGCTTTAAGTCGTCACCTATTTTCAAAACTAGAAACAGGCTATAGGGTAATGGGTTAAGTCGTCACCTATTCTATTCTATGGAGTAAAGGGTTAAAATTAATTGTCTTCAAAATTTGAAACAGGCTATGGGGTAATGGGTGAAAGTAAGCCGAAAGTGTAACATAAAATTATGACAGAGAAAAAACCCACTGCATTGTAATGCATTTCTATATCTCATTTACTGTCTAAAACATTGTGCTGAATAGAATATTCCGTTACATTGTCCTTCTGATATTCCGTTATTGTCCCATGCCATATTGTTTGGTGTTACACTGTTGGTAGTGTAATGGGATCAGGGGTATATATACCTCAGGGTATCTGTAGCATCAAGCATCTAATGTAGGAATTTGTGAATCACTATAAATCCTTTAACCTAATACTCCATAGATATGTTGTAAGACTTTAGTTTATTCTTTCTCTGAAGAAAATAGCTCTGCTTTAATTAACCCTTTCCCCCCATTGAAGTGCCTTTTAGCGCATTCCTTTTATTCCTCCGCTGAAGAAAACGGTTCCAATTTATACAGTCAGAAATATGTAATTATGTAGCAAAAGGAATATTTTCTTATTCTAGCAAGTGGTAGCTAAAGCGCGCTGAAAGTAAAGCAGTATGCACTTCAGTAAGGCACATTCTGCTTTACTTTCAACCTGCTGTAAGTAGTCACATATTTTCAAAACTAGAAACAGGCTATGGGTTAAAGGGTTAATTAAAGCATTCATGAATTGGCTATATCCTTGTAGATGGTAGCTTACTTTCAGCCTGCTTTAAGTGGTCACCTGTCTTCAAAACTAGAAAAAAGTCTATGGGGTAATGGGTTAACCCATTAACCAATACGCTGTTTATAACATTAAAGACAGGTGATCACTTAAAGCAGGTTGAAAGTAAAGCAGAATGTGCCTTAGGGCACATTCTGCTTTACTTTCAGCCTGCTTTAAGCTATTATCTGATAGGATATAGAAAAATATTTCTTACGGTACATACTCATAACAGTATAAAAAGAAACTATTTTCTTCAATGTATGAATACTTTAAAGGCGTAGAAAAGGCGTATTTATGGGGTAATGGGTTAAGTATACTAAAGATTATATGCTGGTAACCAGTTACTAGGAGGCCAAGGATCTTCAGTGCTATTTGATTACTAAGAATCCTTCCTAGGCAGGAAACCGGTAAGCTTGGAATTTGGCTGTTGTTTAACTGAGAAATCTTACAAATGCTGGAAAACCAGTGAGCTAAGAAGCACTTTAGTATTGTTTTATCTCTAAGAATCTTTTAAGTGCTGGAATCAATTTGGAATCCAGTCATTCACTAGGAGATTCACTGGTGATATTTCAGTTAGAATCCTTTAACCCATTACCCTATAGCCTATTCCCTAGTTTTGAAAACATGAGTTCACTTAAAGCAGGTTGAAAGTAAAGCAGAATGTGCCTAAAGGCACATTCTGCTTTACTTTCAGTCTGTTGTAAGGTACAATCTTCTAGAATATAGAAAATATTTTTCATAAAATTTTCACAATTGTATAAATTGGATTTATTTTCTTCAGCGGAGGAATGAATTAAAGGCGTAAAAAGTAGTTGTATGTAACAAACTATCATGTACAGAAATGCAAAACAAAACAATAATTTAACTCATATCCTAGCTACTGGTAGGAGATCCTCACATTAATCTATTGTTCCATTCATAGAGTTTCTTGAAACAAACTATAGCATACACAAATGTACAGATACAACAATCTACTGTACTTCACTCTTGTAAATAATGATGAAACAACACAATTGTGTTTAACTCACTTGAGGCTATTCATATATAAAATATTGCTTTTAATGTATACAAATAGTTAACAATTAAAACAAATTGGTTGTAAACAATTATGAAACACCTAGCTTCCTCTGTATATTTATAAATAGATTTCAGATCATAGCATAATTTTGTCAATTCTGTGGCCTAGTGTAGTAAACAGACAGCCTGTATCTCTAAATTTTACACCCACAGTCCACATCATGTAAACTGTAATGGGACATAAACCAGCCTACAGGGCAGTAAACTAAACAAATCACATTTTTCGGCGAGCTGGTCTGATTTCTCATTGAGCCTCAAACCTTATATGGCCCAACCAATCGTGAATGACCAGAAATGAAAGCTTAAGGACACGTGCTTAAAATCGAATAGTCTGATTGGGTAGCGGTTAGACTTGACTACTGCCTTTTACAAATTTGTAAAATAAGAGACACAGACTGTTATAGGCTGATTTGCTATGTAGCGGTACCAGTAGTAAACACGACTTTCCGCTACTGCTAGTGAGTTATAACCGAGAAATTTTACGTGTCCCGACCGTTAGGTAGTGATTTGAATGACATAGTGTTTCTATTTTAAGATATGACATATTGTCTCAAATTCGGCAATGATTTGATGCGTTCTGCAAATCAGAACGGAATTGTTCATAATAGAATTGATCATAATTTTAATCTAGTACCAAGTATATGAAAAAGAAAGAATAGCATTAACAATTCAGTGAGATTACGAGAAAACTGGCGTTTGAATTTAACCTAGATATCGAAAAGATTAAAGATTTCGTGCATGATGGGTATTTTTTGTGTTAACACCGTTTTCCTCCAGCGCATGCGCAACTCTGTGACCTCAAATGTAAACAAACCGTTATTTTTTAACGCGATCGCAATCTCTTGGTTAAATGCCAAAACACAACAACACGTAGATACCTAAAACCAGGGATAATAAATAGTCTATTTATTATCCCTGCTAAAACGTACATTGCTACACTTTGTAGATATTTTTATAATAAATCAGAACATAGAACTAACTCTACAAGACAAATCCATACACGAATTCTTGAAGCGGACACTTGCTTTATTTTCTCATTTGAGGGGTCGTTTCAAACAATTCATATTCGGCATATTTCGGGGGTGCTTTCCAAAAATCTCAAATCAAAATCAGGTGATTGAGAATATTTAAACAATCAAACCATATTTAAAGTAACTAACAAAAGAGCACACACATACGAATTTTAGTAATTTATGGTATCTACAAATTACAAAATAAAAATGATACACGTAGATCTAGACATGGAAGTATAATTCCGTGATCTAGATCTGTCTTTAAAAATTCTAATCACTTTCAGTCACATCCTAGGAAGAAGTAAGTGCAATTCAATTGGCTTATAAAGATGGAAGTGGAAAATTGACAGGTGGAATAAAAAGGCCCATCTGTATTGTAACTGTAATGGATTAACTCTTTCATCACCATAGACTTGGAAAATATACTTTTGACATTTGCAAACAGCGTAGACCCAGAATAGAGGTCTATACACTGTTCACTAATTTAGAGAATTATTTATTAAACTATCCAGAATTCCAAGTAGACTGGTTCATGTTTTGGTAACTAAAAAGATACACAATGAAACCTAATAACTCACAAGAGTTAAGTAGTGTTGACAAGAGTTGATAAAAAGAGTGCATCCAGTTCATACATTCAGAAAACTTAATAGGCGGTCAGGTCTAGATACAAAATTATTTGCACAGATTTAGAAATGTCGGGATCAGGTTAAATACCTGAGGCAAGCGACTAGGAATTTCAGAGTTATTACATCACTGGGGAATCCTTTCATGCTTTAGGAAATATGCTAGATACCAGTGAGATCGGAATGTCAGTGCCTAAATGTAAATATGAGCAAGCCTATATAGCCTCATTATACAGCTCTCATCATGGTTGAATTGTTTAAGCTTTTGAACATTTACTTTAGAGAATAATTATTTGTCTACTATTAGTGTTAGTGACCTGAACATTTCTGTAGAGAATGTATTGGATACAGGGCTGCCATAAGTTGAAATGAAAAATCCTAAGATTTCCAAAGTTGCATTTTTCAAGTCCGATTTTTCGAATCGTACCTTTACCCTATAGCCTGTTTCTGGTTTTGTTGACACGTAGCTGCTTAAAGCAGGCTGGAAGTAAAGCAGAATGCGCCTTAAGGCGCATTCTGCTTTACTTTCAGCCTGCTTTAAGCTACCATGTACAAGAAAAAAATCCGAAGATTTAGGAAAAATCCGGAGAAATGGCAGCCCTGTGGATACAGTATAACCTGTCTTCTTTGACATTCTAAAGTTTCACCCATTTATGCAAAGTGGAGTCTTCAATGCTTTCCATATTGGATTAGTCTATTTATCTTTATACCTTAACTTTATACCTCTACTGAAGAAAATAGTTCCAATTGATTCTGTCACAAATAAAGTAAAAAATATTTTCTTTATTCTAGCTGTGTCAGCTTAAAGCAGGCTGAAAGTAAAGCAGAATGCTTAATGTGCATCCTGCCTTACTTCAGAATGCTTTAAGTTGTCGCCTGTCTTCAAAACTAGAAACAAATTATTAGGTAATGGGTTAAACCTCTTTTCAGCAACACTTACACTTGAATGGTAAATAACAAATGACTGCTTAATGCAGGGTAACAGTAATGCAGAATTAATGTTGCCCTGCATTTAGCAGGTGTACAGTGGAGAATCTGTTATTCTTTCCCGTTTAAACGCAAACGTACGCAAACGCAAAACACTAAAACGTAGAAAAGTACAACTTTTTGACAACTTTTTGACAATTCTGATAATTCATCTTTATCTTGGTGGCAAAGAGTTTGGAGGCTGATCAGACGCCGGGTTACCCGGCGTCTGATCTGGCTCCAAACTGTTTGCAGTGAAAATAATAGTTTTAGCGTAAACCCGTTTATTGGGAAAGAATAACGTTTTCTCCACTGTACCTGTTTCTTAAGATATCCACGGTTGCTTAACCCATTACCCCATAGCCTGTTTTAGTTTTGAAATCAGGTGATGGATTAAGGCACATTCTGCTGTACTTTCAGCCTGCTTTAAGCTACCATCTGCTAGGATATAGAAAAATTATTCTTATGATACATAATTATGACTGTATTTTCTTTAGTGGAGGAATGAATTAAAGGCGTAATTTATGGGGTAATGTGTTAATGACTTTGGTCGATTATGAGAGGCTGTAGTGCATTGCAATAAGTGCAGTGACCGACCTTGCGATGAGAAAGCATATGTATATTAACCCTTAGCCTGCCACTCACGACTATAGCTCCATATGCAAACAGCTTGGATCCGGATGAGACGCCGAGTAACTCGGCGTCTCATCCGGATCCAAGCTGTTTGACACTCGGACAACATTTTCAGCAATTTTGAGCAACTTTGAAGCAATTTGAAACTTGAAGCAGACGAGAAATATAGCAGACGACAATTTATTTGGCGGGCTAAGGGTTAACTCATAGCATGCTAGTGATGAAAGCATGATAATCTTTGCAAATAGGTTTGATCCTGATGAGATGCCGCATAAAGTGGCATCTCATCAGGATCAAAACTGTTTGACATTCTGTCCCTGTTTTGAAAATCAATTTTGAAAATTCTATCTTTAGAAGAGCAGCGAAGTGAGTGAGAAGACAATTGTTGCGGATGAAAAACAATTACGCAGCATGCATAGAGTTATTAATAACCAACCTGTTTGCTATCAGCTAGTATGTGTATAATACATATACCCATTGCACTTCGGGTGTCCCGGTTAGTTTAGCCTTTGCAACAGTTTGGATTGTGAATATTTATAGTAAATTTGAAATGCTTTTATTGTCCCAAACATTGCATTAGCTAGATTTATTATGTAGGTGGCTAAGTCTCTAGAAAGGTAGGGGTTAACCCATTTCTTCCTAGCATCGTATAAAAGGGACATAGGCAAACAGTGTAGCCTCTGATCAGACGCCGATCAAATGGTAACTTTTAAACAGAACACCACCTCTTCCCACCCCCCACCCCCAAAGAACCCCCCCCCCCCCGCCGAAAATACGAAAAAAAAAAAAAAACAAGAAAAAAAACCCACCCAAATAACAAAAAAAAAATTAGATTCAAAGGGATACATTCTAAATTCTATGTAAAGGACACATATCTCTCCAATGAAAGATTTATATTCTGTAATTGAGATGGATGTAGTTAACCATAGGAGGATTGAGGCTTGTGCAGACAGTGCATAAAGTTTGACTAAGGCTACTCAAAGTGATTAACCTTTGAACAGCAGGAAGTTCTTGTCCGCCCAAATATGAAAGGGTAGGTAACCCTCTGAAAGTTTGAAATATCAACCTGTGGACTGTCACAAGCACTGTCAAACTTAGTTGGGTTAACCCATTACTCCATAGAAGAGCCTTTAAACTGTTACCCCATAAATACACCTTTTTACACCTTCAATTTATTCCTTCACTGAAGAAAATAGTTCCAATTTATACTGTTATAAATCAGAATCATAAAAAATATTTTCTATATTCTAGCAAATGATAGCTTAAAGCAGGCTGAAAGTACAGCAGAATGTGCCTTAAGGTGCATTCTGCTGTACTTTCAACCTATTCTAAGTGGTCATCTATCATCAATACTTCAGGAACAGGTTAATTTTAATGTAAAGGAAACAGTATAGCCCCTGAACAGACAACTCCTTTAGGAGCTGCCTGATCAAGGTCTACACAGTATTGAGTAGTATGCTGTTTACCAAAAGTGTTTACCCATTACCCACATAGCATATTTCTAGTTTTGAAGACTGATAACCACTTAAAAGCACTTTAATCAGTACCCGATAGTACCCGATACATGTTCATGACTAATAATTTTAATCAGTATAGGAATTAATTAACCCTTTCCCCCTATAGAAGCGCCTTTAAGCACATTTAATTTATTCATCCACTGAATAAAATAGTTCCAATTTATACAGTCATAAATAGGTATTATATGAAATATTTTCTATATTCTAGCAGATACTAGCTTAAAGCAGGCTGAAAGTAAAGCAGAATGGGCCTTCAGGTGCATTTTGCTTTACTTACAACCTGCTTTAAGTGGTCACCTATCTTCAACACCAAAAATCAGCTATGGAGTAAAGGGTTAAGGCGTACAAATTGATTAGGCCTATAGGAGGAGAAGTGTTAAAGATTGCTACATTGTTACTTTACACATTTTTTGAAACTTTTGAGTGTAATGTAAAAGGAAATCTCTATTTTAGTATCTGTCACTTGTGTGCTTCCAGTCTCATTTACGCTTATCTAATAGAAAGCAGAATTGAATTAAACTGAGATTAAAACTGTTAGAAATGAGCGCTGACTTTTACTGCCCGGCTACATACATTGTTTTGCTTGCAATAAAGTTCAGATTGTGTGACAGTGACATTTAAAGTCTTGCTGCATTGTGGTTCTCATTGTAATGGTTGTTTTGTTATTTGTGTATCGAGTGACAGCTCACTAGAGAGCCTATGGGTCAGAGCTTGCTTAACCTATTACCCAATAGATATGCCTTTTTACACATTTAATTTATTCATCCACTGAAGAAAATAGTTCCAATTTATACAAATATTAACACAAACCAAAAGAAACATTTTCTATATCCTTGGAGATAGTAGCTTAAAGCAGACTGAAAGTAAAGCAGAATGCACCTTAAAGGTGCATTCTTCTTTATTTTCAACCTGATATAAGTGGTCACCTGTCTTCGAAACTAGAAACAGGCTATGGGGTAATGGGTTCTCGGTCAACAAATCTGTAAATATTTTGTAGGGAAGAAAAAGTCAATAAGTTCCAAAGAAACGAGTCTAGGACTTTTTAAGCAGAAGTTATATACATGTAAATATTCAGAGTCAATATGCTAAGAAAATAGATAGATAAGCCATCAGACCTTTGTCTATGAAGCTTTCAGATAAAAAAAAGAGACATTTTCTGTTTAATTTCAACAAATGGCTTTCCAAAGATGTGTCTGATCAGGTTTTTCGTAATTCACACCACTGTTGTTTCATTCAAGAGTAAACTCTGTCTCCAAGCGTTAACCCAATTACCCCATAGATTTTGATACACTTTTGATTTATTCCTCCAAAGAAGAAAATGGTTCCACATTATACAGTCATAATTTGCACAATAAGAAATACTTTCTGTATCCTAGCAGATGATATCTTAAAGCAGACTGAAAGTAAAGCAGAATGCGCCTGAAGGCACATTCTGCTTTACTTTCAACCTGCTTTAAGTGGCCATATATATTGAATTGGCTATGGGGAAATGGATTAATATAAGCACCTAACCTGGAGTTCTGTTGTTCTGTACCTTTCACCGTCTTTGCAATGACAAGAAGATTGTTTTTCTCCAGGAAAAAGATTGAAAATTGCAAATGACAGCGAAATTTGTTTCAATGATTGCAGAATTAGGAGCCGTAAACTTGAAGTATGTCTTGCATGCTGACAGGATCAATAGACTAGTTTGACTTTCTAGGATTTAGCCAGTACTCCAGATAAGACAGGAGCCAAGGGCTTCAGACAAGAGGGAGTAAACTTAACAAATTCAACATTTTGTCACAGATTTCAGCACCAAATCCTATGGTGTCACTACTCATTAGGATTGTCTTGATGAGCCGATTCTAATAAGTAGTGACACCATAGGGTTTAGTGAAGAAATGAAGATTTTAAAATTGGAAATACTCCCTTTATCTGGAGCTCTGACTGAAAATATTTCAAATACTTTCTTGTGTTTCCACCAAACCTTTGGAGATGATTAGAACCCTTTACTTCTTAGATACACATTTTAACCCTTTACCTGATAGCCTATTTCTAGTACTTAAGATAGGTGACTACTTAAAGCAGGTTGAAAGTAAAGCAGAATGCGCCTGAGGGCGCATTCTGCTTTACTTTCAGCCTGCTTTAAGCTATCATGTGCTATAATATAGAACATATTCCCTATAATACATTTTAATTACTGATTAAATTGGAACTATTTTCTTCAGCGGATGAATAAATCATATCCGCTAAAAGGCGCTCCTCTTGGGGAAAGGGTTAACACATGTAATTTATTCCCCCCACAAAAGAACATAGTTCTAATTTATGATTTTATTCAGTCATATGAATATGTATCAAAAGAACTATTTTCTATTTTCTAAGAGATGGTAGCTTAAAGAAGGCTGAAAGTAAAGCAGAATGTGCCTTAAGGCACATTCTGCTTTACTTTCAACCTGCTTTAAGAAGTCACCTGTCATCAAAACTAAGAAAATGGCTATGGGCATTACTCTTCATACTGATATTTGCAAGCAGTTTAGATCCTGATCAGATGTGTATAGAGAAACTATATGTGTCTGATAAGGACTCAAATTGTTTGTCAATCATAATATGTATTTAGGCTTTGCCTATGGACGGAAAAAAGCAAAATTGTACTAATGAAAACGGAATAGATCTATCTCCAGTGTGTGATCAGCGCTCTTGTATCAGTTCGTTGTGTATTCCAGATCACACTCGAGGCTACGCCTCTCGTGACTGAGATCTGGATTACACAACCGACTCGAACTTTTATTATAAACCTAAATTGTTTGGGACAAGATCTATATGTTGTTACCCTATAATCAAATAGATATATAAGTGTATACAATGTTAAAAGTTAAAACTCCTCCGTACAGCTATATTATCAGGGCTGCCATTTCTCCGGATTTTTCCTAAATTTCCGGATTTTTTCCCCATGTTATGGTAGCTTAAAGCACGCTGAAAGTAAAGCAGAATGCGCCATTAGGCACATTCTGCTTTACTTCCAGTCTGCTTTAAGTAGTCACATGCCAACAAAACTAGAAATCGGACATGGGTAAAGGTACGATTCGTAAAATCGCGCTTGAAAAATGCATATTTGGAAATCTTAGGTTTTTTCATTTCAACCAAGTTATTAGATGGCAGTCCTGTATTATAATGCAATCTGAAACTATTTTTAGAAGTCATATGACCACCAATAATGACGTCATTATTTATATTGATGACGTGTTGGTAATCCGTTATTTTTATCGGTTCGATTGAGAAGTAGCTATTTGCAAATAACGTTCATTTTTAGCGTTAAAGGGTATGAATTGAACTGTTTGAAATTTTGTCATTTTGGAGGAAATCAGTACAAGTGAGTGTTGTGGGTTATTCATTCTTAAACTGGTTTAAAAATATCAGCGAAATCGGGAATTCCGAAACGTCACGCACAACTCTTCGTAAAAGCCGTGACGTCATCATCCAAGATGTCAGCCCCCATGTTTTGTAGTTGCCTAGTTTTTAGGAAATTATTCACGCGCAAATCAAACACTTTTCAAAGTCTGTCAGTGATTGCATAGAATTGGAATACCTTTGATTTTATCACACATTACTTAAGAACGGAAAAAAGGCAAGCCTTTTTTCCGTATTAAATTGGATTGTTTGTTTCAGCCAGAAAGACTAAAATTTGATTTAGCCAATGAAATGCAGGCACCAATTTTGAAGCAGAAATCCTGGTTGTCAAGGAATTGAGCTAGCTATCTCTATGAATAATTGTAGATTTTATACCGATTATGTATTTTGAATCAGAAGACAAACAATTAAGGGCTATTCTCATGAATATCAAACAAATTATAAGGTGGTCATGTACTGGTTTAAGAAAATCTCCTCTCAAAGCAATCTGCCTTGAACCTTACAATGAGGGGACCGCAATATATCCATCTCTTGCAAATAGTGTAGATCCAGATCAGACTGGCTACTGAAGGAGCCCCATTTGATCAGGGTCTGCACTGTTTGTCATCCCATCTGATCAGGGTCTACACTTTAGAATAAGTTTAACCCATTACCCCATAGCCTGTTTCTAGTTTTGAAGACCATTTAACCCTTTACTCCATAACATAGAACAGGGGCAGGTGTCTACTTAAAGCAAGTTGAAAGTGAAGCAGAATGTGCCTTAAGGCACATTCTGCTTTACTTTCAGCCTGCTTTGAGCTAACATCTGCTAGAATATAGAAAATATTTCTTACGACACTTATCCATGACTGTATAAAACGGAACTATTTTCTTCAGTGGAGGAATAAATAAAAGGTGTAAAAAGACGTATTTATGGTGTAATGGGTTGACAAACTGAATGAGAGGCAATCAATGTCAACTGGTCATTTATTAGAAAATGGTAGCTGAATCCATTACCCCAGAAATACACCTTTTAACACCTTTGATTTATTCTTCTACTGAAGAAAAAAGTTTAACCCTTTACCTGATAGCCTATTTCTATTACTTAAGATAGGTGACTACTTAAAGCAGGTTGAAAGTAAAGCAGAATGCGCCTATGGGCGCATTCTGCTTTACTTTCAGCCTGCTTTAAGCTATCATGTGCTATAATATAGAAAATATTCCCTATAATACATATTCATTACTGATTAAATTGGAACTATTTTCTTCAGCGGATGAATAAATCATATCCGCTAAAAGGCGCTGCTATTGGGGAAAGGTTTAAGGGGAGTATTTCACATAATAAAATCTTTATTTCTGCATTGAACCCTGTGAGTAGTAGTAACAACATAGAAATTGGTGCTGAAATGAGCGAGAAAATGTTGGATTTGTTCAGTTTACTCCCTCTTATCTGGAGCCCTGTATTCTAGCAGATAAGCTTAAAGAAGGCTGAAAGTAAAGCAGAATGTATCTTTTAAGGCACATTCTGCTTTGTTAATTTCAACCTGCTTTATGTGGTCATCTGTTGTCAAAATAAGAAGCAGGCTATGGGGTAATGGGTTAAAGCAGGCTGAAAGAAAAGCAGAATGTGCCTTAAGGCTTTAATTACTTCCAACCTGTTTTAAGTGGTCACCTATATTCAAAACTTTAAACAGGCTCTGGAGTAGTGGGTTAATTAATACAAGAATTACTGTGCACGTCTGTTACCTTGTTAAGCACTTTATTTATTTGTCATAATTCTTCTCTTTATCAAATAAGACTACCAAATATAGCATTCCCTTGCTTAATATTGGAGACTAACTAAATATAGCTGTCAGTAGCTCTATGAAGAAACTTCAAACAATACATTAATTATTGAATTTTCCAAAAGAGTCTCAAAATAAATTTGATATTTCTCAGAGAACCTATTAAAAAGCATGTAGAGCCGTGTTGGTAATTTTCTAGGGCGTTTTGTGAAGAATTTATGTTACACTCGGTAACACTCCGCACAGTGTAGGAAAACTGTAGGCTTATCCTTAATCCTTTTCACTGTTTAAATTTTTGTTTAAGGCTTTTACTTACATATTGGATCATGATCAGGCCACACTATTTTGGGGCCTGATCAGGATCCAAACTCTATAGCACTCAGATTCTGTGTCTGTAATCCAGATCAATTTCAGAAGTTTAGCAGACATAGTTTTCAGTAGACTACAGATACCCAGTGTTAAATGAAGTTACAGTGGAGAATTGTTTAAATGCAAATAAAATGCAAACTCATTGGAAGAAAATGTCAGTTTTCAGAAATTTCCAACAATTCTTTTTAATCTGGGTGACAAACAGTTCGGAGCCAGATTAGATGTAGGGTTAACACCCCCCTCTCTGCATACAGTGATCAGGGCTCCAGATAAGAGGTAGTTTTTTCAACAAATCCAACATTTAACGCTTGTTTTAGCACCAAATCCTATGGTGTTACTACTCATTAGAATCGTCTCAGAGAGACGATTCTAATGAGTAGTGACACCATAGGGTTTTATTCAGAAATAAAGATTTTAGTTTTTGAAAAACTACCCTTATCTGGTGCTCTGAGTGATCCCCTTTCAGTAAAACATCAATTAAATTCTATGACTTAGATCACCTATTTTGATGTTAATAGGCCATTTTGACCCACTACTTTTGAGTTCTGGACTGAATATTTCATTACATTGTATAAATGCCTGTATTAGGATAGATATATAGTGAAGAAGAGGTTATTCTTTCCTAAAGCAGATGGCAATTTTAACGTATACTACATGAACTTATCGCTCATGTTTTATACATATCTCACATCATTTGCTAAATTAAATTCTTGCTGTTATTGCCAGGAAAACAAGTTTTCCATTGAAAAATGAAGGATAGGAGTTGCAAATAAAAAAAAATCATAAATAAATGATATAGATATAAAATAATAAACAATGTTGATAAACAAAAAACTGTTGACTTAAAAACAATTCAGAAAAGTAAGTAACACTTATAACGAAGGCATAAACATGCCATGTGTGGATCCAGAAAGTGGGAGGGGGGTTTCCAGGAACAACTATCCCTCTCTCTCTTGGAAAATCCTACAAAAACAAATGAAAAGAAGAAGGGAACACTGAATTTACAATGTTTTGTATGTCTTATATCATTTCGGTTGTGACCTCACCCCAAGAGAAAAAATTCCGAACCCGCACATGCATGTGATACAGATCATCAGAACAATCAGAACGCAGTGTTGATTATTGTAATTATAAATCACTATATAAAACAGTACTGTTGTCTGCTACTGTTCTAAAAATAGAATTTTCAAAATTTCTTTTCAAAACACAGTCATAGTGTCAAACAGTTTGTATCCTGATGAGATGCTGCAACGCGGCGTCTCATCAGGATCCAAACTGTTTGCAAAAGGTAATCACTGTGGCACGTGTATACCCCGCTAGCATGCAAAGAGTTAACATTCCTGCTGATCAATGTCTGCAATGTTTGCTGTACATAGATGCACCTAAAGACCATTAACTCATTGAGCCCTAGTGACGCATATATGCGTCTTTTACCAAATGTGTACCTGTGAAGAGTACGCTTGTCCTATGCAAACAGTGAAGTCCCTGATCAGAGGGCTCCTGCAGGAGCCCTCTGATCAGGGACTTCCCTGTTTGGCATTTAGCAATTTATTACAAAAACAACCCTAGATAGTCTAAAATGGACCAGCCTTTATTGCAAACTGGAATTTTCCATTAGAAGTTCCAGGGGATAATGAGTTAAGACTGACCTTTTACAAAAATGGTAGAGTAGAATCTACAGTGAAACCTCTATTACGACCACTCAAACGAAGGCTAATTGCTTGTATAAAAACAAACAAAATAATACAAAATTGTATAAAAGACAGGTGACAGATTAAAGCAAAGTGACTGTAAAACAGAAAGCTTAAAGCAGATCACTTGTCGTAAAACTCAAAATAATGAAAGCACAATTAAGTGGTCGTAATAGAGAGGTTTTACTGTATATGAAAATTCAGCTTTGTAAGAGTTAAAAGGAATCCTCAGTATGTTTTTGACAGGTTAATCTAGGCATGAAAAGTCGTGAAAATTGCTTTCACATTCTAACAATTTTGTTCTGTATATTTTCAGTCGGAAACAATTGGGTCATTGCCGAGTCTACAGGAATTGTGGTTGGACTGCAACGATTTGAGTGAGCTACCAAAGGTAAGCATTAAGTTTCTGTCCTGGGGCCAAGGTTCAAATATAGCATTTGAATTGAGTCTGAGATAGGTTTCAAGCATTTGATTGGTCAGATTTGAGCTTATGCTAAACCAACCAACTGCTTGAGAATGATCTCAGACTCAACTCAAACTCTTTAAAACCATGGGACCTGTTCACATTCAGAACTGTTGTAAAGAAGATCCAAGTGCAATATTTAACCCATTATTCTCTAAATATGCCTTTTTACGCCTCTAATCATTTCTTCACTGAGGAAAGTAGTCCCCGAATAGGAAGTCATGAACTAAAAAAACAAAAAGCAATTTCAGTACCTTTCCTGATAGTAATTTACAGATGGTTGAGAGTAAAGCAGAATGATCTTTAACTCTTTCAACACTATGGAGCTCTTAACCCTTTCCCCCATAGAAGCGACTTTTAGCGTATTCAATTTATTCCTCCGCTAAAGAAAATAGTTCCAGTTCATACCCTCATGAACAATTACCATTACAAATATTTTATATAGCCTAGCATATTTTAGCTTAAAGCATGCTGAAAGTAAAGCAGAATGTGCCATATGGCACATTCTGCTTTACTTTCAACCTGCTTTAAGTGGTCACCTATATTCAATACTAGAAATAGGCTATCAGGTAAAGGGTTAAATATATACTCATTACATTTGCAAACAGTGTAGACCCAGATCAAAGGGCTCCTATAGGAGCCCTCTGATCAGGGTCTACACTGTTTGCTAATTTATACAAGTATTTATAATATTAAACTACCCAGAATTTCAAGTAGACTGGTTCATGTTTTGGTTACTAAAGTGATCCACAAGGGAACCTTTTAACCCACAAGAGTTACTTAGTATTGAAAGGGTTCAGGAGAACTCTGCTTTATTTTCAGTCTAATGTAAGAAAGCATCTGTCCCCAAAACTGAAACAAACTGGGTTGAAAGGATTAAACTTTCTCAGTTTGTTTGTTAGGTAACATTCTAACCTGCCCACCTGTAAGTTTTGTTACAACAGCATGACTCGTATTGAAATCTTATCAGGCGTTTTCTTGTGTCAAACAGGTAGATAAGGGTATTAATGTAAATGTTTTTCATTGATAGCCCTGGTCTCAATTTCTGCTTCATTGAAAAACACACTCTCTACCCATAGCCTTTTACTAGTTTTGAAGACAGGTTACCACTTGAAGCAGATTGAAAGTGAAACAGAATTTAACACCAAGGGAACATTCTGCTTTACTTTCAGCCTGCTTTAAGCTACCACTTGCTAGAATAAAGAAAATATTCCTTATGATACATATTCATGATTGTATAAATGGGAACTATTTTTCAGTGGATGAATAAATAAATTGCATTAGAAGGAAGATTTATGGGGAAATGGGTGAATAAATTGTTGAGCCAGCAGAACAAATGTATTGAACCATGAGTTTTTCAGAGGTCCATTTTTCGTATCTACACTATACACGTCTCCTAGTTGGGACCAGGAGGTCTGTTTTGTATAGATAAGTTGCCTTATTGAGGGGAGATAACCTCAAAGCGTGGTCCTTTGGGCATTCAGACAATCTGTTGAGATCCAGAAGTTTGATTAGAGGCGGCTAGACTGCTACTTATTCTCTCATTGGCAAATTTCACTTGATACTAGATGATCCAAAAATGGAACGGAATCGATAGATTACAAAACGACTTCCTGATATATAGGGTTCTGATTCTTGGTTTGAATTGGTTAATCTCGTTTGTGTATAAACTTGTATGATCAGATATTAGCCCTTGGAAACCAGTAAAAGTATACTTTATAATTTACAGTATAGATCCTAATCATTGGGCTCATTAGACTCTTTCCCCTTTAGCTTGTTTTCAGTATTGAAGACAGATAGTTGTTTAACTCTTTGAACCCTAGTCCCGCATATAGGCGTGCTTTTCAAACAGTGTACATGTGAATAGTACACTTGTCCTATGCAAACAGTGAAGACCCTGATCAGAGGGCTCCGAAAGGAGCCCTCTGATCAGGTTCTTCACTGTTTGTCACAATGCCAAACATTGACAAAAACAACCCTTAAAAGTCAGAAATGGACTAGACTAAAATCGAAACTGGAATTGTTCATTTAAAGTTTCAGGGAGGAAAGAGTTAACCCATTACCCTATAGGTTGTTCCTAGCATTGAAGATAGGTTACCACTTAAAGCAGGTTGAAAGTAAGGGTCATTCTGCTTTACTTTCAGCCTGCTTTAAGCTACCATCTGCTAGGATATAGAATGTATTTCTTTTGGTATATGTTTATGATTGTATAGAGTGGAACTATTTTTTTCAGTGGATGAATAAATTAAATGCGTATTTATGGGGTAATGGGTTAAAACAGGCTGAAAGCTAATCAGAAGGAGCATTCGGCTTAACTTTCAGCCTGCTTTAAGCTACCATCTGCTATGATATTGGAAATATTGAAACAATTCTCAATGAATGAACCCTTTGCATACTTTACTTCATTCCCCAATAACTTGTTTCCTGAATTTCAAAGTAAGATGGTTGCTTAAAGCATGCTGAAAGTAAAGCAGAATGCTCCTAACAGAACAATCTGCTTTACATCCAGCCTGCTTTAAGCAGTCAACTGCTAGGATATAAGATCATTTCTAATGGTGCACCTTCATGGCTGTATAAACTATTAAAGTGTACCTATTTTCTTCAGTAGAGGAATAAATGAAAGGCAGAAAATAGTGTTTTATGGACTAATGTGCTAAATATATACATGTAGAACACAAAATAGCTCCATATTAGACCATATACTTATATTTAATTAATGTAAACAAGGTATTCTTCAAAGTCACAAAATGTAAAGTTTTATTCCGTTCCTAATTGCCACACCATTTTTTCCCCTGAGATTTATTCCTGCAGCACTGATAGGGGTCATGTGTTTTGTAAGTAAAATCTCACGGCTTCAGTGAAAGAAACCCGTGTTCAGTTGCCACGAAAATCGGCTAAAACGTGTTACTTCAGCCCACATACAGTCTCACCAACTACACCTTGAATCGTTTTAGTGCTGGAATCACAGAGCTCCAGATAAGGGGAGTATTTCAAAAACTAAAATCTTTATTTCTGCATTAAACTCTATGGTGTCACTACTCATTAGAATTGTCTCTTTGAGACGATTCTAATGAGTAGTAACACCATAGGAGACGATTCTAATGAGTAGTAACACCATAGGATTTGGTGGTGAAATGATCGAGAAAATGTTGGATTTGTTCAGTTTACTCCCTCTTATTCTTGGAAACTTTTGAATCAGATACTTATGTCCTTTACAAACAGTGCAGACCCCGATCAGAGGGCTCCTGTAGAAGCCCTCTGATCAGGGTCTGCACTGTTTGCCATTCTTTTAAATGTTTTGGGGACAGACCCCTTGAGAGTCGATGTAAATTGGTCATGTTTCAGAAAACAGACATGTCTATCCGACAATTCAGCATTGAAATGCAAGCAGAATGTTTTGCTTCTATTGTTTGGTACCAATGTTTTCAATATGAAAGTACATTGAGAAAAACAGTTACTGCTCTGCCTCTTTTGTATTAGTGGATAGTCAAGTATTAATGTATTTTCCACTGTACTATATATGTACTATGTTATATAAACTTTTTAGCTCACCTGGCACAAAGTGCCAAGGTGAGCTTTTAGGATCGCTGGATGTCCGTCGTCTGTCCGTCTGTCTGTCCGTTCACAATTGGTTCGTTAACACTCTAGCGGCTACAAATTGATGACAATGTTTGTTTTGATGAAATCTAGGTCAAGTTCGAATGTGGGTCATGTCGGATCAAAAACTAGGTCACTAGGTCAAATCATAGAAAAATCTTGATAACACTCTAGAGGCTACAAATCTTATTGGATCTTAATGAAACTAAGTCAAAGTGTTTGCCTCATTGATATCTAGGTCAAGTTCGAATATAGGTCATGCTAGGTCAAAAACTAGGTCACTAGGTCAAATCATAGAAAAACCTTGTTAACTCTCTAGAGGCTACAAATCTCATTGGAATTTAATGCATCCTAGTCAGAATGTCGGTCTAATTGATAGCTAGGTCAAGTTCGAATATGGGTCATGTCTGGTCAAAAGCTAGGTCACTAGGTCAAATCATAGGAAAACCTTGTTTACACTATAGGCTACAAATCTCACCTTACCTTCATGAAACTAAGTCAAAATGTTTGCCTGATTCATATCTAGGTCAAGATTGAATATGGGTCATGTCCTGTCAAAAACTAGGTCACTACGTCAAATCATAGAAACACCTTGTTAACACTCTAGAGGCTTCAAATCTAATTGGATTTTAATGAAACTTTGTCAGAATGTTTGCCTAATTGATATCTAGGTCAAGCTCGAATATGGGTCATGTGGGATTAAAATTTAGGTCACTAGGTCAAATCAAAGAAAAACATTGTTAAACCTCTAGAGGCTACAAATCTCATTAGATCTGAATGAAATATTGCTAGAATGTTTGCCTACATCAACTCTAGGTCAAAATCAATTGTGGATTGTGTCTGGTCAGAAACTAGGTCAAATCATAGAACAATCTTGTTAACACTCTAAAGGTTGATTGTGGGTCATCTCCATTCGTAATATAGGTCACTATAGGTCATGTTTTATATGGTATACTAGGTGAGCGATGGCCCTTGTTCTATAAATCATAAGATTGGTTGACAAATGTTTGATGACCACCATGCTCAACAGTGGGGGCTAAGTATTGGTGTTAATGTTTTCAGGAGATTGGCAACTTGAAGAAGCTGACCCAGCTGGATGTGTCAGAGAATTGTCTGGAGTATCTACCAGAGGAGGTGGCTGGTCTCACCAACCTGACAGATCTCTGTATGTCCCAGAACAACCTAGAGAGACTACCGGAGGGCGTTGGTAAGTGAGGACAGTGTAAACCCATTACTCCTTACAGGCCTCCAGTTAAGAGGGAGTAAATTGAGCAAATCAAACATTTTCTCACTTGTTTCAGCGCCAAATCCTATGGTGTTCAACTTATTAGAATTGTCTCGTAGAGACGATTCTAATGAGTAGTGACACCATAGGGTTTAATGCAGAAATAATGATTTAGTTTTTGAAATTCTCCCCTTATCTGAAGCTATGCTCCATAGCCTATTTCTAGTTTTGTAGATAGGCGACCACTAAAAGCAGGTTTAACCCTTTACCTCATAGCCTGTTTCTAGTTTTGAAGACAAGTGACCACTTAAAACAGGTTGAAAGTAAAGCAGAATGTGCCTTAAGGCACATTCTGCTTTACTTTCAGCCTGCTTTAAGCTAAAATCTGCTAGGCTTAAGATATTTGTAATGGTTATTGTTCATGAGGGTATAAACTGGAACTATTTTCTGCAGCGGATGAATAAATGAAATACGCTAAAAGTCGCTTCTACAGGGGAAAGGGTTAAAGTAAAGCAGCCTGCACCGCTAGGTCTGCTTTAAGCTGACATCTGCTAGAATATAGAAACTATTTATAATACATTATTCGTGACTGTACTATTTTCTTCAGTGGAGGAATAAAACTATATGTGTGAAAAGGAGTCTCTTTGGATTAATGTGTTAACCTGCAATTCATTGAAGAAGCATATGAGTCCTTTAACCCTTTAAACATAGTTTGTTTTCAGTATTGAAGGCTGATGATTACTTAACACTTTGAACCCAAGTCACAAATATATGTTTCCTTTGCAAACAGTGTACCTGCTCTGAAGAATACACTGCAAACAGTGAAGACCCAGATCAGAGAGCTCCTGAAGGACAAAAAACAACTCTAAATAGACAAAAAAATAGACTAGACTATATGGGAAACTGGTATTGTCCATTTGCAGTTTCAGGGAAGAGAGGATTAAAGTAGGCAGAAAAAGTAAAGCAGAATTCTCCTCAAGGATCATTCTGCTTTAATTTAGCCTGTTTAAACTGTCATCTGCTAGGATATATAGGACACATTTGGTACATATTCATAACAGTACAAAGCGGAACTGTTTTTCTCCAGTGGAGGAATAAAATTAAAGGCATAAAAAGGCATATTTATGAAGTAATGGGTTAAATAAGACATTTCATCGCAGCAAAGGAGAAAAAATTGCAATGAGAAATAGGGCAATACCAGCATGTTTTAGGTTGCAAAAGATGTTCCCTAGAATATAACAAGACTGAATATTGAACAGAAGTACTGAAATGATGGCCACTGTTAAAAGAAAATGTATTTTGTGATAATGTGGGGTGTTTGTTTATTTTTGCAGGTCAACTAAAGAAGCTAGGTATTTTGAAGGTCGATTCAAACAGATTGATAGAGCTCACCTCCCAGATAGGAAAGTAAGTAAAACATGAATATAGCTGTCAGTTAGATACTGTTATGAAGAAAAGAGCTTTACAAAGACAGGTTACTGCTTAACCCTTTACTCCATAGCCTGTTTCTAGTTTTGAAGACAGGTGACCACTTAAAGCAGGTTGAAAGTAAAGCAACCTGCTTTAAGCTACCATCTGTTAGGATATAGACAATATTCTGTGTGGTACATATTCACAACTGTATAAGGTGGAACTTTTCTCATTGGAGGAATCAATTAAAGGTGTATATATTCATGACTGTATAAAGTGGAACTATTCTCAGTGGAGGAATCAATTTAAGGTGTTTAAAAGGCGTATCTTTTAGAGTAATAGGTTAACTGATCATGATTTCTAATCTGGAGCCAAACTGAGGTCAGATGCACTCAAAGCATACCCCTAGCACTCTTAAGAAATGAATAATTCATGGCATTCTTGTTTCAATTGTTTTGTTTATGTATTTTTTATGTCGTAAAGTAGCTATCATGGTTTCATGGCTAACTCTTTACATTGCTAGAACTAAATATAAACAACCTTCTGCAAAGTGAAGACCCAGATCAGAGCGCCCTTGTAGTAAACCATATGATCTGGGTCTGTATTGTTTGCCATACTTCCAAATATTACAGGAACTCAACCACCAAGACCATAATAAATGATTATTTGTAAGAAATGGGACATACCATTTGAAAAATTAGCATTGTAAGGGTAGGTTTATGGTTTAGTCAATTTTGTATTTAACGACCAATCATTGGTAGACCGATTTACAGTATTTATTACATGTTGTTGCTTAAAAGCAGGTGAAAAATAATACAGATAGCTCTGCATTATTTTTCATCTCACATTAAGCAGTCACCAGTCTTGAAAGATCTTACAGTGGAGAATCTGTTATTCTTTCCCGTTTAAACGCAAACGTACTCGAACGCAAAGCGCTAAAACGTAGAAAAGAACAACTTTTGGACAATTCTGATATTTCATGTTTATCTTGGTGGCAAACAGTTTGGAGCCTGATCAGACGCCGGGTTACCCGGCGTCTGATCTGGCTCCAAACTGTTTGTAAAAGAAAAAATAGTTTTAGCGTAAACGCGTTTATCGGGAAAGAATAACAGATTCTCCACTGTAAGAGCTATGTCTGATAGTGTTCGCTTAACACAAAATTTACTGTACATAATAAATTTGGTATTCTCTTCTGTTGCAGCTGTGAAAGTCTTGAAGAACTCATTTTAACAGAGAATCTGCTGTCCGTAAGTACTTAATAATATACAGTAGAGCCTGTAATAGACAACCATTCATGAAGAGGCCCCTAGCTATCTGAACTCTTCCCCCACTATAGCCAGATTTTAGTTTTGAAGACAGGTGACCACTTAAAGCAGGTTGAAAGTAAATCAGAATGCACCTTAAGGCACATTCTGCTTCACTTTCAGCCTGCGTTAAGCTTCCATCTGCTAGGAGGTAGAAAGTGTTTCATATGGTGCATATTCATGACTGTATAAAGTGGAACTATATTCTTCAGTGGAATACATGCATTAAAATATGTATCTATGATACCCCAAGTAGTCAAAACTGGTCTAGACTAAGTTGGAAACTGGAATCGTCCATTTAAAGTTTCAGGGAGGAAAGGATTATATGCTACATATTTCATTTTCTCTCAAATTAAGTGCTGAAACTTTAATGATGAGTACTGCAGTTTGAGAGTATTTAAGACCTGTTAATTATCTGACTGAAATTTCTTATGAAATTAAAAGATTCTGCATGGGATATTAAAGACATACATGTGCAAATGAAATTTCCATAAAAAGGTCTTCATACTTTGTGAACATATACACTCAACCATTTTAAGAAAGAAAATAAAAAGAAAGTATTGGGTTGCTGTGCTTAATTTTCAAATATAGGCTTTTACAAATATGACCCTTGATTATTTTTGAACACCGCTGAGAAATAAATTTTAAAACTGCAGCTGATTATCTTTAAGTTTCTCTCTTTGCTAATTTGGTGATATTTTATGTTGAGTCAAGTGTTATTTCATCAAATTGATATAAATAAAGTATATCAAAGTGATTCTACTGGTAAAATGTAACAATTTAAAGAATAACTAGGAAACAAAATTTACACTGACACTCTCTTTTATACGAACTTTTTCCATTTTCGAAATAAAAATGTTCAAAAAATTACTAAATTTTTATAATCATCCATAATAATTTGTTTTTACTTGGCAGAAACGCTGATTACTCCAATACCCATCAGAAAATGTAAAGAAACCTAGGTGTCATCATGCTTATTTATGGAATATGGTCAAAATTCTAACCCTACCCCCTAGAGTTTATGCAGAAAAATTACCTCCCCCACTATCCAAATTAGGTCTCTGTTGACCTAAAAATGAGAAATACTCATCCAATATTTGCTTAATTTGGTTAATATATGTGTGTAATTTAGTACAACAGCATTTAATAATGTTTTAGTTACTTCAAGGATTTACAGTGCTGCTGATAAAAACAAACACATGTTTTCTACAAGAAATGCCACTCGGGACAGTTTTATCAAATCTTGAAACAGTGCCTGTACGGAAAAGACTATATTTCACATAATTTACATACAAGAACTTTTCAAAATTCATTTTTGTGGTTATAAATGCATTGCAGACCAGAAAATATATAATAATTAAGGTATTTAAGAAGTTTATTTTTCAACATTTTTCATTTGCAAGCGTATGTCTTTAACTATTTTCTAGCGTTTTAGTCATAGTGGAGAATATCTTTTCTCCATTGCCTGTTTCTGGTTTTGATGATGGGTCACTACTTAAAGCAGGTTAAAAGTGAAGCAGAATGTGCCTTATGGCTGTTTCTTGTTTTGATGATGAGTCACTACTTAAAGCAGGTTGAAAGTAAAGCAGAATGTGCCTTAAGGCACATTTTGCTTTACTTTCTACTTGCTTTAAGTGGTCACCTATCTTCAGTACTAGAAACTGGCTTTAGAGTAAAGGGTTAAAGAACATTCTACTTACATTCAGCCTTAACCAGTGCCTTAAGGCTCTTTCTGCTTTACTTGCAACCCCCTTTAAGTGGTCACCTATCTTCAGTACTAGAAATTGGCTGTAGAGTAAAGGGTTAAAGAGCATTCTGCTTACTCTCGGCTAGTGTTAAGCAACCAGTATTGGCTATGGGCAATTCTCTAATAGAAGCATGGATTTCTATAAAGATAAGTGACTGCTTAATGCAGAACAAATGTCAAGTCTCTAATAGAAGCATGGATTTCTATAAAGATAAGTGACTGCTTAATGCAGAACGTTTTTTCTGCATTAACCCTTTACCCAATAGCCTGTTTATAGTTTTGAAAATAGGTGACTACTTAAAGCAGGTTGAAAGTAAAGCAGAATGCGCCATATGGCGCATTCTGCTTTACTTTCAGCCTGCTTTAAGCTTTTACTAGCTAGAATAAGGAAAGTATTAAATATGACACATATTCGTTACGGTTTATATTGGAACTATTTTCTTCAGCGGATGAATAAAATGCATGTGCTAAAAGTCGCTTCTATAAGGGAAAGGGTTAAGCAGCGAACTGTATTTAGTGTAAGACTGTGTGCTGCTTTTGGAGTATCAGCTGAACCAGGGCTCCAGATAAGGAGTAAACTGAACAAATCCTATATTTTCTCATTATTTTAGCATTAAACCCTATGGTGCTACTACTCATAAGGAGAAGTAACACCATAGGGTTTAATGCAGAAATAAAAGTTTTTGAAATACTCCCCTTTTCTTGAGCTCTGGCTTAACTCAAGTTTCTCTGTAGCAAAGTGCATGATTATATTATACCTTCGTATCGCTGCTAATGGCAGAAAATACGACATTTATGACGGTAGTGATGAGTATATTTGGAATTTAGTGCAAATTAATTTATGACTATAGGACTGGGCTAACTTCTCGCTGTATAATTTTATCTAGATACCCCATGCAAAAGTAAGAAAATGTGACATTTGATTATTTTTCTGGTAATAGGTGTAAGGGCGTAAGTGTCTTCAGGTCTGTATTCTGCTTGTAAAGTTAGCAGTACTGTTCAGTCATTGTTACGCCTTTATTATATTCCTCCACTGAAGAAAATATCTCCAATGTATAGTAATGAATATGTATCATTGGATTTTTATGCCCCAATTCTAGTACAATAGCTTAAAGCAGGATGAAAGTAAGCAGACTGTACCTCAACCTGTTTTAACTCTTTCCTCCCTGAAACTTTAAATGAACAATTCCAGTTTCGATTTTAAACTAGTCCATTTCTGGCTTTTAAGGATTGTTTTTGTCCATTTTTGGCATTATGACAAACAGTGAAGACCCTGATCAGAGGGCTCCTTTCGGAGCCCTCTGATCTGGGTCTTCACTGTTTGCACAGGACAAGTGTACTATTCACATGTACACTGTTTTAAAAGGACGCCTATATGCGGGACTAGGGTTCAAAGGGTTAAGTGGTCATCTTCAAATCTAGAAACAGGCTAAGGGGTAAAGGGCCAAAACATATTTAACCCCCTTTACTTTCAACCTGCTTTAAGTGGCCACCTTGCTTGAAAACAAGAAACAGACTAGTTGGTAGAGGGATAAAAGATATTTAACCCCTTACCCCATAAGCTGGTCAGGGCATGCAACCATTGTGGCATCTAGGTGGTGTATTTACAGGAAGTTATCAGTTAATTTTTGCGTTATTATTTACTGTTAATTGTATAGCTCATTCAAAGCTTATTTCTAGTATTGAAAATTGGTGACATTCTGCTTTATTGTCAGCCTGCTTTAAGC
This sequence comes from Gari tellinella, assembly GCA_922989275.2. Classification (NCBI taxonomy): domain Eukaryota; kingdom Metazoa; phylum Mollusca; class Bivalvia; order Cardiida; family Psammobiidae; genus Gari; species Gari tellinella. The sequence goes on from OV277872.1 coordinate 35,275,815, forward strand.
TATCTTCTGCTAAGATATAGGAAATAGTTCTGATATTACAAATTCATGACTATAAAACAGGAACTATTTTCTTCAATGGAGGAATTATTTAAATGTGTAAACTGCACATCTATGGAATAATGGGTTAACCCTTTACCCAATAACCTGTTTCTAGTTTTGAAAATAGGTGACTACTTAAAGCAGGTTGAAAGTAAAATAAACTGAATGCGCTAAAAGGCGCTTCTATGGGGGGAATGGGTTAAGCAATCATCTTTCTGAAGAGCTGAAAAAAGGCTATAACAGACAGGGTTCAGAAACAATGGGCAACTATAAAACATAAGAAGTGTTTATTGTTTGGACTGTTAAAATGTCAAGACATAGATTACACTGGTGGCCTGTGCTAATCAAGTCCCTGAAAGTTGCATGCACCGGCATTGATTCTCACGAGGTTCAATAAAATGTATCATCTAAATTATAGTACTTACAGTTGAAGGCTAGAAATTGAGTACAAGACTGGCTGCATTAACCCATTACACTGTCCCCATAGCATGTTTCTAGTATTGAAGACACGTGACCACTTAAAGCAGGTTGAAAGTAAAGCAGAATGTGCCTTAAAGAGGCTCGCAACCGGATTTAGCATTAAAAATAGAAATTTGTAAATATATGTCAAATGCTTATATAAATGGGTAAGATTTAGTTTAGGATAATAAATTCTGTTAAAAAATGCATTTCAAAAAAGAAAAGAAAAGAAGAAGCTCTGGTGGGATTCGAACCCGTGACCCTCCATGCAGAGACAAACATGAAAAATAAGGAAACACCTTTACCCACTCGACTACGCGCACTCTCTATATATATGGTAGCGAATTAACATACTTCACTGGTAGCGATTGATAGTACATTATTCGGCTCGGGTTTATGTCTGATCCCGTGTAGAGAAGCATCAGCAACAACTATACCGTCTACTAGTCGCTATAGAAAAAAGATGGAAAATATCTAAAAAAACTAAGATTCGGTGACGATTCTTGAGACTTTTTTTGGACTTATCATATTTTTTTAATCTCAGAAGCCAAATAATGCCACAAATTTGCTTTTATTTGAGTATTTTATTTTGATAAGTACACCATCCGGTTGCGAGTCCCTTTAAGGCGCATTCTGCTTTACTTTCAACCTACTTTAAGCTACTATCTGTCAGGATATAGAAACTATTTCTTATTTTACATATTCATGACTGAATAAATTTGAACTATGTTTATCTGTGGAGGAATAAATTGAAGGCGTAAAATGGTTATTTATGGGGTAATGGGTTAAAGAAGACTGACAGTGAAGTAAAAAGCTCCTCTAAGGGCTTTTTGCTTTACTTTCATCATGCTTTAACCCTTTGAGCCCTAGTCCCGCATATAGGCGTCCTTTTCAAACAGTATACATGTGCAAAGTGCACTTGTCGTATGCAAACAGTGAATACCCAGATCAGAGGGCTCCTTATGGAGCCCTCTGATCTGGGTCTTCACTGTTTGTCATAATGCAAAACATTGACAAAAACAACCCTTAAAAGTCAGAAATGGACTAGACTAAAATTGAAACTGGGATTGTCCATTTGAAATTTCAGGGAGGAAAGAGTTAACCCAATACTGCATAAATACGCCTCCCACTGAAGAAAATGCTCCAAATTTATACAGTCAGAAATCTTTACAATAAGAAATATTCTATATACCGTAGCACATGGTAACCTAAAGCGGGCTGAAAGTGAAGCAGAATGCACCTTGAGGCACATTCTGCTTTATTTTCAACCTGCTTTAAAGTGCAAATTAAGTGGTCACTTGTCTTCAAAATTAAAAACAGGCTATAGGGTTATGAGTTAAGCAACCACCTATCTCAAACACTAAAAATACTTAGACAAAATACATTGACAGCACCTGTAGCTAATCACATATCAATAATTTTTCTATGAATTAGACGAAATTAATTCAAGACGGAGAATAGATCTTTTATGCAAGATGAGTTTTATTTATAAAACATATCCAAACAAACCCTTTCCCTGCCAATCATTGCTAGACAGGCATTTATTAAAACAGAAAGATTGAAATATTCGGTCTTTATTAGGTACAAACCTTGTGATATAAAATTTATTTCATTTTTTGGGGGGAAAAAGAGTAGTTTTTTGAAAAATAAAAAAATTGCTTCCAGATGAAAATATCTGAAGCAGACATCTTTTTAGCAGGCTTACTCTGCATGCTAGCGGCGGATATGTCCCCCATAGTGATTTCCTTTGCAAACAGTTTGGATCCAGATGAGACGCCACTTATTGCGGCGTCTCATCTGGACCCAAACTGTTTGCCATTCTGACCCAGAATTTAAAAGAAATTTTGAAAATTCAAATTTTAGAACAGAACCAGACGACAATTGTTGCAGATGAAAAAATTACCCAGCATGCAAAAAGTTAAAGGTCATGGCTAATAAACTGTAAGTCTTGACTCGGTTCCATATATAGAAGCTACTAATAGGATTCTGTGTATCAACCAGATGCAGTTCCACCTTTAGCAGTCTTTGGACCTTTTTGTGATGGGCTGGTACAAACAAGTTTGGATCCTGATGAGACGCCGAGTTGCTCGGCGTCTCATCGGGATCCAAACTGTTTGACAATCAGGTTATGTTTTGGAAGAATATATGACCGAGAGCGGTTGTTTGTAGAACTGCAGTAGCTGATAGATGTTGCAGTAAGGCAGCTGCAGTGAGCAGCAAAGGTTAATTAAATATTTGTCTCTCTCAAAATGCCAGCTAAGCTTGGACTGCTGCACTGTTAGCCCTTATGCTGCAAATACCAACTTGACTGGTATTTGCATTTTTGCAAAAAAGTTTGGATCCATATTAGACCCTGCTGGGTCAAAAAGATTTGACATTTGTCTTTAATTTTACATTTCTTTAATTAACCCATTACCCACCATAAAATGCCTTTTTATGCCTTTAATTCATTCCTCTACTAAAAGAAATTGTCCCAATTTATTAAGTTATTATTGTGTATTAATAGAAAAAAAATCCTTGATCCTTAGAGATGATAGCTTAAAGCAGGCTGAAAGTAAAGCAGAATGAGCCTTAAGGCACATTCTGCTTTACTTTCAACGTGCTTTAAGTGGTCACCTGTTTTCAAAACTAGAAACTGTCTATGGGGTAAAGGGTTATAACTTAAACAAATGTATGAAACTTGATTCTTTTTTTTGCTGATGACAATTACCAATATTTATCATTCAAAGGATTCATTACACCTGAACCCGAGAGTATTCTTCAAATCCAGATCCATACTGTTTGCAAATATTAGCCAATGGCACTTACCATGATAATGTTTAATCCATTACCCCATAGCATGTTTCTAGTTTTAAAGAAACATGATCATTTAAAGCATGTTGATAGTAAAGCAGAAAGTGCCTTTCAGCCTGCTTTAACCCTTAGCCCGCCAAATAAATTGTCGTCTGCTATATTTCTCGTCTGCTTCAAGTTTCAAAGTTGCTCAAAATTGCTGAAAATGTTGTCCGAGTGTCAAACAGCTTGGATCGGGATGAGACGCCGAGTTACACGGCGTCTCATCTGGATCCAAGCTGTTTGCATATGGAGCTATAGTCGTGAGTGGCAGGCTAAGGGTTAAGCTATAATCTGCTAGTATTTAGAAAATATTTCTTATGATACATATTCATGACTGTATAAAAGGGAATTATTTTCTTCAGTGGAGGAGTAAATTATAGGCATAAAAAAGCATATTTATGGGGTAATGGGTTAATTCCCAACTCTTGTTCTCTTACAGGAATTGCCTTGCACCATTGGGAAGCTGAAGAAGATGACCAACTTTAATGTAGATAGGAACAGATTAACAGAGATTCCAGTTGATGTAAGTACTGTGTAGAGTGTGGGTGGGGATGGGGGTGTTACCCTGTTTTACCCTGGTCCATTTGTTTGTCCCTCAACATGTACGGTACATACAGGAAAAACTCGATACCTCGAACTCGTGTTACTTGGAACATACCCATATTTCATACTTAAAACGTGGCTTATTCATGTTTTAACTTTGAAATACGGGTATGTTCAACTTAAGCGAGATTGAGTTGTCGAAATTAAACTTATGAAATACTGGTACGATCGATTTAAGTGAGTTGGAAGTATCGAGGTTGGACTGTACTTTGTTTAAATTTTCCTAAAGTTTAGATGCTACAATGGTATAATTTACAGGGTGTTTTCACATATACCACAGATGTGCTTATTCTCAGGATTTTGATATGCTTCAATTTTTCACAGAATTATGACCTGTTGAGTGTAACCACCTTTTGCATAAACTGTACTTGCAGCTATGGGCATCATAAATTATGTGTCTTACAGGAAAAGCCAAGTCTCTAGTTTCAATAATAGATATATTATACTATCATATAAAACTTATTTGATGAAATTCAAGCAGTTCCTACCAACCAATCAATGAGACATACCGATTTAATGGAATACTTAAAATACAGTAAAAACTCTCCATTATGATCAGAAAAGTGTGTTAACTGTTAGGCATTCAAGACAGATGACTGCTTTAACTCTTTCCTCCCTAAAACTTTAAATGGACAATGCCAGTTTCCATTTTAGACTAGTCCATTTCTGACTTTTAAGGGTTGTTTTTGTCACTGTTTGGCATTGTGACAAACAGTGAAGATCCTGATCAGAGGGCTCCTTTCGGAGCCCTCTGATCTGGGTCTTCACTGTTTGCATAGGACATGTGTACTATTCACATGTACACTGTTTGAAAAGCACGCCTATATGCGGGACTAGGGTTCAAAGAGTTAAGCAAGCTGAAAGTAAAAGAGAAAGACAATCAATTTGCCATCTTTTTGGTGGTCATAATAGAGAGTTTTTTTTCTATAATCCAATTATCTGGATCCTTATAAAATTTAGTGTGTATAAATTTCTATTTGTCGTTTCAGATTGGTAAATGTGTTAAGCTGGACATTCTGTCAATGCGTGACAATCGGTTACTACGGCTACCACAAGAACTTGGCAACCTGAAGGATCTGCGTGTCCTTGATGTATCAGGGAACAGGTATATCATTGTAACCCTTTCAAGACCCTAGCCCAGGGCCATTGAATTGGTGCTATGGTGCATAGGTTTATTTGATTTCTATAGATTGATATTTAAATAACATGAACATTAATATGATTTATTTAAAGCAAATAATCAGGTATAAATGTAATTAATTTTTCATCAGTATTTGTATTTTAAATTTAATTGCTTCATCACCAGAAGTATAGGGTCTGAGAATTCAGTTAACCCATTACCCCATAGCCTGTTTCTAGATTTGAAAATAGGTGACCACTTAAAGCAGGTTGAAAGTAAAGCAGAATGTGCCTTAACACACATAACATTCTGCTTTACTTTCAGCCTGCTTTAAGTTACTTTCTACTGGGATAAAGAAAATATTTCATATGGTATACATTCATGACTATATAAAGTGAAGCTTTTTTCTTCAGTGGAGGAATAACTTAGTCTAAGAGGCGTAAAAAGGCGTATTTATGGGTTAATGGTTTAAAGGAATGTTTTATGGAATGTGATACTCCTGTCCCAAAATTTGTCTTAAACAACACACCCATCCCCCCCTAAACCCCCCAACCTAATAGTTATGTGATGTTGATTTTGACCATTCTTTTACAGGCTTGAGTACCTACCAATTACAGTGACAAACCTCAACCTGCGGGCTCTCTGGCTCTCAGAGAACCAAGCACAGCCTATGCTCAAATTTCAGACAGACTTTGACGAACGCACGGGGCAAAAAGTCCTAACATGCTTTCTTCTACCTCAACAAGCTTTCCACACAGAGAGTATGGGTAAGTGGTTTTGTTATCTTGAATGTGATTGGCTGTTGGTTATTTGTGGGCGGGATTTTATTTTGACTCCGCCCACTTAAAATTGTTTTACCTCTTGAAGCATTTAATATATATGGTTTGGTAATGTAGTTGTGTAATCTTTGCTATGATTGGCTGTCATTTATAAGCTGGCTCCTCCCATTGGCTCATTTTTCATTGGCTCTGATCAGCTAGCCACACCTTAGAAGGAGTACTCAGCTTTTTTCACACAACCTACCCTACCATGTAGTATAGACAGCTTTGTAGTGTGGTTGATTGGCAATCATTATAGTACACATATAGCCCTTACTCCATAAAAACACATTTTTACGCAATTATTTATTACTCCACTGAAGAAAATAGTCCCAATTTATAAGTTATGAATAGGTATCATGAGAGATATTTTTCATATTCTAGCAGATAGTAGCTTAAGCAGGCTGTAAGTAAAGCAGAATGTGCCTTAAGGCACATTCTGCTTTAATTTCAACCTGCTTTAAGTGGTCACCTATATTCAGTACTAGAAACAGGCTATGGAGTGAGGGGTTAGCAGAAACCTACAATTTTCTTTTTATAAATAGTCAAACTTGTATTAAGCGACTATTTAACCCATTACCCCATAAATATGCATTTTAACACCCTTAAATTATTTCTCCACTAAAGAAAATAGTTCCACTTTATACAGTAATGAATATAAACAGTGAGAAATATTTTCTTTATTCAAGTAGATGGGAGCTTGAGGCAGGCTGGAAGTAAAGCAAAAGTGTGCCTGAAGGTGCATCCTGCTTTTTAACCAGCTTTAAGTGGTCACCTGTCTTCAAAACTAGAAACAGGCTATGGGGTAATGGGTAAAAACAATGCCTCTTATGCAGACAGTTTGCTAAATGCAGGATGAAAATAATGCAGAAAGCTCCTTTAGGAGCTTTCTGCATTATTTGTTGTCCTGCATTACCTGTTCCTGAAAAAAAATTTGCTTAATACATGTTTAACTGTATCATCGTTAAAAATATACATTTTATGTCGGTTTCAGTGCAGGGCAAATCATATCAGTTTAATGTCCGATAACTATGTTTCAGGATTAATACACAGGGCTCGAGATAAGGGAAGTATTTCAAAAAATAAAATCTTTATTTCTGCGTTAAACCCTATGGTGTCACTACTCATTAGAATCATCTCTTTGAGACAATTCTAATGAGTAGTCACACTATTGGATTTGGTACTGAAATGAGTCAGAAAATGTTGGATTTGTTCAGTTTAATCACTCTTATTTGGAGCCCTGATACATTCAAGGTTTCAAATAAGAGAAAGTAAAGGAAAGATTTTAAACATTGTCTCCATCATGTCTCAACCAAACCTCATGTTGTGACTACTCATTAGATTCATCTCAAGAAGACAATTAGGGTTTCGCAATTACAGTTGAAACTCTATACTTCAAACTCACTTAAATCGGCCCTACCAGTAGATGCTAAATTTGAATTTTTGATAAGTTGGTCTCACTTTTAAAAGTCGAACATACTCGTATTTCAAAGTTAAAACATGGCTTAACCATATTTTAACTTTAAAATATGGGTATGTTCGAACTAACATGAGTTCAAATAATAGAGTTTTGACTGTTAAACCTTAGCCCGCCAAATAAATTGTTGTCTGCTATATTTCTCATCTGCTTCAAGTTTCAAAGTGCTTCAAAGTTGCTCAAAATTGCTGAAAATGTTGTCCGAGTGTCAAACAGCTTGGATCCGGATGAGACGCCGGCGTCTCATTCGGATCCAAGCTGTTTGCATATGGAGCTATAGTCGTGAGTGGCAGGCTAAGGGTTAATAAGGATTTAGCCCTTTACCCCGTAGCTTGTTTTCAGTATTGAAGACAGATGGTAATCCAAAATCAGCCTGCTTTAAGCTTCCATCTGCTAGGACATACAAAATATTTCATACGGTGCATACTCATGATTGTATAAATGTGAAACTGTTTCTTCAGTGGAGAAATAAATTGTAGGCGTAAAAAGACATATTTATTTGGTGGGTTCAGTTAAACATACTTGCAGGGCTCCAGATAAGGGGTAGTTTTCTGAACAAATTCAACATTTTCTCACTCATTTCAGCACCAAACCTTATGGTGTCACTACTCATTAGAATCGTCTCGAAGAGACGATTCTGATGAGTAGTGACACCATAAGGTTTAATGCAGAAATAAAGGTTTTAGATTTTGAAAAACTACTCTTATCTGGAGCCCTGTACTTGTATTGCAAAGTTAAAAAGTAGCTAAGCAATGTCCTTGCAGATTGTAGCTTTATGCAGGCTGAAAGTGAAAGACTGTAGCTATATTTTCCTATTTATTGTACTTGTTGCTGCAGGGGACACATGTTCCAACACCTTACGTTAACTTGAACATTTATGATATAATTGGTAGAAAGTGAATTTTCAATAAGCCTTTTAATTAACTACAATTTGTCTCGATTGATAAGCGTAATTCATTTTTATTATTGATTCAGAATAAGAAAGAATGAGACATACAATAAAATGCAGCCATTATTGCCACTTAACCCATTTCCCCATAGCCTGTTTCTAGTAAAGAATATAGATGACCACTTAAAGCAGGTTGAAAGTAAATCAGAATGCGCCTTTGGCACATTCTGCTTTACTTTCAGCCTGCTTTTAGCAAAAGTCTGTTAGAATATAAATCATATTTCTTATGGTACATATTAATGACTGTATAAAGTGGAACTATTTTCCTCAATGAGTGAATAAACTTGAGTCGTAAAAAGGCGTGTTTATGGGATAATGGGTTAACCCATTACCTCTTAGCCTATTTCTTGCTTCGAAAACAGGTGACCACTTAAAGCAGGTTGAAAGTAAAGAAGAATGTGCCTTAAGGCACATTCTGCTTTAATTTCAGCCTGCTTTAAGCTACCATCTTCTAGGATATGAAAAATATTTCTTTTGGTACATATTCTTTGCTGTATAAACTGGAACTTTTTTCTTCAGTGGAGGAATAAGTAAGAGGCGTAAAAAGGCGTTTTTAAGGGGTAATGGGTTAAAGAAGGTTTGTTCTTTTGCAGTTGGCTGCTTAATGCAAAGTAAAAGAAGAAAGCTCTTTAAACCTCTCCCGTCATAGCTTGTTAGCAATGTTTAATACAGGTGGTTGCTTATAACCCATTACCCCATAGCCTGTATTCAGTTTTGAAGATGGGTGACCACTTAAAGCAGGTTGAAAGTAAAGCAGAATGTGCCCTTAGGCACATTCTGCTTTACTTTCAGCCTGCTTTAAGCTACCATCTGGGAGAATATTGAAAATATTTCTTATGATACATATTCATAACTGTATAAGTTGGAACTATTTTCTTCAGTGGAAGAATACAATAAAGGCATAAAAATGCGTATTTATGGGGTAAGGGGTTAAAACAGACTGAAAGTCTCCTTTAGGAGCTTCCTGCTTGACACTCAGCCTGCTTTTAGCATCCACCTGGCAGGATGCAGAAAAAGTTTTCCAGTACTGTATCTCTGCAACAAAACATGGTAGAAACATGAAAAGGTGTATTCTTCGGGGTTAACCTATACCCAATAAATACACCTTTTTACGCCTTTAATTTATTACTGCACTCAAGGAAATAGTTCAAATTTATTCATGAAATATGTATCATAAATTATGCAATATTTTTCATATCCTAGCAGATTGTAGCTTAAAGCAGGCTGAAAGTAAAGCAAAATGCTTCAGGCGCATTCTGCTTTACTTTCAACCTGCTTTAAGTGGTCACAAATCTTTAATATTAGAAACAAGGCATGGGGTAATGGGTAATATGGAGCTTTCTGCATTACCATCATCCTGCTTGAAGCTGCCTTCTGACTTTACAGTGGAGAATGTGTTATTCTTTCCCAATAAACGCGTTTACGCTAAAACTATTATTTGCAGTGCAAACTGTTTGGAGACAGATCAGACGCCGGGTAACCCGGCGTCTGATCAGGCTCCAAAATGTATGCCACCATGATAAACATGAAATATCAGAATTGTCAAAAAGTTGTTCTTTTCTACGTTTTAGTGCTTTGCGTTTGCGTACGTTTGCGTTTAAACGGGAAAGAATAACAAATTCTCCACTGTATAATATCATCAACAAGTCTTTTAGATGGATTCAATAGTGTTAATATTTTCTATTTCATTTGTAGTAATTTGTATTAGGGAGTTATTACAGGTTAATTAATTAGTGAGGCATGTAAAAATCACGGCATTTGTGAAAACTGTTCTTGGTTGTTTTCTCGGAGTTTGATGCACTTAGGTAAACAGTGTTCTGTATTTTACTGAGCAATAGATAAGAGGAGTGCACTAAAACGTTCAATAGATTTTTGTTATGACCAAATCCTATGTATTCACTACTCAGAAGAATGGCTTAACCCATCACTCTATAGCCTGCTTCTAGTTTTGAAAACAGGTGACCACTTAAAGCAGGTTGAAAGTAAATCAAAATGCGCCTTAAGGCGCATTCTGCTTTAATTTCAGCCTGCTTTAAGCTACCATCTGATAAAATATAGACACTTTTTCTTTTGCTGCATATCATGACTGTATAAATTGGAACTGTTTTCTTCAGTGGAGGAATAAATTAAAGGTGTAAAAAGGTATATTCACAACATAGTGACATTAAATGGGCATACAGATTTTAGTATCTGAATTACTCCCCTTATCTGGAGCTATGGTTTTGTACTGGTGTGATAATGAAATAACTTGCATTAGGATGCTGAGTCTCACTTCATCTTTGTGGTGATCATCATTCTGATAAGTTTTGATGGTGGTTTGTTATTATTATTATTATTATACCAGATTTATATAGCGCTCTTTTCACACAGGGGTAGTGCGTTCAAAAGCGCTTCACATGAAGTTACACAAATGTACCTACAAACAAGAAAAGACAAAATAACTACAATATGATCTAAAATAAACATGAATAAACATATAAAAGACAGCCCCCAAAATGGCGATCACATTACTCCCATCAATCAGCAATGATTTGTTGCAACATAGTAGCTGCTATTTACAGTTGTAGACAAACTTTTCAACTGTAAATGCTTTCTGCTCATAGAAACACGTTTTCTCCCATTACTTATCACTAGAAGAAATGGCTGTTCATGCTTTTACCCTGTTGTAATTAAAAGCTTAGGAAATATTTCTTACATCTTTACAAATGGCTGCTTAACCCATTACCCCATAAATACGCCTTTTTACGCCTTTAATTTATTATTCCACTGAAGAAAATAGTTCCCCATTATACTGTAATGAATATGTAGCATAAGAAATATTTTCTACATTCTAGTAGATGGTAGCTTAAATTTTAAAGCAGGCTGAAAGTAATGCAGAATGTGCCTTAAGGCACATTCTGCGTTACTTTCAACCTGCTTTAAGTGGTTCCTTCTCTTCAAAACTGGAAACAGGCTATGGGATAAAGGGTTAAAAGCAGGCTGAAAATAAAGCAGAAATCTCCCTATAGGGCAACAACCAGTCTTGAAATCTGACACAGGCTATGAGGGAAAGGGTTAAATTAATAAAATATTTATACACCCGTCATAAGCTCTTCAGGCTTATTTGAATTTGAATGGAATTGGCAGACAAGGTGGATCCAGATCCAACACAAGAGTCCAGCTTTAAATCAATACATTATATGTGGCTCTAGGCAAGGATTAAAATTTAGACTGAAATTGAATTTATATCTCCCTTGTGTGTAAAACAATGCAACATTTTCAAACACAAATATCACTCTATTATTAATAAGTAACCCTTTCCTCTGTAGCCATGAGTGCAAATCACCTATATCAAACTGGTTATAATGTTTATATTCCGTGTATAAGGAAAGTGGCTTCTGAAAGCAAGATGAAAGTAAAGCAGAAAACTCATTTAGCTTTCAGCTTAAATTTCTTCTTTTTGTAACAGCAGGTTGTGCTTAAGGCGCCTTCTGTTTTACTTTCAGCCTGCTTTAAGCGACCATATCCTAGTACATGTATATAGAAAATATTTCTTATGATACTTATTCATGACTGTTTTAATGTGAACTATTTTCTTCATGGGAAGAATAACTTAGAGGCTTAACCCTTAGCCTGCCACTCACGACTATAGCTCCATATGCAAACAGCTTGGATCCGGATGAGACGCCGAGTAACTCGGCGTCTCATCCGGATCCAAGCTGTTTGACACTCGGACAGCATTTTCAGCAATTTTGAGCAACTTTGAAGCATTTTGAAACTTGAAGCAGACGAGAAATATAGCAGACGACAATTTATTTGGCGGGCTAAGGGTTAATTATTCGTAGCTATATCATAACTATGTAACTTAGAGACACAACAGCAGAAGACAATTATCAGTAGATGATATTGCAGCTGTGAAGGTATTAGAATAATTGTCTTGGTGTAATGGGTTAAAATATAGAGCAAAAATGATTTCTTTTTAGAGTGATCATATTAGCAAGGTCTGATAGTATCCCTGTATCTTAACCCTTTGAACCCTAGTCCCGCAAATAGGCGTTCTTTTCAAACAATGTACATTTGAAAAGTACACTTGTCTTGTGCAAACAGTGAAGATCCAGATCAGAGGGCTCCGAAAGGAGCCCTCTGATCTGGGTCTTCACTGTTTGTCATAATGCCAAATATTGACAAAAACAACCCTTAAAAGTCAGAAATGGACTTGACTAATGGAAAGTGGAATTGTCCATTTAAAGTTTCAGGGAGGAAAGAGTTAATCCAAAGCCAAATACCAAATACCGTGTCAGGCTTTGATACATGTGACAAAGGGATGTATGGTATGGTCCTGTATATAGTAAATCATCAGGCTTTAACCTTTAGCCTGCTAAACCCAACTTGATTTGCATTCGTAAACAGTTTGGATCCAGATCTGATGCCATATAACTCACCCCCTGATCAGTATCAAGTCTGCTAGTCAACATATGTCTTGAAGTTAACTTTAGTTTATAAGAAAGAAAAGATTTTTTTTCTGGGGAAAAATGGTGATGATGATTTTTGAAGCGGATAATATTATGGCAAGATAAGTATGAATAATTACAAAGCCATTAGTGGGTTCCAGGGTCGGTGCTGCATATTTCCAGGGCTCCAGATAAGAGGTAGTAAACTGAACAAAATCCAATTTTTTCTCACTATATCATCACCAAATCCAATAGTGTTACTACTCATTAGAATCGTCTCGAAGAAAGGATTCTAATGAGTAGTGACTCCATAGGGTTTAATGTAGAAATAAAGATTTTAATTTTTGAAATACTCCCTGTATCTGGAGCTCTGTATTTCTCTCAGTGGTGTTAAATTTTCTGGCACATGATATGATGACAATGGAAAATGTCATCTGCCTATGTTTGAATGAACTTTACTGTTTTTATGACGCCAATATAGCACACAGGCATAAAGTATATGTTACCAATTTCAGATAAAGCCTCGTAAAGTGCTGGAATAAAATATGTTGTCAGCTTTCGAAATGTGGCCTGCTGATACAGTAGATTCTTGCTTAAAGCAAGATGAAAGTAAAGCAGCTTTTCATCTTGCTTTAAGCTGTCACTTGTCTTTATTGCTATCAATTAGTCCTCTTTCTAATAGTTGTTATAGAGAGGTTACTGAACTCTGAAAATTGACGCATTTCTGTCTGAAATCTGCAGAAATAATGATCTGAATGACAGTTTGGGTCTAGATCAGGCCCCAATGTTACGTTGGGGGCCTGATCTGGATCCCTACTGTTTGCATATGTTTAAGGGTTCTCATTTATTTTGTCCCCTGTGCTTATCAGGGGTTTTAACAAGGAGTGATGTGACAACTGCTGTTGATCAAAATTGTTTGTAAAGCGTGGTCATTATTCATGTAATAGCCAGAGAGAATACCGAGATAATGTAGCCAACAGAATATGATTTCCTATGGGAAAAGGTATCACCGATATTTTCACAGTCGAACCCTATGATATTCATCTGTTACACATGCCCTGCAACTGTTTTAACCCATTAACCCATAGCCTGTTTCTAGTTTTGAAGATAGGTGACTACATGTACTTAAAGTAGGTTGAAAGTGAAGCAGAATGCGCCTTAAGGCGCATTCTGCTTTACTTTCAGCCTGCTTTAAGCTATAATCTGCAAGATATAGAAAATATTTCTCGGGTTGCATACTCATGACAGTATAGATTGGAACTATTTTCTTCGGTGAAAAAAATAAATTTTAGGCATAAAAAGATGTATTTATGGGGTAATGGGTTAAACAGAAAGTCAAACATTTGTGTATAGAGTGTATGCAGTTTAATTTCAGAAGTAAAGTAATGCTGAAAGCTCAATAGGAGCTTTCTGCATTACTTAAGTTCAGCATTTAGCAATGGTTCAGACCTAATCAGATTTGAATTGTTGTTTTGTTGAATTATTGCGCAATACAGGATTTGTCTTGTCTGTCTATTCAACATAATTATGGGGGATAAAAGAGTACATGTAATGAGTTGTAAGTAGAATACAGGTACAAAATATTGTTTGTAAACAGTGAAGATCCAGATCAGATAACACATCATACATGACCTAGCTTAAATACAAATAGGTTTGTTGCATGGAAATACAGAGAAAAGATAAAAAAAAATGTTCAAATTCCAGCAGATGACATTTTGAGCAGATGAAGTGGGCAGTGAGTTTTGGAACTGGACAGTGGATTTGTAGATTCTTTGCAAAAAGTGTAGATCCAGATCAGAGGGCTCCTTCTGGGTCTGCACTGTCTGCTAGACTTTCAAGTACTTTTGAGTGACAAATTATATTTGAAAATCGGCAAGGCCATTTGAAAATTCAGTATTGTAAAGGTTAAGTTTTGAACAGTACAGAGGTAGATAATGGGTTTAACCCATTACCCCATAGCCTGTATCAAGTATTAAATATAGGTTACCACTTAAAGCAGGTTTAAAGTAAAGCAGAATGTGCCTTAAGGCACATTCTGCTTTACTTTCAACCTGCTTTAAGCTACCCTCTGCTAGAATATAGAAAATATTTCATATGGTACGTATTCATGACTATGAATATGAACTATTTTCCTCAGTGGAGGAATAAATAAAAGGCGTAAAAAGGCGTATTTATGGGTTAAGGTTTGAAAAGTACAGAGATAGACAATGCGTTTAACTCTTACAGTTTAAACATAATTTTATTTCCAAAATTTCAACATGGAAATGGGGTTTGGCCACAAGTTCCAAAAACATTAGTTACGTTTAACTCTTTCCATGCTAGCGGTGAAATTGTAACTTCTGTTGCAAACAGTTTGGATCATGAAGATGAAAAATATTTAAAAAAGTTGCAATGATTTTACTGAGCACTCAAAGAGTTAGTGGCAGCACACAGTACACTGATATGAATTGAGGGATTTTTGTGTAAGCCTGTCCTCATGACGAGAAGTTCAACTCGAACAGCCAATAATTCTGTCTGCCATAAAATTTAATTGTCATCTGCAAATTGCCTGACAATCAGACCGTATGTAAAACTGGTTTAGGAAATGATGTTGAATTTAATAGTCTTCGATAAAGGTGAGACAGCTTAATGCAGGACAAAAGTAAAGCATTTCTGCATTTATCAGTTTCATGTCTTTGGAGATCTTCATACATTCTTCAACAAATGTATTGCAGCTACATGCATTCATGATAAAAATAGAACAAATGAAAATTACTTATGCATTCTCTTCCCAGGGTTGGGTTTTTGCCGGCAAAAACTAGTTCTTTCCTTGCCAGTGGCAAAAACTGGAAAAAACCGGCAAAAACTGGAAAAAACCGGCTAAAATGGCAAAAACCTAAAACAATGAATGTATCAGGGTGAAAATGTGAAAAATTAGTCTTGGGATGTTTTCAAGTAGCTTAAGTTATTTTAATATCTGCCTGATATTTATAAAAGTGAAACAGTAATAAAAACTGGGTTACAAATAAGAATGAGAAAAAAACCCATTTCAATTGTTTTCTCCATAATGTTGCAAACAACTGTTTTGTTACTACTTATTAGAATTGTTTGTTTAAGACAACCTGTAAGAACTATACTGTAGTCACAAACAATACAGGATTCAATGGAGAAATAAGGATTTTAGAATTTGATTTTTTCTCATCTGAGTTTCTTCAGATGTTAAAAAAGTTTAAAGAAGTGTAATAGCACAACATATTCACTGGTGATAAACTTTGTTAATATCTAACTGATCAGTTCTTCAGCTCTACTGAGTCTTTTATAACAGTCTGTAACAAAACACAAGTTTTGTCTGCTTTTTCTATTCCAAGACAGGACTCAGTTGTGTCTGAATATTACTTCAATTTACTAATGTTAGAAAACACCCTTTCCATAGAAGACTTAGAAGCAGAACTTGAAGGAAATGAACACTTACAGCAGTGAACATTCTGCTTTACTTTCAGTCTGTTTTACTCATTTCCATTGACTGTGGCTGTGTATTGTGCATTCTTCTGACACTTGACACTTATGCATTAGCAGGTCCACAATACACAACCACTGCCCACACACTTCAGTCCATGTGCCTTAAGGCATAAACCAGTAAAGAAGAGTAACCTGCTAAAAGGGTTAATTTAAATTCAGTTTTTGCCACCCACTTTCTTTAGTTTTTGCCACCCAATGTCTTAGTTTTTGCTATTCAGATTTTTTAGTTTTTGCCAGTTTTTGCCTTGTTGGTTATACAATACACAACCACTGCCCACACACTTCAGTGCATGTGCCTTAATGTGTTAACCTGGTTAGAAGTGTAACCTGCTAAAAGGGTTTATTTAAATTCAGTTTCTTGAGTTTTTGCCACCAAGTGTCTTTAGTTTTTGCCACTAATATTTTTTAGTTTTTGCCAGTTTTTGCCACCCAGTTTTTTCCTTGCCGGTTTTTTCCGGTTTTTTCCATGGTTTTTTCCACCCTTGGCAAAAACTTGCCAACCCTGTCTCTTCCATAGAAGGGACTTTAAGCACATTTGAATTATTCCTTGGCTGAAGAAAATAATTCCAATTTGTACAGTCATGATCATGTACCTTAAGAAATATAATATAAATCCTAGCAGATGGTAGCTTAAAGCAGGCTGAAAGTAAAGCAGAATGCACCTTAAGGCGCATTCTGCTTTACTTTTAACCTGCTTTAAGTTTGGGTCCTAATGAGATGCAGAGTATTTTGGCATCTCGTCTGGATTCACACTGTGTGCAAAGTTAATCAAGGTTTCACCATTAGGCGTGTGAAGAGTTAAATAATTACAAAGAAAACCACCAAAAAACCCCAGAAACTCGGGGCAAAAATTCTTCTACAGGAGATCTGTTTGTCTGACCTGTATTGAGTAAATTTCATGTTTGTATCAGTAACCTGGATCTAAATTTGAAAGTTCAAGAAAACCTTGTCATTATTACTACGCTGTTTTTAACACCTTTAATTTATTCCTCGACTAAAGAGAAAAAATTAAATTTCACTTTATACAGTGATGAATTTTGATCATAATAAATATTTTCTGTATCCTAGCAGATGGTACATTGTAGCTTAATGCAGGATGAAAGTAAAACAGAATGGGCCTAAAGGTGCATTCTGCTTTACTTTCAACCATGCTTTAAGTGGTTTCCTTTCTTTAACCCATTAACCATAGCCTGTTTCTAGGATTGAAAAAGGATGACCACAAAAAGCAGGCTAAAAGTAAAGCAGAATGCACTTTAAGGCACATTCTGCTTAACTTTCATCCTGCTTTAAGCTACTAGCTATCTGCTAGGATATAGAAATTATTTCATCTGATGCATATTCATGACTGTATAAAGTGGAACAATTTTCTATAGTGGAGGAATGAATAAAAGGTGAAAAATGCGTATATATGGGGTAAGGGTTAAAACTAGAAATAGGCAATAGCGTAATGGGTTACGGTTTAAATAATCATCAATGAATGTTGTTTTAGTGATGTTTTTTTACGATATTGCTGTACTTATCTAATCTCATTTTAGTCGTTTAGGTTCATTCAAGGCTGTGTATTCTCACTTTGGATCAGATGCTGTCATACAGTTTTAATCTCATGATATCATCAATATTTCCCCCATCGTCATATAATGATAATAATATTGCATAACCCTTTGCATGCTAGCAGATTATTATCTGTGCAACAGTTTGGATCCTGATGAGACGCCGGGTAACACGGCGTCTCATTAGGATCCAAATCGTTTCACACTCTGACCCTGTTTTAAAAAGAAATTTTGAAAATTCTGTTTTTAGAACGGTAGGTTAGCAGATGAGAATTGAAAAGCAATTGACGAAAATTTTACCCAGATCAGATACCTCACCCACTGATTTGGAATTGAAAAGGTTTTTCTGTCAAGTAATCATTTCTTGAGTTAAAAATTGCATATAAACTAAAATTTGAGACTTTTGCAGATTTTTTTTTTTTTTTTTTTTTTTTTTTTTTTGGAGAGTACAGTCATGTAGGTGGTATTTAACCCTTTCCCACATAGCATATCTCTAGTATTGAATGTAGGTGTCCACTTAAAACAGGTTGAAAGTAAAGCAGAATGCGCTTTAAGCGCATTCTGCTTTACCTTCAGCCTGCTTTATCATCTGCTAGAATATAGAAAATATTTTGTATTATACATATTTATGAATGTATAAATTGGAACTATTTTCTTCAGGGCAAGAATAAACTGAATGCGCTAAAAGGCGCTTCTATGGGGGAAAGGGTTAAGCATAATAAGGGCAGACAGTGGAATGAATCTATTTTGGAAACAAGTGGCGATGCCAATCAATTCATGAAGTAGCTACCATGTGAGAATTCCTTTAGTTCAACCCATACAACCCTTAAATTAAATGGACTATTCCGCATGTGAAAAAATGCCAAGTTTAAGTGAAGCTTTGAGGAGTGTTTCAAGATGATATTTAGAAGTAAACAAACAGTGCAGATCCTGATCAGGATCCAGACTGTTTGCAAAGGATATACATACAGGTTTCCTGCTCTGTATTCGGAGAAACGTGAAACAAAATTGTTTAATTTCCCTGAAGTGTAGCTTAACCCTTAGCCCGCCAAATAAATTGTCGTCTGCTATATTTCTCGTCTGCTTCAAGTTTCAAAGTTGCTCAAAATTGCTGAAAATGTTGTCCGAGTGTCAAACAGCTTGGATCCGGATGAGACGCCGAGTTACTCGGCGTCTCATCCGGATCCAAGCTGTTTGCATATGGAGCTATAGTCGTGAGTGGCAGGGTAAGGGTTAGGCAAAATCGTATGCATGGCCGGTCGGGGTAGAAGAATAGATAGGTATTTCTAAAAGGTATAGGTTACT
This sequence comes from Gari tellinella, assembly GCA_922989275.2. NCBI lineage: Eukaryota > Metazoa > Mollusca > Bivalvia > Cardiida > Psammobiidae > Gari > Gari tellinella. The sequence goes on from OV277872.1 coordinate 35,294,898, forward strand.
AGGTAACACCTTAAAATGTAAAAGAGAGGATTTACCCATAAATGTAAAGCACATTCTTAAAATATATTTTCAAAATAGTGTTGACCCAGAAAAGAAGTTATGAGAAAATTCTTATCCCGTAATAGACACTGAAATCAAGCTATGATGTTAAGGGTAGGTCACCCTATCTGAATATTCTTCCTGTATGTTGTTGTGATATGTACCATTAATTCATTCATGTATTCACACTGACATGACATGTAAGAGCAGTGAAGCATAAAAGCAAGATTAAAGTAAAGCAGAAAGCTATAGTCGTGAGTGGCAGGCTAAGGGTTAATGTAGGATGAAAGTAAAGCAGAATGAACCTTAAGGTGCATTCGGCCTTACTTTCAACCTGATCTAAGTGGTCAAATGCCTTCAAAACTAGAATCAGGCTGTGGGGTAATGGGTTGAAAGTGACCACTCACTATAGAAACAGTGATATCTAAAGAAAGATTACATTTAATGTAGGATGACTGTAATGCAAAAAGTTCTTGTAGGAGCTGTAACACTTACATTTTATCCTGCATTTATGAATTTATTAAATGCAATATCAGCTTCTTTTGAGTTTTTGCCTAATACAGATTATTTTGTTTTATGAAGAAAAAGAACAACCCAACACAGGGCTCCAGATAACAGGAGTAAAAAAAAAAAACTAAAATATTTTATTGTGCATTAAATCCTATGGTGTCTCTACTCATTAGAATCGTCTCTTCGGAACAATTCTAATGAGTAGTAACACTATAGGATTTGGTGCTGAAATGTGAGAAAATGTTGGATTTGTTCAGTTTACTCTCTCTTATCTGGAGCCCTGCAACTATCAAACAAGTACCTTATAGACCTTTTCTTTGCCAACGTTTCTGGAAAAAAGATGAGATGTTATAATAATTGTATGTTGTCATATTGGATGTGACTCCCAAGTGATTATGGGCTGATTGTTTTATCAAAGTCATACAGTTTTTATACTTCAAAAGAATAATTCACACTGCTCATTTACCCATTACCCCATAGCGTGTTTCTAGTTTTGAACACAAGCGATCACTGGAGCAGATTGAAAGTAAAGCAAAAAGAGCCTTGAGGCACATTCTGCTATACTTTCTGTCTGCTAGCCACCATCTGCTAGGACATGGAAAGTTTTCCTCACGGTGCATATTTATGTCTATAAATTGGAAATATTTTATTCAGTGGAGGAATAAATAAATTTTTTAAAAATTGAAAAGTTTTTTTTTTATGGAGTTATGGGTTAATATTAACTCTTGCTTTGTCCTCAACTTCAACAAGAGTTTAGACCATGTATACTAACCCATCATTATACAGATAATTAGTCAAGGCAGCCTTGACCTTTGACCTTTGTAGGTAACCTTGACCCCATAGAGCAGATGGAGATGGCCAATAGAGCACGAGGTCTCTACAGTGGCCAGGGCCTCGTCCTGACTAATAGTAGGTGACAGTGTTGGGAGTCAAATAGGCCCCCTTGCCATGTTAGAGTGACCTTTAACCAACCCTAGTTCTGTAATGGATGGTAGGGGTCTCCCAAGCCTTTGAAAGGGTGCTTGTTGACGCCTGTGTCAGCTGGAATCATTTCAGGCTTTTAGGGAGACCCCTTTTAGTGGAATGCTCCAATTTATTATTTACTGTACGATCTGCCTGTGTAAACTGTGGAATGAAGCACATAAATATTATAACAAATATAACTGAATGACACCTAGACCAGACAACCCAACTACTCCCCTGTTGGAGTTATACCCCTTTCCTTATGATTTGCTGCTGGGTTTGAAATCGGGCAAAACTATACCTGCCACTAATAGTTGGTTGGAAGTTTTGCTTTACAGATTCTGAATTTCTGATTGGTCAAACCCAATCCTTCCTTCTGGTTGGAGGGAAGTTTTGCTTTGCAGCATTTGATTGGTCAAAACTATCCTTGTTACCCTTTTTGGTGAGAAGATATGTTTTGCCGCTTCTTATTGGCCTAAACCCTTCCTGCCTTCTGATTGGTGGGAAATGTTTTCCCATCAGCATCTGATTGGTTGCAAACCCCATCCTCCTGCTGAATGATTTGATTGGATCCTCTGTCTCTTTTGTCATGAATACCCAAGTCTACATTCATCTCTCTCATTAGCATCATGTTATCATTTATTTGAATTCTTATTATTTATTGTTTTTCTGTACTATTATGTATGAACTTTGTATCAAAGAAAGAATTTGCATGAACTTTTTCTGAATCTGTATCAGCATGGTTTGATTTTTACCAGCCTCCCATTGAATATTCATTTATGAACAGTGCTCAAAATAAGAGGAAGCATGGTAAATGGAATAAATTCAGCATTTTCACCTTCATATCAGCACCAAATCCTATGGTGTTACTTCTCATTAGAATTGTCTTGAAAAGACAATTCTAATGGTTAGTGACACCATAGGGTTTAATGCAGACATAAATATTTTAAATTTTTCAATACTCCCTTTATCTGGATGTTAAATGCTAGGGTTTTATTTTGCCATTTATTGCAAAATGACAAATGGTACAGACCTAGATCAGAAGACTCCTAAATGAGCCCTTTGATCTGAGTCTACACTGTTTGCATAGGACAAGTATACCCTCACAGGTATCACTGTTTGTAAATGGTATACTAGTATATACTCGTCATTAGGGATGAGTGGGTTAATAATCAATGTACTGCAAACAAATGATATTTTACCATATTTTCATTTCTAGACACAAAACCTATCTAGGAATAGTAAAATTGAGTTGGTGGTGAAATAGGAGTGACGGCCTTATTATAAACTGGGTTAATCTATAGTGGAGAAAATTCTTTCCCAATAAACGCATTTATGCTGAAACTTATTTCCAGTGCAAACAGTTTGGAGCCTGATCAGACGCCGGGTAACTCTGTGTCTGATATGGCTCCAAACTGTTTGCCACACAGTTTAAAATGTGGTCAAAATTGTCAAAAGGTTGTCATTTTACCCATTTTAATGCACTGTGTTTGAGTTGCATTTGCATTTGAACGGGAAAGAATAATGTTTTCTCCACTGTACACTCCTACATTATTGTCTGGTTCAAATGTCTGCCTATTAGTTTTTGTCGTATTGTCATAGGACAACAGGTTTGAAATTTCTTGAAGAAACAATGGTGTCAGTACCAGCTATAAGAATTGAAATATACACAGTAAAACTATTTAATGAAGCGTAGATGTCTCTAAAGACAGGGTTTTTAGCTCACCTGAGCTAGCTCAGGGTGAGCTTTTGCAATCCTTGAATAGGGTTTTTAGCTCACCTGAGCTAGCTCAGGGTGAGCTTTTGCAATCCTTGAATGTCTGTTGTGCGTCGTGCGGCGTCAACAATTTTAGTGTTTACACTCTAGAGGCCACAATATTTACCCAATCTTTCTAGAACTTGCCCAGATTGTATATCACCGTAAGAGTTCGGATGAGTTCGATTATGGCTGATATCGGACATTTAGGTCATGAGATATCAACCTTTGAATTGCTGAAAATGCTAGATTTATCAGTGTTTACACTCTAGAGGCCACAATATTTACCCAATCTTTCTAGAACTTGCCCAGATTGTATATCAATATAAGAGTTCGGATGAGTTCGATTATGGCTGAAATCGGACAATTAGGTCCTGAGTTATCAACCTTTGAATTGCTGAAAATGCTAGATTTATCAGTGTTTACAATCTAGAGGCCACAATATTTACCCAATCTTTTTAGAACTTGCCCAGATTGTAAATCATCATAAGAGTTCAGATGAGTTCGATTTACGTTGGAATCAGACAAATAGATCAAGAGTTATATACCTTTGAACTGCTGAAAATGCCATCAATAAACGGTTTTTACATTCTTGAGTTCACAATTTTTATCCAATCTATCTCAAACTGGCTCAGATTGTATATGACTATAAGAGTTTAGATGAGTTTGATTATGGTTGAAATCAGACTAATAGGTCCAGAGTTATCTACCTTTGAATTGCTGAAAATGCCATATTTAAGGGTTTTTACACTCTAGAGGCCACACATTTTATCCAATCTTTCTCAAACTTACTCAGAATGTATATTACAATAAGACTTCGGATGAGTTTAATTATGGTTGTAATCGGACCAATAGGTCAAGAGTTATCTACCTTTGAATTGCTGAAAATGACATATTTAACAGTGTTTACGCTCTAGAGGCCACACTATTTATCCAAGCTCTCTTAAACTTGCCCAGATTGTATATGACCATAAGAGTTCGAAAAATGGTAATTATGGTTGAAATCAGACAAATAGATCAAGAGTTATCTACCTTTGAATTGCTGAAAATGCCATATTTTACAGTGTTTACACTCTTGCAACTACAGTTTTCAATGGATTTTCATTATACTTGCACACAAAGTATATAGCTATACGTTCTCGAAGGAGTGCAATTATTGTTGAAATGTAATCATTGTGGCAATAGTTACCTGCCCTTGATATACTTTGAAATGCTAGAAAAAGGCTTCATTTCAGTATTGTTTAGGCTCTATTTATCTGCCTTTGATGTACTCTACTATACTAAAGTAGGTTGACAAACTTGAATGGATTTAGAATAAAATGGGTGAAATTCAAAGGTAAAGCTATCAGGCTTCATTACAAATGGTGAGCGATATCAGGGCCTTCAGGCCCTCTTGTTCTTAAATGCAGGACAAATTTAATGCACTCACTATAGCTCTAAAGGCATATTCTGATTTACTTTCAGTCTGCTTCAATTTAACAGCTGCTAGAATACAGTAACTATTTTGTACCAAAGATATTCATGACTGCATAAAGTGGAACTTTATATTTTAGTGGAGGAAAAAATTGAAGGTGTAAAATTGGATATTTATGGGGTAATGGGTTAAATTCCTTTCCATTCTACTGATATTGCTCATGAATGCTGTTCATTACAGCCTGACAGATGACTGCCTATAGCAGGCTGAAATTAAAGCAGAAATTGAACTATCTGAGGCTTCAACCAATCAAAAATGAACATACGTAGTTAAGAGTTAAGAAAAGCTCCTATTATGCATGCTTGATATTACATGCTAGTTAAGCTAACCATCTTAATTAACCCTTAGCCTGCCACTCACGACTATAGCTCCATATGCAAACAGCTTGGATCCGGATGAGACGCCGAGTAACTCGGCGTCTCATCCGGATCCAAGCTGTTTGACACTCGGACAACATTTTCAGCAATTTTGAGCAACTTTGAAGCACTTTGAAACTTGAAGCAGACGAGAAATATAGCAGACGACAATTTATTTGGCGGGCTAAGGGTTAAGAATGTTTTGTATTTAGAATAGAATAGTTTTATAGATAAAATGATTGTATGATCATGACACCTGTAAACTATTAGCTACAACAGCCTTAATCCAAACAGTTAAATTAGAATTTACAGCCAATTAAAAGAAGTCGATTTCATAACTTTAACCCTTTCCCACATAGCATGTCTCTAGTATTGAATATAGGTGTCCACTTAAAGCAGGTTGAAAGTAAAGCAGAATGCGCCTTAAGCGCATTCTGCTTTACTTTCAGCCTGCTTTAAGCTATCATCTGCTAGAATATAGAAAATAATTTGTATGGTACATACTTATGACTGTATAAATTGGAACTATTTTCTTCAGTGAAGGAATAAATTTAGTGCGCTAAAAGGCGCTTCTATGGGGGAAAGGGTTAAAGACAGTTTACAGCTTAGAGCAGGATGAAAGTAAATCAGAAAGGCGTTTTCTGCTTTCCTTTTATCTTGCATTAAGAAGGAACCTGCCTTAAGCACAGACAATTTAATCTCATAGTGGTTGTTATATAGGGATTCTATTGTACTCATTGACAAAAGTGTCAGTCCTTTCCTCCATAGACGCCCATTATGAGCACCACCCCTCCACATACCTGCCACGATTTGATATTTATTGATGGTATTGAATACAGATGGTAGCTTTAACAGTAAGGTGAAAGTAAAGCAGTATCCTGCCTTAACTCTTTCCTCCCTGAAACTTTAAATGGACAATTCCAGTTTCCATTTAAGTCTAGTTCATTTCTGACTTTTAAGGGTTGTTTTTGTCAATGTTTGGCATTATGACAAACAGTGAATACCCTGATCAGAGGGCTCCTAGGAGCCCTCTGATCTGGGTCTTCACTGTTTGCATAGGACAAGTGTACTATTCACATGTACACTGTTTGCAAAGAATGCCAATATGCGGCACTAGGGTTCAAAGGGTTAAATGCCTTAAATGCAGTTGAATCATGGCTCCCATAAAGGGAGTATTTCAAAAATTAAAATCTTTTATTTCTGTATTTAACCCTATGGTGTTACTACTCATTAGAATCGTCTCAAAGAGGTGCTGAAATAAGTAAGGAAAATGTTGAAATTATTCAGTTTACTCCCTCTTATAAGGGCTCTGGGGCAGATAAGCTCGAGTAAACTGAACAAATCCAACATATTCTCATTCATTCTGCACCAAATCCTATGGTGTCATAACTCATCAGAATCGCATCGAAGAGACAGTTCTAACGAGTAGTAACACCATAGGGTTTAATGCAAAAATAAAGAGTTAAGTTTTTGAAATACTCCCCTTATCTAGATATGTCTTATCTGGAGCCCTGTGAATATTGGTGATTTGTTCTGATGCCTGTGGAGGAAAGGGTTTAGAAGTGCCGGGATAGGTTTATTACATAGTCTTGTTGCAGTCAAGATCATGTCCCTTGACATTTTCACTATGATGTCATATTATTCTCACAATTACTTGGGTAAATTTGTCATGTAACTGAGACACTCTGTATTAAGTTACATGACTCAGCACACTGTTCATCTTTTACTGTTTGAATACAAGACATTGAATCTTTCAGAACTGAGGAAAGTGTAATACAATGAATCTTGGTCAGATTGTGAGTAACTCTACATCTGGTCTGGATCCAAAAATTTTGTCTCATGGATAATATATCTATGGTTGAGAAGACGTTATTCTTTCCCTTTTAACCCTTTACCCCATAGAAGCTTTTAGCGCATTCATATTATTCCTCCAGTAAAAAAAATAGTTTCAATTTATACAGTCATGAACTTGTACTATTTTCTACCTCCTAGTAGCCGGTAGCTTATGTAAATGTATATGTCTCATGAGAAAAGTGCTCTATATTGTAGCAGATGGTAGCTTAAAGCAGGCTGAAAGTAAAGCAGAATATGCCTAAATTCAGGCACATTTTGCTTTTCTTTCAACCTGCTTTAAGTGGTCACCTGTCTTCAAAAATGTGTCATACAAACACGTTTGTTCATATTTTACGAGGCAAATGCATCATCTTAGCACCAATCTTAGAAAATCAGTCTTCATTTTCTTTTCAGATGCAAAATGATATTTCAAAGATTTTATAAGTACACTAAATCCTTACAACAAACCTGAAAACATTTGAGATGTGTGGATCCGGATCAGGCCCCCCCACCTTTAGTGGTTAGGATCCAAACTGTTAGACATTCTGATCTTTGTTTCGTAAATATGAAAAAGACCAAACAGATGTAAGAAATTTAGCAAAAACTAGAATTATTAGCAACTATTTTCAGCAAATGACAGTGACTCGGTGTTACCCTTTACCTAATAGCCTATTTCTAGTATTGAAGAGAAATTACCAATTAAAGCAGTTTGAAAGTAAAGCAGAATGCGCCTTAAGGCCCATTCTGCTTTACTTCCAGTCTGCTTTAAGCTACCATTGTTCCAATTTATACATTATGCAACATGAAAAATATTGGCTATAATCTTATAGATGGTAGATTAAAGCAGGCTGAAAGTAAAACAGAATGCGCCTGAAGTTGCATTCTGCTTTCCTTTCAACATGGGTTAAAGGTGCTTCTATCTGGAAAGTGTTAAACGAGTTCACAGAAATAATATAATTATGGCCTTCTAATTTTCACAGAGAATCTGCTCATGGGCAGTATAGCAACGGACAAAGACAGCAGACTGAGCTGGAAAGACGACAAGCCAGAAAAACCACGGGAGAGCGTTATCCGCTTTGCAGAGGAGCCTCGGGACGAGCCTGAAAGTGGAGACGAGGACTTTGAAAAGGTAATTTAACCCCATTACTGCATAAATACTCCTTTTTATGCCTTTAGTTTATTCCTTCACTGAAGAAAATAGTTCCATTTTTATGCATAAATCAGTGTGCAACAACGAGAATATTTCCTTTATCATAGCTTAAAGCAGACTGACAGTAAAGCAGAATGTGCCTTAAGGCACATTCTGCTTTACTTTCAACCTGCTTTAAGTGGCCACATGTCTTTCAAACTTGAAACAAGCTTTTAGTAATTCAGGTTAATGAAGCAGCTTTAGACTTTTGGTATTATGCCACACTGAAATCTAGTGGGGAGTATATTTACGAGCATTGAACCTGTAAAGAATACATTTGTCCTTTGAAAATAGTGTAGACCCAGATAAGAGCCTCTGATCAGGGTCAACAAGGTTTATAATTATTGCATTTTATTGTAAAAGCAACCCTAGATAGTCATAAATGTACTAGACTTAACTCTTAACCCTTAGCCCGCCAAATAAATTGTCGTCTGCTATATTTCTCGTCTGCTTCAAGTTTCAAAGTGCTTCAAAGTTGCTCAAAATTGCTGAAAATGTTGTCCGAGTGTCAAACAGCTTGGATCCGGATGAGACGCCGAGTTACTCGGCGTCTCATCCTGATCCAAGCTGTTTGCATATGGAGCTATAGTCGTGAGTGGCAGGCTAAGGGTTAATTACCATGCTAGCGACATATATATCCTACAGTGATTACTTTTGCAAACAGTTTGGATCCTGATGAATGCTGCATCTCATCAGGATCCAAACTGTTTGACACTCAAACCAGTCTATTTTGAAAACAATTGTTGCAGACAAAAAAATTACCCAGCATACAAAGAGTTAATTTGAAACTGGAATTTCAACTGTTGTAAAAACTTCATGATAAATTTGGCAATGAAAAGGTTAACCCTTTGAAGTCTAGTCCCGCATATAGGCGTCCTTTTCAAACAGTGTACATATGAGTCGTACACTTGTCCTGTGCAAACAGTGAAGACCCAGATCAGAGGGCTCCGAAAGGAGCCCTCTGATCAGGGTCTTCACTGTTTGTCATAATGCCAAACATTAACAAAAACGACCCTTAAAGGCCAAAAATGGACTAGACTCAAATGGAATCTGGAAGTGTCCATTTAAAGTTTCAGGGAGGAAAGAGTTAAGCAGTAAGCACAGAGCTATAAAGCTGAGAATTTGACTGATTGCTATGGTGGAAATGGTTAAGGCATTGCCCCAAGGTTGCAAAGAGTTTGAGTTGAGTCTGAGATAGTTCTCAAGCATTTGATTAGTCAGATTTGAGCTTGCTCAATCAATGCTAAAAAGTTTGAGTTGAGTCTGTGATCAGTCGGATTAGCTCAAATCTTAACAGATCAGATGCTTGAGAACAATCTCCAACTCAACTCAAACTCTTTTCTTAACCAGATGGACCCTGTTCTTTTCTTTTGAAATACTGTCCCCTACATATCTGAAATTGATCTCTCCTTCTCGTGACAGTACCGAGAGGACAATTTCTAATAGAGTTGACAATTTAATGAAAAGCTTGAAAATAGAATGCTTCATTAAATCTTAAATAGCAGAACATAAATTAAATTAAAAGTGAAATATTTTTTGTTCTCATCTCCCCACTGTTTTCATGAGAGTCTGCACCACATGACAAACATTTCATTGTAACAGTGCAACGATGCTCTGCTTTACTTTCAACCTGCTTTAAGTGGTCACCTATATTCATAATACTAGAAACAGGCTATGGAGTAAAGGGTTAAAGGCAGGTGGCTGCTTAAATCTGGATGACCCAATTCTGCTTTACTTTCAATTTGCTTTAACCCTTGCCATGCTAAGTGCAACTTGACTAACATTTGCAAACAGTTTGGATCCAGATCAGACTCTGGGTAGCGCAGCGTCTGATATGGATCCAAACTGTTTGTCACTCATATCCAACATTATCAAGTCAAAAACAATTAAAACTAATTTTTTTGGCAGACGATATATTTGAAGCAGACAATAATTCAGCATGATAAGTGTTAAACTGCATTCTGACTAAATACAATACTAATTAGTTGTCATTGGATAGAATGTTCTGAATTTGATAAATATTTACTCAGACATGCTTACCCATGTTTATACATTACCTATTTGCAGCAATTTGTACGACACGACACACCCCATCCCAAGGAACTTCGAACCAAACATCCAAAGTTCAAGGTATCGAAGGAGATAGACGGGCGTGTGATTCCACATCACGAGCAGAACCAGGTTTGTCAAGTTATTAAGAAATTGTTATGTCTCAGAACAATATGGAGTGACCAATCTTGCATTAAGCGACCACTCTTTATTAACCCATTTCCACATAGTCTATTTCTAATATTGAAGGTATATGCCAACTTAATGCCTGATTTAAAACCATCTACCAGAATATAGAGAATATTTCTTATGATACATAATCATGACAGTATAAAGGGGAATTATTTTCTTCTGGGGAAGAATGAATTAAATCATTGTGTCACTGCAGAACACTTTTTTTAACACATTCAACCCTAGCGACGAGTATACTCTTCATTTACAAACAGTATACCTGTGAGGATTATCCTTGTCCTATGCAAACAGTGTCAACCTGCTCTGTTTGTCATGTTGAAATAAATTGTTAAATTCATCCCTAAATAGTCAGAAATGGGCTAGACATATTTTGAAAATGGAATTTTCCATTAAAAATTTCAGGGGTGAATGAGTTAATTTATAACGTTTCTGTCTGATATTCCAGGTGATGACATTTGTACCCCAGCGTGACAGCAACGTCCACATAGATGACCTAGAAATCCCACCACCTGCGAGACGGGAGAAGCCGCCAGTTCCAGAGCGCAAGTCATCGGTCCGTGACGAGAATGTCCTAAGGGGTATGAGATCAACATTACCCTTTTACCATATGTCTAACATCAACATTACTCACTAGAATGCTTTGAAACTGATATATATGTTGCCTTGGACTATTCCATACCCTCCCATATTACCCAACATTAATTTTACCTTGACCTATTTTGGACCTAGAATATTTTCAGTTTGGTCATTTCTTGGTTAACTAAATTTTACCGTTTCGCCTGACATCAACACCACTTATTTGAATGTTTGGATACTGATACAGTTGTTACCTTGGCCCATTCCCAAATACACCCATATCATCCAACCCTGATTTGACCTTGACCTAATTTGGTCTTGTGAATATATTGGCAAGGAAGCCACCGGGGGCATTAGAGTTTATTGAACATAGATTTGTTGTTTGCAGAATTTGTTGGCCACAGCAAACTGATCTGTCAATTGCTATCATCAAAAAAATTAACAGCTTTGACTTGGCATTTTGTCTAGATCCAAACTGTTTGTCATATTTATCAAATAAAAAATTCTTAAATTGCATTGACAATGGTTGATGATACAGAAAATCTTTATATAAATGTAAATTATGGTTGAATCTGTGAGCTTTTGTTGTTCTGAAATTGACTACCTTTCTTTTGGACATTTGAAGGGGGTGTTGTATTTAGAGTTTCAGATAAAGGGAGTATTTTAAAAACTAAAATCTTTATTTCTGCTTTAAACCCTATAGTGTCACTACTCATTAGAATCGTCTCAAAGAGACAATTCTAATGAGTAGTAACACCATAGGATTTGGTACTGTATGAGAGAAAATGTTGGATTTGTTCAGATAACTCTCTCTTATCTGGAGCCCCGATTGTTATTGTTGTATGCCTGTCAGCTACACAACATGCATATATAACATTCCAGTGGTGTATGTTACAGGCTTCATATTTAGCATGCATGCTCCACAAATGAAGCCAAATATGCTGCATGTAACCACCAAGTATGTCAGATAAAGGTCATACTTAACATGCTATCATTCATACAAGCATATTGTATCACACAAGCATCAAGGTTGCAAAATTGTGCAGTCAATCATGTGTTAACCCATAACTCCAAATATACACATTTTAACATATTTTATTCATTCCTCCACTGAAGAAAATAGTGCCAATTTATAGTCATAAATATGTATCATAAGAAATATTTTCTATTTTCTAGCAAATGATTTCTTAAAGTAGGCTGCTTTAAGCTATTATCTGCTAGGATATAGATTTTTTCTTATGATACAAAGTCATATTCATGACTATAAAAGGGAACTATTTTTGACAGTGGCGGAATAGATTATAGGCATAAAAAGGGGTTTATGGGAAAGGGGGGGGGGGGGGGGGGATGGGTTAAATGCATATTTATCAAGTTAAGGGTTAATGAATGTTTTTATAGATTGGCAGTAACACAACATTATTTATTAATTAATTTTGTGACTGGTAATTTTACAAGATGAACTCTATCACCCACAGCACCAGAACTAGAAACCAAGCGATCCGATCCAGATCCACGTCCACACCAGGAGGAGGAGGAAGATGAAGAGCCTCCGAAGGAGTCACAGCCACTGTTACGCGAGGTAACCATAGTAACCACAACCACAACAATTCCACAGCAGTCCACTGAGGAGGAAGATTCGGAAGAAGAGAAAGACGAATCTGACCGAGATGAAGATGACGAGGAACAGGATGAAGATGCCGACGATCAAGAGGACAATGAACAAGAGGCATGTATAGCTTCACTTAAACGTGCTGTAATGACTGAAATACTGTTAAAAGCAACATAAATTTTTTAAAAATCAAATATTTTAAACAGTATCTCCAATGCTAAAATCTTTATGTTTGCACCAAACCCAGTGTTGTTACTACTTTAGAATACAGTGGAGAAAATGGTATTCTTGCCTAATAAACGCATATACGCTAAAATTATAATTTGCAACTTGCAAACAGTTTGGAGCCAATTCAGACGCCGGGTAACCCAGCTTCTGATCAGGCTCCAAACTGTTTGCCACTCAAATTAAAATGAATAATCAGAATTGTAAAAAGGTTGTCATTATAAAAAAGTACAAGACAAGCTTATGCTATATCCCCAGCATAGTTATTGTTGTTGATGGCGTGAAGGTGCATTCTGCTTTACTTTCAACTTGTTTTAAGTGGTTGATGCCTGTCTTCGAAACTTAAAACAGGCTATGAGGTAGTAGGTTAACTGTATTCCAGCTTTCCTATAGATTCAAAGAAACTATAATAGGAGTGTCATAAAACAAAAAAGAAATAAAAAAGATGTAACCAGGAAATTACTGTCTGACCTTGGTGAATGATGATTATAGCCGTATTCATTTCAAGTCATAAATATACACATTGATACAGGGCTCAAGATAAGAAGGCGTAAAGTGAACAAATCAAACATTTTCTGTCTTATTTCATCCCCAAAATCCTATGGTTTGACTTATCATTAAAATCGTCTCGAAGAGACGATTCTAATGAGTAGTAAAACCATAAGGTTTAATGCAGAAATAAAGATGTTAGTTGTTGAAGTACTCTCCCTATCTGGAGCCTTGTTGATATATGAACCCCTTGACTGCTATGGTAACCCTTCAAGCCATAACCTGTTTCTTGTTTTGAAGACAAGTGACCACTAAAAGCAGGTTGAAAGTAAAGCAGAATGTGCCCTTAGGCACATTCTGCTTTACTTTCAACCTGCTTTAAGCTACCATGATCTGAATGGATATATATAATATTCTCTGGCACATATTCATAACTATATAAAGTGAAAGTATTTTCTCCAGTATTGGAATAAAATTAAAGTCATAAAAAGATGTATTTTATTGGTAAAAAGATAAAACTACATCTATTTTTCCTATGATTAGCTTAGTTTAAACATATTATATTTCCAGATATTTTACAATTATATATAAACATACATATGATACACAATGCGTTAGCATTATATTGGAATTGATTAGATCTGAATCAACCATTGTTTATTTAGATCTTCTAGTAGTGGGTGTGTCCGTATAGATATGCATATCTATATTATTGTGTATATTGATGGAAAAAACCATGTCAGTATGATTACTGTGGTTATTATTAAGATTTACAAGAACTTCTCTCTCTCCCTATCAACAGGATGAAGGCTAAATATTGGTATAAACTTAAGTCATAAAAAAGTATATTTTATGGTTTAATATTTTTAACTGCATTTATTTCTTTTATGATTACTATGGTTTTGATTAATCCATTACCCCATAGCCTGTTTCTAGTTTTGAAGACTGGTAACCACTTAAAGCAGGCTGAAAGTAAAGCAGAATGTGCCTTTAAGGCACATTCTGCTTTACTTTCAGCCTGCTGTAAGCTTTCATCTGCTAGAATGTAGAGTAGGTTTCATATGGTGCATATTTATGACTATATAAATCCAAACTACATGTATTTTTTCAGGGGATGAATAAATTAAAGGCATAAAAGGTATATTTATTGGGTAAAAGGCATAAAAGGTATATTTATGGGGTAAAAGGCATAAAATGCATATTTATGGGGTAATGGGTTAAACATTTATAAAAATATTTTTTCTCTCCTTATCTCCAGGATGAAGACTACGACTTTGATGAAGATTCATATCACGAGAAACGGGTGGAGTTTTCCGACAATTTAGATTTCGACGAAGACGAGAGGAAGACTCCACTCCGACGCCGGGATACACCACACCACAAGAAAGGCAAACGTATCGTCATCACGGACGATGCAAAGGACAAAGTCCTAGAGATTCTTTCCAATACCAAAAAACCAGCTGAGGTACATATGTCACACAGTAACAAACATTTAACCCTTTCCTCCCTGAAATCTCAAATGGACAATGCTAGTTTTCAATTTAGTCCAGTCCATTTATGACATTTAGGGTTGATTTTGACAATATATGTCAAAATGACAAACAGTGTAGACCCTGATCAGAGGGCTCCTTAACCCTTTGAGCCCTAGTCCCGCATATAGGCGTCATTTTCAATAGTGTACATGTGAATAGTCACTTGTCCTGTGCAAACAGTGAAGACCCAGATCAGAGGGCTCCGAAAGGAGCCCTCTGATCAGGGTCTTCACTGTTTGTCATAATGCCAAACATTGACAAAACAACCCTTAAAAGTCAGAAATGGACTAGACTAAAATGGAAACTGGAATTGTCCATTTAAAGTTTCAGGGACGAAAGAGTTAAGGAGCCCTCTGATCAGGGTCTGCACTGTTTGCATAGGACAAGTGTATTCCTCACAGGTACACTGTTTTTAAATGACGCATATATGCGTGACTAGGGTTCAAAGAGTTAAGAAGACTACAGTGAAACCTCCGAATACCGAACCTCTTCGACGGTTTAGGGAGGTTTTTCCAACTGAACAAGAATTAATCCATATGTATATGAACAATTGTGTTCTTTACGATTAAATATCATTAATGATATATCAGGTACATACACATTTTTTCAAAGTTTAAATGTGGCTTAGCCACGTTTTAACTTTGATATATGGATATGTTTGACTTAATGGAGGTCGACTTACAGAAATTCAACTTAAGAAATACTGATACTATTGATTTAAGCGAGTTCGAAGTATCCAATATCGCCTGTATCTTGATTGGATTTGCTAACAAATGCCATTGAAAACCAATGTAAGAGAGACCTACAATGCTATTGTTGTTTTTGTTTACAGGAAGAGAAGTTCACAATACAGATACAGCGTGAGGTTGGCCAAGGCCTTGGAATCAGTATAGCTGGAGGGAAAGGATCCACTCCCTACAAAGGGGATGACGATGTAAGCAAATCATATCATAACCCCCTCAAACAGATGAAGTATAGGGGTTCTTGAAAACTCAAGCTCACTCAACTCATTTCTTCCTGAATCTTCAAATGAATAATTTCAGTTTAATAAATTCAACCAGTGTTTTATCATGCAACAGAACACCGGTAGGAATTCAGATGTCTAGCAGTTAAATCACGACGCTGTAAGCCATGTGATTTAGTTACCAGCATCTCAACAAATACCTGTGTTGTATTGCACAATAATACACTGATTGGAAATTGTTAATTTAACACTTCATTTTTGCTACAATTTGCACGGCCACAATGTCACTACATTTCTTGGTGCATAAATTTTCGAAGCCACATGCTGTCAGGTTAAACTGGTACAGTTTGTGCTTTTTTTTATATGGAATTCAAACATAGAACTATATGTTCCTTCTTTGTTTATATAGGAGTGTGCACAATGTGTGTTAGAATTAAATGTAATCCATTTTGACTATTTAATCTTGTGTTTTACCATATATTCCAAAATTACAAACAATCATGATCTGCATTGTTTGCATAGGACGAGTGTACTATTCATAGGTACATTGTTTGTAAAGAAGGCCTTTACTCCTTTTTAGGGGTCCAGGGCTCCAGATAAGAGGTAGTTTTTTCAACAAATCCAACATTTTCTCACTCTTTTTAGCACCAAATCCTATGGTGTTACTACTCATTAGAAACGTCTCGAAGAGACGATTCTAATGAGTAGTGACACCATAGGGTTTAATTCAGAAATAAAGATTTTAGGTTTTGAAAAACTAAGCTTATCTGGTGCACTGGGGGTCTGTGGGTTCAACCAAAATTACTATTGTTTGTGCTGTTATATTTCAGAAGTATGAACTTGTTTAACACATTTCCCCCATAAATAAGTCTCTTAACCCTTAGCCCGCCAAATAAATTGTCGTCTGCTATATTTCTCGTCTGCTTCAAGTTTCAAAGTGCTTCAAAGTTGCTCAAAATTGCAGAAAATGTTGTCCGAGTGTCAAACAGCTTGGATCCGGATGAGACGCCGAGTTACTCGGCGTCTCATCCGGATCCAAGCTGTTTGCATATGGAGCTATAGTCGTGAGTGGCAGGCTATGGGTTAACACCTTTAAATTATTTCTCCCCTAAGAAAATCGCTCCTTTTTATGCACTCATGAATATGCAACATAAGAAATATTTTCTATATATCCTATCTGATAGCTTAAAGCAGATTGAAAGTAAAGCAGAATGTGCCTTCAGGCACATTCTGCTTTACTTTCAAACTGCTTTAAGAAGTCACCTGTTTTCATTACTAGAAACAAGCTATGGGGTAATGGGTTAAGTCAAAATGACCTGTATTTCAAACTTAAAAAGGTGGCTAAGCCATGTTTTAACTTTGAATTACAGGTACGTTTGACATCAGCGAGTTTGAGATATTGAGGTTTGACTGTACATTTATCTCATCTATTTTTGAGACTTGACTGTGTTTCTAATAAAAAGAAAAATTCCCCTAAACATGTTACTTGACTTTTCATTAGAATCGTCTGATTTAGAAGATTCTAACACAAGGTAACAACATAGGATTTGATGACACACAGCACGGAGAAAATGATATTTAAAAAAAAAAATCCTTCTGATAGAAACGCCCATTATCTAATTTTCTCCATGAAAAAGCCACAAACAATAATAATAAAAAAAAGTGTAATGGGTCTATGAACATTAGGCTATTTTCTCGTTTTATTTCCTGATATTTGAAATTTATATATTTACTTTGCCACTCCTTATTCTTCGTCCAGCTAATTTATTGTCTCTATCATATCATTGTCTGCAAGAAAAATTCTAATAAAGCTTTAAGAGATTAGTTTACTGATGGACTATTTATATGTGTACAAAACACTTCAGATCCTGATCAGATGCAGAGCTACTCAGTGTCTGATCAGGATCCAAACTGTTCAAAATGATAAGTCAGGTTGTGCCTTATAGGCTAAGGGTTGAATTATTTCCCAAGGGCTGCCATAAGTTGATCGTGAACATTCCTAAAATTACCAAATTTTCAATTTTTCAAGCAGGATTACTTAAAGCAGGTTAAAAGTAAAGCAGAATGTGCCTTAATGCACATATTGCTTTACTTTCAGCCTGCTTTACATGTTTAAGCTACCATCTGCTAGGATAAAAATATGAAGGTTTCGGCAAAAACTGGAGAAATTGCAGCCCTGTTTCCTTGTTTATGTTTATACTCTTGATAAAAACTCCTATTTCAATCCGAATTAAAGATTATCCTGTAAATTTATAAACTAGAGTAAAACTAGAAAATGGTATTAAAAGTAACTTCCTGTTCTTTGGACATGTCATATTAATTTACATTGATAGAATTTAATGCCAGTTGTTGCTTAAAGCAAATTGAAAGTAAAGCAGAAAGCTCCTGTTGGAGCTTTCTGCTTTACTTTCATTTTGCTTGAAACAGTCTGTTGCAGTAAATACCAAAAAGTATTCGTAATTTATATTTGTAGTATGAAAGGCAGGTTGTTGCTTAAAGCAAATTGAAAATAAAGCAGAAAGCTCCTATGGGAGCTTTCTGCTTTCCTTTCATTTTGCTTGAAGCAGTCTGTTGAAGTAAATACCAGGAAACAATTCTTGTTGAGTGGTGGTATGCCTGATTTGACTGTGTCTATAGAGAGACTCATTATTGACAAAAAGAACAGATATTCATTTTAGTAATTTCTGACTAAGTATTTCCTGGAATAGTATTGGGAATAGTTTAAGCTAAAAATGGAAATTTTCTTGTTTTTAACTAACCTTTATCATGTTGTAATATTCACATAGTTCACATAGTTGTAGAGGCCGGATGCAACACTGTTGCATAAGCTTGTTATTATCTATATTATAATTACCTTAATGCTTTTGCTTTACACAAAGTTGAGATTTGTTAAAACTGTTTTGATCCTGATCAGACACTGATCCGTATGAACTGGATCCAAACTGTTTGCAAACATCAGTTCAGTCATGAACGGCATGCTAAGGGTATAGTGGGGGATGTATTTTCTATATATAGAAGTTAATAGTCAGTTTATGTAAAACCTTCATTATGCTGATTTAGTTTCTTGTTGTTTGTCAAAAAAAAAAAAATCAAATTGAAGTTTGTCATTTTGTGAAATCATCAATAAATTGTCAAGCAGTTTGAATCTGTTCACTTGAATGAGTTGGCGTCTGATCTAGGTCTAAACTGTTTGAAAACGGTGGTCCAATTCATGCTAAGCATGGCAAGGGTGTAAAGAGTATATTCTAGTATTGATTATTTCTATTTCTGTATTCATAGTATTGTCTTACTGATGTTAAACGCTACTGCAAAGGAGCTAAATTTAACATTTGGAAAATGGATGAAATCTTAACTGCAGGGCAAAAGTAATGCAGAAAGCTCCTTTAGGAGCTTTCTGCATTACTTTTGACCTGCAGTTAAGCTGTCACAAGTCTTTCAATATCACCACATTTCTTAAACTGAGTTGTGGAACTCAAGTTTGACTGTTATGGGATATTGCTATTTATGTAATAGACTGTTGTGGAATATTGCTATTTATGTAATAGACTGTTATGGGATATTGCTATTTATGTAATGGACTATTTTAGTAGGTGTTATTTGAAAATGTTTTTCTATTTTTGTCACAGAGTATATTCATTTCGCGTGTGACAGAGGATGGGCCAGCGGGTGTGGCTGGTGTTCAGGTCGGGGACAAACTTGTCTCGGTGAGTACTACCTGTTCTCGCAAACATTCATACGCTTAAATGGAACCCTTTACTCCATATATACACATTTTAATCCATTAAATTATTATTCCTCAAGTGAAGAAAATAGTCCCAATTTATACAGTCATGAATGTATTTCATAAGAAATAATTTCTTTATTCTAGCAGATGATAGCTTAAAGCAGGCTGAAAGTAAAGCAGAATGTGCCTTAAGGCGCATTCTGCTTTACTTTCAACCTGCTTTATGTAGTAACTTGTCTTCAAAACTAGAAATAGACCATGGACTAGAGGTTAAAGGCAAATTATTAATTACTGTTGCCTACAGTTTGGATCAAGTTGTTATTTTACTGTTGTATTTTTTTCGCCCCTAATTAAATGCTTACTGTATTGGTTGATACAGGTGAATGGTATCTTGCTGCTGGAGTCAGACCACTACGAGGCAGTGGACGCTCTCAAGAGCAGCAGCAATAGCATCACCATGGTGGTGGCAAGGGAGGTAATCCCCGGTGACGACGAGGAAGAAGAGGAGGTGGAAGAGGAAGAGGTGAAACCAAAAGTAAGTCACCTTTGAACTCTGGGTATTGCCATGTTATTGACTGTATTTTCTCTCCTCAAAATTCAGATTTTATTCATTTTACTGAAGAAAATTTTAATATGGATGTGAGTGTCAAATAGTCATTTCTCACATAACAGTTACTATCCCTGTTTTCAATAGCGAACAACAATCCTGAGTATCCTTGTCTCAAACATGGTTGAGATCAATTTGATGAAGTCACTATAATGTCACTATTTATAAAGACATGGTTACGTCACTGGGATTCCAAAAATGCCTATTGCTTTAAAAAAAAAAAAAGCAGCTTAAAATTGTTGTTTGTATGAGAAAAAGAATCTGTCGCTCATTGATCTTTGAGACAAGTTCATCGATCTTTGAGACAAGCTGATCTTAACCCCTCATCTAGAATAGAAATGTCATTAAGGTTGTCAAGGCTCGCTTAACTCTTTCCTCCCTGAAACTTTAAATGAACAATTCCAGTTTCCATTTTAGTCTAGTCTATTTCTGACTTTTAAGGGTTGTTTTTGTCAATGTTTGGAATTATGACAAACAGTGAAGATCCTGATCAGAGGGCTCCTTTCGGAGCCCTCTGATCTGGGTCTTCACTGTTTGCACAGGACAAGTGTACTTTTCACATGTACACTGTTTGAAACAACGCCAATATGCGGGACTAGGGTTCAAAGGGTTAATAACATTTCAATCTAGACAATGCTGAGATCAGCTTGTCTCAAATATTGACTCATGGCAGATCCTATATGTCACCATCATAGTGATAAGAAATAGTTTGCATTCTTATTAGACGCATAGATAGGTGCATTGGTTGAATCTCAACAATTGTCATCTGCTAGACCCAGATCCTCTAGGAGCCCTCTGACTTATCAGGGTCTGCATTGTTTCTCCTTTGTGCAATATATTGTAAAAAACGCTAAATAGTAAAAAATGCACTAGACTTATTTGGAAACTGGAATTGTCCATTTGAAGTGTCAGAAGTCAAAGAGTAAAATGCAAGTTGACTTAAGTTTGAGCAGTCACCTGTCTTAACCCTTTACCCCATAGCCTGTTTCTAGTTTTGAAGACAGGTGACCACTTAAATCAGGTTGAAAGTAAAACAGAATGCGCCTTAAGGCGCATTCTGCTTTACTTTCAGCCTGCTTTAAGCTACCATGTGCTAGGATATAGAAAATATTTCTTATGAGTCATATTCATGACTAAAAATTAGAACTATTTTCTTCAGGGAAGATATAAGTTAAAGGCATAAAAGACGTATCTATTGGATAATATGGGTTAAAGGTTTATCTTAACTCTTTAAACCCTAGTCCCGCATATAGGCGTCCTTTACAAACAGTGTACATGTGAATAGTACACTTGTCCTATGCAAACAGTGAAGACCCAGATCAGTGGGCTCTGAAAGGAGCCCTCTGATCAGGGTATTCACTGTTTGTCATAATGCCAAACATTGACAAAAACAACCCTTAAAAGTCAGAAATGGACTAGACTAAAATGGAAACTGGAATTTTCCATTTAAAGCTTTAGGGAGGAAATAGTTGTGTTGAGTAATGGGTTAAGGCCTCTGTGCTTTTTTTGATGGATGACTTGTAACGATTGTTGGGACCAGGACATTTGTTTTCAGACTTATCAGTTATGATTTCAAGAAGTCCAGTTTTAAGATGTTACATTACACATTTTTGCTTTTCAGTCTCCTGTGGTGAACTTCAAGGCTCCTTCAGTGAACTTTCAAGAGCCTAGCAAGGAGCCTGAACCACCGGAGGTGCATCCAGCCAGCTTTGCCACAGTCACATTTGAGCCAGACCCAGACAGTGATATCTATACAGAGGTTTGTGACAGACTCTATATAGTCTGTAACTGATCCTGGGGCCATGCTTATAAACTGGTTGAGTCTCAGATCATTCGCAAGCTTTTGATTGGTCAGATTTGAGCATTCTGATCAAATCTGACCAGTCAAAAGTCTTGAGAATGATCTCCAACTCTACTCAAAAGGTCTATAAGCATGAGGCCTGATTTCAGGCTTGGAGATTTTGAAATTATTATTTTCATTCTTTCTGTTGTAAAACTAAATTCAGATTTTCATTCTTTCTGCTGTAAAACTAAATTCAGGCCTTTATAGAGAATCTTAAGTATTTGTTTTTGTTTCTCAAGAAAAGATGAAAATGTTATTTTATGAAAAAATACTGCTTAGAAGGCACATTGAAGTGAAAACATGTGTCCAGACTTCTTGTTAGACCAAATCCAATTTTCTGCTGGTCCAATTTTTCCAGTAATTGCTTACAATTTGCAGCTAAGGGACATGTTTTGAATCAATAATACCTGCTAAGCCACGTTTTATCTTTGAACTATGGGTATGTTTGAACTAGTTGGAAGTATTGAGTATTGACTGTACGTTGTTATTTACGTTAGAGACAAGTGACTCTATTATTCTGCTTCCTCTACCAAACTATTACAGAAAATAGAGACAACATTGTACCGTGAGAAAGGAGGTCTTGGGTTCAGTATAGCCGGAGGTCGAGGCTCAGTACCATACAAAGGCAATGACAATGTAAGTATATCAAGGCTGGTACTACTATCAGGATAGGCTACAGTGGAGAAGACTTTATTCTTTCCCCTTTACATGCAAACAAAACTCAAAACGTATCGCAACACAGTACTCCCTCAACAATGGCCCTCTGAACAACAATTCTGTCCTTTACGGGCTGCAATATTGTCTGCTTAACCCTTTACCTGATAGCATTGTTTCTAGTATTGAATATATGTGACTACTTATAGTAGGTTGAAAGTAAAGCAGAATGCGCCCTAAGGCGCATTCTGCTTTACTTTCAGCCTGCTTTAATAAGAATACTGCTAGAATAAGGAAAGTATTAAATATGACACATATTCATTACGGTATAATTTGGAACTATTTTCTTCAGCGGATGGATAAAATGAATGTGCTAAAAGTCGCTTCTATAAGGGAAAGGGTTAAAGTTGTTGTCTGCTGTTTTTCTCAAAGTCACATATTGGACATTTTTATAGAAAATGGAGTCTGGTCAGATGCTGTGCGACTCAGAGTCTGATTTCGCTCCAAACGGTTTGCAATGGTCTTGGTTGTTTTAAAGAATAAGGTCTTCTGCACTGTATCTAACATTATTCCATGGAAAGTTGGTTTGGTAAATATGAACAGGGCTCCAGATAAGGGGAGTATTTTAAAAAATAAAAAATCTTTATGCCTGCTCAAAACCCTATGGTGTGACTACTCATTAGAATCGTCTGGAAGAGACGATTCTAATGAGTAACACACCATAGGGTTTGGTTTGAATATATTGGAGAAAATGTTGAAAATGTCTGGTTTTACTCCCCCTTTTCTGGAACTCTGTATGAAGTACTGTATTTGACAATATGGACAATATGATAGGAGAAATAGCTTTATTATTTAGCTTCAGTCATTGGTTATAGATTTAAATGCTATTTCATGTCGTGGAATTCAGTACTATTGTGCTTTCGTATTGCTTCTCATTGTTCAGTTTCTGTGTTATTTGGCCAGATGTGGCAAATATCAATTTGGTGTGGGTTGTATTTGTTCTGTTCAAGATTGTGTTAAACTTTGTGGTAAAAGATTGTTTAAAAAAAATAATCAAAAATCAAAATGAAAAGAATAAAAGTATATTATTTTTTTATTTTTTTTAAATATTAAGAATTTGTGCTATTGCATTTTAAGACCTGTTTCTCAGATTTGTTTAGAAAAGTTAACCCCTTTCTCCATAGATATGTAGTTTTATGCCTTTAATTTATTCCTCACATATAACCTGTTTCTAGTTTTGAAGACAGGGGACCGCTTAAAGCAGGCTAAAAGTAAAGCAGAATGTGCCTTAAGGCACATTCTGCTTTACTTTCAGCCTGCTTCACGCTGCCATCTGCTAGGATATACATAAACATTCTTATGGTCTCTATTCATGACTGTATAAATTGGAATTATTTTCTTTAGTGAAGGAATAAATTAAATGTGCTAAAAGGCGCTTCTATGTGGGAAAGGGTTGACATACATATGCTAATTTTGTAGATCAATATGCTTAGCTGTGGCAATATTGCATATAATGAGCCAACGTAATAGATAAAAAAGAGATAGATTTCTGCTGAAAGCTATAATTTATGCATAACACATTCAACCCTAGAGACAAGTATTTTATGAGTATACATGTACTCGCCTTAAACAGTGTACCTATGAAGAGTACTCTTTTCCTATGCAAACAATGCTGACTCACACGACGAGGGTCTAGACTGTTTTTCATTTTGCAATATATTGTTAAAATCAACCTTGAATAGTCAAAAAATAACTTTACTTAATTGGAAATTTGAATTTTTCTTTAAAAGTTCCAGGGGTGATAATAAACGGTGTACCTATGAAGAAAACTCTTGTCCTTTGCAAACTGTGCAAACCGTCGTCAGAAGGCTCTCTGATCAGGGTCTTCACTGTTTGTCAATTTGCAACATATATATTGCTAAAATGAACCCTAAATTGTCAAAAATGGACTAGACTTCATTGGCAGTTGGAATTGTCCATTAAAAGTTTCAGGGTTGAATGAGTTAAAGCACACACAGGGCTCCAGATAAGAGGGGGTAAACTAAACAAATCCAACACTTTTACACTTATTTCAGCACCTAATCCTATAGTGTTACTACTCATAAGAATTGTCTCGAAGAGACAATTCTAATGAGTAGTAACACCATAGAGTTTAGTGCAGATATAAAGATTATAGTTTTTGAAATACTCCCCTTATCTGGAGCTCTGGTACAAATGTGTTTATTATTTTGTGGTTCCTGTTGTACAAATGTAGATGTTATTTTTCCAGCGGTTTTATTCTTTTCTTGAGGTTGGTATTGTCCAGTAAGAATGGAATGCTCTTTTTGTCGCCTCGATGTTGTAATTATTTGATCTTTCTTAGATTAAAAATACATGTACAGCAAATTTCTACTATAGAGACCTCTCATATAGCGATGGGTGTTTGATTTTTTGAAGGCCGGTGGCTGCTTAAAGCAGGATCAAAGTCACGCTGAAAGCTCCACGATGGAGCTTTCTGCTTTAATCTGACTCAACTTTATGCTACCATTTGTCTAACCTTATACTTCTTAGCCTGTTTCTAGTTTTGAAGACAAGTGACCAATTAATGCAGGTTGAAAGTAAAGCAGAATGCACCTTAAAGGTGCTTTCTGCTTCCCTTTAAACCTGCTTTAAATAACCAACTGCTAGGAAAAAGAAAGATATTTATGACAGCATAAATTGGAACTATTTTCTTCAGCGGAGGAATAAATTAAAAGTATAATAATGTGCATCTATGGTATAATGGGTTAAAGCCCAGAATGGACCTGAGAGGTGGAACTAACTGGAATTTGCTGTACAGTCATTCCTGTGTTGAGGGACTTTTAAACAGGGGCCAATGACAGCCCTTTTAAACAAGTGGCAGGGTCTGTTAACCCTTTCCGCCATAGACAATAGTGTATTCACCTATATATCAACAATAACCCCTTTAACCCATTACCCCATAAATACGCCTTTTAATGCCTTTCATTTAGTCTTCATCTGAAGAAAAGAGATCAGATTTATACAGCTATGAATATGTATTGTAAGATATATGTTACATATTCTAGCAGATGATAGCTTAAAGCCAGCTGAAAGTAAAGTAGAATGCGCCTTAAGGCGCATTCTGCTTTACTTTCAACCTGCTTTAAGTGGTCACGTATCTTCAATACTATACTTGACACAGGCTAGTATTTATAGTGTTTAGGATAGATGACCTCTTAATGCAGGTTGAAAGTAATGCAGAATGTTCCATACTTTCAGCCTGCCTCAAGCTACCATCTGCTAGGATATAGAGAATATTTCTCCTGATACATATTCATGACTGTAAATGACTGTGGAGTCATGTTCTTCAAAGGAAGAATAAATTAAAGGTGTAAAAAGGCTTATTTATGGGGTAATGGGTTAAGCAATTGTATTCAAAATCATAAATTATATTAATGTGTGGCACATATGTTGAGGTGTAGGTACAGGTGTTGTTAGGCACTTCTGTGGAGAAAGATGTTAAGAAGTTGAACCCCTTTACCCTATGACCTGTTTCTAGTTTAAAGACAGGTGACCACTTAAAGCAGGTTGAAAGTAAAGCTTTACTTTCAACCTGTTTTAAGCTACCATCTGTATGTATATCAGTTTTAGATGGTACATGATCATGACTGTAAATTGGAACTGTTTTCTCCATTGGAGGAATATATTAAAGGTAAAAATGCTTATCTGTGGAGGAAAGGGTTAAAGGTGTTTAATGCATTACTTTTGTCATTTAGCTGCCATGTATCAGTTGAGATTCCCTGATAGTATGTCACTGAACACAAGTTTGAGTATAAGACATTCATTTTCAGTTCCTTAGATTGTTGTTGTAATGCAGCATGTTTTTATTTCATTTTCAATAATGTCAGAAATGATATGTATTGCCAGAAATGGGCTTACTATCAGAAATGAGATGTACTGCAAGAAATGGGCTGTTATATTAAAAATGAAATGTAATGCAAGAAATGGGCTGTAATATCAAAAATGAGATGTAATGCCAGAAATGGGCTGTTATGTCAGAATAAAGCTGTTATGCCAGAAATTAGTTATAATGCCTTAAAAAGAGCAATTATATCAGAAATGAGCTGTGAAGCCAGAAATGAGTCAATTAGCAAATTTATGTGTAGTTCATACACTTTATATTTCCATATATTTGTATAGTCATACAGCATAGGTGAAAAAATTTGAAGTTTAGGAAAATAAAAATATAAGAACAAAAGTGTTTGGTCACAAGTTCTACCAACATTAGGTATAGAGCTCCAGATAAGGGGAGTATTTCAAAAACTAAAATCTTTATTTCTGCATTAAACCCTATGGTGTTACTACTCATTAGTAATGAGTAGTAACACCATAGGATTGTGTATACCCTAATCAGAGGTCATTCTAGAAACTAGCTCTTTTTGGTATACATAGTTTGCAATGTTTGAATGCAAGGCCAAAACTATTTTTGGATGAAATGACGCTAAGTTTAGTTGCTAGTACAAGCATGATCTAATATTTCAACATGTTTTTGTATGGATAAAGTTAAAAGATTTCTAACCATATTTTTTGTTTGATCAATACCTTGTTCTATCTAGCATTATTCTAAATATTTGTATGTTTTTAAACCCCCTATCCCATTGCTCCATAGCCTGTTTCTAGTTTTGAAGACAGACAAGCACTTAAAACAGGTTGAAAGTAAAGCACATTCTTATTTGCTTTTAGCCATCTGCTAAGAAATAGGAAATGACTCTTCTGGAGCATTATCATGACTGTAAAGTGTAACTATTTTCTTTAGTGGAGGAATAGATGAGAAGCGTTAAAAAGGTGTAATTATGGACTAGTACTGGTGATAGGGAGATTGTCAATGAGTTACATTAACTCTATGAACCCTAGTCATGCATATATGCATCATTTGCAAACATTGTACCTGTGATGAGTACACTTGTCCTATGCAAACAATGTAGACCCTGATCACAATATACAGGTATGTCAAAATGACAAACAGTGTAGACCCTGATCAGAGGGCTCTTTAAGGAGCCCTCTGATCAGGGTCTACACTGTCTGTCATTTTGACATACCTGTATATTGTAAAAATCAACTCTTAGAAGTCAAAAATGGATTAGACACAATTGAAAACTACATGTATCTCAGAAATGTCCTTTTGAGATTTCAGGGAGGAAAGGGTTAAAAATGTGATGTTGAAGTCAAGATCTTCTCTTCTGTCTTTGTTGTTGTTGTTGTTGTTGTTGTAGAATGTTAATCTCAACTCATCTCAACTCTTATCAATCTCTTCCCTACATTCATAAGATTAACCACCTACTGGTAGGTATAGAATGAATTCCTTAAACATTTGTTCCTTGGTCGTCCTAGCATCTCAAACCTTAGAATCTCTAATCGTTTACCCCATAGCTTGTTTCTAGTTTTGAAAACAGGGTTATCACTGCAGGTTGACAGTAAAGCAGAATGCACCATTAGGTGCAGCCTGCTCTACTTTCAGTCTACTATAAGCTTCCATTTGCTAGAATATAAGCAATATTTATGTGGCACATTCATTTAACTTCATTACCGTATAAAATGGAACTATTTTTTTTACAGTGGATGAATAAATTACATGTGCTAAAAGGCTTTTCTATGGAGAACAGGGTTAAGGAAAAATAATTTTGTGTAGTGATAATATATAACTCAATCTTCTCCAATTTACCCATCATGCCCAAAAGTTCCCAGACTAGTTTTTACTTTGAATCGTCTTATTGTCTTTGAATCGTCTTATTGTGAGAGCTTAGACTTTTCCCAGTATGGCCCCATTCGATGAACCTCTTTGGGCATCTCTGTCTAAAACAATTCACCATTTTATTACCAGAATGCTGCCAGTAGCATGACACAACAACAGGGCTCCAGATAAGCGGGAAATAAACTGAACAAATCCAGCATTTTTTCACTCATTTCTGCACCAAATCCTATGTTGTCACTACTCATTAGAATCGTCTCTTCGAGACGATTCTAATGAGTAGTGACACCATAGGATTTAATGCAGAAATAAAGATTTTAGTTTTTGGAACACCCTGCTTATCTGGATCTCTGCAACAAAGAAATACTGTCGAACCTAGGTATATCAAACACATATAAGTTCAAATAGTATGCTATCTACAGACAAATAGCAATATATCGAAATTGCTTTAGTCAAACATACTCATATTTAAAAGTTAAAACATGGCTAAGCCACATTTTAACTTTAAAGTACTATTAAGTTCAACTTAAGAGAATTTGAATTATCGAAGTTCGACTGTAATATTAAAAACAATCCCACTTGACTTGAGAATTGCATGTTAGACCAAACAGTAGTAATATTTCACTAACACAACAAAAACGTAATCATACATAGTGAGTAAATTTATTACGGTAACTTTCAAATATCATTGTACATGTATTGATTGTTTAAGTCCAATTGTATAATCCAGATTCAATCTAAGACAAGGACTTTAATCATTTGGTTTGTTGAGATTATAGAAGCGTTAACTGGTTGAGGTGAATACTGCTTTAACCCATTACCCCATAGCCTGTTTCTAGTTTTGAAGACAAATTCCCACTAAAAGCAGGTTGAAAGGAAAGCAGAATGCACCTTAAGGCGCATTCTGATTTCCTTTTAGCCTGCTTTAAGCTACCATCTAATAAGATATAGAAGATATTTGTTATTGTGCATATTCATGACTGTATAAATTGGAACTATTTATTTCAATGGAGGAATGAGTTAGATGGGTAAAAGGCATATTGATGGGGTAATGGGTTAATCTTTTGGATCCAAGATAGATAATGTTGAGATCATAGTAAACTGGTTGAGGTGAATATTGTTTTAAACGTAATACAGTCGAGACTGTCTTCAGCGACCTTCCGAGGGAGAATGGAAAAAAGGTCACTGTAGACAAACGGTCGCTATACACAAATTCGAAGTTTCCCCCCTGTAGTTATTGATTCAAAATGGAAAGAGGTGCTTACAGTGAATTACTATACAGGTAGTCATTGCAAGTATGAATATGTGTTAAAAAAGAAGAACGTGAATAAATCGTGATAAACTGCATTTGATTTGTGTTCATTGCCATAAACAGACATCAGAATTTAATTTTTACGTTTGCTTTCTTCATCATGATTGTTTACGCAGAACGATACCGCTGGCCATCCATATTACACAACCCACTTATCACTACTTACTAAGCTTTGTGTGTTGACTCGTAATCACCGATAACGGATTATAATAATTGCCAGTACACACTTGTTTAAATGCCTTTGAAGTTTGATTGCATATAAAAAATCGCGTCTCGATCGGCAATTAACAACTCCATCATTCAAACTTTTTTCTTCGTCGGAAGGCTTTAAGCTAAATGTGTAAACCGTTAACGCTAGCTATTATCTCAGTAAAGAATATCCGCAACATAACTCGCGCAAAGAAAGCAGCAAAATTTCATAACTAATGAGTATAATCGCGTAATCAAGAAAACATATGTCGTACATGTAGAAGCAGTCTCACTGTGTAAACACTCAGTCTCGTGTAATTAGGTCAGACGATAGGCGACTTTTTCAGTAGCAGCTTCTAGATTTTCTAGTGTTTGAGTAAATGAAGGCGGAGCTTAGTGTGATTGACAGCTAATCATTGCCAGTAGATTGACCATTCTACCAGCGTAGTACCTACCCATATATGTTTAAGTGGCAGTTTACACGATGTAGCGTTACGAAACATAATGTGTTTTTTTTATGGCGGCCATTACGAAAGTTGCGAAAGTCGCTGTAGAAGTCCAAAACGTCGTTTCGGGAGTTGAAAATCATGGTCGTTGTACGGATTTCGCAGGGAGTCGTTGTATACAGAGCCTTTTCAGTGTAAAACGCATTTGGGGGATCTAATAGGGTCGTTAAAGACAAACCTTCGCTGAACACAAGGGGTCGCTAAGACAGTCTCGACTGTATATTGAAATAAATGTACTAAGTGTATGTTTCTTATTGTACATGAGTTATACTTATCGCTAGAGTGGAATGTGTTAAAACTTTTAGCCATAACTGTTATTAATTGTGAACTTGATATTTTTCAGGCAATTTACATCTCTCGTATTGTTGAAGGTGGGCAAGCAGCAAAAGATGATAAACTACAAGTTGGAGACAAAATTATCTCAGTGAGTATATCAAGTGACTGCGATATATATGGTGGGGGAAGAGGGCCTTCTTTCTGGCTTCAAACAAAATTCAATTTAAACAAAATGCATTGAAATGTGGGATTTCACTGCTTTACTTTCAACCTGCTTTAAGCACTCATTTGGAAAGGTACTGAAAATAACTTATTATGCCCCTGGCATTGACAGATCCGAAGGCATATATGCATACAAGATTAACCAGATTTTACCGTTCCATCTAGCATCAACACGGTCACCACTTATTAGAATGCTTTGATTGTGCATTCTGCTTTACTTTCAGTCAGCTTTAAGCTTCATCACTGTTATAAACTTGATTTATATATTATGTTATGGTTTCTATATCCTAGCCGGCTCCCGGTTTCGAAATCAGGTCAAAACTTGAAGCGGGTGAAAGTAAAATCAGAATGCGCCTTGAGGTGCATTCTGCTTTACTTTCAGCCAACTCTAAGCTTCAGACAAATATAGCGTAACTCCAGCTATGTAACAATTTGTATAGATTCATAACAGCTTCACGTATAATTTTGACATGAATTTATAACGGACATCTTTGATTTGCAACTCTGTACTAATATGTATTGTGGGCCGGTGGCCTTTATTTACAATAAAATATCTTGTATCTTGTTGCCTGGAACCACTCCCAATTTTCCCGTATCCCCCCAACCTCAATTTGAGCATGAACTTGACCTCTTTTGGACTTAGAATATTTTCAATGGGCCATCTCTTGGTTAACTAAATTTTACCGTTTCGCCTGACATAAACACCACTTACTTGAATGTTTGGATACTGATAAAGTTGTTGCCTAGGCCCATTCCCAATACACCAATATCATCAAACCTTGATTTGACCTTGACCTTATTTGGTCTTGGAGATGATTCTGAATATATTGGCAAGGATGGCATCGGGAGTATAAGGGTTTATTGACTTTCTAGGTGGGGACTACTTTTCTTTGTGTATGAATCATTTGAATTGTAAAAACTTTAAAAATTTGTATTTATGATGTAAAGTATATTACAATATTTGTTTGATTTCAGATCAATGGTGTTGATCTCACAGATGCACGTCACGACCAAGCAGTAAACTTGCTTACTGGAACAGATCGTGAGTTCAAGCTGGTCGTCTCTCGTGACAAGGTGGTCGAGAAGGAGGAAGCAGAGAAGAGTCCTCCGGCTGGCGAGAAAGTTGTCAATTTCAGTCAGCCCCGTATCATCTGGAACAAGACAATTGCTACAACAATGCCATCAGAAACTATCACCTTCAGTCCATCAGCACCCCTACACCATGAAGATATCATGGTTGAGACACAAAGCCCCATCACAGCGTCTAGTCCTCCCCCAGGCTCTCCTGAATCCCCCATTCCTCCCCCACTACCAGCTGCTCCAGCCCCTGCTCTGGCCCCAGCCAGCCCTTCACCTTCACCATATGCATCTGCCATCCCCCCTTCATACACATACCCATCGCAGACCTCACCCCAGGTGCAGACAATACCACAGCCTATGGCCTCCCCATCCCTCTCTCCGCGCACCTTGTCTTCGGATTGGAACTCTCCACCCGCAGCCATCCAGCCCCCAAAATTCCAATACCCGGGCTTTAATCGCCCGCAGTCCAGGACTTCAACTTTAGACAAAAGCAAAGATAAAAAAGACACGCCTAGTTCAAACGAGGTGAGTGTAGTCTCACAGACAATTGTGCCGGATAGTACAGTGACTGTGAATAGTGTACCAAGTGAGAACAAAGAAAGTGATAAAGAACAGGAGATACCTTCCAACCATCAGACAATGGTAGTGGAACGTAAAACTGTAACCCTGCCTAAACCCGCTAGTGAACCAGTAGAAAACCATATAGGTGGTGGCAGTGTACGGACAGACGAACAAAAATATCCACTAGAAGACTGTGTGATTGTGAAAGCTGGGGGGCCGCTAGGGCTTAGTATAGTAGGTGGAAGTGATCATTCGAGTCAGCCTTTTGGCCAAGATGAGCCAGGAATATTTGTGTCAAAAGTGAGTACCAGTCCATGGTCCATGCTTATAAGAAAGAATTTGAGTTGAGTTTGAGATTCTTCTCAAGCTCTTGATTGGTCAGATTTGAGCATCTCAAATCTGACAAGTCAAGAGTATGAGAAGATCTCAGACTCATCGCAAACAGTTTATAATAATAAGCATGGAGTCAGGGATGTGTTTCAGAATCCCAGTCATTTTTTATTAAACATCTTTCAGCCTTTCTTTGCTAGCCATTAGAGCAAATCGCCATTATGTAACTAAAACAGCATACAACATATGGTGCAGGAGTAAAATTCTTACACTACAAACACTCATAAAACACCCATTACTCAATAGATACACATTTTTACGCTTTAAATTTTATTCCTCCACTGAAGAAAATAGTTCCACTTTATACAGTGATGATCTTCTTCAATGGGGAAATAAATTAATGGTGTTTAAAGGAGTACATATAGAGTAATGGGTTATTAGCTGGGTGTTGCTTTATTACTGAAATACTGACAAAGCAATGCAAAAACATAATCTGAATCCAGGTTCCAGATAAGAGGGAGTAAACTGAACAAATCCAACCTTTTCTCAATCATTTCAGCACCAAATCCTATGGTGTTACTACTCATTAGAATCGTCTCGAAGAGACGATTCTAATGAGTAGTGACACCATAGGGTTAAATGCAGAAATAAAGATTTCAGTTTTTAGCTCACCTTGAGCTTTTAGGATCGCTGGATGTCCGTCGTCCGTCCGTCCGTCCGTCTGTTCACAATTGTTCGTTAACACTCTACCGGCTACAAATCTCATTGGATCTTCATGAAACTTGATCACAATGTTTGTCTAGTAGAAATCTAGGCCAAGTTCGAATGTGGGTCATGTTGGGTCAAAAACTAGGTCACTAGGTCAAATCATAGAAAAACCTTGTTAACACTCTAGAGGCTACAAATCTCATTGGATCTTGATGAAACTTGGTCAGAATGTTTGTCTCATTGATATCTAGGTCTAGTTTGAATGTGGGTCATGTCCGGTCAAAAACTAGGTCACTAGGTCAAATCATAGAAAAATCTTGTTAACACTCTAGAGGCTACACATCTCATTGGATCTTTATGAAACATGGTATAAATGTTTGTCTTATTGATATCTAGGTCAAGTTTGAATATGGGTCATGTTGGGTCAAAAACTAGGTCACTAGGTCAAATCATAGAAAAACCTTGTTAACACTCTAGAGGCTACAAATCTCATTGGATCTTGATGTAATTTGGTCAGAATGTTTGTCTCATTTATATTTAGGTCAAGTTCGAATGTGGGTCATGTCCGGTCAAAAACTAGGTCACTAGGTCAAATCATAGGAAAACTTGTTTACACTCTAAAGGTTGATTGTGGGTCATGTCCAGTCATAATCTAGGTCACTATAGGTCAAGTTTGCCATGGTGTACCAGGTGAGCGATTTAGGGCCATAGTGGCCCTTGTTAAAATACTCCCCTTATCTGGAGCCCGGTGAATCTCTACAAGCTTGCTGGTGATTGACTCTTCATGTTTTACTATTTTACAAGCTTGCTGGTGATTGGCTATTCATGTTTTGCTATTTAACATAGATTGTACCTGATGGGGCAGCATCTAGAACCAATTTACGAATAGGAGATCGGATACTGGAGGTGAATAATAAGAACATGACAAGCGCCTCTCACCAGGAGGCAGTCATGGCCCTGATAGCGCCAACATACGAGATCAGGGTCAAAGTGAGGCATGATCCTCCACCAAAAGGCCTTCAGGTAACACTGATCAGTAGAGTTAAGGGAATATTTGCATGAAGAATTAACAGCCTAGACTTCAGTCAAACTATTAACCCTTTACCCCATAGTTTTTTTCATACATTTAAGAATAGGTAACCACTTAAAGTTAAAGCATGTTGAAAGTAAACAGAATGCATTTTAAAGTTGCATTAAGCTATCATCTGCTAGAATGTAGATAATGTTTCTTAAAATACATATTCATGACTGTATAAATTGGAGCTAGTTTCCTAAAGTGGATGAATAAAATAGAGGCGTAAAAAGGTGTATTAATTGGGTAATGGGTTAATCAAGTACCTGTCTTTAACCCTTTACTTCATAGCCTGTTTCTAATATTGAAGATAGGTGCCCACTTAAAGTAGATTGAAAGTAAAGCAGAATGTGCCTTAAGGCACATTCTGCTTTACTTTCAGCCTGCTTTAAGCTACCATCTACTACGATTTAGAAAATATTTCTTATAGTACATGTTCATGACTTTATAAATTAGAACTATTTTCTTCAGTGAAGGAATACATTAAATGTGCTAAAAAGCGATTCTATGGGGGAAAGGGTTGACTAATCAGTGGGCCTTCATTTGAATAACATTAGCAGGCTTTTACTGTAAACTCATGACTGTATTGTACATGTTCCAGGAGATGTCAATCTTGAAGCGACCAGGGGAGAAGCTTGGCATGTCCATCAAGGGTGGAGTAAAGAACTTCCCTGGGGATGAGAGCAGTGATGAGGGAATATTTATATCAAGAGTAAGTCTTCAGAAATAATGGTTTGTTTTTTAACGTCCATTTTTGCCATCTTTGAACTAATTGGACACCCAAGAGGGAGGGGAGTAGATACAGAAAAACCAGGCATGATACCTTATTCTTATTATCATTAGAGTTCTCTGGTTCTTTTGGATGCCCAGTGTAAAGCACTGATACATCGTACCTCGATTCATAAAGTCTCATCCGATTGACTTGGGCCGTTGGGAGATCAAACTCACAACCCCTGTTATCATAGTCTAGAATGTTACAACTGGACCATACCCGTCATTCAGAAACAATGGGGGTCACTATGTAAAACAAGCCACTATTGTACATATTCTAGACTGTATCAGTGGAGGAATAAAATAAAGGCATAAAAGGGTATTTATGGGTTAACTCTTTCCTCCCTGAAACTTTAAATGGACAATTCCAGTGTCCATCTTAGTCTAGTCTATTTCTGACTTTTAATGGTTGTTTTTGTCAATGTTTGACATTATGACAAACAGTGAAGACCCTGATCAGAGGGCTCCTTTTGGAGCCCTCTGATCTGGGTCTTCACTGTTTGCATAGGACAAGTGTACTATTCACATGTACACTGTTTGAAAAGGACGCCTATAGGCGGGACTAGGGTTCAAAGGGTTAAGCTCCAGATAAGGGGAGCATTTCAAAGGCTAAAATCTTTATATCTGCACCAAACCCTATATTGGGACCACTCTTTAGGATCTTTTTAGACAATTTGAGATAATTTGTTTCTAGCACTATTTCCGTTACTAAATATTTTCATATCACGTTTGGGAATGTTTTGTAACAGATCACAGATGATGGGGCTGTGGCAAGAGATGGACGGCTTAAGATTGGTCAGCGAATCCTGGAGGTGAATGGTCAGAGTCTCCTGGGCTCCACCCACCAAGAGGCTGTGCGTGCCCTGCGTAGTGTGGGCGATTCCCTTAGTATAATGATCTGTGATGGGTTTGATCCGAGTGCCCTGGAGATGCCTTCCCCCGACACACCAAGTTCACCCCTCGGTTACCTCCCCTCCATGAGGCGAGACTCAGTATCTAGCATTGATAAAGAGGATGCGGAACATCTTCTTATAATGAAGGTAAGACAGATGCGATATAAAGCAGATGTGATATAAGGCAGATGTGATATAAAGCAGATGCGATATAAGGCAGATGGGGAAGTAGTTGTAATGAAGATAGAATGTAGACATTGAGAACGCCCAGTCTGTTCAAATAAATTATGATGATTTAAATTAATGATATGCATGTTTTACTCATACAGTTTTATCCTACTGTTGCAGCTACTGTAATGAATGTTTGGTGTCAAGTGTAATGTAGGTGTCAGCTTAAAGCAAGATTAAAGTAAAGCAGAAAGCTCCTAAAGGAGCTTTCTGCTTTACTTTCTTCTTACTTTAAGCATGTTGTATAAGGCATGTCATGATGATAAATGTGTTTGATATAGGTAACAGGTTAAAGTAAGATAAAAGTGAAGCAGAAAGTTCCAATTCGAGATTTCTGCTTGTCTTTAATATTTCTGTAGCCTGCCAACCATTCTTTAACACCATCAGAATGTTAGGTATTTCCATGACTGGTTGTTATATTAGGATTTTACTGTATAACTAAGGTAACTAGTTATCCCATGTTTAAGATTATATTACTCTCAGAATGCAGGATTATCAAGCAAAGAGTTACCTCGATTGTGAAATCATCATCATCACCAGATCTTTGGTGCAGGTTAAGGGGCAATATCCACATCAGTGGGGGCCCGTCCCAGGATTCTGGCTTGCTTCAGGCATGTCAGACTTTACACTTGATCTCCAGGTGTGTCTCTCTGCTTGGATTCATAAAAGCCACTCTTGAATCTTCCAGACTGTCTAACTGGTTTAGATCTAGGCTTTACACAGTACAAAGACAAAGCAGAAAGCTCCTATTGGAGCTTTTTGTATTCTTTATGTTCTACATTAAGCAGTGACCTGTTTGCAAGTTGTAATCCAACATTTTGAGAGTTCACATGTCATAACTTTTACACCTTCCCCCTTTTAGCATTTGGTGTAGGGTTCTGGGGCCCGTTTCATAAAACTTTGTACGACAAACGTTGTCGTAAGTCAGATTCTAAACGTATAAACTATTATTTATGTCTCCATTTAATCCTGTCTTGTGACATCTCTTTGGAAGCGTCTTTTCAAGACGCTTCCAAAGAGATGTCACAAGACAGGATTAGATGGAGAGATCAGAAATAAAATGTATTTCAAAGTTTAGACTTACGATCGATTTTGTCGTACGAAGTTTTATGAAACGGGCCCCAGATCTCCAGATGCGATGTAGTGAACTAAAGATTATGGAGAAAGTCTCCATTTGTCTCAACCAAACTTTAGGTTGTGACTACTCATTAGAATTGTCTCCTCAAGACAATTCTAATAAGTAGTCACAACATAAGGTTCTTTGGAAATAACAGTCAAACTTCCATCCCAAACTAGCTTAACCTATTCCCCAATACTTTGTTTTCAGTATGAAATACAGTTAGTTGCTTGAAGCAGGCTGAAGCTAAAGCAGAATGCTCCTTATGTTCACCCTGCTTTAAGCTGCTCTCTGCTAGAATATAGGAAATATTTTTTATGGTGCAAATTCATGACTAAAATCAATAACTATTTTCTTCAGTGGAGGAATAAATTGTAATAAAAAGGGGTAGTTATGGGGTTATTGATTAAGGGAGTTTGGAATAAAGAGGTTCGACCATATTGGAAAAGCTACTCTTATCTGGTGTTGTATAAGGGGAGTTTTTCAAAAACAAAAATCTTTATTTCTGTATTAAACCCTTTGGTGTTACCACTCATTAGAATTGTCTCTTGGAGACAATTCTAATAAGTAGTAACACTATAGGATTTGCTACTGACATAACTGAGAAAATGTTGGGTTTGTTCAGTTCACTCCCTCTTATCTGGAGCCCTGATTACGTATAGTATATCCTATAAATTCCATTACTTATCATCATTAGAAAATGAATGCCAAAATAAATCTTTAATCAACTCGACAATCAATTTTAATTTTAATTTTTATTAAGCATGATTTAAAATGTTTGTTGTGGTATTTATCTGTTTGTGGATGTTGGGTGTTTTTCTTACATTTCAAGAGTTGAATATTAACTCTGTGTGTTTTACTTTTTAAAACAGAAATGCTTTAATATTGTTGAGGCCTGTTTGTTTGGTGTCTTGGTTAATTTAAATGTTGTGACCCCACAAAACTCCAGCAAGAATGTTGTAGTTGTAATTGAGTCATGACACAATTAAATGACCCAATTTTCATTTAATGCCTTCGATAGCTCAAGATAAGTGGAGTATTTGACTATTTAAAATCTTTATGTCTGCATAAACTCTGTTGTTTATGTCTGCATAAACACTGTTCTTTATGTCTGCATAAACTCTGTTGTTCATGTCTGCATAAACTTTGTTGTTTATGTCTGCATAAACCCTGTTGTGACTACTCATTAGAATTGTCTATTTGAGACAATTCTAATGAGTAGTTACAACACAGGGTTTGTTTGAAATATAAAGGAGAAACTGGAAGGAGATCTTATGTTTACTCCTTCTCATCTGGAGCCCTACATTTATATATGTCTTTTCTGTTAGTGAAAACATTGATTCATTTTATTTGATTTTCATTCTTTTCTGTGTTGATAGATTCATTAATTCATTCATTCGTACATGTGAATATTTAACCCATTTAGCCTGTTTCTAGTTTTGAAAATAAGGTCTACTTAAAGCAGGTTGAAAGTGCCTTAAGATGCATTCTGCTTTACTTTCAGCCTGCTTTAAGCTACTGTCTGCTAGGATATAGAAAACTTTTCTTAGTTTTCATGTTCATGACTGTATGAAGAGAAACTATTTTCTTCAGTGGATGGAAAAATTAAAGGCGAAAAAGGGCATATTTATGGTATAATGGGTTAAGACACAATTAAGATAGATACCGGACCAGTACAGATCTTGAATTATATAAAACAATGCCATATACTGAACGATTCTATGAAAAACAAACCATTGATTTACAGGGTGAAGAATATGATGTAGATGTTGATCTAGATGATGATAATAATAATGAGGAAGTGAGTTGAAACAGGAGAGAACAAAAATAAAACTGCATTTAGCACTTGTAGTCAAGACATTTAGAGGGGAAAAGGACTCTTTGGTAACGCAACACGGCCCTGTAAACCTTCTGTGTTGTTTAAAACAATAACCAATTTGCAGCAAAGGTTTTCAAACGGTTTTGTTTTGTTGAAATTACCTTAAGACTTGTATTTAGCAGCCATCTATGGGAGGAAAGGCATGAAGTGTTTAGGATAGGTAACAACTGTATGTGGGACAGAAGTAATGCAGAAAGCTCCTTTCTGAACTTTCTATATTACTTTTATCTTGCTTGAAGCAGCTAACAGTTAAAACCTCAACTTGCACCTCCTTTCAGTAATTCTTTTACACAAGTATTGGCTCGGCTCTTAATGACCATCATGAGTTGATGGGCTGTAAAACACCATTCATTCATTACACAAGTATTGGCTGTATTCATCACACAGTCAAGGCTCCTGATAAGGGGTGTATCCTATGGTGTGACCACTCATTAGAATTGTCTCGAAGAGACAATTCTAATGATTGGTCATACCCAAGGGTTCCGGACTCGCTGGGGAAAATATTGGAAAACATTTGGTTACTCCCACTTACCTGCAGGCCTGTCAAGTTATGTACTAAGCAGTTTGTGAAGACAGAAAAAATGTCTTTGAGCGTTAGAAAAGTTCTATATGTCAAAGAGTGACAGAAAAAAGAAGCGTTAAACTGGTTCTATGCCAAAGAGTTCTTTCTCCTCCACTGCACTGTTTGTGTACACTAGTTGTTCGTAAAACTTTGTCTGCTTTCTAATTTGTGTGTATTGGTGTTATTGTCTGTTTTCATGCAAAATAGAAAGTTTAAATGATATAAATAATTTATGTAGAAAAATTTCACGTGAGGAAGCCTTCCAGCTGGCTTGCGGAAGGTCGGTGGTTCTACCCAGTTGCCGATTTGTGCCTGAAACAGTGCATAAAGGGCTTCTGGGGTCTTCCTCCACCTATAATTAGCTGGACGTCGCGATATGACTGAAATATTGTTGAAAGCGACGTAAAATCAAAACAAAACAAATAAAACAAATTTATGTAGAAAAATAAACTGGCTTTTATGACCACTTGGAAGAGGTCACATTGGTTGTGACTATTGATGGTGCATTGTTGTTACTAATTGATTCAGCTTGCACCTTAGAGCAGGATGAAAGACAAATAGATAGCTAATTTAGAAGTTTTTCTTTGCTTTCATCCTGCTTCACTCATTACCGGAGGCCTGTTTGTAGTTTTGAAAATAGGTGACCACTTAAAGCAGGTTAAAGGAAAGCAGAATGCGTCTTAAGACGCATTCTGCTTTACCTTCAGCCTGCTTTAAGCTAACATCAGCTAAAATATAGAAAATATTTTTTATCATACATATTCATAGCTGTATGAATTGGACCAATTTCCTTCAGTTGAGGAATTAACTAAATGCGTTAAAATGAGTACCTATGGAGTAAAGGGTTAAAGCGCTGCCACCAGCAACAGGTATCAAAAGCTGTATGAAGTGGTCATAAAAGCTCAGTTTTTACCAAAATAACAAATCAATGGAGTTAAGATCTTTCTGATTTGGAGTGGTCCTTTTGTGTGTGTGTGTGTGTGGTTCGTGATTTCAAAATAGGTTAGAAGTGAATAAGATTCTCCAATGTGTGTTTGTCTGTGTTTGGGTAAGGGCTTGGGTTGAGAGTGTGGTAGGAAAAGTGGGTGGGGTGCTCAGCTTTGTTTGATTATAACCTAATATTATGTTGACTGACAAAATCTTCAGATATTCATTGATATGCATTTATAGCAGGGTCTTCTATGAAAAAGTTAGTTATAAGAATGGCAATTTTTGAGAAAGAAATTAGATATTGATGAGAAGCTATACAGATAAACAGCTTAACCCTTTGAACCCTAGCCATGCATATATGCATCCTTTGCAAACAGTGTATCTGTTAAGCCTATACGTGTCCTATGCAAACAGTGAAGACCCATATCAAAGGGCTCCTAAGGAGCCCTCTGATCAGGGTCTGCACTGTTTGAAATATTGCAATACATTGACAAAAACAACCCTAAAAATTGACATGACTAAATTGCAAACTAGAATTGTCCATTTGAAGGTTTCAGGGAGGAAATGGTCAAGGGTGGTGAAAGGAGGTGAAGGTCACTGTTTATGTCCTTGAGTAGTATGGATAACTTGACATTTTAGACACAATATACAGAGAAAACCTTTTTTTGTGAAATTTCCACTTTTCTTCCACATTGCCTGCACATGCACTTTGAAAGTGTCGGCACTGGAACACTTGCTTCTCCCTTTACCCCATAAATATGCCCTTTTACGTCTTAAATTTAATCCGCCACCGTAGAAAATAGTTCAATTTTATACAGTTATTAATGTGAAGCATAGGATATATTTTCTTTATTCTTTATATTTTCTTTATGTAGATGATAGCTTTAAGCAGGCTGAAAGAAAAGCAGAATGTGCCTTAAGGCGCATTCTGCTTTACTTTTAAGTGACCATCTGCTGTGATATAGTTGTTATTCTTATGGTACATATTCATGACTGTATAAAGATGAATTATTTTCCTCAGTGGAGGGAATAAATTACAGGTGTATCGATGGAGTAATGGGTTTAAAGGTAAAATACCTATGAAAGTTTGTGTGCTTTTACTTCCCTTTAAGATTTCCTTGACATAAGTGTGGATGTTTATTAGAAAGTTTCAGACAGTTTTGGGTTGACCATGTAAAATGAGAGAGTGAAGCTGAGAGATGTGAAGAGTTCCATTTCAATAAATTGTGTGTGAAATCATTCCCTCAGTGCAGCTAGAATATTTCACCCCTTTTAAAAAAATATTTTATTTAAAGTCAGGGCTGCCATAAGTTGACATGAAAAATCCTAAGATTTCCAAATTTGTATTTTTCAAGTGCGATTTTACGAATAGTACCTTTTCCCCGTAGCCTTTTTCTTGTTTTGTTGACATGGGACTACTTAAAGCAGGCTGTAAGTAAAGCAGAATGCGCCTTAGGGCGCATTCTGCTTTACTTTTAGCCTGCTTTAAGCTACCATGAACTGGGGGAAAAATCCGGAGATTTAGGAAAAATCCGGAGAAATGGCAGCCCTGTAAAGTTCAACTTTATGGTTTGGTCATAGTCATTAGTATTATAGAATCTCATTGTATATGATAATTATTACATTATTTAATAACAATCATTACTGTTTGACCTTTTACTGCAGATCAAATGTATCATGAATCGATATGTAAGCTAGGAACTATAAGGGTCTATGGCTGTCTTTGCCAACAGTACATGTGAAGAGCGTAATTAATATTTTCCTATGCAAAAAGTGAAGCCCCAGATCAGAGGGCTCCTACAGGAGCCCTCTGATCTAGGTCTGCCCTCTTTGTCATATTGCAATACATTGGAGAGAGAAAACAAGTCTAAAGTTTCAAAAATGGACTAGACTAAATAAGAAACTGGAATTGTTGATTTGACATTACAGGGAGGAATGGGTTAATTAATGTTTGAATGATCTGTATTAAAGGGTTAAACATATAGTGCTCTTCATAACCATCATGTAGTTATAGTCGACTTACAGTGACCTTGACATTAATCTCGCTCTATTACTAACCCCAGGAACAAGAACTTGTTCGGGAGACTCTGCAGTGGGAAAAAGAAGAACTCGCTCGCCTGGTAGGTGTGCTTGATTTCTGGAGAACTTTAGAACACATTCTCTATACTGTCTTAAATTCTTAATCATGCTGCTCCAAAAAATATCTGTCGCTTATTGGGAATAATTGGAGGAAATATTTTGAATGTTCTTATCAATATGCTTTAGAGTGTTCTAGTGATGGTCTGAAAATTAGGTTGCCCGTGGTGATAGAGGAAGTAGACAAAAACAAGGAATAGATACTGCATGACGTCTTGCATAAGTAACTATAGTAACCGATGTATAATGAATATCTTGAGACCAGTATAGTACAGTCGAACTTCGATATCTCAAACTCGGTCAAGTCAAACTATCCAATAGTTTGACACATGAACTGTATTATTTCATGCTCGGTTATGTCGAACATACCCATATTTCAAAGTTAAAACTTGGTTAAGCCAAGTTTTAACTTTGAAATACGGGTATGTTTGACTTAACCGAGTTTGAGATATCGAAGTTCGACTGTTTTGTATTGCATGCTAACAGATTGTAAATGTAACGATGTATTTGAAGTGTAACATATAAACAAGGCTTTATAACTGCTCTATTAATGTGCCTTATTTGATTGCGACAGGTTTGAGCTAATTCAATATTGAAATCTCAAAAGGGAAAAGTGGGGCTCACAAAAGTTTTTATTTCAGTCTCTCAAATTGTTTTACCTTAAATTCTTACAATACTTAATTTTAAATGAACTCTTCTGTTTTCTTAGAAATAACGTGTTTGCATTGACTCTCAATGAGTTTATATTGAAGTACAATGTATGTTAAAAGAGTGCAATCGCTGATCAGAACACTTTGTTCAGGGTCTTCATTGTTCGCATAGGACAAGTGTACTCTACACAGATACACTTTTTTGTAAAGGATACGTTTGCTTATCACTAAGGCTTAATGAGTAAATATAGATTTTAAGTCAATGAGGGGTAAAGCATGAATGTGCATGATTGTCATATACAAAATAGTTCTCTAAGTCGTTTTCATATTATATCAAGCCTTTTATCTGAAGCTATATAAATTTTTATTATAGTGTGCAGCTTTGCTTTGATAATATAAATGTTTTTGAGAATGCTTATGTGTAAAATGCATGTCTTGACAAAACTGCATAGCGTAAAACTCCTAAAAATTGGGCCACCCTGTATAACTGCTGTAATTATCCTAACATTTTAACTAACTGCTTTTATCAGTAATTTGTTAAAAAGGTGAAACCTGAATGGCAAACAGTGTAGACCCTGATCAGACTGCTCCTTCAGGAGCAGTCTGATCAGGGTCTACAATGTTAGCTCAGCCTCAAGGCTATCTGTCCCAATACTTGGGGTAATTATGGTATATATATATATATATATCTTGTTCATTAGACATAGGAAAAATGATTTGTCCTCAATATGATACAGTAACAAGTATCTAATCATTATAACCAATTTCTGTTATTCAATATGAGGCATATGGAAATTGCAATATGTCACACATTTGTCAAAATGCTGATTTCTCCCACAAGAAACCCTTGCAAGTAAGATAGCAAAGTTTGAATTAATGTGTTGAAAAGTGATGAAAATCCTCTTATATTATTTAATTATTTCGGTTCTTGTACTGTATTTTATAGGGTTTCTTCAGAGATTTAAATTTATATCAAAAGGTTAATTTTACACATGGGGAAAATTACAATTGGGAGGAAAAGCTTATGCCTTGATAGTTAAACCCATTACCCGATAGCCTGTTTCTAAATTTGAAGATATATGACTGCTTAAAGCAGGTTGAAAGTAAAGCAGAAAGTGCTGTAAGGTGCATTCTGCTTTACTTTCAGCCTGCTTTAAATTACTTCTGCTAGAATATAGAAAATATTTATGAAACTTGT
The DNA here is from genome assembly GCA_922989275.2 of Gari tellinella. Taxonomy (NCBI): domain Eukaryota; kingdom Metazoa; phylum Mollusca; class Bivalvia; order Cardiida; family Psammobiidae; genus Gari; species Gari tellinella. The sequence goes on from OV277872.1 coordinate 35,339,830, forward strand.
TGATGAGTAAATGTATATAAATTTTTCTTCAGTGGAGGATAATTAGAGGTGTCAACAGGCGTATTTATGGGGAAATAGGTTAATAACTCCTTCTATTGTGTTGTATGGAAGAGTCCATTTTGAAATTATTGGGATTTTACAGTGCAAATTTTGTATACTTCATCACAAGGTGCAGACCTATATGAAATGTTTCAAAAGAAGTTTCGTGCTCAGGTCAACACTTTTTGCAAGTGGCATGCTTTTATAGATGCTTAGCAGAAATGGGTTGAAGCCAGTAAATGACTATCATTCACCCATCTACTACTAGTTATCATCATATACTTATAGTATAAAACTTATCACTAAATAAAATCGCCTTGTCAAGTTGTGGCTTTCTCCTCATACTGTAATTCTTTCCTGTCTGGAAACGTTTGTCATTGGAAATTTTTTCAACCAAAAAACAGATCGCTGCTTACAGCAGGCTGATAGCTAAACAGAAGTCTCCCATAAAGAAATTTTTGTTTTACTTCCAACCTGATTAAACCCTTTTACTCCATAGCCGGTTTCAAAGTTTTGAAGTTGGTTTATCCCTTAAAGCAGGTTGAAGGTAAAGTAGAATGCTCCTAAAGGAGCATTCTACTTTACTTTCAAGTTGCTTTAAGTTTCTGTCTGAAAAAAATACTTTGTTTTATTTCCAGAATTTCTTATTCTAAGTGTAGGAATAATTAGACGGGTAAAAAGGCATGTTTATGGAGTAATAGGTAAAACAGCCACCTTTCTCAAACAATTAAGCCATAATGGTAAATGACATTATCTTTATCTGTAATAAAATATTCATCAGTAGGCTGTTTGTATATTACCAGTACATGTATAGTTTGATGTACATGCATATTCAAATTCATGGCAATGTTTTCTTACAGGAAAAACTTCGAAAAGAAAGAGAGGAAGCTGCCAAGAAAATGGAAGAACAGGCTAAACAAATGAAGCAGGAACATGAAGAAATCAAGGGGAATGACTCCTCTCTTCAGGTACAACATCATGTGTGATTTGTCTCCCTTGCATCTTGGGTTTGGCTTAAGTTTTCAGTTCTGTTAAAATTTTCATTTGTAGTTCTTGTAGTCATTGATAATAAAAATACTACTAATAATATATTAATGAACACAATATCAATTTAGAATAAAAATCTCAAGCTGAATAAATATTCATAATAAAGAGACATGTAATAATGATATTAACCCTTTACCCCATAGCCTGTTTTTTTAAAAGCAGACAACCACTTAAAGCAGGTTGAAAGTAAAGCAGAATACGCTTGAAGGCACATTCTGCTTTACTTTCAACCTGCTTTAAGCTTCCATCTGTTACAATAGAGAAAATATTTCTGATAATACATAGTCATAACTTGACAAATTTGAGTTTTTTTCTTCAGTGGAGGAATAAATTCAAGGGGTAAAAAGACGTATTTATGGGTTAATGGGTTAAATGACATGGTATTAATTGCAGGGGGTAATTTACTTTATCAACCATTCATGCATTAATTTCTCATATCAGCTAGTCATTCATCTGATTGTGAATATATACACAAAAAAGGAGAAACACTCTTTATAGACTCATCCATCGTTCATTATTCATACTAACTGTAGTTTTCAAATTGAATAACATAGTGAGTGTCATTGCATATAGAGGCTTTTTAACCCATTACCCCATAACCTGTTTCTAGTATTGAAGACAGGTGACCACTTCAAGCAGGTTGAAAGTAAAGCAGAATGCGCCTTAAGGCGCATTCTGCTTTACTTTCAGTCTGCTTTAAGCTACCATCTGCTACAATAGAGAAAATATTTCTGATAATACATACAGGATAATCAATTTCTTTGGATTGATATGAAAAATATATCACGAGAATGGGTTGTTATCTGGTTAAAAAACGAGTCCGCAGGACGAGTTTTTTTAACCAGATGACAACCCATTCGAGTGATATATTTTTCATATCTATTCAAAGGAATTGATTATTCTATTTATTATATATATTTTAATGACGTTTTTACAGAAAAGACACAAAAAATTGATTACTGCGAGGTCACTTAACTAATTATGACGTGTAATTATGGGGTAATGGGTTAACACTGGAAACAATGTAGACCCAACTCAGCTACTGTAAGTTATGCTAGACTAGTAGAGTCATAGTAAACTAAAAACTTTCATTTTCTTATTGAGTCTCTACCAAACACAAACAATCATTAGAATTGCCTCTTATAGACTATTCTAATGTGTAGTCATAATATATGGTTTGACTGAGTCAGGTATTTTAGTAATCAAATAGCCAATTACTCCATAATTGTAGACCTGTTTCCAATTTTGAAGACAGGTAGCCACTTAAAGCAGTTTGAAAGTAAAGCAGAATGCACCTTAAGGTGCATTCTGCTTTACATTCAAACTGCTTTTAGCTGTAGTACCATGTGCTTGGATGTAAACATTATTCTTATGGTACATATTCATGACTGTATGAAGTGAAATTATTTTCTTCAGTGGAAGAACACATTTAACCCTTTACCTCTTAGCCTATTTCTAGCTTTAAAAACAGGTGACTACTTAAAGCAGGTTGAAAGTAAAGCAGAATGTGCCTTAAGGCACATTCTGCTTTACTTTCAGCCTGCTTTAAGCTACCATCTTCTAGGATATGGAAAATATTTCTTCTTGTACATATTCTTGGCTGTATAAACTGGAACTTTTTTCTTCAGTGGAGGAATAAATGAGAAGCGTAAAAAGGCGTTTTTAAGGGGTAATGGGTTAAGGCATAAAAAGGCATATTTATGGAGTAATGGGTTAGGCCCCCAATGAGCTATGCAGTTATCATACTTTCAATGCAATCATTGAACTCGGTCTCTACATTGTTTGCAATGTTTAAAGCCATATTTTATTGTAATAAGGCTCAAACAGGGCTCCAGAAAAGAAAGAGTAAACTGAACAAATCCAACATTCTCTCATTCATTTCAGCACCAAATCCTATGATGTTAGTACTCATTAGAATCGTTTCTTCGCGACAATTCTAATGAGTACTAACACCAAATGTTTTAATGCAGAAAAACAGATTTTAGTTTTTAGCTCACCTGAGCTAGCTCAGGGTGAGCTTTTGCAATCCTTGAATGTCCGGCGTCCGTCGTTCGTCGTCCGTCGTCAACAATTTTAGTGTTTATTCTCTAGAGGCCACAATTTTAATCCAATCTTTCTGTAACTTGCTCAGATTGTAGATTACCATAAGAGTTCCGATGAGGTCGATTATGGTTGAAATCTGACCAATAGGTCAAGAGTTATCTACCTTTGAATTGCTGAAAATGCCATATTTAACAGTGTTTACCCTCTAGAGGCCACAACTTTTTATCCAATCTTTCTAAAACTTGCTCAGATTATATATTACCATAAGAGTTCGGATGGGTTTGATTATGATTGAAATCTGACCAATAGGTCAAGAGTAATCTACCTTTGAATTGCTGAAAATACCTTATTTAACCCATTACCTCATAAATACGCCTTTTGACGCCTTTAACTTATTTCTCTACTGAAGAAAATAGTTCCAATTTTAACTGTTAAAAATTAGAGTCATAAGAAATATTTTTTATATTCTAGCAGATAATAGCTTAAAGCAGGCTGAAAGAAAAGCAGAATGCGCCTTAAGGCGCATTCTTCTTTTCTTTCAACCTGCTTTAAGTGGGCAGCTATCTTCAAAACTAGAAACTGGCTATGTGGTAATGGGTTAAGGGTGTTTACACTGTAGAGGCCACAATTTTTATCCAATCTTTCTAAAACTTGCTCAGATTGTATATTACCATAGGAGTTCGAATGAGTTCGATTATGGTTGAAATCTGATCAATAGGTCAAGAGTTATCTACCTTTGAATTGCTGAAAATGCCATATTTAACAGTGTTTACTCTGTAGAGGTCACACTTTTTATCCAATCTTTCTAAAACTTTCTCAGATTGTATATTAACATAACATAACAGTTCGGATGAGTTTGATTATGATTGAAATCGGACCAATATTTCAAGATTGATCTACCTTTGAATTGCTGAAAATGCCATATTTAACCGTGTTTACCCTCTAGAGGCCACAATTTTCATCCAATCTATATGAAACTTGCCCAGATTCAATATGACTATAAGAGTTTGGATGACTTTGATTATGGTTGAAATCAGACTATTAGGTCTAGAGCTCTGCTCAAATCTTAACACATTCTTTTCTTTCAATCCTTTCATCCCATGATTAACAAATGTTTCTTCCCCATGGAGAGCAAGGTTCAATTTCAAATGGCAGTAAACTTAGCATGGGTTAGGTATAATAGATATCAGGGTTTGACATTGGTAGTTGTCCCAACTTGCCCCACTGTCCAGGACAACTTAACATTGATTCAGGGCAAGTTTATTCATTTTCATATATTTGCTCAACTGGACGCCTTGATTTAACCCTTTACCCCATAGCCTGCTTCTAGTTTTGGAAACAGGTTACCACTTGTTGTAGGTTGAAAGTAAAGCTGAATTTTCCTTAAAGGGTGCTTTACTTTCACCAGCTTTAACCCATTACCCCATAAATATGCATTTTTGGACCTCCTCTAAAGAAAAAGTAGGCAATATCTGCTTTACTTTCAATCTGTCTTAAGTGGTCATTTTTCTTCAAAAGTAGAAACAGGCTATTGGGTAATGGATTACGTGGTCACCCGTATTTTCAGAATTAGAAACAGGCTATTGTGTAATGGATTAATGTGGAAACCTTGGTCCAGGTGACTTTAATGCCAAACCTTTTGGGTTTACTGTGTGCTTTTAATGTCAAACCCTAGATATACAACATGCCTTTAATATGGAACCCTGGGTATTCCGTGTGTCATACGCTGGGTAAACCCTAGATATACCGGCTGCCTTTATTACAGACAACTGTGATCGCACCAATTGTGCCTCTGGCATCGCCTGCACCGGCCCCAAGCATGCAGGACTCCCTTACGAAGCCAACTCCTCCTGTAAGTCTAAAGGGTTATGGTGACAGTTAATTTGACAGATACAGTGCTCCCTCTCTACAACGGCCCTCCCAACAACGACTCCCTCTTTACAACGACGCTTGCCGCTGTTCCCCAAACAAAACATTAATGTCCAACCTTTTCATGGCTGCAATACCGTCTGCTTAAAATTGTCGTCTGATGTTTTTCTCAAAGTTACATAATGGACATTTTGACAGAAAAAAACTTAATGACAAGTGACAAACAGCTTGAATCCAGATCAGACGCCGCGTTACGCGGCGTCTGATCTGGATTCAAGCTGTTTGCAAATGTAAGATAATTTTTGTCTCCCATTGGGTGTCGTTGTAGAGAGGGAGTGCTGTAGTATGACAATGACCATATGGAAAACTGTTTCTGAGTTTGAAATATCTTGGCACATACCTGTACTGGTAGAAAAAGGTCTTGGCTTGGAAGTGACTGTTTAGCTCCCTCTCCCTCATAGATGGTTTTGTCCAAAAGGTGTAAAAACTGAATGACCAGCAGTGTAGACCTTGACCAGACTAGCCTGATCAGGGTATATATTGTTTTCTCAGGCCTGCATGTCCCAATATTTTGGTTTATTACTGTATTTGACAATTTGTTGCAAGTAACACATTTAAGGTGTTAAATGAATGGTAAACAGTGTAGACCTTGACCCTCAGGAGCAGTCTGATCAGGGTCTACACTGTTTGCACAGTCCTGTCCCAATACCCAGGATCATTGCAGTAAGTGAGATTCATCGCTGTCAGTAACACATTTTCTAGAAGTGGCCTTATGCTATGCAGTAAAACAGAGCTCCAGATGAGGGGAGTATTACAAAAACTAAAATCTTTATTTCTGTTTAAAACCCTATGGTGTTACTACTCATTAGAATCGTCTCAAAGAGATGATTCTAATGAGTAGTAACACCATAGGATTTGGTGTTGAATAAGTGAGAAAATTTTGGATTTGTTAAGTTAACTTCCTCTTATCTGGAACCCTGCAGTAAAAGCTATTAGAAGACTGATGACAAGGATAAGCCACCAGCTTAACTGCATTATCAATCCCAGACTGTTTCGTTTAGGTTTTTTTCTTGCCGAGATATTTCAAATGTCGTCACAGTTAGCCATACTTGGGTCACACTCTGTGCCCAGCAACCATTCAGTGAAGAAACAGTGTGCTTAGAATTACACAAGGCTTCTTTGCAGTGCAGAATGATCCGAAACAAGCTGTCTGCCTTAACCCATTGTATGCTGGGTAATATTTGACGGCCGTTTTAAAATGTCGTCTACAGCGGGTATAACTCAAATATTTGCAAAAGATTTTAGCAGTTTCTGATAGAATATTGACTAAGCTGCAAACAGTTTTGATCTCAGATCAGGCCCCACAATGTGGGGCCTGATCTGAGATCAAAACTGTTTGCCTAAAGGTACACCTAAAAGTGTATCCCGCATAAAATGGGTCAAGCAACATTGGCAAAGCATAAATTTTGCAATTAGTTTAGATGAGATTATTTTTATTTGATTAGGATATACCAATTGAGTGCTAGCAACAAGTATACTCAACCTTTACAGTGTAGTTGCGAAGAGTACACTTGTCCTATGCAAACAGCTCCTAGTATAGGAGCTCTCTGGTCTTGGTTGTTTGCATAGGACAAATGTACTCTTCACAGATACACTCTTTGTAACGGATGCATGACTAGGGTTCAAAGGGTTAAATCTTGTCTCTGTATCTTCATTTAAATGGTTGCTAGACACAGTTGCAATTGTTAATCAAGCTGAAACTTCATTTTCATGTTTATAAGGAAGTTAACTTGTTCTCTTTCTGTTTTGTTTTCTCAGAATTACATTACAGACACGTTTAATGGGCATTAAAAGGTGGTGGCCTGGAGACTGTATATATAATATAATAACATGCATTTATACTCTTTCTCTCTTGTCTCGTCTTCTCATCATCAAGAATGATCTGTACACTAACTGGACTGACCGCTGAGAATGTTTCTCATTTTAAAGCTGTTAGTAGATGCAAGGCTCTAGACAAGTGGGAGTTTGCACAAATCCAAAATTTTCTTTTTTATTATAGCACCAAATCCTATGGTGTTACTACTCATTAGAATCGTCTCTTCGAGACGATTCTAATGAGTAGTGACACCATAGGGTTTAAAGCAGAAATTAAGATTTTAGTTTTTGAAATACTCCCCTTATCTGGAGCTCTGAGATGTATGTAAGAAAAATCATATACAGTAAAACCCCTCTATTACGAACAATAGAATTGTATGGGAGAGAGGATTCTGATGAGAAGTCACAATATAGTGTCAATAAAACTTCTGCTTTTTTTAACATCATCAACCAGTCCTCTAAATTTGTCCATTGTTTTCAGTATTGAAGACAAACAATTGCTTAAAGCGGGCACATTCTGCTTTACTTTCAGTCTGGTGTGAGGTACCATCTAACCTTCCTTATTTAATATATTCATGACTGTATAAAGGGACATTTTAAGTTGAGGAAGAACATTTTTGGCTATCCGTAGAGTATTTGGTTATAGAATGGACTGATCATAACTTACGGGTCCTCCGGCCGCTGGTATTCCCTAGGAATGTAGTGGCCCCTCTTCGCAACGGTTCATAATAGAGAGGGTTTACTGTATAATGCTATTCTTTGTCTTTACGGTCTCCTCATGAATCTATACCCACATTTCTGTGATCTGATGATGTCAGTAAATGCTCAATACATTTTTACTCACAGTGTATATCGGGGAATGCTGCAATAAATATATAATATCACTTGTTATATTAGTTGTATTAGCTCTATCTCTGTATTTTTGATAAGGATTTACATTTTGTAAGTTTCATTTCCATGGTTTTGTAGTCACATTGTTAAGTAACAACTTTAAAGGAGCTGTTCACATTGTCATGACAAAATTTTAAAGGGGTTATGTCACAAGAAAAAAAAGACCCACATGACATTTCGAAAAGAGTAGATCCAGATCTGTGATTGTAGCAGTCCTATCTAAAGTATTGAAATTGTACCTTAGGGCACATTCTGCTTTACTTTCAACCTGCTTTAAGTGATTGCCTGTTCAAAATACTACAAACAGGTTATGGGGTTAGGGTTTTAAACAGAGTGACAAACAGTTATGATCCTGATCAGGTTCCACTCTATATGGGGCCTGATCAGGATTCAAACTGTTTGCAAATGTCTAAATCACAGGTGTACGGTATTAGATATAGTTATTAGTGGCACAGCACCTTTAACACTGTCTGAAACATGGTTTGTTTTTTCACCCTGACGGTCATTATCTAGACATATACTACATTAAATGCTGTCTGGACATATTCAGAATACAAGCATACCACTTACAGTGGAGAATCTGTTATTCTTTCCCGTTTAAACACAAACGCAAAGCACTAAAACGTAGAAAAGAACAACTTTTGGACAATTCTGATAATTATTGTTTATCTTGGTGGCAAACAGTTTAGAGCCTGATCAGACGCCGGGTTACCCGGCGTCTGATCTGGCTCCAAACTGTTTGCACTGCAAATAATAGTTTCAGCGTAAACGCGTTTATTGGGAAAGAATAACAGATTCTCCACTGTACGCACTCGCAGTGCAGACATTCTAAGTACTATTTATTATCAGACAGTCATGTTCTCAACGAGGTCAATATCTTGCAGATTTCACTCACATGAAGATTTACCATGTTTTAACCCATTACTCCATAGATGCACATTTTTACACCGTTGATTTATTCCTCCACTGAAGAAAATAGTTACGATTTATACAGTCATGAATATGCACTGTAAGGAAAAATGTTCTATATCCTAGCAGAATGTAACTTATAGCAGGCTGAAAGTAAAGCAGAATGTGCCTTAAGGCGCATTTTGCTTTCCTTTCAACCTGCTTTAAGTGGTCACTTGTCTTCAAAACTAGCAAGAGGCTTTGGGTTACATCTTAGGGTGCCTGTTTTAACAAGAGATATAGATATAGATGGGATACACTCTATAATTTTGCCTGTGGAGAAATCGGTTTAAGATGGTTGGCAGCTTAAAGCAGGATGAAAGTACTTTCATCCTGCTTTAAGCAATCACTGGCTTTAAACACTGAAAGAATTGGTCGTCTATAGAGTAGCTTTTAACACTTTGGGAAAGAGTTTAAAAAAAATAGACAGTACAGAAATGTAACACACTTTAGTTGGTTTTTAGTCTTCTAACAATAATTCTTAATACAGACACACTTTGTACTGATCACTTAATTATTAATAAAATGGGTTAAAAAGTTACAAATAAATGGACTAAGACTACAGGATAGTAGATTGTAGAGTTGAAGCATGATCTAGGAGAATGATGAATTCTTTTCTGTTTCAAAGCATGTACTTTAAACTTTTGTTAGCATTTCAAGCATTGAATACATGAATACACAGGTGAACTAGATAACTGGTTTCTTCTTATTATGAAGTAGAAATGTGTCAAGCAGTGTACATTTAGACCTGCAAAGTTTAACAATAATGCACTGAGGCTTTGGGACATAGTTACTGTTTTACAAACTTCTGGCCTATTTCAGATCTTCAGGCACTATCTGAAATTCTCTCATTTCATTAATCAAACCTTTTGTTGTGACTTCATTAAAATTGTCTCTTTTAGTCATAACAAAGGATTAAGTGAAGACATAAGATTTTTTTTTTTTGTCCCTCCTAAAAAAAAAAAGTTTTTTGTCTCTTCTAAAACCTATGTTGTGACTATTAATAAGAATCATCTTTTGGAGATGATTCTTATGAATAGTTACATCAAAGGGTTTAGGTTAGACATATAACCTTGACTCAGTCCAAACATAGTCTTTAAGATCTTCATGAACTTTTATAAGATTGTTATACCAGTTATCTAGGGCATTACACCGTTAAGAATGAGAATGATAATGCATCTAGAGGTCTTAGAATTCTTTCATGTATGCCAAGAGAAGTTCTGAATGATGTGTGGTAGAAGCCGTTGTCATCTGTACAATTAGATATTCGCTAGATTAAGATTCTGTTATAAATGAAATTTGTAATTGACATCTTTACGGTAGAATTTAAGGTGCTGCAGTTGTGTTGTATGCTAAGAGTTGCAACTGGTGAAATATCAAGTTGAAATCTAATTGCAGCAGCAAATTGCTAATCTCCACTGCAGTAAATTGGAATGGAAAATGCTTCCTATACTGTAATTACCAACTTTCATTGTTCTGATGAAGTCTTAAAATGATATAACTTCAACTAACATGCTGATGTTATGAGGCATTGCTTAGATGATTAACTCTTTCCTCCCTGAAACTTTAAATGGACAATTCCAGTTTCCATTTTAGTCTAGTCCATTTCTGACTTTAAGGGTTATTTTTGTCAGTGTTGGCATTGTGACAAACAGTGAAGACCCTGATCAGAGGGCTCCTTTCGGAGCCCTCTGATCTGGGTCTTCACTGTTTGCATAGGACATGTGTACTATTCACATGTAAGCTGTTTGAATGGGACGCCTATATGCGGGACTAGGGTTCAGATAGATGGCTGCTTTAACGCTGTCCCTCACATGTGCCTATTCAAACCTATACTTATATCTCAAGGAAAATTCAATTATGCCCTGATAAAGAACCATGCGAAACTTGTCTATTATCCTGAAAAGTTTCTGCTTAAAGCAGGCTGAAAGTAAAGCAGAAATCTCTGTGTGTGGGGAGATTTCTTCTTTACTTTCAGCCTGATTTAAGAAACCACATTAACATTGTTGATAAACTTTTAGAGAAACACACTTTGAGTGGTTGTAAATCTAGGAGTTTCCTTGACATATAAAAATTTGTTGAATCTGACCAAAATGTATACTAAGAACAAACTTAAGTCAGCAAGACTTACAAGTTCCAGCTTATAGCTTATCTACATCTGTCTTGCAACTAATTTTGCCATATCCCTACAATCAGGTTTACTGAGTATATAATTAAACGTAAAAGTAAAGATGACAATGGCTTCCAACTACCACAACCCTATTCTGTTAGCAATGACTTGTGTGTGTTTTCTGTATGTATGTGTTTATCTTGTGCATGTGATGCACGTGATCCACTAGCTAGTCTCATTCTGTTCATTAGCCTGTCAGCAAAAAGCCTGTGTTAACCAAGCCTCGCTCCACTCCTCCCGTGCCACCCAAACCAAAAAACGTGCCACCAAAACCAACCAATCTTCCACCAAAGCCGAACACCACTCCCAATAAAGCTCAATTGGACGAAATACTGAAGCAGGCAAAGAACCCCGCAGCGAAGCTCGAAGCTTCCGAGGAGAACAAGTCGACACCACGGGTAAATTTGATATCAGCTTTATCTTTCCACAGATTCTTGCTAATGTATTACTGGTCATACATCAATATTTTTAGGATAAACAGTGATAAGATTTTAATGATAAAAAGCTTCTCTTTAAATGTTTATCAAAAATAATCAATTTATTTGCAGCTAAATGCATGATAAAAGTTACGTAGAAAACTCCTTATGGAGCTTTCTCAAATACTTTTATCCTGCATTTAAGCAGCTACTACCCTGATATTTTTTTTACAGGTTGGTCATAAATTTTCAAGGCGCATTCTGCTTTACTTTCAACCTGCTTTAAGTGGTCATCTGTCTTCAAAACTAGAAATAGGCTTTAGGGTAATGGGTTAAGCTGCCATCTTGCAGAATGGCAACCCATGCAGCTTCTTTTGAATGTTGTCTGAAGGCCGGTCGTGTCTGTACACATATTTGTGCATGTAATAAAGTTCACTACACTCTTAGTAGGACCTAACCCCAAGTCTTAATGAGAAGATATGTTTTCGCTCAAAGACAAATTGGATGGTCCTCTTTTGTGGCCCAAAATTATATGGTTTGAGAATGGTAATGAGCTTTAGGTCTGCCCTAACTGCATGATTTACTGTTTTTAAGATGCATTTACAGTACATCTGTACTATTATGACTATTCAAATGAAAATTTGTTGATGTCATTAAAGATAAGTAGCCGCTTAAAGCAGAACTAAAATAATACAGAAAGCTCTAAATGAGCTTTCTGCATTACTTTTGTCCTGCATTTAGTTAGCACTGACTTTATAGGTTGATAATTTTCTTTGGTCTAAAACATTAGTTTAAGCCATACTGACTCATATTAACACATTGCGCAATATTCTCATACTGACTAATTTTGACACGCTTTAATCCACTAGCTTGTATTGAGATAAGCATTGATAATTGTTTATCCCTTATGAGTAAATGGGTTAACTGCACTATTCACATTATTACTCAGTAAAACTAGGTTTCGAATGACAAGAGTGTCTTATATAAGGTTTGTAGAATTTCTGTACTATGTAGACATAATGAAAGACACTATGTAGACATAATGAAAGACATAACTAGATTGAAGTTTTGTGTTGAAGCCAGTTTGCAAATGTGTGTCTGAATGTTTAGTATATAGAAATGTCTGCAGTTTTAATTTTTGTTGCAATTTATGTCTCTTGTTATTTGTGTGCTTCCATTTATTTCACTAACACACATTTCAGCGTAAACTATATGAGTATATTTACTGGGGATTACCAAGAAGTGTGCTATTTACAGGTACACTGTTTGTAAAGATGCCTATACTCATTTCTAGGGGTGAATGGGATAAAAATCCAGAATATCCAGTCATTATTTAATGTTAAATGACCATTATGTGCATTGGCAACCTTCTAGATTAATACCCTAATTTTGGCTAGGAAAATTAATGATAGATTGCTTATTATGTTTATAAGATGAATATGGTGTTTCCAAAAATAATTGATGAATTATTAAAATTTAGTCTTGTTGCCAAAGAAAATTAGTGTTTTCTGAAATCATCATCTGCATTAATCGCATCACTCTGCATACAGGGCTCCAGATAAGAAGTAGTTATTTCAACAAATCAAACATTTTCTCACTATTTCAGCACCAAATCCTATGGTGTTACTACTCATTAGAATCGTCTCAAAGAGACGATTCTAATGAGTAGTGACACCATAGGGTTTTATTCAGAAATAAAGATTTTAGGTTTTGAAAAACTACCCTTATCTGTTGCTCTGTGCATAGAGCATTCTTGCAGACATAAACAGATTACAACCATAACATAAGTGTTACATGAGTATTAGTGATGTAGCTAGTTTGATATATGGTGCTATTTAGTTGATTAGTGTTGTTTAAAAGTGGTATATGTTTTGATAGGTGTGGTTATTTTAATAGGTATAGCCAAGTTGAGAAGTATCATTTGAAAGCTGCAGCTGTTTCAACAGTAGTACTTATTTATCTAAAGTCTGAGCTGGATCCAAACTATTTACAAAGGTCACCAAGTTAGATTACCAGCCGGTCCTTCACTGTTGAGCGTTTGCCAAATTTGCACTTTCTGCTTTCTATCTTGGAAATTAAGTTGAATATTCGATTTTAATCAATATTAATTTTGGGCAAAATATCTTGGCCAAGACACTGTGATAACCATATGTTTCTAAGAACTTAAGTCTGGAGTAAGAGCTTTTTGTCAATTTTTCGCCATATATGCACTTTACAGTAAAATATTTTGTTTAGCAGCTATGTCACCCTCCACAAGTTGTCACCCAAGTTTTGAGGAGAAAATAGGGTGATAAGCTGATTCTTTCCAGCTTTTTTTTTTTGGGGGGGGGGGGGGGGGGACCCTTTCTTAATTGAAAACAAGGGCTTTATTCCCAAAATGAGCATTTCACAGCACACTTTTTTCCAAAAATGAGCTTTTTAAGACTGTTTTTTCCCAAAATCAAGTATTTTACGTGTTTTTCCCCAAAATCAAGTATTTTACGCCGTTTTAGGGCATATTTTTCCCATTTGAAGGGGTCCCAAAGTGGTGAAAAAAACCCCATTGCTTTCCCAAAAATATAGAAGTTTAAAGCATTTTTGGACACAATATAGGGATTTTACTGTAATAAAGTCAAAAAGCCTTTGAGTTCATTGCAAGTTAGGTCATGTCCTATAAAGGTCAAAGTCATTAAGGAAGTATACATCCATAACAAAGGTCAAGGTCATTCAGATGTCAAATTGACTTACATTTACCTTTACCATAACTTTGGAAATACATGTGATAATGACTCTGTACTTGGCATGTTTACTCCGTTCAAGAAGTCCATTAAGCTTGTACAAGTTGGATCATATCAGACAAAGTCAAGGTTCATTGAGAGTTTTTGGTCATGTCTGATGGCATACTGTTTCTCATATTGTTTGCAATATATTGTGACAGTGACAGACCAGTACAGACCCTGATCAGAGGGTTTCCCTGTTTGCATAGAACAAGTGTATTCTTTACAGATTGGGTGTTTGTAAATGACACACATACACATAACACAAGGGTTCAGTAGGTTAAGCTACCACCTCTCTTTTACCCCATAGCTTGTTTCTCTGTATAAAGTAAATTAAAGTCATAAAAAGGTCCCATTTATGGAGAGATGGGTTAGCCCACTACCCCATTGCCTGTTTCTAATTTTGAAGACAGGTGACCACTTAAAGCAGGTTGAAAATAAAGCCTGCTTTAAGCTACCATCTGCTAGAATATAGAAAATATTTGTTATTATTCATATTCATGACAGTATAATTATATTGGAACTATTTTCGAAAGTGGAGGAATAAATCAAAGACGTAAAAAAGACATATTTATTAAGAAATGGGTGAAAAACATGAATAATTCCTTATCCTGTAGTCATAACAGCAGGGTTTCACTGTACATATATTATGCTTCAGTAAATTTATTGTCTCGTTTGGCAAATAATCAATACGGAGGATAACAGCGAGGGGACAAAGAGCTTGGGCAGCCATTGCCTGTGAACAGCTGAAATTATTGGCTGTGCTGGAATCGATGCATGAGCCTCAAAGTTTCCCAACGAGCACAGAGGAGGGGAGTCTGTCTGTAGAAACTGTCTGCATATAGGATGGTAGCTTTTAAATTTGGTTGCCTAGCAACCAGATTACTATGAAAATGGTTTTCTGAGAAAAGGCAAGTGGGAAGTGCGGATTTATGTTTTCCATTTTTCGAGTGGGTCTCACTTGTGAATTTGTTGGGGTTATGAATACCATATCAAATAAGGGCTTATACAATATGCTTACTTTGCAAAAGGACTCTCTAGTTTTCAAATAAACAACAAGTTTACTCAAGTCTCAAGAGATACATGTAATCTAAAAAAAATAAATAAAAGGAAAACTAGTTTAAAATACTAAAATACTTCTAACAGTGCAAACCGTGGTCCAGATTAACCCATTATTCCATAGCCTGTTTCTGATTTTGAAGACAAGTTATCACTTAAAAGTAGGTTGAAAGTAAAGCAGAATGCGCTTAAGGCACATTCTGTTTTAACCCATTACCCCATAGCCTGTTTCTAGAACTGAAGACAGGTGACCAAGTAAAGCAGAATGCACCTTAGGTGCATTCTGCTTCACTTTCAGCCTGCTTTAAGCTACCATCTGCTAGACAGTATATCTTATGATACATATTCATGACTGTATAAAGTGGATCTATTTTCTTCAGTGAAGAAATAATTTGAAGGCGTAAAAAGGCGTATTTATGGGGTAATGGGTTAAACTGCCATCTGCTAGGATATAGAAAAATATTTCTTGTACTGTATATTTAAGACTGTATAAATTAGAACTATTTTCTTCGGTCGATTTAAAGGTGTAAAAATGTGTATCTATGGAGTACAGTGTTAAATTAAATTAAATTGAATTAAATCAACCTTCTTTAAGTGGTCACCTACCTTTATACTTAGAAATAGACTATGGGGTAATGGGTAAAAACCAAATCAAATACAATGCATCTTATCTAGATCCAAACTACTTGTTAAAGTCTTTAAATTTGTTCCTGGCCATGGAAAGGTTGATAGTGCTGGTCTAACATTAAGCCATTTTCCCAGTCATTGAAACATTGATCTTGAAGCGGGGAGAGGGCCATAAAGTGTTCTCAACACTGCGATAGTGCCTTGTTTATCATGCATTTATCGTGCAACATGCACATGAAAATTGAGTTCCATTGTTGCAGGCATGAGTCAGGAAATTGAAATGACCTTGTGTTCTGTCGTTAATAAAATTAGCTCTAAATGAGAGGAGCTGTTTCAAAAACTAATGCTTTATGTCCCTGGCAATTGCTAATTTGACTGCTCATTAGAATCATCGGAAAGAGATGATATTCTAATGAGTAGTCACAACAGTGGGTTTGGATTGAAATTATTTAGTTTACTTCTTTTCTTAACTCTTTCCTCCCTGAAACTTTAAATGGAAAATTCCAGTTTCCATTTTAATCTAGTCCATTTCTGACTTTTAAGGGTTGTTTTTGTCACTGTTTGGCATTATAACAAACAGGGAAGACCCTGATTGCATAGGACAAGTGTACTGTTCACATGAACACTGTTTGAAAAGCACGCCTATATGCGGGACTAGGGTTCAAAGAGTTAACCAATTAGCCCATAAATGCGCCCTTATGTGCAATTAATTTATTCCTCCACAGAAGAAATAGTACCACTTTAACCCTTAGCCCGCCAAATAAAATGTCGTCTGCTATAATTCTCGTCTGCTTCAAGTTTCAAAGTGCTTCAAACTTGCTCAAAATTGCTGAAAATGTTGTCCTAGTGTCAAACAGCTTGGATCCGGATGAGACGCCGAGTAACTCGGCGTCTCATCCGGATCCAAGCTGTTTGCATATGGAGCTATAGTCGTGAGTGGCAGGCTAAGGGTTAATATAAAGTCATATGCAGTCACCCTAAACAATATTTTCGTTATCCTAGCAGATAGTAGCTTAAAAGTAGCTTAAAAGTAAATATAAACTAAAAGTATGGCCGTCAAATGTTTTTAGTAGCATTCTGCTTTGTTGATTGCCTGTTTTAAGTGGTCATCTGTCTTCAAAAGTAGAAACAAACTATGGAGAAAGGGTTAAGGGATTAATGAAGGGCTGAGAGTCATTTTAATTTACCATCTCTGTAGCCTTATCATTGAAACATGATTTATTGCCAATCTTCATTTCATTGTGCACTCTTGACAATGATCTTGGGATTCATTGCAAATAGTTTTTCTATGTAAATAGCTGATATCAGTCTCTGTGTAGAGGCTCGTATCTGATCCCAATGTTCAAAATCAAGGAATCAGTAGAGATATTGATTTCTCTGAAATACAGTTATACTCTTTCCCTCATAGCTTAGTGTCAGTGTCTGAGACAGGTGGCTTCTGAACACATTACCCCAGAAATATGCCTTTTTAAGCTTTTAACCCATTACCCCTTAAAAACGCCTTTTTACACCTCTTTTTTTATTCCTCCACTGAAATAAATAGTTCCAATTTATACAGCCAAGAATATGTACCAGAAGAAATATTTTCTATATCCTAGCAGATGGTAGCTTAAAGCAGGCTGAAAGTAAAGCAGAATGTGCCTTAGGGTGCATATTTGTGATCAGTTAAAATGAACTATTTTCTTCAGCAGAGGAATAAATAAATTAAAGGCATAAAAAGCCGCATCTATAGAGTAATCGGTTAATAAACAAAAAGTATAAGATGCGCATTTTTAGTGGCATAAACTTAATTTGGTTATTTTGTATGACTCTTACAGCAAAACCGTTCAAATACTTTTCGGAGCATGAACTTGCAAAAATGCGAAAAGAAGAAGGTATAGCCGGTATTGTACAGTGTCCCTTATTTCTGCACTTACCAGGGGCCTGTTTCATAAAACTTTGTATGACAAAAAGAGTCGTAAGTCAAAACTTTAAAATACATTTAATTTCTGATTTCTCCATCTCATCCTGTCTTGTAACGTCTCTTTGGAATCATCTTTTCAAGATGATTCCAAAGGGATGTCACAAGACAGGATTAGATTGAGAAATAGATAATAATTGAGACTTTTATAATCTGACTTACAACAATATTTGTCGTACAAAGTTTTATAAAAACAGGCCCAGTTCTACATTCCATTTGGTTCTTAACCCTTCTCCTCATGAATATTCATAAACTCCACCCACTATGAACTTCTATCATCTGAACTACTGCATTGGCTAACAAAGTAGAGAAAGTTTTCCGGAGCTCATGATTTATTGCCAATCTTCATTTCATTGTGCACTCTTGACAATGATCTTGGGATTCATCGCAAATAGTTTTTCTATGTAAATAGCTGATATCAGTCTCTGTGTAGAGGCTCGTATCTGATCCCAATGTTCAAAATCAAGGAATCAGTAGAGATATTGATTTCTCTGAAATACAGTTATACTCTTTCCCTCATAGCTTAGTGTCAGTGTCTGAGACAGGTGGCTTCTGAACACATTACCCCAGAAATATGCCTTTTTAAGCTTTTAACCCATTACCCCTTAAAAACGCCTTTTTACACCTCTTTTTTATTCCTCCACTGAAATAAATAGTTCCAATTTATACAGCCAAGAATATGTACCAGAAGAAATATTTTCTATATCCTAGCAGATGGTAGCTTAAAGCAGGCTGAAAGTAAAGCAGAATGTGCCTTAGGGCACATTCTGCTTTACTTTCAACCTGCTTTAAGTGGTCACCTGTTTTCAAAGCTAGAAATAGGCTAAGAGGTAATGGGTTAATTTATTCTTCCACTAAAGAAAATAGTTCAAGTTTACACAGTCATTAATATAAACCATAAGATATATTTTCTATATTCTAGCAGATGGTAGCTTAAAGCAGGCTGAAAGTAAATAAATGAGAAGAAATTATGATTTAGCAATCAAAACATTTTCTTTGTTTGAAATTTTTACAAAAGAAAGTAGTGCAAATCTATGCAAACAGGTTGGAACTAGATCAGATGCTGAGTAACTTGATGTCTGAAAAGAATCTAGACTGCGCTTCAAACAAATCTTATCTCCTCAGCTAAATTTTAAGAGACACACCAGTGGTTTTCGTACTTTAAAGCAGGTCACATTTTACCATAAGTGGAAGACATTAAAAACAGTGATTAACAAAACATTTGTTTTCTGCATCTAAATTGTTCAAAAATCTAATATGAAATTGAATAAAATTAAATCATAGTTCCAGATATACCATTTAATTGACAAGCAGTTTAGATCCAAATCAGAGGCTTAATTACTCAATTGCAAATTTGAGCAGGATCTACAACCTGTTTGCATACTAATTAACTCGAACCCCTATCACTTTGCAAGAGTTCATAGGGTTAATTATAAAAGCATGTTCCAATCTTCGGGAACCAATTCCGTTACCATGATGATTCACATTCCATGTATGGTCATTTACCATCTGTCAAGGCAATTCCTACTCTCTCTCTCCCTTTAACCCTTTACTCCATAGATACACTATTTTTATGCATTTCAATTAATTCCTCCACTAAAGAAAATAGTTCCAATTTATTCAGTCATGAATAAAGCAGGCTGAAAGTAAAGCAGAATGCGCCTTAAGGCGCATTCTGCTTTACTTTCAACCTGCTTTAAGTGATCACCTATCATCAAAACTGAAAACAGATTATGGAGTAAAGGGCTACACTGCATGATCACTGTTCTTCACAAGGCAGAGAGTATTCTGACTACTCTGACACTTGTCTAGCTCTCGTCCTCCTCCGACGGCGAAAATCTCCCTACTCCACTGCTACACACACGACTGTAGCTGACTGCTATAGCATGTGTTGATCAGTGGAAGAAGGCTAGGAACAACAACAAAAAAACACGACGTTTTCCGAGTGATTTTTGGTGTTGACTCGTGTTTTCCGTTTGTGTTGCAAGGGGGGAATTGAAAGTGTCTTTGTGAAGCAATAGTGGGAGTTAGAGGAGAGGAGTATGGCGGATTTTAAAGCAGAGGTGAACGTGAAATATTTGTCTGTGATGGTATATGCGAAGGAAAGTGTATTGACTTGAAGTATTGACGTAAAAATATCTAAAAATTTGGACACTGTGTGTAACTGCTGTAATTATCATAAAATGTGAACAAACAGCTTGTATCATACAGTCATTTGTTAAGAAGATGTGGATGAATGGCAAACAGTGTAGACCCTGATCAGACTGCTCCTGACGGAGCAGTCTGATCAGGGTTTACACTGTTTGCTCACGCCTGTCTGTAGGAATATTTAGGATCATTATAGTATGTATGTGTTTTGTGGGGGCTAAGGCAGTAATTGTGAGTGATTTTGGTAGCAGTCATGATATATAGGCTGTATGTAGCCGTAATGGTGGATCAATTTGAAGGAAAGTGGTTCAATAGGCATTGGTTGAGATCCTGTAGGATAAAATAGGTTGAGGTCCTATACATAAAAGGGTTGGTTCCTGTAACAATCCAATATGGATTTGGTTGGTTAATTTGTGAAACTGGCAGTATTTTTTGTCTGTCAAGAATTATGTTAAAGCAGATACATATTTGGCTGCAATGTATGTCATATAAGTACATGTAGGTGTTAACAGCCATTTCTATTTTAACCCATTACCCCATAAATACGCCTTTTTACGCCTTTAATTTATTTTACTCCTTGAAGCTTTAACCCTTAGCCCGCCAAATAAATTGTCGTCTGCTATATTTCTCGTCTGCTTCAAGTTTCAAAGTGCTTCAAAATTGCTCAAATTTGCTGAAAATGTTGTCAGAGTGTCAAACAGCTTGGATCCGGATGAGACGCCGAGTTACTCGGCGTCTCATCCGGATCCAAGCTGTTTGCATATGGAGCTATAGTCGTGCGTGGCAGGCTAAGGGTTAAGTTGTCATCTGTCTTCAAAACTAGAAACTGGCTATGGGGTAATGGGTTAGGAATGTTAGTGTATTAAATTAAAGAATTTGGATTCAGATCACACACCAAGTTCCCTTACTCTTGTACTTTAAGTACTATTTTTAATCAATACCCTGAGACTTAGTATCCAAGCTGGAGTCAAACTATAAATGTGAGTGGAGTCATACTTAACATACTTTAGTCAAACTTATTATACTGCAAAGTAAATTTCTTACTTTTCATTGGTCAACGAGCACTAGACATAATCCCAAGTACCCTGTGAGCTGACAGGGTACATGGAAATGCAGCTGTTTTCATTGGCTGACAGGTCCCTGAGTATTGCTTTGCAGAAAATAAGATGGCAGATTGCTCGACAGGATTGAGTGCATTCAATCGTGCATCCTCCGTTTTAATTCCATTTCAGCTAAGAACCATTCGCTGTTTGGATCTTTAACAGTCGCATTATTTTTGGGAAAGTTTGACGCCGAATATGCCCATTTTTCTTATGAATAACAACGTCAGAAGCATATGACGTCACTTACCCTCAACGTTATCTGCTTCAAAATGGCACGATTATGTTATAGTTTATTATAAGCGCTGTACACAACAAATTCCGAAATATTTCGTTTGAACAGTGAAAACTTTGCAGTATACATGTAATAAATTCGTTATACAGTTTCTTCACAGTGTACATGAGGATTTCTTCCCGGCTGGTAAAATCATGTAACCCTCACCTAACGGCTCGGGCAACATGATTTACCTGTGAAAAGTACATTGTGTCCTATGCAAATAGAGAAGACCCAGATCAAATGAAAATGCAAATACAGTTTAAACCTTTTGAGCCCTTGTCGTGCATCCTTGGCAAACAGTGTACTTGTGAAGAGTACACTTGTCCTATGCAAACAGTGGAGACCCAGATCAAAGGGCTCCTAAAGGCGCCCTCTGATCAGGGTCTTCACTGTTTGTCAATTTGCAATACATTGACAAAAAACAACCCTTAATTGTAAAAAATGGATGAGACTTAAGTTGGATGCTGGAATTGTTCATTTGAAGTTTCAAAGAGGAAAGGATGAAGGAATTGAATATCTTCTTGTTAGCTAGTTAAAGGGATAGCTACAGATGAAGCAGTTTTAGAGCAGGACCCTGTAGGATTAGTTAGTATATTGTTAGTTTAGGCTGTACATTGTTATTTTGATAGGTATAATGACCCTGAAACTTTAAATGGACAATTCCAGTTTCCATCTAAGTCTAGTCCATTTTATGACTTTAAAGGGTTGTTTTTGTGACAAACAGTGAAGACCCTGATCAGAGGGTTCCTTTCGGAGCCCTCTGATCTGGGTCTTCACTGTTTGTATAGGACATGTGTACTATTCACATGTACACTGTTTGAAAAGAACGCCTATATGCGGGACTAGGGTTCAAAGAGTTAACTCCGCCCAATATTGACATCAATCATCTGACCTATTACATGGGCTGGTAAAATAAGGAAAAATTGCTCAAGGAAGAGAGTACACTGATAGTATTTGACTGATCCTTTAAGAAAACAGTGAAGATACTGGTTAGCTATCTGATCAGGGTCTACACTGTTTTTCAATAGGTGTCATAATATGTTTATACAGCGTTCCCTCTCTACAACGACATCCAATGGGAGACAAACATTGTGTGCGTTGGTCGGAGGGAGTCGTTGTAGGGAGGTAAATTGGCTTACATTGTCAAACAGCTTAAACCCAGATCAGACGCCGCGTAACGCGGCGTCTGATCTGGATTCAAGCTGTTTGTCACTCGTCATTAAGTTTTTTTCTATCAAAATGTCCATTTTGTAATTTTGAGAAAAACATCATACGACAATTGTAAGCAGACGGTATTGCAGCCAAGAAAAGTTTGGACATAAATGTCTTGATTGGGGAACTGCTGTAAGGGTCGTTGTAAGGAGGGAGTCGTTGTTGGGAGGGCCGTTGTAGAGAGGGAGCGCTGTAGTAGATCTTGAAGCTTTAAAAAAAAGTAAGAGCATTCTATGTCCTACAAAACCGGTATCTTAGTATAACAAGGGTACAATGTTATAAAGAGTTTGAGATGAGTCTTAGCTCATTCTCAAATATTTGATTGGTCAGATTTTAGCTTTCGCTCAAATCTGATTAATAAAATGCTTGAGAATGATTTCAGACTCAACTCATTATAACCTTGGGACAAGGTCAAGGTCATATAACTCTGAAGAACAGGTGAGTAAACCAAAGTTTGGTCAAATTCATGAAGTTTCATTTTCTTAACATTTTATTGGTTTCATTTTTTCTTTCTTAGGTGTATGGAAGTTCGAAGCCAATTGTGCGAGAAGGCGGCTCCTTCAACTCCAAGAAAAGATTCTTTGAAATGGAAATTCAGGAACAAAGCGTTGAAAACAAACCTCAGGGTAGGTATACCAAGTGTACGCTCATAATACAGCAAACTAATGACTGTTTCAGTTGAAACTTCTGGGGCTCGTTTAAAAAACTTTGTACGACAAATGGTGTCGTAAGTCAGATTATAAAAGTCTTAATTATTATTTATTTATCCATCTAATCCTGTCTTGTGACATCTCTTTGAAAAGACGATTCCAAAGAGATAACACAAGACAGGATTAGATGGAGAAATCAGAAATTAAATGTATTTTACAGTTTCGACTTACAACTGTTTTTGTACAAAGTTTTACGAAACGGGCCCCTGACCCTTTGTGGTGCATCATTTTAACCCCTTCTGAGTGTTGAATAAACATCTTTTACCCTTCCCTTTCTGTTAAAGAACAAGTTATCATAATATTCAATACTTCAATGTATGACAAAACAGTGGAGACCCTGCCTTGCAAACCAGGAGACCCTGGTCAGGGTCTGTGCTGTTTAACCCATTACCCCATAACCTTTTTCTAGTGTAGAAGATTTGCGACTACATAAAGCAAGTTGTAAGAAAAGCAGAATGCGCCTTTAGGCCCATTCTGCTTTACTTTCATCTTGCTTTAAGCTACCATCTGCTAAAATTAAGAAAATATTTCTTATGATACATATTATTCATGACTGTATAAAATGGAACTATTTTCTTTAGTGGAAGAATAAAATTAATTAAAGGCGTAAAAAGGGGTATTTATGGGGTAATGGGTTAAAGAACAAGTTTTTGTAATATTTGAAACTTAAATGGATGACACACATTGCAGACCCGGTCTTGCAAACCAGGAGACCTTGGTCAGGTTCTGTGCTGTTTAAATAAGATGTACATACCTGGTGTCTGTACTGTTAGGGTAAATCTTTATTAACATGCTAGTCAATTTCTAGCCCTTTACTCCATAGCCTGTTTCTAGTCTTGAAGATAGGTGACCACTTAAAGCAGGTTGAAAGTAAAGCAGAATGTGGCTCAAGGCCACAGTCTGCTTTAATTTCAGCCTGCTTTAAAAAGCTACCGTTGGCTAGGATATAGAAAGTATACTTATGCTGCATATTTGTGATCAGTTAAAATGAACTATTTTCTTCAGCAGAGGAATAAATAAATTAAAGGCATAAAAAGCCGCATCTATAGAGTAATCGGTTAATAAACAAAAAGTATAAGATGCGCATTTTTAGTGGCATAAACTTAATTTGGTTATTTTGTATGACTCTTACAGCAAAACCGTTCAAATACTTTTCGGAGCATGAACTTGCAAAAATGCGAAAAGAAGAAGGTATAGCGGATATTGTATAGTGTCCCTTATTTCTGCACTTACCTGTTCTCCATTCCATTTGGTTATTAACCCTTAGCCTGCCACTCACGACTATAGATCCATATGCAAACAGCTTGGATCCGGATGAGACGCCGAGTAACTCGGCGTCTCATCCGGATCCAAGCTGTTTGACACTCGGACAACATTTTCAGCAACTTTGAAGCACTTTGAAACTTTGAGCAGACGAGAAATATAGCAGACGACAATTTATTTGGCGGGCTAAGGGTTAATCGTTCTCCTCCTGAATATTCTTGTATAAAACTCCACCAACTACAAACATCTATCATCTGCACTATTCCATTGGCAAACAAAATAAGGGAAAGTTTTCAAGAGCTTAAGATAAAGGGGGGGGGGGGGGGGGGGGGGTGTATTTCAAAAACTAACAAAATTTGTTTCTGCATTAAACCCCATGTAGTTACTACTCTTCGAGACGATTCTAATGAGTAGTTACACCATAGGATTTTGTGCTGAAATGAGTGAGAAAATGTTGGATTACTTCAGTTTACTCCCTCTTATTTGGAGCCCTGGGACCCATTTCATGAAACTTTGTACAACAAATGTTGTAAGTCAGATTATAAATCCTGTCTTCTTACATCTCTTTGGAAGACAATTCCAAAAAGATGTCACATGACAGGATTAGATAGTGAAATCAGAAATTAAATGTATTTTAAAGTTTTGACTTACGACCGTTTTTGTCGTACGGAGTTTTATGAAACGGGCTCCAGGTTTTCTGTGGGGAAAAGTGCAGACTCATTTCAGATATCCTATAAGAAACCAGTGCTGACCCTGATCAGACAGCTCCTAAGGAGATGTCATGATCTGAGTCTACATTGTTTCTTTAAAAATGTCAATATACACTAATATTAAAGCAGGAGAAGGGTTAGTTCTGTACTGCACATGTTACTTTCATGTGAAACGTTTTTCTGTTTTCTGTAAGTTGCTTTCATTTTTAGCTCACCTGAGCTAGCTCAGGGTGAGTTTTTGCAATCCTTGAATGTCCGGCGTCTGTCGTTTGTCGTCCATCATCAACAATTTTAGTGTTTACACTCTAGAGGCCACAATTTTGATCCAATCTTTCTGTAACTTGCTCAGATTGTATATTACCATAAGAGTTCGGATGAGTTTGTTATGGTTGAAATCTGACCAATAGGTCAAGTGTTATCTACCTTTGAATTGCTGAAAATGCCATATTTAACAGTGTTTACACTCCGGAGGTCACAATTTTAATCCAGTATTTCTAAAACTTGCTCAGATTGTATGAAACTAGTAGAATTTGGATGAGTTGGATTATTGTCGAAATCGGATCAATTTGGGTCAAGAGTAATCTACCTTTGAATTGCTGAAAATGCAATATTTAACAGTGTTTACACTCTAGAGGCCACAATTTTAATCCAATCTTTCTCAAGCTTGCTGAGATGGTATATTACTAAAAGAGTGCATATGAGTTTGGTTATGGTTGAAATCAGACAAATAGGTCTAGAGTTATCTATCTTTGAATTGCTGAAAATGCCATATTTAACAATGTTTACACCCTAGAGGCCACAATTTTTATCCATTCTTTCTTTACCTTGCTCAGATTGTATATTACAATAAGAGTTTGGATGAGTTTGATTATTGATGAAATCGGACCAATAGGTCCAGGGTTATCTACCTTTGAATTGCTGAAAATGTCATATTTAACGGTGTTTACACTCAAGAGGCCACAATTTTTATCCAATCTTTCTTAAACTTGCTCAGATTGTGTATGACTATAAGAGTTCAGATGATTTGGATTATGGTTGAAATCAGACAAATAGATCAAGAGTTATCCATCCTTGAATTGCTGAAAATGTCATATCTAACAGTGTTTACACTCTTGCAACTACAGTTTTCGATGGATTTTAATTATACTTGCACACAATGTATATAGCTTTAAGTTCTCGACGAAGTGCAATTATTTTTTTAAATCTTGACTATTGTGGCAAAAGTTATCTGCCCTTGATATACTTTGAAATGCTAGAAAAGGCTTAATTTAAGTATTGTTTAGGCTCTAGTTATCTGCCCTTGATGTACTCTACTATACTAGAGTAGTTCAATTCCAATGTTGTTTACATGCTATATACTACAAATTTGAATGAATTAAGAATAAAATGGGTGAAATTCAAAGGTAAAGCTATCAGGCTTCATTATTTATAACAGGTGAGCGATATCAGGGCCTTCAGGCCCTCTTGTTAGCTTGTCTGTTTCAAAGAAACAACAAGCTATTGTCATCACTCCAGTGTCTGCGTCGTTAGTCGTCGTCGTCCGAAATCTTAACTTTGGCAATAACTTTGAAACTACATGTGAAACAGAGACTTTATATAGTTTATTTGGTATCTACACTCACCTCAAGAAGCGCCTGAGCTCAGTAGAACTTGGGTCATATCTGTCAAAATCAAGGTCATTTAGAGGCGAAATAGGGAGAAATTAACATTGGCCATAACTAGGATAACAAAACAGACGACCCTTGGCATCTGCATGCGGTGACTCATTAAACTCATTCACCCCTTAAACTTCAAATGGAAAATTCCAGTTTTCAATAAAGTATTGTCTATTCTTAAATTCAATCAACAGATTTATGCAGGAATAAAATAAAGCAAACAACTCATATGAGCTGTTTTAGGATCTTTCTGCTTTACTTTCGTTCTGCATTAATAATTGTCTGTCTTTCTAGATATCTATGCTGCCTGGGAATCATCTTAATACAAGTTAACACTTGCTTTAGAATAACAACTAAGCCACAGGACACAACCTTTGCTTGTCCTGATTTTTCTCACGTCATTGCCTATTACTTTAATTTAACCATATTTTATTTCAAATTCCATGAAAACTGGTAAGGCCACAAGTTCTACAAACATTAATTACGGTCCTCCCATATTGCCTGTTATCATGTACATGTATAAGCAAAGTCATACGTACAAAACAGCACTTACCAATTGACTTGTTATTCTCCTTTGCTTAAATGCTTCCTCTCCTCACCCACCCACCCATCCTTTTGTCATGTTTTAAATTTGATCTGTTCTCAAGATAAGCAGAAAAGTCATGTAAAGGCTCTCTTAACCCATAGCCCCAAAGCCTGTTTCTAGTTTTAAATACAGATGAAAACTTAAAGCAGGTTGAAAGTAAAGCAGAATGTGCCTGTGCCTTAAGGCACATTTTGCTTTACTGTCAACCTGCTTTAAGCTACCACCTACTTGTATATAGAAAATATTTCTTATGGTGCATTTTAAGTGGGACTACTTTCTTCAGTGGGGGAATAAATTGAATTAGTAAAAATGGGTATTTATAGGGTAATGGGTTAAGTGTCCATCAAACTGTTGTAGAAATGCAGAAATCTTAATCTCCTACAGGAACTTGCTACATTACTTTTGGCCTGTTTACCCATTCTTTCATACTGTTTGAGGACTCAAGATATACTGCATTACAAAATTATCTTATTACACTTAAGTGCAAATTTAACTTGTTTATCTCATAATTATATAAACATAAGGTCTAGTACAAAATCTAAATGCCACAGACACTTAATAGTTGTTGCTGTCTCATTGATGTTTTTAACAATTCAGTAATATGTTCATATTGATGGAAGTATTTTGTGAATTTTATTTGTTTTTAGCATTTTTGATGTTGCTTTGTAGCTGTTTATTATTTCAATAGGGCTCCAGATAAGGGGAGTATTTCAAAAACAAAAATCTTTATTTTTGCTTTAAACCCTGTGGTGTCACTACTCATTAGAATCGTCTCTTTCAGACGATTCTAATGAGTAGTAACACCATAGAGTTTAGGGCAAAAACAAGTAACACCATAGGATTTGGTGCTGAAATGAGTGAGAAAATGTTGGATTTGTTCAGCTTATACTCCCTGTTATCTTTAGCCCTTATTTCAATTTCATTGAAAAAAATTCTGTGGTTCAGTGTGAAATTGATAGTGTTGTTGACATTATAGTCAAACTTGTGTTAGGCAGCCATAGTTTGAAAGTGAAAAAATAAAAATGAAATAAGCTATAGGCAAGAGACTGATTTTCTCTTGCCTTTCACTAAATAAATGTGAGTTTGGGGCAGTTTAACCCTTTACTCCACAGCCTGTTTCTGGTTTGGAAGGTAGATGAACACTTAAAGCATGCTGAAAGTAAAGCAGAATGTGCCTAAAGGGGCATTCTGCTATAACATTGAAACTTCTTAAATCCATAATCTGCTAGGATATAGAAACTATTTCTTAAGGTACATATTCATGACTGTATAAAGTGGAACTATATTCATCAGTGAATGATTAGATTAAAGGCGTTAAAAGGTTTATCTTTGGAGTAAAGGGTTGATACAAATTTGATTATGTATCTGGGGCCTGTTTCATAAAACTTCTTACGACAAATGTTGTCGTAAGTCAGATTATAAAAGTATCAAATATTAGTTATTTCTCCATCTAATCCTGTCTTGTGACATCTTTTTGGAATCGTTTTTTCAAGACGATTCCTAAAAGATGTCACAAGACAGGATTAGATAGAGAAACCAGAAATTAAATGTATTTGAAAGTTTTGACTTACGACATCATTTGTCGTACGAAGTTTTATGAAACGGGCCCCTGCTCTGACAGAATCTTGTGTTATTTAGCCTTTACCATGCTGACTTTCTATGATTAACTTCTTCTGGTATGTCTTTATACTACTGTAAATTCAGACTGAAAGAACCTTTATGTTATGTGTAGCAAATAAGCCAGTTTTGATCTAATGTTTTGCTATTACTTTCTTGGCATTGGGACTTGGATATAACTATTCATGACACTAATTAATTTGCATGGTGGTGGAATTTATGTTCTTTATCTTAGCAAATTGTAGCTTAAAGCAGGCTGAAAGTAAAGCAGAATGAGCCTTTAGGCTCATTCTGCTTAACTTTCAACCTGTTTTAAGTGGTCACCTATATTCAACACCATCAATAAATATTTTATTTTTGGAGCTTGAGTTGTATTAGAGATGCCCTATGGAAAGGTTTAAAGGACTTATTATTAAACACTGAAGAGGAAGATTTGGAACCTACCAACCAACCTTTCTTATATAGCATATAATGAAAAATAGAAGTAGTTTGGTGATATGGGTTGTTGTTGTTGTTTTGGTCCGTATTGATTTGAATCTTTTTTATTCTTCTAGCTGACAAAGCCAACACGATGACAAAGGAAGAGTTATTGTCCAAAGTGTCAGAGTCTGTTGGTAGCGGTGATGAGGAATATAACAAAGTTCTCTCAAGGTAAGTGAGGACTAAAAATAGACAATCCGGAAAAACCCAGATCTAATATTAACCTTGTATACTATACAGAAAAGAACTTCGTTACTAAATACGGAAACCCAGTTGTGTAACTGTACATAACATGTATAATTATTTTATTGAATGTATAATTCCATAATTATGAATGGCACAAATTATTAATGATGTGTAGTATGTTATTGATATAAAATATGATTAACTATAATTATTATATCTTTCAACACCATGGACCTGTTAAAAAATATACTCATGACATCTGCAAACAATGTAGACCCTGATCAGATATAGGAGCCCTCTGATCTGGGTTTACTTTGTTTGCTAATTTAAAGTGGTATTTATTAAACTACCGGAAATCCAAGTAGACCTGTTCATGTTTTGGTAACTAAAAAGACCCACAAGGGAACCTAATAACCCACAAGAGTTACTTAGTGTTGAAAGAGTTAAATCTATTAACTGTTAATTGATTGATGTATATTATATATAGAATAACATTGTGTACAAAACATTTATATTACGACTACCATTACCCCATAGCCTTTATCTAGATTTGAATATAGGTGACCACTTAAAGCAGGTTGAAATAAAAGCAGAATATGCCTTAAGGCGCATTCTGCTTGACTTCCAGCCTGCCTAAAGCCATGAAAGCTGTTATCTGATAGGATGTAGAAAATATTTCTTAACATACATATTCATGACTGTATAAAAGGGAACTATTTTCTTCAGTTGAGGAATAAATTTTAGGCAAAAAAAGACTTAATTATTGGGGATGGGTTAACCCTTTCCCTTA
Source organism: Gari tellinella (assembly GCA_922989275.2). Lineage (NCBI taxonomy): Eukaryota > Metazoa > Mollusca > Bivalvia > Cardiida > Psammobiidae > Gari > Gari tellinella. Next base: position 35,370,264 of record OV277872.1, read on the forward strand.
TAGAAGCGACTTTTAGCGCATTCATTTTATTCATCCGCCAAAGAAAATAGTTCCATTTTATATTGTCATGAATATGTACCATAAGAATTATTTTCTATATCCTAGCAGATAGTAACTTAAAGCAGGCTGAAAGTAAAGCAGAATGTGCCTTAAGGCACATTCTGCTTTACTTTCAACCTGCGTTAAGTGATCACCTGTCTTTATTGTTATAAACATGTTTATTGGGTAAAGGGTTAACACAGGTTTTATGTAGTCAGAAATTCAATCTGTACTAGTGGAGTGTTGTCAATAAAATGTTTATATTGTAACATACTTCTATGGTTACGGAAGTGTATCTCTATTAATGTTTATTTATTCTCTCTTTTCTTTTTATTTTTATTTGCACATCTGTACCTTTTTCCTGAATTTATTTTGAAGTTTCAAAAGAATAATCATTCTATTCAAATATCATTTGTGTTGTTTTTCTCCCTCTCTCTATTTATCCGCCATAGGTATAAAGCCTACAGTGGAGAAAATATTCTTTCCCAATAAACACCCTTAAGCTTAAACTATCATTTAAATTTTGCAGTGCTAACAGTTTGGAGCCAGATCAGATGCCGGTAACCCAGCATCTGATCAGGCTTCAAACTGTTTGCCACTCAGATTAAAATAAATGTTCAGAATTGCATTTAAACGGGAAAGAATAACATTTTCTCCACTGTACTACATAATCAATTGCCAACAGAAATCGTCCTGTATTGAACATTATCCAAAGATACTATACTCTACTCATGACATCTTGTCTTGCCCAAAAAAATAAAAATCTTCTATAGAGTAAAGTTCTGTAAAGTACAAGTGTTAGAGTGTTACTAGAACAGCTTGGTTCCTGATCAGACACATGTCTGACAATCTCTGATCTGAATCCAACCTGTTTGTAAATACCAGTCGAGTTAAAGCTACCCCAAAAAAAGTATTAATTGACTTCATGGAGCATCTAATGTTTGATATACAGTCAAACTTCGATATTTCGAACTCGCTTAATTCAAACTATCCGATTTGTCGACACATGAATTGCATTATTTCATGCTCGGTTAAGTCAAAACATACCCATATTTCAAAGTTAAAACGTGGCTAAGCCACGTTTTAACTTTGAAATACGGGTATGTTCAACATAACCAAGTTCGAGATATCGAAGTTCAACTGTAGAGCATACCAGTATATTAGGTTTTAGATATTCTTATTTTCTTTTATGATAATTTTTATTTTCTCCTCAATTCTGTCTTAATTTATACATATTTATCAAGTTTTATGAAGTTTTTTTTTTTGTCGCTGTAACGACAACAAGGCGGAAAATAGAAGGTCTAACTAATAGCGAGCGCACACACACTCGGTCTTGTCACGGGGTTTACTAACTGTCTCTGTGTTTTTCTTACCCTTGTTGGCACCCAAACAGCCTTGGGATTAGGTAACTGGTTCTCTAACACATAACACTACATGCATTCACCATAATACCGTCCAACCTTTGTTTAGTGGCTATTCACAAGACTTCATATGGGTAGATATTACAGGTGACAGCTTAACCCTTTACCTCATAGCCTGTTTCTAGTTTTGATGACAGGTTACCTCTTAACTCTTTCCTCCCTGAAACTTTAAATGGACAATTCCAGTTTCCATTTTTGTCTAGTCCATTTCTGACTTTTAAGTGTTGTTTTTGTCAATGTTTGGCATTATGACAAACAGGGAAGACCCTGATCAGAGGGCTCCTTTTGGAGCCCTCTGATCTGGGTCTTCACTGTTTGTACAGGACAAGTGTACTCATCACATGTACACTGTTTGAAAACAACGCCAATATGCGGGACTAGGGAGGAAAGAGTTAAAGCAGGTTGAAAGTAAAGCAGAATGTGCCTTAAGGCACATTCTGTTTTACTTTCAGGCTGCTTTAAGCTAAAATCTGCTAGGCTATATAAAATATTTGTTATGGTAATAATTGTTCATGGTATAAACTGGAACTATTTACTTCAGCGGAGGAATAAATTAAATACGCTAAAAGTCGCTTCTATGGGGGAAAGAGTTAATATGCAAGACAAGACAATACCTTGACAATACCTTAACTCATTTACCCCTGAAACTCTTCAATGGACAATTCCAGTCTACAATTAAGTGTAGTATATTTAAAACTATCTATTACTAGTTATTTTGCAGTATAGATATATACTAAAAACAGCCATAAATAGTCAAAATGGACAAGAGTTAATGGGAAGCTGAAATTGTACATCTGAAGTCACAGTGTCTTGGGGCAGTTATTGTCATGCATTAACTCTTTCCTCCCTGAAACTTTAAATGGACAATTCCAGTTTCAATTTTTGTCTAGTCCATTTCTAACTTTTAAGAGATGTTTTGTCAATTTTGGCATTGTTGACAAACAGTGAAGACCCTGATCAGAGGGCTCCTTTCGGAGCCCTCTGATCTGGGCCTTCACTGTTTGCACAGGACGTACTATTCACATGTACACTGTTTGGAAAGACGCCTATATGCGGGACTAGGGTTCAAAGAATTAACCCATTTATGCCTGGATATTGCAGTAAATTCTCCCTATATGCTAACTGGAAGATTTCGTTGAAGGTATACAAGAGTGATTGACAGACACGTCTGCAGTGTTTGTTCATACAGATAAATATATTTCATATGATATAGCAAACAGTGTAGACCTTGATAAAATGCCATGTAAGGCGGCGTCTAATCAGCATCTACACTGTTTGCCAATGTCCAGTTTAGTAGACACTAGTCTTAACTCTTTGATGGTAGTCAAGCATATATGTGTCATTTGCAAACAATGTACCTGTGAGGAGTACACTTGTCCTATGCAAACAGCGTAGACCCTGATCAGAGGGCTCCTTAACTCTTTGAACCCTAGTCCCGCATATAGGCGTGCAGTGTTGCACCTAGAGCGCGGCATTGCGGGATTCCCGCAATATTTTTTACTTGGACCCTTAAAATTCGTAACGGTGCGGGCGTACGGGCGCAATTTTCGTCTTCCGTACCTTTGCTCTATTTACTATCCTTTCCGCCGATTTACTATCCTTCATTAATAAAGATAGACTGTGCGCGCGTGTGTATACCAATGCAGTTAAATGGCTACGTAAAACCCGATAACCAGTCTTACAATTACAACTATCCTTTCCGCCGATTTACTATCCTTTATTAATAAAAGGTAGACTGTGCGCGGTTTATATGCCAATGCAGTTAAATTGCTATGGTAAAACCCGATAACCAGTCAAATTTACGCATGACTTGACTTCACTTCTCATCGGATTGGAGAGGAAAGAGCAGACGAAACGCGAAGCGTGACACCTGATGAATGAAACCCCCATCTAAACAACGTGCTGATCAAACTCTTCCAACTTTGTATGTACCAAAACAATCATTACAAGTTATTTAAAAATAGACGAACATCAGTTTTCCCGTCATGTAAAAGCCTTACCGGATTACCGAAAATCTACTAGACGCAGTAAACATGTTCAATATCGTAAACACTAATTCTATTTTAAAGGAAAGCCTATCATATTTTTAAAGGCTATTTTAGTGTGACCCCCAAAAATTTCAAATGTCCCCCAAAAATTTTGACAGCGCGCCACCGTGTCCCCCAAAATTTTGGACCTAGGCACAACACTGGGCGTGCTTTTCAAACAGTGTACCTGTGAATTGTACACTTGTCCTATGCAAACAGTGAAGACCCAGATCAGAGGGCTCCTTTCGGAGCCCTCTGATCAGGGTCTTCACTGTTTGTCATAATGCCAAACATTGACAAAAACAACCCTTAAAAGTCAGAAATGGACTAGACTAAAATGGAAACTGGAATTGTTCATTTAAAGTTTTAGGGAGGAAAGAGTTAAGGAGCCCTCTGATCAGGGTCTACACTGTTTGTCATTTTGACACATATTGTAAAAAAATGGACTAGACTAAATTGAAAACTAGAATTGTCCATTTGAGTTTTCAGGGAGAAATGGGTTAAATGGGTTTTGAATTCACCTGTCTTTAAGAGATCACCATATAGTCTTGGTTGAATGGCTGCTGAATGCAGGGTTGATCATCTTCAGCAGCCTGACGGTCACGGGAAAACTCTTGTCCTTGTCATGTACCAAAATACAGTAAACCTTCTCTATTATGACCACTAAAACAAAGGCCAATTGATTGTAAACAAGACAGGTGACAGCTTGAAGCAAAGTGACAGTAAAACAGAAAAGCCCCTAAAGGAGCTGTCTGTTTTACCGTCACCTTGCTTTAAGCAGTCACTGGTCATTATAGAGAGGTTTTACTATACAGATAAATAACTGCTTCACATGAGTGATTTTGCCAATATTTGGCTGCTTAAAAGCAAAATTAAGTAAAGCAAAAACTTTGGAGCTTTCTGCTTTATTTTCATATTGTTTTAAGCATAAATTGTTTTTCACATGAAAATATGCCTCCTTTTGGATAGTTTTATAAGTTAAATTTAGTGTTTGAAATGTAAGTAAAACTAGGGTGTTTTCGCTTATGAAGCGATGCAAATCTAAAAACGATATTAACAAGATAAAATAAAAAATGGTAAATGACGGACATGACTTTTCCTGCACCCTGATTGGCTGCCTATAGACTGCATGACAACCTCCATTATCAGTGTGAATGCCGAATGAATTTTCTCTTTTTATAGAGTTGCTGAATTTTGCTTTGCTTTGGCCAAGTTCAAAGTTTGTTTTGTTGACTTCATTTAGGTCAATGCTAAATTTTTGCTTTAGATGCAATTCAACCGTTTTCAATATACATGTATTTTTACAGTCAAATTCTGTGTTTGAGCAATTGCACAAATGAAGATGTCACTTTTATTAAGGCTACCTACTCCAAAACTTTCTTGAGTTATTTGTTAGACATGGCATGGTCTACATAAAAGCTCTTTATTAAAGCTCTTACCTATTACCCCATAACTTCGCTTTTAAAGGCCTTAAATAGTTATTCCTTCATTGAAGAAAATATATCCCATTTGTAGTCATGAATATGTATCATAAGAAATATTTTCTATATTATGGGAGATTGTAGCTTAAAGCAGGCTGAAAGTAAAGCAGAATCTGCTTTACTTTCAGCCTGCTTTAAGTGGTCACGAAACAGGCTATTGGGTGTAATGGGTTAACTCTTTCCTCCCTGAAACTTTAAATGGACAATTCCAGTTTCCATTTTAGTCTAGTCCATTTCTGACTTTTAAGGGTTGTTTTTGTCAATGTTTGGCATCATGACAAACAGTGAAGACCCTGATCAGAGGGCTCCTTTCGGAGCCCTCTGATCTGGGTCTTCACTGTTTGCATAGGACAAGTGTACTATTCACATGTACACTGTTGAAAAGGACGCCTATATGCGGGACTAGGGTTCAAAGAGTTAAGCAAACTACATGTAATTATTAGGAACACCTTTGGTCAGGTAGTGCATGATGTTACAAGAAATTATAAGTTAGATAGACATTACCTCTGATTGATATCCAGCCACCCTTGTAAGCCAGTTGCTTTTGAAACTCTTTAGGAATAGCTATACATTTTGTACACAATCACTTGCTCTTGTTAACTTGTTCTATGATCTGTATCTATGATAAAGCCAAGGAGAGACTTAAGAGATTGATTTTCTGTTAACAGCTGTGTATTTGGATTTAGCTTCTTGTTTATATCACAATTTTTTACTGAAATATACATTAGATTTACTTTAGTTCCTTTGTTCTTGCTAAATATCAAATTCCCCCAAAACTTTACACAAGAGATTTAACCCTATCCAATTGGTTACTTCTTGACCTTTGAGTCAGATTTGGTAAAGATATCTTGACCTTTTATTCAAAATTTCTATCTTATGATATAGCCCCCCCCCCCCCCCCCCCCACAAAAAAAAAACAAACAAACCCAAGCTTGTTATTGATTTTTAAGACAGTTGTTGCTTGCTTAAAGCAGGCTAAAAGTAAAATAGAAAGCTAATGTCTTAAAACCATCAATTTTACATCTCCCTTTTAGTGATCATAATAGAGTGTTTTACTGTAACTCAGTAGTTGCATTGTAAATTCAGATGAGCTTCTAAAAATGTAATTATCTTTCTTTATTTGAGTCTCATAATGGCTTACAATATATGCATACTCTATAAACGATACAACAAAAGGGCATCCATAAGTTGATCATGAAAAATCCTAAGATTTCCAAATTTTCAATTTTTCAAGCGTGATTACTTAAAGCAGGTTGAAAGTAAAGCAGAATGGGCCGTAAGGCGCATTTTGCTTTACTTTCAGCCTGCTTTAAGCTACCATATGCTTAGATAAGAATCCAAAGTTTTCGGAAAAATCCGGAGAAATGGCAGCCCTGCATCAACAATGCCATTTAGATAAGAATTATTGGAGACCATGATTCTAATGATAACGGTGCTGATGAATGTAGGCTTAGTTGGATGGGCTTGTTCCATTATTTGTTTCATTGAATAACAAGTGTTACAGATAACATCGTTGTTTGATTGCTACAGTGTTCATGGTCATCTCAATGTTCTGCTGCTCTAACAAACATGTTTATACCAAACGAAAATGTGAAAATTCCACATATCACTATGTCTGTTCCCTTTGTGACCCTTGGAATGCTGAGTGATATTTGCTCTTAACCCATTACCCCATAGCCTGTTTCTAGTTTTGAAGACATGTGACCACTTAAAGCAGGTTGAAAGTAAAGCAGAATGTGCTTTAAGGCACATTCTGCTTTACTTTCAGCCTGCTTAAGTTAAAATCTGCTAGGCTACATAAATATTTGTTACGGTAATTGCTCATGAGGGTATAAACTGGAACTATTTTCTTCAGCTGAGGAATAAATTAAATACGCTAAAAGTCGCTTCTATGGGGGGAAGGGTTAATGTCTTCTTTAACCCAATACCCTATAGCCCGTTTCTATTTTTGAAGACAGGTTACCACTTAAAGCAGGTTGAAAGTAAAGCAGATTGCGCCTGAAGGCGCATTCTGCTTTACTTTCAGCCTGCTTTAAGTTATCATCTGCCAGAATTCAGAAAATATTACTATTAGTCAATTTTCATGACTATAAAAATCTACTTTCTTAAGTCACAGGAGTAATAAATTTAATGCACTAAAAGCGCTTCTATGGGGGAAATTCTTCTTCCTTCTTTATGATAATAGATGTAGGATCTGACTGACAGGTTGGATCCTGATTAGAGACAAATTTCTTGCCAGTCCTGATCATGATCCAGCTGTTTGCCAAGGTTTGGGCTGAATCTGGTTACTGGCATTCGAAGGGTTGTTACATGTACAACTGCTGTATCTATAGGTTACAATATATATGACCACTCTCTTATTTCAGCTGTTCACTGATCTGTCATGTTTCAGCTGGTCACTCACTGACCTCACTGCATGTCCTCATATTTATAAGAACTCTTACAATCCTGCCTGTGTTAACTCTTTCCTCCCTGAAACTTTAAATGGACAAATCCAGTTTCCATTTTAGTCTTGTCCATTTCTGACTTCTAAGGGTTGTTTTGTCAAAGTTTGGCATTATGACAAACAGTGAAGACCCTGATCAGAGGGCTCCGAAAGGAGCCCTCTGATCTGGGTCTTCACTGTTTGCACAGGACAAGTAAACTATTCACATGTACACTGTTTGAAAAGGACGCCTATATGCGGGACTAGGGTTCAAAGGGTTAAGTAGCCATTCAATTGGTCATCTCTAAAGTCAGGTGCATACTTAATATGGTTTAAAAGTAATGCAGAAAGCTCATAAAGGAGCTTCTGCATTACTTTTGCTCTGCTACCTGTCTTAACCCATTAGCCTTTTAGTTTTTGAAGAAAGGTGACCACTTAAAGCAGGTTGAATGTAAAGCAGAATGCTTTACTTCCAGTCTCCTTTAAACGGACTTTCAGCTTGGATTCAGAACATTTTTCTTATGACTGCATAGAGTGAACATGTTTTCTGTAATGGTGAAATGAATTAACCCTTAGCCTGCCACTCACGACTATAGCTCCATATGCAAAAAGCTTGGATCCGGATGAGACGCCGAGTAACTCGGTGTCTCATCCGGATCCAAGCTGTTTGACACTCAGACAACATTTTCAGCAATTTTGAGCAACTTTGAAGCACTTTGAAACTTGAAGCAGACGAGAAATATAGCAGACGACAATTTATTTGGCGGGCTAAGGGTTAAAGGCATAAAAAGGGGTACCTATGGATTAAAGGGTTTTAGAATGCCTATGCATCTTTTAAATAATTGCTTTAACATGGGTTTGACTGTAATTATTAACTCTTTGAACCCTAGTCCCGCAAATAGGCGTCCTTTTCAAACAGTGTACATGTGAATAGTACACTTGTCCTGTGCAAACAGTGAAGACCCAGATCAGAGGGCTCCGAAAGGAGCCCTCTGATCAGGGTCTTCACTGTTTGTCATAATGCCAAAAATGGACTAAAACAACCCTTAAAAGTCAGAAATGGACTATACAAAAATGGAAACTGGAATTGTCCATTTAAAGTTTCAGGGAGGAAAGAGTTAACATGGGTTTGACTGTAATTATTATATATGCATGATCACTTATAGCCCCTCCCACACAATATTAAATACATCCCCTTGATTACAATTATACTAGATTCTAAAACTTGGCTAGGATTTAAAGTCAAATGATGAGAATTGTAATAAAGTACTTGGTAGTATGATGCAATCATTAACTGACATTTGAAGAAATGAAATTTGCCCTGTGGGGATCCAGAATCTATATTGCTTGTTTTGGACAGATGAAAACCGGCAGTCTAATGAATAGTTCATGATGAAATGATGATTATAAATGTTGGATCAATAGATTATGGCTATGAAGTTTGGGGCTATTTCAAAATGATAAAATATCTGCCTTTTCTTTTATATTTTATTGTGGTGAAAATTATTTAGTTATTCAGAAAAAAACCTTGTATATTCTTTAATACCAGAAGAGGTTCTTGATGGCCAGTGTTCACTCTTTCCTTTCTAATAAAATTTTATAATCCAAACCCACCTTTGCTTTTAAGGTTAAACTTTCAATATTTTTATCTTTCTTGTTACCAATAAGAAATTATGTCTGAAAGTTCTATATAAAAGTAATACAGCCATTTAATGGCCATGCATTGTGCAATTATCAGCATTTGATCAGGATCTAAATTATAAAGTGTATCCATTTATAAATACTTAGAAAAAACAACAACCCCAAAGATCTTTATTATTTCCATATGCCTCTTTGATGGACGCTAAACCTTAATTGCTTAAGTGTGCCTTGATGTTTTATTTGACATAAAGTCCTTCTTGATATCATAGCATAAAATGAATTCCATTATTAACACATTCAACCCTAGCAACAAGTATACTGATCATTTACAAACAGTATACCTTTTAGGATTACACTTGTCCTATCAAACAGGGTAGACCCTGATCAGAGGGCTCCTTTAGGAGTCCTCTGATCAGGGTCTACACTGTTTGTCATTTTGAAATATATTGTTAAAATCAACCATAAAAAGTCAAAAATGAACTAGACTTATTTTGAAATTGGAATTGTCCATTAAAAGTTTCAGGGGTGAATGAGTTAATCAATGGCGATTTTGTAACAGACACTGCTTTTCTCCCTTCTGTTTTTATTATCTGCCTGGTTTTTGGCTAATATTCATTGATCATATAATAAAGATAAACATCTTATTTTCCTTCTTTGACTCTTTGCATGCTTTGGTAACTTTTTCATCTGCAATAATTATCGTCTGGTACTGTTCAAAAAACATTTTTTTTCCCTATTTATTTTTAAAAAGGGGTCAGACTGTCAAATAGTTTGGATCCCGATGAGAAGTTATGTGGCATCTCATCAGGATCCAAGCTGTTTGCATAGACAATCATGATTCTGCCGCTAGCATGCAAAGATCATTAAATAGAACCTGTCTATTAACCCTTTCCCCAGTAGAAGCGCCTTTTAGCGGATATGATTTATTCATCTGCTGAAGAAAATAGTTCCAATTTAATCAGTAATGAATATGTATTATAGGGAATATTTTCTATATTATAGCACATGATAGCTTAAAGCAGGCTGAAAGTAAAGCAGAATGCGCCCTAAGGCGCATTCTGCTTTACTTTCAACCTGCTTTAAGTAGTCACATATCTTCAATATTATAACTAGGCTATCAGGTAAAGGGTTAAGACTACAACATGATAGAGTTTATTTGTCTTTGTTAAATGCAGGTGTCAAAGTGTCTTTAAAACTATAAAATATATATATATTTTTAGGGATTCTACTGTTATATAGATTTTTTTTGCATGAACTTTTTTAATGCTGCTGTATTTTTCTCTCGTGCATTTAAGTCTTTCAATATTCTTACATACAGTTCTTTAAACTCTTTCTAAGATGCAGCTCAGAGCTCCAGATAAGGGGAGTATTTCAAAAACTAAAATCTCCATTTCTGCTTTAAACCTTATGGTGTCACTACTGATTAGAATCGTCTCGAAGAGACGATTCTAATGAGTAGTGACACCATAAGATTTGGTGCCGAAACAAGAAAGAAAATGTTGGGATTGTTCAGTTTACTTTTATAAAAAAAAATCATCTTTGTCAAAAGATGATATAAGGTCTGACATTAGTTATTTCCTATTTTTGAATGTTTTTGCTGTGGTAGAAATGTCACTAACAGTTTTGTATTGAAAAAACCACAGTTCTCATCAGATCTGCATGATAGATTTTCTTTTGTATTTGTTTTCCGTAGTCCCCCAAACGTGATGAGAACCCTCGACCCCAGTCTGGGCACCCCAAACAATAACAATAACCCGCCAGCGCCTCCCTACAGCGATAAAAAGTTGTCCCCAGCTGAGGAGCGAGCGTTACAGGCCGAAAAACGCGCAGCTTCTCGACAGGCTAGGTGTGTTACGGTTAATACTTAACCAATCCACGTTATTTGAGTTGACTAATATAGGATAGTACCTATTGACATTACTGGGATGAACTATAAATACACATTGTAACTTTGCCATTGGATGCAGGAACTGTTTCCTATAGCTGTTTATCAGGATTTCAATTTGGAATAGGTGAAGGTACCCCATTATCAATTAGCCTGTTTCTCTAAAAGTTTACCATTTTAAAGCAGGTCGAAAAGTAAAGCAAAATGCTCCTTTAGGCATATTCTGCTTAACTTTCAGCCTGCTTTAAGCTACCTTTTGCTATGATGTAGAAAATATTTCCTTTGCTGCATATTAATTTATTAGTCTGTGAAAGACCTTTCCGGTAGTTTAACCCTTTGGCTGATATCATAAGCTTAAACAGGGGCCTCCGTGGAATAGTGGTATAGTCACTGTGACTTACATCACTAAGCTCCTCACCGCTGTGAGTTCGAATCCCAGTAGGGTCGTTCAGATTTTTCATGTGAGGAAGCTTTCCAGCTGGCTTGCGGAAGGTCGGTGGTTCTACCCAGTTACCGATTTGTGCCTCAGTGCATAAAAGGACTTCTGGGGTCTTCCTCCACCTATAATTAGCTGGACGTCGTGATATGACTGAAATAATGTTGAAAGCGACGTAAAATCAAAACAATTCAAATTAAATCAGCTTAACTCTTTCCTCCCTGAAACTTTAAATGGAAAATTCCAGTTTCCATTTAAGTCTAGTCCATTTCTGACTTTTAAGGGTTGTTTTTGTCAAAGTTTAGCATTATGACAAACAGTGAAGACCCTGATCAGAGGGCTCCTTTCGGAGCCCTCTGATCTGGGTCTTCACTGTTTGCACAGGACAAGTGTACTATTCACATGTACCCTGTTTGAAAAGGACGCCTAAAAGCGGGACTAGGGTTCAAAGAGTTAAACAATTGCTGCCTGCTTTTATTTTTTAAATTTAAAGTTTAGATAAAATTGGTTGAAATCATATGGTATTGTATCCTGATCAAATGCCATATATTACCTGTCGTCTGATCAGGATCCAAACTATTTGCACCTGACATGTAAGTCCGCCTGAAAACCAATCCAAGTATGTTGACAGGTACTTTTCTGTGTTAGTCGTAAATCCCGTATGTGTCTAAAATGACCACAAGTTAATTACATGTAAAACACTTTAACAGTATAACTTCATAACAAACTTGTACCATATATATATGTGTATGAGCAGTGACATGATGAAAAGAAGGACCTTCAAACATAGCAAAAAGTATAGACCCAGATCAGAAACTGTGTTAAATCACTGCATCTGATCTGGGTCTGCACTTTTTGGGGTGGTATTAGACAAAATGCTGTTCATTCTTAACCCATTACCCCATAGCCTATTTCTAGTTTTGAAGACAGGTAGCCACTTAAAGCAGGTTGAAAGTAAAGCAGAATGTGCCTTTTAAGGCACATTCTGCTTCACTTCCAGCCTGCTTTAAGTACCATTTACTAGGATATAGAAGGTATTTCTTATGATACATATTAATTACTGTTTAAAGTGAAAAAGTGGAGAAATAAATTAAAAACTTAAAAAGGCATATTAATGGGGTAATGGGTTAAAAGTGTAGACATAGATTAGATGTTTACAATTCACAGAGGTCCTTTTTCTCATGAGGCTGTGAGTATAGATTGTAAGTAAATATCAGCACTTTGTCCTGTATGGTTATGTATGCATGATAGATTAAATGGATTCAAACCATTCAATCAAAGGCTTTATTATCAAGCATTTTTGTGATTTGGATTTTGACAAATACTCTTTAGTGCCCAGTGTTTGGCTCCAGGCTTCTTTCATTGTATATGAAACTTGGAGCCAAGGGTAGATGTATACACTTAAAACCCAGTGTTTGGCTCCAGGCTTCATTCAATGTAAATGAAGCTGGGAGCCAAGGGTTGAGATAAATAGTTTTGATTTTCTAATTAAAAGGTCAAAAGTTTCCAGGGTTATTACAACAAAAATGAAATATAGATGGGGTGATAGCTATCATGTATACAGAGAAGCATAATTCAGAAATACCATATATACAGATTACAGAATGCACTATATGCCCAAGACACAGAACTTGTTATTTTCTTTATGATTTTAAATGTTGTACCCTTTGAATGTTGTAAATATTATAGATTAGCTTAAAAAATCTCACATATTTGCTACATATGTTGTGTACTGTACCATATTGTTTCAATAGATAGCTCAGGAGATAAAGGGAGTGTTTAAAATATTTCCACTAAAGCATATGTTGCGACTACTCATTAGAATTGTCTCAAAAAGAGACAATTCTAATGAGTAGTCACAACATAGACCTAGATTGAAACATAAAAGGAGAAAATGCTTGAACATTTTGAATCACTCCTACTTATCAGGGTATATGTCGGTAGATGTCACTTTGTTTGCTCAATATGTTTTATGGGTTTGGTATACACAAATTCTAAGCACTATTTGTGTATCTTATTTTGAAGATTTTACACAATATTTTTTTCGACAAATTTCTGAGCACTATATGTGTGTCTTATTTGTAGATTTTACACAGTGTTGTATTTTTTTGCACAAATTTCTGAGCACTATATGTGTAAATTGAGATTTACACAGTATGTTTTCCCTTCTGAAATCAACATCGGCCAAGTTTTTGGTTTACACTTATCACAGTAATAGGTGTTTGTTTTCTCTTGTGTGAGACCTGCATTCTACCAAGATATTGAACTTCTTGTTCACTGAGTCTAAGGCATATTTCTTGGCTTTCATGCACTGTTGTTTTATTCTACTTCTAGGATGATTAGAATTAGCTGGAGAATTTGTTCTTTAAATGAAATTCAATAGAAGAGAGGATGTAGGAAAATCATTTTGGAATGAATAAGAAAATCAAATAATGTAAGAGCAAAAAAACAACAACAATGAAATAAGATAAAATGATAATTTTTGGATGTTCTCATTATGGACCTTGGATTTGGGGTAAAAAAATGAAACAAAACACAGGAACAACAACAAAAAGAAGGCTCTTTGTAACCCTTTACTCAACCGCCTGTTTCTAATTTTGACGACACAACTTATAGCAGGTTGAAAGTAAAGCAGAATACGCCTTAAGGCGTATTCTGCTTCACTTTCAGTCTGCTTTTAGCTACCATCTGCTAGGATATAGAAATTATTTATTCTGGTACATGTTCATGACTATAAATTGAAATTATTTTCTACAGTGGAGGAATAAATTAAATGCTCTAAAGGGCACTGGGTGAGACATTGCATTGCAGAAAGCATGATAAGGGGTTGAATGATACAGTGGAGAATCTGTTATTCTTTTCCAATAAACGCGTTTACGCTAAAACTATTATTTGCAGTACAAACAGTTTGAACCCAGATCAGACGCCAGGTACTGTTTGCCACCAAGATAAAGATGAATTTTAAGAATTGTCAAAAAGTTGTACTTTTCTACGTTTTAGTATTTTGCGTTTGCGTACGTTTGCGTTTAAACGGGAAAGAATAAAGTTTTCTCCACTGTACTCATTACTCTAGTAAAAAAGCATTGAGAGCCGTCTGAATATTTGCATCGAGATCTCTTACATGTATGTTTATATAGATATTTCAATATATTTGATGGATGAAATGTTTTCCTATGCACAGAATGAAAGATCTGGAGGATGACGCCATCCGAGCGCAGGCTGTCATAGCCAAGGCTCAGGAACTGCAGAAGGATGAGAAGAACAAGGCAGCCAATAATCAGAATGGGGAACCAGAGGTAAGAGTCGCCTCCCTTGGTCGTAAAGGGAGATAACTAATTCAGTCTTGGAATGTGATAAGTGTTGAGCATGTCCTCTTTTGCCAGTATTCTTGATTTCTTGTAGTGAAATTGAATATCCAGGAGAATTACGGATAGTTTAGTGCTGAAATAAAGATGAGCTAAAGAAAAAATGGATAATCTTAACCCATTACCCCAAAGCCAGTTTCTAGTTTTGTAGATTAGGTGACCACTAAAGCAAGCAGAATGTGCCTTAACGCTTTACTCTATATATAAACGTATTCACACGTTAAGTTTTCTATATATCTTAGCGGATGGTAGCTTTAAGCAGGCTAAAAGTAAAGCCTTCAGGGTTTTTATACGCCCGTCATCGACGGTCGTATTATGGTATACCCAGCGCTGTCCGTACGTACGTCCGTCCGTCCGTTAACTTTTCTTGTTAGCGCTCTCTCACCTTCATTTATTTACCGATTTTGATTAAACTTCCTACAAATATTCCATACCACAATAGCTCGGACGAGTTCGCGTTTCAGACGTTGGCGGCTATTTTTAGCAGAGTTATGCCCCTTTATTGTCAAAAATGGGCATTTTTAAAAAAAAAAACAGAACTTTTTTTATTTTTGATTCAATTGATTTCAAATTTGATATGGTGATACAATGAATGAAGTGACTTAATATATATTACGGGTTTTTGGTTTGACTCTGTATTTTCAGAGTTATGCCCCTTCACACAATTTTTTTAACAATATATTGTTTCCTGATAATAATTTTACTTACATTTTGTCTATTGTAACCAAATTTCATATTTAGCTTTCTCAGCATACAGGGAAGGCACCTGTGAATTTTGGTTCCTGTTAAATTTCAGACGTTGGCGACTATTTTTAGCAGAGTTATGCCCCCTTTATTGTCAAAAATGGGCATTTTTTAAAAAACCCAGAACTTTTTTCTTGACTATCGCAATACTATCGGGATAGTACTTGAGCTATCCCAATACTACAGCATAGTCTTTTTGAGATCGATAGTCGGGCCTACACTCCGGGCGACTTTTTCCAGTCGGCCTGAGCCTGGACGACTTTGACACCCGCCGGCCGTGACGGGCGTATTTTGCCGCACTGCGGTGCTCTTGTTCTGCTTTACTTTCAATCTACTTTAAGTGGTCACCTGTCTTCATCATCATCATCATCGTCATCATCATCCAGTTTAGTTTAACCAGGCCATTGATTAATCCTTCTTATAAGGGTGAGGCCTGGCTGTCCAGTCTGGAACGAAGTCTCCCTCTCCAAGCTTGGCGGTTTTGTGGGTTGATGTTTTCCAACCCTAGAGCTTCACGGTCTCGTTTTACAAGGTCCTCCCAAGATAGCTTTGGTCTACCTGGACCCCGCTGTGTTGGGATGTTCATGCATCTGATTTGAGAGATCCAGCTAGAGCTTCTCTCTACATGGCCAAGCCATTTCAACCTATTTGATCTTCAAAAGTAGAATTAGGCTATGGAGTAATGGGTTAAGGCACATTCTGCTTTACTTTCAGCCTGATTTAAGCTACCATTTGCTAGGATATAGAAAGTATTTCTTATTGTCTATTTTTATGACAGTATAAAGTGGAACTATTTTCTTTCGTGGAGGAATAAGTTAAAGGCGTGCGAAGGCATATATTTGAGAACAATGGGTTGAGGTGAGGAACCCGATCTAGATCTAAACTGGATGACATTTGGATTCTAAATCTTACAAGTGCTTTTATTATCAAACAATATAGCAAGGTACATAACTCTTTTCAGGTTGTACTGTTTTTAGGATGACTTCCCTCCCCTATAAACAAGTGTTTATGTCTTTCTAAGCTTTCTAAGGTTTTGGCATTTTGAGATCTAAATGAGGTGCTGAGTTACTTACTTTCAGCATCTCATTGTGAATAAAAAAATTTAACACTCTGACACTATTTTGAAAAGAGATTTTAGAAGAAGAAAATATTTTACCATAACAGCCAATAGTATTACTTGGCATTCATGAAGTTGAGGAATACAATAAGCTGTATGTTCTGTACAATAATTTGAACTTTTTGTTTGATAATTCTGATACGCATACCTTTCCTATGTGTTAGCTATGATTTCACTCAAGTCTTGTGTACATGTATGTTGCACGCTGCCTCATAGAAGAACCAGGTAAACCGTACATTAACCCCCACCCATAAACTAGTGCTCACATGCCGGGAAGGGGATACATCAGTCAAAGAGAAGTCAGAGGTAGTGGATGAGCAGGTCTCTCACAAAACTGTTGAGGTGCTGGATGAAAAAACTGGCAAACCCCAAATCCAAAGATATAAAATGATTCAAAAAGTGGTGGAAACTGAGGTACACAGTGTGTTTTGCAAAGGAGTTATCCCCCTTCCTTGGGCAACCAGAGTTCTTTCCTTTTGTGCTTTATGTGTTTTAGTTACCATGGATGATGAAAACACTTGCATGCAGCTTTGTATATTGGAAAATATTATTGTGTCAATTTTAGGCATTGAAATATTTTTGAGGTTCCTTTTCTGATCAGAAATGGTCATGCAGCCAGGGTTCTATAGATAAGGGGGAGTAAACTGATCAAATCAAGCATTTTCTCACTTATTTCAGCACCAAATCCTATGCTGTTACTACTCATTAGAATCGTCTCTTCGAGACGATTCTAATGAGTAGTGACACCATAGTGTTTAAAGCGGAAATAAAGATTTTAATTTTGGAAATACTCCCCTTATCTGGAACCCTGCTTGCAGCCATCTTATATTTCCATTTAAACACTTTATTTTATTAATGGATTGCAAATTAAGTTATCGATGTTTGTAAACCCACAAGCCACTTGCGACTAGTGCAATGGTCCTTACATATAGCATACCTCTGAAAAGTACACTTGTTCTATGCAAACAATGTAGACTCAGATAATAGGGCTCCTAAAGTAGTTTTCTGGTTATGTCTCATTTTAAGATATGCATTATAAAAAAAATACCCTAAAAAGGCTTAAAAGTAAAAATTGAGTTTTTATGGAAACTTGCACTGTCCTTTTGAAATTGATGGGTAGAATGAGATGCATTAACCCTTTACCCCATAGAAGCAACTTTTAGCGCATTTGATTTATTCTTCCACTGAAGAAAATAGTTCCAATTCATACAGTTATAAACATGTATCAAAGAAAATATTTCCTATATGCTAGCAGATGGTAGCTTAAAGCAGGCTGAAAGTAAAGCAGAATGTGCCATATGGCGCATTTTGCTTTACTTTCAACCTGCTTTAAGTGATCACCTGTCCTCAAAACTAGAAACAGGTGATGGGGGTAAAACGTTAATGGGGTAATTGTCTGATGGCATCAGCAATAGGAAGGGTTGGTGGGGACTCAACCTTGGATTTTATGCCCTTGTTACGCCTTAGTCTTGGGCATAATGTTTTTGGCCTCTCGGTCTTGTCTGTTTATTTGTCTGTCTGTACACAACTTTAACCTTGGCAATAACTTTGAAATGACATGTGATAGAGACTTAATGTTTGGCATATATACTCGAATGAAAAAGCTTGTGTGTGCTCAGTACAAGTTGGATCATGTCAGACAAATGTCAAGGTCATTTAGAGGTCATGGTCCGATCAGGGGGCATATTACAAACATATTTTGTTTCGATTTTACACTCTTTCCTGCTTTATGATTGAAAGAAAGGGTTAATAATTTGAGTAGTAGAGTATATAGAAAGATGGCTGAGAGTTGTAAAGGGGGAGGGCTGTAACTAAGTGGTGAGCACTTGTAGCCCGACCCCATTTCTGTAAATATTCGAAATAAAATATGTTTAAACTAAACTAGTTGTAAATTGGGGTCAGAGTTTTATGAGTAACAAGAATAGAGACTCTGATCTTTCTTAGTACATGTACATACAGCGCAAGCATTGTTGTAAGGAGGAGGGAATCATTGTTTGGAGGGCAGTTGTAGGGAGAGATCACTGTAGTTAATTATAGAAATTGACACAGGCCTAGTTTTATTCCATTGTTCCACAGAAGTGACAAATTTCATGATAATTTGAAAATTCTGCCATGCTGTGTTGGCAACAAGGAACTGTTATTACCCTTTCCCTCATAGAAGC
Organism: Gari tellinella; assembly: GCA_922989275.2. Lineage (NCBI taxonomy): Eukaryota > Metazoa > Mollusca > Bivalvia > Cardiida > Psammobiidae > Gari > Gari tellinella. Next base: position 35,389,007 of record OV277872.1, read on the forward strand.
GCCTTTTTGCGCATTTGATTTATTCATCCCCTGAAGAAAACAGTTCAAATTCATAAAGTCAGGAACATTTACCATAAGAAATATTTCCTATATCTTAGCAGATGATAGCTTAAAGCAGGTTGAATGTAAGGCAGAATGCGCCTTAACCCTTTCCCCCATAGAAGCGACTTTTACCGTATTTAATTTATTCCTCCGCTGAAGAAAACAGTTCCAATTTAATCAGTCATAGTTATATAGTATAGGGAAAATTTTCAATATTCTAGCACATGGAAGCTTAAAGCAGGCTGAAAGTAAAGCAGAATGCGCCTTAGGGCGCATTCTGCTTTACTTTCAACCTGCTTTAAGTAGTCACCTATTTTCAATACTAGAAATAGGCTATCAGGTAAAGGGTTAAGGTGTGCCGTAAGGCCCATTCTGCTTTACGTTCAACATGCTTTAAATGGTAATCTATCTTCAAAACTGAAAACAGGTTGTGGGGTAATGGGATAAGAAGTGGATTTAGAAAACGCTTCTCTCACTTCTTTTCTGTGTGTATGCTTAAATTTCACAATAGCGCTATAGTTTTCTTTCGGGTGTGTTTGTTTTATTTTTAAACAGTGTTATTGCCTACTTTGAAACAAGGCTCCAGATAAGGGGAGTATTTCAAAAACTAAAATAATCTTTTCTGAATTAAACCCTATGGTGTCACTACTCATTAGAATTGTCACTTCGAGACGATTCTTAGAATGAGTAGTCACACCACAGGATTTGGTGTTGAAATGAGTGAGAAAATGTTGGATTTGTTCAATTTACGCCCTCTTATCTGGAGCCCTGTTTGAAACCTGATAAAATGCCTAGGTACTTGCCATGGTCTGGAGTACATTAAAGATCTGAAATACCTACTTATTATTTACATGTTCAGAGTTCCTCCAGTCAGTAACTTTTCTAGCAATATAATAGACAAAATAAAGGTCCTTTTCTAAGGAAAGACATTCACATTTTCGACAAACTTCCACCTTGTCGAAACTTGCTTGGTTTGATCTAGCAGTGAATAAGGGCTTCACACAAGGAACACAAGTCATATGAAACATACATTTAAAGTAACTTAACTCTTATCAAGCTGAATTGTCATTGGCTTCAAATATATTGTCTACCAAACAAATCAGAAACAAATTGAACTGGAGAAAAGTAATTGGGGGCCTCCGTGACCATGTGGTATAGTCACTGTGACTTACATTACTAAGCTCCTCACCGCTGTGAGTTCGAATCCCAGTAGGGTCGTTTGGATTTTTCATGTGGGGAAGCCTTCTAGCTTGCGGAAGGTCGGTGGTTCTACCCCGTTGCCGATTTGTGCCTGAAACAGTGCATAAAGGACTTCTGGAGTCTTCCCCCACCTTTAATTAGCTGGACCTCGTGATATGACTGAAATACTGTTGAAAGCGACGTAAAATCAAAATCAAATTAAATAAAATCATACATAATTATTGTCTGGCAAACAAATCAAAATTATTTGTTTATGCTATTTTTAACTGAAGAAAAGTCGAATATGAGTGACAAACAGTTTGGATCAAAACTGTTTGCAAATGTAAGCCAAGTTGCACTTAGCACGATTATTGTTAATCCCTATATTTTGGCGTAACAAACAATGCACATAATTTTATTTATTGATTTTGCTAGAGTTTTTGTTGCATTTCACAAATATAATTTTTAACAATATGTATGACTTATTAGTGTTATTTAATTTGACACATACAATGGTCATGCGACACATAGAATGGTCATACAGCACCAGTGTGGTGCATGCATGTGTGTGAATGTATTCAGGTGTCACATCATCCCTCTTCCCACTGGGGGCAAATCAGGGCTCCTGATAAGAGGGGGTAAACTTAACAAATCCAACATTTTCTCTTATTCAACATCAAATCCTATGATGTAACTACTCATTAGAATCGTCTTGAAGAGACGATTCTTATGAGTAGTAGCAGCATAGGGTTTAAAGCAGAAATAAAGGTTTAAGTTTTTGAAATACTCCCCTTATCTGGAGCTATGCAAATATTATTTGTTATGAATTGAATTGTGAAACTCTCATTGTTATATATATTGTGTATTATTGTGAGTTGTGTATCCACTCCAGGGCTCCTGACAAGTATTTCAAAAACTAAAATCTTTATGTCTACTTCAAACACTACGGTGTTGCTACTTATTAGGATTGCCTTTTTGTTAAGCCCTCACACATAAATATAGGTCAGATAGGATCATAAATGAGGTCAGTTGGTCAAATCACAGAAAAGCTTTCAGACACTCAAGGGGTCGTATTTCAATCTGGGAACTTTGTACTCTGGTGAGCACCTTTGAGCCCCCCGGCTCTTATTGAAACAATTGAAATAAGTAGTTAGACCATAGAGTTTAGTACAGACATTATAAGGAGAAAATGTTAAAAAACTTGAGGTCAATCCCTCTTATCTGGAGCCCTAAATTATTATTGTATGCCTAATGTTAGTATGTGTTAAAAGCCGTACATATTCATGGCAATGAAACAAGACTGAATGATGTGTGGGATATTGCATGTTGTTGTTGTTGTTTGTCATTTACTTTTACGAATCATTGTGTCAACACCAAACTTTAGTTGCTTAACTCTTTCACCCCTGAAACTTTTAATGAATAAATTCTAGTTTCAAATTAAGTCTAGTCCATTTATGACTATTTAGGGTACCAGAAGTTTTCTGCAATAACTTGCAATATGACGAACAGTGTTGACCTTGATCAGAGGGCTCCCTCAGGAGCACTGATTTTGGTCTACACTGTTTGTAGTAGGGCAGGTGTTCTCAATACAGGAACACTGTTTTTCAAAGACGAGTATACTCGTCACTAGGGTTGAATATGTTTAGACCATACCCATTTTGATTTTGTTTTATGATCAGACAATAATTATGATATTGGATGATAGAGTTTTTAGCTCACCTGGCACAAAGTGCCAAGGTGAGCTTTTAGGATCGCTGGATGTCCGTCGTCTGTCCGTCCACAATTGGTTGTGAACACTCTAGCAGCTACAAATTTCATCCGATCTTCATGAAACTTGATGAAATCTAGGCCAAGTTCGAATGTGGGTCATGTAGGGTCAAAAACTAGGTCACTAGGTCAAATCATAGAAAAACCTTGTGAACACTCTAGAGGCAACAAATCTCATTGGATCTTAATGAAACTTGGTCAGAATGTTTGCCTCATTGATATCTGGGTCAAGTTCGAATGTGGGTCATGTCCGGTCAAAAACTAGGTCACTAGGTCAAATCATAGAAAAACCTTGTGAACACTCTAGAGGCTACAAATCTCATTGGATCTTGATGAAACTTTATCAGAATGTTTGTTTCATTGATATCTAGGTCAAGTTCGAATGTGGGTCATGTCCGGTCAAAAACTAGGTCACTAGGTCAAATCATAGAAAAACCTTGTGAACACTCTTGAGGCTACAAATCTCATTGGATCTTGATGAAACTTGGTCAGAATGTTTGTCTCATTGATATCTAGGTCAAGTTCGAATGTGGGTCATGTCTGGTCAAGAACCAGGTCACTAGGTCAAATCATAGAAAAACCTTGTTAACACTCTAGAGGCTACAAATCTCATTGGATCTTGGTGAAATTTGGTCAGAATGTTTGTCGCATTGATATCTAGGTCAAGTTCGAATATGGGTCATGTCCGGTCAAAAACTAGGTCACTAGGTCAAATCATTGGAAAATCTTGTTTACACTAGAGGTTGATTGTGGGTATACATGTACAGTCATAATCTAGGTCACTATAGGTCAAGTTTGCCAATGTGTACCAGGTGAGCGATTTAGGGCCATAGTGGCCCTTGTTTATAGTCCGCCCTTTCCTATTGTGAATGTGGTGAGGTTTGTATCAAATTTAGTGAAAGCTGCTTTAAAATGAGTCAAACATTTTCAACAAACCTGTTGCAAGACTTGATCACCTACACCTAGAGAATATGTTAAGTTGTAGACAGAAATATTGTAATAACCTGTTTAAAGTTTTGAAAACATGTACCCACTTAAAGCAGGTTGAAAGTAAAGCAGAATGTGCCCTAGGGCACATTCTGCTTTAATTTCAGCCTTCTTTAAGCTACCACCTGGTAGATATTATAAGAAACTATCTCATATGATACAAATTTATGACAGTTTAAAGTGCAAATATTTCTTTAGTAGATGAATGAATTAAAGGCGTAAAAAAGGTATATTTATGGGGTAATAGGTTAAAATTAAAGTGAGTATGTTGAAAAGTCATATGTTCTTTTCTCTGTTTTTCAGGTTGAAGTAACAAAGAGACAAATTATTGAGCTCAATTTAGAAGATAGCAATTCTCAATTAAACAGTTCAAATGAGAGTCGGTAAGTATTCCTGTTCCATAAATCAAGACACGGTCGTCATATAACTGAAATACTGTTGATGGAACGATAAACTCAACTCACTCGCTCACTCCATCAATCGATGACAAGTTTATTTTATATTCTGTTAACCATTTACGCCATTGGATGTTTTCCGTATTGAAGACAGATGGTTGATTAAAGCAGGCTGGTAGTAAAAGAAAATGCATTTTAAGGAGCATTTCGCTTTACTTTCAGCCTGATTTAAGCTATTATCTGCTAGGATATAGAAAATATTTCTTATGATGCATATTCATAACTTTATAAAATGGAACATTTTTTCTTCATTAGAGGAAAAAATAAAAATGTATCCATGGAGTAATAAGTTCACCTTTAGTAATAAGTCAATATTTCCCACCTAATAGAAATGCTTTTACATGCCATTATTTCCCCCAATAGAAATGCTTTTGATGCCCCTTACTTCTATAGATGTGGTATGCCTGTTTGTCAGTCTGTCCATGCATACCTACGAGATTAACCAGATTTTAACATTTCTACAAACATCAACATCGCTTACGTTATGTTTTGATACTTCCTTGAACCATTACCAATTCACCCATACCACCCAACTTGGAGTTTGACCTTGACCTAGTTATATTTAAAATGTTTCCCTTTTAATTAGATTTAATTGCTAAACTATAATGATCAACAGTCCTTGTCTTTGACCATTACCATTTCACAAATATAGCCCAATCTGAATTTGACCTTGACCTAATCCTGACTTTGAAAAGATTCAGAATATACTACCAAGGATGCCACCAGGCCCACCACCGACCGGAGACATGCACCTTTACTGAACACAGTTTTGTTGATGTCATTATTGATTTCAAATCAAGTCAATTTATATGAGCCGTGTCATGAGCAAACCTGCCTTGCAAACAGTGTAGATTAAGATTAGCTACCGTGTAAAAAACATGGCGACTGGTTTTGATCTACTCTGTTTGACACCCACACACATTCAAAACATTGTGTTTAGCAATATTATTTGGGGTATTAGGCAGTGTAGACTAAACTCAGATACAGGGGCCCGTTTCATAAAACTTCGTACGACAAAAACGATCATAAGTCAAACTTTAAAATACATTTAATTTCTGATTTCTCTATCTAATCATGTCTTGTGACATCTCTTTGGAATCGTCTTTTCAAGACGATTCCAAAAAGATGTCACAAGACAGGATTAGATGGAGAAATAAATAATAATTCAGACGTTTATAAACCGACTTACGACAATATTTGTCGTACGAAGTTTTATGAAACGGGCCCCAGAGCCTGTGATGACCATGGTGCTTGTTCTGTACAATGCTGCAATGCAATAAGGCGGATGTGGTTGTGACATGGCTCGTATGTATACTTTTTCCCTTCAGTATTTTGAAAGGACAAGTTTTCTGTTTCAGAACATTTAACTTTTTCTTTACACATGTCCAGACATGGCCGTTTTCAAAGTTAATTTTATGTTTTATCGAAATCATTTATACTTTTTGATATTTTTTTTAATGATGAACATTCAGTTTCTGAAGCCTCCTCAGGTTAGCGATTTAAGGCCGCATGCTGCTCATGTTTATGGAAATCATTTATACTTTGTCTTTTTGAATGATGAATATTCTGTTTCTGAGTCCTTATTTCTCTTTCTTTTTCAGGTAGTAACACTGGATTTTAAGATGTGAACAGAATTTTTTAATGTGTCTATAAATAGAAATCTTTTAAACCAACTGTAGCCATTGGTGGAGTGAGTTTGAACTCTCCTGTGTGAAGGGCAGAATGCAATATGTTGTTGGTGAAGAGCATAAGAGGCCCCACAGCTGCCATCAAAGACAAAATAATAATTATGGGAATGAAAAATGGAGGAAAAATCCCTGTTCTACTCCTCTGTTAAGCCCAAACTGTTCCCTATTTTTCAGGGTGAATAGCATTAAAATTATGTATTCAAGATAAGGTTGAAAGATAAAAGCAAAATCCATGAACAAATAAGTAAGGCCTCAGATAAGGGGAGTATTTCAAAAACTAAATCTTTATGTCTACACCAAACCCTATTGTGTGACTACTCATTAGAATCGTCTTAAAAGATGATTCTAATGAGTAGTCACACCATAGGGTTAAGTACAGACATAAATGAGATAAAAGGAAAACTCACTCGTTTCTGGAGCCTTGAAAATGTAATAAATACGCCAGAATCATATGTTTGAGCTTGGTAAACAGAGAGGACTTGTGTTCAGCCGGGATTTAGTTAAATATTTCTGAAAACATTTGAAGAGGTGGGGATCTTTTTTTCGTAACTGTACCGAAACGTATACCTGCATATCAGATTAGAAACATTATCATTTTTAAAGCTAACGTGTTATGTAATTTACCATGGTTTTTTTTCGTTGAGTGTAGACAATGATTCCTTGATGTACCTATATAGATACTGTCAAATTACCTGTTTTGTTATTAACTTGTTTTTATAAATGCCAAATGTTTTTAGTTATTTCACATACACCTATCCTATACAATATCCGACCTTTTATCCACTACATTACTAAGTCAAATTGTACTAAGTGACTATTCAATAACAAGTAGTAGCTATACCTTAGTGCAGGATAAAAGTAATGCAGAAAGCTCCTATAGGAGCATTCTGCATTATTTTTGCCTTGCATTAAGCAGTCACATGTCTTTAAAGATATCCATGTTTCTATATTGAATTGTTGCTTAATGCAAGATTGACTATAATTCATAGATAACCTGTTTTAAACCTGCTGTCAAGCCCTTGTTAAGTGACAATTTAACCCGAGGCAGCATGAAAAATGCTTAAAAAGTTGGATCAATGTTATCCCATAGCCTGTTTCTAGATTTGAAGATAGATGGCCTCTAAAAGCAGGTTGAAAGTAAAGCAGAATGCGCCTTAAGGCGCATTCTGCTTTACTTTCAGCCTGCTTTAAGCTACAATTGTGTAGTATTTATGAAATTTTTAATACGAGACATGTTCAAGAATCTATAAATTGGAACTATTTTATAAAGTAAAAGATTAAATAAAAGACATAATTAAAAGTCTAAAATCTAAAAAGCTCCCATTAGGAGCTTTCTGCATTATGTATGTTGTGAATGGAACTGCCTATTACATTAGAGGTTTGCCTATGCATTCACTTTCTAACCCTAGTCAGTTTTATTCATGCATTATTTCCAAACAGTGTATATGTAAAGAGCACACATGTCATATGCAAACAGTGAAGACCCTGGTCAGAAGGCTTCCTAAAGGAGCCCTCTGATCAGGGTATGCGCTGTTTCATATATTGCCATATATTGACAAAACACACCATAAATAGTCATAAATAGAATAATCTTAATTGGGAATTGGAACTGTCCATTTGAATTTTCAGGTAGGAAATGGTTAAGTTGTCATTTAGCACATGGTTTGATGCCTTAACCATATTCTTCCATCACTATAACCATGCTTAGATCATCCCTCATGGAAATGGTTAATTTTCATGACGATTGAGGATCTTTGTTTTCTGTCCATTTTTGTTGCTTAAATCATTTTGGGATTTTTTGTTTGATATAGGTATTCATATTGATATTTTGTTTGTAATTTGAAAATATTGAGATTTGCCAAATAAATTAAGAGAGTTACCGGTACCATATTTTAGCCCTTTTTTAAATGCCTTCGAGCACCTTTGAACAGAAGTATAGTATTTAAAACTGGGGATGCACTTTTATTTCAAACTTTTCACATGGCTTTATAGAAATGCAAAGCAGTTTTGAAAACATCCCTTATATTGATTTTGAATCAGTCAAAAAACCACAATGGAAGCATCCATTGAAAATACCCTTGCAATAACTGGGAAGGTCAAGGTCATTTCAAATTGGAGGTTGAGATTTCAGTTTATGGTGATGGGAGTATTTGGCAAGGAAGTTCATTGCTCATTTCAATGATTATATAATACTGTACATAGGTGACCAGGGGTCTGTTTCATATATATTCTTACCACATAATCATATCCTAGGGCTCCAGATAAGGGGAGTATTTCAAAAACTTAAATCTTTATTTCTGCTTTATACCCTATGGTGTCACTGCTCATTAGAATCGTCTCGAAGAGACGATTCTAATGAGTAGTAACACCATAGGTTTTGATGTGAAAATGATGGATTTGCTCAGTTTACTCTGAAGCCCTGATATTTTCTGTATATGCAGAAAAAACCCTGCTATAACAATCTTAAATCAAAACAATCCTAAACTGCACTTATTTATAGTATTAAATGCGGCGAAGCAGGATAAAAAGTACAGCAGAAAGCTCCTGCTTTAAGCAATCTCCTGCTTTAAACATAGGAAACAAGTTGTGTTTTGAGACTTTATAAATGCAGGCTTTAGTCGTAAACTAGCTAAGATATGTGTATGAAATGGAGCCCCATTTTTCTAGCCAAACACCAAGTTTGTAATTTTGTTTTCCATAGCACGTCGAACATATCTCCGTCCAATAGTAAACCAGGCATGACATTTGCTAGCAGAGCAAATCAATTAATCTTTAACCATTCAGGGCGCCGAATAAGAGGGAGTACACCGTACACTGAATAAATCCAACATCTTCTTTCACATTTAGCACCAAATCCTATGGTGTTACTACTCATTGGGGTTGAACCCTAGTCCCGCATATAAGCGTCCTTTTCAAACAGTGTAAATGTGAATTACACACTTGTCCTGTGCAAACAGTGAAGACCCAGATCAGAGGGCTCCGAAAGGAGCCCTCTGATCAGGGTCTTCAGTGTTTGTAATAATGCCAAACAAATGACAAAAACAACCCTTAAAAGTCTGAAATGGACTGGACTTAAATGGAAACTGGAATAGTCCATTTAAAGTTTCAGGGAGGAAAGAGTTAATGCAGAAAGAAAGATTTTAGTTTTTGAAATACATTGTACTCCTTTATCTGGAGCCCTGATTATTCATAGAATATTTTGTTGAACAACTTGTTTAAGTAAATTATGTAGTAACCCACTACCCCATAGCCTGTTTCTAGTAATGGAAATAGGTGACTATTTAAAGTAGGTTGAATGTAAAGCAGGATTCACTGTAAGGCAAATTCTGCTTTACTTTCAGTCTGCTTTAGACTACAGTCCACTAGGATAAAGAAAATATTGTTTTTGGTTCATATTGATGACTGCATGTGTAGTGTTTAACACCTGTGGTTGCTCAGTTCAGAATGAAAGTAATGCAGAAATTCTACATTATTTCTATCCTGCCTTAAAGCGACTCGCAACCAGATGGTGCATTAAAAATAGTAAATTGTAAATATGTGTCAAACGCTTATATAAATGGTAAAGAATTAGTTTAGGATAAGAAATTCTGTTTAAAAAAATGTATTTCAATAAAAAAAAATATTGGTCTCTGGTGGGATTCGAACCCGGGGCCCGGCATTGGCGGACAGAAGGCAAAATAGGGGAAACCGCTTAGACCAATGGACCACGGAACTATCCGTTTATCTCGGATCGATTTAACGTATTTCAATGTGTAGGGAGAGAAAGTGCATACAACTTCGTAATTCGGCTCGTGTTTATGTCTGAGCCCGTGTAGAGCAGCAACAACAACAACTATACCGTCTACTAGTCGGTATAGAAAAACGATGGAAAATATCTAAAAATCTAAGATTCGGTGACGATTCTTGAGACTTTTTTTGGACTGATCATATTTTTTTGATGTCAGTAGCCAAATAATGCCACAAATTTGCTTTTATTTGAGTAATTTATTTTATTTTGACAAGTACACCATCCGGTTGCGAGTCCCTTTAAGCAGTAACAAGTTCTAAGAGGTATCCACTCTACTTCACCGAGGCTTAAATGAAAGCGGCTGAATTCTTGCGGGGAATTATGTTCAAATATCAAGTCATATAAACAGCTTTATCTAGTAAACTAGGGTCACGGTTAGAGGGGATATTTGATAGGCATCATGCATTATACTTTTTTTATATCCATTGAGTCTTCTTGCTGACTCTAAAAGCCTAGAATTATATTTGCTTAAGGGTGTATCAACAATATTATAGGCCTGTTTGATTTTTATTTCAGTATTGTTAAACTTGTATTAAGTGACTATTCATAAGTAGTTTTAATATTCTTTGAAGACGAGTGGAAGCTCAATGTATGATGAAAGTAATGCAGAAAGCTCCCACGGGAGCTTTCTGCATTACTTTTGTCATGCATTGAGCTGTTGTTTGTCTAACTCTGTCAATGCATCTCAATTTGAATGGTTGCGTAATAGAGGTTTAATAGTATGTTGTTTTAGAAACATATTTTAATTCTTAATACAGACTGTTATAGACATGGTTTTATGTTGTTGTTTTGCTGGAGAGCTAGCTCATGCAAGCAGTGGATGGTTGTTTTTTATTTTGACGACAATGTGTGTTATATAGCAAGCAGTGTATACCCAGATCAGCTGAAACATGGTTCCAGACAAGAGGAAGTAAACAAAACTATTTCAAAATCAATTTCGTTATGTCTGCATTAAACCCTATGCTGTGACTACTCATTAGAATCGTCTCTTCAAGACGATTCTAATGAGTAATCACACCATAGGGTTTGGTTAAGACATAAGTGTTTTTGTTTACTCCTTATCTGGAACTGTGCGAGATATTTCATTTAGTACACCCATACTATAGTTTTATTAATGGTTATAATTATTACACTGGCCTAGTTATTAATAAATTGTACGGATCAGGGTGATAACTATTGTATTGAATGCTTTCGACTTGCATACATACAGAGGTCATGTTTGAGTTGTCTCTAATTATGTAGTTTGAAAGGGATGAATGTCTATATCTTGATAATGATTGATAATACTTGAGGCTAGAAATTAATTCAATCTTTCTCTTGCTAAGTACAACTTCACAGGCCTTAAAGAAACAGATTTGATTATTATCAGATTCCCAAGAAACTAGATATCTGATTGTTATCCAAATTAATTCTTATATTTAGAGGTTTACTAAATACAAAATAAGAGAAGATTTTTTTTAAAAATTGTAAAAGTAAAACAGAAAGCTCCTTTCAGAGCTTTCTGTTTTACTTTCACCTTGCTTTAAGCTACCACCTGTCTTTTATACAATCAAATAGCCTTCTTTTAAGTGGTTGTAATAGAGAGATTTTTCTGTACCTACTTTCCTACTTTTCGTCTAAATTTCTTACGCATGTGAAATTTTAAGGCTTTAATTTTTAAGTTACTGTGCAAATCAAAAAAGAAGAAAATTTTGTCACTGTGATAAAAAAAATTAAAAAAATGTCGGAAAACGTTATTAATTAATTTTTGATTGGTAAAGATGGAAATTAATTAATTTTTGATTGGTAAAGATGGAAGAGGCAGTGGCCGTGTTTGTGTTTGCTCTATTTCTCATTGCAACAACTTCATCCCACTTTTCATTTCTGATATTGTGAAACTTTCTCAGTTCAAGCATGCAACCAATTAATTCACTTAATACTTCATAGCCTGTTTCTAGTTTTGAAGACACTTGACCACTTAAAGTAGGTTGAAAGTAAAGCAGAATGCGCCTAAAGGCACATTCTGCTTTACTTTCAGCCTGCTTTAAGCTTTTAGATATAGAAAGTTTTTCTTATGGTGCAAATTCGTTACTTTGTAAAGTGAAACAATTTTCTTCAGTGGAGAAATAAATTTAAGTTTGTAGGTCTGTTTCTAAGGTTACAGAGTATTGTTTTAGTTTAAGCAACATGCTCCAAATGAGCACACTGCTATAATTAAACATGTCTTCTAACCTTGGGAAAAGACCTACAAACAATATTATTTTCAACTTCTGTTTCACTTGTATCATCGTGCATACTGGTGATTTGAGCATAAAACATAAGCTCTAATCAGGTTTGTGCGAGAGGAAATTAAGTTATTGCATCATAAAGTGAGAGTTTCACAACTTTGGACCCTGATCTAATCTAAGTCTGTTGAATTCTTGTTTTATGCTTATGTTAGGGAAGCATACTAAGGAAGACTAGTAACTGCTGGTTTTAAATCCACAGTGTTTTTTGTCATTGAAGACTTTGATAAATGCACCTGATGAATGTACAGTTATTTATCAAACTCAGAAACAAAAGGCGTGACACTCCTTTTAATGGAACATATTTTGTAACATTTTTAATTTATTAAGTTTTTATTTTAAATTGATTTGTGTGAACTATGTTCTAGTGTTTTGTTCCAATTTTCAAGTTTCCTCTCTCAATATCTCGTGATAATTGTTTGACAATGGACAAATACTGTTTGTCAGCATTCTTGTATGAGGGTCATGACCATTAACTCTTTCCTCCCTGAAACTTTAAATGTACAATTCCAGTTTCCATTTTAGACTAGTCATTTCTGACTTTTAAGGGTTGTTTTTGTCAATGTTTGGCATTGTGACAAACAGTGAAGACCCTGATCAGAGGGCTCCTTTTGGAGCCCTCTGATCTGGGTCTTCACTGTTTGCATAGGACATGTGTACTATTCAGATGTACACTGTTTAAAAAGCACGCCTATATGCGGGACTAGGGTTCAAAGAGTTAACCCATTACCCCATAGCCTGTTTCTAGTTATGATGACAGCTGATCACTTATAGCAGGTTATGTTATGGAGGCAATACTAGTACCATTTTGTATTGTTTATTTGTTTGAGCAATCACAATGCATTAGCATGCCAAAACACATTGAGAACATTTTTCCTGATACTCAGTTGAAACGAGTAAGCTTTTGAACAGGGCTCCGGATAAGAAGGAGTAAACTGCACAAATCCTACATTTTCTCACTCATTTCAGCACCAAATCCTATGCTGTTACTACTCGTTCAAAGCAGAAATAAAGATTTTAGTTTTTGAAATACTCCCCTTATCTTGAGCCCAGTTGGAATAAGAAAATTTCGTTCATGGTAAAAAAAATATTTTAATAATTTTTTAGAATTTAAAAAAAGATTTTTATTGTTTCATATTATGGTTTTACAATTCTTATTATCAGAGGTAACACTATTTCTACGGTTCTGTGCTTAAAGTGAGTTTTCAGGAAATTTCAAACTGTCTGCAGGACTCGGACTAAATATTTTAAAGTGGTTACTTAACACCATTGAGTTGAATGTTTATTGTATGATAATAATAAAAAGTATGTATAACCTTATATAAGCTACATCTTTGGAAGAAAGGACTCTTTGATAATTAAAAACAATGTAGACCCAAAATAACGCAGGGCCAGGAAATGCATGTCCTTAGGATCAATAGAATTTCCAGAATCACAAAAGTTTTACTACTAAAATTGATGCGTCCTGCTTTTTAGGTGCAGCATTTCCAGTTCCTGTGTTAATCTGGGTCAACACTCTCTGCATTGTGAATGCTTCACATTTCATATACTTAATGTATACTGCTTATACTTAATGTTTAAATTGAAAGCAATTGTGGGGGGTTTATATAACGAATATTGGCTGAACAAACCAAATTGTATGTATATAAATAAAAGCATTAATAAATATTTACCTGAATGGATGAAACATGGTTATGACTCTATAATACCAATAATAATAACTGTGTGATCTATAACATTGGTGTATAAAATCTATAAAATATACAGTTGAACTTTGAAGTTATTAGAATTATGAAATAAAGTTTAGCTGTTAAGGTCACTCAAAAGAATGCTTGCTTTTGTGTTTTGAGACAAGCAGCTGCTTAAAGCAGAATGAGAGTAAAGCAGAAAGCTCCTAAAGGAGCTTTCTGCTTTACTCTCATCCTGCTTTAAGCAGCCATCTTATTTCAACAACCATTAGTGATGTTTGTTTTAAATGGCTTTAATAGCAGGATTTGATGTATTTATAATTTTCCTTGCACAATCACGTGACTATTCAATAAAGAAGAATTGAGAAAAATATCTTAAAAGACAGGTAGTTGTTAAATGCAAGACAAATATAATATAGTGAGTCCTTGAAGGAGCTTTCTGCCTTACATGTGTCCTGTGTATAGGCAATGTGTTTAAAGATCTCACTTTTTCATTGGTTAATCGGTCAAAAACAAAGTGTTACTATATTTAGAGTGTACCTTATATACTACGTTTTACCTTTACTATACTACACTCACTGATAATCAAGTTACTGTGTAAAAATGCATTTATCAAGTACTTATTAACGATGTCTTTAGAAAGAAACTGTAGAAAATGGTCTTGGTAATATGGTTGGATGTTGAATGACAGATTAAAACAGTTTATATGAAATCAGAAGTGGTCTGTTATATATTCATACCATTATCCCGTTACCCATAGCCTGTTTCTAGTATTTTGAAAATAGGTGATCACTTAAAGCAGGTTGAACGTGAAGCTACAATCAGCTAGAATATAGATAATACATCGTATGGTGAATCCCTTGCGGAAAAAAGCTATGCTTTTACGTCGCTAAAAGCTACGCTTTTAGTGACGTAAAAGCGGCGTAAAAGCAAGCTTTTACGCCGCGGTATTGGCACCCTCGTATTAGTGGCGTTTTATTAGGACCTGAAAAAAGTGGCAGAAACGCCACTTAAACGCCACTCCAGAAACGTGCCTAAATAGTATAGCGGCGTTTTTCTCAAGTGGCGTTTAAGCGGCGTAAAAGCATAGCTTTTACGCCGGTGCCAATACCGCGGCGTATAAGCTACGCTTTTACGCCACTTAAACGCCACTAAGAAACGTGCCTAAGTCACAAAGCGGCGTTTTTCTCAAGTGGCGTTTAAGCGGCGTAAAAGCATAGCTTTTACGCCGGTGCCAATACCGCGGCGTATAAGCTACGCTTTTACGCCACTTAAACGCCACTCAAAAACGTGCCTAGTAGTAAAGTGACGTTTTCTGAAGTGGCAGAAAAGTGACGTAAAAGCTTGCTTTTACGCCACTTAAACGCTACTCAGAAACGTGCCTAAGTAGAGTGACGTTTTTTAAGTGGCAGAAAAGCGACGTAAAAGCAAGCTTTTACGCCACTTAAAGCAGGCTTTTACGCCACTTAAAGCATGGCTTTTATGCCACTTTTCTGCCGGTCAAAAAGCAAGTTGAAAAAGAATGAATCTTCGATACCACGATTGCTGAAAAAAATCTCATAAAAGCAAGATTCTACCAAAACAAATGGGGAAATCAAACAGAAAATGCTACTATAGAGGTACAAAATATCACATAAATATAGAAATTCTTTGTATATTTATTTCAAACTTCATTGAAACAAACTTGATCAAGTCAATCATAGACTTGAGCCAAATCTCTAAAAAGGGCAGGGGGGGAAACTGTTTGTCTCTAAAGAGGGAGGGGGGGGGGAGGGAGAGACTTGCTTAAACACAAGAAATATGAACATGAAAATAAACTGCTCTTATTCTGGACAGTTACTATTGACTTTTCAGATACAAGCATGGGTTGTTACTGTCTGGCTTTTATACTGATACTCAAATATATAAATTGGTGTGTGTAGTTATTACAACACTTAGACAATTAAACCCTTAGACATTTAAACCCTTTCCTTCACAGAATTGCCTCTACCTGCTCCTCCACAAAAGTGCCACAACTGAAAAGGTATTAATGGTCTTGAATACAGAAAGCATCTTAAAGCAAGATGAAAGTAAAGCTGAAATATTCTAAAGGAGCTTTTCTGTCTTACTCTTATCTTACTTAACTCTTTGAACCCTAGTCACCAATATATGCGTCATTTGCAAACAGCATACATGTGAGAAGTACACTTGTCCTATGCAAACAGTGTAAACCCTGATCAAAGGGCTCCTTAATGAGCCATCTGATCAGGGTCTATATTGTTTGTAATTTTAAAATATATTTTAAAAAATCAACCCTTAAAAGTAAAAAATTGACTAGACTTCATTGAAAACTAGAATTCTCCATTTGAGGTTTCAGGGAGGAAAGGGTTAAAGCAGTATCCTACCTTAAACACAATCCCATATAGATGCTTTGACATTTTGGCAACGAAGGAAAGGGTAAACAACAATTTAACTTTCAGTACATTTGTAATTTAAACACACAAAATAATAAAAACATATACATGGAAATAACAGACAACTGGCATGACAGTTACTCATTTCCCCTCTGTAGCTACATTTTGTCGGGAGTTGTTGCACTAAGACAGCTTAAAAAAGATAGACTTTCAGCAGTTTAACCCATTACTACATAAATGCACCTTTTTACGTCTTTAATATTTTCCTACACTAAAGAAATTTTTTGCTTTTTATACTGTCATGAATATGAATTATAAAAAACATTTGCTATTTTCTAGCAGATGGTAGCTTAAAGCAGGCTAAAAATAAAGCAGAAGTGGCCGCCTATCCAATGTTAGAAACAGGCTATGATGGAATGCACTAATTGTAAAGCAAACTTCAATAAAAAAAGCCATTTATAAATACAAATAAACAAAGTAAGCTGCACAGAGTCAGGCAGTTGCAAACTGAACAAAGATGTCATTTAATCATGGATAAAGTAAGCTGTTCTGTCAAACTAATCATAGGTAGATGAGACAAGCTGTTCTCAACCGAGTCTTGATATCTTTTTATTTTAGCAAGCTTTGAAGGTCAGCTTAACTCATTCACCCCTGATTCTTTTAATGGACAATTCCAAATTTAAAATAAGTCTAGTCCATTAATGACTATTCAGGGTTAGTTTTCACACTATATTTCAAAATGACAATCAGTGTAAACCCTGACCTTAAGGAGCCCTCTGTTCAGGGTCTACACTGTTTGCATAGGACAAGTGTTATCATCACAGGTACACTGCTTTGTAAATGATGAGTATACCCATCGCTAGGGTTGAATGTGTAAACTACTTGTGACTTTTCTATTTCAGATGAGGTTGAGATCAGCTTGTCTCAAACCTTGACACGTGACAGATTCTTTTTTTGCATACAAACAACAATTTTTAGGTATAATTTTCTTAAGCAATGGGCCTTTTTTGGATACCAAAGGACGTAATTACGCCTTTATACAAAATAATGTTATAATAGTGGTGTCATATAATTCATCTCACAAATGTTGGAGACAAGGATATTGGCAATTATTGTTCACTGTTTAAAAAACCAGGAACAGTTATATGAGAAAATAGGACTTGTCATGAGTCGATATTTGAGTCAAGCTGATTTGAACTGAGTCTAGAATTGAAATGTTATTAACTAAATCAAGCGAGCCTTGGCAAGCATAAATTTTCTATTCTAGAATAGGTTGAGATCAAGGCTCGCAAAAGTTTTCTATTCTAGAATAGGTTGAGATCAGCTTGTCTCAACAAACGACAGATTCTTTTTCTAACATAACCAGCGATTTTAATCTATATATATATATATATTTTTTTTTTTAAAGCAATTGATCTAACACATGTTGTTGGAAACAAAGATAAACAAGATCAGTGTTTGCTATTAAAAAAGAATAGCTGCGTTTTTTTCGCCCAAATGAAGGCATAGTGTGGCTGCCATCTTAGTTTAACTTTAAGTCTTTACTAAAGTACAATCAAACTTACATAAACTTAACTCTTTGAACCCTAGTCACGCATATATGCGTCATTTTCAAACAGTGTACCTGTGAGGATTACACTTGTCCTATGCAAACCGTGTAGACCTTGATCAGAGGGCTCCTTAAGGACCCTCTGATCAGGGTCTACACTGTTTGTCATTTTGACATATATTGTAAAAATCAACCCTAAAAAGTAAAAAATGGACTAAACTAAATTGAAAACTAGAATTGTCCATTTGAGGTTTTAGGGAGGAAAGGGTTAACTGATCATTGTATTACTAACATGAATCCCTTTAACTATACATGCTGGTGGTAATGTTTGAAATAATTAATTCACATGTAAAAACCTTTTTGTAAATAGTCTTGATCCAGATCAGCTATCACAAATGCTGGACCTGATCTGGCACTAGGCTATTGTACGTATATTGAGCTCCCACTGAACTTTAGATGAAAACAATATCCATTTTAGCAACTGAAGCAGACAAAAAACACTTGAAAATTACTCAGCATGCAAAGCTAAAGCGTTAAATACAGTACAAAATAAAAAATATAACAGAATGACTAATACAAGGGGTGTTTCATAATAAATGCAACTTAATTACTTCCATACAGTGAGTGCCAAATGCATGTGTGATATATCATTTGAAAGAGCAATTATTCGCCTACACAATTAGTATAATCATAAATGCATGATAAGATCACTTGACTTGAAAAGTCACAGCACGAACCTAAATGACCCCAAGTTCAGGGCACTGGACGTTTTGTGTTTTTTTGAGGTTATTTTTCGAACAAAGTTTATATTCAAATTATCAAAGTGGCTTTATTATTTGGAATACTTTAATGAATCTTTCGGTCATATAAAATTTGACAATTCTGCACATACTACTTTATTTAAAAAACGTATTATTATTTCATAAATTGACCAAAAAAAAGCTAATACTTAAAACATACTGAAAATATCATTAAAAATACTAACAAGAGTGTTTGTTGAAAGCTAAAACATATGCTCTTTCATCAAATAAGGCTATATGTGAGGTTAATGAAGTATATCTGTAACTATCCGAGTTTTAAAACCAAAACATAGATATAGGGATCCAGACGATTTTCATAGCATTCGTATAGGTGGGGAATTACCGCATATGCAGATTACACTTCTTATATCGAAGTTATTTATCGAGTTGCATTAATTATGAAACACCACTCGTAATTCAGACAAGTTGTTTAAAACAAACTACATGTAGTTGTCCAAATGACAACCTCAATAAAAGGCTAAATTTATAGACAGTTTGCTACATACAACCAGCCAACATATAAACCTAATGTGACCTTCTACATGCATTTATATAAGATAAAAGCACCCGTATAACTATAAAGACTAAAAGTATGTTTCAATGAAGATCTGGTAAAGATATTAAAGAAACCAGAAATGGGGTGTCAAAGCCACCTGGTGCTCGCCTGTTTGAAATTTAAGTATAAAAACATTTTGTATCCGAAACAAATCAATTTTCAGTTTAGAAAGATAATTAAATGAATAATGATCAGTCTTAATCAAGTTATATAAAACTTAAAAACAACCCGTCCAAAAAACTTTAACCTGGTGATTTGAGGTGAAAACAACTATGTCCAAAACATGTCAAAAATTGAAATAAATTAAAATCATTTTTAATGCTAACTTCATAGCCTCAATGTTTGTTCCCAAATGAAGCTCCATACAAAATTTCAGCACCCTAACACAAGTATTAAACTTTAAAACAACACGTCCAAAAAACTTTAACCTGAGGTTTTGTAGCAAAAAACCTAAGTCCAAAACATGTTCAAAATTAAATAAATAAAAATCATTTTTAAAAATATAACTTCATAACATCAATGTTTAACTCTAAATGAACTTTGATACAAAATTTCAGCACCCTATTACAAATATTGAGCTTTAAGACAACCCGTCCAAAAAACTTTAACCTGGGGTTTTGTAGCAAAAATCCTAAGTCCAAAACATGTTCAAAATTTAAATAAATTAAAAGTCCAAAACGTCAATAATTGAAAAAAAATACATTATTTTTAAATTCTTACATCATAACATCAATGTTTGACACCAAATGAAACTCCATACACAATTTCAGCACTCTAGCACCAGTATTAAACTTTAAAACAACCCATCCAAAGAACTTTAACCTGGGGTTTTGTAACAAAAAACCTAAGTCCAGAACATGTTCAAAATTGAAATAAATTAAAATCATTTCTAAATTTAAACTTCATAACATCAATGTTTAACCCCAAATGAATCTCCATACAAAATTTCAGCACGGGGGTATGACATTAGCTCTGCTGTTCTACGAACAGGCGAGCTAAAAAGGTTCACATTTTTTCTTTTCTTTTCTTTCTTTGGATAGAAGTCATAATTGCACTGTCTTAAAGCTCGTTAAGCTCACTGCTATCTAATGTTTCGCATTCAACTGGCTTTGTTGTCGGCCTTTTGAAAAGCTTGCGGCATTTACAACCTCAACCGTGTCTTCATGGTGTTGTTCACAGATTGTTGTCTTGGCTGGCCACTGTCACCAAAATAGTGTGGTCTTCAAATCTTCAACAGCTGCGAATCCTGGAATGAATTTTTGTTCCACACCAGTGTACCTGACATTCTTCTTGCAACATCTTGTCCACATTCAACTTACTGAATGGACTGACAATGTCACTGATCAACACTCTTGACAGTTAATGTATTGGCGAAATACTGAAAGTTCTGTAAATGCGCTAACTTCTTGGTTTGTGTTCTTTAAAGTAGCTTTTAAGTTCAAATATCAAACCATTCTCCATTTCAATTTTCACACTGGGATGAAGGTACATTCTTCTTCTCCTTCTTCATTGTATAAGTGTGGATGTTTTTTTAATAGATCTTGTTTTGGCAGCACAGGACAGTAAATGCCAGGCCTCCACCCCATTTTCTGAGTTCATGTTGAGAGGTTGGATGAAACCTGAAAAGAAATTTAAAGAAATTAAAAATATAGAGGATAACTGTTTTTTTCAGTGTAAGATCGAAATTTAATCCATTGAGTGAACATCAGACGTTATATTTTCACGAGTGGCGAATATAACACGAGTGGCGAAGCCACGAGTGAAAATATAACAGTCTGATGTTCACGAAATGGATTAAATTCGATCTTACACTGAAAAAACACAGTTATTCTATTTATTTATGCTTTTAAGCCACTTTTTAAACGAAATTGTTTAAAAATTGAAAGCGAACGTACATTATTTATCCCGTGTTGAGCCCCAGGTTTTATGTCGAACACACGCGCGTGACAGTTGGCGGTATAATGACGTCACTCGTTGCTCCCGAGTTTGGATTCGTGCTCTTCCGGTGAGTAGTTCGCGACAAATCGGACTGCCGGAATTTAACGATAAGACACGATTGACTACGATTCTTGGGGAGCCCTACGGGGAAAATTCATAATAAAAAGCGATTGGTGATAATCCACTGCAGTGGATTACCAAGTGATCATCCACTGCTATTTCGTGGTAATCCACCGAAAAGCATAAATAAATGATTATAATGAAATTATGAATAAATAAGTGGGGTCCCATTTCCGATTTTGGTAATTTATCTTGAATATCCAACACCAGAGTTTATTAAAACCATTGAATGATTGATCCTAATAATTAAGTTAAATAAATCATAAATGTAATTACCGATTTATTTCTCTTATTTCTTTAGGTGTTCTGAAAAAAACATGAGTGACTACACTTCAAAGCCTAGTAAGTTAGTTTCAACATTGAAAACACTTTTTTACATCTGGTCGAAGCCTATTTCATACACTCTAATATACCTAGCAACAAAACAAAGACCTAGTCGTAAGTTTTAAGGGTGGGTTTAAAAATTCAGTTCGGGAAAAAACAGGTGCCCGCCGTTCAAATTTCGAACGAATTATTCGTCTTTTTTTCACGATATCGTAATATTTTGTGAATATAATGTACATTGAAATTACGTGGGAGATTTCTTACAGCATTTATCGTGGTAAAATTACCTTTTTCGTATTGTTCACGGGGGTGTTTTATCAATATTAGGCTATACTTGATAATTCAATATGGCGACGACGGGCCGGGCGTCGATAAATTCTCAAACTTAAACACAAGAGCCCGGCCTTCAAACGGATAATTAAACATAACTATTAACCTCAATAGAATAAGAAAAGTCTATAAATAATGATTGTATATTTGTTTTTGATACATACCCAAGGTTTTTAGCGAAAATCGACGCATATATGGTCACTGGATTCTTCTGTGAAATGTCAACGAAGCGGGACTTCCGGCTTGAAGAGCTGTCTTCTGATTGGTTGAAATGAATTTATGAATTATGATTCGCGCGGACTATGCTGATTCTGAATCGATACGCCGTAGAATCCTACTAAGTCTGTGGTTATATTAAACATTATTAAGATCTACGTAAAATTGATTTAAACTCGTGATAGAATCTAAATGTAATACAGAATAGGTTTAATAGTTAATTTAAAAGTGAACTCAGATCTATTGTTCTTTTTGAAGACGAGGTCATAACACTTTCGATCAGAGCTTAAAATATCGTCAAATTCACGTTTGGAGCTACGATACATTTGTAAAGTAGCCAAATCACTAGTTTCTTTACATAATAATATTCCGATCAACGGAAATCCCTTGGGTATTAGTGGGCGAAACGACCCTGGTCAAATTTGGGAGCGAAACGACCAGTGAGTTAAACGGGTTTGGGGCGAAACGTCAATGTAACGACAAGGGACGCTACTCCTGCAAACCCATGGCGAACGATTTGATTTAGGCGAAGTATTGAATGATCGAAGACAAGATTGTCTGTCTGGTGAGCTGTTTTTTGGTTGTTCATTAAAAAAACCCGCAAGACTGGTCAGCGATGAATAACAAATCTTGATAATCCCGATGTCATTTGCAAATATTGCCCTAAATCACAGCCAATCGACCGTCGCGACTGACAGCTTTTGTGCATCTTGCACTGTAAGTTACTGGTAACTAATTACGTACCGACTTACTTCGTTCCAACATTTTTTATACACTAGTCTACATATAAATTCATGGTTCGCGATTCCGTCACACTTGACTACCTAAATGTCCTTATTATTTCAGTAAGAGTTTTCAATTTAATTTCAAACAAATTAAATAAATTTATCTATCATTTGACGCCGGCGCCGTGACGGTATTTGACAGGTGACGAAAAATGTGATCCTGCTAGTTCTGAACCTTGTCAGCCCTAAAAAACACAGATATTCTGATTAATAAGGGTGGTTGAATTGTTCTTTGCTATCAACTAAAAAATCTGATGATGTTAACTTAATCATGAAGATACTTTGCTGTCCTGGCATTTTCTTTCCCAAGTGAAAGAGGTTGTCATGAAAAGAAAATGTTTTTATTGTATGTGTCAACTCGTAATGATTCGTTATAAAAAAAATCTTCTTTATTTTTTCTTAGTACTGTACAACCAACTTAACATTCACATTCAAAGTATTTGATAGAAAAGTTTGATTATTTACGGATTTTTAATCGATAACATTCAATTCAATAATCAATTTTATTTTTTGTCCGATTCGATCTCCATCCCTAATGAATACTGTATTCATAGCACTTGGGAAAGTCTTTTATATTGCACAAGGGAAAGGGATTTTATATGCCTTTTTATGCCTCTTCATATCCCTCCACTGAAGAAAATAGAACTTTCCACTTTAAACAGTCATGAATACAAACCATAGGAAATAATTTCTATGTTATAGAAGTTAGCAGCTTAAAGCAGGCTGAAAGAAATTCAGAATGTGCTTTCAAGTGGTTGTCTGCACATGTATTCAAAATTCAAAACAGGCTATGGAGTAAAGGGTTAAATAAAAGAACTATTTATGTCAATTCTGTTTCTCTTTATTTTTTCATATACTGATGATGATATAGGAGTAAATGATAAATACTGAACCTCAGAAAACAGGTTTATTTGGGTGCATAGAACAAACAAGAATCAGAAAAAGTGTCTATATGATTAATATACAGAAAAGACCCTGAACTGACAGCTCCTACAGAAGCTACCTTATCTTGGTCTGCTTGGTCTGCATTTAAAAGTGATGAAGTCTTAGTGATGAGGTTAAAGTCAATACGTGACTACAGCAAAGGTGTGTAAAAGTGGCGTATTTAAGATTTGAAAAACATTTTAAACAAAATTCTTAAATACGCCACTCCATGTCTCAAATATTTCACTTTTGAAAAGTGGCATCTTTTTATAACAACAAATATGTCGCTAAAATGCCACTTTATTGGAGTGGCATATTTAATTATCTCAATAAGAAAACAAATACGAGGCTTTTCTTTCACTTATGTAGAGCGGCGTCTTTTCATAATAACAAATACGTCGCTTAAACGTCACTTTATTGGAGTGGCATATTTAATTATCACATTAAGAAAACAAATACGAGGCTTTTCTTCCACTTTTTAGAGTGGCGTCTTTTCAACATGACAAAAACGTCGCTCACACGTCACTTATCTGCCACTTTTCCATACTTATTATTAAATACGCCGCTTCAATGCAAGGCTCGTTTTTGCTACTGGCCCAAGTGGCGTAAAAGCTTCACATAAGTGGCATAAAAGCTGCGTTTTTAAATAGCGGCGTTTTTTTTCCGCAAGGGATGTTCCTTTCTGTACAAAGTGGAAATTAGTTCGTCAGTGGAGGATTAAATTAAAGGCGTAAAAATTAAGACGTATGTATGGGATCATTTGATCAAGGTCTGCACTGTTTGTCATTTTGCAATAAATTGTACAGTACAACCTTATATAGTCAAAACTAAGCTTGGCTAAATCGAATTGTCTATTTAAGGTGGTTTGACAGCGGCTGGTCCGCATTTCGAGTTCCGGAAATGCTGATGACTTTCACATGATCTTTTCTGCATATGCTTATAGTAGAAACTTTACATTAAGAAAAGTTTGATAAACTTCAGTGTCTTGTTTGTTAGCGCAGTTGGAAGAGTGATTGACTAAAGGTTCCAGGTTCGATTCCCACTCGGTTCAAAACGTTTTTTTAAAAAATAAATTATCCGAACGTATTGACTAGTCAATTCATTACGCAGTGATCAAAGAACATGCTATGTTTATTCATGTAATTATGAATAATATAAGATGCAAGTATGGTCAAATGACAACTAAACTTTGTGAGGATTTATAGACTATATGACAGATGGCAGCTTAACACAGGACAAAAATAATGCTAAAATATAAAACTTAAAGGAGCTTTTATGCATTACCTTTGTTATGCATTAACCCTTAGCCCGCCAAATAAATTGTCGTCTGCTATATTTCTCGTCTGCTTCAAGTTTCAAAGTGCTTCAAAGTTGCTCAAAATTGCTGAAAATGTTGTCCGAGTGTCAAACAGCTTGGATCCGGATGAGACGCCGAGTAACTCGGCGTCTCATCCGGATCCAAGCTGTTTGCATATGGAGCTATAGTCGTGAGTGGCAGGCTAAGGGTTAAGCAGTCACATGTCTTTAAAGATCTGCAGGCTACCGTATTCAATGGTCGCTTATTACAGGTTTGACTTTTGGTATTATTTAGAGCTAACGGCATTTTAAAGTGGAACTCGAGGGAGGTAACTCGTTTTGTGTTAGCATTTTGTCAGAATTTCTGGAAATCATGTATAAAATGTAAATTCTACTGTAGATTGTCATTAATTTTTTCGGACTAGTAGAATTAAGTAATATCTATGTAATAAGAGTAAAAATTAGTGTATGTTAAACAGCTAGATTTTTTGTAATTTGAGATTTAGTGACTTTTTTAGAATTTGACTTTTTTAAAATATTGATATTTCAAGAACATATGTCATGAAATATTTTTGTTTACACAATATCTTATAGTCTCTGTACAGTTTACTTTAATGTACAGACATTATTGAGTTATATTATTTTATAAAGAAAATATTCCTGTTTATTAAAAAAGGAGAATTTCTCGACAAAAAAACGGCGCTGTAATTTTCAGAAAAATTTGTCAGAAAAAACGGCGCTGTAATTTTCTTTTATTTTAACGATTTTTAGCTCACCTGGCACGAAGTGCCAAGGTGAGCTTTTAGGATCGCTGAATGTCTGTCGTCCGTCCGTCCGTCCGTCCGTTCACAATTGTTCGTTAACACTCTAGAGGCTACAAATTTCATCCGATCTTCATGAAACTTCATGACAATGTTTGTCTTGATGAAATCTAGGTCAAGTTCGAATGTGGGTCATGTCCAGTCAAAAACTAGGTCACTAGGTCAAATCATAGAAAAACCTCGTTAACACTCTAGAGGCTACAAATCTCAATGGATCTTCATGAAACTTGGTCAGAAAGTTTGCCTAATTGATATCTAGGTCAAGTTCGAATGTGGGTCATGTCCGGTCAAAAACTAGGTCACTAGGTCAAATCATAGAAAAACCTTGTTAACACTCTAGAAGCTACAAATCTCAATGGATCTTAATGAAACTTATTCAGAATGTTTGCCTCATTGATTACTAGGTCAAGTTCGAATGTGGGTCATGTACGGTCAAAAACTAGGTCACTAGGTCAAATCATAGAAAAACCTCGTTAACACTCTAGAGGCTACAAATCTCAATGGATCTTAATGAAACTTATTCAGAATGTTTGCCTCATTGATATCTAGGTCAATTTCGAAATATGGGTCATGTCCGGTCAAAAACTAGGTCACTAGGTCAAATCATAGAAAAACCTTGTTAACACTCTAGAAGCTACAAATCTCAATGGATCTTAATGAAACTTAGTCAGAATGTTTGCCTTATTGATATCTAGGTCAAGTTAGAATGTTGGTCATGTCAAGTCAAAAACTAGGTCACTAGGTCAAATCATAGAAAAACCTCGTTAACACTCTAGAGGCTACAAATCTCAATGGATCTTAATGAAACTTGGTCAGAATGTTTGCCTCATTGATATCTAGGTCAAGTTCGAATGTGGGTCATGTCCGGTCAAAAACTAGGTCACTAGGTCAAATCATAGAAAAACCTTGTTAACACTCTAGAAGCTACAAATCTCAATGGATCTTAATGAAACTTGGTCAGAATGTTTGCCTCATTGATATCTAGGTCAAGTTCGAATGTGGGTCATGTCCGGTCAAAAACTAGGGCACTAGGTCAAATCATAGAAAAACCTCGTTAACACTCTAGAGGCTACAAATCTCAATGGATCTTAATGAAACTTGGTCAGAATGTTTGCCTAATTGATATCTAGGTCAAGTTCGAATGTGGGTCATGTCCGGTCAAAAACTAGGTCAAATCATAGAAAAACCTTGTTAACACTCTAGAAGCTACAAATCTCAATGGATCTTAATGAAACTTGGTCAGAATGTTTGCCTCATTGATATCTAGGTCAAGTTCGAATTTGGGGTCATATCCGGTCAAATCATAGAAAAATCTTGTTTACACTCTTGATTGGGGGTCATGTCCAGTCATAATCTTGGTCACTATATGTCAAGTTTGCCATGGTGTACCAGGTGAGCGATTTAGGGCCATAGTGGCCCTTGTTCACTCTTCGTATGGTATATTTCAATTTAATCAAGGTTTCAAAGAATTCTGAAAGGGAATAAGCTGACCCGCGAACCACATTGAAGTATCAGGTATGAGTTTAGTTTAAACATTTAGAGCAAAACCAAGTTTACAACAAATTCAACAATACATGTATACATATACCGGTATATATTATACCATCGCGACCTCGTCGAGGGTATATAGGGATCTGCCCGTACGTACGTGTGTGCATGTGGTGGTGATGATGTTCCATAATAACATTTGCATATTAAATAGATGACATACTAAATGCTAACAGTATATGCTGCAAATACAGTGTTCCCTCTCTACAACAACACCCAGTGGCAGACATATATTGTGCGTCTTGTTCGGAGGAAGTTGTTATAGGGACGGACACTTTTGAATTGACTTAAATTTCCAAACCATTTGTCATTGTATATATCTTCTGTCAAACTGTTTACTTATATATAATATAGACAGATAGACAGACAGTCTGTCTGTCTGTCTGTATAATATCACGGAGTAGACACGTAATTTCTCCATGATAATATAGAGAAAAAAGGCAGACGATAATTTTAAGCAGACGATATTGCAGCAGTTGAAGGGTTAGACATAATTACAGCGACAAGCGTTGTTGAAGGGAGGGAATCTTTGTTCGGAGGACCGTTGTTCAGAGGGAACACTATACGTAGACAGTAGATCCAGAACAAAGGACTGAAACGCGAGCCCTCCGATCAGGATCAACATCGGTACACCTTAACCTCAAGTGACCTTCACTTAACCCATCACTCCATAAATACCCACTTTTGCACCAAACCACAAAAATAAGAGACGGGCCTCACATGAGATGTTTCACTGATTCATTGCATCGATTGCACATTTTTTCACCTGTTCAGGTGTAACCGCGCAAGCTAGGTAAAGTTCTGTCTTGAACCCCTTCACTGCCTTGCCCCGAGTACACTAGTAATTTGAAAACAGTTTGGGTCCTGATCAGACGCCGCGTTACGCTTGTTTAACACTAATTTCAATATTTCATAAGTCAAAATAACTAAATATTTAATTTTAGAAATAAAAGCAGACGACAATTTGTCTAAAATTGATGACGTCATGGCACTGAAGGGGTTAAGTGATTATCTGTTTTCACAACTAGAAACAGTCTATTGGGTAATTGGTTGAGTTAAAGCAACAGTAAACACACTCGACAAGTACAAACGTGCGAACAATACATATTCAAAACAAACTATAGTAGCGCAATTCCTCTGGTCGAGATCTACACAGTTTATAAATCATCCCAAAATCAATTATGTAAACAAATCACAAATTCACATACAGCCAGATAAACACAGATTCAAACATGACAGACAAGGAACAAGGCGTGTGTACTCTGAACCACTCTGATTCCCATGATCGAACCGAGTCAAATATAACGGGGCTTAACTTACCTGGAAGGTGTACAGATCGCAAGGGCCTTCAATGATACTGAATGAACGACATACAGGGTGTATGGATTTTTTCCGAACTTTGTAGTGACCAATACAAGAATATGCTTTTTATACTTACAATTGGAAAGTAGGTAAAAGGATAGCCCCTCGAATTAACCACATATTATAGAACAATCATTGAAGATACAATTCAAGCAGCTTGTACCAGTACACAGCCTACAGATAGGGAAAAGTGATGCATATGTCAAAATCAAATAAAGAAGGAAGACTCAGGGCTGCCATAAGTTGACATAAAAAATCCTAAGATTTCAAAATTTGCATTTTTCAAGTGCGATTTTACGAATCGTTCCTTTACCCCGTAGCCTTTTTCTTGTTTTGTTGACATGCGACCACTTAAAGCAGACTGTAAGTAAAGCAGAATGCGCCTTAGGGCGCATTCTGCTTTACTTTCAGCCTGCTTTAAGCTACCATGTACTGGGAAAAAATCCGGATATTTAGGAAAAATCCGGAGAAATGGCAGCCCTGAAGACTTGAAAACTCCATTACCTGGTCGAAAAAGTCAGGATGGCTACTGAATGTTGGCAACCAACATTCCTTTTTTCAAAGACATGAATCAGTTGCCCATTATCTTTGATCCAATCCACTTAGATGAAGGACATGGTATAAAAGCAACGTTAAGAGAAAGATCGGCGAAGTACCATCGAAGTAGTCGTCTTTTATTTAACAACACAAAACTTGAACATGTGAAAAACAGACTATCTGAAAGCCAGGAGACTGTAGATATTGCAAGTCCAAAGGAAAGAAGGTCAAATTTATCTGCACAAAAAGCATTCTGTGCGAGGAAGTTGCAACCAAATGACAAACCTGAGAAAAGCAATGACCATGGGTTTTGAAATGTTTGAATGAATGTGCGCGTAATCTAAACGAGGGCACATTTTTGTCAAAGTTGAGTGGTGGATATGTAGTCGCACAAGAATTTGTTTATCATAAAGCTTGTTTGACCACTATTTGCAACAGAGAACGAGATCACCTCCGTAATAAAGAGATGGAAGGTACTGACAAACAAAGAGAAAACCAGCTTTGCTCTAGTATTTTCACCTGTAGCTACTGGCTTACGTCAAAGAATCACAAACTAGTATGGAATGCCTGCAATTTTCCCATTCGGAAATTAGACCAAGCTTACAACAGTTTGGAATTCAGTTGTCAGAAACAGATATTAAAAGAACTCGACTCATAGACTCAAAGAGAAACTGTTAGCTGAGATCCCTGAGATTGAAAAAAACCAAAGACGACAAACAGGTAATACCGACTGTTAAAATTGACAATAGGTTCATGTTATCAAATGCGAGCAACTATACAGATGCCTCAATTCTAGAAAAAGCTGCAAAGGTCCTAAGAAAAGAAATGTTCAACCACAAATCTCATTTGACAGCAAGTTACACGGTGGTCATGTATGATGCAATTCCGTCCCCACTAACTGCATGTGTGTGTATGATAGAGCATATGACGTCGATAAACAATCGCATAAGCTTTGGGGCATCCAAAACAGATATGCCAATGGCCCAGCTGCTGCAGTATACCGGTAACTGTTATGCGACCTACAGAGAAGGCGCGTCAAGTTACATACACGTAAGGGATCGAGAAACACCATTTCAAATTACCATGGGAATGTCTGTGTACTCAAAACGCGCAAAAGGGCCTCATAGAAATGCTATACGATTGAGGCCTACGCATACAATATAAGCGAGTTCTTGACATATCTGTTCAACTTTTTGATGCTGCAGTTGAAAGATTCATTGACGCAGGGGTAGTCTGTCCTTCGTCTCTGAGAAAAGGCGTATTCACGACCGCGACATGGACAACATTGACCACAGTCCATCATCAACGTCTGCAACATTGTCATTCCACGGAACGACCATATCTTTGTTTCAACACCCAACTCCTGACAAGCGAGAGTAACTTTCCATAAGAAAATCTGGGGTAAAGAAAGTAACCGAATTACCCGTTTCCTACAATAACGTACACACTGCTGCGTTCAAACTAAAAACCCCATGGCCTTCCACAACTGACAGACAGTTTCATATTGATAAAACGTTTTCCCTTGTCCAAGATTATGCCTGATTAGAGTCTGCCCGACCTACAGAAACAGTTGACGACATCTCAAAGAAAAGGGGAAAACTTTTTACAGTTAGTTTGACTTCAATGCTGCCTTTCCTCAAAGAATCTGCATAGTCAGTTACAACGATAAGGCATGTTATGGGTAAGGTTTTAGACACTGTCGAATATCTTAAACCTGGGCTTTATAGCGCATACTGTCATTGTGACCAAGGAGAAACGTGTTGTGTGTAACAAAGACATGCCTTTGGAAAGCTCATGCCATGTAACCATGAGGAAGCGGATACAAGATTATTCCTTCACCCAAGACATGCGGTTACATCGGGATACACTTGTCTCATGATCAAAGCTACTGATACTGACGTTCTTGTCACTGATACTGACGTTCTTGTCATAGCATTAAACATCTTTGAATCACTCAAACACATTGGTATTGAACAACTGTGGTTAGCGTTTGGCCAATGCGTGAACCTCAGGTGGATTCAATAAATAGCGGTATTCCCTTCTTCCATGCATTTACTGGCTGCGATATTGTTTCAGCTTTTCGCGGAAACGGGGAAAAGCTTTGCAGACATGGGATGTTTTCCCAGAAGTATCAGTAGTCTTTCAAATCTCCGAACATACCCTCTATCAGTGACTCAAGAATATATGAAAATGCTGGAAAGGTTTGTGATCTTATTATATGATCGGTCAAGCTTGGCCACGGACGTCGATAATGTGCGTTTTGATATGTTTGCTCGAAAACAGAAGTCTTACGATGCAATTCCGCCAACAAGAGCTGCCTTATTAGAACACACAAAACGTGCAGCTTATCAAAGCGGGATGTATTTGGGGACCAAACTTCAAAGCGAGAAATGACAAGTGAAAGCCCTGCAACATAGGGAAGGGGCGACACATGGCATATTGTATGGACAGTCCAGCCAGCAGTTGTCCATAGCTGCACAGAGCTCACGGAATGTGGATGCAAATCTTACTGTCGGGGAAGATGCAAGTTCTTCCGCTTAGGCTTAGTTGCAGTGATCTATGCAGTTTCAAATGGAACTCATAAATCGTCAGAAATTAAGAAAGTAAAAAAAAAAAACTGAGCGAATGTGAACTACAAAAAAGTTAGTTTGATAACATAATGCTGTTTTTCTTTACGCCATTGGACGTTTTAGGTTTATCACAATTGTTTATGATTATGTAAACCATTTCGAATCATTATAAATAAATAAATTTATTTTCCGGTGTCAAAAAAAATCCTTTTTTGAGGAGTCGGTCAGTGATAACTCGCCTGTGCTAAGCATTTTGATATAAATAATATTTTCTATATTTATTTATATTTTATCTGTGATAAATCATTGTAAATATCTGTTTGCCCCCCCCCCCCCCCCCCCCCCCCCCCCCCCTTAATGACTTGCTTAGGGGTAAACACCATATTCATTTATACATGTTAAATGGTGGCCGACAGGTTGTTCAACACCCACCAATCACAATTGATAATTCTTTATATTTGTAAAATTAATGTTGAGTTTTCAAAGAGATTTGTTTAATTTTACAATCTCGACACTGCTAAAACGGTGAAATATGTTTAAATAGCTATAATTCTAGTAGTGTTTATTAGCATTTCTACACATGTTATATGTTATCAATTACCAAAGTACATCCTTTAAACTTTAAAATAGATCAAATGAGTGTAAGAACAGTTCCCTACACTTACACTTCTATAATGTGACATATCTACAGATTTAAATCGATCAACAATATGATAATTTTATGCAAAAACATACTCAAATGACATACAATGGCGGCCATTTTGAACTTTGGTCGCCATTTTAGATGTTATAGTACATAAGATTATATTATAGTACAAAATCTCTTAAACAGATTAAATTCGTGAAAACACAGTTCCCTACGCATACACTTCTATCATGTGTCATATCTACAGGTTGAATCCATAAAAACATGATGATTTTATGCAAAAACATATTCAAATGACATACAATGGCGGCCATTTTGAACTTTGGTCGCCATTTGAGTTATTATAGAACATAAGATAATATTATAGTACTCAACTCTCAAATGGATTCAATGAGTATAAACACAGTTCCCAACGCCTACACTTCTATAATGTAACATATCTACAGGTTGAAATCCATCAAAACATGATAATTTTATGCAAAAACATATTCAAATGACATACAATGGCGGCCATTTTGAATTTTGGGCCCCATTTTAGATATTTTAGAACATAAGATTGATTTTCCATACAAAATGACGTGCAAGTATGCTTTTGAATTGAAACGATAGGTAAAAAACATTTTTAATGACAGGTATATAACTTCTGGAAAAGATGTATGGCGGCCATTTTGAAAAATTGCCGCCATTTTGAACTACCACCTGTTAAACGATGGCTAACGGCTTCTATTGTTAGACAAGGGTCTTATGTGTATACCTGCCAAGTGGCTTGCTTGCTTCATGAAGCGAACTATGTTATCACTTAATCCCTGGGCTATCTTTCATTTTAGTTACGTATACAGATAACTACTAATTTGATTTACATCTTTAACACATGCTATTATAGCTCCCCAACTTATGCCTGTCCGTCTGTCTGTCACGCTTTGGTTTCCGGACAATAACTTGTTTTCTTATGGAGAAATCATGTCCATTTTTTGGTGTACTGGTTGCTTATGACAAGGGGATGCAGTGGATTGCATTTGAGGTCAAAGGTCACATGATCTGTTACTAAAAATAGAATTTTGATTTTCCTTTGGTATACGGACAATAACTTTTGTTCTATTGTCCATTTTTTGGTGCACTGGTTGCTTATGATGAGGGGATGAATAGGGTTGCATTTGAGGTCAGTCGGTCAAAGGTCACATGATTGATTATTAAAATAGATTTTGACTGAAATTATTCGGGATAGGGGAATACAGGGGAGACATATGCTTTTCTCAAAAATACGGTCTAGTTTTAAATAGATTTCATTTGACATTGGGAGAAAAAAAAACAATAGAATTTGCAAATAAATATTTTTATTTCGCTTACACAAAATGCAGTTTACAAAAAAACGAAGTAACTATTATATATCTATATCAGTATATAAGATCTGTTCAGCAAACTGGTAGTGAAGGTAATTAAGAGTCAGTAAATTTTTAGTCACTCTGGTGCATGGCCAAAATTGATTCTTTTCCATCAAGCACTTCACTGTCTATATATCTTGATAATGTATACCCATTTTTCTAGAACCATTAAATCTGAAAAAATCAAATGGTATCTCATTAAACTCAATTTTAAGTATCCAATTTTCTCTATATCTCCCTTCAAAACAAAATATTCATACAATCACAGAATTATTGACCGATCAGAATATATAAGTCTGTTAAATTTGACCTTAAAGGCAGTTTTTGCGACTGTTGCACTTGTTTAATCACCTTTATCATATTCTAAAATGCAATGTAAATGTGACCAATACCACATTTGGTCTTAGCTAGTAGACTATGAAGTACATACATCCTTAGTTACACCTGATTGAAATTAATTCTGGTTTTCAAATAAATTCAATTCAGAGTAATATTTCTTGAAATTTACTAGTATGAAGATAAAAACAAGTATGAACATGTAAATACATGTACATCTAATTCTTAGATCATCTAAATAAAACAAACAACAAAAACAAACACAGACTCACCAAAGAAAATATAATGACAAACTGCCAGTTTATTTCAAGGGATAGATCCCAGAATCAAATCACCTTAAATTTCTTCTCCTGTGCCTCTGTCACATCAATGACCTACTTGACTCCGTTAAATCGCATGTCTGGCTGTTTGCAGATGACTGCCTTCTGTGTAGAACAATCCGGAGTCAGGAGGATCATGACGAGCTGCAGAGGGACTTGAGTGGGCTGGAGGCCTGGGCCTCGACATGGGGTATGCGTTTCAACGCCAAGAAGTGCTACCTCATGAGTGTCAATAACAGATCCAGTCATTTCTACACCCTAGACAACCAAATCCTAAAGCAGGTCCAGGAGAACCCTTACCTAGGTGTGACAATATCAGAAGACCTGAGATGGGGTTCCAACATTAATAAAATAACCAAAAAGGCTAATTTCACCGTAGCCTTTCTTAAAAGAAATTTAGACACTGCCCCCCCCCCCCCCCCCCCCCCCACAATGCAGAAAGACAGCATATATATATCTTTGGTAAGGTCAATGCTGGAGTATTCTTCAGTTTTATTGGACCCAATACTATCTTCGTAAATAGAACGACTTGAAAGAGTCCAGACGCAGTCAGCAATGTTCATTACGGGTGACTATAAATCACGAGAAACTGGTTGCGTCACCCATATGCTAACAGACCTTGACTTGCCAACACTTCAAACCAGACAGAAACACAGCAGACTTACACTTTTCTTTAACATAACAGAGGGACTCTTACCAGTATTACCATCTGCAAATTACCTCACCCCAGTTAAGCAAAAACGACAGATCAAACCTAAAAACATTGTAGACCGATCCGCCAATAGTAATAGCAAGTGTTTTCAGGTCAAACATGGCCTTAGTGACCAACTGCAAAATACCTCTTTTATAGAGCCACTGTTGAGTGGAACCAGCTTGAAGAAGGCATAGTATGTGCAGACAGTGTGGAGAGCTTTAAGTCAGCTCTCCAACAGTGCTACTAAAGCACCTCTTTCTCTCCCGGTGCATAAATGCCGTAGTTGGCCCTGCACTGAATTAATCAGATTCACAGAGAGAGAGTTCATCAGTCTTTGCCATGGGGTAATGGGTTAAAAATCTACAGAATCATTAATAAAATATAAATTTATTTTTTGGGGTAATAGATCTAGATATATGTGTCAAGTACCTGTGGGCACGACTAAACATGTTTTTGACTCAGACTCCGAGGTTTATAAAAAGAGCAAAATTTTAACTGCTCTTTTAAACATAATAATGGGCAATATCGATCCTGAAAAGGTTGACGTATTGATAAGCTTCAATGTGTGGCTTTATAGGTCGATCAAATAGGTCGAGACAAACAGCTTGAATCCTGATCAGACGCCGCGTTATCTGATTCTTGATTCAAGCTGATTGCAAATGTAAACCAATTTACTACCCTATAACGACTCCCTCCGAACAACGCACACATTTTTGTCTCCCATTGGGTGTCGTTGTAGAGAGGGAACACTGTATTTTCTTCAGGGGTGAATAAATGATTGGCGTTTAAAGGCGTATTTAAGGAGTGATTGGTAAACCCTTTCGGCGCCAAATTAATCGTGAGATTTTTACACCTTCACCGCTTATTGCTTGTTATCTGCAACATTATTGTTGTCGTTTCAAAGTAAGATTCAATGTACATGTAATATGACTTAAGAAATATCGATACGAGTGTCAAACAATTTGGATCCTGATCAGACGCCGCGTTACGCGGCGTCTGATCAGGATCCAAACTGTTTGCATATTCGACGTATGCGACATCCGCATCGAAAGGCTTAAGCGGAACTTCAGTCAAACTCAATGCAGGGCAACGTAGAAAATTACTGGTTTGTGCAAAGGGGGGCGATTTATTAAAAGTTTGAATAACACACCAGTTTGGAGCCTGATCAGACCCCGAGTTAAGAAATATTTTATTTCAAATGCTAAAGTTGGGCAGATTGTATTACACCCAAATTAGCGTATTTCTGCTAAAGCAATATACGTGCATTTATTACAAACACTTCCTGTTACACCCACACACAACATTTAGCAGATGATTATTAGCTGTTCTACTTTTACCCTGATTTAACCCATTACCCCTAAAAAAACGCCTTTTTACACCTCTTTTTTATTCCTCCACTGAAATAAATAGTTCCAATTTATACAGCCAAGAATATGTACCAGAAGAAATATTTTCTATATCCTAGCAGATGGCAGCTTAAAGCAGGCTGAAAGTAAAGCAGAATATGCCTTAAGGCACATTCTGCTTTACTTTCAACCTGCTTTAAGTGGTCACCTGTTCTCAAAGCTAGAAATAGGCTAAGAGGTAATGGGTTAATGCCCTTAAACAAAAGACAAGTATCTCAAGTCAGTTTTGTTTTAACCTATCACTATAGATATAAATAGGACATTTTACGCCTTTACTTTTTTCTTCACTGAAGAAAATAGTCCCATTTTATATAGTCGTGAATAAGTAGATCTACCTTGATAATTATTTATCTACATTCTAGCAGATGGTAGCTTTAACGCAGACTGAAAGAAAAAACAGAATGCTTATTAATCAATGTGCATTCTAATTCACTTTCAGCTTGTTTTAAGTGATCATCTATCTTCAAAAACTAGAAAAAATGTTGGGTGGCGAAAGGTCATCCGACAGGTAGCATGGCGATCACTGATTTCATGCAGAATATGACAGACAAATGCAGAAAGCTCCTGTAGAAAATTCATGCGCTCCTGTAGAAAATTCATGCATTATGTTTATTCAGCATAAAGCAACTACAATGCTCCCTCTCTACAACGACACCAAATGGGAGACAAAAATATGTCCGTTGTTCGGAGGGATTCGTTGTAGAGAGGGAAATTGGTATACATTTGCAAACAGCTTGAATCGAGATCAAAAGCCGCGTTACGCGGCGCCTAATCTGGATTCAAACAATTTTTTATCTGTCAAATGTCTCATATGTAAATTTGATAAACACAGTAGACGACAATTTTAAGTAGTCTTTATTGCAGCCGTGAAAAGGTAGGGCATTATGTATATTGTTTTAGGAACAGCGGCAAACGTCGTTTTAAGGAGGGGACCGTTGTTGGGAGGCCCGTTGTAGAGAAGGAACACTGTACTTGCAGTTAAAGACTTTTCCTCGGTCCTTTGAAAGAGTCCCCCCCCCCATTGAAATTAAGGTGTCAATGTAAAACATGTTCAGCACGTGCAGCCGGTGGGTGTACCAATCTCAGTTTACCTGGTGAGAACCAGATCATACTCACGCTCTAGTGCTTTTCAATGGTTATTTCTAACCAAACTATCAAATATAAAGTTAGAGTCTCACAGGAGAAGCTTCAATGGTTCTTTGCTAGCGACATGGCCATAAGATGCATGATTTTTGCAAGGAAATTGTCTGGCAAGGTGTTATGATCGAAAGGTCATCTAGGGATGTCTTTAAAATTTCCCAATTGGTCTTCTTGTACATGGCCGTAATATTTATTGTATATGAGGTTATATGATCCGGGGATGGAAATTTAATTCTTGTACTATCAATGACGCCAAACGGCGCAAAAGTAAACGATTTGGATCCTGGTCAGACGCCGCGTTACGCGGCGTCTGATCAGGATCCACAGTTTCACTGTTATCCTGATTTATCCCTTTATTCTATAGGCAGTTTCAAGTTTTGAAGCCAGGTGGCGATTTATAGCAGGTTGAAAGTAACAACAAATGCTCTTAAAGGCACATTTTCCCTTACTCTCACTGTGCTTTAACCCACTGCATGTATAGGGATGGGGATTACTCAATAAGTAGGCATTTTTACGCCTTCAGTTTATTCCTCCACTGAAGAAAATAGTTCCAATATGAATAGTCACGAATAGTCACAGTAAGAAATAGTTTCTAAATCGTAGTAGTTTGTAGCTTAAAACAGACTGAAAGGCCCATTCTGCTTTACTCTCGTGCCGCTTTTTTCAATTAACCGATGCCTGTTTCTAGTCTTGACTTAAAGTCTGCTTAAAGTTACTTTATAATAGGATATAGAAAATATTTCTTATCGTATATATTCTTGACTATGTAAAGTTGAACTATTTTCTTCAGTGGAGTATTAAATACGAGGCGTAAATTGCGTATTTATTGGGGTAATGGGTTAACTGGACACCTATCTTCAACACAAGAAACAAGCTATGGGGTTAAGGATAAAGCTACCATCTGCTGGTACAAATAATATATTTTTATGGTGTATATTCTTGACGATATTAAAGGGACTCGCAACCGGATGGTGTACTTGTCAAAATAAAATAAAATACTCAAATAAAAGCAAATTTGTGGCATTATTTGGCTTCTGACATTAAAAAAATATGATCAGTCCAAAAAAAGTCTCAAGAATCGGCACCGAATCTTAGTTTTTTAAGATATTTTCCATCGTTTTTTCTATAGCGTTAGCTAACGGTATAGTTGTTGTTGTTGCTTCTTTACACGGGCTCAGACATAAACCCGAGACGAATAAAGTAGTAAAAGTACTATCGATCGCTACTAGTGAAGTACGTTAATTCGCTACTATAGATATAGAGAGCGCTGGTAGCCGAGGTAGTATAGGAGCTTCCTCATTTTTTCACGTTTCTCTCTACATGGAGGGTCACGGGTTCGAATCCCACCAGGGCTTCTTCTTTTTTTTTTTTTAAATGGATTTTTTAACAGAATTTATTATCCTAAACTAAATCTTACCCATTTATATAAGCATTTGACATATATTTACAAATTACTATTTTTAATGCTAAATCCGGTTGCGAGCCTCTTTAAGTGAAACTTTTTTCTACAATGGAGGTTTGAGTTTAAAGGCATAAAACGTGTATCTATGGAGTCATTTCAAGCAGCCCTTTAACCCATTGAAGCCAGGATCTTCACTATTTATCAGTACTGCACTACATTGAACAGTGTTCCCTCTCTACAACAAGGTTCAAGGGGGACAAAGATTGTGTGTGTTGTTCAGAGGTTGTTGTTAAAGGGAGGGAAATCGACTTACATTTGCAAACAGCTTGAATCCAGATTAGACGTCTGATCTAGATTCAAGCTGTTTGCCACTCGTATTTATGTTTTCTTCTGTCAAAATGTCCATTACGTTACTTTGAGAAAAAGAGCAGACGACATTTTAAAAAGACTCGCAACCATCATTAAAAATAGTAATTTGTAAATACATGCCAAACGCTTAGACTATATAAACGGGTAAGAATAAGGATAAGAAATTCTGTTTAAAAAAAATACATTTCAATCAAAATAAATATTGAGCTCTGGTTGGATTCAAACCCAGACCCGGCATGTGCGGACAGGAGGTACAATAAGGAAACCACTTAGCCCACTGGGCCACCGTTCTATTTATAGATCTTGGATCGATATAACGAGTACATACTTCTGTTAGGGTTTATGTCTGATCCCGTGAACAATTTCTATAGCGTCTTTCGATGCTATGGATAAAACTATGGAAACTATCTAAAAACTAAGATTTGAAGACTTTTCTAGAGGGTGTTTTTAGACTGATCATATTTTTCCAATGCAAGATGCACGATAATGCTACCCTTTTGGTTTTATTTGAGTATTTTCTTTTTTTTTGCAAATACACCATCTGGTTGCGAATCGCTTAAAGCAGACGGTAT
This sequence comes from Gari tellinella, assembly GCA_922989275.2. Lineage (NCBI taxonomy): Eukaryota > Metazoa > Mollusca > Bivalvia > Cardiida > Psammobiidae > Gari > Gari tellinella. The sequence goes on from OV277872.1 coordinate 35,429,200, forward strand.
TGCAGCCGTGGAAAGGTTGGGCATGATTCTCTTGCTTAGGGAACAGTTTTTGTTGTTTTTTATTTTACGTCGCTTTCAACAGTATTTCAGTCATATCGCGACGTCCAGCTAATAACAGGTGGAGGAAGACCCCAGAAGTCCTTTATGCACTGTTTCAGACACAAAGCGGCAACTGGGTAGAACCACCGACCTTCCGCAAGCCAGCTGGAAGGCTTCCCTACATGAAAAATCCGAACGACCCTACTGGGATTCGAACTCACAGCGGCGAGGAGCTTAGTAATGTAAGTCACAGTGACTATACCACTAGGCCACGGAGGCCCCTGCTTAGGGAACAACGACAAACGTTGTTGTAAGGAGGGAGTCGTTGTTGGGATTCGCCGCTTTAGGGAGGGAGAACTGTATACTATAAATCGAAGTATAACAAGTAAAACATTAACTATATTCGATTGAAAACTTTGTTTGTCTTTTTACATATTCAAAATGCATCGAGTTTTTATTTGTGATAGCGTTACAGTCAGGTTTTACGAGGTACTTCATCTAAAAGCTGAAAACTTCTTCCAAAGTTAATGTTTAAAAAAAGAAAAGTAGGCTTTAAGACAGTTCACAACTTTCACACAACATGAGTAAAAGAAAACTAAAATCAGTTAGAGTGAATATATTTTATTGACGATCATTAACATCTGATGTCTATTTTATGGATTTACAGTGGAGAAAACGTTACTCTTTCCCAATAAACGCGTTTACGCTAAAACTATTATTTCCGATGCAAACCGTTTGGAGCCAGATCAGACACCGGGTAACCCGGCGTCTGATTAGGCTCCAAACTGTTTGCCACCAAGATAAACATGAATTATCAGAATTGTCCAAAAGTTGTACTTTTCTACGTTTTAGTGCTTTGCATTTGTGTTCGTTTGCATTTAACCCTTTCACCGCCAAATTATTTTTGAGTTTTTTACCCCTACACCGTTATTGTGTCGTCTGCTTCAATATTATTGTTTGCAATATCATTTCAAAGTTAGAATTAAGAGAGTATGACATAAGAAATATCGAAACGGGTGTCAAACAGTTTTGATCCTGATCAGACGCCGCGCAACGCGGCGTCTGATCAGGATCAAAACTGTTTGCAAATTCGACTTTAGGCGATTCTGGCGGTGAAAGGGTTAAACGGGAAAGAATAACGGTTTTCTCCACTGTAAACTCACATACAGTGAAGCTCTTTTATAATGAAGTCCTCGAGGTCATCTGAATTATTTCATTATATCCACATTTCGTTATATCCGGTTCGTTAAATACGAAACGTTAATTAGAACATGGATACTTTTTGTTTTGTTATATCCAATATTTCGTTATATCCACATTTCGTTATATCCGGTTCGTTAAATATGAAACGTTAATTAGAACAGGGGATACTTTTTGTTTTGTTATATCCAATATTTCGTTATATCCACATTTCGTTATATCCGGTTCGTTAAATATGAAACGTTAATTAGAACAGGGGATACTTTTTGTTTTGTTATATCCAATATTTCGTTATATCCACATTTCGTTATATCCGGTTCGTTAAATATGAAACGTTAATTAGAACAGGGGATACTTTTTGTTTTGTTATATCCAATATTTCGTTATATCCACATTTCGTTATATCCGGTTCGTTAAATATGAAACGTTAATTAGAACAGGGGATACTTTTTGTTTTGTTATATCCAATATTTCGTTATATCCACATTTCGTTATATCCGGTTCGTTAAATATGAAACGTTAATTAGAACAGGGGATACTTTTTGTTTTGTTATATCCAATATTTCGTTATATGCACTTTCGTTATAAATGAGCTTCGCTACATGTTATTCCAGGCACTTAATTTCAACATGGTCTTTTCATGCTAATCGCGACCTGACCGACGTTTGCAAACAGTTTATGTTCGGACCTGAAGGCCCGTTTTTCTAAACTACTTGCGCAAATTTTTTGCGTAAGTCAAAATCGTTAACTCTTATTTTTCGATCATAAACGTTTGCAAACAGCAAATAACCAGATCAGAGGACGCGCTAAAAGCGCGTCCTCTGATCTGGATATTTGCTGTTTGTAGCAAATGATAATACAAAATATAAATTAAAATTTTAAATTTTGACTTACGCAAAAAATTTGCGTAAGTAGTTTAGTAAAACGGGCCCCTGAAGGCCAGAAAACGCATCTTTTGCTAATCGCTCTCATCGAAACATTCGCAATCGTAAGTTAAGTCGTTCTCAGGATAAAGCATTTTAAATTCCAGAAACTGTTTGGATCCAAGCTCGGAACTTGGCGACTTTCGTATAGACGCTTGAATATTGTGGATCACACGTGGGAAAGCCAAATGACGTCACACCGGCTAACTTGCCCTCACAAACCATCGGGCCTCCGCTGTCACCCTGCAAAGTAAATAAACCCCAAAAGATGGGTTGTTAACCGTTTGAACCACAGCCACAGGTTCTTGACACATAGATATAGATATATTACAAAAAATAAATAAAAATTATTCCAGTGGCATAGGTCGTTAGCTGTGAACATCTAACAGGTCATCCCTACATACATGTAGGCCCGTTGCTAAGGAGTGTGGACGTCCAGAACGACATGAAACTTTTTGATGCACATTTTCGTTATAAATGCACGTACAGTGGCGTTATTTGACGGAATTTGATGAAATTAAAAGTTGATATTGATAAATTAAAGCCGCATTGTGTTTTTGGGAAATCTGCATAAAACTGTTGTGTGGGATCCCATTAGAACTACATGGGACGTGATTCTTTCAGAAAAAGCGGCTTTATCTAAGAAATTCGCTTTTTAATTTTTTTTTAATTTATGGATATAACTTCCAATAAAGAACTAACTTGTGAACGGAAAGAAGGACAACTCTGTAAATACAGGGTTCCAGATAAGGGGAGTATTTCGAAAACTAAATTTTTTATTTCTGCTTTTAAACCCAATGGTGTCATACTCATTAGAATTGTCTCGAAGAGACGGTTTAATCAGTAGTAACACCATAGCATTCGGTGCTGAAATGAGTGAGAAAATGTTGGATTAGTTCAGATAGCTGGAACATTGAAAATGAAACGGTTAACCCTTATCCTGCTGCACAGACGTTTGCTTTCACATTGTCGTCTGCAAAATTTGTTCAGTTAAGATTTATGCATTGTTTAAATTATACAAACCTTAAGACGAGTGTCAAACAGTTTGGATCGAGATGAGACGCCGCGTTACGCGGTGTCTGTTCTAGAGTCAAACAGTTTGTAAACTCCGTAAAGTTGCGGCCAGTAGGCACAGGGTTAAATCATGAGATACAGTCATAGCGTGTAAATAATTTATACACTGGGGGTGACCGAGTACAATACAATACGGGGGATGACTGTTTCAGCCTTGTCCGCTCTCTAACTCAACCACTTATTTTTTTATCTTCACCAAACTTGCTATAAATGTTTATTAGTATAGAATCTAGCTCAAGTTTGATAACTAGCAAAGTCGCATGAGGCATGTCTGAGTTATTGGCCTTGAATAATTAAAAAATGACTGTTTCAGCCTTTTCTGCTCTCTAACACAAACACTTTTTATTGGATATTCACCAAACTTGCTGGCATTGTGTATTTGTATCAAATAATGGTCAAGAAAAAAATCGAAAACAGTTGACTTAAAATCCTTCAAGTGGTAAAGGAGGTATGGAGTAGTCATTTATTACTTTACTAATTACCAACACGGCCAAGAAGAAGCCCATGCAACCATTGACCAAATATTTGGCTAAAATAGAACAAAGCTGATCCTGTTTTAGTAGTAATTAAAATATCCGATAAAAACTGGTTGTGTTAGAGTGCAAAAAATGTGCTGAAACTGTCATTTTTTAATACTTAGAAGGCAATAACTCCGACATACCTTATGCGATTTTAGTAGTAATCAAACTAAACCTTGATTTTATATTAATAAATAGTTTACGCAACTTTGGTGAAGATCTATTTAAAGTATTTGTGTAGGAGAGCAACACATCCTGAAACAGTCATTTTTAATACATAAAGGGCAAAAAATCAGGACAAATTCTTATGCAATTTTAGTAGTAAACAATCTGCACCTAGATGTTATATTAATAAACATTTTGAGCAAGTTTGGTAAAGATCCGATAAAAACTGGTTGTTTTAGAGAGCAAAATGTGCTGAAACAGTCATTTTTTAATACTTAGAGGGCAATAACTCCGACATATCTTATGCGATTTTAATAATAATTAAACTAAGCCTTGATTTCATCAATAAATAGTTTATGCAAGTTTGGTGAAGATCTAATAAAAGTCTTTATGTAAGAGAGCAAAAAATCCTGAAACAGTCATTTTTTAATACATAAAGGGCAAAAATTCAGGGCAAATTCTTATGCGATTTTAGTAGTAATTAAAACGGACCTAGATGTTATATTAATAAACATTTGATGCAAGGTTTGTGAAGATCCGATAAAAATTCTTTATACTAGAGAGCAAAATATGCTGAAACAGTCAAATTTTAATAATTAAAGGGCAATTACTCCGACATTCCTTATGCGATTTTATGAGTATTCAAATTTAACCATGATATAATATCAATGAAAATTTTCAGTAAGTTTGGTGATAATTCAGTAAAAAGTATTTGTGTTAGAGAGAAAAACTTGCTGAAAACAGTCATTTTTAATACATAAAGGGCAAAAAAACTTAGATATGCCTCATACGATTTTAGTAGTTATCAAACTAAACCTAGATTTTATACCAATGAACATTTTCAGCAAGTTTGGTGAAGATCCTATAAAAGTATTTGTGAAAGAGAGCAAAAATTGCTGAATCACTCATTTTTAATACTTAAATGGCAAAAACGCAAACATGCAACATGCGATTTTAGTAGTAATCAAACTGGACCAAGATTTTATAATAATAAACAATTTTAGCAAGTTTGGTGAAGATCAACTAAAAAATGTTTGTTTTAGAGAGCAAAAAATGCGGAAACAGTCATTTTTTAATACATAAAGGGCAAAAAGTCTTACATGCCTTATTCGATTTCAATAGAAATTAAACTGTACCTAGATTTTATATAAAAGAACATTTAATGCAAGTTTGGTGAAGATCCGATAAAAACTATTCGTGTTAGAGAGCAAAAAGGCCTGAAACACCATTGTGACGAAATGTGACTCATTTTATAGCAATATCGTAGTTCGTTGCACCCCAGTGATATTGATCCCAGCTGTTCCACATGACACTAATCCGTGTGGTAATATTTATGTCAGACGTTCTACTTTCGGTTTGTTATGGTTTTTAAATCGCCTTTTTTGGTGATTTAGGTCTGTCTTCAACATTTCATGGATCAGTTTGGCCCATCAGAATGTTCAAGCATTATTATTAACCATTATTGTATTTCGGACATTAAAAAAAGGTCTGAAAAAACAATGGGACTTTAATCATTTCCCGAGGGCACCACAAGAGAATATCGGTGATCTAGACTATTTTAGCATCAGTTCAGTTTAAATCGAAAGTTAAGACGACCTGTTGGATTCCGTTGTATACATGTACCTTGTATTCATAAATGAAGTCTAGTAAAAAAAATAAAAAAAAAAAATAAAAAAAAATAATTGGGGTACAGTGGAGAATCTGTTATTCTTTCCCGTTTAAACGCAAACGTACGCAAACGCAAAGCACTAAAACCTAGAAAAGAACAATTTTTGGACAATTCTGATATTTCATGTTTATCTTGGTGGCAAACATTTTGGGGCCTGATCAGACGCCGGGTTACCCGGCGTCTGATCTGGCTCCAAACTGTTTGCACTGCAAATAATAGTTTTAGCGTAAACGCGTTTATTGGGAAAGAATAACAGATTCTCCACTGTAATAGATCAAGATCTGTGTGTCAAGTAACTATGGTTTGAACTGTATGTATTGGAATGTTCTCAAGTTTTTGGATATAAATGCAAACTGAGACAGACACAAACTGAAACTGAAACTGAAACTGAAACTGAAACTTAATTTGAGACTGAGACATAATCGTCAAAATTTAACTCCTTCACTGCCTTACTCCGAGTACAATGGTTAATTGATCCTGATCAGAGGCCGCTTTACGCGGCGTCTGAACAGGATTAAAACTGTTTATAAACTGTTTATAATAGATCAACTGACATGCATATATTTTACAACTTACAAAACTATGAAATTGTTAGCTTCCTTGTTTGATAGATTAAGTATCAAACAAGTTGGTTAATGCAACAGGAAGTGCAATATACATTTTAACCCTTTCGGCGCCAAATTAGTTTGAGTTTTTTACCGTTATTTTGTCGTCTGCTTCAATATTGTTGTCTGCAAGATCATTTCAAAGTTCGTTTTAAGAGAGTATGACATAAGAAATATAGAAAACTGTTTGCAAATTCGACTTCAGGCGACTCCGGCGGTGAAAGGATTAAGGATGTGAGGTATCTGTCTTAAAAATGCATTATAAGCATAGGACCAGACGGTGAAATAGTAAATAGTTACCTGGCATGCTCCGCTACCTGAGTTATGAATGCAGATATTGTGATCGTGATTATAAAGGGTTTGGAACTGATAAGTACACCATTTTTCCTCCAGAATGATTCCCCATGTCTCCATAAGAGTATCAGGTAAATCTAAAACGAAACAAAATGTACGATTCATTGATTTATGAACACATTTGAGTTTTACGGCACCGCGGTGTCGTCTGCTTTAACATTCTCACCGCCTAATTATCGTCTGCATTCAGAGTGCGCACTTACATTTTCAACAGAGCGGAAGTCAGTGTGAGCGCCTGCGCTTTGCTACACTATCACTCTTTTCAATGTGTAGCCGCTCACATCAATTTTAAAACATTTCCCATACTAGGCTGCATATATCTTGTTTCTTAACTCTTAAAATCGTTTAAACTGATACTGAATCTTATATCGTGATAAGTGTGTATATTTAAGTGTTGGCGAACCGATATATTCGATTACACAGGCGGACGCCGAGCATATCGTTTACTTTCGGTTTCAAAAATCAACTTGTTTACCATAAAAAATCATGTGTTTACCATATCAACCGTATATGAAAAGCAAGGAAATAACATAAACTTTATAAGAAAACTGTCTCTTTCTTGGTAAAAATTCGAATTAATATTTACCAAAAGACGAACTGTATCTCTTCTTATTGTCTATAGCGAAGGGGAGTAATTTGGCCGAGTTCGATACAGATTAATAGGAGTTGTCTTTCGTATCTTGCGAATACGACCGACTGAAATTATGTATAGAAGTGTGAACGTGGTGCGGTCTGCAATGTTTTGTCAAGTCTGATTTAGAGTATTTTACGAATGTCAAACAGTTTGGATCCTGATCAGAAATCGTGTTACGTGGCGTAATATCAGGATTCAAATTGTTTGCAAAGTCGCCTCATAGCGCAATTGATATTGAAATGTTAAAAAGATATACGTAGAATGGCTAAGAGGGCTTTGAGAGTATACAAACTATCGTACAATAGGCACTCTTTGCAGGTTTGTAAAGGTGGCGTGTGTTTACGGATTGCTAGGGTCCATTGGATTAGCTGGTTAATAACCCATTCTCCCATAAACACACATTTAACGTCTTTAATTTATTCCTCCAATAATGAAAATAGTTTTCTACATTATACAGTCATGAGAATGTACGATAAGAAATATGTTTTATTTTACACAAAACTTACATCTAAACGCATTCTGCTCATTTTGAACCTGCTTTAAGTGTTCATCTACCTTCAATATTAAGAAAACGCCATTGACTAATTGGTTAACCCTTTCAACCCTAAATATCTCTTGTGGGTATTTATCATCCTTTTGGATTCTTCTTCTACAGGCAATTTGAATCAGTCTACCGTGACAACAAAAAACCAATAAAATATCAAACAGTGCAGACCCTGATCAGAGGGCTCCTATAGGAGCCCTCTGATCAGGGTCTACACTATTTGCATATGTAATCAATAGTCTCTACAGAGGGCTGTAGGGTTGAATGGGTTAAGATGTTAAACATCGTAAATGATTACAATTCTTACCTTTGTTTTCCCCATGGGTTTTTCCCCAGCCTGTGATTGTACAGTTTTCCCCGATATACGTCTCATCGCTGTCCGGGAGAGCGATCATGTACGTAGTGGCATCTTTGATTGGAGTGGATGTCTTGACTAGGGCAATGTCACGGGGAATAAACCCTTCATTAGAATTCCCATTGATGTAATCAGGATGCTTCAGAACAAAAACAATACATGTATAAGGCGACTTAGAACCCTTCCGCTGTTGTAGTTTCTCAATCATAAACCCATATTACCCAGTGGATTCTTCCACGCTTATATATTGGATTATTCCATTTTTTATCAAAGGGATGCCTGGTCAAAATTTTCATTTTTATTTGTTTTATATTGAAATTCCTATCAGCAAACAGTTCAGACTCTGGTCAGACGCCGCATGATGCGGCGTCTGATCAGTCTACACTGTTTGCTTATGTCCCATATATGGGATCATGGGCACAAATGGGTTAAGGTTGAGGTTCCAAAATGATTACTCCATAACAACGCCTTTTAGCGCACTTCATTTGACCCTCTAACAAAGAAAATAGTTCCACTTTATACAGCAATAAACATGTTATGTATAAAAAAAATGTTTTCTGTATCCTGGCAGATGGCAGATTGCAGCTTAAAACAGGCCTGAAATGAAGCATAATGCACCTTATGGCTAGAGACTACGTGATGACGGGTTAAGAGAATTTATGTGCCATGGTATGTTACGTTTGTCATTCTAACAATAAAATTGCAGGGTCCCAGATAAGAGTGATTAACGGAGGGTTTCCAACATGCTCAGAGGCCTCCGTGGCCTAGTGGTATAGTCACTGTGACTTTTATCAATAAGCTCCTCATCTCTGTGGTTTCTAATCCTAGTCTGGTTTATTCGGAAATTTACATGCGGGGAAGTCTTCAAGCTGGCTTGCGGAAGGTCGGTGGTTTTACCTAGTTGCCAATTGTGCCTGAAACAGAGCATTAAGTGCTTCTGTGGTCTCACTCAACCTGCAATTAGCTGAACGCCGCGATATGACTGAAATACTGTTTAAAGCGACCTAAATTCACGACAAATAAAATCAAACCATACTTTTCTACGTTATATTTTAACCAAATCCATTGTGTTACCACTCGAAGAGACAATTCTAATAGGCAGTGACAACATAGGTTTTATTCAAGAAATAAAGAAATTAGTTAGATACGCACCTAATCTGGACCTCTGGACTAGTTTTACTTTTGGTAGTTATAGCCAGAAAGTATATGATGAAGGACACGAAGCTTGCCATTTCCTTACATATAACTGGTTGATCCCTTCAATATTAATTGAAAGTTCGATTTAAACCGTTTAAGTTTTAGTTCATGTTTTTAATAATTTGCCAAAATACAAACAGTATCGATCTTTTTCAGAGTTGTTCGTTAAGAACAAGTGTACTCTTCACAGGTAAACTGTACGTTATTGACTAGTATACTCGTCACAAAGTTTGAACGACATAAAAATAATACCGTTAACACTTTACCTCATAGCCTGTTACTAGTTTTGAAGACAGGTGACCACTTAAAGCAGGTTGAAAGAAAAGCAGAATGTGCCTTAAGGCACATTCTGCTTTACTTTCAGCCTGCTTTAAGCTAAAATCTGCTAGGCTATATAAAATACTTGTAATGGTAATTGTTCATGAGGGTATAAACTGGAACTATTTTCTTTAGCGGAGGAATAAATTAAATATGCTAAAAGTCGTTTCTATGGGGGAAAGGGTTTTAAATTAGGCCTATGTTTAGAAATCAACGTACTGCCAGTAATTATAGCGTGACCATGTTGCCATTGTTAGTCTGATTCAAGACCGAGATGTAGGTGAAAGTTACCTGTAAGACTAAACGATTATTTATTTTAAATGAGATACAGTAGAACCCCTCTATTACATGTACGGCCTCTAAAAAGAAGGCTAATTGTCTGTATAAAAGACAGGTGACAGCTTAAAGCAATGTGAAAGTGAAACAGAAAGCTCCTGTAGGAGCTTTCTGTTTCACTTTCACATTGCTTTAAACAGTCACCTGTCTTAAACTACTTATATATGACACATTTCAGTGGTCGTAATAGAGAGGTTCTACTGTATATTCCCTTGTGAAGGTAGATGTACTCTTGGTGATAGCGGTCTTGGCATAGATAAGTTGACTGTAATTGCGACCGCTACTAATAAGGTGTATCAGCTAAGAGAGCTTGAACACAGACCTGGGGCCCGTTTAATAAAACTTCGTACGACAAAAAACGGTCGTAAGTCAAAACTTTAAAATACATTTTATCTCTGATTTCTCTATCTAATTCCGACTTGTGACATCTTTTTGGAATCGTCTATTCATTTTGAATAATAATTGAGACTTTTATTATCTGACTTACGACAACATTTTTCGTACGAAGTTTATGAAACGGGCCCCAGTAATATAGCGTATATCACACAGCGAGTTATTTGCAAAAGAATGTTTGAAAATGTTTTATACAGGAGATATTAAGAATCTGATTTTGCATTGTATTTCAACCGATATGCATATACTATTTGAACAGCATTGTGCTGGAGATATTGAGTATTTGATTCTACATTGTATTTCAACCGATATGCATATACTATTTGAACAGCATTGTACTGGAGATATTGAGTATTTGATTCTACATTGTATTTCAACCGATATGCATATACTATTTGAACTGCATTGTGCTGGAGATATTGATTATTTGATTCTACATTGTATTTCAACCGATATGCATATACTATTTGAACAGCATTGTGCTGGAGATATTGAGTATTTGATTCTACATTGTATTTCAACCGATATGCATATACTATTTGAACAGCATTGTGCTGGAGATATTGAGTATTTGATTTTACATTGTATTTCAACCGATATGCATATACTATTTGAACAGCATTGTGCTGGAGATATTGAGTATTTGATTCTACATTGTATTTCAACTGATATTCATCTACAGTTTGACCAGCATGTTTTAAAACTGATTAGGAAAAATATTGTAGTTTTTGGCCACATGCCCTTTTGAGCATGTAAGGGATTCTGATTTACTTTCAGCCTGTTTTAAGCTTTCATCTGTTGGAATAAATCCGAAGATTTCGGAAAAATCCGGAGAAATGGCAGCCTTGTATTAGTGTTTCTTCCGTCAAAATGTCGAAGATGTAACTTATAGAAATAAAGCAGGCGACATTTTAGGCTGACGATAATTCGGCATTGTAAAGGTTAGGCATATTGGTCTTGTTTTGGAACAGCGGTAAACATTGTTGTTCGGAGGGTATCGTTGTTCGGAGAACCTTTGTAGGATGGGTGCATCGTATGGCCGATTTCGTCCATACTAGTACATATTTGGTAACATGTGTTACCAGAGTGTTCTGAAATACATATATGTTGTTTAGTCGATTATTTTCTCTCAAAGTAGTATATGCATTTCAACCGAAGTAAGATTACAACAAGTCTCAAACAGTTTGGATCCTGATCATCGGCTTCTTATCAGGGACCAAACCTTTAGCAAATGTTCGTAAAGTGTTTGATCTTTTAAAATAAAAACTGTCAGAGCTAACAATACCCCACAGTTTCACATATAACAGGGCTCACGATAAGGAGAGTATTTAAAAAAATCTTTATTTTTTTGCATTAAACCTATGGTGATACTACTTATTAGAATCGTCTCTCCTAGACGTTTCTAATGAGTATTTACACCATATAATTTAGCGCTAAAATGAGTAAGAAAATGGACTTGTTTAGTTTACTCTTTCCTATCTGGGGCCATGTATAAGTATTCAGAATAAGGGTCCGATCCGGTTAGGATCTGCACTGTTTGCAATAAATTGCGCAAAATTTAGCTGATTAAATCAATGATTAATTGTCATTGTTGTTACTGCCTGTCCCTTCTGTTGCGTCCGTTTGCTGCCTTAAAAACAAGGTTGCAACTATGTCATATGATATTTCGCAACTTTTCATTGGTCAGAGTTGGGCACAATGCTCAAATCTGACCAATCAGAGGCTTGAAAACGATAACAGACTCATGTCAACCATGACGATATTAGCTTACGTTTGTCAAACTCTCCACTTGGTACTCTTCGTGCGTATCAGATCTGTCTACAACCACCTTAATGCCTGCTCTGGAATGATAAGAAAAAGTTCCAGTATTCAAATGATTGTCGTCCATAATCGAAAATCTGTTTCATTGTGCCGATAGACAGTTGATGTTAATTTAAAAGGTCCATGACTACAGGAGCTTTCTGCCTTACTTTCATCTGGTTTAGGCCTAAGTTCTGAATATGGGGGATCCTTTGAAATCATCTTAACGTAACACATATGGAAAATGCAATCTAGGTTTAACCCATTTATGTCCACGATTCCATATATGGGACATGGGCAAACAGTGTAGACACTAGACGCCGCATAATTGCTGATAGGAATTTCAATATAAAACAAACTGAAAATGAAAAATTTGATAAAAACTGGAATCATCCAATATATAAACATGGAAGAATCCACTGGGTAAAAATGGGTTAACTGAACCCTGTTCAAAGGCAATACTAAAGTGTCCGACAACACCAACCCCATCGCCGGCTTTACCCTTTTCACCTCAAAGGCGACTTAGCCATATAAATATTGTTCTGTTCTGTCCATATGTTGAATTTTTGCAAACGCGGAATTTCATCAACATTCAAACTGTTCGGCACCCAAGGAATTATTTGTTCAGTCACAACTTGAACATTTGAATGTGGCATCAAATTGTAGCGGAAACATTCCAGCAGACGACTTTGTGCCAGGAGTATTGGTCAAACCACAGGTAAAATTTAGTAGCAAATGAGTTAATAAATGAAACAATCTAGCTTTACTTTTTTGTTCTACTTTCACTTTGCTCTGAAAAGCCTTCTTTCTAAAATAAAGAAAAGGACACTGTTTTTGACATTTCAACCTTTTTTTTAAATCTGAGTGGCAAACAGTTTGGAGCCTGATCAAACCCGACGTTTGATCTGACTCCAAATATTTTGCAATGAAAATAAACGTTTTAGCGTAAACACGTTTATTTGGAAAGAATAACGTCTTATCCAATGGGCTAGAAAGGTTATCTCTTTCAATCCTAAATTTCTCTTTCGGGTATTTGTAATCCTTTTGGACTTTTCTAGTACAGGTATTTTGAACCAGTCTACTATTACATTTTTGGTATGACAACAAAAAACAATTAAACTATCAAACAGTGCAGACCCTGATCAGAGAGCTCCTATAGGAGCCCTCTGATCAGGGTCTACATTGTTTGCGTTTGTAATCAGTAATCTCTACAGAGGGCTACATATGGTTGAAAGGGTTAAACTGTACAAACTACCAATTAACTCATTGAGCCCTAGTGACGCATATATGTGCCCTTTACCAAATGTGTACCCGTGGAGAGTACACTTGTCCTATGCAAACAGTGAAGTCCCTGATCAGAGGGCTCCTGTAGGAGCCCTCTGATCAGGGACTTCACTGTTTGTCATTTTGCAATTTAGTACACAAAACAACCTTACATAGTATAAAATGGACCAGCCCTTATTGCAAACTGGAATTGTCCATTGGAAGTTTCAGGGGATAGTGAGTTAACTGAGGAGGGGAGGCTAGCTGAAGAATTATTGGTAAACAGATATGCCTGTTCTAAGCGATCACAATTATTTTTAAAAAATAGTGAATTTTCGGATTTGAAGGCAGGCGATTACTTAATGCAGGACACAAGTAAGGCAGGAATCTCCTACATGCGCTTTCAGCTTTAAAGTCTGGATGCAGACACATGTAATTAAGTTGAAAGACTTTTCCTCAGTCCATTGAGAAACCACCAGCATATTGTTCTGGAGGTGTCAATGTAACTGTAAAGCACGTGCAATGCAATCTCAGAATACCTGGTAAGGTCCAGATTATACTCATGCTCTAGTGATTTTCAATGGTTATTTCTATCAAATATAAAGGTCCGGTCTCACATAAGACGATTCAATGGTTCAATATGCTCAAGACCCATGCTTTTTGCAAGGAAATTGACAGTAATTAATCTGGCAAGGCGTTATGACCAAAAGGTCGCCAGGAGATGTCTTTAAGCTTGCTTTGACTTGCATAGAAAATGTTTTTGTGGTTTTTGGTAGAATATAACTTCAACATTAAGGATCCGTTGTATGACCGCCGGTCAACCTTGGGCATTTTCAGATATCCAAGATGGCGTCCAAGATGGCCGTCTGCATGTATCTGGCTAGCTGTAAGGTTTTATTTAAAAAGCTTTAACGGATTTTTCGGCAAAATTAGTTCTTTCCTGCATTAATCAGTCACCAAATGTGAGAGAGCCCTATGCAACTTTATAAGTGAACGCTTAAGGTAGCTCGCGGGTGAGCTTAGTTTCCATGAAAGGTGTTATGAAACTTTGCTTGAAGAATAATAATAGCTTAAGAAACAATGCGTGAAAATATATGCACAATTTATCGTTTGGTTTGTCCTTAAGGTCCCCTTTTCTGACAAAAACCTTAAATTTTGATGATTTTATTTTTCTCAAAAAAGAAAGAAAAGCTAATGACTATAAGTCTCGCGAAATAAGTAGTCCACAACATTCATTACAAGAAAAGCTAAAACATTTTAAATAAAGGTGTTCAGAAAGATGTTATCAGCTATTCAAATTTTGTAAAATGCTGAAAAATTGAATTACAAAAAACTGATTCATTCAATGCATTTTTTTATTCAAATAGATAGTTGGTGAGATAGTTGGTCAGAAAAAATTAGAAAATATTACAGTCAGGATGTGTTGTAATAACATTTTTTCTTCTTAAAATGTGGGGAATCTTAAGTTGAGATACAGTTACCCACCTTCAAATTGAAATTTTGTCATTAAAAGGCATTATTATTTATTCCAGGAGCTTGCATACAATGTTAATTATATTGTTTCAACATTATAATAGGCAATATCGATCTTGAAAAGGTTGACGTATTGATAATCTTCAATGTGTGGCTTTATAGTTTGATCAAATCTTATACATGTATACCGATTTTATTGACTTGTAAGTCATTAAACTAAAACGTGCATGTAAGTGGACATGTAAAACATAACATGTCCCTTGATCAATGCGTTATTGATTGACAAGTCAATAAAATCGGACACATCATATAAAAACTGTTTTGGATCGGATGGGACTCTAACCTATGACCTTAGGTTTGCTAGTCAATCACTCTACAGACTGCGCTATGAAGGACTACACTGACGCATTTCCGCTCGCCCGCAAGAAGACTTCCGTGTGCGAAAGGTCTTAACCCTTTGCCTGCTGGTCGCGACTTTACATTTTTTTGCAAACAGTTTGGATCCAGATCAGACGCCGCGTAATGCGGCGTCTGATCTGGTTCCAAACTATTTGACACTCGTCTTTAGGATTCTTCACTTAAAAATTGTATAAATCTAGATTTAACAAATTTTGCAGACGACAATTTTGAAGCAGACGATATAATCGCAGGATAGGGGTTAACAGAAATATCAAAAGTAGTACACTGTGTTTAAACTTACGCAGTTTGTCCAAAAGTGCAATGAGCGGCCGTGAGGACCCAGTTCTCTCCAATGACCGAGCCTCCACAAAAGTGAAAGTCAGACTGTAACTGGATGGAGACCTGATGAAGATGTTCCGATGTGGAGGTCTGCTGACCCCCTACTATTCTCCCCAATTTCCCGGCTGAAATTAAATATACAGTGCTCCCTCTCTACAACGACATCCAATAGGAAACACATATTGTGTGTGTTGTTCGGAGGGAGTCGTTATAGAGAGGGACAATTAAGACTTGGCTTACATTTGCAAACAGCTTGACTCCAGATCAGACGCCGCGTAACGCGGCGTCTGATGTTTGTCACTAGCAAATATAATATGTATTCTACCACATTATCCACTTATATGTAACTGTGGGAGAAAACAGCAGACGACAATCTAAAGCAGACGATATTGCAGTAGTACAAGAGTTAGACTTAATTATCCCGTTTAGGGAATTAAGGCGAGTGTCGTGAGGAGGGAGTCGTTGTTGGGAGGGTCGTTGTAGAGAGGGAACGCTGTACCAGCATTCTCAATCTATTTCGCAGACTGCACAAAGACAGGGACGGGGTGGGGCGGGGTGGGGTGGTTGGGGGGGGGGGGTACATAAAAAACTAAACGCTTAATGCCTGCACTAATCCCTATGGTGTTAGTACTCGTTATAATCGTCTCTAAGAGACGTTTCTAACGAGTAGTCACACCAAAGGGTTTCGTTCAGACAAGATTGATAAAAGTGTTGGAGAACTTGAATTTATTTCCTCTTACAGCTTGTTGATGTTATTCTTTCCCAATGCACGCGTTTACGCTTAAATTAGTGTTTTCAATGCAAACAGTTAGGAGCAAGATCAAACGTCGGGAAACTCGGCGTCTGATCAGTCTCCAGATTCTTTGCTACTCAGATTAAAAGCAACAGTTAGAAATGTTATTATGTTGTCTATATTTGCGTTTTGTTTGCGTATAAACAGGAAAGAACCACATCCATTACACTGTGTCTGGAGTTCGGTGCCAAATGGGACGACCTTAACATCTGCAATAGGCTCAGCGTAAACATGCAAAAAGCTTCCCATTAAAATTATGAATCTTTGTTCAATAGATACGCGTTTTATTTTAATTTGGATATGTTATGATTTTACGTCGCTTTTAACAGTAATTCAGTTATATCGCGACGTTCAGCTAATTACAGGTGAGGGAAGACCACCGAAACCCTTTATGCACTGTTTCGGGCACAAATCGGCACCTGCGTAAAACCACCGATCTTCCGCAAGCCAGCTATAAGGCTTCCTGACATTAAATCCGAATGCCTAGATCAGGATTCAAACCCAAACCGGTGATTTGATTAATCCCTCAACTGTATGAAATAGTTACACTTTATTTTTACTTTGTAAATAATAGTATAGAGTAAACCCCTCTAAACTGGAACTCCTAAATACCGGAATTCTCTCTAAACCGGACAAAAACGTTGGTCCTGTTTCCAGCCCTTCTTCATTTTAACCCATTTCACCATATATACTTGACAGTTCACGTCATTTCAAAGTCATTTAACAATATGATATATATAAACACACAGAATGTCAGCATAACGTGTACAAAATGAAATGAAATATTGTAAAAAATCGTTTAAATACGAAGTTATACAGACATTAGAACACCAACATAATAAAAACTAGTATTCATTCAGGGATAGCTTTGAAAAACAACATGAATATGATTCTGATAATAAGAGGATGGACTTCTATTCAATAATGATAGCTACTGCGTATATACTGTATAGTAGACATTGCTATGAGAACTAGATGAACATATACATTGAACCCCCTCTAAATTGAACATGTGTGGGGACAACAAAAATATCCGATTTAGAGGGGTTAGTGTAGAGGGTTTTTAAGCAATTACCAAATAGCTTGTGTCTAGTATAGACGATTGCTGACCGTTTAAAGCAGGTTGAAAGAAAAGCAAAATGCGCCTCAAGGCGCATTATGCTTTGCTTTCAACCTGCTTGAAGCTATTTTCTGCTAGAATGTATAAACTATTTTCTTCAGTGTAGGAATAAACTAAATGGTGTAATGGATAAAAAATAAGAAGTATTAGAAACGGGACCATATATTTTGTTCGGTTTACTAAGAATTCCGGTATTTAGAGGTTTAAATATTTTGTTCGGTTTACTAAGAATTCCGGTATATCGAGGTTTCGGTTTTTTAAGGGCTTCAACTATACAATGAAATCTCCCTTTAAGACTACAGTAAACCCTCTCTATAACAACCACTTAAGTGTGATAATTTATTAGGTGTTTTCGCCAGATGACTGCTTAAAGCATGGTGACAGTTAAACAGAAAGCTAAGGAGCTTTCTGTTTTACTGTCTCCTTGCTTTAACCCTTTACCTTATAGGCCCTTTCTAGTATTGAATATAGCTGATCACCTAAAGCAGGTTGAAAGTAAAGCAGAATGCGCCTAAAGGCGCATTCTGCTTTACTTTCAGCCTGCTTTAAGCTACTTTCTGCTAAAACATATAAACTATTTATGATAATACATATTCATAACTGTATAAATGGGAACTATTTTCTTCAGTGTAGAAATGAATTAAATGTGCTAAAAGTCGCTTCTATAAGGGAAAGGGTTAAGTTGTCACCTGTCATTTATACAATCAATTAACCCTCATTTTAGGGGCCGTTATAGAGAGGTTTTACTATACTACATTATGTGAATTATAAGGTGTTTATGACAGGCGACTGCTTAAAGCAAGGTGACAGTAAATCAGTAAGCTCTCTTAGGGGATTTGTGTTTTACTGCCACCTTGCTTTAAACTATCATCTGTCTTTTATACAATCAATAAGCATTCGTTTTAGTGGTCGTAATAGAGAGGTTTCACTGTTCATCATTTCTACATAAACAATAGGCATCTCTGGCAAATAGAAATGAACTTCTCTAATAGCTTATGAACATATTTATGATTTGTTGAAGCCATTGACTGTATGCCTTAACCATTTACCTGATAGCCTATTTCTAGTACCTAAGATAGGTGACTACTTAAAGCAGGTTGAAAGTAAAGCAGAATGCGCTTTAAGCTATCATGTGCTATAATATAGAAAATATTCCCTATAATACATATTCATTACTTATTAAATCGGAACTATTTTCTTCAGCGGATGAATAAATCATATCCGCTAAAGGCGCTTCTATTGGGGAAAGTTTAAACATGCTTAGACGTCTATAATTATAAAGTTGCATGTATTAGTACTTTCTTCTGACATGGTCGAGTTATATTTAGATTGAAACATTCTAAAACTGAAAATGGCATGACCGTTGTGGTCGATGCTTTCCGTACAGCCAGCTAGAGATATGGAATTGCGGAATGTACAGTAGGAAAGAGATTATTATTTCCCGTTTAAATACAAACGCAATACACTTAACTGTAGAAAATTACAATGATTAGATATTTCTGTCTATATTATCTGAGTGGCAAACAGGTTGGAGCCTTATCAGACGCCGGGTTACCCGGCGTCTGATCTGGCTCCAACCTGTTTGCTAGGGTAGTATCAGTAAAATTAGCGCAGCGGTCTCGTGCTGCTCGAAGGTTATGCTTATCTCAAGTAGGAAAGTACATGTATACGAATATATATATCCGATGTTTTCCTGTTACCTATTTACCATTATAAACCATTATGTTCTAAAACAACTCGGCCATGTCAGAAAAATCGGATAATACCTCAAATTGTTAAGAACTTATTTTGATAAAATGATATTCATGTTCTATACATTATCACCCAGTGTAAAAAATCGAAACGCTTTTTCCTGTTTTGGCTCTAGTGGTAGCCGTAGTATTGCTGCAGGGCTGCCATTTCTCCGGATTTTTCCTTCAGTATTCGGATTTTTTTCCTAGCAGATCGTAGCTTAAAACAGGCTGAACTTTCAACCTGTTTTAAGCAGCAATGTGTCTTCAAAACAAGGAACAGGCTATGGGGAAAAAGTATGATTAGTAAAATTGCGTCTGAAATTTTGAAAATTTGAAATCTTAGGATTTTTATGATCAATTTATGGCAGCCCTGTTGGTGGTGATACAGGTATAGATTTCATGGTAGTTTAACCCTTTCCCCCATAGAAGCGACTTTTAGCATATTTAATTTATTCCTCCGCTGAAATAAATAGTTCCAGTTCATACCCTCATGAACAATTACCATTACAAATATTTAATATAGCCTAGCAGATTTTAGCTTAAAGCAGGCTGAAAGTAAAGCAGAATGTGCCATAAGGCACATTCTGCTTTACTTTCAACCTGCTTTAAGTGGTCACCTGTCTTCAAAACTAGAAACAGGCTATAAGGTAAAGGGTTAATGGTTAGATTCCACAATACTTTGCAAGACCAAATGCATTTTTGAAAAGGTTGCACTTATTTGAAAAACTTTTCTTCCATTTAGAATTAAAACAAACATAAAACAAAGTTCTTGAGAGCACTGATGATGGTTTCAAACTGAACTACAGAGGTATGGGTTGAGGGGATGGGAGAGAGAGTAAACCAACAGTTTATTAATAGTAGTGTTGTGTTTTATTAACCTGTCAAAATTTAAATAATTATACGCTGGTTGAACACGCTATATTTAGCTTCGGTCGATATCGACTATTTCCGCTACGTTTTACGGGTAGGTCAGAGTTGAAACCTAAAGTTCATATTTAGAATAAGATTTAGATACCAATATGTTTTCGTGGTCGAGACAGTACAGTAGTGTTTACTTAGTTACATGTATGGCCCAGCGGAGGCTTTTTTTTTTTTTTTTAAAAATTAGTATCTGTATTATTTGGTGTATACGAGTCTGGAAGAAGGAGAAGAAGAATGGAGTGAAATCCCTTTGGATCTGATTTATGTATCATTCACGAAGAGTGTACCTATACACCTGTCCCATACAAACAGTGAATACCACGATCAGAAGGTTCCTGAATGAGCCCTTTGATCAGGGATACACTATTTGCCATTTAGTTGTCATACATTGACTAGAATTAATTGCAACTTAGAAGAGTCAATTAAAGGTTTCAGTGATAAATGAGTTAAGGCATTTGTTATTTAGGTTTGAGAGACCACATCGGGTCACATTTTACATACATTTAAAACTTTTAATGGTTTAAAAAGGGTAACGTTTAGGTTATCTATGGCACATTTTGTATTATAGATCACTTTGTTGAACAATTCAAGTAAACTAACTGTTTGAAAAAAATAAAAATAGTTGTAATGAAAAAAGAAATAAAACCTAACGGGGATCGAACCCACAACAGTTTATCCTTTGACAAATACCCTTACACGCTACCTACTGCGCTAACTCGATTATTGATTTAAAATTGACACACAATGCACAATATCCTTCAATTCCTATCCGTAAATTAAAACGGAAAGTATCGACTTTATACCGAAGCTAAATATATTCTTTCAGTGACGTATGAATATTCACATTTTGTCAGGTCAATAAAACCAAACAATAAAATATATTTTGAAACATTGAACAATACTGTAAAGCGTCTAGAAAACCGCATTTGGCATATACCATATTTTGTAAAAGATTTCATGAAACACGTGAATATATTTCACGTTTGAATAATTAAACATGTATATAAGTAAGATCTCTTTCACCCAAGCGTCAATCAGTTTCCACTCAGATCAGAAGCAGACCAGCTGCTGAAAAGCTCTGGCAAAGATATTCAGCAGCTGGTATGGATGCAACTACTTGTAAATGCCGTATTTCTGCAGTTTTGATCTGGTTTCAAACCCGGACGTTTACCACTTAAATGAATATTTATTACATTAAAGATATCATTCATTGATATTTTTGATTTCTAAACTATTAGATCAGGGTTTACACTGTTTCTACAGCATGTTAAAGCAGGGCCGAGTGTAATCGTCAGATATTGATATAGGTTACGGAAGTGTCAGACCAAAAACAAGCCACCAACTGGACCGAAACGACACCCCTTAAAAGGCCGAAACGAACTAGCTCGAAACAACATAGACCGGAGCGATCAAAGGCCGAAAATACCCGTTACCATTAATCTCCTTGAAAGAGAATGCCGTTACAATTCGTACTCAAACGAAAGTGAAAATACTTTCTATTACTTTTGTGATCATCATATTAACAGTAGAGTATTGTGTTTATTCACTAGAAGTTTATTATTTTAAATCGTTTTACTGCTTCTCCCAATCTAGTTTTCAAAATAAAGCGATTTTCAGTTTAAAGGGATATTACCTATAGTGTTGCTTTGTTGAGCGGATGAGTTGTTTGTACATGGAGGCATCTTTTCACACATATCAGAATCCATTCTGATCAAGTAAAGACATAACGTTATACGCGCAATTCTATTTACTTGTAACAGGTCCAGCTTAAATACTTTGATAAAATGTAGAAATAAGCATAATTATTAGCTAACATTGTTTAACACAAAATAATAACGGTTGTGTATCTATTAAATAGAGAAAGAATGGTGTTTTACCATTGTATAATTGTATTCTATATATCTCTATAAAAACATTCAAATTGTGACCATTACTGTATCATAATATATGGTCTACAATTTCTTAGATTATTTGCACCTAACAGCTTTAAATCGCGGATGCCGTTGAAAAATGTTTCAACCACTGCATATGAAAATAATTATTATTAAAATACTAAAGTTATAATAAGTTTATTCGTTCGTTTCAATCATTTCCCTAATTACATATATTGATAGTTTACGTTAGCATGTATAAGTGTAATCACATGCACTTCTGGAAATAAATATGTTTAAACTAAAGTAATAATATTAATATAAAAACATATTTTTGCAAATTTTCAAACTAGAAATTTACCAAGTATAAATTGTACTTACCTTCAGCCGCCAGAAGGACTTGCAGAAGAACAGCTACAGTTGCGAAGAGTGGCATTCTCGGCGATGTGCTTCGAAGATGTGCTCTGGTTGTTTGCGGGTCCTCTTATATTATACCAAAGAGCAAGTAACCCTTAGTATGCTACACATAGAGATTTATCTTTCCCAGCAATCCCATTTACCCTTAAACTACTGTTTCCATCATAAACAGGTTAGAACCAGATCAGACACCGAGTTGGTCCAGGGGTCTTATTGACTCCAAACTGTTTGTCATCCATTGTAAAGTGATACGTCAGAATTATCAAAAGTGTGTCCTTTGCTACGTTTTAGTGCGGTGCGTTTGAGTTGGTTTGTGTTAAAAAAAGAAAGAATAAGAGTTTCACAATGTACTTACAAACCTCTCTACTACGACTACTTAATGGTGTTAATATTTGGATGTTTTAGGCAGGTGAATGCTTAAAGCAAGGTGACAGTGAAACAGAAAGCTCCTTTGAGAGCTTTCTGTTCCACTGTCTCGTTGCTTTAAGCTGTCATCTGTCTTTAATACAATTAATTATCCTTCGTTTTAGTGGTTGTTAAAGAGAGGCTCTATTGTACATGTAACTACGACTTTGCTTATATTTGCACATGTTTCAAATATATTTCAGACGCCTTGTAACTCGGTTTCTAATCTGGATCATAACTGTTTGTCATCTGCATTTAGCTTTTCCTACTTTTAATAAAATCACAGGAATTGATTTGGTGCTACAGTGGAGAAAACGTTATTCTTTCCCAATAAACGCGTTAACGCTAAAACTATTATTTACATTGAAATAGTTTGGAGCCAGATCAGACTCCAAACTGTTTGCCACTCAGATTAAAGTAAAAGGCGAGGATTTTCAAAAATTATCAGTTTTCAACATTTTTATGCGATGCGTTTGCGTTTCGTTTGCGTTTAAACCAGAAAGAATAACGTTTACTCTACTGTTTATCATGTACGAGACCTTTGAAGCAGCCAATATTTAGCATGTTAAGGGCTACAATGTGGAAACCGTTATTCTTTCCCGTTTAAACGTAAACGAAACGCAAACGCATTGCAATACAATGTAATAAAATGACGAACTTTTTACGATTCCGACTATTCATTTTAATCTGAGTGGCAAACAGTTTGATAACACGGCGTCTGGTTTGGCTCCAATCTGTTTGCGATGGAAATAATAGCTTTAGCGTAAACGCGTTTGTTGGGAAAGAATAACTTATGTTCCACTTTAACCACACTGGTAAGACGTAACGTCGCCGACTGCTGTTCTACGTTCCCACTGCTGTAAAATCTACGCTATTACTGTGGAACAAAAATGGCTGCGCCCTTGACAAACAACGAGGTAAGGACAATGAAACGTTGTTTTTGAGAGTCTTTCTTTATAATATCAAAAAAGGAGTAGTTGCACGGAATATCCCGGTTATATGTGCACGCTCCGGCGTTGTGTTCTCGTTGGATACTCGCTTAGTTAAGCCGTTTAACTCGATAAAGTTGCGACAGATACCGGATTTCTTGAACATTTACGCGTGAAGAACTCCGAAAAAGCTTCGTAAAGCTGGTGTATTAGAGATTCTGCAATACTATCCAAACCAAAACACTCCCTGATGGACAGTATTGATAAATTGATATAAAAATGTCCCCTTTACGTGAATATAAAAACTTTATAGGTTATTTTTTAAATACAACGTTCCTCCATGCCGGACACGATACAACGTTCAGACTGCAGGGTAAAAAATGCATCGAGCTAATACTATACGTATACGCGACTGTGCTCTCACTTACAAGACAGTTGAAGACATACCTTCAGTAGTGTGTACCTATAGACCTTTGTAGTGTATATTTTTAGACAACCTCCCGGGTAACACTTGACAATGAACTTATAATCCGGGAATAAGTGCATGCATACAAGTGTTTTGCGAGGCAACTTGCATAACATATCACTCATACTTAAAAGCAGGCCCGGCAAAGTATGTCGATGTAATTAATACCTGCTCTGTTAGTTGGTTTACCCTTTCGGCGCCGTAGTCGCATAAAGTAGACTTTGCAAAGAGTTCGGCTCCAGATTAGACGCCGCGCAACGCGGCGTCTGATCAGGATCCAAACTGTTTGATACTTTTATCGATATTTCGTAAGTCATAAGACCTTAAATCTAACTTTGAAACGTTCTTGCAGAGAACAGTACTAAAGCAGACGACAATAAAGCGGCGAAGGGGTAAATAACTCCCGAATAATTTGGCGCCGAAAGGGTAATGATTATTTATACTGAAACACCACTCTTTCCTGATGACACGTTGTTTTACTTTTCAGAACATGCGATCATTTATATGCGAAGAATGTGGGAAGAAGCTGTCGTCACCCAGCTCACTGTCGCGGCACCGACAGTGCCACCAAGAGAAGACACTCAAGTGCAGTGTGTGAGAGAAAGTTTAATTTGAAGGCATCACTGAAGCAGCATTATATAACCCATTCATCAAAAGCTGAGAATACTTGCGCCAAATGTGGCAAACAATTCAAACATCGCCAGTCATTACAACACCATATGAAAGGGCACTCGGGCATTACACAAAGAGTTCAGCGTCCATCCAAGAAATAGAAATGCCAGAACTGTGGCAGAGATTTCTTACACATTCGCAAACATACCGTCGTCTGTAAAGAAGGGAGACAGAGAAAATTCACCTGTACGATCTGTGGGAGAAAGTTCGTTGAGCAGCGGTACCTTAAGGAACACGTCCGCTGTGTTCATTCTTTCGAGGAGCGCTACCAATGCTCCATTTGTAACGACAGGTTTCCTTACAGAGCCTCGTTGCTCAACCATAAACGGCGCCGACATTGAGCAATGTAGCTCTGTAGTATAACTTGCCTTCGCAGCTGACTGATTTTGGCTGATAAGTGATAAGCCATGTTTTGTGCAATTAACGATCACATAGACAAGAACCCTACTCAGTATTTTGATTTAGAGGTTGATATAGAAATAATTTACTGCAACCTTATATGCACATAACCAGTTGATAGTGCGATACAGTGTGATGTATTCAGCTCGAAATCCTTTTGGAGGAAATAACCGATCTGACTTGCGCCTTGGCGCGAGTCTGATCGGTTATTTCCTCCAAAAAACGTCGAGAGCTGAATGAAAAACACCATGTAGCGCACTTATCATATGCATTGAATACACACCAAAAACATAGAAATAATTGTTTAAATCATTATATATATAGAAACATTACTTATTTGAGGCAAAATAAGAATTATTGTATACCACAAAGATTAACACAGAATGTGTACATGTACGTAAATGACGTCACGCTAATCGAAAACAAGGTTGGAGTAAAATACAAAGAAAACTACAATGTGGATAATGCAGAGTCTTTTATTGTACTGTGCGTACACGCGGAAACGCTTGTTTTATATGCCTTCGTATGATATCGAGCGTTTCCGCATGTATATGCAGTGAAATACAAGGGCCTGTATCAGCCACCTTGTATCAGCCGCTTTGTATTTTACTCTGACGTCGCTTTCGATTTAGCGTGACGTCATTTACGTGCATGTACAGGTGTCGCGTTATTCTTTGTGACAAACATAAATTCTTGTTCTGCTTCAAATAACTATTAAATTTTGGATATCAAATGATTTAAACAACTATTTAGTCGTTTTTGATTTGTATTCAAGGCATAAAATAAACACATCACCAGTTGACAGTGCGCTACAGTGTGTTGCATTCAGCTCTCGACGCAAAAGCGCTCGTCAGATCGGCTATTTCCGGCAAAAGCCTCTCGGGCTGAATACATCACTCTGTATCGCACTGTCAACTGGTAATGTGTATATGTCGTAAGAAGACATATAATAAATTAAGATATCTCTTTAGCCACCCCTAAACTAAAATACAGACTACCCAGTTTTGCATATATCACTGAATTAACATGTGTTTTGTTTTTTTAGTTCTGACGTGTTCTGTTTTTGTTGATTTAATGGCCATTGTTCTCACTAATTTATTTGATAGAAAAACTTCGAAACAGACATACCGAGGATTGAATGCAAAACGGTTTTAGATACACATGAACCTCACTTGTACTTAGTACAGTCTTGCATGTAACCCACGATATGGCCTTCGTAGTGATATTTTGACCCCTTAAGGTAGTTTCCCCTAATTCGACAGTGTAGAACCAGATAAGTCATAACGTTAAAAGTGCTGGATTAATCAGACTCTTCATTGTTAAATAATCATATAACCACCCTTACTGTTTTATTTGTAGCAAACTTATACAGCTGTTGAATGATTTAAGCATAGATAATTTGGATCGAATCTGAATTTAAGGAATTGTCCTAATGACCAGATAAATGTGGCGCGGCCTGTGTTTCATTTTTGAAGTTATACCGTTAAATATATGAATGAATATTGTGATGTTGCTGGAGACAACATGTTGACATTGTACATGATATTGAAATAGCTTCCAAGGACTTCAGTAGAATAAACAGTGGAGAAGACGTTATTCTTTCATGTTTAAACGCAAACGAAACACAAACGCACTGCACTAACATTTAGAAAATAACACTTTATGACAATTCTTACTATTCATGTTAATCTGAGTGGCCAAATGATTTGGAACCCGATCAGACGTCCGGTTACAAGGGGTCTGATCCGACTCCAAACTTTTGTAATGAAAACATAATTATTTTAGCGTAAACACGTTTATTGGAAAGAATAATGTCTTCTCCACTGTAAGAGTAAAGGAATAGTTTTAAAAAGAAACTGAAATGCAGCTAAAATCCGGTGATAGACAATTATGTGCAATGTCAACACTTTTTTATTTTTCCTCTTTGAGCCGATCTCATAGTAATATATGATTACGTAAATGATTCTTGTTTGTTTCATAATAAGAGTTTCTATATTTTGAATAAATAAAAGAATGAACATATAGTTTAGATTTATTACTGTTACAAAGTTACAAACACATTTCTTATGGTTACAGAATGATACGAGCGTTGATTATCGAAAACTAGACCAATAAGAATGAGATACAAAAAGTGGGAAGACCTGTTTAGACATAACTATTGAATACCTTATTATGGATATCCATAGTGTCGGAAGTCCATCACAGTGACAATGTAATCGAGACGACTTTTCAAACATGATGTCAATCCGACAATGGGTAACTACAATTTGCACTCGTGTTTTAAATCGGATTGCAACTAAATTGTCACAATTGTGTGATAAATTTAGACCATTGAGCTGTAGATTGACTGTGATAACTATAAACGGTTCCAACTATAAAACAAACTTTATGGACAAACTAGGCCTGAGTGGAAATTCCAATTTTACCGGAAGTAAGTCACGGAACTGCATATCACTTATTATGGAATAAACAACATCTTTTTGCGGTTCACGACGGTATGAATACATTGGCTTCGCAGGGGGTAAGTTTGTCGTTAACGCCCTTCGGGCGTTAACGACAAACTTACCCCCTGCGAAGCCAATGTATTCATACCGTCGTGAACCGCAAAAAGATGGTATTTATTCCTTATATTTATATTTTTATTTTTTGTCTTGTCCATTTAATGTGTAATTTGACCAGATTTGTTTTCATGTATATAAATATATCATATACCGGCCAAATAGGTTTTATAGATGTAATCCTGGATGTAACAGCCATTCGATCTCTATAATATGCGGTATGAAATGTAGTCGAAAATACATGTCTCGGAGTTGTTTACAAAGACAAGATTTTACCCAGTAAACTATCGCTGTATGCTTAACGAACTCTTATAAGACATTAAAAATAAACAATGCAACTTAAATATCTACTATTAAAGCATATTTAAAAAATCGATCGCGCATGTTTATTTCAGCCTAATTACACTCCATAGCAACTATTAGCTGATCGCTAGGTCGGTATTTCTCCGCGGCGGAGACTCTGTCCTCTTTCTAACTGGCTGGAACCAGTTTCGATTTGTAGGTTCATCGAAAATTGACATGCATATTTTAATATGATTACATAGAGACTTTACAGGGTGAATGTACATATTTCCTGTTAAAGAGACTCGCAACCGGATTTAGCATTCAAAAAATAGTATTTTGTAAACATATGTCAATGCTTATATAAATGGGTAAGATTTAGTTTAGGATAGTAAATTCTGTTAAAAAATACATTTCAAAAACAAAATGAAGAAGCTCTGGTGGGATTCGAACCCGTGACCCTCCATGCGGAGACAAACATGAAAAATAAGGAAACACCTTTACCCACTCGACTACGAGCGTTCTCTCTATATATAGTAGCGAATTAACGTACTTCACTGATAGCGATTGATAGTACATTATTCGGCTCGGCTTTATGTCTGAGCCCGTGTAGAGACTCAACAACAACAACTATACCGTCTACTAGTCGCTATAGAAAAAACTATGGAAAATATCTAAAAAAAACCTAAGATTCCGTGACGATTTTTGAGACTTTTTTTTTGGACTGATCATATTTTCTTAATGTCAGAAGCCAAATAATGCCATACATTTGCTTTTATTTGAGTATTTTATGTTATTTTGACAAGTACACCATCCGGTTGCGAGTCCCCTTAATCTTGCTTTTTATTGTAACAATTAACTTTGTAACCAGCTCTTTTCAAATGGTCAATTTTGGACTCATCGCATTTGAAAAACTGTCTCCGCATCGGCTGTGTCCCGCGAGGAGCTGCATCCAGGTTCTTGTTCACCGTTCCCGACTTTCTGTGTGGCTTCAGTCTTCGTCTTTTATCGTCATCGAATGGGTGGTTTCTGCAATTACAGATTAAATGATGATGTTAACATATTTTCATTAGATAAAATCTATTATTGTTCATTTGTTAGGCAATTGTTGTTTCACAAAGCAGAGATAAAATGTTCAACTTATCCCCTAGTCTGTTTACGCGACGCTTTTGTCACAAAGACACCATATACTCACAAAAGCTAGAACGGTTAATCAAAGATTTCGAAGCTCACATCCTGCAAGGAACATACTTTAACGCAAAACCTTAAGGTTGATCCTAGAGGTTTATGTCAAAGGTCAAGACCACTAAGCTGCAGCGCATCATGATCTACTCCTCATTGAGGCGCATCAGCATATGAAGTTTCTTAAACGTAGATGCAGTCAAGTCCCGGAAGCCGAGACCGGGACGGGGGGGGGGGGGGGGGGGGGGGGGATATAAGCTAAATTCCAAAAACAAAACAAACCGAAACAAACAAACGCGACAGAATAGGGTCAGTGTTTTGTAAAATATGGCGTTACGTAGCTCACAATTTGAGACTTTTAAGAAAATTGTTCAACACGTACCTCGGCAGAATTGATGTTCCCCGAACAACTGTTTATCTCAGATTCATGCTGTGTCCTTCCTTGAATGACAGGGTACACAGGTGCTCTCGACGTCTGCATGTGGAATCCCCTGTAATAAAACCGATACGTTAAACCCTTTCATGCCATGCAGAGCGAAACAGAATGAAGCTCTCTCTCTCTCTCTCTCTCTCTCTCTCCAAGCACACACATCGGGACAAAGTGTGTTATACAGACTGAACTACGTTAAAATCGATAAGAGAAATTTCATTTCAAATTCTTTAGTAAAACAGAAGAAATCTGCATGAAACGGAAATGTTGAAAAGGAGAATAAATCTCACAATATTTATGCAAGAGTTATGAACCTTGTGCAATACACTTCCACTTGTCAGGCTTTATCCATAAATGAAGTTTCATCTTAAAAGCTTCAGTAGAACAGGTGTTATGAAGCGGGACGCCAAAAGCGGGACGGACAGAGAGACGGGTGGACAAACAGACATGTAGGACGAACGGACGGACGGACGGACGGCGGACAAGTGATCCCTTAGTGTCACCTCTGCCATCAGCAGGTGACAAAACAGTATGTAGAATATAAACCAAAATGTCTTGTTACAACATCCCTGAAAGTTCAATAATGTGCACACGGTACAGATGTAATGTTTTCAAAACATAGCCATAGATTTCAAAAGGGCATTTTTCCTTTATGTTTGCTGTGCAAAAAATCGACATTTGTCCACATTAGATAATTATTTAACATGCGAGGATTAAGAAGAGAGCCCCCGAGATATCGGAAGTACAGTTTTTTGTACAGTAAATTTCCATTTCCAAATGTCCCACCTCCCCTATCTGGTGTGTTTGGCTTCCTCTCGTTTAGGCATGAATCCCCCGAATGGTAACTAAAACCGTTCTGGTTCCGCACCTTTATGAACAAAATTCCTTTTTCGAGTGCATCTGTCGGTGCCTCTGACAAAGCAAATACATACGTAGAATAGACCACACCAATCCATATTTGATTATTTGCTAAATATATGCATATAGCCATGTAGATTTCAAATTTGCACAGCAATCAGAATCAAAGCGTTCCTAAAATATACGCTACAAAGGTCTATAGGTACACACTACTGAAGGTATGTCTTCAACTGTCTTGTAAGTGAGAGCACAGTCGCGTATACGTATAGTATTAGCTCGATGCATTTTTTACCCTGCAGTCTGAACGTTGTATCGTGTCCGGCATTGAGGAACGTTGTATTTAAAAAATAACCTATAAAGTTTTTATATTCACGTAAAGGGGACATTTTTATATCAATTTATCAATACTGTCCATCAGGGAGTGTTTTGGTTTGGATAATATTGCAGAATCTCTAATACACCAGCTTTACGAAGCTTTTTCGGAGTTCTTCACGCGTAAATGTTCAAGAAATCCGGTATCTGTCGCAACTTTATCGAGTTAAACGTCTTAACTAAGCGAGTATCCAACGAGAAAACAACGCCGGAGCGTGCACATATAACCGGGATATTCCGTGCAACTACTCCTTTTTTGATATTATAAAGAAAGACTCTCAAAAACAACGTTTCATTGTCCTTACCTCGTTGTTTGTCAAGGGCGCAGCCATTTTTGTTCCACAGTAATAGCGTAGATTTTACAGCAGTGGGAACGTAGAACAGCAGTCGGCGACGTTACGTCTTACCAGTGTGTTAACGCCAATTTGTCTAAACAGTTGTCTGATCTTATATTATCAGATCTAATTAACAATTAGCACACCATGCAATTGTCGTCAGTATCATTTCACATGCGAACTCTGGGAAATTCACTTCCAATTAAACCTCTCTATTACGACCACTAAATCGAAGGCTAATTGATTGTTTAAAAGACAGGTGATAGCTTAAAGCAAGAATACAGTTAAACAGAAAACTTGTAAAGGAGCTTTCTATTTCACTTGCAGCCTCGCTTTAAGCAGTCACTTGTCTTTAATTTCCAACAGTTAAAACAATCAAATAATCGTACAGTGGAGAATCTGTTATTCTTTCCCAATAAACGCGTTTACGCTAAAACTATTATTTGCAGTGCAAACAGTTTGGAGCCAGATCAGACGCCGGGTAACCCGGCGTCTGATCAGGCTCCAAACTGTTTGCCACCAAGATAAACATGAAATATCAGAATTGTCCGAAAGTTGTTCTTTTCTACGTTTTAGTGCTTTGCGTTTGCGTACGTTTGCGTTTAAACGGGAAAGAATAACAGATTCTCCACTGTAATAGAGAGGTCTTACAGCAGTAAAACCTCTTTATTATGACCACTTTTTAGTTTGTTAATTTTTAGGGTGTTTACGACAGATAACTGCTAAAACAGTGTGACTGTAAATCAGAAAGCTTTTTTAGGAGCTTTGTGCTTTACTGTTACCTTGCTTTTATTCTTCACCTGTCGTTTATACAATCAAATAATCTTCGTTTTAGTGGTCTTTATAGAAAAGTTTTATTGGATTTGCAACAGACCTTGGAAATTCATTAATACGTTCATTTAGCAATAGAATGTATATCCATTTGTGCCCACGATCCCATATATGGGACATAGGCAAACAGTGTAGACATTGATCAGACGCCGCATTATGCGGCGTCTGATCATAGTCTACACTGTTTGCTAATAGGAATTTCAATATAAAACAAAATGAAAATGAAGAATCCACTGGGCGTAAATGGGTTACACAGTTTGAATTCAGATGAGGAACCGAGTTACTCGGTGTCTCACCAGGGGCCCGTTTCATAAAATTTCGTGCGACAAAAAGTCAAAAGTCAAAACTTAAAGGAAAAAATAGTTTCTGATTTCTCTTTATGAACCTGTCTTGTGACATCTATTTAGAATCGTCTTTTCAAGACGATTTCAAAGAGTTGCCACATGACAGGATTATATGGAGAAATAAAATTAAAATTGAGACTTTTATAATCTGACATACGACAACCCAGCTCTGGATCCAAACCGTCGTTCAACAATCAAATAACCTTCGTTTTAGTGGTCTTTACAGAAAGGTTTTATTGTATTTGCAACAGACCTTGGATATTCAATAATACGTTCATTTATATATTTTGTCTTTCAGAAAATATCATTAGAATGTTAACCCATTTGTGACCACGATCCCATATATGGGACATAGGCAAACAGTGTAGACGCTGATCAGACGCCGCATTATGCGGCGTCTGATCAGAGTCTACACTGTTTGCTAATAGGAATTTGAATATAAAACAAAATGAAAATGAAAATTTTGATTCCCTTGATAAAAAATGGACTAATCTAATATATAAACATGGAAGAATCCTCTGGGCGTAAATGGGTTAAACAGTTTGAATTCAGATGAGGAACCGAGTTACTCGGTGTCTCACCAGCGGCCCGTTTCATAAAATTTCGTGCGACAAAAACGGTTGTAAGTCAAAACTTAAAGGTAAAAATAGTTTCTGATTTCTCTATTTAAACCTGTCTTGTGACATCTAATTTTCAAGACGATTCCAAAGAGATTCCACAAGGCAAGATTATGTGGAGAATTAAAATAAAAATTGAGACTTTTATAATCTGACATACGACAACATGGGCCCTGGATCAAAAACAGTTACATTTGTAGAAACAGATAGCACAACGTGGCTCGTAGCGTGCGGATGATAATAAGTATGGCGCATTTGAATATCTTTATAATAAATCGCTGTCTTAATTGCACCAGTGAGCATTTTCATTTGATACTAATTAAGAAAATAGCAATAATCACTGTATAAAGTAATAAAACGACATGTGGTGCGAATAGGTTTAGCCGTTTTCGAGAGAAAATACCGAAATGAGCATTTCTAATCTTCTTATTTATCCAGATCACTTCTATAAATCTAACGTCAATGGGGCTAACGCCCTTGTCCTAAGGTGGATATTTCAATAGTCCTTGCAGATCATGTAGATCCAGATGATACGCAAGGTAATCCGGCGTCTCACCTGGATCTAAACTCCCTGGCACTCCATTAATTTAGTTCCACGGTCAACATCAGGAATATCTTCATGATGAGCTCCTGCAGATATCTGTTTTTGCAGAGTGAAACTAGTTTGAGAGCTTAAGGTGGATTGGATCCTTTATCAGGTGTCACAGATAGGTCCAACCCTAGCGATAGTATACTCGTCATTAACAACCAGTCTACATGTGAAGAGTACACTTGTCCTATACAAACATTGTAGACCTAGATCAGAGGGGCTCCTTAAGGAGCCCTCTGATCAGGGTCTGCACTGTTTGTCATTCTGTAACATATTGTAAGAATAAATCCTTAGGAGTAAAATGGACTAGACTTAACTTGAAATTGGAATTGTTCATTACACATTCAACCCTATCGCCGAGTATACTCGTCATTTACAAACAGTGTACCTATGAGGATTACACTTGTACCATGCACACAGTTTTGACCCCGATCAGAGGTCTCCTTGAGAAACCCTCTGATCAGGGTCTAAACTGTTTGTCATTTCGAAATATATTGTTAAAATCACCCCTAGAAAGTCAACAATGGACTAAACTTGTCTTGAAATTGGAAGTATCCAATAATAGTATCAGTGGTGAATGAGTTAAGTACAGTGGAGAATCTGTTATTCTTTCCCGTTTAAACGCGAACGTACGCAAACGCAAAGCGCTAAAACGTAGAAAAGAACAACTTTTGAATAATTCTGATATTTCATGTTTATCTTGGTGGCAAACAGTTTGGAGCCTGATCAGACGCCGGGTTACCCGGCGTCTGATCTGGCTCCAAACTGTTTGTAAAAGAAAAAATAGTTTTAGCGTAAACGCGTTTATCGGGAAAGAATAACAGATTGTCCACTGTATCAGGGATGGTTGAGGTAAACCCTGCAAATCTTTCATCGTTAGAAGACCGTTTGCTTCAATACTGTTGTTGGACTATTGTTCCTAATTAACCCTTATCCTGCGGTGATATCGTCTGCTTCGACATTGTCGTCTGCAAAATATGTTAAATTTAGATACATACATTTTTAAGTAAAGAAACCTAAAGACGAGTGTCAAACAGTTTGGATCCGGATCAGACGCCGCGTTACGCGGCGTCTGATCTGGATCTAAACTGTTCGCAAAGATCAATAAAGTCGCGACCAGCAGGCAAAGGGTTAGGAGTTAACTCATTCACGCCTGAAACTGTAAATGGACACTTCCAGTTTACAATAATTTAATTGAGTCCATTTTTGAATAATAAGGGTGGTTTTTAACAATATTTTACAAAATGACAAACAGTGTAAACTCTGATCAGGGGCCCTCTGATCAGAGTATAAACTGTTTGCAAAGGACAAGTGTACTCTTGATATGTGTATGCTTTGTTTTTGACGAGAATACTCGTCGCTAGGGCTTAATGTGTTAAGACAAGTGTGCTAAATACATTTCGATATGAATGTCAAATAATATGGACCCTGAACGTAGACTAAGTTACTTTACATCTGAGCTTGATCCACACCGTGTGCATTGCGATTGTATGATAACATTGATGTTAAAGTGAAACGGTTAACATGCTCAGCCCTAGCGACGAGTATAATCGGTATTAACAAATAGCCAACCTGTGAAGAATAACCTTGGCCGAGGCAAACAGTGTATTCACATGTCAGTATTTCTATATTTGCTTAGGGTCTGCACTGTTTGTAAACGTTGCAATAAGTACAATGTAAACACAATTTTATTTAGTCAAAATGGAATAGACATAGTTAGAATTGAGAATTACCAGTTGACAGTTTAAGGGATAAGTGAACTCAATACCATCGCCACGTTGATGGCCTTCAAAACAGTCTATTGAACATTGTACTAACCCTTTCATGATAAAATTTATCGTGAGGGTTTTACCCTTTCACCGCTAAAGTGTCGTCTGTTTTAATATTGTTGTCTGCAATCTCGTTTCAAAGTTAAATTTAGGCAGTATGTTAACCAAAAGTTCGGTACGAGTTTCAAACAGTTTGGATTCTGATCAGACGACGCGTCGGGCGGCCTCTGATCAGGATCCAAACTGTTTTGTAAAAGCGCTTTTGGGCGTCATTAAGAGTGAAAGGGTTGAATACCTCTATTATTCTTATTATTATAACCCATTGCCCCCTGAAACCATCAATGGACAATTCCAATATCTAATTAATTCTAGTCTATGTATTACTATTCAGGTTCATTTTAACCCTTTCCCCAATAGAAGCGCCTTTTAGCGTATTTAATTTATTCCTACGCTGAAGAAAATAGTTCCAGTTTATACCCTCATTAACAATTACTATAACAACTATTTTATTTAGCCTAGCAGATTTTAGCTTAAAGCAGGCTGAAAGTAAAGCAGAATGTGCCTTAAGGCACATTCTGCTTTACTTTCAACCTGCTTTAAGTGGTCACCTGTATTCAAAACTAGAAACAGGCTATGAGGTAAAGGGTTAACAGTATATTGTTAAAGCCAAACAGTACATACCCTATTGATAGAGCTTCTATGTGAGCCCTCTTATCTAGGTATACACTGTTTGCAATGGACAAACGTACTATTCACAAATAAACTGCTTTTACTGACGAATATACTCGCCGCTAGGGTCGAATTGTTAATTATAACATACCCATATTTGAAAAATTAAACCGGACTTAGTTTTATTTTAACG
Source organism: Gari tellinella (assembly GCA_922989275.2). Taxonomy (NCBI): domain Eukaryota; kingdom Metazoa; phylum Mollusca; class Bivalvia; order Cardiida; family Psammobiidae; genus Gari; species Gari tellinella. The sequence goes on from OV277872.1 coordinate 35,465,553, forward strand.
TTAACCCTTTTACCGTCGAAGATGCAAAAAGTCGACTTTGCAAACAGTTTGAATCCAGATCAGACGCCGCGTAACGCGGCGTCTGATCTGGATTCAAACCGTTTGACGATCCTATCGATTTTTCTGAAGCCATACTACCCTAAAGCTAACTTTAATGATATTGCAGACAGCAAATATTTGAGGCTTGAAACAGCCGAGAATATTGCAGACAACAATATTTGAGGCTTGAAGCAGACGAGAATATGGCGATGAAAAGGGTAAAAAACTCACGATTATTTTGACCATTAATTAAACTTGGAATAGATGTCGAATTAGTCTTAAGTTCGACACCAGTGAAACACATCAAAACCGGACATGTGTGGGGACAACAAAAAAACCTGTTTAGAAGGGCTTCCAGTTAAGAGGGATTTTAACCAATTATTTAATAACTTGTGTCTAGTATCGAAGATAGCTGACCACTTAAAGCAGGTTGAAAGTGAAGCAGAATGTGCATTCTACTTTACCTTCCACCTGCTTGAAGCTATCATTTGCTAGAATGTATAAGCTATTTCATGAAAATAGCGAAAGCAAGCAGTTTTTCATGTTTATTATACACAGTAATTTTTCCTCTATCGGTTTCCATACCTTTTAAAGAGGAAGTATATCCAGTTATCTCTTTGCTAAAATATTTCAACGTTTGCTGGCCTCATCGTATACTCAAATATACTTTGATATTTCGTACTCGCTTAAGTCGATATAACCATATTTCAATAGTTGATTTTATAGTTTGATTACAATGTCTCCCGAACTGTATATCAGTTATTTCATGTAATTAGAAAACAGTGTTTATTATACGCGTTCTTCTGATATCAAGCGTTTCTGCGTGTATTTGTACAGTTAATACAATAGTCTGTATCAGCCACCTTGCATTAGCCACATTGTATTTTACTCCAGCCTCGTTCTCGATTTAGCTTGCCGTCATTTACGTTCAAGTTCCGCGTTACTCTTTGTGGCATACAATAATTTTTGTTCTGCTTCAAATAATTAATGTTCCTGGATATAAAATGACAACATTGTAGATGTGTATTTACAGAATGTAATAAACACATCACCAGTTGGCAATGCGCTACATTGTGTTGTATTCAGTTCTCGACGTTTTTGGCGGAAACAACCGATCAGACTCGCGCCAAGGCGCTCGTCAGATTGGCTATTTCCGGATTTCCGGCAAAAACGCCTCGAGCTGAATACATCACACTGTATCGCACTGCCAACTGGTAATGTGTATTTAACTACTAACAAACCATAGTGTAACCTCCAAAACATGGGCTCTCTTAACCAATTACCCTATAAATACGCACTTTACGTCTTTAATTGATTCCTCAACTGAAGAAAACAGTTCAACTTTACTGTAAGAAATATTAATATATTCTAGCAGTTTTTAGCTTAACGCTGGTTTAAAGTATAGCAGAATGAGCAATATATAGATCCTAATATACTAGGTCCATGAATTTGAAATAAAACAAGAGGGCATTGAAGGTCCTGGTAAAGATCACATGAGGACATTTGAACCTGGTGGTTTTACCTTTAGGGTTTTCCATGATTAGACCTCATGAGCTAGTTTTTAATCCCGCATGATCCATATTCAAACTTGACATTGATTCAAATGAGGCAAACATTTTGATCAAAGTTCACGAAGTTCTAATGTAATTTACAATGTCAATAGTGTTAACGAGGTTTTCTATGATTTGACCGACGTCGTTTAAAACCCGACAAAACCCATGTTCAACCTTGACCTAGACTATAATGAGGCAAACATTTTGAAACCAGGCTCCAAGGTTATAAAGCTTTTGAGTTGAGTCTGAAGTTGTTCTCAAGCATTTGATTGGTATTTCTATTGTGTGACCTAGTTATCTAGTGTTTTACCTCTGGTGACCTATATTCGAAACTGACCTTGATTTTTTAAGGAAACATATATACGTATTAATTTATAGAAACTTAGAAAGATTAAGTGCACACTATTGTCTATAGAGTGTGCACGAGGTTTTTCTAGGATGTGACCTAGTGACTTATTCTTAAACTAACATAACCCATTATCAAACTTGACCTAGATTTTATTGTGGCAAATATTTGACACAGTTTCATTAAAATATAATGAGATTTGAAACGTCTAGAATGCTAACATGTTTTTCTGTTATTTGACATAGATAGGGACCTAGTTTTTGGAAGAACAGGACCAACATTTTAACTTGGCCTATATTTTAAAATGGCAAACATTTTTACAAAGAATCATTAAGATCTAATCATATTTAGACAGTTTACCAAATATATATGCATGACCTACATGTAGATGTTATTGTGGCAAAAAGTATAACAAATATTTGACAAATGGGACTTGTAGCTTCTATAGTGTTAATAACGTTGTTTTCTTTCTATTATTTGACCTTGTGACTTAGACTTTGACCGCACATGACCCAGTTTATAACTCAGCTTAGATTTTGTTGAGATCAACATTTTGAGCAAGATTTATGAAGATCTAAGTAGATTTGTAGCCGCTAGAGTGTTGAAATGGATTTTCTATTACATGACCTACTGACCTCGAGTTTGACCGGACATGACCCAAATTCAAACTTGATCTTAATCTAAACAAGACAATAATTTTGACCAAATTTTATTAAGATCTAATGAGTGATGCTGTCTCTGGAGTGTTAACAAAGTTTACCTATGATTTGACCTAGCGACTAAGTTTTGGACCGGTCATTACCCACTATAGTCACAAGATGGACAACATTGCCATAGAGCGCTCACCTGGGTACACCATGTAAAATTTGACCTTGTTACCTAGTTTTTTACCCAACATGACCAGCCTCAATCTTGATCTAGATTTCAATGAGCCAAACATTTCGACCAAGTTCCATTAAGATTCAACGAGATTTGTAGTCTCTATGATTTGATCTAGTGGCCTAAATACTAGATGTCAATGAGGACAATACTTAGACCAAGTTTCATATAACATCTAATAAGATATGTAGCCTATAGAGTGAAAACAAGATTGTACTACGATTTAACCTAGTGAGCTAGATTTTGACCAAACATAACCAAGATTAATACTGGACCTTGATATCAAAAAGGCAAATATTCTGACTCTAGACTCTAGAGTGCTAACAAGGTTTTTGTTTTATTATTCACCAAGTGACCATTATTGTTGGACCGGACATCACCTAGCTATCAAAGACGCAAACAATATAATTAAGTTTAATGAAGAGTTAAACAGATTTCAACCCACTAGAATGTTAACAAAGTTTTTCCATTATTGGACATAGTTTTTTACCAGACATGACAAAGATCCATACCAGACATAGATATCGATGAGGCAAATATTTTGACAAAGTTGCATTAGGATCTAATACGATTTGTTACCTCTAGAGTGTTAACCCTTTACCTGATAGCATTGTTTCTAGTATTGAAGATATGTGACTACTTAAAGCAGTTTGAAAGTAAAGCAGAATGCGCCCTACGGCGCATTCTGCTTTACTTCAGCCTGCTTTAAGCTATTAACTGCTAGAAGAAGGAAAGTATTAAATATGACACATATTCATTACGGTATAATTTGGAACTATTTTCTTCAGCGGAGGAATATTCTGAATGTGCTAAAAGTTGCTTCTATAAGGGAAAGGGTTAACATCGACTTTCTATGATTTGATGTAGTGACCTAGCTTTTAGTCCAACACGACTAGCATCACCCTTGATTTAGATTGCAACGAGGCAGATATTTCGAACAAGTTTCATAAAGATCCAACGAGATGTGTAGTCTTTAGTGTGTTAACAAGGTTTTCTATGATTTGACATAGTGGCCTTTATATTAGATATCAAGGAGACAAATAGTTTGACCAAGTTTCATTAAGATATAATAAAATTTGTAGCCCATAGAATGTTAACAAAGTTTTCATACGATTTTACCTAGTGACCTAGGTATTAACCACACATAACTAAGATTCACACTAGACTTAGCTATTTAAAAGGCAAACACGCAGACCAAGTTTCATGGATATTTAATAAGAATTGTAGCCTCTATTATGTTAACAAAGTTTTTCTATGACTTGACCAAAGTAGCCTATATTTTGACCGGATACAATGATTATTCAAATTTGACCAAAAGGCGCGAACATTCTGTCCAAGTTTCATGAATATCTAAGTAGATTTGTAGCCTCAATAAATTGTTTACAAAGTTTTTTCCCCCATGGTTTAACGTATTAACCTAGGTTTTGACCGGACATGATCCGCATTCAAACTTGACATATATTGTAATCAAGCAAATAGTTTGATCAATTTTCATTAAGATCTAAAATGATTGTTCTATGATTTGATCTTGTGACTTTTGACCCGACATAATCCCGATTCTAACTTGACATAGATTTCCTCAAGACAAACATTGTAATTGCCATTGTCATCAAGTTTGATGACATTTGTAGCGGCTAGAGTGTATTACCGAAACACTTGTGGACGGATGGAAAGACGACGGACGAGAGCCGTCGGACATCAAGCGTACCTACTAGCTCAACTTGACATTTCGTGCGAGGCGAGTTTAAGGCTGGAACAAAAGCAAAACAACAATCACATTACTGACTAGAATATAACGTAAAATGCTGCACTTTTCACACCCCTTGACAGATACAAAACAGAAGACCCATATTTTAAAGTGTGATACATTTACATGTATCACAACAGGGTTTCTGCACGTTGCCACACAACTTAACCATTACGTTTTCAAATCAAGGCGTTAATACAAAACTTGATCTGAACTGATTCTGAAAAATACTGACAAAGTGTTTTGTAAGAATTATGGGTTATTAAAAAGACTTATCATAGAAGGGGAGTAACTATTTCATTATTCCCTTTAAGTTGTTGCACGGATTATCATTCTTTGAAAGTCACATTATTTGAATTATCGTTGGTACTCTCCGTCAGAGAAGTAGTAAATAGGTTTCTTTAAACACAAAGAATTTGTTTCTATACGATAAAGACCAGTCTTTGACAATACAGAATAATGAACACTGATTCGAGCATTTCAAGTCTGACGGTGAAGTCACAGTTAAGGCACGACATCTGAAACAAGAAATATCTTTAAAAAAGATATTCGGCGGAATGGTTGGTGAAATTCATGCTGTTGATGGGTGTGCAAAATTGTACGAAATTGGAGGTTTCAAAGAATTGTAATATCTTGGATTGAAAAGCAAAAAATACACATTCAACGATATAGCATAACTCTGACTAAAAAACTATAAATGTACAGAAATGCAAAACATATCCTAGCTACTGGTAGGAGATCCTCAGATTAAATTATATTGTTCTGTATATCAAACTTCATTCATGGGGAGTTTCTTGAAACAAACTATAACTAGATAAACTGTGCAGGCCCATACAGAACAGTCTGCCCTGCTTTACAAGGTCTATAACACCTCACTCTTGTAAATAAATGATGAAACAACACAATTGTGTTTAACTCACTTGAGGCCATTTATTATATTGCTATCAATGTATGGCAAATTTGTACAAAATTAATAGTTAACAATTAAAATAAATTGGAAGTAAACCATTATTAAACAAAATACCTAGCTGCCACTGTCTATCTATAAATACACATCAGATTCTGCTAGCATATCTTAAAATAGAAGCTCAGTATTACACACTGGCTGTGTCTAATTTTACACTCACATCAGTGCATAAACAGCTAGGCTACTGTTTCAGGGCTCCAGATAAGAGGGGAGTAAATTGAACAAATCTAACATTTTCTCACTCATTTCAGCACCAAACCCTATGGTGTTACCACTCATTTTTATCGTTTCGAAGAGACAATTCATATGAGTTGGACACCATAGGGTTTAATGCACAAATAAAGTTTTTAAGTTTTGAAATAATTCTCTTATCTGGAGCCCTGGCTACTATCCAATCAGACAAGTCAGTTTCAACAGGTGCTCTTAATTCTAAATTTCTGATCAAATATGATTGGTTCAAATGTTTGTCTAAATAGAAATGTGTGACTAAATAGATTAGAGACAGCTCCGCCGAAAAATATATTTTCCTGGATTTTGCGATAAAGTTAAGGCATGATACTGTACATGCTTGTAAAGCATATGTTTACTTATTGATTGATGTAGAAAATATAACAATTTGCTTACACCATTGGGACCAAATGTTCTTAAAAGTGTTTTCGAAATATTGCCTTGTTTCTTGCATGCTTCTTCACCAATTTAACGGTGGTCTTAATGTAATAGAGAACTAAAACAATAACACAAACCTTTTACATTTGCTTTCCTGGTTATTTCGGTTGCTTGACTTTTTTTTTTTTTTTTTTTTTACATCAAAACGCCAAAAAACCAGCAAATAAAAACAAAACAATCACCCCATTTTCTGATGTTTTATCTAATATCAGTTGATATTTAAGGGTCAAGGACATGTTGTCTGTCTAATGTCACCTCATTTTCAGCTGGAGAACACAAATCGATTTTTCACACACTGGGAACTTGACCCATGTAGTGTTGATATCGCCTGCTATCAACCTTGGTCTAGATTTCAATAAGGCAAACATTTCAACCATATTTCATTAAGATCCAATGAGAATTGTAGTTCCTAGAGTGTTAGCTACGTTTTTTCTATGCTTTGAATGAGTTGCCTAGTTTTGGAACAAACATGATCAAGATTCATATTAGACCTAGATATCAAGTATGCAAATAGTTTGATAAGTTTCATTAAGATGTAAAGAGAGTTGTCATCATCATCGGCCTCCGTCCGTCTCTGTAGACGATGGATTGCGCTCATTTGTTGTTTTGGAACAGCGTCTGCGGTGGCTGTGAAGACCAATCCTTGAGTGACAGTCCCTTGTACAATCCACGCAGATGAATATTGTGTCATCTCTGGAATATGATGCCTTCCGGCTTATCCTCTTGAGGTACCTCTTTTCCGATCGTTTCTCTTCTGACTTCTTTACTCCGCTTTTTATAGTGTGCCGCTATTGGTTGCGGTCTGAAGCAAGTCTTTCCCAGCTGTCAACATTTATCTGGACAGACTTAAGGTCCCTCTTGCAGGCGTCTTTGAAGCGAAGAAATGGGCGGCCGGTTGGTCGAGTTCCAGCTTCAAGTTGGCCATATAACAAGTCTTTGGGAATGCGTCCCTTGTCCATGCGGTGCACATGTCCGGGCAATCGAAGACGCCTTTCAGTGAGCGTTGCTTGGATTGTTGTTGTGGCAGCTTTGCTGAGGACATCAGTATTAGTAACTTTGTCCTGCCATGTTATGTTCAGCAGTCTTCGTAGACATCTCATATGGAATGCATTCAGCTTGGATTCTTGTCGTGTGTAAGTGGTCCATGTCTCACTTCCATAAAGGAGAGTACTGATTACACATGCATGATAGACCTTCATCTTAGTGCTAAGGGCCAGGTTCTTGTTTTCCCATACTCTCTTTTTCAACTTGGACATGACTGTTGCAGCTTTGCCGATACGTGCATTGATCTCAGAATCGAGAGATAGCTTGTCAGAGATGTTGGATCCCAGGTATCTAAAGTTGTTCACAACAGCCAGTGTGGATTCATTGACGCTTATTGATGGAGGTATTGGAGCATCCTGAGCCATGACTTCAGTCTTCTTGATGCTAATGGTTAGAGCAAATTCATTGCATGCATTGGAGAAGCGGTCTAGCAGACGTTGGAGACCTTCATGGGTGTGACTTGCTAAGGCAGCATCGTCTGCAAAGAGCATCTCTTTGAGAAGTTCACGGACGACCTTGGTCTTGGTTCGTAAGCGTGCTAAATTGTACAGCTTTCCATCATGTCTGGTGTGGATGTAGACGCCATCATCTGAAGACTTGAATGCGTAAGAGAGCAGGAGCGAGAAGAAGATGCCAAAGAGTGCTGGTGCAAGCACACATCATTGCTTAACGCCGCTGAGGATCTTGAAGGGCTTTGATGTATCTGCGTCGAAGCTGACTGTTCCTTTTATGTCAGTATGGTAGGATTTGATGATACTGAGAAGCTTTGGAGGACAGCCTATCTTTTCCAAGAGTGTGAAGAGACTACTACGACTAACGAGGTCAAAGGCTTTGGTCAAGTCAACAAAGGCCAAATATAGGGGCTGACGTTGTTCCCTGCATTTTTCTTGGAGTTGGCGGACTAAGAATATCATGTCAGTTGTTGACCTGCCTGCTCTGAAGCCACATTGAGATTCGGGGTAAACTCGTTCTGCAAGCACTTGTAGTCTGGAGAGTGCAACCTTGGCAAACACTTTGCCAGCTATGCTGAGGAGGGAGATGCCGCGGTAGTTATTGCAATCGCTGCGATCTCCCTTGTTCTTATATAGTGTGACAATCTTTGCATCCCGCATGTCGTTTTCGCCTTCCTTCCAGCATAAGCAGAGGAGTTCATGCAAGTGTGGCAATAAGACGTCTTTTCCCTGCTTCAGGACTTCTGGGGGATTGCATCACTTCCTGGTGCTTTTCCAGCTTTGAGTGCTTTGATAGCCTTTTCTATTTCTGTCATAGTTGGTTCTGCATCCAGATGTTCTAGGACATCGAAGGTTGGGATATTATATATAGCCTTTTGAGATACTTGGTTCTCAGTTGAGTATAAGTCGAGATAGTGCTCTACCCATCTTTCCATCTGCTTGCTTCTGTCGGTGATAGTTTCCCATATTTAGACTTAAGCAGTGCTGATTTCTTGACAGCTGGGCCAGTTGCCTGTCTGATTCCCTCATACATTGCTCTTGTGTTGCCACTTAGTGAGGCACTTTGGATTGATGAGCTCAGCTGGAGCCAGTAGTCGTTAGGACATTTCCTGGCAGTCTCTTGGCTCTTATTCCTGGCCTGTCTTAGGCCTTGTAGTGTTTTCTGGCTTGGGTTGCTCTTGTAGTCAAGAAGCGCTTGTCTTTTTGCTTTGGTCACAGGCTCCATCTTGGAAAGGTTTGCTTCATACCAGTCAACACTGCGCCGTTCTTTCTTCCCATATGACCCAATAGCTGACTTGTGTATAGCAGAACTCAGAAAAGACCATCTTGATTCTGCAGTTTCTTCTGGCTTTAGAGGTGGGATGTTGTTGATGGAGGTGAGGACGGCAGTTGTTTTCTCAACATCTCCAGTTTTTGTGGTGTTGATTTTTTGTTGACCTTCAGGCTTGGCCGTGTGTAGTCTTTTTGGTTTCACTGCTACAGTGCTGATTACAAGAGAGTGATCTGTATCACAGTCAGCGCTGTGGTAGGTCCTAGTGTTGTGGGTTGACTGTAAGATGCCTCTTCTGGTAAGGACCAGGTCTAGTTGGTGCCACTGGCGAGATCTGGGATGCATCCAGGAGACACGATGTGTGGATTTGTTCTGGAAGTATGTATTGGTGATACAGAGGTCTCTGGTGCAGCATAGTTCAAGCAGCCTCTGTCCATTGTCATTGATACGACCAATTCCATGGTGGCCGATGCACATGGGCCAATCATCGTGGTCTGTACCAACCCGAGCATTGAAGTCTCCAAGTAAGTACAGATTCTCTGTCACTGGCAGTTGTCTAATCAGTTCATCTAGATCATTGTAGAACTGGTCCTTTACTTCTGGACTGGCATTTAGGGTAGGTGCATAGACAGTGACAAAATTGACTGGTCCGTTGTAGAGAGTTGTAGCCTCTAGAGTATTAACAATGATTTTCTATGATTTGACCTAGTAACATAGATTTTGTCTGGATATAACTCACATCCAAACTTGACCTAAATATAAAAAGGCAAACATTCTTACAAAGTTTCATGAAGATCTAAGAAGATTTATAGCCTCTAGAATGTTAACAATGTTTTTTCTATGATTTGACCTAGTGGCCTACTTTTAACCAAACATAACCCACATTCACACTGTCAACTTTTAGGGTCAAGTCAGTAAAACCTTTTCAGATTATGTATGCGGTATTTCTTGTTTTGAATCTAGACTGGAAATAGATTCGTTACACGGCATTCCGGCTGGGTCTACGGGCTTGTATGACGGTTTTGAATTCCGTATTTTCTAAGCGCTGCCGGAATCCCGTGTAACTGATATTATTCAGTGTAAGATGTTCACGAAAAGGATTTAATTCAATCTTACACTGAAAAATACAGTTATTCTATTTATTTATGCAGTGAGTTAAATGGTCTATTGATGCATCTCTGGCTAGCCATGCATGTGGTGAAAAGGAAGCAGATTGCGTCAGTCTTCCCTGCTCACTACATAGCTCTTGTGTAGTTGACAGCCTCTCATAGTCAAGCCCTACATAGTGCCTCCTCGTGGCAACACACGGTAACTGGGTACCTTGCGGCCCCAGGCTAAACTATGAGGGACTCGGAGGAGGTCTGCCCCAAGACATGCGGCATGTAAGGCCCACCGGTGTGTGGATATGTCCTGATGCCCATGAACAGACCCCCAGCTATGGGTAAATAGCCCCTGTGCTACCAGGGTTGGTCCTTTGACCAGAAGCTAAGGGTGAGGTAACCCTGACAGAAACCTCCCCTATGCTCCTAGGGTAGGTCATTTGGCCATGAGCTAAGGGAGGGGTAACCCCAACAGAAAACCTAGAGGGCTGAAGTCAGATGTACCAGGCCAGTTTGGCGCTCTCTAACAAACCATGGTACCATGCATCCATACCAAATGTCTACACGTTCAACTAGACGAAGTCATGATGGTGCTGGTTCTCTGAGATCTCTCCAGGGAGAAGCAGTGCCGGGCTCTGAGCCTCGACAGAGTCCACCCAACACTACTGGAGGATACCCACCTCGGCTTAGAGCCAGGAGACGAGGGAGGACATCGACTGGCCACACAAAAGCACGAAAGAATCCAACACGACTTTTCAAAGTCATGCATTGGAATGCTGAAGGAGTCTTCAAGAAAAAGACAGAGTTGGAAAATATCCTGTTTAAAATGGACATCCAGGTCTGCTGCATACAAGAGACTCACCTCTCTGAAGGCAAATCCTTCAAGGTGAGAGGATATCAGTGTTTTTTTGCTGTGATAGATTAGGAAGAAGCAAGGGAGGCATCCTGACCCTGGTGAGAAACAACATAGCAGCCTCACAAACCACCAGTCGGATGGATGACTCTGAGTATCAGGTGTTGAGCCTTCAGCTGAAAGATCAGGAGCTCAAAGTTGTCAACTTCTACTCTCCAAATGATAAATCTCTGTCCCTAGACACCATTCCAATGCAAGAGTCCAACTGTTTGGTAATTGGAGACTTCAACAGTCATTCACAGAGCTGGGGATACGACCACCTAGACAGGCGGGGAGAAGAGTTTGAGACTTGGCAAGATGACCATAATCTGGTGCTGATTAATGACCCTGAAGACCAACCGACTTTTTACTCCAGGCGGTGGCACACCACATCAACTCCTGATCTTGGTTTCTGCACAGATAATGTCCACCAGCATATCACCAGGGAGGTAGGGGAACAACTTGGGGGAAGTGATCATCGCCCTGTTCACCTCACCTTACAGTACAATACAGTACAGGAACCGAGTCTACCACGCTGGAACTACAAGAAAGCTGACTGGAGCTCCTACAGAGAAATCACCAACGATCTCTGTAGAGATATAAGGGTTGATGGTAGAGACGTTGACAATGTTACCAAAGACTTCAATGCAGCTCTTCTTAAGGCAGCACACAAGTGTATTCAACGAGGTGCCAGGAGAGACTACAAGCCATACTGGAATGAAGATTTGGAGGCCCTTCAGGAAGAGCTATCTGAAGCAAGAAGGGAAGCTGAGACTCGTCCCTCTCAGGAAAGACATGATCATCTACAGAAAACAAGAGCCAAGTTTGTCAGAGCAAAGATCCAAGCTAGAAGAGCAAGTTGGCAAGAAAAAACTGCATCCCTGAATCTAGAGAAGGACGGATCTAAACTCTGGAAACTTTCCAGGCAACTGAATGATGAAGGAGGACGAGAACGTGGCAAAACAACTGTGGAAGATGGAGATTCTCTATTGACTGGAAAACAGGCTGCAAATAAGTTTGCTAAGAACTACGAAGAAGTGAGCAACATCCAGATCAATAGAGAAAGATGGAGAGATGTTCGGAGAGAGGAGAGAGAGAGAAGGAAAGACAGGTCAAAAGAGGAAGTGATGGAGACATGCCTCACACCCCATGAGCTGAATATAGCCCTAAAAAAGCTCAAGGCCAAGAAGTCGCCTGGACCAGTCCACATAACAAATGAGATGCTTACCCACCTTGGGTCCCATGCTACAAAAACCCTACTGGATATTTTCAACCTGAGCTAGAAGGAAGGCAGACTTCCCCAAATTTGGAAGGAAGCGGTAATGACACCTATCCTCAAACGTGGAAAGAACAAGAGGAAAGCTGCAAGTTACCGTCCAATCAGCCGCACCAGTGCAGTTGGAAAAACCATGGAGAGCATCATCAACCAACGTATGAGGTGGTATCTGGAGACAAACAACCTCTTGGCTCACCAGCAGGCTGGCTTTAGGATGTTTCGCTCTACTGAGGACCAAACGACACACCTTGCCCAGGAAATAGAAAATGCATTCCAAGAAAAAAAGGTCACTCTTGTTACATGGGTGGACCTCCAACGCGCATTTGACAAGGTGTGGACGGATGGTCTTCTGGTCAAGCTACAACGACATGGTGTGGGAGGCACAATGTACAAGTGGTTGAAATCGTATCTCTTCAACCGGAGAGCGAAGGTCAACGTTGATGGTTTAAAGAGTCAGAAATTCCTACAGAGACATGGTGTACCACAAGGAGGAGTTCTGTCTCCTACACTCTTTCTTCTCTTTATCAACGATCTGGTTGCAGAACTTCCGAGAGGAGTGAAAGCAGCCCTCTACGCAGACGACCTTGTCCTTTGGTGCTCAGAGGAATATGCATCAACTGCCCACTACAGGATGCAAGAAGCAGCCGACAGACTGACCACCTGGGCAGATGAGTGGTGTGTTCAAGTCGACACAGAAAAATCATGTACCACGCTATTCACCTTGTCACCAAAGCAGGCATCTGGTACCATCAAGATTAGTGGCATCCCTCTTGAAAAAGTGGACGAAGCAACATACCTTGGTGTGACTTTCGACAAAAGGCTCACATGGAAAGCTCACCTCGCCACTGCTGAAGCAAAGGCACGAAAGAAGCTTGCCATTTTGAGGAAGCTTGCAGGCACAAATTGGGGAGCCCAGGAGAAGATACTTAGAACAGTATACCTCGGCACTATCAGGCCTGTCCTGGAGTATGGTTCCTCAGCTTGGATGACCACAGCCAAGACAAATCAGCAGAGGCTTGAAAAAGTCCAGAACCAGGCCCTACGGCTTATCACTGGAGCGATGAAATCAACACCAATCAAGGCAATGGAGGATCTAACTAATATCCAACCGCTGGTCAAGAGAAGAGACACCAAAGCACTTGTCCAAGCCAGTAAGTACCAACATCTACCAGACCACCCAATGAAGAAAACATTGGAAAGCCTGACCAAAAATCGTCTGAAAAGAGGCAGTTTTCTGCACGAGTCCAAGAGGCTACACAGAAGTCGTTCTGCTCAGCTGGGACCCCAAACAGCTCCTTTCCATGCATCAGACCTTTCTGAACCCTGGAAGCATGACACCTCAAACCTAAGCATCAGCACAACTGTACCCGGTCTTCAAAATGATGCGATGGATGACAACGCCAGGCGATCTGTAACAATGGCCATGATTGAAGACAAATACCCGTCAGACACATGGACCCATGTTTACACAGACGGCTCAGTCTCAGCCGCAATAAAAGATGGAGGAGCGGGTGTTTACATCTCTCACATCTCTGGAGGATCGGAGACTATAAATGCTGCAACAGGAAAACACTGTACCAACTATAGAGCAGAAGTTGAAGCAATTTTACAGGCAGCAAACTTGATTGAAGAATCAGAAGAGAACTGTCCAAAAGTGGTCATCCTGACAGATGCAATGTCAGTTCTCCAGGCCTTTGGGAGTGCCAGATTGCCAGCCATGTCTAGGGCACTACACAAGCTAAGCCAGAACAGAGTGGTATGCCTACAGTGGATACCAGCTCACTGTGGTGTTCCTGGAAATGAGAGGGCAGATAGATTGGCGAAGCTTGGGGCTACTGGAGACCAACCACTTAACATGGTCACACACGAGGAGAAGGCAACAGTGATCAAGACTCTTATGAAGCCAAAGACAAGAAGAGATGACTACCATCTGCTTGACAGAAAGGAACAAGTGGCTATCATAAGGCTCCGCACTGGACACAATAGGCTCAACTCACACATGTTCACCAAGATGAAGATATCCCCACCCCCTTGTGTACCTGTGGCCTTAAACAGCAAACGACAGAGCATATACTGCAGAGGTGCCCAAATTTGGACGAAAAAAGAAAGTATGTGTGGCCAGACCCGACATCCGTACAGACCAAGTTATATGGACAGATGGAGGACTTGAGGAGGACCACATCATTCATGACAGAATCTGGACTGGCGTTGTAGACGGTGAACGCCAGTAAGTAAGTAAGTATTTATTTATGCTTTAAAACCACATTTTAAACGAAAGCGTTCGACAATCGAAAGTAAATGAGGTATCCCGTGTTTATATCGAACATTTTTCGTACAATGCCGTCACAAATTGATTGATTTGACGTCATCGGTATTATGTCGTTGCTTCCGATCTTGGATTCGTGTTCTTCCGTTGAAACGTTGGCGACAAATCGGACTGCCGGAATTTGACGATAAGACACGATTGACTAAGATTCTTGGGGAGCCCTACGGGGAAAATTCATAATGGAAGCACGCGTGGCGATAATCACACTTGAAGCAGCGAAATTATTAATTGATAATCCACTGCTAATTCATGGTAATCCTCAGAAAGGCATAAATAAAGCCATTATTTAATTGACCTTCAGATCTTAACACAAACTGTTTGCAAACGTGAGTCACATCGCAATTAGCACGAATTTGGATATAACAAAACAACATGTATCCCCTGCTCTAATTACAGTATCGTATAACGAAATATGGATATAATGAAAGAGTTCAAACGACCTTGTGGACTTCGTATGAAATGAGTTTTACCAAATGTCTATGATATTGAATAATATATATTTACTCTATTTGATTTGAGCTTTTCATCTATGCATGTTGTGTGAAAGTTGTGAATCTACCTTTCGTAAAGCCTCTTTTTTGGAAAATACAAGTTTGGAATAAGTGTTCAGCTTTTGGATGAATTAAAATCTTACTGTAACATGATCTCAGTTTGAAACTCGGTGACGTTTAAAAATCTAATAGACAAACCCAGTTCTCAGTCAATCTATAGTACAATTACTATTTTACTTTTTAACCCATTTTGTGCCCACGATCCCATATATGGGACATCAGCAAACAGTGTAGACTCTGTTTAGACGCCGCATTATGTGGTGTCTGATCAGAGTCTGCACTGTTTGCTAATAGGACATTCAATATAAAACAAAACGAAAATGAATTTTTTAACAGGCATCCCTTTGATAAAAAAATGACTAATCCAATATAATAAACATGAAATAACCCACTGGGTATAAATGGATTAACCCCTTTACTGCCGTGACGTCATCAATTTTAAACAATTTTCGTCTGCTTTTATTTCTTAAATTTTATTTTTTGCTATTTTGACTGAAGAAATATTGAAATGAGTGTCAAACAGTCTGATCAGGGTCCAAACTGTTTGCAAATAACTGTTGTGCTCGGGGTAAGGCAGTGAAGGGGTTAAGATTGAAAGTGTTAACCACATGCCCTGTATCTAGCTTTATAAGACAGATGAACACTTTAAGCAGATTATAAGTAAAACAGAATGCGCCTTAAAGCTCGGCGTCTCATCAGGCTCCAAACTATTTGCTACTCAGACTTTTAATAAGTAGTCACCCTTTTGGCAGTTCTGTATTTTTCTACATTGTCCTACTTTAAGTTTTGGTAAAATGTAGTTTAACCCATTACTCCATAAATGCATACGCCTTTGTACCCCATTCATTCATTCATTCCTCTACCGATGAAAATAGTTTCAATATTATTAAGTGTTGTATATATACAGTGGAGAATCTGTTATTCTTTCCCGTTTAAACGCAAACGTACGCAAACGCAAAGCACTAAAACGTAGAAAAGAACAACTTTTGGACAATTCTGATATTTCATGTTTATCTTGGTGGCAAACAGTTTGGAGCCTGATCAGACGCCGGGTTACCCGGCGTCTGATCTGGCTCCAAACTGTTTGCACTGCAAATAATAGTTTTAGCGTAAACGCGTTTATTGGGAAAGAATAACACATTCTCCACTGTATGCTTGTACCATAACATATACCTTTTGTATCCTAGCAGATGCTATCATAAACAAGCTAAATTCAAAGCAGACTGTGCCGGAAGTAGTCAAATGCTTTTAAAACTAGAAACAGGATATGGTGACGAATACTGAAACGATATACTCTGTGTATTTCTAAATAAAAAATAAAATGTAACATCTTAACATATCAAACGTGACTGATTGTTCTTATAAGCCGACACCGACTAGTATGCGTGAAATAAATTAGTTTTCGTTACCGGAACATAAAGTTTTGAGATAAGATTCTTCAACAGATGCAGTGCTCCCGCTCTAAAACAGCATTCAATTAGAGACAACGACTTTGTGTTTTTTTTCGGAGAAAGCTGTTGTAGGGAGACAAAATTACAGTGCTCCATCTCTACAGCGACACCCAATGGGAGACAACAATTTGTGTGCGTTGTTCGGAGGGAGTCATGATAGGGAGGGTAATCGGTTTACATTTGCAAACGGCGTCTGATCGGGATTCAAGCTATTTATCACTTGTTATTACGTTTTTTCCGTCAAAATATACAGTAGAACCCCTCTATTACGACCACTAAAAAGAAGGCTAATTGTCAGTATAAAGGACAAGTGACAGCTTAAAGCAATGTGAAAGTGAAACAGAAAGCTCCTGTAGGAGCTTTCTGTTTCACTTTCACATTGCTTTAAGCAGCCACCTGTCTTAAACCGCTAATATTTGACACAGCTCATTGGTCGTAATAGAGAGGTTTAACTGTACATATGTTATTTTGAGAAAACAGCAGACGACAATTTTAAGCAAACGACATTGCAGCCGTGAATAGGTTGGACATAATTGTCATGTTTGGTTGAAGAGCGGCAAGCGTCGTTGTGACGAGGGAATCTTTTATGGGATGGCCGTTGTACAGTGGAGAATCTGTTATTCTTTCCCAATAAACGCGTTTACGCTAAAACTATTATTTGCAGTGCAAACAGTTTGGAGCCAGATCAGACGCCGGGTAACCCGGCGTCTGATCAGGATCCAAACTGTCTGCCACTAAGATAAACAAGAATTATCATAATTGTCCAAAAGTTGTTCTTTTCTACGTTTTAGTGCTTTGCGTTTGCGTACGTTTGCGTTTAAACGGGAAAGAATAACAGATTCTCCACTGTAGAGCGGGAGCACAGTAATACTCTTAGAGTACTGAGCATGGTTTGCCTTACATTTACAAACAGTTTGAACCAAGTTCAGACGCCGCGCAATGCGGCTTTGGGTCTGGTTTCAAACTCTTTGTCATTCGTCTGAACATTTCTTCTATCGAAATGCGCAATACGTATTTTTGAGAAACCCAGCAAACGACAATTTTAAGGAGACGATATTGCAGTAGAGCAGAGAAAGCATTAGACTACATGTTTTGCTTTGGGAATAGCGGCAATCATTGTTGTAAGGAGGACATCATTGTTCGGAAGATCGTTTCAGAGAGATAGGGCACTGGACAGTTTCTTTTATGTTAGGCCCCAATTATTAAAGCGAGGTGGAAAACCCTCGGTCTGATTAAAGCTCAGTAGTATCCAAAAGGTTTGAACATGCAGTCATTATTTTCCGTCAATTTTTGTTGATATCATTTGGAGTTTCCGTATACCTAATTTATAGATCAATGAAAACTTCACGAAATATACTTTAGCCGATAATCAAAAGTCAGCGTGTCGCAATAATTTAAGGATAGTATGATTAACTCGTAGTGCTAGGGTAGTAGGTGCAATTCTCTGTACTGTTCTGTAAACGTCGGCTTCAAATATTAGTAATATATTAGCCTAGTTAATTAATTAATTTATAATTGATTATTGATTGCTACTGACCGTACCAAGGCGGGCTCCTATATTCACTTAGCTTTATGTTTGTCTTGCGTGTTGTTTTCTGTTTGGTGTGTGGATGAAGGAATGGTATTGCGTGTGTGTGTGTGTTTGTTATGGTATGGCTGTGTGTGTGTTCTGCTTTAGAGATGGGTGTATTGTTTGTGTTGCGTTTCCTGCTTGAGTCTTCTTTCGTATTTATTTGTATTTTTTATGTTAAATGAATATACTTGTATTCTGTATGTTTTTGTTTTCATATTTTATTTAATTTCTAAACTCTTCATACTAAATGCAAGTCGTTGATTCTTTCTTCTTTATATATTCTTAAGCGATGCTTTAATAAAACATTTAACGATTTGGTAAAACACCGCTTGCTACTTATTGCTGCTAAACGAAATACCAAAGTAACACAGAGTGCTTTCTGAGAGTGTTTTGCAAAACGTTATATTGTTTGAGGCACGTCTTCTTTTGGACAACTTTCCTATCCAAGACGTTTACCTTAGGTAAGTTTCATTGTACTTAATTTTATATAATTACATGAATGTAGTATGCGACTACTCTCAAAAAAGATTTTGAAAAACTACACACTAACAAATGATACAAAATAAACTATATCGGGAATCGAACCCACTACCCTTAAATTGGTAGCGCAGTTACATAACCACTGAGCCATTACCGACTATATTAACCTTTATCAGATAATTATATTATATCATATTCGAGTCATCGTTGAATTGCTTATTCAATTTATACTGTATTTGTTTTCGGAAGAAATATAGGATCTGTCATGAGTCCATGTTTAAGACAGGCTGATCTCAAACGAGTCTAGAATCGAAATGTTATTAAGCGAGCCTTGGCGAGCTTAATAACTTTTCTATTCTAGACGAGTTTGAGATCAACTTGTCTTAAATATCGACGAGTGACAGATTCTTTTTCTAACATAACCAACGATTTGAAGCTATTTTTAAGGCAATATGCATTTTTTGGAACACCGGTGACGTCAAAACGCCGTTATAAATAGTAACGTTATAGTGACGTCATCATATTGATATCACACATGTTGCAGACAAGTATATTCGTGATCGTTGTTCGCTATAGAAAACAAGGATAGTTATGTGAGTATGTGAGAAAAAACAGTTTACGGAAAAAGACGGAATATTCATAAACATCCAGCTAAAACCTTATGGATAGTATAATTGTCACAGAATAGCTATGAGTTGTTGCTATCCTACATAAAGCAACCATATTTAAAAGACATCACGATCCATCTTTAGATGGTATTTAATACAGAATTAACTGCATTACAAAGTGATTCTCTTTCTAAGTATTTTATTTTTCGATTTTTCTGACTTGTCCGAGTTATTTTTAGAACAGAATAGTTAATAATGGTAAAAAGGTAAGCAAGGTAACATCGAATATATAATCGTTCAATTTCCTGCTAAAGATAAGTATGATCCTCGTGCAGCACGAGACCGCTGCGCTAACTTTACTGATATTTTATTCTTTCCCAATAAACGCATTTATATACTAAAACTATCATTTCCATTGCAAACTGATTGGAGCCAGACCCGGCGTCTGATCAGGCTCCAACCTGTTTGCTACTCAGATTAAAAAAAAAAAGTTAAAATTTCTAAAAGTAAATTCAGTTTAGTGCATTGCGTTTGCGTTTAAAAGGGAAAGAAAAATGTAATCTCTACTGTATATTGCGCACAATAAATACAGCTATCAATGTCTCTTGCTGGCTGTAGGGAATATTCATCCCTTTTAAAGTTTTAGAATGTTCCAATCTAAAAATAACTCTGAAAAGTCAAAAGAAAACACTAATACGTAACGGAACAAAAGGTACCCGCAAAGACTTGACGTAGTAATCGTTCGCAGATTCTGGATTGATTTTTGCAGTATAAACTCGATAATTCGAACTCGCGTTAGTTCGAACATATCCACATTTCAAATTTGAAACATGGCTTAGCCACGTTTGAACTTTGAAATACGGGTTTTAATCAAAATTCTATCTACGAAATACTGGTACGATCGATTTAGCGACTTTGAAGTATCGAGTTTCGACACTATATAGTACAGTGGAGAATCTGTTATTCTTTCCCGTTTAAACGCAAACGTACGCAAACGCAAAGCACTAAAACGTAGAAAAGAACAACCTTCGGACAATTCTGATAATTCTTGTTTATCTTGGTGGCAAACAGTTTGGAGCCTGATCAGACGCCGGGTTACCCGGCGTCTGATCTGGCTCCAAACTGTTTGCACTGCAAATAATAGTTTTAGCGTAAACGCGTTTATTGGGAAAGAATAACAGATTCTCCACTGTATATATGCACTCTACACAGACGCATCATTTATTAACACTTTTAACCCTAGCGACGAGTTTAATCGTCATTTACAAACAGTGTATCGGTGAGGAATACAATTGTCCCACCAAACAGTGTAGACCCTGATCAGAGACCCTCTGACCAGGGTCTTCATTGTTTGTAATTTTGAAATATATTATTAAAATCAACCCTTAATAGTAAAACATAGTCTAGACTTATTTTGAAATTGGACTTGTCCATTAAAAGTATCAGGGGTGAATGAGTTAAAGGAAGAGTACAGTAGTCGCTTTGAGTTATAGTCATTTCGTAACCGAGTCATTTCGTAACCGGTAAAATAAGTCATTTCGTAGCCGAATTTTTGGTCATTTCGTAACCGCGCAAAACCTAAAAGTCATTTCGTAACCGATTTTTTGGTCATTTCGTAACTGACAAAAAAGTTGAATTAGTCATTTCGTAACCACCAAAAATTAAAAAATGAATGGCCCCAAAGAAGGCATAAGTCATTTCGTAGCCTCGGAAAATTGTTAAAGTCATTTCGTAGCCGAATATTTTTTTCTTTGTTTTTTTTTTATAAATTTTTTGTGCAGTTTCCTGAACTTATTTCAACAAAAATGTGCAAACATGCAAAGTTAAGAAATTATGTAAAGAGTGTAATGGGGGCCGAATTGATTATAAACCTTGAATAATAATTATAATCAAGTTGTTGAATATTGTTTTTAAATAGAAATAATATTACGTGTCTCTATGCAATTAAATTCATATGAGTGTTCTATTCTTTAAAATTGGAACCGACATCCGACATAAATAGATAATATAAAAAAGGTGTATAATTGATCATTAATCGCTCATTATATGTTACGCGTGTTTTAAGATGAAACCCAACACCGACACAAATTGGTTTACAGTTGGATGTTTAATTTATCGTTAATCGATCATTATATCACGAAGAGGTATATTGTCCACACCTTTAATTTAAATTTTTCAATAGAAGTTTTGTCTCACCTTTTGGGATTGCTTTACAGTTGGATGTTTAATTTATCGTTAATCGATCATTATATCACGTGCAGAAAATTCCATCTTGAGCAGCCAATTTTACATAACGTTACATTGATACAGTGGAGAAAACGTTATTCTTTCCCGTTAAAATGCAAACGAAACGCAAACACAAATCACTAAAATGGAGAACGGACAGCTTTTTGAAAGTTCTGACGTTTCATTTGTTTCAGAGTGGCAAACAGTTTGGAGTCTGGTCAGACGCCTGATTACCCAGCGTCTTATCTGGCTCCAAACTGTTTGGAATGAAAAAAATAGTTTAAGCGTAAACACGTTTATTTGGAAAGAATAACGTTTTCTCCACTGTACGCACCTTAGTTGAAATACAGGTCCAAAAGTATATATGAATAAGAGTTGAGTTTAAAGTAAATAAATGATTGCTGATTTACTTTTATTTTGCTTTAAGCAGTGATCTGCCTAATTGAACTGGCTATTTAGAATACGTAGGAATAAAAGATTGAACTAGTTGTGCATTAAATTCATTCTTGAGCAGCCGCTTGTACATAACGTTGCATTCATATGCACTTTAGTTGAAAAACAGGTCAAACATTTTTTTATTGGTATTTAAGACAGATGGCAGCTTAAAGCAAGGTGATTGCTTAATTGAATTACAGGTACAAGGGTAAATATGAATAAGATGCTTTAGTCTAATTTAGCGAGATAAGTGAAATGGACCGTGACAAATCCAATCGCTGTAGGAGTAGGTATTGGGTGTGGCTTATGAAGAAGATTTATTTGATTGGTTGAAAGGTGTGTGATATCAACTTGTAGACTTCGAACATTTAAAAATTGGTAGTGGGTGTGGCTTATGAAGAAGATTTATTATATTGGTTGAATGTTTTGAGAACAATAACCTGTAGACTTCGAACAATAAAAATTAGATATTGGGTGTGGTTTATGATATAGATGTATTTGATTGGTTTGAAAGAATAACCCGATGCAAACGAATTAATACGATTGTTTTTAATTTTTTATAAAATAAGTGAACTTTGTAGTTTCTTTGAAATATAAATAAGTTTACTTAGATTCAGTAATTCTTCATTTTTTGATGTAGACATTCGTTTCTAAGATTTATTTGATGCAGGCCATCTGTAATAAAATGCTTTTATGTATTAATATTAAATAGCTATAGTTTGGTGTGTAATGCCTAAAATAGAAAACCGTTCACTCTTATCAGATACAGATCTTTATTCGGCATAAAATAGCATAAGCATAAGCATATTCATAAAATGTTTACATTTATCATTTACAGCTAGGTCTAGCTTGTTAAAAATTATGAATATATTATGCATAGCAAATAGTGAACGTTCTGCTATTTTTTGCTGTGTTCGGAACCAATTCCCGTTTTTGAAAATGTTTATCCCAAGATATTTATCAATACATAGTTTCTTTTCTACCAGCTACAGTAAAACCTCTCTAATACGGCCACCTGTCATTATTTCAATCAAATATTAACTCTTTGAACCCTAGTCACGCATATATGCGTCATTTGCAAACAGTGTATCCGTGATAAGTGCACTTGTCCTGTGCACCTTAAGGAGCCACCTGATCAGGGTCTACATTGTTTGTTCTTTTGACATATACTGTGAAAGTCAACCCTAAAATGTCAAAAATGGACTAGACTGAATTGAAAATTGCACCACTGTATTTAACCGTCATTTTGTATTTATGCTGTCAACAGTTGAACTTATATGTGCATATTGATTGAAATAACAAATAAACAGTGATTATTGATTACAAAGTCATTTTTCTTGTCATTTGTGAAATTAAAAGTGAAAAAATTTTTCTCCACATTTCCGGCACGTGCGGGAGGCGATAATTGCCTTGGTATGAGTGTTTATCCGATGTGTAAACTGTTAAAACAACATACAAGTTAATGTTTGACACGCTTCACATACATTGAGCGATTAACGACCAATTATACATGCTCATTGTTAACAGAACAGAACAGAACAAATCTTTTATTGTCACCCAGGTATAAATATACAACATGGGGAAATGACATAATTACATGGATCAATATATTTACAGGTGTAGATTCCGATCGTGGTTCGTAGTTTGGGGGTAAAATCTTACGGGTTCAAATTTTTAGCACACAAGTTGATCGCGACCACTGGTGGATGATATTCTTGATCCGCGCGTGCGGTCCACGTCAGAAGCGTGCAGAGCATCCAGACAGCAGATAGCCTGGGCGGATCAAGAAGTATTGTTAAATATTTATTCACACTTTGATAAATTATGCTTTATTTTTAGCCATATTCGATGTTATTCTTAATTGTACTGTAATAAGTTTTACTATTTATTTAGACATGGACATTAATCTTTATTACTATCAGCCATACATCGTATACGTTAGTATTGGCACCCATGGTGCTTGTAATACAAGCAGGGGTATCAATACCGCGGCGTATATGTAAGGTCGCATGACAAGTTGACAACAGAAGCAAAACAGTTCAAAGTAAAGCAAAGTATCTATATAATATGTATACACTAGAACGCTATTTAATGCGATATGTTGGGGTTAGATCAGTTTACATAAAAGTGTATCTATCACGCTGGGGCCGACAATGCTGTTGCTTTTCATCCGCTCCTGCGTTTGTACATGAGTGTCTCGCACTTGAGCCGCTGTCCGTATAAACTGAATGAGATTCTACAGATGCTGCCCATGATTCAAGCGGGTGTATTGCAGTAAACATTGACAAGTTAAAAGGAAACGGGTCGTCTAGCGTTTAGTGTAGATCAAGGTAAGTATAGTTTTATGAGCTTTTTCTACAGGTACTGGTATTCAATTATTTCGAAGATAAAAATACTAATAACGAACATACGTTTAGACAGACGGATGTTCTTGCGTATACAGCTTAGGCCCCGAACACATGCCGTACGTGCAGTTGTTCAAGGCTCAGGCCTTTTACCAGGTTGTAGGCTATATTTACATACATACATACATATAATGGGAAACAGTATTAACCATTTCAAATGTTGGTTGTAATTAGAACATAGTTGTCAAAAGCCAAACAGGTAAGTTTGAGGAATAAGATACTGCATATGGATCTGTGGAAACAGCCCTGCAAGGCGCTAATTGGCATACAGTGCAGACCCAATAGGGATCCGTCGAACACGGTTTCTCATGGGGTATGCACCATTGACGGGGTAAATTAGGAGAATTAATAATATTTAGTAAATTAAAGTGTATCAGCGTAAGTAAATGTAAGTTAATCTACCTTCATTCTTGTATAAAGCAACCACTAGAAACGACCACACTGTTCCCGTTATAATTACCCGCATATAACCAGCTCCATGGAAACGAAATATGGAGCAGGTTTACAGGTAAGTAAAGTCATAAGGTAAACAATCACTCAGTATAATCAGTCCCGCAGGGTAGTACTCCGTAAATAGTGCAGACCCAGATAGGTATACGCACAGCGCGATCTCTCGTTAGAGTATGCACCATTTGACAGATCCATGAGTGGCATTTAGTGAAATATTAACCCTTTGCCTGCTGGTCGCGACTTTATTGATTTTTGAAAACAGTTAAGATCCAGATAAGACGCCGCGTAACGCGGCGTCTTATCTGGATACAAATTGTTTGACAATTTTCTTTAAGGTTTCTTTACTTAAAAAATGTATAAATCTCAATTTTACAAACTTTGCAGACGACAATTCCGAAGCAGACGAAATCACCGCAGGATAAGGGTGATACAAGTATCTCAGCATAGGTACATGTAGATAATATTACAGTCAGTTCTTCATGAGGCGACAACCGAGAGGATTCTAATCTATGAAGGCTTGAAACTAATAACAGGCAACAGCCAATATAGGACGTCACGTCCGTTATAAGCAGTCTCCCGAATACTAGGCCGATTGTACATGCGCATTAAATCCATGGTACTTGGAGTTTAAGGTTCACAGATACTTATGTTGCAGGCAGTTTGGACCCTGTTCAACTACTTCAATTATAATATTTGAGCTGGGTCCATCCTGGACGACAACCATGCCAATGGTTAGGGAGCGTCAATATTTATCTATGTTTATTCTGAATGGTTATACACCCGCCTTCTGTCTATTATATCAAATTGTTGGGTAATAGGTAGTTATAGTAATGTAGTATGTACATTATTTACGTTTGTACACATGTCGTTTTATCACCAGGTATATATGTACAAGTCAGCTATACAGTATGACTAGCAGGGTTTGCACGTGCAGTGTAACGCTATATACAATAAGACCACACTGAGGCGACCAGACGTCGAGATGTAAGTACAGTTGATCTGTAGGAGTAAATAATAACATTCGGGAGTGGCTAGAGTATGCATGAAAATATACTAATCTATGCATTATTTTGGCTGCTTATCAGAGTATATCAAGTAACTCAGCAAAGATAATGTATAATTGATTGTACCAGTTAGTTAAATTCATGTGTTCAGTACAGTTTGGGTCCTGGTCAGAAACGATCGCTCAGAGTCTGAGCGGGGTCCAATCTGTTTGCTCTGTGTATGTAGCCACTGTCGACAGGGTAAATGTTAGGCATAACGAGTATATACAATGTCTATATTATATCTATATTATATCTATATACATTTATAAATCGGGAAGGTGTTGGGCAGACATGCAATTGGGATCATAAAATGGAGGTTATCGTTTAAATTTATTCATGATAATTTCGACAAATTGACTAACAGATTTAAGCACATGTACGGGGGCTTCAGATAAGAGATAGTTTAGTGACACATGCTGTGGGACATTTAAAGTACATGTACTCGATTTTATAATACGGTTTCTTTCTTGGGAAAAGTAGTTACAATTTATTAGATAATGTTTTTCAGTTCCAATCTCGTCGGACTCACATAATGGACATATTCTCTCCTGGAAAGGTGTTCCGTCGTGTCGCCCAGACTCTACCGGGAGAAAATGGTTGGCTGTTCGGTATTTAAAAAGAGTAAGGTATGATTGTTTGTCAAGCTCAATAAAATACGATTCTAGCTGTACATTGTTTTTAAAGTCATAATATGTTCGACCTTTGTGTGATTGTTGGAGGCTTGCGTGCCAGTTCTGATTAAATTGATCAATAAGGGTTTGCTTTATGACAAGGTGGATGTTTTTTAGGTTTATTGTAAACTGGTTATACCATATGTCAGGTCGCCCCACAGAACAAAGTATATCTTTAATCTTATTTAACCATTTGAAGTCATCACGAGGTAAATTTAGTGTGTAGTTATATATTTGAAAGGCCAGTTTTTGTTCTTTTCCTGATACTAACCGGGCCCAGTATGCGATCATTCGGGTTTGCACAGCTATAGAAATTGGATATCTGCCTAGTTCCCCATACAGGAAGGAGATAGGAGTGGATTTTCTTGCTTTTGTGATTTTCCTGAGGAAGTCATTATGTACTTTTTCAATAATATCAATGTTTTCATAGCCAAATATTTCCGAGCCGTATGTAAGTATAGGCAGAACTGTGTGGTCAAACAACTTTATTGTTAGGTCTATAGGTAAATTTGCATTTTTGGTTCTTGTATATAGAAGCTGGAGTGCTTTTGTGGCCTGCTGAGCTATATGTTTTCTTGCTGTCAAGAAAGACCCATTGCTTGATAAAGTAATCCCTAGGTAGTGATATTTGTTGGTTATTTCAAGTGATTGATTACCTAGTTTAAAATCAAACTTTTTCAGTTGTCTTGCACCAAATATAACTACTTTTGTTTTGGCTGTGTTTACTTTAAGATGCCAGTTGGTGCAGTACTCGTGAAAAATGTCCAGGCTATTCTGGAAGTCTGTGGGTGAATCAGAGATGATGATGGTGTCGTCTGCATAGAGTAAGATCATAAGTTTAAGCCATGGAGTAAGATCTAAAGGATCATCTAACTCTACGCCAACAGCGCCATGTACATGTAGGTAAGTTTGAAGGTCATTTAAAAAAAGGGAGAATAGTATAGGGGATAAGTTTTCTCCTTGTCTCACGCCTATTTCGGACATAAAAAATGGAGACAGGGAGCCATTATGGAATATACAGGACTTAATGTTACTGTACATGTTATTTATCAAATTAAAGAATTTTCCATTAATCGAATTTTGGGCAAGTTTGTACCACAGTCCTGCTCTCCAAACTTTGTCAAACGCCTGAGAAAAATCAATAAATGAACAGAAAAGTTTTTTCTTTCTCTTTTTAAAAAGTTCTACTAATGTGTGTAATGTAAATATGTGATCAGAGCATGAATAACCAGATCTAAAGCCAGCCTGGTTTTCTTCAATAATTTCATTATTTTCAAGGAAAGTAGTCAACCGTTTGTTTAAAATTGAGGTAAACAGCTTGCCAAGGCAACTTAGAATCGTTATAGGCCTGTAATTATTGGCATCTTTACGATCTCCTTTATTTTTGTAAATAGGGATAATTGCGCCTTGGAGCCAGGATTGGGGTATGTGGCCTGTGTCCAGCACTTGGTTAAATAATACGATGTAGAGTGGGGTTAGCATATCTTTACTTGCTTTTATGTATTCGTTTAAAATATTGTCTTGATAGCTAGGCGATTTTCCGTTATTTAAGTGTTTAATACAAGATGAGATTTCTGTTTCAGTTATTGGATAGTTCAGCTCTTCGTTTGTGTCTGTGAGGTTATTATCAGCGGTATATCTGTCATCGGGAATAGTGTTTTGATTAATTAACTTGAAATGATCGTAAAATTCTTGTAGCGATGGAGTACGCTCGTTTGTCTGCTTGTGCTTAAGGCTTTTTAAGAAATTCCAGTACTGCTTTGGGTTTTTTGAGCTCATGTTTCGTAATTTAGATTGCTGTACCGTATGGTGTTTTTTGATAAACATATTCATTGTTCGTTTATACTGTTTGCTCGCATTCTGCAGTCGCAATTTATTATCACCATTCTTAAGATTTCTATAGTTTTGCCGTGCGTCGTGATAATTGTTTTTAGCTTGTTGACATTTAGGGCCATACCAAGGTTTACTATTGGGTTTAATGTTGGAAAAGTGTGTACTTTGCTGCTGTGGGAATGCGTTTTGCGAGGCCTTGCAAAAAATGGACGATATTTCACCGGTTACATAATCAATAGCCTCCGTGGACTGCGGGGCTTCAATCAGGCGATTGGTGAGTGAGTGAATTTGGTCAATATCTATATAGTCTAGGAAGGTATGGGTTAGTTCGGGTTTCCAGCGGGGTTTAGACGTTTTACTATTGCTGTTCATACGTGTGGTTTTGTTTACAGGGATATCTATTTTGAATTGCAGGGCGCTATGTCCATCTGAGAATAATGCATCCGTTTCCATTATTTCAAAGTCGGATATGTATTCGTAACAATCAGCCGTGGCGATTGCATAATCTATGACTGATCTGTCCCTAAACGTGTATGCACCTATATTTCTATCTTTAAATAAGCGACCGTTAAGGATAAATAGATTATTGTTTCTGCATATGTCAATTAATTTCAAACCGTTTGTATTTGTTCTTTTGTCACAGGAACACCTTTCCAGGGGAATGGATAGATTTTCTAGCACAACGTGTCTGTCGAAGAAGGCTTGTGAATCGTCGTCAATATCGAAGACCGAAGTCAAATGTGTATCAGAAGGGATAAAGTCAGGCAACTGACCCGTTCTTCCATTGGTATCACCGACAAGGTAAACATATTTGAAGTTTGAGCATTTGTCAACAATTTCATTTTCAAATTCATCAAGGTAGTCCTCATTAAGGAAGCGTGAATTTTCAGGAGGGAGATAAACAGAACCAATGATAGTAGGCTCGTCTGTATTATTTAGCTTGGGGTCTAATTTTATCCACAATATATATTCAGATTCATTTTCAACTAGATCAACGTATGGGGTTAAACTGTCCTTAACATATAGCCCAACACCTCCCGATTTTCTTTTATACCTTTGTTTCCTATGCTTAACTAAAAATGTGTAGCCTGGAATGTCGAGAATGTCAGTGTCATTAGTATGTGTTTCTGACACACAGAAAATATCATAACTATTTACAAATTCTATGAATTCAGGATAGTCCAATCGTGACTTTAAACCATTTACATTCAAGCAACACACATTTATACTGTTTATTGTTTTTTCAGATAAGGGATGATTTTGCCCCCCGTGTTCCTAGCGCTGGTTGAACAATGATTGCGAGGCAGACTCATCAGCTGTAGAAGTTAAGTCCCAGGGCCGCCTTATAGACGTGTCTACTGACCGCTGGCGATCTGTAGCGTGCTTACCATTTGCAGTGCGACGCTCACGACTTGGTGCATGAGCACGAGATTCAAATGGACGCACGGGCGATTTGGATCGACGCCTAGAGCCTCGGGTCGGCGAGCGAGCTGATCTTGACCGCTGGGGATTTACGTTCTGCTTGGGAATTCCGTTATTCACCGTTGGATGTGTGTTTTGTGCATACTCTTGTGTCCGTTGTGTAGAATTATGTGTGTACACGGGCTCATTAGCAAGCCGCACACTACTTTGTAGCATAGGGCTCCATTGGGGGAACTTGTCGGCAACTATCTTGCCATCTTTGATAATTTTTGCAGGGTATGCCATGGATACTCTACTCTGCGGATTTGCTTTCCGTAAGTCTTTGAATTGCGGCCAAAGTTCTTTTCTAGCTGTGGCGATCTCTTTGGGATAATCACGATTTATGCTGTAATTAGTACCGCTAAGCATTTTGGCATTTCCAACAAATGGACCATTTAATTGAATTAAAGACAAGTAATAATATTCCTGTTTTAAAAAACATTTAACAACTTGATTACAATTCTATTAATCAGGGTTATAATTATTTCGGACCCCAAACTCTCTTAACATATATTTTTTAACTTTGCAACATTTTCGTTGAAATAATGTCAGAAAACTGCACAAAAACATTATAAAAAAATAAAGAAAAAAATATTCGGCTACGAAATGACTTTAACAATTTTCCGAGGCTACGAAATGACTTATGCCTTCTTTGAGGCCATTCATTTTTTAATTTTGGGTGGTTACGAAATGACTAATTCAACTTTTTTGTCGGTTACGAAATGACCAAAAAATCGGTTACGAAATGACTTTTAGGTTTTGCGCGGTTACGAAATGACCAAAAATTCGGCTACGAAATGACTTATTTTACCGGTTACGAAATGACTCGGTTACGAAATGACTAGCTCCCGTCGCTTTGGCTGTATTCATTAAGATGCATGGCTGCCTTATCTACGTTGATGGAAACAATTAAAACCTCTAGTTTCAACTTTCTACACTGCTTTAATCCTGCTATAAATATTAGATCATGTATGTTGCTAAGAAACTTGAAACTTCATGCAATGTAATTTATAAGTATGCAAACATTTTCGTCTGCTTCAGTTATGAGCATATTTATTTAAGATTTCTTTTTAAAACAGGGTAAGAGTGGCAAACAGTTTGGATGCGGATGAGACGACGTAATACGCGTCGTCTCATCCGGATCCAAACTGTTTCCATATATATAATCACGATTCCGTCGCCGGCATGAAAAGATATATCTGATATCAGTGTGCACCTTTTGTCCAATGAAATGTAACTCTGTGAATTGCTTAGAGGAAATCTTGTCTTTCTTTGTGTTTTGTATTTTTAGAAGGTTTAAAACTTGTCAGTTAAAGCACTCGACTAGGATAGCTCGTCAGCAAAAGGTACTAGAGGTATGTAAGTGTTTAACCCGTACGCGGCTAGACTTTAACTCTTTCATTGCCAAACGTCTGCTTTGATAATCTCACCGCCAAATTATCGTCAGAATTCATAGTGTTGTCTGCAATATTTTGTCAAGTCAGATTTAGAACATTTTTGACTGAAGAAATGTCCATACGAGTGTCAAACAGTTTGGATCCTGGTAAGACGCCGCGTTATGCGGCGTCTTATCAGGATACAAACTGTTTTGAAAGTCGCCTCTATATGACAACATTGGCAGTGAAAGAGTTAAGGCAATAAAACTGTTTGACACAATATCAAGGTTTCGTAAGTTGTAAACGGTGAAAATACCAAATTTTATGCACAGAAACAGAAGACAACTTTAGCAGACGATACTATGTTAACGACTTGATTTGACGAAATAATGGTACAAAATGGTTAGGGTATCTCGCGCGCGAGCTTATTTCTCATGAGAGGTGTTTTAAATATTTGCTTGAAGAATAATACCAGTCTAAGTAACAACGTCTCGATATATAGGTAAACAAAAATTTGTTTGTCTTTAATCATGTTTTTATAAAACATAAAAATAAAAATCATAACAGAACAACAACCGAGGTTTTTGGTGAGAAAGTATTCTCCAAAATAAATCAAATACATGACTATCAGTCTCATGTAATTAGTAATTTTGGAATAAAGGATTTCAAAAAGATGGTTATTTAAAGGGCTACTATTGTGATCGCCCTGTGTCCGTCGTCTGAAGTGCGTCCCCATTTGTTCCTTAAAGAATATCTTGAAACTCCTCTGCCAATTTCATTCAAACTTTACAGGATTTTCCATTTGAGATACTTTGTCAGATTTATTCAAATATGTATCATCCGATCGACATTGTGGTTGACATGGCAAAATCGTATCGTTAAAAACTGGAATTGAAAATGATTTTACATTTATGACCCTCTATAAGATTTCTTAAAAATAATTTTCCTAGATTATAAAACATGGCCTGGCTTTCAAAACTATCATGAAAACTAAACAAAATATTTTCTTGAACCACTGAACAACTCAAAAAATATATTTCACATAATATAAACATAAGAAAACCGTTGACATTTATCTTAGTCTTTTAGGTACTATCACGAAATGTTTCACATAAACGTACAAAATATAGAGTTTCGTAAATATTGTACGGCGTGCTGTGCATAAATATATTTTGTACGAAATTTCGAATCACCAAAATGCTGTACTACTCCGCCGACTGTTAATACGTTTAGCGAATCAAGACAAACTTAGATCATCACTAGGGGTTTAAACTTGTTCAAGTGTTCTACAATGATTTCACCCGATCAGTCACACAGATTAGGGCTGCAAATCAGGTTACGTAGGGATCAGTGACTCAGAACCATTTTTTTTTCAAACAATTTAGACGTTACCATGATAATGACGTCATGTTGCAATTATGACGTAATTTTTTAAACGAGCCTAAATGTCAAAAGATCATTTTAGTCAATAAACACAATTTAAGTCTAATAGTAATTCAAAATTTGACTGGTATCAGAGAAGCCTTTTTTATAACACATGGATGTTTTTTTTTTTTGTTTTTTTTTTATAGTTTGATAGGTGTTTTTATCTATCAATGAATAATACCTAACAACACTTATGACGAATCGCTTTCCTAATAGCCGACGAAAAGTGAAAGTAAGAACGTTCGGACGTTTGTGTTAGCTGTTGTTTATGTGACAGCCAGAATATAAAATTCGTATGTTACAAAAGCCCATATTCACAAATAAAGTTAACAAGGGCTTTGTTCTAAACTTTATTTCCGGTTCGTGTTAACAATACTTTATCAAAAGCTCGTTCTTTAGGTGTAAGTTAATTTTTTTTAAATTTCAGGACCAAAGATTGAACAGATATGTCATTCAGAATCATCACCAGGAATAAATTTTCTCTTTGCAGATTTTCAAACAATTTTTCAGATTAATCAAATGTCAGAAAACTACAACTACTACTTTCGATTGAACAATAAATTATATATGATTTTAAGCAGCCAAAAAGTAGTATGTTTATAGTTTATGATACAATGTATATACCTGTACAATTAGATATAGAATTATTTTAAAAATGATCTAACATGAATGGTCAGTTAATATCTAACATAAAAAGAACTATTACAAAACGATCTTATTTTAATCTTTGTACAGTTTCAGTCACCGATTTGTTTTTTTTTCAAAATCATGGAGTGTATACTAATATTATTCTCATTACTTTTAATAGATATCTAGCGCGTAAGCTTAGGTCGCGTAACAGGTATTATGAAACTTTTCTGAAAGAATAATACTTGTTCTAAAGACAATGTTTGCCAATATAAGAAATCTTTGCGTTTTTTGTTGTCTTTAAGATCTAATTTTGTTTTTAAAACAAGCACTCAGAAATTTTGATGAGAAAATATTTCTAAGAAACCCACCAAATAAATAAATCAATAAATAGATAAATGGAATTAATGACCATAAGTCTCGTGCAATTAATTGATTACAATATTCTTCACAAGAAATACATTTTGGATAAAGTTGTTCTGAAAAATGGTATCGACTATTTCACTTTTTCAAAAAATGAATTTTTCATAAAAACAAATTTGAATTACAGAACATTGACTCGTTTAATATTATTTACCCACTTTTTTTAAATAATACAGTTCATGAAGTAGTTGGTCAGACAAGAAGTTAGTTTGGGTTTGTTGCTATTAAAGATGTTCTTTTTTACCTACCTTGAAATGAAAATCAGTAATTAAAATGTACTTGAAGTTATTCATAGACTTGAATTCAAGGTTAATAAAATTGTAAAAACATTAAAACGGGCAATATCCATCTTGGAAATATTATTAACAGACACAAAAAGATTGATTAGCTTCAAGGTGTGTTATGATATTTCAATCACATCTTAATATATTCCTATTTAAATGACTTGCAATATTGAAACAAACGACAATGCGGCGGATCAAGGATAAAAACCTCACGGTTGATTTGATGAGGAAAGTTGAAAACAAATTTCTTTGTCCTACAGGACAATGACGTCAAAACCTACAACCGTCGGTCTTCTAATTGGGCCGATATTGTCTGCACTGAGTTCGTGCATATCGTTCAAGGTGGTGATATGGGTGTGGATACTGCTGTCAGGTAAGTGACAGTAGCGTGTAAAGGTAATGAATCGGAGCCCACTTACAGACTTACGCTATATGCGTATGTAATATTTCAACACAATGGTTGTCAGTGCGAGCGCATGCGCTTTGCAAAACAATCATTCTTTTGAATGTTTTGCCGCTTAAAAAAATCAAAAACTTTCCCATACTAGATTGTTTCTTTACAGTTTAAATCGTTTTAACTGATAACAAATCTGATACCGTGATAAGTGTGCATCGTTTTGTTTTAGCTTACGGATAGATTCGCTTTTACAGACGAACGCACTGTATATCGTTTGCTTTCGTTTTCAAAACATTACCATGAATCTCCTATGTTTACCGTATATTTGAAGCAAGTAAATTACATAAACTTTATAAGAAAATTGTCTGTTTCTTTGTAAAAATTCTATTTTTATATTTACGAAAAGCCCAAACACCCCCTTCTTTATTCCTATATCAAAGGGGAGTAATTTGGTTGAACTTGAGACCGATAAATAGGAGTTGTCTTTCGTGTCTTGCAAAAAGTGGCAGAACGAATTTAAGTCTGATTTTTGTATGTTGTAAAATTGATACATTTCAGTTGATTAATGCACTTTTTCGTGTGATTCCGATTCGTAAATAATTAGTTCGTACCCATAGGGCCCTGACACGATTGCTTTTTGAGAGAAAAAATCGTCAGAAGGTATATATAGAGACAATGGGTACAACTGATTGTTAGTATATTCTCACCCTGTGAACGAACCCCTGTCCCATTTTCCAAAAGTCGTTGATTTCTGTGTAAATGCAATTACTGTTGAAAGTGCATGATTACAGTTGTTTTTTTGTTATGTTTTTATAGAAGGGTATTATATTAGCTAGACAGAAATGCAAAAAGGGTGTCGTTTTATCAATTATTATTCATGATATGCCCGGTTTTGTCGAGATAGGGTGAGAATATACTAACAATCAGTTGTCTCTATTTATACCTTCTGACGATTTTTTATTTCTCAAAAAGCAATAGGGGTCGGGCCCGTTTTCGTACCCATGAAAAGTTCATATACATGGGGCGCATTGAATTATTATTGAAGAGTGTTCAGGAACGTTAATTGTTGTTATGGTTTGTTTGCATTCAAAACGGAAGTATAGCCCCATATCATTACCTGAACTCACTCACTTCATATTTGAAATATACAGCCGCAAACAAGTTATAAACTTATTACATATACTTAGCAAAACTGCTAAGTACCCCAACATAAATATCATTTGTTGTATGGATTTTGAATCAAATAACGCTCGTTTACAAGCGTCATTTTCTCACAAACATTGTTATTTTTTCCATGAAATAATTAAAATATGATATTCCATAAATCAGGCAGAGCGCTTTACGTTTTCATCATCCATGAAAAAGAAAATATCAAAATAATACCTGGGGGTACTTAGCAGTTTTGCTAAGTACATTTTGACTGAAAGCAAACAAACTTGAGTTCTTTACAAAACTAACATTTTGGTTCTTAATCAAGGATAGTTAATTTATGCACTGGTAGCTCAATGGATTCATTTACGAGACTTATTTCTTTTTATCTATTTATGCTCTGACACGAAGATAGTTTGCGTTCGCCCGCCCTGACATACGTTCGTCTATATGTGCCATTGGTTAGGTACTGGAGTTATATTCAGTTAGTGATTTTAAATTTTGCTAGGATTACGCTGAATCACAAATGCATAGATATAACATTAAAATCTCTCTTTAATGACAGCTTATTTGTATTAGTTATGAGGTATTATAGACAGGTCATTGCTTAAAGCAAGGTGACAGTAAAACGGAAAGTTCATCTAGGGACTTTCTGTTTCACTGTCACCTTTTTTAAGCTGTCACCTGCCTTGTATACATTGAATTTGATTTCTGGTTTACAAACTCATTTACACCTGGACATTTTAATGGACAAGTCCAATTTCTAAATTTAATCCAATTTAAAATTTGAAATCAGAATTGATTTGAACCAAAATTTGCAAAATAATAAACCGTACAGACCCTGATCAGAGCCTCTAATCAGGATCTTCTCTGTTTGCATATGACAAACGTTCTATTGACAGGTGCATCGCTTTTTAATGACGAGTTTTCCCATTACTATTGTTACAGTGGAGAATCTGTTATTCTTTCCCGTTTAAACGCAAACGTACGCAAACGCAAAACACTAAAACGTAGAAAAGTACAAATTTTTGACAATTCTGATAATTCGTCTTTATCTTGGTGGCAAACAGTTTGGAGCCTGATCAGACGCCGGGTTACCCGGCGTCTGATCTGGCTTCAAACTGTTTGCACTGCATATAATAGTTTTAGCGTAAACGCGTTTATTGGGAAAGAATAACAGATTCTCCACTGTATATGTTTTAACATTCCATTTGGTATTACGCTTTTAACCGTATCCTCTTTTCATCCTATCTGACACGTTCTGATACCAGAACTTGAATTTTTTTTAGGGGTGAGTGCAAACAATATTACGATTCAACACTGGACAATGGGGTTCACCGAACTCAAACCTTCGACAGGTCACCTAGACTTTCTCACAGAAAAAAGCCTAATTCAGTGTGCGAACCACTGCGGTCTGAACTCCATGTGCAGATCACTAGTCTTTGTGAAAGACGACAAACTGTGTCAGATCCATGCCAAGACGTTCCTAGTGACGTCACCTGGACTGTCAGCTGAGTCATCAGCCGTGTACTATGAGAGGGACGGTAAATGTCAAATAGAAATGTAGTTGCGGTACAGTGGAGAATGTGTTATTCTTTCCCAATAAACGCGTTTACGCTAAAACTATTATTTGCAGTGCAAACAGTTTGGAGCCAGATCAGACGCCGGGTAACCCGGCGTCTGTTCAGGCTCCAAACTGTTTGCCACCAAGATAAACAAGAATTATCAGAATTGTCCAAAAGTTGTTCTTTTCTACGTTTTAGCGCTTTGCGTTTGCGTACGTTTGCGTTCAAACGGGAAAGAATAACAGATTCTCCACTGTACATGTTACAGTGCTTCATCCATCCAACAACGACACTTCAAACAACGGTGCCCTCCTTACAATATCGCGTGCCGCCTTTTCCCAAACAAGTTTCTCAGTAATTACATAGTGAAAATTTTGACAGAAGAAACATAACAAGTGTCAAACAGTTTGAATTAAGATCAGACGCTGATCTGGATTCAAGCTTTTTGCAATTGTAAGCCAAGTCGTGCTCATCTCCCTGAGGGTATTAGTTTCCCTCCCTTTAAGAACTCCCTCCACAAAAAAACACACTCTGTGTCTCCCATTGGGTTGGGTTGTAGAGAGGGAGCACTGTAAATATACGGTATATTAAGAAATGAACTGATTTTTCGGCGTTCAAGCGAAATAAACTACAGTAAATTATCTGCAAATACCATGAATGGTAAATTTGTCGATAATTTTCTGTCGTTTATTTCGCTTGAACGCCGAAATAGATCAGTTCATTTCTTATATTTACAATAAATTTCCTGTACGTTCTAATATTAAATGAACATTTTGTTAGTACGCATGTATGTTTAATCCATATCAGAGGTTATGTGTACCCTATAAGAAACAGCCATGGCCGTATTACTGAAGCTGTGTACATTCGAAAGCAAACCAATAAATTCCATTGTTTACATTCTACCTTCATCAAAATGACAGTTTGAAGCAAAAATACCGATTTGAGGTCATTTGGAAATTACGTCATTTTTTTAAGTAGGATAAATGTATCGATTTTGTTTGTCATAAAGAAAAGCAGAGAGCTTCTGTTTATAAGATATATCAATATTCTTGCATTGTTTTTCTCATTATTAAAGATGCTTTTTTGTCGGTTATCATGGTTTCCGCTGATAGGAATGCATACATTGGTTAGGAACAAGTTTTTGAAAAATCCAAAGATTAATTCCCGAGTGAAAAATGAATATGCCTCGCCTCCTCTGCGAAACTTATCCACAAGTACCGCCCTCTCGAGAAATAGCGTTTACACGAATTGTACGTCATTTTTGTCAATCGATTTCAACTCGATACTTCAATCTCGCGTTAGTTCGAACATACCTATAGTTCACAGGTAAAACGTGGCTTTGACACGTTTAACTTTGATATACGGGTAATTTCGACTTAAGCGAGATCGACTTATCAAAAGTCAATTTATGAAATACTAACTAGTACGAATGAGTTCAGCTTGTTCAAAGTGTCGAGTTCCGACTGCAGTTACACGTTTTGTATAGTAAAAGACTTCCTCATTTGTCAAATAGATCCTGATTCGCTTACGACGACAACAACGCCGTCGACGACAACGACGCCAACAACGCCATCGACGACAACGACGTCAACTACAACCATCACAGCTTCCGTCTGCCCAGCTGACGATTCTGATTTCACTACTTTCATATTACCAGGTGGTGGAGTGGTCGAGTACCGGTAAAGTTTTAGGACAGAAGATTCTATTACAGTAGACACGTTTAACCCTTTCT
This sequence comes from Gari tellinella, assembly GCA_922989275.2. Taxonomy (NCBI): domain Eukaryota; kingdom Metazoa; phylum Mollusca; class Bivalvia; order Cardiida; family Psammobiidae; genus Gari; species Gari tellinella. The sequence goes on from OV277872.1 coordinate 35,504,278, forward strand.
CTTATAGAAGCGACTTTTAGTTCTAATATATACCGTAATGAATATGTGTCATATTTAATAAATTCCTCATTATAGCAGGTATTAGCTTAAAGCAGGATGCTTTACTTTCAACCTGCTTTAAGTAGTCACCTATTTTCAAAACTAGAAACAGGAAAATGGGTTAATATATCATATGATATAACAGCTGACACGTTTAATATTAAACTTGTTATTACAGAAGAAACATTTAATGTAACAGATATTATTACAGCAAACGTGTTTAATATAGCAGATGTTTTTACAGCAAACATGCTTGTATAAAAGACATAATTAAAGTATAAACGTTTATTGTAACAGCTATAAATACAGCAGACACGTTTGATTTAACATTTTAATCTAAGCAGATACGTATAATATAGCAGGTGTTGTTTCAAATGACTCGTTTCTTAAAACAAATGTAATTACAGCAGACATGTGTAATATAGCAGATACTATTACAGTACACGCGTTTAAAATAGCAGATGTTATATCAACAAACACGTTTGATATAGCAGATGTTAATGTAGCAGACACGTTTAATATAACAGATGTTGTTACAACTGATACGTTGGATATAGCAGATGTTTTTACAACAGACACATTGGATAGTGTAGATGTTAATACAGCAGACACGTTTGATATAGATATAGCAGATGTTAATACAGCAGACATGTTTTATATAACATATTCTATTACAGCAGACACGTTTTATAAAACAGATTCTATTACAGCAGATAGGTTTATTATAGTACACAATATCACATGATACGGTTTTCAAATAGCAGCTGACATATTCAATAAAGCAGATGATTTTACAACAGACATGTTTAATAAAGAAACTGTTATTACAGCAATCACTTTTTATAAACCAGATTTGATTACATGACACAATGAATATACCAGGGTCGAAGGTAATAAAGTTGAGTCTGATATCTTTTCAAGCATGTTACTGATCAAATGAGAACGACTTCAGACTCAACTCAAAAGTTTAATATAACAAATTTAATATACAAAATCCAAAATTAAAGGCAGCGTCATTAATTGTGAGAGGCAGTATATAGGAGTGTTTGAAATATGCTTGTTTTCCTGCATGAACGGCTAGGGGTTGGCGCAGTATTTGTATGGTTCTGGGATCCATCTTACGAAACGTCAGTAAGTCAAAACTTTGAAATACATATCATTTCTTATTTCTCCCTCTAATTCTGTCTTGTGACATCTTATTGGAATCGTTTTGAAAATACAAAAACAAAAAGATGTCACAAGACTGGATTAGATAAAGAAATAAATTAATAGTTGATGTTTTAAGAATCTGACTTACGCCACTATTTATCGTACGAAGTTTAGTTAGACGGGTCCCTGGAACTGACTGTAACGTTTTATAACATAACTGATATAAGATTGTGATACCTTAATGTAAATACTAGAAGGTTTTGTAACATACATTTCAGATTTTTTATGGACATGAAAAGAAACTACAATGATGCCACGAGCTTATGCAGTGGTATGGGGGCTAAGCTGTACAAAGTTCTGGATACTGAAAAATTAAACTTCACCCAGGCGCTGATGGAATGTCAAGGTAAAATGATCAATCAGGGTCCATGTTTGTAAAGCGTTTGGTTTGAGTCTAAAATCGTTACCAAACATTTGATTGGTCAGTTTGGGCCAAGGCTCAAACCTGACCAATCAAATGCTTGAGAACGAAGTCAACTCAAACGTTTTACTAGCGCTGGGCCAGATTTGTAACATTTCATAGCTCTAACCGTTATTCTTGAGTTGGAGCAAATATGTTATTTTAGTATTTTACCGTTTAGCACTTTCACTGACATCATGACGTCATAATGCCAGCAGTTTTGATACTGATTAGACATCGCTGTACGCGGCGTCTGATCAATATTCATACGGTTTGCATGTGTAAGTATTTCAGAGCTTGGCAGCGAAAGGGTATAACAAAAATTTACATAACTAAACCCCTCATTGCCTTGCCACGAGAACAACGTTGTTTGCAAATAGTTTTGATTTGATGACACGTAACGATGCGTCTGACCAAGACCCTGACGGTCTGAAGTTCATTTCAATATAACTTATGTCAAAATACTTTGATTTCATATTTGAAAAATAGTAGCAGATAACATTTGTTTTAAAATGTATGACTTCATTGTAGGGAATGTGGTTAACATAAATGTAATGCAACAGTAAGTATGTCCCAAATATTTTAAGAGGCAAATAGTCATTGAAAGGTGCGTGTTTAAGTTCTGCCGACCGTCCGTATGTTCGTGCATCTCTTGTTACGGGCATTTTTCCACATTAGATAGGGATATCTAATTACGAACTGGTATGCTTAAAGAACCGATCGTGGTTATAAAGTTTCGCATACTATTGTCAGGAATCCCATTTTCTACTGTGACCTTCACCTTTACCTTTGATCTCAAATACAGAACGCATTACAAATCGAGCTATCCCGTATTTCTTTTGGTTAATATCTATATCTTGGACTCGTTTAAGTGATATATACCCTTATATCAAAGCTAAAACGAGGCAAAGTCAAGTTTTAACTATGAAATATTGGTATGTTTCACTAAAGCGAGTTTGAAATATCAAAGTTCGAATGCGTATCTAAACCCTGTGTTAACCGGCACATTGTTTTAACCGACATCATCAGTTGGTATCGAATGATGTTAGATCGTCAGATTATACTGTATTTACCTTTGACCTAAATTATACCAAAAAAGCCTGTCCGGAGAATATTGCCTACTGCATATATGTAACAGATGTCAACTCATGTGCGTGAGTACAACTTTGGATGGGTGGAATATCGCATACTGCGCTCACTCTCTACAACGACACCCATTGGGAGACAAAATTGTGTTTGTTGTTCGGAGGGGGTCGTTATAGGGAGTGAAATCGGCTTACATTTGCAAGCAGCTTGAATCCAGATCAGACGCCGCGTAACGCGGCGTCTGATCTGGATACAAGCTGTTTGTCACTTAGGGTCGCCTCAAACTTTAAAACAAAATTTGCATAAAATAATTTGTCTAGATTCAAAATTACAACAAAATAGGAGAATTGTCTCCCTTTTCTAGGTAAATAACCCTAATAAAATTAACATGTGGGGTATTTTACCAACATATGAATCGATGTGAGGTATTTACACATTGTATAGGTAAATATTTAATATTTGAAAATTTTATTGTGAACATATTGTCGTTTTGACATGTTTGGTATATTTTACTGGCGACCATCTTGGAAAATGGCCGCCATAGCCACACATGAAATTGTTCGCGATGGCTCTATAGCTAAAATTGTTTTGAATTATGTATTCTATACATATACAACAAGTGTTGATTTCGCTATGTTTGGCATCGTTAGAAATATACCACATTCTTACCCTGAATTTGGTGTAATTTGTCGCGTTTTTTTGTAGGAAAAGCAAAATAAAAAGAACCCTGTATAAAATTTAAAAGCACAATTGGTCCAAAAGTAACTATGTCTGATTTTGCAAAGCATATTTATATTTGAAACAAGCAATTACATGCAGAAATCCCACTGATTTAGACCCTGAAGTCATTTTAAGCCACCCAGTATTACAACCATGGCGGCCATTTTTAAAAATGGCCGCCTCGGAGGTCAGAGGTCAAATCGAGATTTGCACTATGGCTATTTTTCTTTCTTATGCCATGATATACATGTGTGCCAAGTTTCATGCCTTTACCACAAAATGCACGATTTTGCCACTTTTTGGCATGAGGCCGCCGGGCTATTTATATATCGCCATGATTTGTAACATAGCGACCGCTTAACAGCTTTTACTGTATATACCGTGCTTTTTAAACAGCTTACAGCGCTGACAATTTCATGGTTGATGGAGTCTATAATACTAATACAATGCAGTGGGTGACCAGTGACGGGTACCAGCTTCCGATGACATCAGAATTCTGGTTCCCTGGCAGACCTAACAACGCAGGCGTTACCAACTGTGTATGGTTAACACCGGGCTTGAATCGTTATTTTGATGATTTTTACTGCACTTACGCACGTGCACATGCATATGCAATTTGTGAAAAATAAATATAGTGCACAGAACGGTGTGAACTTTAATCAATTCGTTATTCACAGGGCTGCCATAAGTTGACATGAAAAATCCTAAGATTTCCAAATTTGCATTTTTCAAGTGCGATTTTACGAATCGTACCTTTACCCCATAGCCTTTTTCATGTTTTGTTCACATGGGACCACTTAAAGCAGGCTGTAAGTAAAGCAGAATGCGCCTTATGGCGCATTCTGCTTTACTTTCAGCCTGCTTTAAGCTACCATGTACTGGGAAAAAATCCGGAGATTTAGGAAAAATCCGGAGAAATGGCAGCCCTGTATTCAGCAGCCATCTGTCTTCAACCCTTTTCACTGTAAATGGCGGGAAAAAGTTGCTTTGCAAACGGTTTAGATCCTGATTAGACACAACGTATTGCGGCATCTGATCAGGATCAAAACTGTTTGATATTTGTTTTTAAATAACATCAGTCATACTTCCAATGATTTAATTTTGAAAAGATATTGCTGACAACAATATTGAACCAGACTACAATAAGGCGGCGAAGGGGTAAAACTATCCCGATAACTTTGCGGTGAAGAGTTCAGTACCCCAAGTATTTGTTTTATGGTAGCACTTAACACAGGATTTACTTATATACTGTTTTGAACAGACTAGAACGCTAACAATTTCTGGATCATAATAATATATAATGATGTAACCTGTGGCTGGAATCCCAGTGACTTGGACCTGGGGCCCGTTTTACTAAACTACTTACGCAAATCTTTTGCGTAAGTGAAAATTTTAAATTTTAATTTACATTTTTTAATATCACTTGCTACAAACAGCAAATAGCCAGATCAGAGGACGCGCTTTTAGCGCGTCCTCTGATCTGGCTATCTGCTGTTTGCAAACGTTTATGATCGAAAAATAAGAGTTAAACGATTTTGACTTACGCAAAAAGTTTGCGTAAGTATTTTAGTAAAACGGGCCCCTGATGCCGATGACGTCAGAATCTGGTACCGTGACAAGCTTAATGACGCTAGTTTTACCAATTGTGGAAGGTTAAAAGCGGGTTCGATTCATTATTACGATGGTTATAAATACGATAAGCCACATGCACATACGAAATGTGAGTTTAAACCCTTTCACTGCCGTGACGTCATCAAATTTAAACAATTGTCGTCTGCTTCTATTTCTAAAAAACATTTTTTAGGTATTATGACTTAGAAATAAGACAATAAGAAATATTGAAATGAGTGTCAAACAGTTTGGATCCTGATCAGACATTGCGTTACGCGGCGTTTGATCAGGATCCAAACTGTTTGCAAATAACTACTGTACTCGGGGTGAGGCAGTGAAGGGGTTAAAACCTGAAATATTGTGCAATTATGACGACTCCTGTACTTGACAAGTTTGCTTTTTTACCCCTAGTACAGTGGTGATTTTCTGTTTTTTTCTTGCATCCTAATTCGAGCAACATTTTGCATAAATGTTGTATTATTTTTCTTTATAAAAATATCAATGTCGATATTGTATCGAAATGTACGATTCGACTGATGTTATGTTAAGTTTTGGAAAAAAAGGTATTGTTGTCACGCAACCGTCTGTGTTGATTAATTTTGAAATGTATACTTGCGATAGTATTTATGCCCCCGAATCTATATGGATGCGGATGCATATAGTAATTGACCAGTCCGTCCGTCCATGCATCCGGTCTTCCGCCCATAACAAGGTAAACCACATTTAACCGTTTCGTTTAGCATCAATACCGCTTACTCAAGTACTTAGATATTTATACAGTTGTAGCCCTGGGTCACTCTTAATCGGCCATTATCACCCAACCTTGATATTGACGTTGACCTTGACCTTATTTGGTAATTTCTTGGTAAACTAGATATTACTATTTCGTCTAGCGTCAACAACGCTACTCAAATACATAGATACTTATATAGTTGTAGCCTTGGACCATTCCCAACCCACTTATATCACAAGATCTTGATTTTGACCTTGATCATGACCTAGTTTGGACCTACAATATTTTTAAAGGTTATTTCTTGGTTAACTAGATTTTACAATTTCATCTTGCATCAACACTCATGTCTACAATGCTTTGATACTTATACAGTTGTCAATTCATACATATTACAAAGTTTCAAGTTGACCTTGACCTAATTTGGACTTATAAAAAGATTAAGGACACAGTGGAACCCCTCCAAACCGGAACCTCTTAATACCACAATCCCCTCTTAACCGGACAAAATCGTTGGTCCCGTTTCTAACCCTTCTATATTTCAACCAATTACACCATAGATACACCTTTTACGCATTTGATTTATTTCTACACTGAAGAAAAAATATTCATGAATATGTTTCAGCAGAATAATATCTATAATCAAAGCAGGTTGAAAGTAAAACAGAATGCGCCTTTAGGCGCCTTCTGCTGCACTTTCAACCTGCCTTAACCCTTTCCCCCATAGAAGCGACTTTTAGCGTTTTTAATTTATTCCTCCGCTGGTGAAAGTAGTTCCAGTTTATACCCTCATGAACAATAACTATTACAAATATTTCATATAGCCTAGCAGATTTTATCTTAAAGCAGGCTGAAAGTAAAGCAGAATGTGCCTTAGGGCACATTCTGCTTTACTTTAAACCTGCTTTAAGTGGCCACCTGTCTTCAAAACTAGAAACAGGCTATGAGGCAAAGGGTTAAGTAGTCAGATATCTTCCATACTAGAAACAAACTATTAGGGTAGGATTTAAACCCCTCTGAACTGGAAACCTGTCTAAATCGGAAACTTTTGTTGTCCCCACACATGTCCGGTATAAAGGAAGTTTATACTGTCAATGATGCCACCGGGGCCTAAGTGTTTATTGAACGCAGTAATTGTTTTTAAATGATCGTATAGAATTACGTTTTATGGTGTCTGAACGTCATAGGAACAAGAGATGGTCACACCATGTGTAAGTTAAGACGGATGAAGTCGTTGGGTTTAACGGGACTGCGATACAAAATAGCGCCAATGAATGGTGATGAAATGAGATGATAATGATTTCATGACGCTGATTTCGGCTAATCCCACTTATTGTGTAGCAGAAATTTGGTTCAAAACCACCAATCTGCCTTCCTTTTAGTTCTCGACAGAGAGGATAATCTCGGTCTAATAAACTGAAACAATTCCCTATGATGAAACTTAAGCTTCAGAACCATGACAAGGTATAGAGGTTTCTGGGGTATAAGTTAACCCTTTACCTGATAGCCTATTTATAGTATTAAAGATAGGTGACTACTTAAAGCAGGTTGAAAGTAAAGTAGAATGCGCCTTAGGGCGCATTCTGCTTTACTTTCAGCCTGCTTTAAGCTATCATGTGCTATAATATAGAAAATATTCCTTATAATACATATTCATTACTGATTAAATTGGAACTATTTTCTTCAGCGGATGAATAAATCATATCCGCTAAAAGGCGCTTCTATGGGGGAAAGGGTTAAGAGTTGTGCTATATAGGGCGACTTCACATGGAACTACGGTTCGGTCTATGGTGTCTACACCGGTTAGTTCGACTAAAGATCGACTATAGACCGAAAACACTCTGACCCATGGTAAGCATTGCTCCGAAATTGCGGGGGTTAAACGAAGGTAAGCATACGACGGCAACGCTAAAACTGTCTAATTTAGACAGCAACAAATGCCTGATTATGTCATAATGTGTTTACGTTAGTCCGACTATAGGCTACTAAAGTTCAACAAAGGTGTTCCTTTGTCGGCCTTAATGCGCATGCGCCGACCGCAATTTTGCCTGACTCAAGGTCCGAACTATAGATCAAAGTGAAGTCTGCCATAAATGTGACAGTGGTTAAACGCAGCAAAGAGTGTTTTCAAAATGGTGACGTTTTATAATCGTTCAGTTTAGAAGTGGCGCAAAATCTTGTGTTAGTTTGTGAATTTTACTTCCTCTTTGGAATTTTATATGTTTTGTTCTGCATTTATTTCCGATAGATTTAGAATAAATGTCTATCCTGAATGTATGATGTGTTGAGTTATACGTGTTCCAGTTTTGAATCCAATCCGTCTACGACACGTACATACATGAGGTACCTACATACAGGTGTTTATATAGAAGGTTTTGCGTTAGATGTGGCATTGAGTGTAGTTTATATCTAAAAAGATAGGTTTATGTCAGCATTAAATGTACGATAAGTAGAATGGCAATATGTTATTACGAAAATACATAATAAACAATAAGCAACGACATTATTACAATATGTATGATTAATACAGCCCTGCAAATCAACAGTATATGTCAAGGGTATTACAAAAAAGAGTTAGAAATACTCTAGTCGTCGAGGATATATAGGGAAATAGGCAAACAGTGTAGACTCTGATCAGACGCCGAATTATGCTGATAGGAATTTCAAAATAAAAGATTTTTTTTAGACCAGGTACCCTTTTGATTAAAAAATGGACCAATCCAATATATAAAAATATAAAATAATCCACTGGGTATAAATGGGTTAAGCCACGGCCTGCAAGAGTTAATTGGGATTATGACGTCACAAACTTTAAGCAATCGATGTCTGCTTCTATTTCGGAAATTAAGAGTTTACTGAGTTTAACTTCAGAAATATTGAAATGAGCGTCAAACAGTTTGGATCCTGATTAGACGCCTTGTTAAGCGGCTTCTAATCAGTATCCAAACTGTTTGTTCATAACAAGTGCTTTCGGGTCAAGGTGGTCAGAGGGTTAACAGATAATACCGAACTATCTTTCTAGGTCAATCAAATTCATAAACAAACACTATTTGACCCATTAAAACACTATTTGACCCATTAAAAAACCCAAGGTTTGCACTATATAATGTGAAGAGTCCGCTTTTCATATGAAAACAGTGTAGACCAATATAATAGAGCGCCTGGCGTTCAATCAGCATCATGCTGTTTGCGAGTTATCACTTGTTTATAACAAAACAACAACAACAACAAACAAATAAAACACACCAAAGAAGTTAAAAAAAACCCTGAAAAGTCAAAAATTCATTTCATCTAAATGAATAATGGAATATTTTATTTTACATTTCAGGGGCTAACATCAAAACAATATGTTTTCATACAGTCAACCCTGGCGACGAGTATACTCGTCTTAAACAAACAATGAACATGTGAAAAGTATATTTATTCTATGCATACAATGTGTATAAATCCTGTTCAGTTGTCTGCTGCACTGTTGTCATTGGTCATTATATTGTTTAAATCAACCACCGTAAATACAAAAGTAGTAAATATTAACACAACTGAACTTGGTATCGTAATTATTTATCAAAAGTTTCAAGGGTGAATATCAAAAGAGCTATTTCATTTGAAGATACGCATTGTTTATGTCAGACAAATAGCATATATGCTGATTAGTTATTCAGCTCTAATTGGATCTTCAACTCTGTCACTGCCAACGGGACCGACAGGCGACTTTGCAAACAGTTTGGATTCTGATAGATGCCGTGCTACGCTTCGTTTAAAATCCGATGGCTAATTGACTTTATCATATAATCTGCGGTCCATAAAGTCATTATTTAAATATCGTAATCCACTAGTGAAATACATGTATAGATTTGTTTGGGGTTCCGGTGTAACGAAGTATTTTGACCCCCATCGAAAAGTGACCCCCCGGTCAAAATTCGACGTCGTAGAATGACCCCCTGTCGTCGAAAAAGGACCCCCATCGTCGAATATTGACCCCCTTCTGTCGAAAAATGACCCCATTTATACTTATCTTTATATTTGGTGTAAAGTTAGTTTTGCAAGTGCTAAATGTGTATTTATACCCCAAAGCTCAATTTTGGGCGTATGTAGTGACAAAATTGCGCGTGTCTGGAAGTGATTCCGTCTTCCCATGTACCTTTTGTTCAGAACATATTTTATTTATTACATCAACAAGATTTACCAAAGTTGGTGTGTGAGTACAGTTTGCCATGGCAAAGTGGCCTATAACATAGCCTGTAATTTTTTCACTTTTCAGGTCACTGTGACCTTGACCTTTTACATTAATTTTCGATCAACAACTTTTATGGCATTTATTTGGTTCCACGGCGCTCATACATGTACGTTCTATTGGTTTAGGAGGATACCTGTCAGTTGGCAAGTCAATACGTTAGTGCCCAAAGTTAGGAGATTTTGAGGGGGGTCCGTGACAAAAGCTTTGGAATTTTCTTAATGCATTTCTTTTTAAACATGACTAAAGGTTTACGTTTATTTTTTCGAAAACACAACAGTACTGTTGAAAAGTATCTCAGTTTGGCCAACAAACTTTGATCTAATCTGTGCTTTGGTTGCGGGTTTCGTTTCAACTGTTCTAGTCTCAAGACACTGACTCGAGCTTGATCTCGGTCGTTAAATCTGAAGTAAAGTTGGTATCAAAACAACTGTAAAACCTTTATTATGCTGCACTTGCAGGTATAGTTTGGTCCTCTTTTTATTACCATTACTTGTGTTTTTAGTGTTCTCCGGCTTTACATTTTAATAAGGTAGTGTCACTTCGAATGACTTAAGTATTATAGAATTGTTTACTTGTAAGACTCTTTACCTTGCATAACTTAGCAACTGCGAAATGTACTACTGTCGTATTTAGCAAGTGACCAATATTGTGAGTATCGTGATATATTTTGCCTCAGTTTGACCTTTAATTCTGTAGTGACCAAAAGCTCAAGATAATAAAGGGTTTGAGTTGAGTCTGAGATCGTTGTCAGGTATTTGATTGGTCAGATTAGCGCAAACGCCCAGACTCAACTCAAACTCTTTATAACCTTGGGCCCTGAAGTACCTATCAAATTGTCATCATTCAAATAAAGCCACTACAAGCGGGTTATGTTGTGTTTTGCCAACTCTTGCTGATATGAGTTAACAGTTTATCAAGTTTATGTGTACATTTAACACCATCTGCAAACAACTTATATCCAGATCGGACGCTGCGCAACGTTGCCTCATTACCCTTGTCATCAATCAGTGTCGTTGAATAACTCCAGTCATTATTCGATGACGTAGAATGACCCCCGGTCTTTATTTGATGTCGTAGAATGACTCCCCGGTCATAACTCGATGTCGTAGAATGACCCCCGGTCTTTATTCGATGTCGTAGAATGACTCCCCGGTCATTATTCGATGTCGTAGAATGACCCCCGGTCATTATTCGATGTCGTAGAATGACCCCCTGATATTATTCTATTTCATACGCCCTGTCCTGGTATGGTAATTACCGTATTTGATGTCAAACAAATGCCCCTTCTCATTATTGAATGTCGCGAGCAGCACCCTAAGGATTAATTCATGTCAGATTGCTAATTACTTTTAAAAATCTTTGGATGGTTCTATGTTGTACAATATACTGTCAATAATCTAATCAATATTTTCATAGACACATGTTGCGACACATTGTAAGAAGACGAATGTCATTGGAATCGATGTAAATATTATATATACGAGGTACATGTAAAAGGGGGATAAATAGTTTTACTTGTTCACGTTTATTGATATCGAGTACCACTGATATAGTATTACTTTAAACTACGTTCAATAAGTGGTCATATATCTTCAAGAATAGAAACAGGCTATGGAGTAAAGGGTTAGTATTCATGTTTGACTTTATGCATCTAACAGACAATGCATTTGAAACTGTAATGGTGTTATATGCAGCAGTGGCATTTATACATTTTGTCTTGGTACAGTTGAACCCCTCTATAGCAGTAATTCAATCAAGAAGTGTACAGACAAAAAGGCTTTGACTTTACAAACTGTATACTTGCATACATGTATTCTTAAGTTTGCATCTTTGATTATGTAGTTGACAAATAACTTGTAAATGATAACCTATCAGTTATATATGATATGCTTATTAGTCTTTTTTAGTAATGTTTTGGACTGTAATGTACGATGTAATGCATTACTTTGCCAATGTAGTTGTAATTTAATGCATTACAAAATGTTATGTAAACGTTGCGTTATGGTAATTGTAATATAATGCACTCTTTAGCAATGTGATTGTAAACTTGTAAAGTAATTTATAACTTTCTCAAGTAATTCACACCCTGCCTTCCCCCGCCCCACCGACCTGCATACTACATGGCTGAATTACACCCTTAACTTATTTATAAATAAGCTGTTCACGAATTATACCTCAGACCCGCAACCAGCTTGTATTAAAGAGATCGGGTAATCCCTACCATCAGCATCCAACATATAAGCACCAGGTACATGTAACGGTATCACCTTTGGGAACAGGATTTACATGTAGTATACTGTACGTTCCCATGGCGAGCTTATCATGTCTGAATTTTAACTTGTTTATTATCTAATTTTTATGTATCTTTTAACTCATTCACACCTTAAAATGTAAGTGAACAATTCAAGTTTTCTAGTTATGTCAAGTCAATTTTCGACAAGCTACAGTTGTTTTATACAATACATTTCAAAACTGACACATATCAGAGGGCTCCTGTGGGTAAAGTCTGACTTGGGTCTACACTGTTTACAAAGGACAAGTGTACTATTAACATGAACACTGTGTGTAAATATCTAATATACTCGTCTCTAGGGTCCAATTGGTTAAACTGTGTCGCTTAATTGCTGGAGAGGGTAGGGGTCATTATTCGATGGGGGTCGATATATTTCAGGAGGGGTCAAAATACTTCATGAGGGGAGTCATAGTACTATGACCGGGGGGGGGGGGGGGGGGTCAAATTTCGACGTCGAATTATGACCAGGGGGTCATTGTACGATATCGAAAAATGACCGGGGGTTATTCCACGTCGTCGAATTATGACCGGGGGGTCTTTTTTCGATGGGGGTCAAAATACTTCGTTACACCGGCTTAACCTGTTCGTCAACAAACGCAGCATGTAGCGGGACACCAAATGACGTCATTTACGATGACGTTACCGTAAACAACGTCACGGTTTGGCGGACACTTTTACGGCGAAAGTGACTACAACCTGCGACTTCTATAAACTAGGTTTTTTGAAATGTTTATGTGATAAATAGAATCTCACATTCGTGCTCATAATTTATCATTTTTAAAAAACTCTCGTCATATTATTTTAGTCAACTCGTTAAAAATGATAAATAATGAGCACGAACGTAAGAGTCTCTATGTATAAAAGACGGATGACAGCTTAAAGCAAGGTGACAATAAAATAGAAAGCTCTTTAAGGAGCTTTCTGTTTTACTATCACCGATATTTAAACAGTCACCTGTCATAAACGCCTATTTATAAACACAGTTGTGTGGTCGTAATAAAGAGGTTTTACTTAAAGACTTTTCCTCAGTCCATTGAGGGACCACCACCCCATTGTTTTGGAGGTGTCAATGTAACTGTCAAAGCACAATCTCAGTTTACCTGGTGAGATCCAGATTATACTCATGCTCTAGTGATTTTCAATGGTTATTTCTAACCAAACTATCAAATATAAAGGTAGAGTCTCACACGAGAATCTTCAATGGTTCTTTGCTAGCGACATGTCCATAAGATCCATGATTATTGCAAGGAAATTGTCTGGCAAGGCGTTATGATCGAAAGGTCATCTAGGGATGTCTTTAACCATAATACAACGACAGTGTATGTAATTTGCAGACGACACTATCAAAGTAGACGGAAGAATGTGTAATTTATTATTCCATTTATGATTTTTACCAGTCATTTTCAATTACCGTAAATCAAGAGAATCTTGATTGATCACTTATCAACAATATCAGAATTCCTTTCTTTGCAATCACGGACTGTTTAAATTATTTAATTAGTTCAACTAACATATCACACCTCCTCTGCCGTAATATCGTCTGCTTTAATGTCGTCTTCAAATTTCATCAAACTTTGATGTATGTTACAGTGGAGAATCTGTTATTCTTTCCCGATAAACGAGTTTACGCTAAAACTATTTTTTCTTTTACAAACAGTTTGGAGCCAGATCAGACGCCGGGTAACCCGGCGTACCCGGCGTCTGATCAGGCTCCAAACTGTTTGCCACCAAGATAAACATGAAATATCAGAATTATCCAAAAGTTGTTCTTTTCTACGTTTTAGCGCTTTGCGTTTGCGTACGTTTGCGTTTAAACGGGAAAGAATAACAGATTCTCTACTGTATACTACAGTGTTCCCTCTCTACAACAACCCTCCTAACAACAACTCCCTCCTTACAACGACCCTTGCCGCTGTTCCCCAACCAATACAATTATGCCTTACCCTTTCACTGCGGCAATAAAGTTTACTTAAAATTGACGTCTGCTTTTTTTCTCTAAGGTTACATAATGGACATTTTGACAGAAAATAAATTAATGAAGAGTAACAAACAACTTTAATCCAAATCAGACGCCGCGTCACGCGGCGTCTGATCTGTATTCAAGCTGTTTGCAAATGTTCATCTATTTACCTCCCTATAACGACTCCCTCCGAACAACGCACACAATTCTGGTCTCCCACTAGGTGTCTTTGTATAGAGGGAACGCTGTATTTAGAATTGAAGAATTCTAGACGTGTGTCAAACAGATTTGATCCAGATCGGATGACACGTTATGCGGCGTTTGACCAGGATCCAAACTGTTTGCGAAAATCAGTCAAGTCGCGACCGCAGGCAAAGGGTTTATGTTCTTTAATTAGATATCATTCCAACTATAACACTCACTCAAATTGAATGACTCAACTGAACAATCCCTACTTGCTATTAACCCTTTCGGCACCAACTTCATCGTGAGATGCTTACCCATTCACCGCCATATTGTCGTCTGCTTCAATATTGATCATAATCAAATATAAGATCATTTCAAAGTTTGATTTAAGGCAGTATGTCTTAAGAAATATCAATACAATTGTCGAACAGTTTGGATTCAGATCTGACGCCGCTTAACGGGGCATCTTATGTGGAATTTAAACTGTTTGCGAAGTCGTTTTTATGCGACGTTGGCGTCAAAATTGTTCAATTTAGTCCTTTTTTATAACTCTTTGTTGCTTTTGAAAATCTATTGCAAAATGTCAAACAAAGCAGACCATTATCAGAGGGCTCCTATATTAGCCGTCTGATCTAGGTCTGCATTGTTTGTACATGGCACGTGTAATTCTACAGCAATAGTAACACTGTTTATACAGACGTGTTAATGCGTTGCTAATGTTAGATAGGTTAACCTAATTACCCCATAGATACGTATTTTTACGCCTTAAATTTATTTCTACACTGAGGAAAATAGTTCCAATTTAAACTGTTATAAATATGTATGGTAATATGGTAAATATTTTCTATATTCTAGCAGATGTTAGCTTAAAGCAGGCTGAAAGTAATGAATGCGCCTTACTTCCAACCTGCTTTAACTCATTATCCCCTGAAACTTCCAAAGAACAAATTCAGTTTGCAACAAGGTCTGGTCCATTTTAGACAATTTAGGGTTGTTGTTTTATAATATTTTGCAAAATGACAAACAGTGAAGTCCCTGATTAGAGGGCTCCTGCAGGAGCCCTCTAATCAGGGACTTCACTGTGTGCATAAGACAAGTGTACTCTTCACAGGTACACTTTTGGTAAAGGACGCATATATACGTCACTTGGGCACAATGAGTTAAGTGGTAACCTATTTTCAAAATTAGAAACAGGCTATGGTGTTGTGTGTTAAGGCACTGTACAGTTAAAAACAAAATACAGTGCCACCTCACTACAGCAACACCAAAGGGGAGATACAGATTGTGCGCGGTGTTATAGGAAGGGAAATTAGCTTACAACTGCAAACAGCTTGAATCCAGATCACACGCCACGTAATATATAAATGGCGTCTGGATTTAAGCTGTGTGCCACTGGTCATTATGTTTTTTTCTGTCAAATTGTCCTATATGTGACTTTGAGTAAATCAACAGACGACAATTTCAAGCAGACGATATATGCAGGCGCGATGAGGTTGGAAACTTGTCTTGTTTGGAGAACAGCAATGATGGTTGTTGTTAGGAGAAACTCGTTGTATGGAAGGCCGTTGAAGAAATAGAGCACTGTAATAGAAACCGGAAACCTCTTGTTGGAGGTATCTTGGGGTTTTCTTTTTGCTTTAAAGACTTTTCCTCAGTCCATTGAGGGACCACCACTCCATTGTCAATGTAACTGTCAAATTATGTGCAGCACAATCTCAGTTTACCTGGTGAGGTCCAGATTATACTCATGCTCTAGTGATTTTCAATGGTTATTTCTAACCAAACTATCAAATTTAAAGGTAGAGTCTCACACGAGAAGCTTCAATGGTTCTTTGCTAGCGACATGTCCATAAGATGCATGATTATTGCAAGGAAATTGTCTGGCCAGGCGTTATGATCCAAAGGTCATCTAGGGATGTCTTTAAGAATCATTTTTATAGTTGATGCTCATTGATCCCTTCACTGCATGGGTACAATGTTTGTTTTAAAACAGTTTGGATCCTGAACGGAGGCCGCGTGATGCGGTGTTTGATCAATAAACAATCAATTTGACGCTCAAATTTATGTTTCAAAAGTCAAAGTACAGCACTCCCTCTCTACAACGACAACCAATGGGAGACACAGATTGTGTGCGTTGTTCGGAGGGAGTCGTTATAGAGAGGGAAAGTTATGACATTTGCAAACAGCTTGAATCCAGATCAGACGCCGCGTTGTCACTCGTCATAATATGTATTCTATAAAAATCTCCATTTATATGTAAATTTGAGAAAAAACAGCAGGCGACAATTTTAATCAAACGATATTGCAGCAGTAAAAGCGTTAGACATACTTGTTCTGTTTAGGGAACTGCGGAAATGGTCGTTGTAAGGAGGGAGTCGTTGTTGGGAGGGCCGTTGTAGAGAGGGAACACCATATACTAAAAAGATTAAATTTTGAGAAATAAAAGCAGACGACAACTGTTTAAAGCTGATGACGTCATGGCAATGAAACTCAACCCTTTCACTTCCAATTCATTCGTGAGAGTTTTACCCCTTCACCGTTTCTTCGTCGTCTGCTTTAACCCTTTACCTCATAGCCTGTTTCTAATTTTAAAGACAGGTGACCACTTAAAGCAGGTTGAAAGTAAAGCAGAATGTGCCTTAAAGCGACTCGCAACCAGATGGTGCATTAAAAATAGTAATTTGTAAATATGTGTTAAACGCTTATATAAATGGTAAAGAATTAGTTTAGGATAAGAAATTCTGTTTAAAAAAATGTATTTCAATAAAAAAAAATATTGGTCTCTGGTGGGATTCGAACCCGGGGCCCGGCATTGGCGGACAGAAGGCAAACTAGGGGAAACCGCTTAGACCAATGGACCACGGAACTGTCCGTTTATCTCGGATCGATTTAACGTATTTCAATGTGTAGCGATCGAAAGTGCATACAACTTCGTAATTCGGCTCGTGTTTATGTCTGACCCCGTGTAGAGAAGCAACAACAACAACAATTATACCGGTAGCTAACGCTATGGAAAAACGATGGAAAATATCTAAAAAACTAAGATTCGGTGACGATTCTTGAGACGTTTTTTGGACTGATCATATTTTTTTAATGTCAAAAGCCAAATAATGCCACAAATTTGCTTTTATTTGAGTATTTTATTTTATTTTGACAAGAACACCATCCGGTTGCGAGTCCCTTTAAGGCACATTCTGCTTTACTTTCAGCCTGCTTTTAGCTAAAATCTGCTAGGCTATATAAAATACTTGTAATGGCAATTGTTCATGAGGGTATGAACTGGAACTATTTTATTTAGCGGAGGAATAAATTAAATACGCTAAAAGTCGCTTCTATGCGGGAAAGGGTTAATTTAGTTGTCTGCAAGATCGTTTCGAAGATAAAGATAAGGCAGTATACTGAAGAATTTTCAAAACGATGGTCAAACAGTTTGGATCTTGATTAGACGCCGCGTTACGCGGCGTCTGATCAGGATCCAAACTGTTTGCAATTGTGCTTTTAATCGTCATTGAGAGTGAAAGGGTTCATGACAAAGGCAATCAAGTTTGTTTGATTGATTGACTGTTTGATTGATTGATTCACCGGGGTACACTTTTTGTTAAATGAAATGTGACTGTGAATAATTCAGAGGAAAGCGTGTCCATCATGGTTTGTATAATTTTTTTAAACTTTTCAGTCGAAGCAATTAACTAGGATAACTCGTCAGCTGAAGATATTCGAGGTATGTTGACGTTTAAATAACTGCAACTGACTTATATGCCGATTTGAATGGGAAATGTAACACTGATTTGATGATTATAATAATGATCAATTTATTATATTACATTAATCCACAAACTGATATAATATTGAAACTCACATACATCAATTATCATTTTGACTGCACAAATGTTGTCACCAGTTTAGTTCCCGCTTAAAGACTTTTCCTCAGTCCATTGAGGGACCACCAGCATATTGTTCTGGAGGTGTCAATGTAACTGTAAAGCACGTGCAATACAATCTCAGTTTCCCTGTCGAGGGCCAGAGTATACTCATGCTCTAGTGATTTTCAATGGTTATTTCTAACCAAACTATCAAATATAAAGGTCCGGTCTCACATAGGACGATTCAATGGTTCAATATGCACAAGACCCATGCTTTTTGCAAGGAAATTGACAGTAAATAATCTGGCAAGGCTTTATGAACAAAAGGTCGTCAGGAGATGTCTTTAAATGCTGAGTACTGGGTGTTTACTACTGATCAAACAATTTGCAAATGCTTGTTACAGTGGAGAATCTGTTATTCTTTCCCGTTTAAACGCAAACGTACGCAAACGCAAAACACTAAAACGTAGAAAAGTACAACTTTTTGACAATTCTGATAATTCATGTTTATCTTGGTGGCAAACAGTTTTGAGCCTGATCAGACGCCGGGTTACCCGGCGTCTGATCTGGCTCCAAACTGTTTGCACTGCAAATAATAGTTTTAGCGTAAACGCGTTTATTGGGAAAGAATAACAGATTCTCCACTGTAGTCCTTATAATGCTCAATTGTCTTATGCTTCAATACGTTCTTCTGCTAAGATACTAAAAATATGTTGTTCATAGTTTCCAAAGTGCGGAAAAAATGAATATGAGTACTAAATAGTGTGGCTCTTGATCAGACGTCACATTAAAGTAGGAATAAAACGGACGTGTTTGTGTTACAGGGCACAATGACGAACTTTTAGCAAGGGTGTGAATATCTGAGCCGAGTTCGTGCAAAATTGTGCACATCAAGATGGCAATATGGATGTTACTACTGCTATCAGGTAAGTGAAACCACAGGTAACCAGTGTTCACGGAGCGAATTATTTTCGTAACAAAAATGCAAAAGAAATCTAGACATTTAAATGAAATATACAGGCGAGAGTTCTTGTTGGCATTGTCCGATTTTCTGACCTTGCCGTTTATTTTCGGAACAAATACGTTATTTTTCCCATATAAACGCGTTTACGCTTAAGCTATCATTTCTTTTGCAAACAGTTTGGAACCAGATCAGACGCCGGGAGGCCCGGCGTCTGATCAGGAACCAACCTGCTTGCCACTTAGCTTTAGTTTAGTTTAAACTTTATTCATTTTTAGATTGATTATGAAACAAGCTACATTAACTTATACAAATCACTCTCGATGGCTCAGATGGTGGCGTATCCTGTCATTTCTGTGAGAGGGAATCGGAGTGCACGGGAAAACCCACGTGTTCGGATGGGCGACTAATGTACCCTCTCACATACTGCCCCGACCCGGGATCGAACTCGAGAGACCGCATTGGTGACTTAGCTTTATTAGTTAGTGAGAATTTTAAATTTTATCCTTATAATATGGCAATGAAATTAGCTAAAGAATTCCTTTACAGAAACGGCCGATCTGACGAGACAATTGTCACGAGAACGTCGAAAGCTGAATTCCACGCCCTGTTCCTCTCAGCCAAATTGTTATGTGTGTAGAATATGCCTCCCTTATACACCACCAACAATTTGTTTAAATCATTTTAAATCCAGAACAATTTTATATTTGAAGCAGAACAAAATTGTTATAATGCCTGCTAATCGAAAACGACATCAGAGTAACCTACAAACAGTAAGACACGAGGATTAAGGTACATACTCTTGTATCTTAGCATACAAATATACACGGAAATCATTAAATAAATTGTATTGCTTTCCAGTTATAATTCTTTCTTTCTCTTTATTTCATCTGTTTACATCCAGAAACGGGGATTGTAGTACAGCTGTCTATAATTCCGAACACCCGGTCTTCTTTTTCTTTCTATGTGTCTGTTAAGAGTCTTACCTTTATCTTCATCCAAACTGATATTTACTTTTTTATATACCTGTTCTAAAAACAAGCGAATACAGACCCAACAATCTTTTTCCGTATCAGATGGTCCGTATCAGATGGCATATATACTACACAATGTTGACGTCACTGCTTTTATGCAGACAAGTTGTACACGATTTATTTATATAAAGAAGCGTTGCGCGTGACGTTTCGGAATTCCAGGTCCGATGCTATTTTTAAAAATATTCGAAACTAAGCGTTGATCAACTTTAAAAAGTTTATTTCCATTTTTAGCGAAATAACCGACAACACCCCTTTTTACTAATGTTTTCCTCCAAAGGATAAAGCTTAAAACAGTTCAACTCATACTCTAAAACGCTTACATGATTGTTATTTGAAAAACGCCACTTCTAAAAATATATAAAGTAATACGTCATAAAAAATGACGCAATTTATTGGTAGTCACATGACTTCCATAAATAGTTTAGCATATGAACGTAGAATATTTGACATATAGGGGCCTACATGTATGCGTACATTTGATTATTCGATTGAATAACATATAGATATAGATCTAGTCCCAAACAGTTAAGGTATACATGTATAATAAAAGGAATATCACTACAGTGTGTAATCCGGGGTCTTGTATCAGTTCTCGTCGGTTGTGTAATCCAGATCACACTCGAGGCTACGCCTCTCGTGAGATCTGGATTACACAACCGACTCGAACTGATACAAGGCACCGGATCACACACTGTGGTGATATTCCGTATGTATCTAACGAGATGACGTTACAATTTTAGGCGTAAGTACAAACGGTTTATTAATTCGACACTGGACAATGGGGTTCACAGGGCTCAAACATTCGACAGGTCACCTAGACTTGTTCACAGTCAAAAGCCTAATCCAGTGCGCCAACCACTGCGGACTGAACTCCATGTGCAGATCGGTTTTCTATGTGGAAGACGACACACTTTGTAAGATATATGCCCAGACTTTTCAAGTTACATCACCAGGACTTTCATCTGAGTCATCGGCTGTATACTACGAGAGGAACGGTAAGTGGTAAATATAGAATTTTGTAAAATGAACAATTGTGCTGGAGTGTTAAAAACCTTTTTGAAGATGGGTCTTTATTCAGCAAGTTAAGTAAAGATGTACAAACGCCGATTAAAATACCATTAGGAGCTGTCACAACACAAACACAAATACGGCGTCGAATGACATTTCTATTAACAATCTCGTCCGGATAGACGGTTGTTTTTGGCATTCATCAGAATTACAGTCATATAGAATCTGCACATGCAAGGATCGGACCTTCTCCGTATCAATTCAAAAGAAAATCTTCCAGAAGATCCTGTCACATATCAGTTTCCAAATTTTCCAACACAGCTAGTCGAACACAACACAAGTAAGATCCAATGTTCAAGGTTTTTTTTGTGGTATTCAAAGTTTCTTCAGCGTTACGATATATTGTTGGACTTTAATGTACACATTCATCGAGCTGAATCATCGTCGACAATGTATCCTCCAAAATAAATGCGCATAACTTCGACAGTTACAGTGATTTCGAGTAAAATTCAAATTTAACCCTTTCCCAAATAGAAGTGCCTTTTAGCGCATTTGATTTATTCCTCCGCTGAAGAAAATAGTTCCAATGTATACAAACATAAACGCGTAACAAACGAAATCTTTTCTAAATCCTAGCAGATGGTAGCTTAATGCAGGCTGAAAATAAAGCAGAATGTGCCTTAGGGCACATTCTGCTTATTTTCAACCTGCTTGAAGTGGTCATTTGTATTCAAAACTAGAAATAGGCTATTGGGTAATGGGTTAAACTTCAACACTAAAACCTTACACATATGCATAGATTTACGAAATGCTAATGAGGTTATATTTTAGATATTGACCTGGCGCAAAATTTACACTGAAAACTATCTTTTCGCATTCATTTTACAAATAAGATGATTTTTTTTTTTATCAAATTAAACGTGAAGTAAGTTTTAAGATTCCCGATGATGTCCTTTTACAAAAATGGAGTAAACTCGGTCCTTTATATATATATATATATTTCGCTCATGAATCCTCATAAACGTTATCGCACAGAGGACAATTTTTTATCGTAGAGGAAGAAGGCAAAGCCAATTAACCATTAGATTGTTATAATTCGAGTTCGTAGTCATGCTATAAATGGAATTTAAAATTTGTGTTTATGTTGTATTGATTTTTATTCAACTCGTCATATATGAAACGGCAAAACACGACAGATCCTCGTTTTACTCGTTTAAATAAATTCAATACAAACGAAACACCCATGAAAGATCCTCTATGTAGTTTTTGCACTATTACATAAATTTAAGGTAATCTTGTATGAAGCAAACTTTCAAAATATCAGTGAACGATATTCAATACATGTTATTTGTTTTTAGGTTTGGTAAACCAAAGGCAGAAAACCGAAAATACATACTTCTAGCAGTCAAAAATCTTAATGCAAACAAACTTTATTTAAATGATTGTAAAGTCAGAAGCTTACTATTGAACACAAACCATATTTTCAAAAATATTTGTTTTTATGTTTTCAATGACGACTCGTTAGTTACGGTTCTAATAATACCTCACAGCACAGAGTTTTATAAGAATTATTGAATACCATTTATTTTCTTTTGTGGATTTTATTTCGTATCGTTCATTAATTGTGTGATCATCTTTTGAATACTGTTAATGCTTTACGTTTCATCAAAGCATAAATGATTCAGCATGCAAACATAGTTACATGTTTTCTCAATATAAATTATTTCTTCACCTGTCAAATAGATCCCGATTCACTTACGACGACAACAACTTTCTCCACAACCACCACTACCACCTCCACAACATCGACGACAACACCAATCATAATTACAACAACCCCAACTTCAACTACAACAACGCCATCTACAACAACAACAACATCGTCTACCACTACAACAACGCCATCTACCACTATAACTACAACAACGCCTTCTACCACAACAACAACGCCATCTACCACAACAACACCGCCTACCACAACAACGCCAACTACAACAACGCCATCTACCACAACAACTACACCATCTACCACAACACCAACGCCATCTACCACAATTACAACACCGTCTTCCACAACAACGCCAACTACAACGACGCCATCCACCACTACAACAACGCCATCTACCACTACAACTACACCATCTACCACAACAACAACGCCATCTACCACTACAACTACACCATCTACCACAACAACAACGCCATCTACCACTACAACAACGCCAACTTCCATTATAACAACGGCAACCGATTCAATTTGTCCCGCTGACGATTCTTTTTTCACATTTGTCCTACTGCCGAGTGGTGCAAAATTTCTATACCGGTAACTTATATCATTATAATTTTAATATAGCAGATGTTATTACAGCAGACACGTTTGATATAACACATGTTATTATCGCAGAATCGTTTGATATAGCAGATGTTATTACAGTAGACACTTTTAATATACCAGATGTTATTACACCAGACACGTTTAATATAACGGGTGTTATTAGAGCATACACGTATACTATAGTAAACATGTTTAATATAACAGATGTTATTACAGAAGACACGTTTAATATAACATATGTTATCACAACAGACACGTTAAATATAACAAATATTATTACAGCAGACTCGTTTGATATAGCAGATGTTATTTCAGCAGGCACGTTTAATATGGCAGATGTAATTAACGCAGACAATTTTATATAGAAGATGTTATTAAAGCACATATGATAAATATAACAGATGTTATTATATAGGACGAGTTTAATATAGTATATTTTATTATAGCCCACACGTTTTACTTAACAGAGGTTATTACTGCAGATATGAGTAAAATAGCAGATGTTATTACAGCAAACACATTTAATGTAACATATATTATAACAGCAGTTAGTATTATTTAGAAAATGTTATTACAGCAAACACGTTTAATGTAACATATATTATTACAGCAGTCATGCGTTATATAGAAGATGTTATATCAGCAGGCACCTTTAATATAACATACGGTATGTTATTACAGCGAACACATTTAATATATAAGATGTTATTAAAACAGACATGTTTAATGTAGCATATGTTATAACAGCAGCCACGTTTAATATACCATATGTTGTAACATCAATCTAGAGGAGCTTTCTGTTTTACGTTGAGCTTTAAGCAGTCACCTGCTTTAAACACATTATAATTAACACAATTTAATGGCCGCAATAGAGAGGATTTAATGTACATCTAGATAAATTCATTTGCGCACTTTTTCAGAGTTTTAATGGATATGCCAAGAAATCACTTTGATTCCGAGACATTCTGCAGCAGTATAGGGGCTCGGATGTACAGAATTATCACCCCAGAAAAGTTCAGCTTCACCCAGCAGCTCATGGCATGCGAAGGTAAATAAAACATTCCGTTCTGTGATAATTCATCACTTTAATCATTATATTCGGAAATACAATTTTGATAAAATATACTCTTTGTCAACTCATTACCCAATAACTACGCATTTTACGCCTATACTTAATTCCTCTACTGAAGAAAATGGTTCCTTTTTTATACAGCTATTAACATGAACCATACTAAAAAAAGTTGCTATAATCTAGAAGATAGTAGCTTAAAGCGAGTTGATTTTTTAGAATGCATTTAAGGCGCAATCTGTTTTACTTTCAAACTGCTTACCTGATTTAAGTTGCAACTTGTCTTCAAGAATATTCCAGGCTAACGGTAAATGGGTTGAAGCATAAACGCATAAATTCGCGAGATAAAAAAATAACTCCTTTGTGTTGTTGTTTTTGGCTTATCATGATAGGTCAATATTATTGAATTTAGCAACTCAATTCCTCTACTTCCGGTCGAACATAAATGAGCCGTGCAATGACACAATCTGCCTTATTGCACTGCAACATTGTCAAGACCAGGTGCCCGTTTCATAAAACTTCTTACGACAAATGTTGTCGTAAGTCAGATTATAAAAGTATCAATTATTACTTATTTCTCCATCTAATCTTGTCTTGTGACATCTTTTTGGAATCGTCTTTTCAAGACGATTCCAAAAAGATGTCACAAGACAGGATTAGATAGAGAAATCACAAATTAAATGTATTTTACAGTTTTGACTTACGACAACATTTGTCGTAAGAAGTTTTATGAAACGGGCCCCAGGCATCGTTGTCATCCCAAAATCTGTATCTAAGTTTTGGTATACACTGTCAAATACCGTATATAATACAGGTACATGAAATGCTTTAGGTGCATATGGCTGTCAATAGTGTAGATCAAGACCAGCCGCCGCGTGAAAGACGCGGGGCTGGCCTTGGTATACATTATGTGCAATGCAATAAGTCAGTCGGCGGAATATTTCGTCTGCAACCATTCTCAAAGCAACTTTATTTGTCATTTCTGTTAGGAAATGACACGGAGACTGTCAAACAGTTTGAGATTCAGATAAAAAACGGAGTTACCTGGCATCTAATCTGGATTGACTGTTTCTTACAATCTGATACATTTTTTTCATTTAACCATTACCTCATTAATCTGCCTTTTTACCCCTCACTTTATTCCTCCACTTAAGAAAATAGTTTTATTTTAAACAGTAATAAAAATGTACCATAAGAAAAAGTTCCTATGTCCAAGCAAATGGGAGTTTAAAGCAGGATGAAAGTAAAGCAGAATGCGTTTATTCTGCTTTACCTTCAATATGCTTTAAGTGGTCACATGTCTCCAATACAAGAAAAAAGTTATGGGCAATGGGTGAAGAACGGTCACTTTTAAGAAAAAAGTACAGTCTTATGGTAAGATGAAATCTAAACGAGGCGACGATATCTGCATTATCTTTGCCGTCCACCAACATTCGTGGACTTAACCCTTTCCCCTATATAAGCGACTTTTAGCGTTATTAATGTATTCCTCCGCTGAAGAAAATAGTTCCCGTTTCTACCCTCATGAACAATTACCATTACAAATATTTAATATAGCCTAGCAGATTTAAGCTTAAAACAGGCTGAAAGTAAAGCAGAATGTGCTTTACTTTCAACCTGCTTTAAGTGGTTATTTATTTTCAAAACTAGAAACAGGCTATGGGGTAATGGGTTAAGAGCTTATTAAGTTTCTTTATTTGGCGATCCATGTACACACGTTTTACTACATATGAATGTTCTTTTTGAAATAGGGTTTTAAGTCACTTTAACAGTACTTTAGTCATAGCGCGACTGTATTGATCTAGGAATTTTAACCCTGATCAGAATACCAGTGTTACAAATATTCTTGAATTTAACTTTTGTTGATCTTGGACTGACTTTCAAATGAATCATTTAAAGATGGATTTATTCACCAATCCAAATCACTGCAAAGGTTACACCTTTTGGCATCCTTCTACTATATCATGCAAGGCTATGGTAGTTTATCCCTTTTTATCTGGATAAAAAACTATTTGCCACTCAAATGTATGGTTTCTTCAATTCAAAAACAATAAAATACGATTTTTACATATTTCGCAGACGATATATCGAAGCAGACGACAATTCAGTATGATACAGGTAACCCGGCGTCTGCCATTCAGAATAAAATGAATCGTTAGGAAGTTCGACAAATTGTTTTTATTTATATTCCAGTGCAATGCGCTTGCGTTTCGTATGCGTTTAACCCTTTCCCACATAGCATATTTCTAGTATTGAATATAGGTGGCCTCTTAAAGCAGGTTGAAAGTAAAGCAGAATGCGCCTTAAGCGCATTCTGCTTTACTTTCACCTGCTTTAAGCTATCATCTGCTAGAATATAGAAACTATTTTGTATGATACATATCTATGACTGTTTAAAATGGAACTATTTTCTTTGGCGGATGAATAAAATGAATGCGCTAAAAGTCGCTTCTATAGGGGAAAGGGTTAAAGGGGGGAAATAGCGTCTTCTCCACTGTATACATTATATTTTGAACAGCTTACAGTTCAAACAATTTCTGGATCGACGGCGTCTATAATACTACAACCAGTCAGTGGGTGACCAGAGACGGGGATCAGCTACCGATGACGTCAGGTTTCTGGTACCCTGGTAAACCCAACAAACCAGGCGTTACCAACTGTGTCGGCATTCCTGCACATGCTGGCCATTATTTTGATGACTATTACTGCCATATGGCACGTGCATATGGAATTTGTGAAAAGTAGTGAAAAGTAGTGCATTGAATGGTGTGCATTTTAAGCGACTCGTAAACTCAATCCCTTCACTGCCCTAGTACTGTTTTACATAGGTTATTTGCAAACAGTTTGATCTTGACCAAATGCATGTGATCTCAACCCAGAAAATACGAGTTATTGATAAGGATGGTTGTTATGGTACATTTAGTTAAAACAGGGAGAAAAAACCAGAAAGCACTTAATGAGCTTTCTATTTTAATTTTATGCTGCTTTAAACAGCTTTTTTATATAATTTATCTTTTAAAATACAATGATGATTGTATATCGAAATATAAAATTCACTTGACTATTGAAGGGTATGGAACACCAATTTGACTCTCCTATATAACTTATATACAATGTTTTATCTTCAAGGTCAAAATTTGTCAAATTTAAGATACATCTATGCAAAATACAACTGGAAAATGAAGAACACATAGGAGTCATGTATTATCTAAGAAAATTATCATGACTTCCATGGTATGACTGGTGTTCTGCTACCTTTTGAAAGCAACACCGTTTAAAACAGGATCATGCCACTTAAGCTTATGATTTCTACATGAATCCCTTCTAGAATTACAGAAATGCCTGGTATATGTATTACATCAAAAGCTTGTTACACGGCTGCGGCATTTTTCAATAGAAAAGTACCCCAGTTTAATTTGGATACCGCACACTTTGTAGTGTGCGGAGTTTCCCCGCCCATGCAATAACTGGTAGAAAACCATGCAGTTAACTAGTTAACTGCACAGTAATGGCGGACATCTAGTTAACCGCACAGTTATGGCGCACATCCGGTGTGGCAGATATCTGCATAGCAAAGCCCCAGATAAGAGAGAGTAAATGGAACAAGTCCAAATTTTCTTACTCATTTCAACATTTAATCCTATGGTGTTACTATTCATTAGAATCGTCTCGAAGAGACGATTCTAGTGAGTAGTGACACCATAGGGTTTAATGCAGAAATAAAGATTTTAGTTCTTGAAATACTCCTCTTATCTGGAGCCTTGGTATAGTAATAGCAGCACAAGTCACAATGGAGAAATTACACGATTTGTTTTGAACAATAAACGATTTTGTGCAAAATTGATAATTCCTTTTCAACCAGTTTGGATCCAGACCAGACGCCTTGTACAAAGCGTCTTATCTGGGTCCAAATATTGTGCAAGGAAAACTTGCTAAATATAGCACAAAGCCGTTGATTGAGAAATGCAAAGTGTTCTCGACTGCAAATCGTCCCGTCATCACTGTGCCGATATCCATATTAATCATTTTAAGTAAACACGCGCGAAAGCTAGTGACGCAAATATTCCCAGAAACTAGGACATTCGTCTTTACAGCACAAATTTATTAACACATTGCCCGCGAAAGCGATCTATGCTGGAAGTTGTCGAAATGGTTAATGAGTATACGTTCCAGTCTTAGATTGGTCTCTGTTACGGGGTTTACACTACCTTTGATTAGCAAAGCGCTCAACATTTGGTATAAATTGCGCAGATAGCGATATTGTTCCTGTCACTGATTGGTCGTTCAAATGGGGATTCTAATGGATGTCAAAAGCGCTCAATATTTGATGTAAATTGCACAGAGCCCAACCTCTTGGTCTATATTTAGCCATGTTACAAGCAATATATTGCAGTATCTCCACTCGTTATCTAATTAAACACGCCCACATACACTCGTGCGCATGCGCGCATTCATTAACAGTGTGCGCGTTTAATTGAGATAACTCGTGGGAGCTATGCAATATATATAACTTAAAACAGTGAATGTCTAACGACAAAATGCCATTTTGAGGCAAAAACAGTTGGCACTATATTTTCGGGGAACTTGTTTCGACAGGACCATGTAGCATTTTATGTCTATTTGGTGTTCCGCAACTTTGAACGACAGTCGAAACGACATAAGTGTAGACAGTTAGCACTTATTGGTATTTCATCGTAATTTATAAACGTTCTTAAACCAATTCACCCCTGAAGCTCCAAACAGACCATTCCCGTTTTCAACCAATTCTAGTTCATATTTTACTATTAAGGATTTATCTTAACAATAAGTTAAAAAAAACACCCAAAATAGCATACACCCTTATAAGGAGTCCTCTAATCTCGGTAGGATGTTTTCTATACTTTGGTATTTTCGGACAGCCCCGTAGTTTCGGACACTATATAACTTACATAAATAGAACACATGTACCTGCTTCAGTATACAGAATACTGTAAAAAAACAACATTAGTTTTGAAAAACCTTCAGCCACACTGACATCAACAAAGATATCTCTTGACTTCAGAACTGTTGGGACCCTCAATTTTTTAAAGACATCTCCTGAAGACCTTTCGATCATAACGCCTTGCCAGACAATTTCCTTGCAAAACGCATGGATCTTATGGACATGTGGGTAGCAAAGACCAATTGAAGCTTCTCGTGTGAGACCCAACCTTTATATTTGATAGTTTGGTTAGAAATAACCATTGAAAATCACTAAAGCATGAGTATAATCTGAGCCTCACCAGGTAAATTGGCATGTGAAGCATGCTTTGACAGTTAAAATTCACACCTATCCAGACAATGGGGGGGGGGGGGGTAGTCCATCAAAGGGCTGAGGAAAAGTTTTTAAGCACAGACGCTCTCAACAATATACAACTGCTATAGAAAAGGCTTAACATGGTTCGTGCTCCACCTAAAGCATCACTAGTTTTGCCTAAACCTATCAAGAACATGGTGCTTCTCATGTTTAAAGATACGAACTTTATCAAGATTTCAAAACTCAATTCATCTTTATCAAGATTACAGAACAAGAGATGAAATCATTAAGTCTTTCACTGCCAATAGTGCCAAAAGGCGACTTTGCAAACAGTTTAACCCTTTCCCCCATAGAAGCGCCCTTTAGCGCATATGATTTATTCCTCCGCTGAAGAAAGTAGATCCAATATAATCAGTCATGAATATATAGTATAGGCAATAATTTCCATATTCTAGCACATGGAAGCTTAAAGCAGGGAAACGGGAATTGTCTATTTGGAGCTTTAGGGGTGAATTGGTTTAAGAGCGTTTATAAATTACGATGAAATACCAATAAGTGCTAACCGTCTACACTTATGTCGTTTCGTCTGCTTTAAGTAAGCACCTATCTTCAATACTAGAAATAGGCTATCAGGTAAAGGGTTAAGATCCTGATAAGACGCCGCCTAACGCGGCGTCTGGTCAGAATTCAAACTGTTTGACATTCGTTTCGACATTTGTTCAGTTAGTAGAGCCCTGAAGCTGACTTTAACAGACATTGCAGACTACACTACCAATGCAGACGATATGTTTGCGATAAGAGGCTTGCAGCAGAAGAACCAACTTGACAGTGAAAGAGTTAATGATGACTCTAGCAAGCTGTTATTGGCCGAGCTGTTTAAATTCTGTCTAA
Source organism: Gari tellinella (assembly GCA_922989275.2). Classification (NCBI taxonomy): domain Eukaryota; kingdom Metazoa; phylum Mollusca; class Bivalvia; order Cardiida; family Psammobiidae; genus Gari; species Gari tellinella. Next base: position 35,535,188 of record OV277872.1, read on the forward strand.
GACGAAGTAATTAAGTCTAATTGCAGACTGCAAAAAACGGTTTAGAACCAAATAAAACTTGATTAGGATCCACAAAATGACAGAAATGTCCAATCTTAACTGATATAAGCGGTAAACAAGTTCTCTATTCTAGTAGGTGGTAGCTTAAATCAGACTGAAAGTAAAGCTGAATGTATTCTGCTTTACTTTCAAACTGCTTTAAGTGGTCACCTGTTTTAAAATAGAATCAGGCTATGGGGAAATGGGTTAAGCAGAAAAGTGATTATACCTCCATGTACAAATGACCATTTACAGTCAATGGATCGTTCTGTGCATGAACGTGAAGAAACGGCTTCAACGTTGGTACAGAGAGCAGGTAATGATTAACTTGGGCAAAAGGGACAGTTGTCAACAGTCTGTAGATCTGGTGTAGACTAAAATGAAACCATTGAGTGTGAGCTTTACCCGCATCGACAATAGGCAGTATGAGAGCTGGATTTTAGGAAATCCTTGAGAACATTGCGAATCTTTGTGACAGTGGTTGTGACCCTAGATACTCCGATATAGATGCAGGCAATGGCTTCACACAGTGCATGATTAACACATATAGTTAGATCCATTTAGTTAGATCTAGAGTTTAGTTTTCAACTGCTACGGGTGTCCCAGTTGCTGGGGTAGGCAGAAGGTGGCTAGAGTGTCTAACACCCAATCTCCACTCCACTCTATTCAGTGGATCAATGTCGCCAAGGTTGCATACATCCATGTCAGCCCTGACACATCCAGACCATGTCTGTCTCGGTCTCCCACACCCTCTGGAACCAGGAATTGGCAAGCTTGTTATTGAGCCTATTCAAGAAGTGACACGTGCAACATGACCGTACAATCTCAGACGCCTTGTGCGTAAAGCCGTTGTTACCTCGTGGATACCTACTTTTGCACAGATTGTACTCAAGGGGACACATAATCATGGGGTTTTACACCACAGATCCAGTGAATCATTGATCTGTCGTTTCGGCGAAGCCGCTGTAAGTCTGGTGTGGTGGGTGTTCAAGTTTCACTTTCGTACAAAACAACAGAGCGGACACAAGTATTGTACACTTTCCCGCGTGGAGTAAGGCACACGCGCTTCGATGTCAGGATAGGCAGTACTTTCTTGAACTTTCCCCAGGCAGTACCACATCTGGTGATAATGACAAGCTTGCAGCCTCCGCCAGAACACTACATATCTCCAAGATATCAGAAGCTAGCTTCAATATCTAGCAAGGTTCCATCCTCATCTACTGTAGTGACAGGTCTCACTTCAATTAAACGTGCCTGGCCATGATATATTGGACAAATGTAGTCTGGATTTGTAACAAGTCTGCCCTGAATACCACTACACGTTTTGTGGACCCAATGACTGCACAGAGAGCATTTGATGGAATTTACTCCTACACATCTCCGACAGACAGCACAGGGGAATGCACCGGAGTCACGAATAAGATCAAAGCCTTGTCCAAAGACCATTTACTTGGTATTTTTCATGTTGACCCTCAGTCCCTTGTTCTCCATGCCCTCCTTCCATGCCCTCAGCTTTGCAATGCACTCTTCAAGTGAGTCAGTCATACTGACGAGGTCATCGGCGTAAAGAAGATCCCCAGGTACCCCAGGACGGAACTCTCTGGACAGCGCCTCCAGCACCAGGATGAAAAGTAGCGGACTGAGCACAGATCCCTGATGCACACCAACATTGACCCCAAATTCTTCACTATTTTTGCCCGTTAACACGCACACAGCTTCTGACATTGGTGTACTTTCTTCAGCATGATGCTCAAACAGGCAACAGAAGACCTTGACGATGAGGACTGTGTCTACATAAGATATCGCCTTGATGGAAGTGTGTTCAATCTCAGGCGCCTCCATTCTCACACGAAGACCCTGGAGCAACTGATTAGAGATCTTCTTTTCGCGGATGATGCAGCACTCGTTGCCCATACAGAGAATGCCCTACAGAGGATAACCACCTGCTTTGCTGAGGCTTCACAAATTTTTGGGCTTGAAGTCAGCCTAAAAAAGACTGAGGTGCTGCACCAACCAGCCCCACGCAAAGAATACACTCCACCACAAATCAAAATAGGTGAAACATAACTGAAATCTGTACAGCAGTTCACCTATCTTGGGTCCACCATCTCTTCAGATGCTCGAGTAGACAGGGAGATCGACAACAGACTTGCAAAGGCAAATAGCTCATTTGGCAGACTGTATAAACGTGTGTGGAAAAATAAGCAACTGAAGATGAGTACAAAGGTCGGCGTTTACAAAGCTGTTGTTCTTACAACTCTGCAGTATGGCTCAGAGTCTTGGGTAACCTATCGCAGCCACCTACGACTTCTTGAGCGCTTCCACCAACGCTGCCTCCGTACAATTCTTGACATCCACTGGAGTGAGTTTAGGACCAACAATGAAGTTCTTGAGCTTGCAGGTGTCACCAGCATAGAGGTCATGCTACTTAAATCACAACTACGGTGGGTAGGTCACGTCCACCGCATGGAAGATCACCGTCTACCGAAAATTGTGTTTTACGGTGAGCTTGCATCCGGCTCACGGGACAGAGGAGCGCCAAAGAAGCGCTACAAAGACTGCCTGAAGAAGTCTCTCAGTGCCTGTGACATCGATTACAACAAATGGTCAACCATTGCTGCTGACCGTGACACCTGGCGTCACACAACCCACAGGGCTGTCTCTTCCTTTGAGGAAAACCGTAGAGCTTCCCTGGAGGTCAAACGACAACGAAGGAAGAACAATGCAGCAACAGCATCTAGTCCAGACCAAACGTACGCTTGCTGCCGCTGCAATCGGACCTGCAGATCCCGCATTGGCCTGTTCAGCCATATGCGTGCATGCAAACGTGGACAAACACCTTCTTAGATCTTCGTTTGCGAAGCCAAGCCATGCTGATGATGACATACCCTGAATGACACGCACTGTCCATTCCTCTACCTCCAGACTTCTCAATGCCTACCATAGGACTGTCCTAGGTACTCGGACAAACGCTTTCTCCAGGTCAACAAAGGCAATGTAAAGTGGCTTGTTGGCAGTTATTTGCTTCTTCTGCAGTTGGCGTACGATGAAGATGGCATTATTAGTGCCTCGACCGGACACAAAGCCAAACTGCATTGAGGAGTCAGTGTCAACCATTTCACTAATGAAGCCATAAAAAATACACGCTCCAGCAATTTAATGGCTTGGCCAGTGAGCTTGAGCCACCATAAATGCCACGATCGAGGGCTTCACCTTTTCCCTTGTAAAGGTTTAATATGTAGCTCTCCTCCCAATCTTTAGGAATTACACCATTGCTGAAGACTACCTCTGTCAAAAGTCTCGTCAAGTTCTGAATAAGGGGAGATCCTTTGAAAGCACAGAAAACAAAGCAAATACTGAAAATTGCAGACTCGGTTTAATTGAGTCTTTTCATGAGCAATACTAAAATATGCAACAGTGCTCACGCCCCCTAGTACCAGCTTAAGCGGAATTCAACTTCCAACTGTAAATGCTCTGAAATCAATGATTCCAAAGGACCAGAAAGTATAACAACACTGAGAATGAAGTACGGGGCGACTTTTTACAGCCGCCACACAAGCACTTAACATCTGCTGTTGCGAATTATATAAGTTCTGAATTAGGGGAGATCCTTTGAAAGCACAGAAACAAAGCAAATACTGAAAATTGCAGACTCGGTTTAATTGAGTCTGTTCATGAGCAATACTGAAATATGCAACAGTGCTCACGCCCCCTAGCACCAGCTTAAGCGGAATTACTTTCAACTATAAATGCGCTGAAATCAATGGTTCCAAAGGACCAGAAAGTATAACAACACTAATTATACGCCCTTCTCTACCGCCGCCTTCAACATCTCTGCACAGATGCCAGAGGGACCCGCAGCCTTCCCACATATCATTTTCCGAGAGAACTGCGGATTATGTCCATGGTGACTGGCGATTGAGGGTCCTCCACAGGATCAACCTCAGGAAGTAAGTCCCTCGGCCACTCAAACTCAACATTAAGAAGTCGGGCATAGTGATCTACCCAAGCCTTTATCTTCTGCTCAGCACTGAGTAATAGCTCACCATCGTCATTCATGACACACTTCTCACCGATGACAACTAGGTTCCTATGTCAATCTTCTTCGCCAGTTTGAGGATGCTTCCATCAGTGGAAGAAATGTTAGCAAACCTTCTCTTCCTCAGACTTGGCATGCCAAAGAACATTTTTAGCCACTCGCTTTGCCTTGTTGTAAGAAGTTTTGGCCTGTGTTGCTTCGCTTGTCTTGCATGTGTTTGCTAGAATTTTGTAGTCTTTGTAACAAACCCGCTTTGCCTTGACATCATCTTCCAACCTATCATTCCACCACCAGGTTCCATGTTTCCATTGGTAGTTTTGGAAAGGCCACATACTTCAGAGGCTGCTTCCAAGAGTGGGACTTTGAGTTTGGACCATACATCCTCCACAATGCTAGCAGGTTCGATGGTAGTAGCAACAGCAGTTACTTTCTCTTTGAAGGTAGCATGGAACATGTTTGCCTTAGCTGGATCCCGGAGCTTCCAAGTACGAATACGTGGAGTCAATTTTCGCTTTTTGACAGTTGGAATGTAGGCCTTGAAGTCCCAAATTACCAGGTTGTGCTGTTGAGCGCATTCCGCACTTGCGATGACCTTCACATCGTAAACTACAATAGAGAATAAGATCAATCTCTGTCCTATGGTTGCCAGAGCAGAATGTTACCAAGTGAGCCTCCCTCTTTTTGAAACAGGTATTGCCAACCACCAGGTCATTTGCCAGGGTGAACTCCAACAGTCTCTCTCCTTCGGCATTACGGACATCAAACCCTTGGCCACCATTGACATCTTCATAGCCACAGCCAGTAGCCCCGACATGACTATTCCAATCCCCTAGAGGACCTCAAATGCTTGGATCATGGCAACCACACTTTGTAACAGTTCTAGAAGCATTCCTTCTCAGCATCAGAAAGTCCTGTCTGTGGTGCATATGCGGAGAGGAAGGTAAATATCCCCTTGCTAAGTACGATTCTGATCAGGATGATTCTGTCCGAGAATCGCCCAACATCAAACACTTTATCTCACCATTTCTCAACCAACAGAATCCCCGCTCCACCTTGACTCCTCCCATTTCCACGCCAAAAGAACTTGTAAATAGAGTCTTTTCCTTTGATTTGGCGAGTCTGGTTGTTCAAAATACCCCAGCCCACATGTGCTCCTGCACACCACAGATATCCACTTTTCTCCACAGCCTTACTGCCTCTTTTATTTAGGGTACCACATCCCACGTGCCAGCCCTGAACTTGGTCGGGTTCTCGCTCGATTTGCCTCGATGGTCGGACGCTGCCTCCCCCACCAAGGAGTCAACTAAGCCCGCGACTCTACCGGCACGCCTATGACTAGTACCGGCACCGCCTATCACATAATCTGGTATATGACTAGCTATAGTAAATGAAACAAAGTTTTACAGGACCGCCTGCTGTAGCTGTCGTCCAACTCAGCTCTTTGCGGTGTCTGAGAATAATACCGCCGTTCCCGCACTCGGGCTGGGTCCTTACCGTTGTCTTCTAAGAAGGGATCGTCCGCCGAGCCACAGAGGCATCTGCACCAAAACCATCAGTCTGTCGATGTCTGCCAATAAGGCCATACTGCCATCCGGGTTATGGCATCTCGTAACCATGAGAAGGGGGCACAAAACGGGTACTGATTCTTGCCCAAGGGGAGTCCGGAAGCAACTGTGGTAAAGGGTAGTTTCACATTCCCACACTCCGTTCGAGAGTGCTACAGCTGGATGCAGTTTAACGTCTTCCCCATGACATTCACCCCTAAAGTTTCAAATGTACGCCGTTTGCGCGGCGTTAAATAACAGCGTTCCCTCTCTACAACGGTCCTCCTTACAACGACTCCCTCCTTACAACGACATTCATTGCTGTTCCCACGAAAATTATGTTTTATGCTTGCACTGATGCTTTATCATCTACCTCAAATTGTTCTTTGCTGTTTTTCTTACATAACTGAAATTTTGACAGGAAAAAACATAATGACAAATGACAAACAGCTTGAATCCAGATCAGACGCCGCGTAACGCGGCGTCTGATCTGGATTCGAGCTGTTTGCAAATGTTAACCAAGTTCCCTCCCTATAACGACTCCCTCCGAACAACGCACATATTTGTTGTTTCCCAATGGGTGTCGTTGTAGAGAGGGAACGCTGTAGAATCAATCCGTTTGACACTCATTTCGAAAGTTTCAGTCATACTGCCTCCAATGTAATTTTGAAACGATATTGCAGACAACAATATTTAATGCAGACGATAACATGACGGTAAAGGGGTAAAGATCTCACGATAAATTTGATCATGAACGTATTAAACTAGACTAGACTGACTGAGAAACTGGAATTGCCCATTTGAAGTTTCAGGGAAGAATGGGTTTACCCTTCTCTTGTCGAGCAGGAGTTGGTTAGCATTTGAAAACATTTTGGGATCCAGACCAGAACAGTTCGTTACGTTTCTTTTTTTTCGAGTTCCATAAAACATCGATAATATAAGGAAACTGACAGATGCCAAGTTCAAAACAGATAGTATCATTCGAGACAGAGGGGGTTATTCATGATTCAATTTGTGATTGAAATCTGCTGTTTGAATTCACCATGCACTCATAGATTCCTGGTTGGTTTCTGAACGACGATAAAAGAATTATATTCCTTTGTCATTACTAAATCTGTCAATTCTCCCAACTCATTAATTTAATTGCACAACAGATGGGTACCACTAATGAGTGCTAAGCCCTTTCATGATCAAATTTATTGTGAGGTTTTTACCCCTTCGCCGCCATAGTGTCGTCTGCTTCAATATCATTGTCTGCAATATCGTTTCAAAGTTAGATTTAAGGCGGTACAACTGACGTAAATTCAAAACAAGTGGCAAACAGTTTTATCGCGGCGTCTGATCAGGATCAAAACTGTCTGTAAGGCTTAACACATTACTTCATAGGCACGTATTTTAAAACTTTTAATTTGTTCCTACACTGAAGAAAATGGTTACACTTTCTATAGCCGTGAATGTGCACCGTAAGAAAAAGAATCCTTTTCCTAGCAGATCTGTGGTAGCTTAACTTTCAAATTGCCTCAAAGGCAGCGCTTAACCAAGCTTGGGTGGTTACATATAGATCTAGTCGGGTAAAATGTTTGAAAGCACAATGAACATATAGCTGAATGTTTATGCAAAGAATCATTGAATCATCTCAGGAAAGGTCCCTCTCTTATATATGATACTAGTAATTTGATTTGAAAAAAAAATACATGTGAGTATTTCAGGGCCTCTCCTGACAATATAAATGGCGTTACCGTATTTCGTACCCAAGTCTCGGGATTTTACAGTTACTTTACGCCCATTGAGAACATAGGGGCGATCATACAAAGGTCCGGGGTAATGTTTCTAAATCGTCACCTATGGAGTAAATGGTTAAAGCAATATAGAATTAAAGCAGAAAGGTATCTGATTTATTTTCATTATGTTTATGAAGTATAATATGTGATCTTTATAACCCTTTCATTCTCAATGACGTCATAAAGCGCATTTGCAAACAGTTTTGATCCTGGTCAGACGCCGCGTAACACGGCGTCTGATCAGGATCAAAACTGTTTGCACTTGTGAAATTACGTCAGTTATACTGCCTTAAATCTAACTTTGAAACGAGATTGTGCACATTTTGTTCAATACAATGTGACTGTGAATAATTTAGAGGGTTAGCAGAAGTGAAACTTGATCAAATATTTGATTTGCTGATTGATAAATACCTCCACGGGTGTGCACCTTTTGTTAAATAAAATGTGACCGTGAATAATTGGAAGGGTAAGTAAAAATTTTCAAAATTTGTCATTCGAAGCAATCAACTAGGATAACTCAGCAGCTACAGATATTGAGGTATGTTGGTTTAAAGTGATACTTAATGACGTCGGGATTCTGTTTCATAGACATATATAAGCGATGATAATATATATACATATTTGCTTTTCAATTCGGCTGCCATGCATCCCATTTAATTTATTTGAGCTATGTCATGGGTGAGACAAAGTCGGAAATTCAACTTCCTTCAAACCTCTTACTACTCATATCATACAAGTATATGATTTACAGACGGTCCGTCTACATACCCCACCAGGCATGGGGTCAATTACTTGAGAATGTAATGCATAACATTACAATTACTTAACTTTTACAATTGCAATGAATAAAAGTACAATTACATTGGTAAAGTAATGCATTACATTACACATTACATTTAATTTCTAGCAATGATACCAATCCAATATTATGAGCGAAAAAATAACGATTAAGCATATCATATCTAACTGATAGGTTGTTTTCTACAAGTTCATTGTCAGCTACATTTATAAAGAATGGAAACATAACAATACATGTATACAGTTTAAAAAGTCAAAGCCCCTTTATAGTGATCAATGGGTACGGAAGCATAGTTTGTACAATATGTGAGCCCTTAAACGTTTCCTTCACAGACGTGCTTATACCTAGTCCTGCACATAAGACTAAGAGCCACAAATGAAATTCAATGATGGCATTGATAACAGGTGCCAGTTTAAAGCACTTCCTTGATGAATGTAAAGCAGAAAGCTCATAGAAGAGCTTTCTTCAATGGAAAATAGCTCAGTGATAATTTTAGAAATCAGATGAATGAGTCCTCGGGATGCACATTCTGTAAAACAATGAGTCCTTGAAACAAAATTGAGTCCTTAAGGTGAAAACTTAACACAATATCTAATAACTTATTTCTAGTTTTGAAGACAGGTGACTACTCAAAGCTAGTTGAAAGTAAAGCAGAATGTGCCTAAAGGCACATTCTGCTTAACTTTTAACTTTCTTTCAGCTACTATATATATTTGCTTATGAGTAATAGGTTAATAAAGGCCAGAAGATACGGGTCCATGGGACTCGCAACTTTTTTAAATAATGAGTCCCTGGCAATTTGAATGAGTTAAGGACTGGGGATGCGCAGGTAAAATTATCACTGATAGATTGGTTTATTATATTCTTCGACAGACAGATAAGCTAAAACTGTGAATTAACATATGATTTTCTCTACTTTCTATTCATAATAAATATATTTAAAAAACATGTCTTGATAGATTGTTTTAAATACTTTGAAAATGCACTATCATGTTCAGCCATTCTTTGCTTACACCTGTTTAATTTCATGCTAGAGGTAGCAATATGAAGTTTTCACACCTATTGTAACCCTTATCCGGCTAAACCCTACCTAACTGAAAGAGTTTGGATTGAAATCAGACATGTTGTGGCACTACATTTCATCCACTTCAAAAGTATTTAGTATTAAGATAATACTGTGTGAAAAGTTAGGACTGAAAACAGTGGAAAGGTCACTTTCAGAAACTGAGCAGACAATATGTCCAAATACAAGACATCTAGATCTACCTATATAAAGAATGATAAGGATTAACTTTTTCATTGATGGAAGAATAATCTATTCTGTATTTAGACCTGACTAATTAACATAATTAGGCTTTCAGACTTTCCCCATGCAAATCTAATTCACTATACAGCTGAGCACATAAAAATACCATTGTTGGAACTTTAATTTGACAGTGAATGTGGGCGCTCCATGAAACTGCATATCAACCACAGGTATCTTTGTCAATACTGGTACATGCAGTCTTCAATTAATACAAAATTATCTAGTACTTTGTTTTCTGACATCTTTGTAACAAAAGTAATGCCATGTAATGCAATGTAATGCTGATAATTACTTGCTTTTTTAGCACTGTAATGCATTAAATTACATTTACATGTAATGCAAAAATCCCTGCATTACACATTACATTCAATTACATTGGAAAATGTAAGGCATTACAGTGCATTACAATTACCTTTTTGCATTACCCCATGCCCGGACCCCACACCTCCTCAAACCTTTCCAAACCTCCCCAAACCACTTAAAAACAAGTTTTCCATATTCTAGCAGATGGTAGCTTAAAGCAGGCTGAAAGTAAAGCATAATACCTGTCGTCATAACCAGAAAAGGCTAATGGGTTAATATTTAGTAATTATCTGTATACATGTATAGCTTTTGTAAGTTTTGAACGAGTTGCTTTCCTTAAAAAGAAAAGCATCGTAGATTTTATTTTTAATTGAACATTTATTTCATTTTTAGCCTTAATTTGCTATTAATAAGCTTTTTCTGATTAGATATTAAGGAATTTAAGTAGCTTTGGTTGTTTTTAAGTGATTAGGAGAGGAGACGGACCCATTTACAGAAAGTTTGTTGACCCCATTGGAGCTTCAAATTTTCATTACAGCAGTGAATATTTGTGATTTTCAAAAATTGTTTGTATTTGACTATAACTTCAAAATTCAATAAGTATCACCTACAAGGAAAACACGTTCTCATAGTAAAGTCCCAGGACCAGCCACCACTGCTATAAGCCGCACATGCTCTGGGACTTCACTAGTTGATGTAGGCAAAAGAGTCAACACTAAGACTTGGAATCTTTAGAGTTGATATTTACTTATAAAACTTGCCTAAGTATCAAAAATAAAAAGAAATGTACAAGATGTCCAAAGGTTTGTCTGACATTCAAAGTTGTTTCATTGTAAATATCATCCGTCATTATTGTTTCTATGGAATGAATACTGGGTTAAGTGTGAGGTTGGGCGCCCCTAAACCCAGGTTTAACCCCCCCAGTGGTTGTTAATAATTAATTAATTTATAATTGATTATTGATTGCTACTGACCGTACCAAGGCGGGCTCCTATGTTCACTTAGCTTTATGTTTGTCTTGCGTGTTGTTTTCTATTTAGTGTGTGGATGAAGGAATGGAATTGCGTGTGTGTGTGTGTGTGGTTGTGTGTGTGTGTGTGTGTGTGTGTGTGTGTGCGTGTGTGTGTGTGTGTGTGTGTGTTTGTTATGGCATGGCTGTGTGTGTGTTCTGCTTTAGAGATGGGTGTATTTTTTGTGTTGCGTTTCCTGCTTGAGTCTTCTTTCGTATTTATATTACATGGTTTGCTTGAATGTTTAATTCTTTCCCGTGTTACTAGTAATCTTCTTGTCATAGAATTTTTGTTAGATGTTTTACATATATTTATTTACTGTGTTGGCGGTCCTTTTGGTTGTAAGGTTGTGGAACAAGGTTTATATTTTCTGTACACTGTTCTTTATAGGTGAATATAGGAGATAAGAGTGAGGTTGGGCGCCCCTAAACCCAGGTTTAACCCCCAGTGGTTATTGATAATTAATTTATAATTAATTATTAATTGCTACTGACCGTACCAAGGCGGGCTCCTATATTCACTTTACTTTATGTTTGTCTTGCGTGTTGTTTTCTATTTAGTGTGTAGATGAAAGAATGGTATTGCGCGCGCGTGTGTGTGTGTATGTGTGTGTGTTTGTTATGGTATGACTGTGTGTGTGTTCTGCTTGAGAGGTGGGTGTATTGTTTGTGTTGCGTTTCCTGCTTGAGCCTTTCGTATTTATTCATCAGTAAGACTATTAATACAAAGAAAGATACTATAAAGGTTTTATAAAGTACATGTATATGATTTGTAATGTATGACTCTCAAGAAAGAGTTAAATTAGTTGAACGGATGAAACCATTTTATTCCATCCAATTTATGGCTACGGTAAATCTTATAGTATGTATAGTTCACCGTTATATTTTACAAGATCCCCAAGATATACTATTCCTGCAGCAAGCCATCTCCTATAACAACACTAGAACCTCCGACCTTAATATTTGCATGAACAATTTCCACCATATTACAAATAACATTGTTCATAAGGGACAATCTTCGCAACCAGGTTAATGGCTAGTTTAAGCTACATGAACGTATTCAACTCGATCATTTAGAGACTGCCACATGTGTAGTCTTGTGTTCTTGTGTTCTTGTGTTCAGTTTGACTTTGTCATTTGACTTGTTTCACGGAAACTCAAAAATATATTTTCATTATTCCTTGAGGTAGGTAAGGCATAATTATAATAAAAAATGAGTTTAGCTAGAGCTAATGTTTTAATAACACTTATTTTCCCTAAAGGAGTAATGACCCTTTTAGGCCAACAGGCAATAGTAATAATTTCTTCTAGTTTTGAGTAATTATTTAGAACAATAATATTTTAGTTGGTAGACATTTTAACACCAAGAATAATATGAGTGTTATCCCAGGATAGAATATATACACATTACCAGTTGACAGCGCGATACAGAGTGATGTATTTAGCTCGAGACGTTTTTGGCGGAAATAGCCGATCTGACGAGCGCCTTGGCGCGAGTCTGATCGGTTGTTTCCGCCAAAAACGTCGAGAGCTAAATGCAACACTCTGTTGCGCACTGCCAACTGGTTATGTGTTTATTATATGCCTTGAATACAAACCAGAAACAACTAAATAGTTGTTTAAATCATTTTATTTCCAAAATTTATTAGTTATTTGAAGCAGAACAAGATTTTTTGTATGTCACAAAGAATTACGCGGCACTCGTACATGTACGTAAATGACGTCACGTCAAATCGAAAGCGAGGTCAGAGTAAAATACAAAGTGGCTGATACAAGGTGGCTGATACAGACTCTTGTATTTTACTCTGCAAATACACGCGGAAACGCTCGATATCATTCGAAGGCATATAATATAGATCGGTACACATTGCCTTGCTGTTACGTTATGAACAAAACCATAAAACCTTTGTTTTCTGTACATGTATTGGATATAAGGTTGGAGATGCTCTCCCTAAAAGTTGAAAACAAACATTGTGTTAACCAGAGATTCTATATAGCTATTTATAAATACATGTATGCTTGAATCATCAGCAAATTGAGATACTAATACTCGACACTGTTTGTCTTAATTCCTTTGATTTTTTCATTCTTAGTAAAATGGCAGAAATTCTGCACAAAGAATAAACAGGTACGCAAACAAAGCACCAACGGTAGTGGCCCAATGGTTAACACCTTGGACTACGGTACCAGGGGTCGTGAGTTCGATCCCCCGCCGGACCAGCGGTCTGACTAGGGGATTTTTTCCGAATCCCTTATGATGTACAGGAATGTCCTTGAGCAAGACATGTACCGCGAATTGCTCCTCTCCACCCAGGGGTTAAAATGGGTACCTGTGAGGGTCTGAGCCGGTACTGCGGCTGCTTTAGCGCCATATGTTAGCAGTGCTCAATATTGTAGGCAAGATGGCTCAATGATCAGGGGGTAAATGTACAGTCGGCTGAGCGGTCATTCGGACTGAAAGTAGACTTAAACTGGTACTTTACTTTTACTTTTTTTACCAACTTGACGACAGCCTCTTTGTAAGTGTAACCACTCAGATATATGGCCATTCACTATGACACAGAACACAAAATTTGTATAAAAATAACTGACCTATCTTCCTATTCAGAATATATAACTCTTTGAGACAGTATCTAATGCTGCAGCAAAGTCATTTAAAACAAGATTGCCTGGGAATTTATTTTGTGCAATATAAAACAGTAGATCTATACCGTATTACAATCTAATATCTGTTGTCATCAGTCTACCTAGAAGAAAACCTGTTGGGTCTTTGTTTATATTATTATCTAAAACATGTTTTATTCTAAGAGTTTGTAAGAAATGAGAGATAGGTCTCCAATTTTTGAAATTCCTTTTGTCTCTGTTTCCCTTTGGTAAAGAATGACTCCCTGGTTTTGAGTTACAGACATTTTCCCTGAAGTATAAGCATAATTTATTGATCTGATTAAAACATACCAATGTCTTTCAAGAAGAATGTTTATAAACATCCACTGTAAACCATCATTTTCTAGAGTTGTAGTTTTAGACATTTTTAAACCTATACTGAGAGAAAACAGTTAAGTCAGTTGGATATAGGGTACATATATTTAACCGATATTGGTACAAACAATACTTTTTTCTCTAATATTTAATCACTTTAACAATTGATTACACAGAAATGAATTTCATAAAACAAAAAAACTTCACAGGGGTCAGTTCTAAATTTCCCAAAGATGAATGTTTTCGTCAGTACCCCGTGTGTCCCCCATTTCTGTGCACTAGAGCCGAACTCTTACGTCTCATACTGTTAATAACGGTCCTGGTCAAACGTAGGGGTATTCTAGTGCCATTCAACGTGAAGAGCACGTTCCAGTTCTCTGACGTTATGACGTTCTCTTATATATTTGTCTGCCAAGATGATCCCACAAATGATCAATTTGGGACATATCCGAGGAACGCGCTGGCCAGTGAAGGGTTGGAATGTTGTGGCATGCCAAAACATCTCTAATGTGCCGTGCTACATGAGGACGTAAGTTGTCCTGCTGCAATATGTCTGCTTGTCGTTGTTGAAAGAAGGGATGCACTATATGTGTTATGATTTCGTCACAATAACGCCTTGCATTTAACGTACCGGTAACAGTAATCAGTCTAGTCGTCACACTGTTCGCAATTCCTCCCCATTCCATAACACTTCCCCAACCAGAACGGTCTCTTTCGATGACGTTAACAGCATCAGCATCCATGCGTTCTCCTTTACGCCTCCAGACTCTAATCCTACCATCAGCAACTTGCACATTAAAACGTGATTCGTTCGTGAATAACCCCGATTCCATCTTTGCCTTGTCCATAAGCGATGCGTTCTTGTCCAGCGTAACCTCAATTGGCGATGCCATAACGTCAATCGAACGCCGACGTAAGGTCTATGTGCTATCAAATTAGCCGCTCGTAAGTGGTTTGCGACTGTTTTTTCACAGACTCGAGTATGGTTAGCATGTCTCAAGCTATCAGCAGTCTTTCGACAGGACAAAAGTCGATGACGTCACAATATAACGATCACCTCGGGCTGTTGTTTTCCGTGGTCTCCCAGAACGTGGAAGGTCAGATACGCTGCCTGTCTGTAGATACCTTGCTTTAAGCCTAGGTATAGTCCGTTCAGAGTAATTAAACACTCTCGATATACCCGGTAAACCCGAACAAGCTATGAGCATCCCAATTGCCCTATTTCGCTGCTCTAACGTCATTCCAGGACGACGCCCCATCATTACAATTGTTTAAAATGTTACTGTATGTTTTAGTTGTGGCTTTATTGCAGTGATGTAACATTTAACCCATTACCCCTTAAAAACGCCTTTTTCCGCCTCTATTTATTCCTCCACCGAAGAAAATAGTTCCAATTTATACAGCCAAGAATATGTTTCAGAAGAAATATTTTCTATATCCTTGCAGATGGTAGCTTAAAGCAGGCTGAAAGTAAAGCAGAATGTGCCTTAAGGCACATTCTGCTTTACTTTCAACCTGCTTTAAGTGGTCACCTGTTTTCAAAGCTAGAAATAGGCTAAGAGGTAATGGGTTAAAATAGCCCGTATAACCCTACGTGACTCGATAAACACGAGCGTATTAGCAAACAACTTATATCTAGCGGTATAAGTGAAGTTTCTACAAATGTGTATAATATGTGACTTAACTTTTTTCGCAAATTCTGTGTATGTAAGTTCACCCTTCATCGAGAATTCTTCCTGCTCATTAACCCTTTCCCCCATAGAAGCGACTTTTAGCGTATTTAATTTATTTCTCCGCTGAAGAAAATAGTTCAAGTTTATACCCTCATGAACAATAACCATTACAAATATTTTATATAGCCTAGCAGATTTTAGCTTAAAGTAGGCTGAAAGTAAAGCAGAATGTGCCTTAAGGCACATTCTGCTTTACTTTCAACCTGCTTTAAGTGGTGACCTGTCTTCAATATTATAACTAGGCTATCAGGTAAAGGGTTAAGTGTATCTGTGTTTAGCTATAGCTCATGTAAATCGACACTATTAGTTTTTGTAGATTTATATAGTTTCTTTTTGTTTATATTAAAAAATAGTGTCTCTCTTTTAAGTTTTCAGAATGTTTCAACTTTCTGTTACTAAAAAAATCATACAATTCGAAACGTAAGGATGGTTTTCGGAATCGCAAAAAAAATATTTTTTATGTTGTTTTTTTTCTTCCTGATTTTGCTCAAGATATAACAAAAACAACACCGGTCAGTTTCTTTGTGTCTTAATTCACCTTGTTCTCCTCTTGTACGTTCTAAGGTACATAATTAATGCCAGTTTGTTCTTCTTACTTTTCAATATCTTTTAACATTTTATTCCCTTCTTAAATTTCAGATTTCTTTTAGGGAACACTTCACTTTTTTTCTCCCTACAGCTAGAGTAGAGACACACAGAATAATTAGTCATTCATAATGAAGGAAATCTCTTTGAAAGGTATTTCCTTAGCGTCATAATATGTGGGATTTCTGATCTTTAGTGTGTTTTAATGGATTTCATGACTGGTTTATCTTCTTGTACATTGACCTGATCTTTATGTAGGATGTTTTTATAAGATTTTATTTTAAAATTTATCACATTGAAGCGAAAAGAAATTAACAGTAAAGTTTACTTTCGACATCTTTGTTCATATTTTCAGATATGAGGAAAAGGTCAAGTCTTGCTTTTTTAATCCGAGTTTTACTAAACATTGCATATTATTTAGATTCGAAATGGTCTTCTTGTTAACCCTTTACCTGATAGCATTGTTTCTAGTATTGAAGATATGTGACTACTTAAAGCAGGTTGAAAGTAAAGCAGAATGCGCCATAAGGCGCATTCTGCTTTACTTTCAGCCTGCTTTAAGCTATTAACTGCTAGAATAAGGAAAGTATTAAATATGACACATATTCATTACGGTATAATTTGGAACTATTTTCTTCAGCGGATGAATAAAATGAATGTGCTAAAAGTCGCTTCTATAAGGGAAAGGGTTAACAGATTGAATCCAGATCAGACACCGTTAACAGTCTATCAATTTTCGAGCATAACGGATATCAACATTAACATAATTTAAATAGTGCATATACGGATTTTAAATGTGAAGTTGAAATCTCCACTAACAATTAAAAATGAGTTATCAAAAAAAGTTGATAGTCTTTCTTTCAAGTTTTGTGTTATAAGTGTCTCATTTTTATGTATTCTTTATTGACATGTGCAAATCCTAGTTTCATCACCAATATGATCCTTTCACATTATATACGTAATACATTACAGAACATAACATATCAGATAGTATATCTGATCGAGAACATTTGAATTGGTTTCCATGAAATATTTTGCGATTTTTTCTGACTCGTCAGAGTTATTTTTAGTACAGAATAGTTAGGGCCCCACCGAGAGGTGGGTGCCCTATAGTAATCGCCTTGTCCGTCAGTCAGTCAGTCCGTCCGTCAGTCTGTCTGTCAGTCTGTCACACTTTTCCTTGTCCGCTCTCTAAGTCGAGTAATTAAATAAAACTTGCTGAAAATGTGTATTGGTATAAAATCTAGGCCAAGTTCAATAATAACCCAAATCGCATAAAGCATGTTGGAGTTATTGCCCTTGAATTATTAAAAAATGGCTGTTTCAGCATTGTCCGCTCTCTTACTCAAGTTGTTTTTATCCAATCTTCACCAAACTTGCTGAAAATGTGTATTGGTATAAAATCTAGGCCAAGTTCGATAATTACTCAAATCACATAAGGCATGTTGGAGTAATTGCCCTTGAATTATTAAAAATGGCTGTTTCAGCCTTGTCCGCTCTCTAACTTGAGTAGTTTTTATCCAATCTTCACCAAACTTAATGAAAATGTGTATTAGTATAAAATCTAGGCCAAGTTTGATAATTACTTAAATCGCCTAAAGCATGTTGGAGTAATTGCCCTTGAAGCATAAAAAAATGGCTGTTTCAGCCTTGTCCGCTCTTTAACTCAAGTAGTTTTTATCCAATCTTCACTAATGAAAATGTGTATTGGTATAATGTCTAGGCCAAGATTGATAATTATCCAAATCGCCGAAGGCATGTTGGAGTTATTGCCCTTGAATTGTTAAAAAATGGCTGTATCAGCCTTGTCCGCCCTCTAACTCAAGTAGTTTTTATCCAATCTTCACCAAACCTGCTGAAATGTGTATTGGTATAAAATCTAGGCCAAGTTCAATAATTACCCAAATCGCATAAAGCATGTTGGAGTTATTGCCCTTGAATTATTAAAAAATGGCTGTTTCAGCCTTGTCCACTTTCTAACAAAACTATCTTGTATTGGATATTCACCAAACTTACTGAAAATGTTTATTGGTAAATAATCTAGGTCAAGTATGATAATAACCCAAATGCCTATGGCACATCAGAGTTATTGCCCTTAATTATTAAAAGATGGCTGTTTAAGCCTTGTCCGCTCCCTTACTGAAACAACTGTTTCTATCTGATCTTCACTAAACTTGCTGAAATGTTTATTGGTATGAAATCTAAGCCAAGTTCCATAACTACTCAAATCTCATAAGGCAATTCAGAGTTATTTTCCATGAATTATAAAACAATTGACTGTTTCAGCCTTGTCCGCTCTCTTTATTAGTATAACATCTGCAGTTTAATCTTGTGCCTTTCTCCTCCTGACTCCCTTTGTGGGGCCCTTTCTGACTGGTCAGTATTCTAGTTAATAATGGTAAATAGGTAAGCAATGTAACATCGGATCTATATAGTCGTACACTTTCCAACTTCAGATAAGCATGATCCTTGTGCAGCACGAGACAGCTGCGCTAATTTTACTGATAAGTTATCCATTCTCAATAAACGAGTTTATGCTAAAAACTATTATGTCCATTGCAAACTGGTTGGAGCCAGATCAGACGCCGGGTAACCCGTCGTCTGATCAGGCTCTAATCTGTTTGCCACCTAGATTAAAAAGACAAAATTAATTTTCTACAGTTTAGTGCATTGTGATTGCGTTTAATCAGGAAATAACAATGTCTTCTCAACTGTACATAACGCACAAAAAATACAGATATCCGTATCCCTGGCTGACCGTACGGAAATCAACGAGTACGGTGATCATCCCTTTTAAATGTTTAGAATGTTCAAATCTAAAAATAACTCTGACAGGTCAGAAGAAAACACTAATACTTGGGAAGGAATATATTTATAATGACCATGTTTGTTATACAGGACACAATGACGTCACTAATTAGTGCAGGCCAATTTGTAACCAGGGCGAAAGTGCCTGCGCTGAGCTCGTATAAATCTGGCAAATCGTTCATGGTAGTGATATGTGTGTTACTGCTAATATCAGGTGAGTGAAACCACACAAGTAATCAGTATGTACGGAATGAATTTTTCAAAACAAATGACGACTAGACATATTAATTGTTTATATGGGTTATAAAGAGTTTGAATTGAGTCTGAGATCGTAATTAAACATTTGATTGGTCAGATTTGAGATTTGGCTAGCTAAAGCTCAAATCGGACCAATTAAATGCTTGAGTACGATCTCTGACTCAACTCTAGCTCTGAATAACATCGGGTCAACACACTGTACATGAATATACACAGCCGGTCGAAATACACAAAACAAGTGTTTCCGTTTTATTTGCATACGATTTATTTTTGGCATCCTATGTGGCTAGAGACTATTGTGTATATACCTACACTGACTATATCACCGTATGGACTCTCGGGTCTAACGCTGAAGCAAATTCGTACAGACGCGTCACATAGTTGTACGGAAAAAAGTTAGAAATACAGGCATGTATTATTGGACAATAAAAGTTACCTAAATGAATACCTATTGCATTTCTAGCTTTTTATCTTTTTAGACAATTTAATAACTTTTTTTTTACCTGTGCCTTACAAATTGGCTTTTATGTTTTAGGCGTCAATGCAAACGAGTCATTAATTCAACACTGGACATCTGGGTTTACGGGGCTCAAACCATCGACCGGACACGTAGATATGCTGACAGCTAAAAGCCTTATCCAGTGTGCCAACCAGTGCGGTGTGAACTCAATGTGCATATCAATATTCTTTGTGGAAAACAGCAGACTATGTCAGATCTATGCCCAGACGTTTCAGTCGGCGTCACCGGGACTGTCATCTGAATCATCCGCTGTGTACTACGAGAGGGACGGTAAATGTTAAATATAGAGTGGTAGTTGTTGTGATATCTGATATACGGCCACTCTTGTATGAAGCAACCTTATAAGGGAATATCCATGAACTGTATATATCACATAACTTATGGTCTGAAAGTGACATAACGTCATTATAACTTGCGATGACGTATAACAGCATAAACAGCGTTACATTATGGTGGTAAAATATATAGCTTAGGGATTACAACCTACGACCTAAAATGTTTATTTGTTGAATAGAATCTTACAGTTGTGCTTATTACTCCTCATTATAATGAACTCGTGATTAAAAATAAACATGACGCTCACCAAGGCTTGTATCATATTATTTTAGTCAACATTTCCTTTAGAATTGTTTTAATAAAAACATATAGATAATACGCACACATGGTAGATGCTCTTTTAATTCAAACACGTAATTTGCTGTATAGATGGTTATTCAAAGCAGAAAAGAAACCTGTAAAAGCTCATAGTACTATCGCCTTGCTAAAAAGAGGAAACGGACTTAACCCTTTCGGCGCCAAATTATTTTTGAGTTTTTTACCCCTACACCGTTATTGTGTCGTCTGCTTCAATATTGTTGTCTGCAATATCATTTCAAAGTTAAATTTAAGAGAGTATGACATAAGAAATATCGAAACGAGTGTTAAACAGTTTTGATCTCGATCAGACGCCGCGTTACGCGGCGTCTGATCAGGATCAAAACTGTTTGCAAATTCAACTTTAGGCGACTCCGGCGGTGAAAGGGTTAACTCATCCACTTCTGAACGATTTAATAGACAGTTCCAATTTCTAATTACGTCTAGTCCATTTTAGACTATTTCTAGATGATTTTAAATATATACATGTATTGCCAAATGACACATAGTCCTGACCCTGAACAGAGAGCTCCATGAAAAGTCATTTGATCAGAGATTTCCTTGTTTGCATAAGACTACCGTAATCTTCATGTATACACTGGCTGTCATTGAAGAGTATACTCGTCACTAGGGCCCCTGATACCTTCCTACTTTGTCATGGTTCTTCCTACTTTGTCATGGTTCTGGGACTGAATTGTCATCGATAATTATTTCTTGGTAGGCAGGTGCCCGTTTCATAAAACATCTTACGACAAATGGTGTCGTAAGTCAAAACTTTAAAATACATATAATCTCTGATTTTTCTATCTAACCCTGTCTTGTGACATCTTTTTGGAATCGTCTTTTCAAGACGATTCCAAAAAGATGTAACAAGACAGGATAAGATGGAGGAATAAAAACAAATTGATACTTTTAAAATCTGACTTACGACAAAATTTGTCGTACGAAATTTTATGAAACAGGCCCCAGGTTCGTAGTATTGACCCCATGCGCTGCTTTGCAACGAATTAGAATCGCAATAATCATCTTCCTGAGCCCACCATCCTCTCATCTCATCATCCCTCATTATTGATCGGCGCTTTATGACCTATTTTGTGTGGCAGTGTCGTTAAGCCCTACATACCCATCGTCACTAGGGTTGAATATGTTAACGAAATCAAACTTTCGTTCGAATTGTGGTAATTGGGTAAAGTCGCCATCTAGCATATATATATATATATATATATATATATATATATATATATATATATATATATAAAGTGTGACCGATCATTGGTATAAAGGCGATTCTATTGAAAAGTCACAACGTACAGTGGAGAATCTGTTATTCTTTCCCAATAAACGCGTTTACACTAAAACTATTATTTACAATACAAACAGTTTGGAGCCAGATCAGACGCCGGGTAACCCGGCGTCTGATCAGGCTCCTAACTGTTTGCCACCAAGATAAACATGAATTATCAGAATTGTCTAAAAGTTGTTCTTTTCTACGTTTTAGTGCTTTGCGTTTGCGTACGTTTGCGTTTAAACGGGAAAGAATAACAGATTCTCCACTGTATGTCTTATTGAAATATACGGCCAATTGCATTTGCAAGCTTCTATTTTTACTTAGATAAATTTATTAAGGACTATTTTATAATCGTGCCATCGTCATTTAGATTCTGCTTTAGTTTCAATTTTTTCTGAAGCATTACATGAAAATGATTTAACTTTCAAGAATAGTAATATGTTTACTAAATTACACGGTTCAGTGTTGCCATTTCTTCTGTTTTTTCGAAATCTTCGTATGTTTATCCTAGTAGATGGTAGCTTAAAATAGGTTGAAAGTAAGGAAGAATGCGCCTTTAGGCGCGTTCTGTTTTACTTTCAAAATGCTTTAAGTAATAGCCCTTGAAAAATATAAAATTTGGAAATCTTAGGATTTTCAGCATCAACTTATAGCCGCCCTGACGGTTCCTTTTTTCTGACAAATAGTTCCCGATACGGCCACTACGACGTCGACTTCTACTTCTACAATCGCAACAACTACCACCACAACTATAGCACCGCCAACTACCACTACACAAACGGCAACTTCAACTACAACAACGCCAACTTCCGCTACAACAACCACAACTACGACCCCAACCACTTCTTCAACAACGGCATCTACCCCTAACCCCTTCTGCCCAGCTGACGATTCTGTTTTCACGCCTGTCCAACTACCGAGTGGAAAAGAGTTCCAGTACCGGTAAATACACATTACTAGTTGACAGCGCGATACAGAGTGATGTATTTAGCTCGAGACGTTTTTGGCGGAAATAGCCGATCTGACGAGCGCCTTGGCGCGAGTCTGATCGGTTGTTTCCGCCAAAAACGCCGAGAGCTAAATGCAACACTCTGTTGCGCACTGCCAACTGGTGATGTGTTTATTATATGCCTTGAATACAAACCAGAAACAACTAAATAGTTGTTTAAATCATTTTATATCCAAAATTTATTAGTTGTTTGAAGCAGAACAAGATTTTTTGTATGTCACAAAGAATAACGCGGCACTCGTACATGTACGTAAATGACGTCACGTCAAATCGAAAGCGAGGTCAGAGTAAAATACAAAGTGGCTGATACAAGGTGGCTGATACAGACTCTTGTATTTTACTCTGCAAAAACACGCGGAAACGCTCGATATCACTCGAAGGCATATAATAAATGGTTTTATAGTACAGTGCTCTCTCTCCCTACAACGACCCTCTGAACAACGGCTCCCTCCTTACAACAATGCTTGCAGCTGTTCCTAAAACAAGACAATTATGCCTATTTATTTCACTTCTGGATTTCCTTCTGTTTCTCTTTGCTTAACCCTTTCCCCCATAGAAGCGACTTTTAGCGTATTTAATTTATTCCTCCGCTGAAGAAAATGGTTCCAGTTTATACCCTCATGAACAATTACCATTACAAATATTTTATATAGCCTAGCAGATTTTAGCTTAAAGCAGGATGAAAGTAAAGCAGAATGTGCCTTAAGGCACATTCTGCTTTACTTTCAGCCTGCTTTAAGTGGTCACTTGTATTCAAGACTATGAGGTAAAGGGTTAACATTGTCGTCTGTTTTTTTCTAAAATCTACCTATTAGCCATTTTTGAAGAAATATAATGACAAATGAAAAGGTGTCTGTTCTGGATTCAAACTGTTTGCACTCTAAGGGATTTAATTTTTCCTTCCTACAACGACTCCCTCCGAACAACACATACAATGTGTGTCTCCAATTAAGTGTTGTTATAGAGAGGGAGAGATTTAGTAGATGTTATCATGACAAACACAAAGACCTGATACAGCAGGGGATATAACAGCAGACATGTAAAATCTAACAGATTATATTGCAGCAAATACGAACCCGTTATTCAATAACTACGCATTTGAACTCCTTGAATTTATTCCTCAATAGAAAACAAATCGACGTTATACAGTAATCAATATACACATTTCTTTATTTCTGTCTCTTCTTTGTACATCAAAATTACATTACAGTTCATGCAAGTTACAGTTTCACATGTATGTACAAAGTCATTCATTATTGAATTATAAGAGACGATCACAGTTATTCATGATACATAGCATAATCATAGGAACAAAATATAGTATACACAAAAACGTTTTCAATGTAATATTAAAACACCTATGTTCATTGCAAAGAATTGGAAACGGACCAAACGATTAGTACTAGGCCTCAAAACTGTTTGGCACACATAGTCTAATAAATTGTCGATGTGGAAAATAATTTGCAATACTTGCATTGACAATGCTTTTGCGTTCTTTTTCTTTTAACCCTTTACCTCATAGCATGTTTATAGTTTTGAAGACAGGTGACCACTTAAAGCAGGTTGAAAGTAAAGCAGAATGTGCCTTAAGGCACATTCTGCTTTACTTTCAGCCTGCTTTAAGCTAAAATCTGCTAGGCTATATAATATATTTGTAATGGTAATTATTCATGAGGGTATAAACTCGAACTATTTTCTTCAGCGGAAGAATAAATAAAATACGCTAAAAGTCGCTTCTATGGGGGAAAGGGTTAAA
This sequence comes from Gari tellinella, assembly GCA_922989275.2. Lineage (NCBI taxonomy): Eukaryota > Metazoa > Mollusca > Bivalvia > Cardiida > Psammobiidae > Gari > Gari tellinella. The sequence goes on from OV277872.1 coordinate 35,559,577, forward strand.
CGGGATATATCTATACATTGTATTGATGTATTTTCATTGAAGCTTACTGATAACATATTCGTGAAAACATTGTACACGTACATCTAAATATGTTTAAATAAATACGAAAGACTCAAGCAGGAAACGCAACACAAACAATACACCCACCTCTAAAGCAGAACACACACACAGTCATACCATAACAAACACACGCACACACACACAACGCAATCCCATACATTCATCTACACATTAAATAGAAAACAATACGCAAGACAAACATAAAGCAAAGTGAACATAGGAGCCCGCCTTGGTACGGTCAGCAGCAATCAATAATAATAACCCTTTCACTGCCAACGGCGCCAAAATGCGACATTGCAAACAGTTTTGAACCTGATCAGACACAGGGTAACGCGGCGTCCGATCAGGTTCCAAACTGTTTGACACTCTTATCGCCATTCCTTAAGTCAAAACAGCCCTTAAAGCTGAATTTAATAATATTACAGACGACACTGCTAATGCATACGATAATTTGGGGGTAACAGGGTTAAAGCAGACGATAAAACTAGGCAGGAACAGAGTTAACTGCGTTACAGTGGAGAATCTGTTATTCTTTCCCGTTTAAACGCAAACGTACGCAAACGCAAAGCGCTAAAACGTAGAAAAGAACAACTTTTGGACAATTCTGATAATTCTTGTTTATCTTGGTGGCAAACAGTTTGGAGCCTGATCAGACGCCGGGTAACCCCGGCGTCTGATCTGGCTCCAAACTGTTTGCACTGCAAATAATAGTTTTAGCGTAAACGCGTCTATTGGGAAAGAATAACAGATTCTCCACTGTACTTTCAGGGTGTTCATGGACATGCCAAGAAACTACAGTGAAAGCGAGACAGTCTGCAGTGATTTGGGAGCTGGGATGTACAGAATTATAACCGTGGAAAAGTTCACCTTCACCCAGGGGCTTATGACATGTGCAGGTATAGAAGCCATTCGGTTCTGTAATATTTCGTCACTTTACATTTTATCTTAACCCTTTCACTGGAAAATTTTTCGCGAGTTTTTTTTACCCCATCACCGTTTCATTGTCGTCTGTTTCAATTTTGTTGTTTGCAATATCGTTTCGAAGTAAGATTCAATGAAGTAAGACTTAAGAAATATCGATACGAGTGTCAAACAGTTTGGGTCTACGCGACGTCTGACCAGGACCCAAACTGTTTGCAAACGCGTTTAAGCGTCTTAGACAGTGAAAGGGTTAAAACCGTGACGAGAATATTATGTTTTCCTGGTTAACCGTGTGCACACTATGGGCGACTTCATGATCACTGTTGCAAACAGTTTGGATCTTGATGGTCTTACAAGTGTATCAGTATTCACACTGTTTGACACTCATGACGTTTTCTAAACTACAGTAAAACCTCGCTATTACGACCACTAAAACGAAGGCTAATTGAGTGTACAATAGACAGGTGACAGCTTAAATCAAGGTTACAGTGAAACAGAAAGCTCCAATAGGAGCTTTCTGTTTCACTGTCACCTTGCTTTAAGCGGTCACCTATCGTAAACACCCTAATAATTAACATAATTTAGTGGTCGTAATAGCGAGGTTTTACTGTAAAACAAAAATACTGTTCAACTCAGAGAATTGTTGCAGACAACATTTTGTTCAGACGACAATAGCTTGTAGACTATGGAGCGCAATCGTTGCCAATAATCTAGACATGTAGATGCTAACATCTTTTTTGTAGTTTGTATAAAATATAAACCCGACTGTACAAAATATAAATGTGACTTGTCCATAAGTTAGTCATGACCATACAATGCTATTTTTAGAATTGACTTTCTGCTTTGTTCAAAGCAAACACCCGCTTTACATTTCATGAAATTGACAAATTAATCCTACAGATCAGAATGAAATTCCTCAAACCGTCACAAGCAAAGAACTGCATCCGAAAATCCAACTGAAATCATCTGTTTTCAATAAACTTGAACACAGATATAAACCGAAAGTTGCGGATTGACGACCGACATTGACATTTCTCCAGTGTACAGTTGACTCTTGCAAGTCGAGAATTACATTTCTCCAAATGCAAAACTAGCGAATTTTGCTATGACCTTATAAGGAATTTTTACGGAATACTACGAATATTAATTTGGGCGGAGTAAACTAAATCGGATCTTACCGGAATCGTTCGCCGGGGGTTTACCTAGCCCTATGATTTTACAGTGGAGAATACGTTATTCTTTCCCGTTTAAACGAACCGCAAAACACTAAAACATAGAAAAGTGCAACTTTTGGACAATTCTGATAATTCATGTTTATATTGGTGACAAACAGTTTGGAGCCTGATCAGACGCCGGGTTACCCAGCGTCTGATCTGGCTCCAAACTGTTTGCAATAGAAATAATAGTTTTAGCGTAAACGCGTTTATTGGGAAAGAATAACGTTTTCTCCACTGTATGTAGCCAGTTTGACAGACAGGTGCTTGCTTAACCCATTACCCCATAAATACACCTTTTTACGCCTTTCATTTATTCATCCACTAAAGAATTAATTCCAATTTTTACAGCCATGAATATGTATCATAAGAAATGTTTTCTATTTCCTAGCAGACTGTAGCTTAAAGCAGGCTGAAAGTAAAGCAGAATGTGCCTTAAGGCACATTCTGCTTTACTTTCAACCTGCTTTAAGTGGTCACGTGTCTTCAATACTAGAAACAGGCTGTGGGGTAATAGGTTAAGCAGACTGAAGTAAAGCAGATAGTTCCTGAAAGAGATTTTCTGCTTTACATGTGCCTGCTTTAAACATCCATCTGCCCAGATGCAGGGCAGGGGCCCGTTTCATAAACATTGTTGTCGTAAGTCAAAACTTTAAAATACATTTAATTTCTGATTTCTCTATTTAATCCTGTCTTGTGACATTTTCAAGACGATTCCAAAAAGATGTTACAAGACAGGATTAGATTGAAAAATAAATAATAATTGAGACTTTTATAATCTGACTTACGACAACATTCGTCGTACAAAGTTTTATAAAACGACTCAAGGTTTCCAATGACTCTTTCTCAGGATAATATTTGTAGAAGTATGAAAAGGTACATGCATTAAATTTGTAATAGGAATAATTAAAAAAAACTGCCAACATGTGCATCTATGTGTCAAATGGTTAAAGTGGTTGCTTACAGCAAGATAAAAGTAAAGCAGAAATCTCCTGTGGCAGCTTTTGATTAACTGCTTTACTTTTATCCTGCTTTAAGGTGGGCTCAGCTTCTTTAACCATTTGAACCCTATTGGTGCATCTATGGGTCCTTTGAAACAGTGTACCTGTGAAGACTTAGTAACATTAACCCTTTACCTGATAGCCTATTTCTAGTATTGAAAATAGGTGACTACTTAAAGAGGCTCGCAACCGGATCAAGCATTAAAAATAGTAATTTGTAAATATAGGTCAAATGCTTATATAAATGGGTAAAATTAAGTTTAGGATAATAAATTCTGTTAAAAAATGCATTTCCAAAAAAAAGAAGAGGTTCTGGTGGGATTCGCACCCGTGACCATCCATGCGGACACAAAAATGAAAAATGAGGCATCGCCTCTACGCCCTCGGCTACGGACGCTCTCTATATATATGGTAGCGAATTAACGTACTTCAATGATAGCTATTAATAGAACATTATTCGGCTCGGGTTTATGTCTGACCCCGTGTAGAGAAGCAACAACAACAACTATACCGTTAGCTAACGCTATGGAAAAACGATGGAAAATATCTAAAAAACTAAGATTCGGTGACGATTCTTGAGACGTTTTTTGGACTGATCATATGTTTTTAATGTCAAAAGCCAAATAAGGCCACAAATTTGCTTTTATTTGAGTATTTTATTTTATTTTGACAAGAACACCATCCGGTTGCGAGTCCCTTTAAAGCAGGTTGAAAGTAAAGCAGAATTATAGTCACTCGGAACACCTCAGAATTCTTGGCATACGTTCTAGGAAATACCGAAACTTCACGAAGGAAAATTGACGCGTCGAAGGAGGGGCTTATGTAGCTAAGACACGCCATCGTGACTCATTTGTTACTTTCTACATTGTCCGTTGTACATTGACGAATATCCGAAGTTCATTGTATGGTGTCTGTTTGCAAAAGGTGAAACGTCTTTCGCAAAGCGTACTTTCAATTCTTCCAGGCGGAAAATGTTTATTTCAAATGTTGGTTATATGTAGTTCTGTCTTAGAAAGTAACATTAAATCGTGGATTTGGGTTCCCTTGTTAACAGCTTTACATGAAAGAATTGCAAGTGTTTAAAGTATAAACTATAAATACCTTTTTATGGAATACAGTATACACATGTAAACAGACATTTACATGTTAAGTTTGCATGATTCTAAACGACATTTATACAAATACATATCGTTTTTGGCCAAACAATAATTGAAAACTGGGTGATTGCATGTCTGGATTTTTGGCAACGAATGAGCTCCATAGTAGACTGGAAGACGAATGTAAACACACTACATTGTACAGTGGAGATTCTGTTATTCTTTCCCAATAAACGCGTTTACGCTAAAACTATTATTTCCAGTGCAAACAGTTTGGAGCCAGATCAGACACCGGGTAACCCGGCGTCTGATCAGGTTCCAAACCGTTTGCCACCAAGATAAACAAGAAGTATCAGAATTGTCTAAAAGTTGTTCTTTTCTACGTTTTAGTGCTTTGCGTTTGCGTACGTTTGCGTTTAAACGGGAAAGAATAACAGATTCTCCACTGTACAGTAAATGTAGCAAGATCAGCTTTTGAAAATAGTCCTGATCTTACGCTGAGCCACTTTGCATTTGGTATGGTTAAAACTGTTTGACACAAAATTAAAAAATAGTTGCCTGCATTCGAAAAGACAATGCTCGTAAAAGATATCTATTTGAGATGCATATGTGTCACAGTGTATAAACGAACTGTACAATGACTATATTTTGCGACTAGCTTGTAAGGAGTCAATCGATTCAGTGCGACACGCGGACATGTACGGTATGTGTTTTCATCTGTTTTCATTGTTTTCTAAGTAGATCACTAATAAAAGCAAACGTACATTATATTGTGCATTGATTTAAGATATTTACCTGACTGTCATTGTTCCGTTATCAAGCTTTCCAAATAAAATATTTCCATTACATCAATAAATACCTGGCAATGTTTACACGAGGCCGTGTTTACAAACGTGTCATATATGCAGTTTATACACATCCTGACATCTAATCGGGCGTTAAAACTTGAGAAAATTATGTACTCTTATTTAGATAGCAGTACAACCACAATAGCTGTGAGATTTAATAAAATATCCACGTTCAAAGTACTGCACTGATGAAACTGAAACTGTATTGTTTATTGAATCAGACTACACGGTGATCTGAATGGTTATAGCGACTATACTGTATCAATTATAGCGATCTTACGGTAACGATTTCAGACGACTTTAGGATCCTTTTACGTCCAAAACGCCCTTTTGTTAGTTTAACAAAGTTTAAATAAATCTCTTTTCAACCCTTTACTAGCAATGCCAAAGGCCGAAAGGGGGCGGGGCCTCGGGTGATCTCATAAATATGTATATCAAAATGGCTTCCAAACTAACAATACGCGTATTTTTCATCGGGCTTAACACCCTTTATGAATGGCGAGATCGGGATCAAACCACCGGAAATAGCATTCCGAATGATTTAAAAAACTGGAAATATATTTACCACGAGGCTACTTGAAAGTTTTCTGACAGAAAAACGGACGTGAAATAAATAAAATGTAAGCGCGTCCATAACGCAACAATATTCTATTATTTAACTTGCATTTTATATTAAATTTAACATTTCTTTACATGCTACGACAAAAATAAAGGAATAACATCGCCGTGAAACATACTTTAATTCTGTTTCAAAGTATGCAGTCCGACAGCCAAGGGAAATAATTTGTCACCCAAACTATCTCCCAAAATGGCCGCACCCACAGGTACTTGACACATACATATAGATCTATTACCAAAAAAAATAATTTTTTTTTTACTTTACTTCTACTATAGATACAAGGTATACAACCACAGGTACTTGACACATACATCTAGATCTATTACCAAAAAAAAAATGTTTTTACTATAGATCTACCTCTATAGATACAAGATATACAGTAACAACGCAATTCGACAGGTAGTCTTAACTATCGACTTAAACTGGTGCTAAAACAGACTAGATCGCCAATATTCTCTTGTGGTACCCTTGAGAAATGATTAATTTATCAATATCTACTTTTTATTTCATCAAAGTCCGTCAAATAACGCCACAGTACATGAATTATGACGAAAAATGTGCATCAAAAAGTTTTATGTTGTTTGGGACGTCCAGTTTTTTATTTGCCAAAATAAGGGGAAAATTTGTCTGTTTGCACATTCAACGCAAACTACGCTTAGGTCCAAATTTTAAAAGTAAGAGCAGAAATCCGAAGATTTGGGGAAAAATCCGTATGTCCGAATAATAACAATACAGTATGCAGAATTGATGAAATCATATTAAGCGAGTCGCAATATGTCATACACATTTCCGAAAATATGGTCGAAAATGGTAATTTGCATGAACACACTATAAGTCGTAGTAGATGTTGCACGTACATATACGTATCACTCTGATACAGCTTTTATTTAAGAAACTATAACAAAACACCAAGCAGGCTTTTCGAAATCGTGTATAGCTAGTTGCTATGTCATACAAATGTCAGGGGAATCTTGTCGCTATATGTCATACAGTCACATTGTTGGGTAGTCGCTTTAAATGATAGCAGATGATTGCAATAAATGATACAGTCTACATGTAGAAGTTTGCCTAAATTTATAATCAAATGGCGATTTGCGATAAACAAAAAGTGGTTGCTTTGTTTAGCGGTCTATTTAGATAACATACAGTACCGTATTGTAATATATGCGATTAAAACAAAGGGCATTTTCAAAGAACTGTTGCCAAATTTGAGAGGGACAATCGACATTCTGTGTTGATTTTCAATCAGATCACAATTTCCTCTCTACCTACACCCTTACAAGTGTACTACGATACAAAATAAATGTATAATTGTAATTATTACTTACGTTCGCTCGCATGGGTTCGAAGAAGATATCCAAAATTAACAGGTTTATGTTCCGACCTCTGCACAAATGTCAACATTCGTTGTTAAATCTAGTCACTTTACCCGGTCATCATACAGTTCGTTTATACACTGTGTGTGTAGTCGAAATGTATGTTTGGTCTCAATTCATTACCGATTTTCAGAGTGAACATTGTTATTTTACAACGATGAATATACAGTATAACCTGGAATATCCGACTCCTTGTTCATCCGTAAACCTGCGTTGTCTGTCAACGATTTTAGACCTAAATGTCGAATGGCATACGCGAACTTCGCTATCTCGAACTCTTTTAACTCTTTCCTCCCTGAAACTTTAAATGGACAATTGCAGTTTCGATTTTTGTCTATTCCATTTCTGACTTTTAAGAATTGTTTTTGTCAATTTTGGCATTACTGACAAACAGTGAAGACCCTGATCAGAGGGCTCCTTTCGGAGCCCTCTGATCTGGGCCTTCACTGTTTGCACAGGACAAGTGTACTTTTCACATGTACACTGTTTGAAGAGACGCCTATATGCGGGGCTAGGGTTCGAAGGGTTAAGTCGAGCTAACCCGTATTTCGTTTCTTTGGCGAATTTCTTCATCGCAAGCTCGCTCTATAAGTGGAACATATCCGTATTTTAAAGTTACAGAAAGTTGTCGGATAAGGCAGGTTGTACTGCATTCTTAATCAAGCAATTCAACGATGCGTCACCCAGTATTTTGCGGTGATTTTAAGCGACAGTAGTCGGGATGTCAGGGTGTAGATAGTTAGGTTAATACAGTCTGCAAAATCAGGTCCCAAGGTAATAAGTTATTGGAGTTGAGTCTGAGATCGTTCTACCAATTAATTGATTTAGAACGATCTCAGACTCAACTCAAACGCTTTATTACCTTGAACCCTGTTGTCTGCAGCAAATCTCAGAACAAAGATTATTGCTACATCTGACAAATCTGCATGCCTCGTTACAGTGGAGCATCTGTTATTCTTTCCCAATAAACGCGTTTACGCTAAAACTATTATTTGCAGTGCAAATAGTTTGGAACCAGATCAGACGCCGGGTGACCCGGCGTCTGATCAGGCTCCAAACTGTTTACCACCAAGATAAACAAGAATTATCAGAATTGTCCAAAAGTTGTTCTTTTCTACGTTTTAGTGTTTTGCGTTTGCGTACGTTTGCGTTTAAACGGGAAAGAATAACAGATTCTCCACTGTAAGTGACCGCTAAACACAGGTTTTATTGTATATCCCATTACCCCATAGATAAACCCTTTTAGGCCTTTAGATTAATCATTTGAAACTAGCTGGCGGAGGGTCTGTGGTGTATAATTCTTGGGCAGCTTTCACCATGTTTAGTCATGCCATTGATCTTTTAAATATTTGACTCATTTTAAAGTTGATTTTACAAACTAATGATAATTTCTTTTTATAATCTTGGTTATTATATTTAAAGAACTTCCCTTGTTCCGATTTTGTTTCCATGTAAATCCATAAGCTAGCATGTTTATTTTATATCTAATTGTAGTTATTTGTCTTTTCTCGCTGTGTATGTACATTTATGTAATTTTATGTGAAGCGCTTTTGAACGCACATCTCCTGAGTGAAAAGAGCGCTATATAAATCATAATAATAATAATCATCAACTATAGAAAATATTTCCAATTTAAGCAGTCATGAAATTGGGCCCCTTATGAAATAGTTCCTATATCCTAGTAGATGTACAGTGGATAATCTGTTATTCTTTCCCAATAAACGCGTTTACGCTAAAACTATTATTTGCAGTGCAAACAGTTTGGAGCCAGATCAGACGCCGAGTAACCCGGCGTCTGACCAGGCTCCAAACTGTTTGCCACCAAGATAAACAAAAATTATCAGAATTGTCCAAAAGTTGTTCTTTCTACGTTTTAGTGCTTTGCGTTTGCGTACGTTTGCGTTTAAACGGGAAAGAATAACAGATTCTCCACTGTAGCTTAAAACAGGCTGACAGATAAGCAGAATACTCCTTCCATGAGAATGCTGCTTTCCTTTCAGCCTGACTTTAACAACCATCTATCTTCAAAACTAAAACAAGCCATGTAGTGAGGACGCCAACTCTCAAAAGACCCTTAATTAACAATGATTTGCAAGCGGAGATGCAGAAAATTTCTAATGGTATATTTGAATAGTATAGACCTTCCCGAGTTTGGAAAGGCCATATGCCAAGGCTGAAAGTGGTCAGGGACATTTTTACAAGGGCGATAACTCTGACCTTCAATTATTCAATTTTCGCCACAATTATATTGCATTTTAACACTACTTGTATATTTCAATTACCACTTTAGCTAGGGACACCAAATTTGTTGTGTGAGTACATCTTTGGATGGCGGAGTGTCACGTACTAAATTTAGGTCACTGTGACCTTGACCTTGACCTTTGACCTCAATTTTTAAAAAAAAAGCTTGTCAGGGACATATCTTCTGTACCGTATTAGCTAGGAATAGTTAATCTTGTGTGTAAGAACATCATGAGTAGTCGGAGTGTCTCGTACTACTTTAAGGTCACTGTGACATTGACCTTGACCTTTGACCTCAATTGTAAAATTTGTGTATTTTTGTATATATGTAACCTTTTTTGTCCTGAGTATATTTCCATTACCACATCAGCTAGGAATAGCAAATTTGTTGTGTGAGTACGCTTTGGGATTGCGGAGTGTCGTGCACTACTTGTAGTTTACTGTGACCTTGACCTTGACCGTTGACCTCAATTCTTTTTAAAAAGCTTGTCTGGATTATATATTTTGTACCGTATCAGCAAGGAATAGCAAATTTCGTTTATTAATACATAATGAGATGGCGGGGTGTTGAGTACTACTTTAAGGTAACTGTGACTTTGACCTTGACATTTGAACTCAATTCCAAAATGTGTGTATGTGCATATGTATGTAACTCATTTTTTCTTGAGTATATTACCTTTACCACGAAACTTCACACACATATTCACAGAAATCACCCCTTTTAAAAGGCCATCGTAAGTATAAATACACTGAGCGAGGGTATTCGCATCGTCTGCGATGTTTCGTTTGCTTGAGCAGGCTCCCCTTTGTTTAAGTTGAATCTATAAATTGCCAAATATCATATAAATATTTTAATAGATCTACACAGAACCGTCATATATAATTTTAGTGTATCGTAACGCCAGTTGAATCATTACTCACATTAACTATTTCGAGTTTGCATGATTAAATTCAACTGCATAACGTTAGGTTTTTTTTTGCCGTTTTCGTATTATTTTCAAAATATGGTCACGCAGATGGACATTGTGCTTTGAGAGAGTTGGTTAGAAGGCAAATCAGCAGCATATGTATCAGAGTAGTTGAGTATTAGTTATCTTTTTAAAATTTCGCATCTGCTAAAAGTTATCACTGTTGATATCTAGCTACATAATTATTGTTAATATCATTCAAACATGTATCTTATAGCCATGTCGCTCACATGTAACATGTAGGCTAGTGTACCTTTCTTTTTACTATGGTGTTCATCTGAATCGAACGACATTTCATTTTCGTCTGACTGACTCAAACTGACGTACGTTAGTGAATAATTGTTGGTGTTTATTTTTTAATTTTACAGTAGTTCAATGCTATCGCAACTAGTGTGTATGGTGTGAATTACAATGTGTAAGTGTCCGGTTTGATGGAAATGTGCCACTCTGCCGGTCGGTCATTGGGTAATTTCTATGCTTCGAATTCCACCATAATGGCTTGAATGTTTTGTCACATATTTCATAGCCTACTGATCGTCTCTTTCACTATCTATATGAGCATAACCAACCCGGTTGTCACATATATCGTCATCGCAAGCTTGCACATGCGTCAGTGGGCTGCAGATTTTCTTTTTGGCGTTTGCATCGCCTCGATGAGCAATACCTTTTGCATGCGCATATTTTGAAACCAATTATTGTAGAATGTATTTTGTCATTTTAATCAGAACAAGGTGATTATTTCCAACGATGCCCTTACTAGCGTTAACTGGGGATGGTAGTTTGAGGTATTGCTTGGTGGCTGAATTCCAGATAAAAGACTGGTACGTTTGTAGTTATTTCTTTTCATAAATGTTCATTCAGTGCATCAGATGTCGGCGGGGGTTTCGCACTTGAAAAACAAAAACTTTCTTGAGAACAGGTCATACCTGACACTGTCGATGTTTTCTTCTAGCATGTCGCTGTATAAACAGACACTGCCTGTGGCACAGATTATGTCGCACGTATTGACATGCCTACTCGGTCCTCTCCAACTTCTCCATGTCCTTCAAGCAATGACACTATTCGTGACAATGGTGCTCCAACGTTTCTTCCCCATTCCATAAAATGCACTATTAGAGTCACAACCCTCAACGCATGTATGACCGGCAAACATTTGAAAATATTTCTCCAAAGTCTGATGCTTTTGTCGTGCATATGAATAAAACGTTTTATTTGGCGTCTGAATATTTGATCCAATGCTATTCTGTGACAAAATTCTGCCACTTCGGAATCCACAGAACAATATTTGTAACATGGAGCTCTCTCACGACGAATATTTGGAATCATTCTAGAGTTTGCCTCCTTATGGTCAGACCGTAGTTCTTCTACACTTTCACAAGTATTTCTCAGTACTTTTACTGTTTTATCTGTGTCTTTGAAACCGCCACCGATAAATACAGTCATATCATCTGGTAATTAATTTTCAAACTGATCAGTCAATTCTCTTACAACGAATTCCGCATTGATATTGTCGACCTTGTTGACAGGATTTAAAGGTAACTTTGTTATTTGCCTTGACATGGGCGTTTAGTTGTCTGGTTTCTTATTTCCTGCATCTCTACATGCCCGTGTCTCGTCCTTTCTCCGGACTTGATAGATTTTTATTTATACTGGTAGTTATCCCCAACCAGAGCTGTGTATTTGAATGCCACGCCTAAAACTACTGATGCAACTTTCTTAGAAACATCACCAAATGTGTTACAATCAGACCTTTTGGTACATATCGTCCTAAACAACATCAATTCAATGACTAAAGCCCTGGGTGTTCTTTTTTGTCAAGCTGCTTTATTTCCACCTTTCCTTCAAACCTATACAATATTGCGGATTTTGTAGTTTTCGTCATGTTACCATCTAGATTGAATGGTGCCAAAGGAACGGGGTCAGCTCATATGAAACTAGAAGTTTCTAACGTCGATTTCACGATTTTTTCCGGCTACAGTCAACTCACTGAATAATTATCTATGTTAACGAATTCAATCTTCTTGATTGTCTTGATCTTCATTGGTTTCTTCATTTAAGAGAATGTCTTGTTGTTTGGTTTGGCATTAGAGCCAAGCAATAAATACGAAAAGTTTCGTCGAACACCTCAGCGGTCGGCAAGTGTCCAGATCTACGGGACAGTCAAATCATTTGCTCTTGTCCCAGTGATTCATAAGCCCTTTCTCCGTAAGGGCAAGTGTATAGGTAGACCTTTATTTGGTTAGGATATACTCATTGGACCTGCATCCAGAACTGTTTGAAAGTAATATTGGGTTGGCAACTTCCAATTACGTTTCAACGTGGCTCAGAGACAGAAGGGAATAAGTGGCTATAATAAGGATCCACACTGGACACAACAGGCTTGTGTCACATATCTTTACCAAGATGAAGATAGCCCCATCCCCTTGTGTACCTGTGGCCTTGAACAGCAAACGACTTGGCATATACTGCAGAGGTGCCCACAACTGGACGAGAAAAGGAAGCATATGAGGCCAGAGTGGATACATGTACAGACCAAGCTATATGGACGGATAGAGGAATCTAGGAGGATGACAGAATCTGGACTGGCGTTGTAGACGGTGAACATGGCTCAGACAAAATATTCTTGAACAACGTCACTTTAACTGTTGATAGTGTAACAGTGAATGTTTCCTCTTGGAAACATGTATGTTTGTTTAGAAAGTTTATATTTAGTTGCATTCCAAAGCATTTAACCTATTCAATCACATAATGGTATGTGTTGACGTATCTAAGTGCAGCAGTTTACCATTGTCTTCCATTAAAGATATTTCTAAGATCTTCAAAGGCATCTACTGGAGTTATCACATTCAAATGAATGAAATTATAATGCTTTTGTAACACAGGACGCTATTTATTGTACATATATGTCTAGTTTTGTTTTTCAAACGCCTTTATCTATATACATGCGTTGGGTTACTTTCTGAGGTACACATTCGTTGATCGACATATTTTAATATGTACATGATACGCAATCGTTTCTCTGCTCCATATTGCCATTTGATGTCTTGCGATGCCATGAAACCAAATTCAATCAATCAATCACGAAGCTGGCACGTTTGGCGTTTAAAAATGCCCCCATTGATTTTTAGATCCATGATAATAGCCTTTTGGTACAACGGTATGTTCCTTTCGCGTATGTCCACATGGCGGAGGTGGATTGGCAGGTTTATAAAATACTAGAAATAGTATCATATGAAGACTCAATGTAGTTGTGAATCAACCGTTTCTATATAAAGATTAAAATCAGCTGTGCGACAAGACTTAACAAATTGAAGAATCAGAAGATTCAGTTTATAGCAATAATCTATATGTGGCTGATGGCACATGTTTAATCTACCCGTCAGATGACAATGTATCTGTAGCATTTTGGCCTAATAGAAATAATGTGTTTCTTGCTTGTTTCTGATGCACGCATTTTAGTTTGCAAATGTAATGGCTGCCAATGAAGGGATGAGCTCTGCCACTATTCGAGATACCACAGTTAGTGAGTGCTGGTGTCACCTTTTACAGTCTAGCCCATCTCCAGACACACATTGCAGCGTATAATTATGTTCAGTATACACTGCACCAAGTGAAGCAAGGGCCTTACCGTTTCTATCTGCGGACATTGCTATTGAAGTTTCTTTTCAAACATGAAGACGGGCTGATCGACTACCATACCTTGTGACTGGTCTTGGTTTATGTTGTTATATGGCTTTATCGTTTATGGAGGACTTCAATTCCTTGCCAAATTATTGAAGAACGGTTCGATGACTAAATGAACTGAGACAACATGTATGTCATGGGTTTTAAAGTATTTGTGCTATACTGGCAAAGCAAACAGTCCATAAAGGACCCATTTAAACACCAAGATTTGTACATCTTTCAACAGCATGTGCCCTTCGCTTATCTGGAGAATTGCCACATGAAAGAGTATGCTGGCTGTATGTCCTCAAGGCATGACCATGAACAGCCACATTACCATATTGATGCTTTAATGACAAATCTGTTAGTACAATATGTTATTTTAACATGCAGTTATGTGACAGTAATATATGTCGACACTGTTTTTCATTTCATCAATACCATATAGTGACAATTGATTAGAATTGGATAATTTGACATATCCAACACCGTCTAAAGGCAATTTCAATGTCAGCAAAGAATTTATTGACCTCAAAGTAGCTAGAAATCATGTGTCACACCTAGTTCCAAGACAAAAATATTTTCGGGTATTTTCAAAATGGCCGACAAATTGGCCGACGGCAGACATCTTGGATTTTTAGAAGTTTTGATTTTTATTTTCCCGATGGTTTTATGCAATTCCCATACACAAAAGGAACAATTAGCATCGTGATTTGAAGAGAAATTCACGTATCATGTCTACTTATAAGTTTATATACTGGGAAATAAGAAGCTGGAATTCAGTATTCAGGGGGAGATAATCAATGCTAATTTTCCGAGTCATCCGGCGGCCGTTTAACTTCAAACAAGTGCCATTCTGTAGAGAATACTTGCACCTTTAACATGATATAGGTCTCATAAATTCCGGCTATTTGGGGACCTAGGGTACAGTCAGTCCTGAAACTAGTTGGCATGCTTTCCGTTTATAAGAATTAACATTGAACGTTGGTGGGTGGGGCAAGTAAAATGACTGTAGAAAAAATTCTGACCACTTTTGAAATTGGCATCCGCATAAAATCTTCATAAAAATGCATTACGAATTCGGCAATATAACTGAAAATTTTCTGCATCACCACTTGCAAATTTTTTTTTTCACTGGCCTGGGCGCCCTTACTAATGGGGAAAGTGATGCATGAGTTTGAAAATGAGGGTATTTGTATTACTTCGCAGTGCAAGAAGCTGCATTTTGTCTATAGTTAAAGACGGACATTTTTCCTTATAGATTTTAACCCATTTGTGCCCACGATCCCATATATGGGACATAGGCAAACAGTGTAGACTCTGATCAGACGCCGCAATATGCGGCGTCTGATCAGAGTCTACACTGTTTGCTGATAGGAATTTCAATATTAAACAAAATGAAAATGAAAATTTTGACTAGGCATTCCTTTGATAAAAAATGGACTAATCCAATATATAAACATGGAAGAATCCACTGGGTGCAAATGGGTTAAAGACTGACACTTTTCCTTTATATAATGCACCCTCTCTAAAACAACATCTAACTGGAGACAAAGAATGTATGTGTTGTTCGGAGGGGGTGTTATAGGGAGGGAAATCAATAAATAAAGTTCCTTACATAATTTATGCAAACAGCTTGAATTCAGACCAGACGCCGCGTAACGCGGCGGCTGATCTGGAGTCAAACTGTTTGTCACTCGTCATTATGTTTCTTCTGTCAAAGTTGTACGATGCGAGGGTTGTTCAAATAGTTTTGATACTGGATCAATAACTTCAATATAATAAGTGCAAAATGCGTGTGTGATATATCATTTTAAAGAGCAATTTTTCACCTACACGATGGTATAATGCACGATCATATTACATAACTCGATGAGTCACAATATGACCTAAATGACCCCTAATCGAGTCACACTGGAACATAGCACTTTTCAGACATTATATTTTGACGTAATAAATTCTTTTAGAGTACAATTTCATTTTTTTTTTGAAATTTATCAGTTTATGTCTAAATTGTAATGTAAATAAAAGTTTATTTCTACTGAAAGGGTTAACTGTCTACAATCTCATTTTTTCAAAAACAACATTTCTTATTTTGCTAATGACGAAAGTGGACATGTTTTTTCGAACGCTATGAAAATGTTCTAGATCAGTATATCTACATTTTGATTTTAAATCATAAAAATCTACTTCAATGGCTTCAATTATAGCCTGGTTTGATATAAACAATGAGTTTGTGATTTCACTAACTACTTTTATACATAACAGTAGATTAACTTTTTTATTATATTTTCAGTACGTGTTTAGTATTAGCTCCATTTTTTATATTTTATAGAGTAATAACATTTAAAACTGTGACGTGTTTGCCTAATTGTCTGAATTTATTTGACAGAAAATTTGATAAACTTATTCAAAATGATAAAGCCGTTATAAAAATTATAGTATCGAATTGTGTCCAGAAAATTAACTCAACAAGGCACAAAATTGTCCAGTGTCCTCGAGGAGGGGTCATTTAGGTTCATGTTAGGGCTGATCAAATTATGCGATCTTATCTTGCATTATACCACCGTATCGGCAAAGCATTGTTCTTTAAAATGATATATAACACATGTATTTTGCACCTATTATAATGAAGTTATTGATCCAGTATCAAAACGTTTTGAACTACCCTCGTATTTAATTCTGTGAAAATTGTTAGCTAATAATCATTTAATTTGAACAGCTTACAGTTCATTCGCTTTCTGGGTTGATGGAGTCTATAATGCAGGAACCAGCAAGTGGGTGACCAGTGACGGGAGCCAGATACCGATGACGTCAGATTTCTGGGCCCCTAACAGGCCTAACAATCCTGGCTTAACCAATTGTGTGTGGATGTATCACGAATTTGGGCACTATCTCGATGACTATTACTGCAATAAAAAAGATGCATTTACGATTTGTGAAATTGAATTGTAGAATTGTGTATGATGCGCACTTAATCGCTTCACTACTTTACCTCGAGTACAATGGTTATTTGCAAACATTACAACCTGGCCCAGCGCTTATAAAACGTTTGAGTTGAGTCTGAGTTCGTTCTCAAGCATTTGATTGGTCAGATTTGAGCCTAGGCTCAAATCTGACCAATCAAATGTTTGAGAACGATTTCAAACTCAACCCGAACGCTTTATTATAAGCATGGATTCAGGGTTTGCCATTCATTCAATATTTCTTCAGTCAAAATACCTTAAATTTATATAATTGGTTTAAAAAGTATGACGTCTCGGCAGTGAATGGGGTTAAAGGTTGCGAATATGAGTAGTGAGGATTCATGATGTGAATTGAACTACATAATAACTATCGATAATCGATCACCGTCACCGTTTTCAACTGATACTCGATTGAGAATCGATAGTTTATGAAGGTCATTTCAATCTAGACAAAGAAGAATATATTTAATGATGTGGTAGTTAAAACTCCTAAATGGACTTTCCGTTTTACGTTGAGCTTATCTTAACAGCTATCTGTATAATTTGGTTTTGAAAAATGCAGTACTTATTGGATCTTGAAGTATTTTGTTTTAAATCAGATCCATTTATGCTAACTGTGGGCTCTTTTAGAGAGAGGGGGAGGGAGAGAGAGAAAGTGAGACAGACAGAGACAGATACAGAAATATAGAGACAGAAACAGAGACAGAGATACAGAAAGAGAGACAGATAGATACAAATAGAGACATAGACAGAGAGAGACCGAGAGAGAATGAGACAGACAGAGAGACAGAGACAGACATATCGACAGATACAGAGAGAGAGAGAGAGAGAGAGAGAGATAGACTGAGAGAGAGACAACGAGAAAGACAGAGGTACAGAGAGAAACAGACAGTGACAGACAGAGAGAGAGACAGAGAGAGAGAGAGAGACAGAGAGAGACCGAGACAACGAGAGCCAGAGACAGAGAGAGAGAGAGAGAGACACACACACACACACAGGGACAGAGGAAGAGAGACAGAGCGAGAGAGAGAGACAGATACAGAGAGAGACAGATACAGAGAGAGATAGAGACAGAGACAGAGACAGACATATAGAGACAGACACAGACAAAGATAGAGACAGAGAAAGACAAACAGATAGACATACATGCAGACATGTACAGATAGACAGACAGACAGACAGACAGTAGGCATGCAGTAAGACATTCAGACAAATAGAGATACGTGTAGCGATACAGAGAGGTACAGAGAGAGAGAGAGAGAGACAGACAGACATACAGAGACAGAGAGGGGCATAGAGAGGGAGATAGAGGGGAGATAGAGCGAGAGACAGAGAGAGAGACAGAGAGAGACAGAGAGAGACAGACAGAGAGAGACAGAGACACAGAGAGAGAGAGACACATATAGAGAGACAGAGCGAGAGAGAGAGAAAGAGAGAGGCAGAGCGAGAGAGAGAGACAGACAGATAGAGAGACAGAGAGAGACATATAGAGACAGATATAGACAGAGAGAGAGACATAGAGAGAGAGAAAAACAGATAGACAGACAGGCAGACATGCACAGACATACAGACAGACAGTAGGCATGCAGTAAGACAGTCAGACAAATAGAGATACATGAGAGAGAGAGAGAGAGAGAGAGAGAGAGCGAGGGAGAGAGAGAGAGAGAGAGAGAGAGAGAGAGAGAGAGAGAGAGAGAGAGAGAGAAGGGGACGATGCCCTACTCTTTTCCAATTGCTCTTTAACATGCCAAGTGTATAACACGTATATATGGTTTTATGTCCTATCCGAAATACTTTTTGACTACTTGTGTTTAGGTTTTATTTTAATAATATATTGCCAAATGACCAACATTATAGACCTCTGATAATGGTCTATATTGTTTGGTAGGGCAAGTTCAAGCACTGTTAATCAAAGAACTCATTAAAGCTCATCAGTTTTTAAAACGAAAACAAAAACGATAAAACGAACATATGTTGCAAGCTCGAAATTTATGTTTAAAACTGAATACAGTATAAGCTTTCTATTGACCACTAAATTGTGTTAAATATTAAGTGTTTAAGGCAGGTGGCTGCTTAAAGCGAGATGAAAGTTAAACAGAAAGCTAATTAAGGACTTTATTTTTACTTTTAGCTTGCTTTAACTCTTTGAACCCTAGTCACCATATATGCGTCATTTGCAAACAGTGTACCTGTGAGGAGTACACTTGTCCTGTGCAAACAGTGAAGACCCAGATCAGAGGGCTCCGAAAGGAGCCCTTGATCAGGGTCTTCACTGTTTGTCATAATGCCAAACATTGACAAAAACAAACCTTAAAAGTCAGAAATGGACTAGACTAAAATGGAAACTGGAATTGTCCATTTCAAGTTTCAGGGAGGAAAGAGTTAAGCAGCTGCTTGTCTTTCGTACAAATTATACATCTTTTGTGATCGTAAAACTGGTTATCTTTTTATTATATACCTATCGATGATTTATAGAGATTTTTCAGTTAGATAAATCTGATATCGTCACTGTTGATATCATCACTACATGTAGTGATGATATCACTTTTTGTGACCTCACGTCATAATTAGTTTAGTGACGTCGCGGTAATCAATTTTTTGTGTTTTTTCTGTTAAAACGTCATTAAAATATATATAATAAATAGAATAATCAATTCCTTTGAATAGATATGAAAAATATATCACTCAAATGGGTTGTTATCTGGTTAAAAAACTCGTCCTGCGGACTCGTTTTTTAACCAGATAACAACCCATTCTCGTGATATATTTTTCATATCAATCCAAAGAAATTGATTATCCTCTATATTACAATGGAGAAGACGGTATTCGTTCCAAATAAACGCGTTTACACTAAAACAATAATTTCAATTGCAAAAAGGTTGGAGCCCAGATCAGACACAGGCTTAAAATTGCCACTCATGAATAGTCCAAAATGTCAAAATGTCGTCCTTTTCTCCATTGTACAGTGGAGACAACGTTATTCTTTCCCGTTTAAACGCATACGAAACGCAAACGCAATGCAATAAAATGTAAAAAATTACAACTAGTTGACATTTCTGACTATTTATTTTAATCTGAGCGGCAAGCAGTTCGGAGCCTTATCAGACGCCGGGTCACCCGGCGTCTAGTCTGGCTCCAAACTGTTTGCAATGGAAATAATAGTTTTAGTGTAAACGCGTTTATTTGGAAAGAATACAGTGGAGAATCTGTTATTCTTTCCCGTTTAAACGCAAACGTACGCAAACGCAAAGCACTAAAACGTAGAAAAAACAACTTTTGGACAATTCTGATAATTCTTGTTGATCTTGGTGGCAAACAGTTTGGAGCCTGATCAGACGCCGGGTTACCCGGCGTCTGATCTGGCTCCAAACTGTTTGCACTGCAAATAATAGTTTTAGCGTAAACGCGTTTATTGGGAAAGAATAACAGATTCTCCACTGTAACGTCTACTTTACTCCATTGTATCGCCTTTGCGTTTCGTTTGTTTTATACGGGAAAGAATAACGTCCTTTCCTCTGCACTGTGTTTACTATTCAGTCCTATGGATCTGAAATATGGGGTATACAAATTATGCAATATAAAGAGCTAGTTCATTCATACGCATTTACCACGAAATCAATATTGCAACTTTGCAACGGTTCTGGTGTTTGAATTGTATATGAGATATTTGTGTTTATTTTGCGGACATATAACCCCTCTGCCAAGAACGAAAAGGAAAGCAGGTATGTGGTTTTGATTCTAAGCGCTACTTCGCAGCGAATTTGATAAGCCAATAGACATTTTTCGCTGCCGCTGCCGCTGATTGCGAGTAGCGAGGCGCGGTACGCGACTAGTTTGAGAGGGGTTTCTCAATAAATTCGGACCTAATTTTGTTTTTGTCGTCTGCTTATTTTCTAATAACAAGTGGATTGCTTTCATCACTTATGCACTAATATAAATTTTGTCACGTATACTGAACATCAAATTTGATCTAGTCTTTATGATTTGGTGGGATGTGTATATACGGTTTAACCCCTTACTCCATAACCTGTAGCTCGTATTGAATATAGGTGACCCCTTGTAGTAGGTTGGAAGTAAAGCAGAATGCGCCTTCATACGCACGATGCTTACTTTCAGTCTGCTTTAAAGGACATTTCCTCAGCCCTTTGATGGACTAACATCCCCACCCCCTTGAGCTCGATAGGCGTGAAAGTAACGGTGAAGCAGTGGCAAAGTGTGCCCAGCCAATGACACTACATGTAATCTCAAGTTGTCTCTTCGAGACAATCCAAATGAGTAGTAACACCATAGGATATCGTGCTGAAATGAGTGAGAAATTGTTAGATTTGCTCAGTTTACCCCCTCTTATCTGGAGCCATGAAACTGTAGCCAGGCTAGTCTATGCACTTTACATTTTTACCAGATATGAATTGTTGGTGTAAAATTAAGAGATACTACTGAGCTGATGGCATCATGCTTCTATTTTAAGATATGACATCAAATGTTTTTTATAGATATACTCAATTACAAAAGAAGCTGTGCACTTTGTTTTCTGTAATTATTCATTGACAATTTTCCTGAAAGCCTATGTATTTGGTACCAAAGTTTAGATCAGTTCACGAACAATATGACAATTATTTCCGATTTTGAGATGCGGTCGTTAAAGTGGATGTTTTAAACGAGAAAAGACGAAGTGTAAAAAATCAAAGTTGCAAAGAAACACTGAGAATCAGACTGGGTTTAAGTAGGTTTAGTTGTAATCTTAATCCTCCTAAAGCCCCGCATGCGAGCATCACGTTCACTAAGAATATTATGAGACCTATCAGAGAAAAAGCACGAGTCCACTTCTGTCGCCAAAAACGGAAATTACGTCATGCTCGCTGCAAACGAGCAGCCAAATGACGTGCTGTCAAGATATGTTCAACAAAGGGTCCCCAAACCCGGAAAGGTTTCCGATTTTGCCGGAGACAACACAATACGGTCCGACAGCTGATACCATACTGTCTTGCAGAATTAGACGTCGTTTGAAAATGACGTCGAAGTAACGTCAACGTAACACATTCGTTTGATGAACTGCTGTCCCTGTGTGCGACGATCTGCCACTCTACTTGTATGTTGAAAACGTTTGAGCAACCAAATGTGTGTGTTTCTTTGATATTCTAACGTTCTACTCACGTTCGTGACGTTGTTCAATAAGCATTACAAAGACTCTAATTTGCCTTTTTTGATTCAATCTCAGCAAGTTCGTTGTGTACCGATGTGAAGTAAAATGTGGTTTTTTTTCATTGTATAAGGCATACAAATTACACCCATGCACGTTTTTGGTGGCATGTGCATTTTCCTTAAGCTGCACGTACAAAACATGCAAAATGACGTATTTCCCACTATACTAAAATCTCTTAATACTAAGTTATAGATTTTGTATTTGGTTGATGGCAAATATACATAAGATACTGTGTGCAAAAATTTAAATCGATATGTCTTCTAGATATTAAAATATTTGAAAATAAAAAGTGCACAGTTTCTTTTGGAATTGAGTATAGATAGTGGTAGCTAGGTGTTTTGTTATGGTTTACTACCAATTTATATCACTTGTTAACTATTTGTACAAATGTACCATACATTGATAGCAATATAATAAATGGCCTCAAGTGAGTTAAACACAATTGTGTTGTTTCATCATTTATTGACAAGAATGAGATGGTAGAGATTTACAGCAGACTGCTGTTTCATACTGCAGTGTCTGTATGAGCATGCACAGTAGTTTTGTTTCAAGAAACTCCGTGAATGAAGTTTGATATATAGAACAATAGTTTAATCTGAGGATCTCCTACAAGTAGCTAAGATACGGTTTAAATTATTGTTTTGCATTTCTGTACATTATAGTTTTTTAGTCACGAGTTATGCTATATCCTTGAATGTGTATTTTTTGCTTTTCAACCCAAGATATTACAACTCTTTGAAAAACCCCAATGTCATACAATTTTGCACACCCATCTACAGAGCGACTTCCACCGCCCATTCCGCTGAATATCTTTTTTAAAAATAGTTCTTGTTTCAACGGGTTTTCCTAATCAAACTATCAAATATAAGGCGCGGGTCTCACATGAAACGCCCGACTGATTCAAGGTAATACAGGTATGGATAACAATCATGATTTGAGCAAGGAAACTGTCCAAGAAGGGTTTATCATCGAAAGTAGGTCAGGAAATGTCTTTAAGCTATATCTGCTAAAAAGAAATATTCTTATGATACATATTCCTATATTCACTGCATAAATTGAAACTATTTTCTTCAGTGTAGGGATCAATTTATATATATTTGATAGTTTGGATAGTAAAACCCGTTGGAAAAACAATTGAGTGTGAGTATGTAGGGCCTCTCTAGTCAACTTGAGATTAGTGTCAATGGCTGGTCACACTTTGCCACTGCTTCACCGTTACTTTCACGCCTATCGAGCACAAAGGGGGTGTTAGTCCATCAAATGGCTGAGGAAATGTCCTTTAAAGCAGACTGAAAGTAAGCATCGTGCGTATGAAGGCGCATTCTGCTTTACTTCCAACCTACTACAAGGGGTCACCTATATTCAAAACGAGCTACAGGTTATGGAGTAAGGGGTTAAACCGTATATACACATCCCACCAAATCATAAAGACTAGATCAAATTTGATGTTCAGTATACGTGACAAAACTTTATATTAGTGCATAAGTGATGAAAGCAATCCACTTGTAATTAGAAAATAATCAGACGACAAGAAAAAAAAGACGATAATTTCAATTGAAAAATAATTAGGTCAAAATTTATTGAGAAACCCCTCTCAAACTAGTCGCGTACCGCGTCTCGCTACTCACAATCAGCGGCAGCGAAAAATGTCTAATACCGTGCTCCCTCTCTACAACGACACCAAATGGGATACACAGATTGTGTGTTTTGTTCGGAGGGAGTCATTATAATTTCAAGGAGGGGAAATTAAGGCTTGACTTACTTTTGCAAACAGCTTCAATTCAGATCAGACGCCGCGTAACGCGGCGTCTGATCTGGATTCAAGCTATTTGTCACTCGTCATTATATCGTATATCAAAATATCAACTTATATGTAAGTTTGAGTAAAACAGCAGACGCCAAATTTAAGTAGACCGTATTGCTGCCAAGAAAAGTTCGGACATAAATGCCTTGTTTAGGGAACAGCGGCAAGGGTGGCTGTAAGGAGGGAGTCGTTGTTGAGAGGACCGTTGTAGGGAGCAATGTAGCATCTTACTGAAATCATCCCCTATCATAATCTCATCATTCATCGGCCTTTTCAGTGTAAAAATGCTGTAAATAATAAATACGAAAGACTCAAGCAGGAAACGTAACACAAACAATACACCCACCTCTCAAGCAGAACACACACACACACACAGTCATACCACAACAAACACACACACACACGCAATACAATTCCTACATCTACACACTAAATAGAAAACAACACGCAAGACAAACATAAAGCAAAGTGAATATAGGAGCCCGCCTTGGTACGGTCAGTGGCAATCAACAATTAACTATAAATTAATTAATTATTAAAACCCCTCTAACTCACCCCAATTGTCAGGACTTAAGATATGATCAATTCTATGTGGTAAGACACTATCTGAATTTTCAAAAGAATTAAGGGGAAGAAACATAACCACGGTGTATTATTCCCCTTACGTTTGGTGACCATCCGTTTCTTTGGCTTCTCTTCGAAAGTTTCTTGGTAGATATTACAGGGCGTGTTGATAAATCTTATCGTTTTCAGAAGATAATGAGTGCAAAATGCATGTGTGATATATCATTTTAAAGATCAAATTTTCGCCCACACGATGGTATAATGCACGATAAGATCACATAACTCGATGAGTCACAACATGAACCTAAATGACCCCTACTCGAGGACACTGGCACATAGCACTTTTCAGACATTACTTTTTAACGTAATAACTTCTTCAAGAGTACAATTTTAAGATTCGTTTTGGAAATATATCAGTTTATGCCTAAATTTTAATTTAAATGAAACTTTTTTTCTATTGTATATAATTTGATTTTAAAACATGAAACCAATTTTCAATGACTTCAATTATAGCCTGGTTTAATAATAAAAAAATAGTTTTTAGTTTCTCTAACTACTTTTATACATAACAGGAGATCACATTTTTATTATATTTTCAGTAAGTGTTTAAAATAAGCTCTATTTTTTATATTTTATGTAATAATAACTTTTTAAAACTGTTTAGTGTTTGCATAATTGTCTTATTGTATTTGACAGAACGTTTCATAAACTTATTCAAAATAATAAAGTCGTAATAATAGTTATAGTATCAAATTGTATTTAGAAAATTAACTCAAATATACACAAGAAAGGTCCAGTGTCCTCGAGGAGGGGTCATTTAGGTTAATGTTGGCGCCGATCGAGTAATGCGATCTTATCGTGCATGATAGCACCGTGTCGGCAAAGAATGGATCTTTAAAATGATATATCACACGTGCATTTTGCACATATGATAATGAAGTTATTAATCCAGTATCAAAACTTTTTTAACTACCCTCGTGCATATTTAATCCATTTATGGTCATATTTATCGTGAGGTCTTTACACTGTCATCGACGTATTGTCGTCTGCTTCAATATTATTGTCTGAAAATCGCTTAAAACTTAGATTTATGGCATTTGACTGACGAAATTCAGTCAAACATTTATGATCTTGATCAGACGTCTCGTTACACGGCGTCTGGTCATGATCCAAACTGTCTGCAAAGGCGCGTTTTGGTGAAAGTCATGTGACCACCTACAATATTAAGTCATGCAATACGTCATCATGTATCTTGAAGACGTATTGCATCGTTCTCGACTTAATCAGATTTGATTATACAGTGAAAAGGTTAAATAATGTAAATTAAATCAAAGTTCATATGGTAAAACCCATTCAGGTCTTTCTTTCTGTTATGGGCTAATTGTATAGAAAGTTGATATCATCATGGGGCGTTCATTAAAAAGGCTCGCTACCGGATTTAGCATTAAAAATAGTAATTTGTAAATATATGTCAAATGTTTATATAAATGGGTAAGATTTAGTTTAGGATAAGAAATTCTTTTAAAAAATGCATTTCCAAAAAAAAAAAGCTCTGGTAGGATTCGAACCCGTGACCCTCCATTGCGGAGACAAACACGAAAAGGAAATCCCCTCAGACCACTCGACCACGGGCTCTATATTTCTATAGTACCGAATTAACGTACTTCAGTGCGTAGCGATGGATAGTACTTTATTCGGCTCGGGTTTATGTCTGAGCCCGTGTTTAATTTCTGTAGAGAAGCAAAAACAACAACAATACCGTCGAAAGGCGCTATAGAAAAACGATGGAAAATATCTAAAAAACTAAGATTCGATGACGATTCTTGATACTTTTTTTGGACTGATCATATTCTTTTAATGTCAGAAGCCCAATAATGCCACACATTTGCTTTTATTTGAGTATTTTAATTTTTTTAACAAGTACACCATCAGTTTGCGAGTCCCTTTAACCCTTTCACTCTCAATGACGCCATAAAGCGCGTTTGCAAACATTGTGGGTCCTGATTATACGTCGCGAAACGCGGCGTGTGATCAGGATCAAAACTATTTGTCACTTGTTTTGAAATTAAATAAGTTATATCCAGCTCAGTTAAATCTAACTTTTAATCGATATTGCAGACAACAATATTGAAGCAGACGACAATATGGCGGTAAAGTTGTAAAAAACCCACGACAAATTTTATCATGAAAAGGTTAAACAAATTCCTCCGAAAGGTCATAACTACTTCGAGGTACATAGTAGATAGTAGTTGCCCATGAGAAAACAGTCCATACTGGAACACTAAATCGGTTTTTCTCTAATATTCAAATTAACATTGTCAGAGGGTGTGACTGATTAAGATATCGGTTTTTTCACTGTTGATCAGTTTATTTCGCCTTCTATAACTTAAATTATGCGCAAGCTATGCTCAAAAGTTAAACAACACTTACCTTTAATTAAATTTTTAGAAATTTTGTAATAGTTTGATGATCACAGATGTTTTCGTTATTCGTAATAACTTTATAATGAGCCTATATACTGTACTTAACCCTTTCTCTCTCAATGACGCTCTATAAAAGCGCGTTTGCAAACAGTTTGGATCCAGATCAGACGCCGCGTAACGCGGCGTCTGATCAGAATCCAAATAGTTTGACACTCGGTTTGAAATTTCGTCAGTCACACTGCCTTTTCTAAAAAACTTTAAAACGACATTGCAGACAACAAATTGAAGCAGACGACAATGAAACGGTAAAGGGGTACAACTCTCACAAAAGGGTTGGTAGTGAAAGGGCTAATCACCCAAATGCTTGTGAAATGAAGAACAAGAAGCGGACGCTCGTTGAGATGCAAAAGCATTGTGTCGGATTTGCCATACTAGAGCAGAGCCTATGGTTGTTGCTCAGAAAAGTATGCAGTCTCTTGGCACACGATCTGGGGTCAACACCCAGCAAGGGCAAACGAGAACACGCCTATTAGCCTCAATTTTAACATTTCTTCTAAAGCTGTGGGTATTTGGGCACTGGTAAATTCTGTCATAATCCTGAAAGTCCAGCTTTACTGTGAGGTAAAAATATAGACCGGGTCGTAGCGGGTTGTGTTAAGTTGTGGTTAAGTCTCAAAAGATATTTCAAGAAGGAAGCTCAGGTATAGATGTAACAGATAGCCTCAGAGAGACGGCGATATTGAGTCTCAACAATATGCTTCGTTGAATCACAACTTGATAGCTTCAAAGAGGCGGCGTTATTGAAGCCTTTGCCTTAGACTAGTCAAGTTTTTTTTTTATATATTTTCCTATTATACATAGTGATTATGAATTGATTCTATTATTATAAATCATGTGTTCAATCAGTTTGCTCAAATAACTGAGACGAAGTTATTTGAACTATTATGTATATAAATTATGTTATCAATCCTTTCACTGCCTTTATGGCGGCTATACCCGTCTAACACAGTCGCTGCCATATTTTCGTTTGCCTTTATTTTCGTCTGCTTTTACATTTAACATTTGGAATTTATTCTATGCAGCTTTGACTTGGGAAACATTAACCCTTTACCTGATAGCCTATTCCTAGTATTGAAGATATGTGACTACTTAAAGCAGGTTGAAAGTAAAGCAGAAAGCCCTACGGCGCATTCTGCTTTACCTTCAGCCTGCTTTAAGCTATTACATGCGAGAATAAGGAAAGTATTAAATATGACACATATTCATTACGGTATGATTTGGAACTATTTTCTTCAGCGGATGAATAAAATGCATGTGCTAAAAGTCGCTCCCATAAGGGAAAGGGTTAATATGAGTGTCAAAAAGATTTGATTCGGGTCAGACATTGCTTTACGTGGCGTCTGATTAGTGTCAAAACTTATTGTAAATGTCAGGGTATGTGCCTTGGCAGTGACAAAGTTAACCCTTTCCCTTATAGAAGCGACTTTTAGCACATGCATTTTATTCATCCGCTGAAGAAAATAGTTCCAGTTTATACCCTCATGAACACTTACCATAACAAATATTTTTATATAGTCTAGTAGATGGTAGTTTCAAGCAGGCTGAAAGTAAAGCAGAATGTGCCTTAAGGCACATTCTGCTTTACTTTCAACCTGCTTTAAGTGATCACCTGTATTTAATGTTATAAACGGGTTATTGGGTAAAGGGTTAAAGTAGTTAGTTTCAATCAAAGCACAGTTCGTCCCTAAGGAAATTAGACCTCATTGTGGTTCTATATAATTTAATACTTTACAGACAGATTTGAAGTTCTTGTTAATTGGCCCAAGACGCTACATAGGTAAAATAAATAAAGAAGGTTATTTGCATGAATTCTCTTCAACACATGTATTTCATGTACATCAAAGGCAAAAAAGCAATGAACGTTCTAGAAATGAGTAAACGCTTTGTTGGGACAAGACGACTTTACGGCTATTTTGCGAGTATGTCTAATTACCTTTATACCATCGAAGCTTTTAGTGTCCCAATATTTATATACATGTAGTCCTAGTTATTACACTATTGGGACTCTGTATTTAGTTGTTAGATTTTGTAATACAATGTTTCAAAGAAGGAAAACATTTAACCCTACTCCTGACGGAATATCGTCTGGTTCGAAAATTTCGTCTGCAAATTTGGTAAAATTCAGATATATAGATTTTTAAATTAAAGAAATTAAAACCAAGTGTCATACAACTTTGATCCAGCTCAGACGCCGCGTTTCGCGACCTCTGATCTGGATTAAAGCTGTTTGCAAATATCAGTATTTTCCTGTTTAACACTGTACTCAATATATATAGAATATACACATTTTACGCTTTTAACTTGTGTCTCCACTATAATAAATATTTCTACTTTAAACAGTCACTATTCTGCAACATAAGATTTATTTCCTGCAACTCAGCATATGGTAGCTTTTAATACAGACTGAAAGTAATACAGATTGTTCTTTAAGGAGAATCTGCTCTACTTCAGTCCGCTTTAAGCAATCACGTGTATTCTAAACTGAAAAAGGTATGGGGAAGTGTTAATCAAAACAAATCCAAATACCATAAAATGTAGGAATTCGTAACTGAATTAAAATGTTCACGACATATTTAAACTTATCAGATACCGAGTTCCTCGGCATGCAATCTGTCTCCAAACTTTATTTTGGTAAACGGGTTTATTGAAAAAGAATAACCTGCTGTTCAGTGTTCACTGTGGATACTACATTTCACAAATAGTATATTTGTTTAGAGTACCAAAGCAATAGTAGTCATCAAAATAGTGGCCGAAGTCTGTCTCCAACACTATGCATCTTGAGAAGCTGGGGGAGGTCGGTTCACCAGGATGCCAGAAACCTGACGGTACCACGTGACCGTCTGATGTCACAAACTGGCCCGATGTGTCTTCATACTCTCCGTCAATCCAGAAGTTGTGTGCATTGTAAGCTTTAAAACACAGTAAAACATCCCTATTACGACCACATCTCGATGTGTCTCTGCCAATACAGTCTTGTCCAGTTTCGACTCTTTAGAATTATTCTTATCATTACATGTAATTGCAGAATCACAAACAGTGTAGACCCAAATCAGAGGGCTCCTTTAGGAGCCCTCTGATTCTGGATCTACACTGTTTGCCTAGGAAGGTGTACTCTTCATATGCACAGTGTTTTAAAATGACGAGCATACTCGTCGCTACGGTTAAATGTGTTTAAAGCAACCATCTGTTTGAAAACCAACAAGATCCATCTAATGAATAGTAGTTTGTTTACCTTTTATGACGTCAAAGTACGCCTTTGAAAACAGTTTGGATCCTGATTGTGGTGTCTGGTCAGGATCCAAAATGTTTGACACTCTTTTTGAAATTAATTCAGGCATATTGCTTTAAATATAACTTTCGAACGGTATTGCAGACACCATTATTATTATTATTATACCCGATTTATATAGCGCTCTTTTCACACAGGAGTTGTGCGTTCAAAAGCGCTCTACATGAAATTATATAAATTTACCTATAAAGCGAGAAAGACAAATAACTACATTCACAATAAAAATGATACAATATTGAGATGCATGGAAACATGGAAATTCTTCCAATATTATTACCAAGATTATAAAATTGTTATAGTAAGTTTGTAAAATCATTTTTAAAATGAGTCAAATAATTAAAAGATCAATGGCATGATTAAAAACAGAGTGGTTATTTTGTTTGTTTGTTTCAATGTAGAGCCGGAGAGTAGTTCACAAATCGTAAAACGAATGTTTAAAACTATACTCTCCGTGGTGTTTGGTTGAGTATTGTATAATCCATGGCCGTGGTACACCCTTAGTTCATAAACATAAAGCCGCCAAGAATTACACCATAGACCCCTAGCCAAATGGTTTCAAAGCGATTGGGCAATCCCTACCAGCAAGATTATTGACGCAGACGACAATATGGCGGTAAGGAGTAAAACGTCTGACGATAGATTTGGCGATACAGTGGAGAATCTGTTATTCTTTCCCGTTTAAACGCAAACGTACGCAAACGCACAACACTAAAACGTAGAAAAGAACAACTTTTGGACAATTCTGAAAATTCTTGTTTATCTTGGTGGCAAACAGTTTGGAGCCTGATCAGACGCCGGGTTACCCGGCGTCTGATCTGGCTCCAAACTGTTTGCACTGCAAATAATAGTTTTAGCGTAAACGCGTTTATTGGGAAAGAATAACAGATTCTTTACTGTAAGAGGATTAACCCATTACCCTTTAAGTACGCCTTGTTATGTCTTTATTTTTTTCACTGAGGAAAGTAGTTCCAATTTATACAGTCATACATGTGTGTGATATAAACAAGTTTCTATAGTCTAGCAGCTGGTAGCTTAAAGTATGTTAAAATAAAACATAATGCGCCTTAAGTTGCATTCTGCTTTTACTTTCATCCGGCTTTAAGTGGTCACCTACCTTCAAAACTAGAATAAGGCTATAGGGTAATGGATTAAATACAAGATTGCATGTATGTTAAAGTTATTCTCTTTACAAGTGCTCTGTGCAATGGAACAAACATCAAAGCCATTAAAGAAGTTGAAATATCACAGACTATAAGAGGTCTACTGGATCATTATCTTACAGAAAGGGTATTGATCTTATTGTGCAAGGTATTGTGCATTTCCTTACATTGGATTATTCCAATTTTAATATAAAGGGTACCTGGTCTTACATTTTAATTTCGTTATATATTGAAATTCATATCAGCAAACAGTGAAGACTCTGATCAGACGCCGCATCATGCGGCGTCTGATCAGAGTCCGCACTGTTTGTTAATGTCCCTTTTATAGGACGTTTGGGAAAATGGTTTAAATAAGCAGATAAAGTGTTGAAGCACCGTTCAATGATAGGAGTTATTGCAGTAAAATAAGACAAACCTGAACAAATGTTCTCTAAATTACCTGAACATGTCATGAGCTGCTGAGTAAAGCTGAACTTTTCCGTGCTTAGAATTCTGTACAGTTTAGCCCCAATATTATTACAAAAACTCACAGAATCACTAAAGCTTCTGGTGATGTCCATATAAACTCTGAAAATTACAGAAAAACTTTGTCAACTGATCCAGTCAGCATGTGGTAAATATTTCCTTAGGATGATAAAAGTATTTAAGACAGGTGATTGATTAAAGCAGGTTGAGAGTCGGTCAGAACGACCTTGTAGTGAATGGGTGTCTGCCTTGTTTTCGGCTTAAAAACGACCTTGCACTTTCGCATTTTAGTTCATACTGACTAGTTGGGCCCATCTGAAACCCTAGAGAACAGCAACCGCAAGCTTTTCCTACAAATTGATTTATGACCACTTTATATTTTCATTTAATCCATATATCTACAGTGCCTAGATTTTGTCAATGTGATCATTCTTAGCCTGATTTATGATTTTGCTGCTTTAATAAAGCTTTTAGAGTGTTAAGGAGCTTTTCTTTGTTTTGACCTTCTGACCTACTTTTGAACATTGTGTCACCTACAGTGGAGAATCTGTTATTCTTTCCCGTTTAAACGCAAACGTACGCAAACGCAAAGCACTAAAACGTAGAAAAGAACAATTATTGGATAATTCTGATATTTCATGTTTATCTTGGTGGCAAACAGTTTGGAGCCTGATCAGACACCGGGTTACCCGGCGTCTGATCTGGCTCCAAACTGTTTGTAAAAGAAAAAATAGTTTTAGCGTAAACGCGTTTATCGGGAAAGAATAACAGATTCTCCACTGTATATTCCCACATTGCCTAGATTTTGTCTAGATTTTGTCAAGATTATCATTCTAAGCAAGTTTCAAGAAGATTTGGCTGAAAGTATAACCCCTCGAGTGGCAAAAAAAATCCTAACCTACTGTATGACATATGTATAACCTAAAATGTATCAAAGACATCACACTGACAAAATGTTATAAAGACCTTCTAGAAGGTTCTTAAAAAACTAATTGGATATAACCGAACACGGAAAAAATGACTACCGGCCTCTGGCGGTCAGGTGTTTTACTATTAAAGTCTATCAATGGAAAAGCATGTTTGTGAAATCCATATAGAAATTAGATCAGTGGTTTCGGAGAATAATATTTTATTAGCTATTTTGCGAAGTTGCCATAGCAACAAGACCTTACACCCCACTAAGTTTTAAAAGAAAGCTGAAGTTGAAGCCAACAGTATGTATCTGATCAAGTTTGGTTACACTGGGGCTATTTAAGAAGAGGTTGTTGACAATTGTTGACGAACAGACGGATGCCAGACAAAATAGCAGTTGGTGCTCGGGTGATCTAAAAAGTACGAACATCGATTTTCAAATTATAATTTTGGGATTCGCTGTGAAAATGCATTTAGGACTGCGCTCGGCGTCTTGATGGCTCCAACCTTAAAGGGAATGTGAAAGACGACGTTGTGTTTTCGGACTTGGTTCTTTTTTTTACTGAAACTATAAAATCCACAAGTCAAAATTCGCAACAGGACTCCGTTCAGTGAGAATAGTTTAGCTGAAATATTTACAATTATCTCCCATCACTGTTTTTTGATGGAACATCAGCATCGAATTTCGTTTGCATCGCAATTTCTTAAATTTATTACTACACGTCCATAATATTCTAGGTTCAGTTTTACTTAGTAAAGATAAATGGCCATTGTCTTTGGAATAAAACACAGACTTTACATTGACTGGTCAAAAAGCAAATAACCATCACATTATTGGCGAAAATATTCGACAAAATGTAAGCAATTAACCACACTGGATAAAATCAAAAGACAACTTGTGAGTAAAACATGTGAAATATATCTTTTCAGTCGAAAAGAGGGAACATATTAATGACAAGTCTGAGCACTGACATGTATTTGAAAGTAGCACCAGTTGATATATTTTATACATCATCATAAGTAAACACGGAAGTCGATCACCTAACCTCTTTTAACCATAAGATTTGCTTTAACCCTTTCAACCCTACAACTTTCTCTAGAGATTCCTGATTATTTATTTAAACAGTGTAGACTTTGATCAGAGGGCTCCTATAGTAGCCCTCTGATCAAAGTCTCTGCTGTTTGATATTTACATTAGTATTTGTTGTCATACCAAAATTCAACAGTAGACTTGTTCAAAATTCCTGTTCTAGAAGAATCCAAAAGGATTATAAATACCCACAAGAGATATATTTGGTTTAAATATTTAATCGTTGAGGAACAGTTTCTTGTAAGAGAAGCTAATAGAATATGGTACATCAAAAGGTAATAACAACCTAGGCATCAAGAGTCTATGGCAGAGGGGAATATGTGTATTGGTAGTGAATACGTACATGTTTGTTGTAATACATCGCTCCCTCTCTACAACGGCCCTCCTAACAACGACTCCTTCCTTACAACGACCCTTGCCGCAATTCCCTAAACGGTACAATTATGGCTAACGCTTTTACTGCTGCAATATCGTCTGCTTAAAATTGTCGTCTGCTGTTTTTTTTCTTAAAGTTACATAATGGACAGGAAAAAAATAATGACGAGACACAAACAGCTTGAATCCAGATCAGACGCCGCGTTGATCTGGATTCAAGCTGTTTGCACATGTAAGCAAATTTGCCTCCGTTGAACGACTCTCTCCGAATAACGCACATGATTTTTGTCTCCCATTGGGTGTCGTTGTAGAGAGGGAGCACTGTATCATCTGTGCTATTAAAAAGTTAAATCTGCATTGAAATATTGTATCACTGCTATATTAATGCTATAACAGATATTTATCTATAAACCTTTTACTATATAAATACGCATTTTCGCCTTAAATGTACCCCCCCCCCCCCCCCCCCCTATTAAAGAAAAGAGTTCCACAAGTAACTGGGTAGAGAGTTAAAACAATATACCTGTATTGAAACATTGCACCACTCGGTAACGTGACAAATGTGAAAATGGAATCGTCAGCTGGACAACCGGGGGATGGTGCCACCGCGGCTGTTGTTGTTGTTGGCATTGTAGTTGTAGTAGTTGTAGTCGTGGTGGTCGTGGTGGTCGTGGTAGTCGTTAGCGAATCGGGGTCTAGATGACAAAGTGAAACAAATTGTTATTTATACAATATACAGTGGAGAATCTGTTATTCTTTCCCAATAAACGCGTTTACGCTAAAACTATTATTTGCAGTGCAAACAGTTTGGAGCCAGATCAGACGCCGGGGAACCCGGCGTCTGATCAGGCTCCGAACTGTTTGCCACCAAGATAAACAAGAATTATCAGAATTGTCCAAAAGTTGTACTTTTCTACGTTTTAGAGCTTTGCGTTTGCGTACGTTTGCGTTTAAACGGGAAAGAATAACAGAGTACCCACTGTACAACTAAATAATGTTGAAGCATTAGTTTTGGCGAACAGCGGCAATTATTGTTACAATGTATAAAGATAATCGTTGTTGGGAGGGCTGTTGAAGGGAGGGAGCACTGTACCTGTATCAAACATTGTTCACATGTCTCCTATTGAAAAGTAACTGTTGCTTTTATACAAAATTGAGTGTACAGTGTTCCCTCTCTACAACGGCCCTCCCAACAACGACTCCCTCCTTACAACGACGCTCATCGATATTCCCCAAACAAACAATTCTGCCCTACATTTTCACTGCTGCAATATCGTCTGCTTAAAATTGTCGTCTTCTATTTTTCTAAAAGTTACATATTTGACCATTTCAGAGTAAAACACTTAATTACGAGTGACAAACAGCTTGAATCCAGATCAGACGCCGCGTAACGCGGCGTCTGATCTGGATTCAAGCTGTTTGCAAATGTAAGCCAATTTCCCTCCCTATAACGACTCCCTCCGAACAACGAACACATTTTTTGTCTCCCATTTGGTGTCGTTGTAGAGAGGGAGTACTGTATATCTAAAAATACAGCAACTACTACTTTATGTTTGACACATACCGTCCCTCTCATAGTACACAGCTGATGTATCCGATGATAGTCCCGATGACGTCACTAGAAACGTCTGGGCATGGATCTGACACAGTTTATCGTCTTTCACAAAGAATATCGATCTACACAAGGAGTTCAGACCGCAGCTTTGGGCACAGTGGATAAGGCTTCTTACTGTGA
Organism: Gari tellinella; assembly: GCA_922989275.2. NCBI lineage: Eukaryota > Metazoa > Mollusca > Bivalvia > Cardiida > Psammobiidae > Gari > Gari tellinella. The sequence continues at coordinate 35,595,631 of OV277872.1, forward strand.
ACAAATCTAGGTGCCCGGCCATTGGTTTGAGCCCCGTAAACCTCATTGCCCAGTGTCGAAATAAGGAGTCCGACAAACCATTGGCACTGGAGCCTTAAAATATTGAGATGTTACCATGATTGACAGATTATGAAGCAATACATAATGAAACAAGATAAAAGTAAAACGAGAAGAAATTTGAAATGTTTGAGTGGCTTAAAATGGTTAAATACACGTATAATGGTATAGAGGATAACTGTTTTTTTCAGTGTAAGATCGAAATTTAATCCATTGAGTCATCAGACGTTATATTTTCACGAGTGGCGAAGCCACGAGTGAAAATATAACAGTCTGATGTTCACGAAATGGATTAAATTCGATCTTACACTGAAAAAACACAGTTATTCTATTTATTTATGCTTTTAAGCCACTTTTTAAACGAAATTGTTTAAAAATTGAAAGCGAACGTACATTATTTATCCTGTGTTGAGCCCCACGTTTTATGTCGAACACATGTGCGTGACAGTTGGCGGTATAATGACGTCATCCGAATGACTTCGTTGCTCCCGAGTTTGGATTAGTGCTCTTCCGGTGAGTAGTTCGCGACAAATCGGACTGCCGGAATTTAACGATAAGACACGATTGACTACGATTCTTGGGGAGCCCTACGGGAAAAATTCATAATAAAAGCGATTGGTGATAATCCACTGCAGTGGATTACCAAGTGATCATCCACTGCTATATCGTGGTAATCCACCGAAAAGCATAAATAAAATTCCCTAATTTGTCTATAACCCCGTGACAGAAAAAACAGGTAAAATTCACCTCACATGTATATAGTGTTCTCTCTGATTTGTAAGTCTCTTGTATATATTTCTAAATGGAAAAAATGCGAAAATAGCGAGGCCACGAAATGTGGTTCATCACAATAGGTTTACGGCATCTTGGAGCTTTGAAAAGCATTTCGAAACCTCATTAAAATGCTTTTTTCAATTGTTTTATTGTAAAAATGTTTTTGAACGAAACAACGGTGTCACCGAAATAGCAACATACGCGGTATCTGATCAGAATCAAAACAATTTGCAATGTCGACTTTATGCGACTTCGGCGCCGAAAATGTTAATAATATTCTAGAGCTGAACTAATTTCACATATCAATATAATTATCATACAATTTGTTTCATATAAAAATGGGTGTGGCCACAATTTATTTCATCATTACAGAGGAGAATCTGTTATTCTTTCCCAATAAACGCGTTTACACTAAACTATTATTTGCAGTGCAAACAGTTTGGAGCCAGATCAGACGCCGGATAACCCGGCGTCTGATCAGGCTCCAAACTGTTTGTCACCAAGATAAACATGAAATATCAGAATTGTCCAAAAGTTGTTATTTTCTACGTTTTAGTGCTTTGCGTTTGCGTACGTGTGCGTTTAAACGGGAAATAATAACAGAGTCTCCACTGTATAAAAATGGGTGTGGCCACAATTTATTTCATCATTAGATTTGGCCCTTCCAATAATGTCACGAATATACAGTGGAGAATCTGTTATTCTTTCCCGTTTAAACGCAAACGTACGCAAACGTACGCAAACGCAAAACACTAAATCGTATAAAAGTACAACTTTTTGACAATTCCGACAATTCATGTTTATCTTAGTGGCAAACAGTTTTGAGCCTGATCAGACGCCGGGTTACCCGGCGTCTGATCTGGCTCCAAACTGTTTGCACTGCAAAAAATTGTTTTAGCGTAAACGCGTTTATTGGGAAATAATAACACATTCTCCACTGTAATAGCAATAATATAAATTTCTGTCAATATGATTATATCTGCATTGTTGGAGCGTTCTGCATTACTTTTGTCCTGCATTGAGAACCCAACTGTATATAAGTATTATTTTTATTTAATTAACCACATTCAATTTCCAATCTATCTGTAATGGACGTACGGTATGGTTGTAATTAAAAGGTGTGCAGCCGACTTCTGCTTTATATGATTGTCAAACAGTTTAGAGTTTGATCTAGTACTGTCGAAACTCGCTAATTCGAACTCGCGTTAGTTCCAACATACCCATATTTCAAAGTTAAAACGTGGCTAAGCGAGATCGAGTTATCGAAATCAAAATTATGCAATACTGGTCAAGACGAGTTAAGCAATTTCGATGTTTTGAGTTTCGACTGTATAGTTACAAACTGTTTACTGTGGTCATCATTTCTTTGAAAACTTCAGCGATTATATTGAAAGTATAGCGATCTACTCACTAAACCACTGACTGAATCTTAATTTTGAAACAATTACTAAACTCTACTTACCTAAAAGCAGCATTGACACAAATATCATCATCTTACACGAGCTCAGCAGAAAGAGAACCGACCTTGTAATAAGACTATGTACTCTTTTCGTTAATATCGAAAATACGTCATATGATCAATTTTCTTCTTAAGTTTTAATCCCTTATCTGATGTTATTCCTATTTGACTAGAATTTGCAAACATATTTACGGCGTCAGATCAGGATCCAAACTGTAGACTCTCATGTTGATGTTCCTTCAGTCACGTTTATAAAATCAAAATATAAAATATAAAAGCATAAGACAGCCACGAATTTGACTTAGTGGCTGTCGTCCACATCTGAATGGAATGGAAATTATCAATTTCAAACTAAAATCTAGTTAACGTTTGAATATCTATGATTCATTTTAACAATATAATACAAAGTGACATACAGTACAGACCCTGATCAGAGGGCTCCTTCAGGAGCCCTCTGATCAGGGTCTACATTGTTTGCATAGGAAAAGTGTACTTTTCACAGGTACGATGAATACTAATGGCTACTAAAGTCGTCGCTAGGGTTGATTTTGTTAAGCAGACAATGTGCTGACAGTTAACGAATTTGTCCTGTTAAAATATCGTCTGCTTCAATTTTGTCGTCAGCAGGAAATCCAAATTAAACATGTTTGCATTTTAACCTGGAGAAACGTCATTACGACTGGCAACCAAATTTGATCCCGATCAGACCGGATACATACGACGACAGATCTGGTCATAAACTGTTGAAATGCAAATTGAGGAGCGCCTGGCAGAAAAAAGATGGCACTTAATCAATAATATTTTCTATTATCTTTTCAGTTGAATTCATTGTTTGTTCTTCTTTGTGTGGTGACAGGTTGTTAAACTTTAGTATGTTGGTAATAGTTTTCTGCATTAATATGTCTTATGTGTTGATTTTTCTACAAATTATTTCAATCTACAGAAAACCCTCCCTATTACGACCATCGAACTAATGACTAATTGACAGCTTAAAAGACACTTGACAGTTTAAATCAAGGTAACAGTAAAACATTAAGCTCCTAAAGGAGCTTTCTGTTTTACTGTCACCTTGCTTTAAGCAAACAGTTTTCGTAAACATCTGGTAAATATCACAATTAAGTGGTCGTAATAGAGAGAGGTTTGACTGTATGTAATCAGAGTGTCAAATAGTGAAGGCCAGATGTGACGCCGAGTTATTCGGTGTTTCATCTGGATACAAACCATTTGGTACAGTACATGTAGTTACAGATAACATTCGCACACAACTTACAGAAGGTTAATTTCTGGTTGCTTCTTAATCGTTTGTAGACAGCAATAAAATCTATAGAATAGTATTATTCTTAACTGTCAACGAATCTCGGTCGTCTGATTTAAAAATGTCACACTATTTCATTTCTTTTTATTGTGTTACATATCTTATGTTTAAAAAGATATCAATATGAATGCCAAGCAGTGGGTATCATTAAAATGCGACTATTAATCTAGATCCTATCGGTTTATACATGTCATTGTCATAGCCAACTTAAGACGACAGTGCAAACACAATTTGGATCCACATGTGACGCCTGCGTAACGAGTCGTGTGATCATGTTCCAAACTGCTGGACATTAGTATCACATATTCTACATTTTGAACTTCAAATAATAAAGTTTTGCATAAAATTGCAAATGGCAATAATGAGCAGACAATTTCTTGCCAAATGGCTAAATAGATTTTGCTTATAAAGTATTAAAAGTGACAGTCATCTCGCAAAGAAATGCATAAGAATCAATTAATCTGTCGTCAAATGTAATGCAAAAGTCTGTTTCCGGCCATAAAGTACATATTCCTTTGTCGCACATCCGCTGTTCCATTTTCATTGAACTACGACCCTTATCCTTACAAAACCAACATTCAGTAAAATCAATTACTTATTACGACCTCTGAATTGTGTTTATTTGTGTTTAAGGCGGATGGCTGCTTAAAGTACTATGAAAGTAAACACCGTTCCTGTAGGAGCTAACTGGTTTTCTTTCACCTTACTTTAAGGCTTCCATCTATCTGTCCTTATATATGAGCCGTGCAATCAGAAAACCCGCCTTACTGCATTGCAAACAGTGAAGATAAAGACAAGCCGCCGCGTCAAAGACGCGGCGACTAGTCTTGATCTACACTGTTTGACACCTTGACGCCTACATGTATCTAAAGCATTTTATGTACAGTAAAACCTCGCTATTACGACCACTAAATTATGTTAATTATTAGGGTGTTTACGAAAGGTGACCGCTTAAAGCAAGGTGACAGTGAAACAGAAAGCTCCTTTAGGAGCTTTCTGTTTCACCGTCACCTTGCTTTAAGCTGTCACCTTTCTATGAAACAGTCAATTAGCCTTCGTTTTAGTGGTCGTAATAGCGAGGTTTCACTGTAATTGTATTATATACGGTATTTGGCTGTACAGACCAAACTTGGATACAGAGCCTGGGATGACATCGGTGCTCGGTTTGTATAATGTTGCAATGCATAAAAGTAGATTTTGTCAAGGCACGACTCATATACATGTATAATCAATTAACTATCTTTTTAGTAGTCGTAATAGAAATGTTTGAATTACAACTAATTGTTTTCTAATCAGAATCTCAATTACTAGGCGCGTGATCATTAATGTAGACTGTTTAACACTACCGGTGTTATGGATGTTTTTCTGTGTCATTATGCCTTATATAACAACCCTCGTATAAAGTAGAATAATGTTTTAAAAAACTTTGCAAGCAGATGACGTTGTAGGAAGTAAAGAATAAAGAATATAAGAATATTTCGTGACCCCTCATGAAGGATAGAAATAAATATATCCTTCCAAATGTAGATTTTAAAGTGTTAGATGTGTAATGCTTGACTGCGTTTCCGTGTTATTTCGCACAGGGGCCCGACTCGATTGCTTTTGTTTTTCAGAGAAAAATCGTCAGCTTCTGACGATGTTTTTCTCAAAATGCAATCGTGTCGGGGCCCTGTGAAAAATCGAGCCATGAGTGGAAAATTTTGCAAATCGACGAGTGGTAGTTGCGGAAATAAAGAAAAACAATTTTTAGTGGATCATAACTATTGTGCGGACGATAAAAGTGTTGAGTCTGCCAATGAAGAGATAGATTTGCCAGGATCTGCGAGACAAGCGCCCATAAATGATGAGGGATGCATGATGAGATGACATGATGATGATTACAGGAAGATGATTTCGGCTAATCGCATTTCTTCGAAAGCAGCCTGTTTGGATTAAAACCACCAATCCGCATTTCTTTTAGCGCGTACAGTGGAGAAAACGCTATTCTTTCCCAGTAAACGGCTTTACGCTAAAAGTACTATTTCCAGTGCAAACAGTTTGGAGCCTGATCAGACGACGGGTAAACCCGCCGTCTGATCATGCTCAAAACTGTTTGCCACTCAGATAACAATGAAGGTCAGAATTGTCAAACAATTGTCCTTTTCTGCATTTGAGTGTTTTACGTTTGCGTGTAAAAGGGAAAGAATAACGTTTTCACAACTGTAGCAGAGGGGGTCATCTCTGTCTAATAAACAGAAACATTCCCTGTGACAAAAAAGCCCCAGAACCACAACAAAGGTAGAGGAACAGACTGCCTATTAAATACAGGTCTGACTGTAAATCAAACCTGTGGTACATGCCAAGCATGTTTTCCTAAATCAACCTTTTACTCCATTGATACTCATGTTAACACATTAAATTTATTCCTTCACTCAAGTAAATAGTTTAATTTTATACAGTCATGAATATGAACAATAAAATCCTTTATCAAAGCAGACTGTACATAGTTTAGGCAGAATGTAAGTAAAGCAGAATGAATCCTGCTTTAATTTCAGCCTGCTTTATGCAACCATCTGTCTTCAATACTTAAAATAAGCTATGGAGTAAAGGGTAAATTATCGAGTGCAATTATTGGGTTGCAGCATACCAGCCATTCATTATGAAACTTTGTAATCATTGTCAACTTCTACAGTCAATCTTGTATTAACCCTTTCCCCAATAGAAGCGCCTTTTAGTGGATATGATTTATTCATCCGCTGAAGAAAATAGTTCCTATTTAATCAGTAATGAATATGTATTTTAGGGAATAGTTTCTATATTATAGCACATGATAGCTTAAAGCAGGCTGAAAGTAAAGCAGAATGCGCCCTAAGGCGCATTCTGCTTTACTTTCAACCTGCTTTAAGTAGTCACCTATCTTAAGTACTAGAAATAGGCTATCAGGTAAAGGGTTAAGCGATCACTCTAGTGAAGACCCATATTTTGTCTTGTATGGAGCTGTCTGTTTAATGCAGTATAAAACTAATGCAGAATGCTTCAGTATGTGTTTTCTTCACAATTTTACCCTGAGTTAATTAGTCTAGTGTCATAATATTAAGGTATGCACACTTATTCGCAAGGTGGTTGCTTTATACAAGACTGACTGTATTTTTCACATTTCTTGCTGGAGAATATTGTTTTTCTTGCAAAACAGAATTTGTAAAACAGACAATAGCTATTAAATTGACAATTCTTTGTGAATTCAACAAATATTTGCAAATGACAGTGCATGTTACACTAACAAACTTCATTTTTCCTTGATTTTACTTTCCCACAAAGTTTGACCCTCTCAAACACAATTTCATTTTTCTCAAGTAACATGAGGTCAACCCTCCTTATTTTTTTCATTGTATTCTAGAGACATGGTAGATAATTTTAAGTGTGGTCATTATGAATGCCCTTGCCTAATTTTTGTAAAATTCTCAGTTTTACTAAAATGTAAAAAATGATTTTTGAGAAGAAAAAAAATGGACTCATAAATTATTTTTTCCGAAATATAAGAATTTTATTTTAATGTTTTATGCAAACTATTTAATTTTGTCTACCTGTATTAGTATAAAACAATGTCTTAGGTATAAATGCATAAAAAAATTGATCTTTTTATTAATATTTGTAATTTTTATCCTCGGAAAGAAAAAAGAGGGGTAGTCATTTTAGGACGTTTTTTGAAAAGTAGGGTACGAAGACAAAATACTCTTAATTTCAGTTATAGATGGTGAAAAATCTTTCAACTCTGGAAAATTGATGTAGAATTGAATACTGCATAAGATGGTGTATAGCTTTTGCGGATTCGTTTCAGAAAGCATTACACATCTAAATCCTTAATGTGGAGATTATGCTTTGCCGAGCTCCGGTGTGAATTTCTGATCCTGAGAGAGAGAGAGAGAGAGAGAGAGAGAGAGGGGGAAAGAGAGAGAGAGAAAGAGAAAGAGAAATGTATAAAATATAGATTTATCTTTCTATTGCTCTCTCTTTTCCTCTAATAATATAGAGGGAGGGGGAGAGAGGGAGAAAAAAAATTAAGTGACAAATACAATTTTCCGTTTACCCTAGATTGCCAGCCAATGAAAGGGCTCCATTTCAGCGAGAAATGAAAAAAATATATCGCATATTGTTCAATTTTGTACCTGGGAATGGCGGAAATAAATATGACATGAACTGGTTATGGACACCGCGTGCTAAGGCGGAGCTAAGCACTTCATTACGTCATACAGCAACCGCTCAGCTTGGGAATCTATTTACAGTTTAACCTGTGTACTTAAATGTGGTTGCTGTCATCAATGCATTAGGCAATACAGAAGCTCATATACGTGTTTTCTTCTTGCATTAAACAGCCATCCGTCTTCAACCCATTCGGTGCCATAGGCATTTTTGTCATTAATATTTAATGCACCAAACAACACAGTTTACACCAATGTCATTTAAAAACCAAGAATGCACTTGATTTAGGATGTTTGTAATTTGTGTTTTCCTGTGTTTTTCTTAACAGACGTTAAAATAATTATTTCTTGGCTCCAAAAGGGAGTTTAAGGACTCCATTCTTGGTTGATCAGGTGCTGCTTAATACATGGTGACTGATTTATATGGCCACTCTTATTTTAGCAAATCATTTCATTAAGCATTTCTAGTCCACAGCTGTTCGTTCACGCCATTTTTCATTTCAACACTTTACTGTCGGAACACAAGTAAAATTCGGCCTCAATTGAATATTTTTTTATAAATTCCATTTGTGCGACTCGCTCATGCTTGGCTTTGTGCTTACAGCGAGCCCTACACGCGTACAGTGTCACCGGTCGATATAGATCCCCGTGTTTGGAGAGCGTAATGCCTTCTCCTCAATTCTTTGACAAACGGATGTATTTGGATATATTTGACCTACGGTTGAGGATGCTTAATAAGATCGGCCCAAAATCGGTACAAAGTTGGTACCAGACAGACCGACCGCTCACCGTAGTACCGGTATTGGCCAAAACTGATACAATATCAGTAGGGGTCAGCAACCTTAGGCTAAGTTATTTCACCCATGTATGCCAAGTGGATTCTTCCATGCTTTATATTGAATTAGTCCATTTATTATCAAAGGGATGCCTGGTCAAAATTTTCATTTTCGTTTTGATTTTATATTGAAATTCCTATCAGCAAACAATGTGGACTCTGATCAGACGCCGCAAAATGCGGCGTCTGATCAGTCTACATTGTTTGCCTATGTCCTATATTAGCCCGGCTGCTTAACAGCCAAAAACTTCGCTTTGTGATGCAAGCATCAAATTTTGCACATATATGCTTCATGATATGCTTTCTCGGAAAATCGCGAGATCCACTTGAAAAAAACAAAATGGCCGCAATTTTTCAAGATGGCCGCCATTTGAAATGACTTCAAACCCTTTATGAACTAGATTTTGAATGAACAGTCCTATTTTGATGATCTTTACATTCAAGTGTATGTTTTCGAGTATAAGAAAACCAGTTCTAAAGCTAAAAAATCAAAATTATTAAAAGTACTGTTGATTTAATATGAGTAATATAAATATTACTGTCTCGTTGTTGAATTTTTAACAGGTGGTGTAGCACAATACTGAACAATTACTTCATTTGTTGATACAATAATCAACTTTAGCACTTATATGCTTCATGACATGCTTTCTTTGAAATTCAAGAGATCCAAGTGAAAAAACAAAATGGCCGCCATTCTTCAAGATGGCCGCTTTTTTAAATGACTGCAAACCCTTTATGAACTAGATTTTGATTGAATAGCCCTATTTTGAAGATCTTTACATTTAAATATAAGTTTTCGAGTATAACAAAACCAGTTCTGAGCTTAAATATCAAAATTATTGAAAATAATATTGATTAAATTTGAGTTAAATAAAAATTAATGTCTCGTTGTTGACTTTTTAATAGGTAGTGTAGTACATTACTGAACCAATATTTCATTTGGCGGTACAATTATCAATTTTAGCACTAATATGCTTCATGACATGCTTTCTCGGAAAAGCACGAGATCCAAGTGAAAAACAAAACAAAAATGGCCGCCATTTTTCAAGATGGCCGCCATTCAAAGTGGCTTTATACTGTGTTTTAACTAGATTTTTATTGAATGATCCTCCTTTGAAGATTTGTACATTAAAATATATGTTTGTGAGGATTTGAAAACCATTTTTGAATTTAGAAAATCGAAATTATTGAAAATTATGATAATATTATAAGAATTAAATGAAAAATTACTGTCTCATAAATGTTTTACGGTTAGTGCCGCAGATGACTAAAACAATACTTAATTTGGTGATACAAACATTAGATGTAGCACATATATACAAGTCATGATTTTTAGAAAAGGCACGAAATCCAAGTGAAAAACAAAATAGCCGCCTTTTTCAAGATGGTCGCCATTCAAAGATACTTTACACTGTGTTTGAACTAGTATTTAGTGAATAATCCTATTTGGAAGATTGTTACATCAAAATATATGTATTTTGGCTTATTCGATCTTCAACTGAATGGCTAACTTCTTGTTCAGATGACTTCATTCGTCTTTGATGTGTCCTCGGTAACTCGACCTAAATGACTATAACGTTTGACTATTACATTGTACATTGGCTTGCTAGTGAGCTTGGTCGATTGCTATGTCTCAGAACTACACACTTTCTCAGCTGTAACTCATTGAGCGCCTGTGATTGGGGGTTTGCTCCAAGGAAATCATTCTCCGGGGCTCAGCTCAATAGAAGTCATTTAACATAGTTGACAATTTAGTTTTGCAAATACGTAAGGGCAGATGTTTGACGAAACAAAAAATAAAGTTAGCCTCTCTGAAAGATCTGACTTAAGAAACACAACCTGTGGACAACATAAGTTCTCCATATCAAAACTGATGACACCGCTTAGTGTTTGTCAAAATTCAGAGCTTTTTCACTCTTCTCTGCACAATGATACGTATATGCCTCCTTCGGAGCATGCAGAAGCAGCATGCTGAAACTTTGTGTATGCATGTTACGTGTTCTTGTGAAACCGCAGACAAAACGAACCAGCCAATGTCTCGTAACCTCTTAACTCGCTTGTTCAACCAAACTGTAGTATGTTACAAAGTGATGAGAAAAAGGTCATCTTTACGTGGAGATCAACAACTATGACAGCAAATTCATATGCACCATATGAATCCGGCCAGTATCACTTGAGTTGTTTTGTTAAAACTTCCTGGCCAACATCAATGTAAAGAACTTTAAATCGATCTAAAACAATATCTTCTCATTTCTCGTCAAGCAAAATCACTCAATTATCCCGGATTAAAATGCTACAGACAGCAACCATTCTGGAATCTTATTCAAACCATTATGTTGATGCCCATTTACCAATTGTTATGGTATATATTTCCATATGATTGACAATACACGTGTTTTCAGATTTATATGTGACGAGACGATGATCTTGAAAACAAGGTGGTCATCTTGAATGGTTTAGGAGGATAACGTTTCTTTTTTAGAATTAAGATTCTGGCCAGCATATGTACAAAAAAAATTTGGTCCTTGTAACTTCAAACGAACGGTTCATATGGATATAGTAAGATTACATAATAAAGTAATATTATACCAATAAACACTAAGTTTGAGTTATTTAAAGACCGCCATCTTGAAAATACCAGTCTTATTGAATTTCAATAGACAATGTTAAGTTATTCGAGTCAAATCTACTCATTTCGATACTTGGATCATCAGCATACTTCTATTTATTTACATTCTACCCTGAAAGCATTTGTTTTCCCATTTACAAGTTAATGAGTCGGCCATCTTTAAAAACGGTGGCCAGCTTGGATTTTTCAGGTGAATAACTTATTTTTCCTAAAATGTAGATGCGGGATATCATTTGTTTCAAGTTTGGTGCTTGTATCTCCAAATAAACGGTCCTTATAGGCATTATTATAACATAACATGATAAAGTATATTTTTACCAAAAACGCTAATTTTGAGTAATTTAAAGGCCGCCATCTTCAAACTAGTTGCCCTTTCTTATTTCAATTTACATTATTAAGTTATCCGAGTCAAAATATATTCATTTCGATATTTGGATCATTATCATTCTTCTATTTATTTACATTCTACTCTGAAAGCATTTGTTTTCACATTTACATGTAACGAGGCGGCCATCTTGAAAAACGGCGGCCATCTTGGATTTTTCAGGTGGATAACCCATTTTTCTTTAAGTGTAGATGCGGGATATCATTTGTTCCAATTTTGCTGCTTTAATCTTCAAATAAGCAGTTCTAATTGGCATTGTAAGATTATATAATAAATTAATTTATACCAAACACTCTAATTTTGAGTATATAAATGGCCGCCATCTTAAAATTATCAGTCCTATTGGATTTTAATTTACTATATTAAGTTATCCAAGTCGAAATTAATTCATTTCGATGTATGGATTATTAACATACTTCTAATAATTGACCTTCTACACTGAAAAGGTATTTTGCACCTTTGACCAGCGGCCATCGTGAAAAATGGCGGCCATCTTGGATTTTTCGGGTGGATCTAGTGATTTTTAAAAAGGTATATCCTTGGCATCATGTGTGCCAAATTTGGTGCTTGCATCACTAAGCGAAGTATTCCCTTCATAAAAGCGACTTAAGCAGCCGGACTATATATGGGATCGTGGGCACAAAAGGGTTAATTAAACTACAAATACAGAGACCATGTTTTCCTAAATATTCGTTATTTTGACGTCATAATCTAGGCAAGAAAAGCGCTTTTACACTATTGAGTCAAATCTATACCGCACGTGAGAGGTTAAGTCTCAGACACGCGCTAGATTTAGAAGACATTTAGTGTTTCTTTTGAAAAAGAATGTGCTAATTGAAATCATTTTACCAAGGAATATTAAAGAATAAGGTACGTAATAATTGTTGGTATTTTTTCTTTTTTAAAAAAATTATGTTTTTTTCTTAAAATATTATCTTTACATACCTGGTTGTTCCTATTGTTTAGTTGTGTTGAAGACAGAAGTTGTGCGACCTTATAAGTAGGTCACGAACAAGAACATAGGAAGCTACGAAAATGGAGGAATCAAGGATCGGACGCCGCGTACATGTAACAGTTTGTCACTTGCTTTGGAATAACGTCAGTTATACGGCCTTAAATCTAACTTTGAAATGATATTGCAGACAACAAGTTTGAAGCAGACGACAGAATGAAGGTGAAGGAGTAGAAATTTCACGTTCAATTTGTTCATGAAAGGGTAAATGAGTAAAGAAGGTTCGACTGCATTGTACAAACTATGCCATAGTTTACTGACGGAAACATCTTCCGTTTCTCTTGAAACAAACGGATTTTATTTGCCTAGTTTGGAGCCTTTATTGCTTATTGGTTATGTCGATTTGTAAATATTTACACACACTATATTTCTTGGCAATCCGTCCTTTGATTTACTCTTAGTTGGGTAAAATTATAGATCGTGTAAATATTTATAGCCCTTCTACTGACAATATTTACAGCAGTGATGTTTGCAAACAGTGTGGATCGTGATCAGACGCCGCGTGACGCGGCGTCTGATCAGGATCCAAACTGTTTGGCACTTGTCGCAATGTTTCTTAAATAAAAAAATTATAATTAAAAGCGTACGAAACATAAGCATGCGATATACATGTAGCAGCGACTTCGTAAGACGAGTTTTACGCCATATTGGCAGTGAAAGGATTAAACCTTGTCTGCCAAATAGCGACATCTAGGACATTTGCGAACAGTTTGGACCTAGACTGTTTGACACTCGTTTTTATCGGTTTATTCAATCAACATGACAAATGTGTAATAGAAGAAAAGTTCGCAACACACATTTCTATATGGACGACAGAATGGCGGGTTCAAGAAATCAGATTCTGCAACTTAAAGAATGTCATACTGTGATAAAGATAAAATGCATTAGTTGCTTATTGCTGAATAAAGGTGTTTCAGCAAGCTTCTTTGGGAATTTCTAGCCTTTGTTCTTGCTATATTAAATCCCATCACGTTATTTGCAACAGTTTTGAATTTGATCAGAATTCAGATTCAATAACAAAGCCAGCGTCTGACCAGGGTCCAAGCTGCATTTCGACATAACCTTAGTAAAAGATTCTAAATTTTAAATTTTGAGAAATAAAAAAAAAGGTTTTTACGTCATTACAGTGGAGGGGTCAAGTGTCTTTTATGATGTGCTGCTATAACACGTGTTTCACATTAAACAAGCACGTGTCTTTCTGAAAAACATTTAATAAAATACCATCATATTTTTTTTGCTTTAACCATTTTCCAAGTTTAACGCTTGAAAAGAAAATTTGGATCCAGACCAGATGAAGAATTCCTCTGTATTCATTTGTCGTGATTCAAAAGTTCATAAAATCAGATTTTGATACTTTTTTCAGATTTCATCTTAAAATCATTCAAAAGTTGAGGTGAAATAAGGGTTTGTATTAGTAAACATTTAAATATCGAACATCAAAACTTTGATTCATTATTCCCGACAGTTCATAATATTTACCAAATAATTATGCAGTCTCATTGTCATAATGGGTTTCCTCTCAATACTCTCCGAAGTACAGTCGAACTCCGATATTTCAAATTCGCTTAAATCAAAATTATCCATATTTTAACCATTCATTTACAAAATCTCAAGCTCGCTTAAGTCAAATGTATCCATACTTTTACAGTTCATGTTCGATATCTTGAACTTGCTTAAGTGAAACATATCCGTATTTAAAAGTTAAAACGTGGTTGTAGCCACGTTTTAACTTTGAAATACGGATAATAATGTTCGACTTAAATAAAGGTTCGGGATAGTTCAAATGTTATAACAAACAGTATAGATTGCATTTAGCGACCGCTGATTAAAGCAACTCGGGTATCTCTTAAGCCAGATGATTGTTTAATGCAGGGTTATAGTATCTGTAGTATAGATCCTACAGGAACTTTCTGTATTACTTTGAATATGCATTTACCAGTCATCTGCATTAAAGACAACCTTTATAAACATTCTGTTAAATGGTACCTTTCTGCATACTGAAAAGTATTGCCCGGTGACATGTGCCGTCTGCAATCATTTAAAAGAGATATTCTCAACTCAGATTCAATGAAAGACATTCTGAAAATGACAGATATTGACGAAATGGTCAGTGTACATACACAGGAACTTTCATCACTGATCAATAAGCATGCACCATTGTGCACTAAGACCATACCTCTCAGGCCATCATGTCCATGGCACACCCAAGAACTTCATGATGCAAAACATCTAAAACGTAAGCTGGAACGAAAGTGGAAATTATCCAAACTCACTATTGATCATCAACTGTATCGAGAGCGGTGTACTAAAGTGAACAAATTGTTAGCAAAATCAAAGGTCACTTTTTACACAGAAAAAGTAGACTCCTGTAAACGGGATTCGAAGAGTCTTTTGCAAAGTCACTAAGCATCTTTTGGGCTCAAACAGTGAAATCGCACTGCCAAAAAACATTTCCTAAAAAAAACTTGCGCATGATTTCAGCGACTTTTTCATAGACAAAATACGCACAGGTATTGCCTCTGAACCAAAGTCATGCATCCCGGTCATAACAGAAACATTGCATTCAATGAGCTCCTTAGAAAGTTTTGACTCTGCTACAGCAGCAGAAATTGGGGAAATCATCAAGGCATCCCCATATAAGTCCTGTGAACTCAATACCTACATGTCTCTTAAAGTTATGCCTTGACGAGCTCCTACCATCGTTGACAAAAATTGTGAACTCTTCGCTGGAATCTGCGTATGTTCCAAAAGAATTCAAAAGGTCCCATGTAAGACCACTTTTGAAGAAACCTGATCTCGATACAAATGATCTTAAAAATTACAGGCCAGTATCAAATCTGCCATTTCTCTCTAAAGTATTAGAAAAAGTAGTAGACAAACGCATTGAGTCCCATTTGACCACAAACAATCTGCACGAGCAGCATCAGTCAGCATATCGTAAGCATCACTTTACAGAAACTGCTCTTCTTAAGGTTCAAAATGACATCCTGCAGTATCTTGATAAGAACGAAATCACAATTCTGGTGATGCTTGACCTATCAGCCGCATGTGACACAATTGATCATGAAACATTACTCAATCGCCTTGAAAAAGACTTTAAAATTATTGGAAACCCTCTAAAGTGGATAACTTCGTACCTTAATGACCGTTACCAAACAGTCGCAGTAGATGGAGAATTATCTGCCCCAGTTCAAATGAAGTATAGTGTGCCACAGGGTTCAGTCCTTGGGCCGAAAAACTACATCTTGTACACAAAACATGTTGGCTCAATTTGCAGAAATCATCATCTGGATCATCATTTCTATGCAGATGATTCACAGTTATACTTGTCATTCAAGCCTAAAGACACATCTTGCCACATTAGCCCTCTCAAATGTCGAAGGATGTCTAAAAGACATTGTCTCATGGATGCATCAGAATATGTTGAAGCTGAACACTAACAAAACAGAGGTCATATTGTTTTCACACAAAAAAGGTTAACATACCTGAAAATATTCACGTTCAAGTCGGAAGCTCTAAAATCAAACCATCATTGTGTGTGAAGAATCTTGGTGCTAGCTTCGATTCCCAAATGGATATGACACAGCACATTAATGCTATGTGCAGGTCTAGCTATGCACAGCTGCGGCAAATAGGTCATATTAGACAGTACCTTTCCCCTGAAGTTACAAAGACATTGGTCAATTCTTTGGTCACATCGAAAATTGACTACTGCTATATGGGATACCCCAAAACTCACTACGAAAACTACAGCGTGTGCAAAATACAGCAGCCCGCATCATTACCAGGACGCCCCGGTACAATCACATCACTCCAGTCTTGAAGGAGCTTCACTGGCTTCCAGTTCAACATAGAATTGAATTCAAAATTCTGACACTCACGTACAAAGCCATGTGCAATGATTCTCCAAAGTATATTTTCAGTATGCTTGGCGTGTATAAACCTCGAAGAGAGTTGCGGTCTGCAAGTAAATCAGTATCGCTGGTTGTACCGAGAAGTCGTTTGGTGAAATTCGGAGATAGAAGTTTCATGCATGCAGCCCAAAGCTCTGGAACACTCTACCATCAGACATCAGAGATGCGAGCTCAGTTGCAGTCTTCAAAAAACGTCTGAAAAACACACTTCTTTAATATTTATTATTAGAACACATTAGGAAATGGATGACTGCTATATATAGGCTATGTTCTTGCTGTGGATATTGTGAGTCTAAATGGGAGTTCTGGAGTTGTACCGTTTGTCCGTGCCTGTTTGGTGGATCTTGATGGTAGGGATTGCCCCTGATCTCTTTGAAACCAACTGGCTTGGGGTTTACGGTATAATTCAGGGACAGCTTCTTATCTTGAAGTTTTATAAAGTAAGGGTGTAATTTCAACCATGGAACATGTAGGTCCCGCGGGTGTGGGGTGGAGAGGGTAGATGACTGCTACCCCAGGGCTGTGTTCATTCTGTATATGTTATGGGTCTAATTTTTAGTTCTGGTGTTGTACCGTCGACCAATGCCTGTCTGGTGGATCTTTGATGGTAGGGATATGACTCTGATCTCTTTTGAAAAACCAACTGGCGGGGTCTGTGGTATAATTATTGGACAGCTTTCACCATTTCTAATCATGTCATTGATCTTCTATAGAGTGTTTAGTTATGGTCGCATGCTATTTTTCCTAGTTATGTTACATTAGGCGGCTTGCATTGGGCGCTCTGCTATTATTTCTATTGGTCGGCAATCTTTAGCCGGTCGGTTCATTGCTGATTGATGGGGGTAATGTTGTTGCCGTTTCGGGGGCTGTCTTTTGTATGTTTATTCATGTTTATTTTAGATCTAATTATAGTTATTTGTGTTTTGTCGATGGCCTGCATTGGGCGCTCTACCATTATTCATATCAGTCGGCAATCTTTAGCCGGTCGGTTCATTGCTGATTGATGGGGGTAATGTGATCGCCGTTTTGGGGACTGTCTCTTATATGTTTATTCATGTTTTATTTCAGATCTAATTGTAGTTATTTTGTCTTTTCTCGATTTGAAGGTACATTTATGTTATTTCGTGTAAAGCGCTTTTGAACGCACAACCCCTGTGTGAAAAGAGCGCTATATAATTCTGGTATAATAATAATAATAAAATGCCAAATCCAAATTTTTGACGTAAAAATGGTTGCAAAAACAGCGCGAGGTGTCTGATCTTGATTCAAACTGTTTGCATTGTCGGCCTCAGTCGAATATGGCGCTGAAAGGGTTAATTACTTTCAAAGCCCGGATATTATTTTCAGTAATACAATGGGGAAAACGCAGAAGAATAACAAGAAACAGGTACTATAAAAGTATAATAAAACTCTAGCACATCATACAACAGGACAGTGTAAATAGTAATTGTTTCAACTGCTGTAGGCCGGGATGACACTTAGGGATCACTTGTCTGGCGTCTTTCGATCCGTCTGTCCATCTGTCTGTCCTCCTTTTCTTTCCGTCCGTCTGTCTGTCCGTCACGTTTTTTGTTTCACGCTTCATAACTCCTGTTCTACTGAGGCTTTTTAGATGAAACGTCATTTATGAAAAATGGAAGTGCATTACACAATAGCCATAACTCTTGTATCAATATTGTGAGAGTTATTCCTATTTTCAACATTTTCTTTTATTCAGATTTTTTCAGTTATACTGAATATTTTGAAATAAAAATTCTTTTAAGGAAAGAAAATGTTAGACTGATGCTTAACGACAGGTGGCATAAACTAATTGACTAAAAGAAATGACGCTCGCAAAGGCTCGCGTCATATCATTTTAGCCAACTCGTTTATTAAAAATGACAAATAATGAACACTCATGTAAGCTCCTCTATGTAAACAAGGTAGGTTTTTGAAAAAGTTTATTTTAATCTGATTGGCAAATAGTTTGGAGGCAGGTCTGGGGCCCGTTTCATAAAAAATCTTACGACAAATGTTGTCGTAAGTCAGATTATAAAAATCTCAATTATAATTTATTTCTCCATCTAATCCTGTCTTGTGACATCTTTTTGGAATCGTCTTGAAAAGACGATTCCAAAAAGATGTCACAAGACAGGATTAGATAGAGAAATAAGAAGTAATATGTATTTTAAAGATTTGACTTACGACAACATTTGTCGTAAGATGTTTTATGAAACGGGCCCCAGATCTGCCTCAAACTATTTGAAATGGATTTTTTTTTCAGCATAAACGCGTGCACTGGGAAAATAATTAAGTTCTTTCATTTGCTAAACACCTGCTTGGAAATTCTTTTCTGCATTGAATAATATATTGTTTTCGTTATGTCAACAAAAAGAACAAAAACGAGTGACAAACAATCAAGAGCATGCGTAATCATGGCGTCAGACCTGAATTGAAACTGTTTGTCCTTTGTCAATAAATCACTGCTTTCTCATTGAAAAACTTTGGGATTTCTTTTCTAGGACATTTCGTATAAAAGAATTTCTTTTTGATATGCATTTGCTTGCTTGTCGCGTCTTCGGTGTCTTTTGCGAAAAGTTTGGATCCAGATTACGGATGTGACTGACATATACTTTTATTCATAAAAGTGAAACTATACTAACATACATGCACACATACATTAACCAACATGCAACACTTCATCTATAAGCCTGAGACTTAACCTTCTCAATCATTGAACAACATATATTTACAAAAATGTATAGGTACAACTTTGCTTTTTTGTCTTAAGTCATTCTGGAAATCTATTAACTCGTTTGAATAGATAGAAATAACTTTTAATTAACTTGCAACGAATTTTTTTTATATACTGAACACTTTAAAATATAATGAAACTCATCTTCCAAATCAGGTTGTCTCAAAGCAAAGAACCATTACACTTAGGCGAAAAGTTTAGGTTTCCTTAAAACATTTAAGTGAAGAGTGAAGGTTTCGTAAAACAAAGAACCATTTCACTAAAAAAAGCATTTAGGTTTAGACATTACACTTAAGTGAAGCATTTAAGTCTTCTAAAAAAAGAGAACCACTTTACTTAAGTGAACGTTAAGTTATCCTAAAAACAAACAACCATTAAACAAAAATGAATAGTTCAGGTTTCCTCAAAACAAAGAATAGTTTGGATCCAGATTACGGATGTGACTGACACATATTTTATTCATAAAAGTGAAACTGTATTAACATACATGCACACACACACATTAACAAACATGCAACACTTCATCTATAAGCCTGAGAGTTAAACTTCTTATATCAATGAACAACATATATTTATAAAAGTTTATAGGTATACCTTTGCTTTTTTGTCTTAATTTATTCTGTATTTTTTTTAATTCGTTGGTATAGATAGACATAACTTTAAATTATTTTGCAACGAAATTTGTTATATGCTGAACACTTTAAAACAAAATGAAACTTATCATCCAAATTATTGGTATCACATAATTGACATATTCTTTCGTATCTTCCCTAACGATTTCTATCATATCTTCCAAACCAGCCCTACTCCCGGTACAATGATTATTTGCAAACAGTTTGGATCCTCATCAGACGCGGAGTCACTCGGTATTTGATTAGAATCTAAACTCTTTGTCACTTATTAAGATACAAATTTAATATTATTAAATTTTGAAAAAAAAATAGCAGACGATATTTTTTAAAGTACGTCATGGCATAGTGATAAATTAAAATTATTCAATATGCAGTAAAAGTTCTATTATGCAACCATTCAAATAAAGAATATAAAGTAGTCTGAAATACAGGATATTGGTTAACCCTTTCGGTGCCAATTGTTTCGCGAGTATTTTACCCCTTTACCGTTCAATTGTCGTCTGCTACAATGTTGTTGTTTGCAAGATTGTTTCAAAGTAAAGTTCAGTGTAGTATGACTTAAAACATATCGATACGAGTGTCAAATAGTTTGGATCTTGATCAGGCGCCGCGTTACGCGGCGTCTGATCAGGATCCAAACTTTTTTCAAAACGCGCTTTTAAGCGTCATTGAGAGTGAAAGCGTTAATGAAGGACAAAAACAATCTGACAGTTCTCAAGATTTTAACATTGCCCTTTTCACCTTTCTGAGAGAAATCAATGATTCATTAACTCATTATCCCCTGAAACTTCCAATGGACACAACAATGTAGATTGTTCTCTTGCTCTGGATTGTCCATTATAGTAATATAATCCATTAACTCCAAGGTACGAATAAATTGCTCTGAGTTAATGGATTACATTACTTTAATTCCAATGGACAATTCCAGTTTGCAATAAAGACTGGTCCATTTTTTACTATTTTTTGTTGTTTGTTATAATTTATACAAAATGACAAACAGTGAAATCCCTGATCAGAGGGCTCCTGCAGAGGTACACCTGTTCACTTTTGGTAAAGGATGCATCTTTGCGTCACTAGAGCTAAATGATTTAACGAATGGCCGCATTGTATATGCGACTACATTTAGCTTACACTGAAGGCAATGGCCTGTTTTATTTACTTAATGATTTTAACAAAATAACAAGAGGCTTTCAGATGGCCTAATTTATAAATAAATACGACACGTGGTACACGTGGTTTTATAATAATAAATGCGACATATCCTAGTCCCACTATAGCATAGTGCCATAGATAATTTCTTTCTAAAAGCCCTGTGTTCACTTTCTTTTTTCTCAGATTGGCGGATGAAACTCGGTTTGGTGGTTTTCACTTGGACAAAATAGTTCCTAGATTATAAAAGAAATCAAGGAATATCTGCCTTAAAGGTATTTATTTATTTATGTGTTTTTACTGTTTAAAATTCCATTGCGTTCATTTCGACAGGAATGAAAGCATTCAACACACTATGTTACAAAAGTTTCTTCACAGAATTGTGCATTATTTAATGCTGACACAAACAAAGGTTTCAATGCAAAATAAATAAGTTGTTTTGATTTGTTTTGCTTTTTCATCGCTATTTTTTACCGTCTGTTTTAATCCTATTTACGACAAAACATCTTTAATAGTGGCCTTGCATAACCATTTCAAAGTAAGATTTATAGTAATATACAGCGCTCCCTCTCTACAACGACATTCAATGGGAGACACAGATTGTGTGTGTTGTTCGGAGGGATTCGTTATAGGGAGAGGAAACTAAAGATTGGCTTACATTTGTAAACAGCTTGAATCCAGATCAGACGCCGCGTTACGCGGCGTCTGATCTGGATTTAAGCCGTTTGTCCCTAGTCATTTTATCTATTCTTTCAAAATGTTCACTTATGTTTAAATTTGAGAAAAAACAGCAGACGACAATTTTAAGCAGACAATATTGCAGCAATAAAAGCGTTAGACATGATTTTCTAGTTTGGGGAACTCCGGTAAGGGTCGTTGTAAGGAGGGAATTGTTGTTCAGAGCGCCGTTGAAGGGAGGGAACGCTGTAGTTAACCCTTTACCTGATAGCCTATTTCTAGTATTGAAGATAGTTGACCACGTAAAGCAGGTTGAAAGTAAAGCAGAATGCGCCTTTAAGGCGCATTCTGCTTTACTTTCAGCCAGCTTTAAGCTTCCATGTGCTAAAATATAGAAAATATTCCCTATACTATATATTCATGGATGATTAAATTGGAACTATTTTCTTCAGCGGAGGAATAAATCATATCCGCTAAAAGGCGCTTCTATGGGGGAAAGGGTTAAAGAAAAATCCTATACAATTGCCAACCAGTTTAGCTGAATAAATAATGTCACACATTTTGTATTTCGCCTGAGTATCAAACAGTTTAATTCCTTATCAGACGTCGGGTTATCTTGCGTCTGATCATGCTCAAAAATATTGTTTGCATTGAAAATAATTATAGTTAAGTGTAAACGTGTTTATTGGGAAGAAAAACGTATTCTCCACTGTATCTCTTTCACATGAAACGCAACAAAAAGACCATGCCGTAACAACATTCACAGTTTTTTAACTATTGAAAACTACAATGAAACCCCTCTAAACCGGACATGTGTGGGACACCATACATTTTCGGTTAAGAGGGATTCCGGTTTACAGGAATTTTAACCCATTGCTTGTTTCTTGTATGGTAGATAGTTGATCACTTAAAGCAGGTTGAAAGTAAAGCAGAATGCGCCTGCTTAAAGCAATCAGCTGCTAGAATATAGAATATATTTCTAGTTATACATATTAATGAATGTATTTTCTTCAGTAAAGCAATAAAATCAAGGCACAAAAATGCACATTTGTGGTGTAATGGGTTAAAATGAAGAAGGGTTGGAAACGGGACCAACGTTATTAAGAGAGGCTTCCAGTATTAAGAGGTTTAGAGAGAATTTCCAGTATTTAGAGGTTACGGTTTAAAGGGGTTTCACTAATTATTTTTTTATCTGACTATGTAACTGCATGTATGATGTTCGAATTTTAACCTTGTTGAGCAATTATGCGTCTGATCAGGCTCTAAAAACGTATCACTCAGTGGAGAAATTAAAGGTATATAATAGCGTATCCATGGGATAATTGACTGGCAGTTAAACAATAGTATTCACTGTCCTGATATCGACTGATGTCCGGGATTTTATCAAATAGATTTATGACACGTCCGGGGTACATTGTATAACATTGTTTAACCCTTTCACCCTCATTGACGCTTGAAAGCGCGTTTTAAAACTGTTCGACACTCGTTTTGAAATTTCTTCAGTCATACTGCCTTATTTTTTAACTTTGAAACGACATTGCAGACAACACAATCGAAGCAGACGACAATAAAAAGGTGGAGGGGTATAACAGCGAAATGTTGGTAGTGAACACTTAACCCTTACACCGCCAAAGGAGAATAAAATCTACTTTGCAAACGGTTTGAATCATTTTCAGGCGTTTTGTAATATAAAATCCTAACAGCTTGACAATCATGTTTTTATTTCATATCATGTTTTTTTTTAATAAAGTCTTGAAACAGTTGTAGTGATTTAAAGTCAAAATAACTAAATTTGAAGACAATTGTTTAAAATAGATCACGCCATGACAGTGAATGTTTTAATAAGGCATATTAATTCTGGCATTTACGACGTCGCTATTTAGTCATTTACAAGAGTGTCTGCCATTAAATGTTTCGTTTTCAAAAAAGATAAACCATGCCATTTTGTCTGATGTCTGCAAACTGTTTTGAGTCCAGATGATTTTATGACTCTTGCGTTTACGTTTTCTCAAAACATAGATCCATTACACTTAAGTGAAGAGTTAAGGTTTCCTAAAAACAAAGAGCCATTGCACTGAGGTGAAGAGTTTGCTCAAAACAAAGAACCATTACACTAAAGTGAAGCATTTAGGTTTCTTCAAAACAAAGAATAATTACACGTAAAGGGATACTTGCATATTTGAAAAATTCGACAGAATCTCGTGAAAAGTTCTACAAGTTGAATTAAGGTCTATATAAGCAAATTGCTAAAATAAATATTGGGGTTGCCATGCTTTTTTCAGCTCTAGCTGGCTTTGAAAAGTGTGGCGTTTGTCGCATTTGCTCATTGTCAGAGCAGAAAACGTCATAAGGGACAAATGCACTTATATTACTACACAATAACATATTTCTAGTACACTTTTTAATGTGCTAGCATTCATTCATCACAAGCAAGTGTGAAATAAACTTTTTAAAGCTCTTTCTCGTGTTTTTATTCAGCTTTTGGGCTAAAATGAATGATGAAAACCGGAAAAATAAGACATTTTTTCTTGCCAATGTCTCACAAATACATCAATTATGTAAAAAAATCCAAAATGATTCTTTAAACTTTCTAGGCATCTAGGTTAAAGTATTTCTTATCAAATAGTGTAAAGAAACCTATGTGTCGCTACGTTCATTTATGAATATGGTCAAAATTCTAACCCTACCCCCTTAGATTTTAGAAAATATACCTCCCCCAATAGCCAAATTCGGTCTCTGTTGGCCTAAAAATGAGAATTATTCATCCAATATTTGTAAATATATGAGTGTATGTGAATACAACAGCATTTAATAAAGCTTTAGTTACTTAAAGCATTTTCAGTGCTGCTGATAAAAACATTTATAATTTCTACAAGAACTGCTACTCGGGAGAGTTTGTTTCAAATCTTGAAACAGTGCTTGTACGGAAAGAACTATATTGTACATAATTTACCAATGAGAACTTTTCAAAATTTATTTTTATGGTAATAAATGTATTGCAAATCAGAAAATATATAGTAATCAAGGTATTTAAGAAGTTTTTTTTAACATTTTTAATATAGGCGAGTATGTCATTAAGTGATGAGTGAAGGATTCCTTCAAAACAAAGGACCATTTCACTAAAGTGAAGACTTTTGTTTTCATCAAGTCAAAGAACCATTTTACACTAATGTAAAGCATTCAGGTTTCGTCAAAACAAAGAACCATTACACCAAAGTGAAGCATTTAAGTCTTTTCAAAACAAATAACCACTTCACTTAACTGAACGTTTAGTTTTCCTCAAAACTAAGAACCATTACACTAAAATAAAGAGTTCAGTGGGCCGAACATCGTACGACAAAAATGGTCGTAAGTCAAAACTTTGAAATAAAGTTAATTTCTTATTTTTTCATCAAATTCTGTCTTTTGACATATCCTTGGAACCCTTTTGGAATGACAATTCCAAAGAGATGTCACAAGACAGTATCAGATAGATAATAAGATAAAATTTAGAGAGTTTAAGAATCTTACTTATGACATATTTTTCGTACAATGTTTCGTAAGTTTCCTCAAAACAAAGAAAAATGACACTAAAGTGAAGTATTTTTTTGATGACTGCTGTAACCATTATTACACGTGACTTATTACAGAGCAGACTATAATATTTTGATGTTGATGTTGACTTTAACACACAGTATCTTGTTTAAATAATTCAAAACGAGTACCAACATACACAGTTGTCACAGAATCAATGACTTGATCAAATATTTAAGACAAATAATTTATTCGTATCAGTGTTCATACTTGTATAAAGGTATATTTATTGGAGAAGAGCTTTTTAATTACTTTTTTAACATAACTCACCACACAATGCATATCAGAAACAACACAAAATATCTTCATTAAGCGTTCTGCCTAATTACTATCGTTCATTGGGCAGCGTTTTTGTCTTAAGATATACGTGTATATAGTTTCAGTTTCAGTTTATTTCATAAATCCAGTGGGCTTGAAAGCCCATGAGGACAACATTAAGCGTTACATAGTTATGTTATAAACATACATGTACATACAAAATGTATTATAAACAAACAAATATAATATGGCGACTATATAAAGGTGTGTCAAGTAATAACTTGAAGCTTATATAAACCACACTGATATCACCACAAGTAACGGTAACTTCAAACAGTGCAGCTCAAGATAAGACGTCTCTTAACAGAGACGTCCGAACGTGGCCCGCCCTGTTTGCTATGTGAAGTTTTTATTTCACCTTATTACTCCACCTTTTTCCTGAATAATTATGATTTTATCGTAACAGGGGACACCACTAGAAAACTAAATCACTAACCGTTTGTTTTTGTTGGAGAAGGCATTTAAACCGTTTCTTATAGTTAATAAAAACAATTAAACAATTCTATACAATTAATTCTCTATTGCCACGCCCCTCATTCCAAATTTGGGATATACCCTTATTTCTAAAACAAAACAAGATCATCATATCTTGCAAATAAAAGGCTTTCGTTATTATATTTATATATACAAGAAATTTCAAGATAAATTGAGGGTTCGTGGCAATAGTATGAAAACTACTAGTTACTACAACCAACAAGAAACAACTACTTACAGACCGACTGACAACGTGACGACGTAAGTGACTGAAAACATGACAGTCTAAAGCAACTACAGATTTTCTGACTCTAAAAAGCATTGACAAAATTATAAGACTTTAATATGTTTCTGACTAATTATTGAACGCAGGTGACTGTTTTATTGGGCCAATAATGATGAAGAACAATACAAAATTGTAATGCCATTAATTCAATTCGCCCAATCATAAGATTCAAGATTGTTCATGCTCGTGTATAATCTCTTACAGCTAGTTACCCTTAGCCTGCTGACCACGCCTTTACTGTTTATACAACTCTTTAGATCCAGACAAGACGCCGCGTGTCGTGGTTTCTGGTCTACATCAAAACTGTTTGACTAACTATTTAAAGCAAGTAACTGTATGTTTGGGCCAATTTAGATGAATAACAATACAAAATTGTAATGCTATAATCCAATTCGCCCAATCATAAGATTCAAGATTGTTCATGCTCGTGTATAGTCTCTTACAGCGAGTTTCCCTTAGCCTGCTGATCACGCCTTTACTGTTTATACAACTGTTTATATAAGACGCGTTGTAAGTCTTTCTTAATTTACGTTATGCAATGCAGGTCAAAAGGAACATCTTATGAGTTAAAAACTTTCGTCTGCTTATTTAGACTTTACTATAAGTTGCAAACAGTTTGGGCACAGATCAACGCCGTGAATCGAGGTATATGATTAGGACTCAAACTGTTTAAACATACTTTTGATTCTTGATATACAAGTATACAATTTTTTCAACGAGAACGAAAACAAAATCTTGTTTAGTTTTTCTAGTTATAGCAGATAAAAATAGTTGCGTTTTAGATCTACGTCTTGTGTAAGTTCAATATTAAGCTTTCACGACGTCTTTACTAGAATGTTTGATGATTTTAAATAGTGTTTGCGTGATATTGGTTGTTTACAAAAAGCGTCATTTGAGCTGCTACGATTGGCGATATTAACAATTATTCGTCTTTTGTTATTGGAGCCCCTCTCACCATTATTGTTTATTCTGTTTGTAAATGATATAAATACTTCTTTTGACTTTGGTTCTCTGACCGAAAATGATCTTAATCTGTTATCTAGATATTTAATTCTGTTCGCTGATGACATTGTACTATTTACTACTGATCCTGTGAGCCTGCAGGCTCAAATTGATAGTATACAGAGGTATTCTGTAAAATGGGGCCTAAAGGTAAATGTAAAGAAAACAAAAGTTTGCATTTTTGAAAAAAGAAAGACAACCCACAATGTAAGTTTTTCCGTCAACAATGAAAATATTGAAATTGTCGATAAATTTACATATCTAGGAGTAAACTTTACATATACTGGAAACATGTCCTCAGCTGTTAAAACACTGTCAGAACAGGCCATAAAGGCTTATTATAATCTAGTGGCTTTATTTGACAGGGTTAAACTTGACTTAAAAACCAAATTATCGCTTTTTGACTCGTTAGTTGCTCCTATATTATTATACGGGTCTGAAGTATGGGGTGTGTATAATTTTACCGAAATTGATAAATTGCATCTTAAGTTTTGTAAATATGTACTTGGTGTTAAACAGTCTACTCCAAATAATGCTGTCTACGGTGAGCTTGGTCGATTTCCTTTGTCTATTATTGCAAAGGAAAGAGCGATTAAATATTTGTATGTACCACATGTATATTGATCAGTGTAATAATGTTAATGGTAAATGTTGGACTAAAAGAATCAACTTAGTTGTTGATCATCTTGGATACACTGAATTAAGGCACCATTTTAATATTTATGTGTCTTATTTACCTTCAATTAAAACACGCATAAGAGACCAATTTATTCAAGAATGGAATGCCCCTATAACAAATATGTCAAAACTGTCATTTTATTGTAAATTCAAAAGAGAATTCTGTTACGAGCCATATCTGGATAAAATAAGATATGGCTCTAACAGAATTAAATTTACTCGGTTAAGACTATCGTCTCATTCACTAGAAATAGAATCAGGAAGATATACAGGTATTTTAAGAGAGAATCGTTTGTGCAGGATGGGTAATTTGAACTGCGTTGAATCTGAATATCATTTTGTATTGTGTTGTCCAAAATATGCAAATTTACGTCGTCAGTTTTTAGGGAATGTTTCTTGGCCATCTATAGGTAAATTCAATTAATTAATTAGTTCTAGTAATAGAAGTTTAATTAAAAAGCTTTCAATTTATGTTAGGAAGGCAAATATTTTACGCCAAAAAACCCTTGACTCTTTAACTGTTTCGTAATTCTGTAAGTGTTTGTATTTAGTATAACTGTTTGTGTAAACATATTTTGTGTTTGTTATGCCATGTTCCTTGTCTGTATGTAATTAGCCAAAGGCAATTTAGTTGCCGATATGCTAATAAAGCTGAACTGAACTGAACTTAAATTTACTGTGCTAAACACCTTTTTTTGTTTGGCAACTAGGGTTCCCCAACATGTCAATTAAGGATACCTCATTTGCCACATGCTATTTTGTGTTAACTGCGAGTCCATTGGTCCGATGTTAGGGGAGGGCCGTTGATTACATTACACAGTGGGTAATGTTTGCAAACTGTGTACAACTTGACAGTCGCTATCGAAACACTGACTAGCCGGGGATGATAATCACCCTACACACGAGGATTAATGGCGAACGATTAGCCTGGATGGAGAAAACGACACAGTCTCTCAAACAAATTAAATAATCCATATTATAATTTTAATAAAAAATAAAATTTTCAGAGACAACTATTCGAATACTAAAATGGGATTCGAATATTCGGCCCTTATGCGAATATTCGAAGATTCGGTCCCGTCCCTAACTATAACGAATAATACAATGTATATTGTTTCAAAGCAGTGTATTCAATGGACATCGCTCAAGCTCCTGACAAGATAAATTTGACAATAATGATAATGAAACAGAGAAAGTGGGTGGGGTAAATTTTACATGGCCGTAGAGCCAAATGTTGTTCACCAAAATGTACACTTTTTCTATTTTTTCATTCATATTAAATAGCTCTTCAA
The DNA here is from genome assembly GCA_922989275.2 of Gari tellinella. NCBI lineage: Eukaryota > Metazoa > Mollusca > Bivalvia > Cardiida > Psammobiidae > Gari > Gari tellinella. The sequence continues at coordinate 35,625,005 of OV277872.1, forward strand.
TACAAAACCATCATAGAGTGTTTTCATATACTTTGAAAAATTCCCAAATTCATCAGTTTGATACACCCTTTAACCAAACTCATCCATCCACAAACTAAAAGTAATGCAGGTCGGTGGTTATGATCCAATGCCATGCTTCGCAAGGTAGGATATTAGCCGAAATTATCTCTCTGAAATCATCCCTCGTCATCATATTATCTCATTATGCATCGGCGCTATATTATCGACCTATTTAGAGCAAAATCACGTGAAACTATATCCCGGTCTACAGTCATCTAAAGTGACTATAGCTCCAAACAGAACACCAATGGTTCGACCCGCAGACCGCCGATTCTAAGTTTTCATTGGTTCAACAAACGGTGTTCTTCTGTGGACCTAAATGCGCATGCACCGGCCTCACTTTCGATGGACTTTAGACCGGATTATAGTTTCACATGAAGTTGCTCTAGGTGTTTCGGTGCCGTACAACTCATCCATCCATCCAGTATGTTCGGGTGCAAGCCGTTTTAACCCAGATAAGTCGCCGAATTAATCGGATTTAAAATAGGCTCCAATAAGTTTGCTATTCCTGTCAAAAGTGTCTTCAGACAAAAAGTCGAAAATCTTACTTTGACAAATAAAAACAGACGTCAATATAGAAGTAGGTTTATTTATCAGGGCTGCCATTTCTCCGGATTTTTCCTAAATCTCCGGATTTTTCCCCAGTTCATGGTAGCTTAAAGCAGGCTGAAAGTAAAGCAGAATGCGCCCTAAGGCGCATTCTGCTTAACTTACAGCCTGCTTTAAGTAGTCCCATGCCAACAAAACAAGAAAAAGGCTATGGGGTAAAGGTACCATTCGTAAAATCGCACTTGAAAAATGCAAATTTGGAAATCTTAGGATTTTTCATGTCAACTTATGGCAGCCCTGATTTATTGTAAGACACAAGTTAAACCTTTTTATGGTTTTAACTTTTTGTACGCTGCGAGCGATTGTGTGAGACATTTGCAAACAGTTCGGACACAGATGAGACGCCGAGCAACTTTGCGTCTCATCTGGATCCTAACTGTTTGATACGGTGATGATATGGTCAAAAAGAAGTGCAGATCTACATCAACACAGAGAATTGTTGCAGGCGACATAATATTTAGAAGACAGTTACATACCCTGTATAAGGTTAATCGATGAAGAGATTTTAATGCTTTAACCCTTATTATGCTTTATTGCCGTCTGCTTTAAATGTATTGTCTACGTAAAAAGTTCACAATCAAATTTAAGATATTTAAACTGAACAAGTTGAAATACATCCCAAACAGTTTGGATCCAAGTTAGACAGCACGTACCGCGGTGTGTAATCTGGATCAAAACTGTTTGAAATGTCTTGCCAATTCGTGCTCAGTGCGGTAAGATTTAACTGGTATTTGAACGAAGGAGACAGGCTGTCTGCCAATATAATGTAGTTCGTAAAAGAACGGCGTATACGATTTCTACAATATTTACAACTCCAGTGTTACAGGTGCAAGCCCTTTTGTCCCTCCAGTCCAATTTTGTTAATAGAGATTTGCACCAGAAGCGTGTTTATTTGCCACTTTTTACGGTTTAAGTTAGCAGTTTGTGCCCCGTGTGAAGCATGCAGAGTACAGTAGAGAAAACGTATATGTTTTTGCCATTTAACGCGTTACGCTAAAACTATAACATTGTTTTTCCATTGCAAACAGTTTGGAGACCGATTAAAACTGATCGTCAGAGTTGTCAAAAAGTTTACCTTTTACTTTTATTCATTGCAATGCGTTTGCGTTTCATTTGCGTTTAAACGGAATAATAACGTGTTCTCCGCTGTTATTCAGGCACGATAGCCAACGCGAAATTGATGGCCAACGACGGCCATCAATATTTACTGAACTCATGGCAGATAAAGCTACCAATGGAAATGTTTTGAACACAAACATTTTGCATACGAAACGTTAAAAAGGACAGAACGCAAACAGGATGTGTGTTTTAACAAGTCATTCGATTGCTGATGGTTACTGTTAATAATACGTTGTTCGCGTCCAATTAAGCAAAACTTTAAAAAATAGTTTGAAGTCTGATCGGAAGCGGCTATCAGGCTGTTTGCAATGAAAATAAATGTCCAAACATAAAAGTGTTTATTGGGACAAAATAACGTCACGTACTTTATCACCAGAAGCGGGAATTCTTATGTTTGTTATCTGTTTTCATTACAGAGAAAACGTCTCCAGTTTAAAATACAGTAGTGCGACTATACCGAACTGGGTATATTACTTGTTTTTGACTACTACAAAGAAGGCTAATTGGTTGTATAAAATACTACAGGAGCTTTCCGTTTCACTTTCACATGGCTTGAACGAGTCACCTGTCGTAAACTCCTAAAAAGATAGCATACTTTAGTGGTCGTAAATGAGAGGTTTTATTGTATGCAATATTTGACTCGGTGGTGTTTTTTAAGGATCAAACATTGTTGAAAAACTACGAAGAAATCAGTAGACGCATTTATGTTCGTATTAAACGTTTTGCACGTTAGTGGCGAAATGGCGATTACGTTTGCAAATATTTTGGATCTAGATGAGACGCCGCGTAACGCGGCGTCTCATCTAGATCCAAACTATTTGCCATTTCTATTCTGTTTTGAAAAGAACATTTTGAAATTCTTTCTTTTGGAACAGTTGCAGACAAATGTACAATGTTGCAGACGACTAATTTCAAGGAGTTAAAACAATTATTTTAATGGAATGACTGACTGCACATTTTTGGGTCTTTTTCAGACGCTACGAGACCCTAATTTGGCTTGTCACTCGATTCTATGTTTTTCAATGTATAATGCATGAAAGTGTTAATTTTTAATTGCAGATGGATTTTTGTACTCGCAATATCATGGTGGGGAAAACGCTAAAGTTTTTTTTTTCTGTGATTCAGGGCACTATGAAGCAATACCACTTGAAAGCGATTTTTTATAGCTAGGATGAAATCGTCTGCTCTGAGTTCGTGCCACTCGTACAAAACGTTCAAGATGGTCATATGGGTATTATTATTGCTATCAGGTAAGTAAGTTTTTATTTATTTATTTATCTATGTATCTATTTATGTATTTATTTAGAAAACAAACTATATTGTGACCACTATATTGTATTACTTATTGGATGTTTAATGTATGTGGCTGCTTAAACAAGGTGGACGTGAAATAGACAGCTCCCTTGTTTTAATATGTCACCTGTCGTCCATACAATTATTTAGCCTTCATTTTAGTGGTCGTAATAGAGGGAATTTACTGTTGTTATTTATTTGTACATTTGACGAACGGATCAAGAGTTACATGTACCAGCCCGTGATTTGTTGAAAATACTAACAGTTTACAATCAAGCAACTGCTAAATAGGTTAGAGCATGTTTATTTCATACTACGGAATATAGTCCACGAGGCGCGGGACGCGCCGAGTGGACACTATTCTGTAGTATGAAATTAACATGCTCTGACCTATTTAGCACATGGCCTGGGCTCGAGAAAAATAGGAATACACTTCGTTTCTGCTTTTTTTTTGTTTCAAACGAAAAGTCATTTTATTTGTAATATTTTACAAAATTGAAAGATTATTTCAATGTGAAGTTTGAGACCTAAAGCATGTTACCATGGTACATGTATAACCTATTTAGCACTGGCTTGGGAAAATCAGAAATGACGTGATGTGGTTATTTCAATGTGAATTTTATTAAGGTACTATATGTAGGCACATTTCATTAGCAATTGTCTTTAAAGTCTAGGTATCACTGTTCATTTTAAAAATAAAATATGAAGTCATCAAGCGTGTGCCGTTCCCCTCAGATCTCAACAATTTTTTAAAAGACAATCTAGGCATTTAGATCCCGTTTTTTTACAGTGGAGAAAATGTTATTCTTTGCCGTTTAAACGCAAACGAAAGGCAAACGCAAAACACTAATACATAGAAAACTACACCTTTTTGACAATTCTTACTTTTTATTTTTATCCGAGCAGCAAATATATTGGAGCCTGATAAGACGCCGGGTTACTCGGTGTCAGATCATGATCCAAACTGTTTGCCCTCGAAATAATAGTTTTAGCGTGAACGCGATTATTGGGAAAGAATAACGTTTTCTCTACTGTACATCTACAGCTAAAAAATGCATATAAATAGGTCTAGCGGGACAATGTAGACCTAGATATATTATTGTTACTGTGAAATTCCCGTATTTCTTCAGCTTAAATCCTTGATATTGTGTTTATTTCACTTAACTTTCGATTATTTATTGTTACGCCTACAGAGCAGGCTAAAGGTTTTTGCAGTCGCTCGCTCGGTGGAGTTCTAGGATGTTGATGTCAATTACCTTCAGATGACAGAAACGTGGAATACAAATGTAGTCAATGGTTTTTAAAAAAAAGTGTTGAACTACGCGATATATTAAACCGCTTTTGAGGCACATGATTGGTCGAGAGCTCCAAGCCATGTGCTAAAAAGCTAAAGTTCAATGTAGTGGAATAGTTGATTGAAGCTGAAAGTTACTTTTAAGCCTTGTGTTTAAGCATCAACCTGTCAAGCTTTAATATAAGTAATGTTTCTCATGCCTCAGTTTTGTTATGATAGAAAGGGAATTAAAAATAAATCATCGTCGATTGTTTTTCGAAATAAAAAAACGAGTGCTTATCAATTATACTCCAAATTGTAAAATTTACTTTTACCATCAAATAACTTGATATTTTCAAAATTTTAGGCCTCAATGCAAACGATATATTAATCCGACACTGGACAATTAGGTTTACGGGGCTCAAACCAACAACTGGGCACCTGGACTTGTTCACAGTCAAAACCCTTACCCATTGTGCCCAAAACTGCGGTCTGAACTCCATGTGCAGATCGATATTCTTTGTGAAAGACGACAAACTTTGTCAGATCCATGCTCAGACGTTTCAAGTGACGTCACTGGGACTGTCATCTGAATCATCAGCTGTGTACTATGAGAGGGACGGTAAATGTCAAGTATAGAGTTATAGTTGTTCTAACCCTTTCAACCCTAGATTTCTCTTGTGAGTATTTATATTCCTTTCGGACTCTTCTTGTACATGCATTTTGAACCAGTCTACTGTTAAATCATTGGCATGACAACAAAAAACTAATGAAAATATCAAACAATGCAGATCCTGATCAGAGGGCTCCTATAGGAGCCCTCTGATCAGGGTCTACACTGTTTGCATATGTAATCAGTAATCTCTACAGAGGGCTGTAGGGTTGAAAGGGTTAATATTAAATATGAGATGATTCCTATATAAAGTAAAGTACATTTAACAGTAGAACACAATGAACGGTCTTTAATATAAATGTCAGTATAGAAAGTTTCATATTTTCGTCTTTAAATTACCGCATTGAATCCTTCTGACGAGTATTGGTGTCCTTAGCAAACAGTTAACATGTTGAGAATTAACTTGTCCCTTGTTAATAATGTATATCCAGACCATATGGCTCCTATAAGAGCCTTCTGATCAAGGTCTGCATTGTTTTTGATTTTGCAATATATCATAATAAATCAAGAACTGTCATGATGATTAGAATAAAATGAAAAATGGAATTGTGCTTTTGAAGCTTTAGGACTCAATGAGTCAAGCAGGCAACGTCCTTAAACAACGAAAACAAGATTTCGTTTGACTTGTCGTAAATTTTCCAAATAACAATCTAAAGACAACCGCGGCAGTCTTGGTTCTTACGCTATTTTTGACCAACGTTGAGTCACACGTTTCGGATAAACGGTGCTTAACAGCCAATCAGCCCTATACTTTGACCACTCATTTGAATTCTATAGACAGTGTCATAATGCAATGTCACTATATAAGGTTTGTGGAAATATGAAAATAATTGCATGTACAATATTCTCCTTACTTGACATAAAACTACATATTATTACCCTTTTCACTGCCATGACGTCATTAGTCGTCTACTTCTTTTCCTTAAATCTTAATTTCAGCTATTTTGACTTTAGAAAATATGTAACAAAACAGTAAGGATCTTCATCAGGCGCCGCATTACACGGTGTCTGATCAGAATCCAAACCGTTTGCCAATACACATTTTATTTTGGGTAAGACAGTTAAGGGGGTTGCCAGTCGTGTCATCATTTTCAACATATATGCTTGAACTCAACATACTAGTATGTTTACTTTGCAAACAGTGTAGATCCTGGTCAGAGGGCACCATAAGGGGTATGCACTGATTATTGAAATTCAATTTTTTTTATTTTATTTTATATTGCTAAAGAAGATCTCTAATATTTATATCTATAAAAAACACTTAATATTTTAAAAGTGAATTCGAGACGTCTGATTTCTTTCCTTATATCAAAATGTTGTCATATCAAGTCAGTTCCTTTTTTCTATCCGTTGATTAGAGATAGGGGAATATTTGGTCAAGTTCAATTTCGTTATATGAAAGCATCACTGTAGTCGATTTGGATAGTTCTCAGGGACCCGACACGATTGATTTTCAAACAAATTGGTAGAAACGGTATATATAAAGACAAGGGGTATTTTCAGTTTATTCTCATCCTACAGTTCCTACTTCAGCAAAACACGTCATTGTGTGAAAAATAATTGATGAAACAACACTTTTGTTGCATTTCTGTCTAGTTAACAACATACACTTCCATAAAGACATAACATAAAACCAACTGTTATTATTCAAAGCAAAGAATTTGTTAAAAATTGCGATCTTGTTTTGAAGCAATAACTTCAACGTTCTTTAGTTATATATTGTATAAAGAACAGTTTGTTTTACTTTTCATCTAGACCCCGATTCGCTGACGACTACCACGACCACCACTACTACAACGCCAACGCCAACTACAACTACAACGCCAACTACAACTACAACGCCAACAGCCGGTTGTCCAGCTGACAGTTCTAGTTTCACATTTGTTACATTACCGAGTGGTGCAACGTTTCAGTACAGGTATAGTATTTTAACCATTTCACTTTCAATGACGCCAAAATGCGCGTTTGAAAACAGCTTGGGTCCTGATCAAATGCCGCTTTGCGCAAAATATATACCAGATGCTTTTATAGCAGACTTGTTTAATAGGGCAGATGCTTTTGCTCCATACACTTTTGATATAGCTAATAGTATTTACGGCAGACACGTCTGATACAGCAGATCTTATTATTGCAGACTTGTTAATTAACAAACCTATCAGATGTTATTATTGCAGACTCGTTTGATATAGCAGATGCTATTATAGCAGATTCATTTAAAGCAGCAGATACTATTACAATAAACACGTTTGATAAAACAGGTGGTATTACAGCAGATATGTTTAATATGATAGCAGAGCTGATGTTCTTACAGCAGATAGTTTGAAAAAGCAGATGATATAATGCAGAAATACGTGATATAGCAGATTCTGTTACCGCGGAAATGATTGATATATTATACAGTTATTTCATGTGTGTTTGGGGAACAGTCAAAACTATTGGCCCGAGGTATCAGGGATGACTTTCGAACTGTTGCCCGAGGCCTGAAAGGCCGAGGGCAATAGTTCGAAATGTCTTCCCTGATATCGAGGGACAATAGTTTTGACTGTTCTCCTAACACACATGAAATAACTGTTTTATTACCTAACACTTGATATAGGGCTAACTAGATTTTCAAAAAGAATTAATTTGAGCCAAAGTACAAATGCAATAAGATTTATTATTTCCAGTCATCATAAATTCTTGGATTCATTTCAGTCAAACAGTGTATGCCACCTTTTAAGCTTGAAATACGGATATTTTCGACAGAAGCGGTTTATTAAGAAGCGGGTTTATGGCATTTAGGCCTATCTGTAGAAATTCAGGTAAATTCCACTTATTATAAATGCGAGTTCCAGACATCGCGGTTTCACTGTATAAATTTGTGTACTATAGCGCGAGATTTTTCAGTGACATGATGTCAATATCAAGTGTCAACTTTGAGGGTCAGTTGAGTAAAACTTTGTCAGATTATGTATTTTTTCTTTCTTATATTGGATCTAGACTGGAAATAAATTCGTACACGGCATTCCGGCAGGGTGTCGAAATACCGTGTAACTAATAATATACATTTTGAGTTTTTGACAGACGTCTGATGACTGATCAGCGTCGTCTTGTAAGCGCCTGCATGTTTACATCAGCACATTATTGTAATGTTCGGGTCCGTGTTATTTTCTGTATAAAGGATAGCGAAGAAACGTGATGTGTATTATGAACTCGTCTCATTGATTAAAGTATTGCTATAAATAATGATAAAGCATGAAATAAAGTATTAATCCTCCAGACACCGATCAATGACAATTATTCAATACTGTTTCATTACAGTACGGCAATTCCGGGTATGGGGGAACTTCTACGCATCTTTTTCGCGCATGGAAACAGTTCGTCCTACTGGGCAATAGTTAAAACTATTGCCCCCGGATTAGGCAACGTCAGAACAACACAGTAAAACAGTCAAAAATAACGAATTACAAGTTATATAGAGCATTAGGTAATAAAACATGCTATTACGGCAAACACGTTAAATACAGTAGATGCTAATACAAAAGAGTCGTTATACATATCACATGTTATTATAGCAGACACGTTTTAAATATAAGATGCAATCATAACAAACACATTAGATCTAGTAGATGCTATTACAACAGACACGTTTAACATAGCATGAAATATTACACCAGACACTTTTAATAAAGTAGATGTTAGTAAAACAGACAAGTTAAATGTATATTCTTTTATCACAAACACTTAACTACAGCGCATGTTAATACAATCAAACATATGTATCTAATATAATATAATACAGTAGAGATATATAGCAATTCACTTTTAATTTATGATATGGGAGACGAGTTTATAACAGACACGTTCAATATAGCAAATACTATTACTACAAATGCGTTTTATAAAGCAGAACACATACGTTTAATATAGCAGATCTGACAGCAGACATGTTGTATATAGCAACTGCTATTATAGCAAACATTTTAGCATAGAAAATGTAATTACAGCAGACACGTTTAATATATAGAGCATGCTATCAAATAGACACGTTTATAGAGCAGATGATTTTATACATGTAGCAGACACGTTACTAGCACATGTTAATTTGATGGACACCTTAACCATAGCAGACGAATGTACAGCAGACAATGTCAAAGCAATAGATGTTATTACAACATGTTTAATATAGTACATGACATCATGGGCAAGCTTTATATGCCACATTACAACAGTCATATTCATGAATGAAGTAGATATTATATCATTGAACAACAACAGACAAGTTATATATTATTTTTATTCAGGAAATAAGGCACATATTGCTAAACATTACCACATATACAAACAAAATAAGTTTTTATTTATCATGATCAATGGTAATCAATAATACAGTATTTATCAATTATATATAGCAGATGCTTTACAACAGACTCGTTTGATATTGTAGATGCTATTACAGCAAAAATGTTTGATATAGTAAAAGCTATCGTAGCAAACATGTTTTGCACGTTAAATATAGCCGATTATATTACAAATTGGGAACTGCTATGCATACTTTCTATAGTTGATATAGCAGGTGCTTTTATTAAACACACGTTAAATATAGCAGCTGCTTTAACAGCAGATACGTTTGATAAAGAAGATGCATGTCAGCAGACACTTGTAATTTTAACAGAAAAAGATGTGTAGTTAATCAGATGCTATTACAGAGGACACTTCTACTATTGTTTATGCAGTTTACGCTGGACACGCTAGTGTAAAAACGTATATTTTCCCCGTTTCAACGCAAGCCAAACGCAAACGCATTGCAACAAAACTTAAAAAAAATTCAACTCATGTTTCTCTTAGAACAGTCACCCGGCGTCTGATCTGGCTCTAAACTGTTTGCAAAGGAACTAATAGTTTAAGCATAAACATGTTTATTGGTAAAGAAAATCGTCTTCTCAACTGTAGGCAATGCAATTACAGCGGACACGTTTAATAGTTTGGATGTTATTTCAATAGAAACATAAAGTACAGCAAATGATATCACAGCTAAAACGTTTCAGCATTTAACATTTAAAATAAATAATTCCTTTACAGCAGACATGTTTCATTTGGAGGTTGCTATTTCAGCGGACACGTATTCTGTGACAGGTGCTTTGTATGTAGGTCGGTCCCATATCGAGGGCTGATAAAAATATCGTGGGACGATTTGAAATCTTATGTAGAATAATGCAGTTATTTCCCTAACGTATGTTCCTTGAAACAACTTAATGTTTAAAGAAGTAGGTAGCATTTATAACAAATATGAGACAAATGAATGTTTAACCCTTTCATCGCCAAATTATTTTTGAGTTTTTTACCCCTACACCGTTATTGTGTCGTCTGCTTCAATAGTATTGTCTGCAATATCATTTCAAAGTTAGAATTCAGAGAATATGACATAAGAAGTATCAAAACGGGTGTCAAACAGTTTTGATCCTGATCAGACGCCGCGTGACGCGGCGTCTGATCAGGATCAAAACTGTTTGCAAATTCGACGTTAGGCGATTCTGGCGGTGAAAGGGTTAAATAGTTTTCGACAATGTTTGCTTCACTTTTTTGTGCAATCGGCATTCAATGGAAAGGCGGATGTTAGTCCCTGTGCTAGGATTGTGTGCCATCGAGCGCACAACCTCGGCCTAGAACCAATCGGGCTTTAGATCTTTACACGGTCATGCTACAGTGGAGAATCTGTTATTCTTTTCCGTTTAAACGCAAACGTACGCAAACGCAAAGCGCTAAAACGTAGAAAAGAACAACTTTTGGACAATTCTGATATTTCATGTTTATCTTGGTGGCAAACAGTTTGGAGCCTGATCAGACGCCGGGTTACCCGGCGTCTGATCTGGCTCCAAACTGTTTGTAAAAGAAAAAATAGTTTTAGCGTAAACGCGTTTATCGGGAAAGAATAACAGATTCTCCACTGTAATTTGGTTTCTGTACAAGTTTGACGTTGATGTCTACGAACGTATACATTTTCTCTTTTGAACAAAAACCTTCAAATGTATGGCGTCATTTACACACAATACCTCTATGCTGATGTCGTGGGTTAGAAATCCGACCAAGATTTGTCAGAAAGCAGTCCACGATTTTCGAATCGGCCCTCAACCATGAACCGGTCCTCGATTTGAGTCTTACTTATATACATATGATATAATTTTATTTCCACCTATTTATGGAAAATAAAAAGTTGAAAATGTACGAGTATAAGAAACACAAATATGAACATGATCGAAAGAACGAAAATACAAACACAAACATGAGGGAAAATTAACACAGATGAAAAGTCACGTCTTGATATAAATGCATAGTTAAGTGTACCTATTATACGCCATTCTCTGCGTCCATACGTTCATTGGGTATACATGTATATATATTCGACATAATCAGTCTTGAGCCAGATCAAAAGTTATGTAAATCGGCATCTGATCAGACTGGTCTGCTGCATTGGAGAGACATTATACTACAGAGGAAGATTGTAAAACTAAATAGGTTTTATTACGTACCTTTCAGAGTTTTTATTGACACGCCAAGAAGCTACAGTGCTTCCGAGGCATTCTGCAATAGTTTGGGGGCTCAACTGTACAGATTACTAACCACGGAAAAGTTCAGCTTCTCCCTACAGCTCATGACATGTGCAGGTAAAAATAGGGCTTCCGTAAGTTGAACTTGAAAAATTCTAAGATTACCAAATTTTCTATTTTTAAAGCGCGATTACTTAAAGCATGTTTGAAAGTAAAGCCTGCTTTATTTTCAGCCTGCTTTAAGCTACCATCTGCTAAGATAACATCCGAAGAGTTGGGAAAAATCTGGAGATATGGCAGTCCTGTAAAAACGACATTAAGTTTTGTCATATTTCATATGATATCGCCCTTTAATGAAAATGTGACACTCATTGGCTTATTTAGTTATTACTTGATTGTTTTTAACGGAGAAGGCTATGTATAAAACGCACATCTCTTCTTACTGACCGATATCTTTCTTTATATTGTTACCAATATTTAGTAGAACCTCAGTCTCTATTACATGTACGACCCAAGAAACCTTCATACCTTGCCGCGGTTCTACTAAAGTCCCATAGTGACTTTCCATATTTCTACTTCCAACTTCCTTCTTCCAACTTCTTACTTCCAAGATAATTTGCTATATGGTTAGTGTATGGAACTTGGAAGTCGAAACATGGAACTTTGAACTTGGAAGTCGGAACATGGAACATGGAAGATGGAACTAGAAACGTAGACGGAAGTAGGAATATGGAATGTCACCACGGGGCGTTCGTACAAGTCGGTGATTTTGATTCATGTGCTGCTTTGTAGTCAATGAGATTAGCCGCAATAATCTTATCATTCATCCGCGCTATATAACCTATTTTGTGTCGAAATGCAGTAAAACCAAACTCATCCATCCCCTATTTCGACCTCTAAAAAGAAAGGGGTTTGATTGTATAAAAGGCAAGTGGCAGCCTAAAGCAATGTGAAAGTAAATCAGAAAGCTCGTACGGTCACCTTACTTAAGGCAGTAACCTGTTGGAAGTTTACCCATAATGATAAACAACATTTAGTCGTCGTAATAGATAGGCCTTACTGTTTACTGCTCCCTCCCTACAACGGCCTCCGAACAACGATTCCCTCCTTACAGCAACGCTTGCTGCTGGTCCCAAAAGAGACAACTATGTCTAGCGCTTTTACTGCTTCAATATTCTCTGCTTAAAATTGATTGCTGCTGTTTTACCAAATCAGCATTTTGACTGAAAAAATACATAATTAAGAGTGGCAAACAGCTTGAAACCAGATCAGACGCCGCACTACGCGGCGTCTCATCTGGATTCAAGTTGTTTACAAATACAAGAAAATTTCCCTCCATATAACAACTCCCCCCAAACATCACACAAACTCTTTGCCTCACATTTGGTATCGTTGTAGAGAGGGACCACTGTAGTACTCTTCTTTGCTCGAAATACCTACATGTATCTGTTTTTAGAGACAGACGTGTTCTTTATGTAACAAAAAAGAATGTACCATGCTTACAAAGCGTTTGAGTGAAATCTGAGATCGTTCTCAAGCATTTGATTCGTTAGATGTCAACAAAATGCTCACATCTGACCAATCAAAACTTTTGAACGATCTCAAACTCACGTCAAACGGTTTTTAAGCATATGCCAATTTTTATGCTCCCCTTTAGGGGGAGGGGAGCATAAAGTCGCCGCTTTGTCCGTCCGTCCGTCCGTCCGTCACGCTTTTTTGTCCGGATCATATCTCCTTAACGGTACACCGTAGGTTTATGAAACTTGATACAGTGATAGAGAATGACAGAAGAAGGTGCATTACACAAGAACCGTAACTCTGTCGTCTCCCAATTTTGAATTATCTCCCCTTTTCTAATTTAAAAAATCAATTTTGTCCGCAGCATATCTCTGGACTGTTACACCGTAAGTTGATGAAACTCGTTTCAGCGATATAGGATGACTAAAGGAAGTGCAGTACACAAGAACGGTAACTCCGTCATCTCCTAATATTGAATTATCTCCCTTTTTCTAAAAAAATGCAAAACAATTTTGTCCGGAGTATATCTTTTGAGGATGACAAAAAGATGTATAGTACACAAGAATTATAACTCTGTCATCTCCAAATGTTGAATTGCCTCCCTTTTTTCATAAAAATCATTTTTGTCCTAAGCATATCTCCTGAAATTTACATCATAAGTTGATACTGTGTTCACCTACTAATCATGCTATACCTTGGGGTGTTTCTTTGTGGGGAGCATCCATTGTTGGGAACGATATTCTTGTTACTTATACAATGTGTTTTGAACAGACTACAATCCATACAGTTTCTGGATCGATGGATTCTATAATACTGGAACCAGTCAGTGGGTGACCAGCGACGGGGTCCAGCTACCTATGACGTCAGATTTCTGGTACCCTGCCAGACCTAACAGCGCTGGTGTTAGCAACTGTGCATGGATGCACGCACCCTTTGGGCATTTTTTGGACGACTATCTCTGCGATACGACCACCTATGGATATGTAATTTGTGAAATGTAGAGCCGTCCTTGATGTGTAACTTTAATGGCAAAGCCTTCCACATTTAAAAGTCGTGACCCGACTTTGAATGGGAGCATTGTGAACTAGTGAATTGGATTGAATTGGATAATACGACGGCCATCGATTTCCTTACTGAACTCATGGCGGTTAACTGATAACCGGTAGTTATGATTACTTGATAATGTCACTAGATTACTTTTAATTCAAGTGTTATAACAATCAAAGCAATGAGGATCACTAAATGGAATAACTTTATATGGAATTTAAGTTTTTTTGGTAGTAAAGTGCTCCATTCCCTACAACAGTCCTCCCAACAACGACTCCGTCAATAGAACGACCATTGCCGCAGTTCCCAAAACAGGACAGTTATGTTTAAAGATGCAATATCGTCTGCATAAAGTTGTCGTCTGTTGTTTTGCTCAAAGTTACATAATGGACATTTTCACAGAAAAAAACTTAATGATGAGTGACAAACAGCTTGAATCCAGATAAGACGCCGCGTTACGCGGCGTCTAATCTGGATTCAAGTTGTTTCAAATTTCAGCCGATTTCCCTCCCTATAACAACTCTTTCCGAATAACGCACACAATATTTACTTCTTTTGGGTGTCGTTGAAGAGAGTGAGCGCTGTAAGAAGCAGTATGAATGGAATGTAAAACCTTTGACCTTTTCTGTTGACGGCTGATAGTTTTGATCCCTTTGCCGGTTGCTGAATATTTTGTAATAATATTATTATTTCTTGGTAATCTGCATGTACTTTGGGATGCTTGTACTGTAGGTATTCTATTTTATCACACTTTTTTTTACTTACTGCCTTTTGATCAAATGCGTCATCGTAGGTGCAATCTGTACCCCCCCCCCCCCCCCCCTCCCCAATAGAAGCGACTTTTAGCGTATTTATTTTATTCATCCGCTGAAGAAAATAGTTCCAGTTTATAACCTCATGAACAATTACCATTACAAATATTTTATATAGTCTAGCAGATTTTAGCTTAAAACAGGCTGAAAGTAAAGCAGAATGTGCCTTAAGGCACATTCTGCTTTACTTTCAACCTGCTTTAAGTGGCCACCTGTCTTCAAAACTAGAAACAGGCTATCAGGTAAAGGGTTAAACAACAATTTAACAATTTAACCCTTTTCCTATATATTTACATTCGCCCCATCCCATTCCATTGAAAAAGAGAACCGTTTATTTTGTGTCAACGCACTTTCTCGAGAGGGCGGAACTTGTGGGTATATTGCACAGAGGAGGCGCGGTTCATGTATCTGCTCTCCGCGAATCATTTGTTTACGTTCCCTGGATAATGGCATGTATGGCTGTTCCTTTCAGGGTACACATTATTCGTGATATCAACATCTAATAAGGATTATACATACATGCATACTAATAAAATGTTCATTTAATATTAGAAATTACAGTATATACGAGTATAATGTAAATATAAGAAATTAACTGAATTTTCGGCGTTTATAAGCAACAGAAAATGATCGGCAAAATTAACCTATCATTTTCCGTCGTTTATTGCGCTTAAACGCCGAAAAATTCAGTTCATTTCTTAAATTTACACATTTTTCGGCATGTCATTAAAAAGAAAATAGTTCAGTTTAGTTCCATTCTACACAGAAATGAATGTGCAATATATTTTCTGTATACTAACAGATGGGACTTTAAGAAGGCATATTGTGTTTTACTATCAACATAAAATTATTTTGAGTTGCAATCTTTCTTCTTAAGGAAGAAACAGGCTATAGAGGGAAAGGGTAATTATTGTCAAATATCTTGGAGCGACTTCACGTGGAACTACAGTCCGGTCTATAGTCGTCTATAGCGACTATAGATCCAACTGAACACCGGTTGGTTGGACTAAGGTGACGTCATTTGACGGACCATTCTCAGTTTTTATTGGTTCGACAAACGGTGTTCCTTTGCCGACCTTAATACGCGTGTGCCAGCCGAAATGTTGCCTGCTTAAATGTTCGAAATATAGTTTCACGTGAAGTCGCTCTTAACGTTTGAAGCTTTCTATGGAGCATGCGTAACCGGTCGCAATTCTTCTTCCACAGGTGATTGCACAGGGGCAGCTGTGTAATTTACTCCCGCTTCGTTTATAGTATGTTGTTGCCACTGCATGCATTTCATTTGAAACATTGTTGAAACTGCGTCTCGAACTAGAAGCTCCGAGGAATTAGAGGCGATGAGTTTGAGAACCATTACCCCATCTTCTCCCACAATATCTGCAAGTTGAACAACATCGTTCCGTATTAGCTGGTTCGCATTCAGCTCTTCAGATAGGTCCAACATTCTGGAAATATACCTGTAGAAAAAAATACAGTAAAAAATTACAACTCTACTTTCAGAATATTTCAGATTGCTTAACCATTTCATGATCAACCCTGTCGTGATTTTATGAGGATAAAATTAATCACCACATTCAGTCAGTTGGAATTTCGAAAGCTCAGAGTAAAACTAGTATTACCTTTGCCTGCCGATGGGTACCAAGGTTCGAACCAGCCACATCACCAGGCTTAGGCAGCTGATGACCGCTACAATCAAAAGCCACACCCACAATCCCATGTAGATGTACTCGTTAAACTCATTAATGGGCAGATCGCACTGTAAAGTGTATGTATTGACGTTCCTTAACCGCCGAATTGCGTAGTCACACATTATTCTCCTGGGAAATATAGGCGACTCTGTCCATTTTGTTACACTTTTATTAAACAAATTTGCGTATATGACGTCACCATATGACACGCTTTTATCAAATGGGGGATTTCTCGTGCTGACCAGCTTATCCACAAGAACCAGTTGTACGATTGCATTTGAACAGAACAGAATCTTCACCAAAAACCAAAGCAAGCATAGAAATCTAATTGGTAAACAGTTTGCATATTGTTTACACCAGTTGTACACATATCGCCCCGTTTGTTTTCCTAGGTGAGACCTCTCCATTAAGTTGAGGTTCTGATATCCCATTGTGAGTCCAGCTATTTTCTCAAAGCTTACACCGGAATACCCGTGTAGCACGTGCATAACGATGTTAGGAAGTTTAAAAAGAAGAGCCTGGATACACAGAACCAATGGCAACCATTTGTATAACCACACATGCTCTTTTAGTTTTGGAACATCGTATTGTGTCTCGACGATGTAGTGTTTGTATGAACCCCAACAGGCCGCATGAGCGTAATCCGTCAATGCATCCGTGAATTCGACCGGGGTATTGCACAGTATGGGATGGTTGAAACTCTGTTGTTTCCAGCTTATTATGGAGGCAACTATGAGAAGAAGCCAAAATGTCCACACATGGTTCAGCCGGTCGGCAAAGTCCTCAAGCATGAACACACCAGAAAAGAGAGATGGAATAGTTCCACGGCTTACTGTCGGCATTTTAGCTACTGAAAATACAAATTAATTGATCATGAGTCACAAGAAAACCTCACCATAGCTTCATATAAAAGGGAGTAAACTAACTGAGCTGTGAAATGACAAAACGTGCCTAATTGTATTTGAAACGGTGTAGGTGGTCAAGGCCAGTCGCCGTGTCTTTGACGCGGCGGCTAGCCTTGATTTACACTGTTTGACAACCACATGTGTCTAAAGCATTTTATGTAGCTTTAGAATATACGGTTTTGGCAGTGCAGACCAATTTCAACAAGTCGAATGGGAGTAGGCAACAATGGCTGGTTTAAAATGTGCCGGGGTATTGCACAGTACCGGTATGGGATTGTTGAAACTTTGTTGTTTCCAACTTATCATTATAGCAAGCATCAGAAGAAGCAACACGGTTAACATATGGTTCAGCCGATCGGCAAAATCTTCAAGTATAGATACGCCAGATAGTAGAAAAGTAGTCCCTCATCATCAGTCTTACAGTAGGCATTTTCTCTCCGCAAAGGTAGTCCATCCGTCACTATGCACAGTCTAGAATACGTTATCATTTAAAGTAAACAGAAATGAAATGCAAAAACACTGCCTCCAAATTGAAAATTAACGAATTTTTTTTTATATAAGCGTTTGTTGGGAAATAGTAACGTTTTCTTTACAGATTTTGTCTCGCATAATATGCATTTCTCCATCTTATCCTGTCTTGTGACAATCTTTTTGGAATCGTCTTAATTAAATGTATTTCAAAGTTTTGACTTACGACCTTTTTGTCGGACAAAGTTTTATGAAACGGGCACCAGATTATTTCAAAGCATAAGATCCCACCTAACCCGTTGATGTGATAACTCTTCAGAACGTAATTCTAGTGCATAAACATACATTCGAACATCAATAACTCGTATTCGTTAACCTTAAGTATTTAAGTTAAAACGTTGTTCAGCCATTATCAAATAGCAACTGAAAATTGTATGTATTAAAATGTTTCGATTAAATCGAGATTGAAATATCGAGTTCGACTTTACATAAAACGTAATCAGAGTACAGCGCTCCCACCAACGGCCCTCCCAACAACGACTCCCTCCTTTCAACGACTCTTGTCGCAGTTACCTAAACCGGACACTTATGTCTAACGCTTTAACTGCTGCAATATCGTCTGCTCAAACTTGCAGTCTGCTTTTTTTCTCAAAGTTACATATAAGTGGACATTTTTATAGAATAATTATAATGACGAGTGACAAACAGCTTGTATCTATATCAGACTCCGCGTTACGCGGCGTCTGATCTGGATTCAAGCTGTTTGCAAATGTAAGCCAAGTCTTGATTTCCTCCCTATCACGTCTCCATCCTAACAACGCACACTATATGTGTTTCCCATCGGGTGTCGTTATAGAGAGGGAGTTCTGTATAAGATTTGAGGAGATGTTCAGGGCAAAAGTAAAAAAGTTCATTTTCCTCAGCCATTGGAAAAAATTATCAAGTTTGTTTTTCTACAGCCATTTCAGTCTCAAAGACCTGTGATAACTAAGTTCTTCAACCTTTAACCCTTTACCCCATAGAAGCGACTTTTGGCGTATTAAATTTATTCATCCGCTGAAGAAAATAGTTCCAGTTTATACCCTCATGAACAATTACCATTACAAATATGTTATATAGCCTAGCATATTTTAGCTTAAAGCAGGCTGGAAGTAAAGAAGAATGTGCCTTAAGGCACATTCTGCTTTACTTTCAACCTGCTTTAAGTAGTCACCTATCTTCAATACTATAAACAATGCTATCAGGTAAAGGGTTAAAATTCAAATCTGCAATTCAAGTTTCAAATTTTTTGACTTTTCAGTAAAGTTTTACAATATTTTTCAAACTAATAAGTGCAAACCATTGTTTAGAAACTTCTGTTGATTGATTGATTGATTGATTGATTGATTGAGTTAGGTTATACAGCACCGCCATGTACAAATCATGTCAATTTTGAAAAATTTTAACACATGTCGAATACCGGCATCTGTGAATTTGACATAAATGACATGTATATGTATCTAATGAAGCTGCACATTTTGAATGGAGGCATGTCAACGTCAATGTCATCCTTAAAGGTCAAATATATAGGTCAATGTCATAACTTTTGAGCCAGCAGATATAATTACGTCATAAATGACATACATGTGTATCTCATGGAGCTGCACATTTTGAAAGGAGGCATGTCAAGGTCAATGTCAACCTTAAATGTCAAGGACGGATAGGGGACATAGCGTTGTCATTGAAGGATGACATTGACCTTGACCTCCATTCAAAATGTGAAGCTCCATGATATACACATTCATGTCATTTATGAAGTAGTTATTTTTACTGACTGCCTAATTTCACGTTCAAATCACTTGCGGTGCCGGACATACTTATACATGTAAAAATACTTATTACATGTATAGGCATTCTATTTAATACCAGCCTATATAAAGACTTTTCTTTTATCTTTGTTTTTTACAAATCATGTTGAATCAAATTCACAGATGCCGGTATTTCGTCAGCCATATTGCCTTAACCCTTAACCCAATAACCCGTTTATAACATTTAATACAGGCGATCACTTAAAGCAGGTTGAAAGTAAAGCAGAATGTGCCTTAAGGCACATTCTGCTTTACTTTCAGCCTGCTTTAAACTACCATCTGCTAGGCTATATAAAATATTTGTTATGGTAATTGTTCATGAGGGTATAAACTGGAACTATTTTCTTTAGCCGAGGAATAAATTAAATACGCTAAAAGTCGCTTCTATGGGGGAAAGGGTTAAATTTAACGTTGGAAAGATATTGCAGACAACAATATTGAAGCAGAAGACACCATGGCGATGAAGGGGTAAAAACATCTCGACAAGTTTGATCATAAAAGGGTTTAGTAGTCAAATAATTTCAAAGATTAAGTTACCCGCCTTTTTCATGACGACAGAACAAAAATAACCCTTTCCGCCAATAGAAGCGCCTTTTAGCGAATCTGATTTGTTCCTCCGCTAAAGAAAATAGTTCCAATTCAATCAGTCATGAATCTATATTATAGGGAATGTTTTCTATATTGTAGCACATGATAGCTTAAAGCAGGCTGAAAGTAAAACAGAATTACGCCTTCGGGCGCATTCTGCTTAAATTTCAACCTGCTTTAAGTAGTCACCTATCTTCAATTCTAGAAATAGGCTACAGTGGAGAATCTGTTATTCTTTCCCAATAAACGCGTTTACGCTAAAACTATTATTTGCAGTGCAAACAGTTTGGAGCCAGATCAGACGCCGGGTAACCCGGCGTCTGATCAGTCTCCAAACTGTTTGCCACCAAGATAAAAAAGAATTATCAGAATTGTCCAAAAGTTGTTCTTTTCTACGTTTTAGTGCTTTGCGTTTGCGTACGTTTGCGTTTAAACGGGAAAGAATAACAGATTCTCCACTGTATCAGGTAAAGGGATAATGTAATATAAAACTGTTTACAAATGCGCTTTATGACGTCATTGAAAGTGGCAAGGTTAGGATTAAACTGTCCAATGTATGTAAAGCATATGATCATTCTTCTTTTGAGTGATCGGTTAACCCTTTCGGCGCCAAATTATTTTTGAGTTTTTTACCCATACACCGTTATTGTGTCGTCTGCTTCAATATTGTTGTCTGCAATATCATTTCAAAGTTAGATTTAAGCAAGTTTGACATAAGAAATATCGAAACGAGTGTCAATCAGTTTTGATCCTGATCAGACGCCGCGTAACGCGGCGTCTGATCAGGATCAAAACTGATTGCAAATTCGGCTTTAGGCGAATCCGGCGGTGAAAGGGTTAACTTTCAACCCTAGCGACGAGTTTACTCGTTATTTACAAACAATGTACCTGTGAAGGGTATTTAGAAACAGTGTATCTGTGAAGTGTACACTTGCCCTATGCAAACAGTATAGACTCTGATCAATTGATAAAAAATAACCATAAATAGTCAAAAAGGACTAGTCTTGATTGCAAACATTTGTGCCTAGCGTCCCGTAAAGGTACAAAGGCAAACAGTATAGACTCTGATCAGACGCCGTGTTATGCGCGGCGTCGTGTCAGAGTCTATACTGTTTACTGATAATTAATTTCAATAAACAACAAAATGAAAATTAAATTTAGACCAGGCACCCCTTAAATCAAAAATAGACTTATCCAATTTATAAGCATGGACGAATCCACTTGGCATAAATGGGTTACTATCGTCAATGATTAATAAGTTAAAAATATTTCTGACTGTACTTACAACAAGGTATATCCAGGTAAATGTAGCTAGATCTGCTGGTTTGTTCCTCCCCTAATCTAAACGCCTTTTCCAAGGAATCGAGCGAAAAACGTTATCAGCATACTGCCCACACCGTGACTACTCGGCACATTCCGAATTCATCCGGAATTATGCGGAGGCGTTTTCACGGAAATCAATGTAACTTCTATTGCTTGTAAATATGATCAGCCCGGCCTTGGCCTAGATCTAACAGCATTAACATTTGTTAAGATTATCAGATAAGAGGCACTTTGTCAACTCAGTTTGGAACTTCACGGAAAACACTTTCCTTGAAGAAGCATAGAGATCTCCAAATACTTGTTGAAGCTTAATGCACGACAGCATCCCCTAATGCATAACGTTTCTACATAAGCTTTCTGCATTATGGTTATCTTGTATTTGACCCTTTCCCCCATAAAAGCGACTTTTAGCGTATTTGATTTAATCCTTCGCTAAAAATATAGTTCCAATTTATACCATCATGAGCATGTCCCATATAAATATATTTCTATATTATATCAGATGGCATTTTAAAGCAGGCTAAAAGTAAAGCAGAATGCGCCTTAAGGCGCAGTCTGCTTTACTTTCAACCTACTTTAAGTGATCATATGTCTTCAAAGTTATGAACAGTTTATTGGGTAAAGAATTAAACTACTTTTAACGTTATCAACGGCAAATATACATGCTTAACCTATCCCCTGTTAGGGTAGCTCCATTACTATAGACGCTGCGAAATGCGACTTCTGATCAGGATCCAAACTGTTTGACCCCCTTGTTAAAAATGCTTATGTTACGATGGATTAAACTTAAACCGTTTCACTATCAGTGGCGCCTAAAAGAGCGTATGCAAACAATTTTGATTCTGATCAGAAGAAAACGATATTGTAGCAGACGAAAAGTGAAGAGTATCCGATCAAATATTTGCATGCTGGGTAATTGTTCCGTCTGTTTACCCCTTCACTGCCGTGACGTCATCAATTTTAAACAATTGTCGTCTGCTTTTGTTTCTCAAATTTAATTTTTTGGTATTTTGATTTAAGAAGTATTGAAATGAGTTTCAAACAATTTGAATCCTGATCAGACGCCGCGTTACGCGGCGTCTGATCATGATTTAAACTGTTTGCAAATAATCATCGTACTCGGGGTTAGGCGGTGAACCCTACAGTCCTCTGTAGAGATTACTGATAACATATACAAGCAGTGTAGGCCCTGATCAGTGGGCTCCTATAGGAGCCCTCTGATCAGTGTCTGCGCTGTTTGAAATTGCCATTGGTTTTTGTTGTCATACCAAACATGTAACACTAGACTGGTTCAAAAAATCTGTACTAGAAGGGTCCAAAAGGATTATATTAAATACCCACAAGATAAATTTAGGGTTGAAAGGATTAAAAACTTTTGTCTGCAACTATTCTAAAAATAGAATCAGGGCCAGAGTGTCAAACAGTTTGGGTCCTGATGAGATGCCGCAGCGCCTCATCTTGATCCAAACATCACTTTGGTACATATCCGCCGCTTGTAACAGTATGGTATGAGTTCCCGTATGTTACTGTATAAATTTATTACTTCTGGCATTAACAAGTTTTATCGTCTACTTTAACACTCTTACCTTTCAATATACCGTCTGCCTTGGTAGCGTCGCCTGCAATATTTGTAAAGTAAACTTTAGGGCGGTTTTAACTGAAGAAATGTCGATCGATACGAGTGTCGAACAGTTTGGATCCGAATCAGACGCCGCGTTTTGCGGCGTCTGATCAGGATTCAAACTGTTTGGAAAGTCGCCTTTTGGCGCCTTTTGCAGTGAAAGAGTTTACACCGTGCCCAAGCACTTTTTTCTGAACAGATTGAGTAAACACAGTAGAAAACAAAATGTGCGATAAGCGATGGAAATTGGTTTTACCTTTTCTCTGCAAAATTATCCGCAATTGTTTAACTCCTTCACCGTTTCATTGTCGTCTGCTTCAATTTCCTTATTTGTAAGATCGTTTCGAAGTAAGATTCAATGTAGTAAAATTTATAACATATCGATAGGAGTGTCAAACAGTTTGGATCCTGATCAGACGCCGCATTACGCGGCGTCTGATCAGGATCCAAACTGTTTGCAAACGCGCTTTTAAGCGTAATTCTGTGTAATGCTAGGTTAACACCAACGGCGCTTTGATGGCGCTTTAAAGCGGCGTCAAAGCGGCACCAAAGCGTAACAAAGCTTGATTAAAGCGTAATTGTCCTAATAGATCGTGGGAAAGCTAGAAATAAAGAGGGACATTCGGCAAGAGCGTCCAAATGTTTCAGCGGAGCTGTATGGTTTCTATTTAGACCTATCATTTGCAAATTCTCAACCAATGATAACTGGTCAGAAATCTTGGTTGAAAGTCACATGCTTGAAACTGAATGGGCTGATTGGATATGGGGACAGACTGATTTATTGTACCCATTTACAAGTTTTACTGGAGATGAATTGTTAGTGCAAAATTAAAGACACAGTCTGCAATTGCTATGACAGCAAGTTTCTATTTTTAGATATGACATCTTTATTTTAAGAAGCTCCATTCATGAATGAAGAGTGATAGAACAGTAGATGTATGCAAGAATCTATGAGCAGCAGGATACGGTATAAACTATTGTTTGGCAATTTTGTAGTGGATAGACTTTTAGTAGCTATATTTTACATGAAAGTTACTGTAATTGAATGTTTTGCCTTTCAATTAAGAGATCGTGATATTTTTGGAAAAGTAAACAAAAATAACGACGCTTTTAAAGCGTGGCATTCGCCATCAGTATAAACCTAGCATAAGGGTTAAAGTTTCATTAAGGTAATGGTCATAGCAGTATAAAATGGTCTAGTCATTAGGTCGTAAATTGAGAAACAGCAATAGCAGGGTTATTGACTGACCCTTTTCTGCCAAAGTCCCCCTCAGCCAAAGGATAAAATTAATGATACATTACCATATGCCCTGTGTTTTATTGCATGTGCAGTATAACCTCTCTTGTTCTACCTCAGATTTGTGTTTTAAAATGTTAAGTTTCTATTGCAGGTCGATGCTTAAAGCAAGTTGAAAGTAAATCAGAAAGCTCCTACAGGAGCTTTCTGAGTTACTTCAACTTGCTTTTAGCTGTCACTTTTTATTTATACAATCCATTAGCCTTCATTTAAGTAGTCGTAAAAGGGGGGTTTTGCTATATTTGGTTTGGTAATATTGACATAAGCTCTCAGAGTTATCAGCTCTGAAAATGATTTATAACGTGGCAATGAGAAAACCAGGCTAAATGCGTACAGTATAACAGTGTAGATCCGGAACAAACGCCGCGTCAAAGAGTTGCCTCATAAGCATTTGGAGCACTTTGTTTAGCAATGTAATCACGTTACCCCAAATCCTGTTTCTAGTTTTGAAGACAGTTGACCACTTAAAGCAGGCTGAACTTAAACAGGATTAAGGTTGCTTTGAGCTAGCTTCGTGTCTGATGGGTTAATAAAACATATTTATTAGGGTACATGTTTATGACTTGGACTATTTTCTTCGGTGGAGGAATAAATTAAATGCGCGAAATGGCGCTTCTATAAGGGAAATCATAAAATAAATTATTATATGGTGATTCATGGTAATTTTATCGGTCATTTCCGTCGTTTATTTCGCTTAAACGCCTAAAGAATCAGTTCATTTCTTATATTTACATTATATTTGCTGAAAGTTATAATATTAAATGAACAATTTATTATTGTGCATGTATGTTTAATCTGTATTAGAGGTTATTACACGAATAATATGTACCCTGAAAGGAACAGCCATACCCGCATTACTAAAGCAACGCAACAAAATGAGATCAGATCCATAAGCCCCGCCTCCTCTGCGGAAGATATCCACACGCCCCTCCCCTCTAGCCATTGCTTCTATACGAATTAAACATATTTTGTTATCAATGGAATTGAATGCGGCGAATGTCAAAATTGGCAAATAAACAATGTACTCGGGGCAAGGCATACCCGTATGTCTTTAAGAAGATTCTAATTAGCTGTGGTACAGAGGAGAATCTGTTATTCTTTCCCTATAAACGCGTTTACGCTAAAACTATTATTTGCAGTGCAAACAGTTTGGAGCCAGATCAGACGCCGGGTAACCCGGCGTCTGATCAGGCTCCAAACTGTTTGCCACCAAGATAAACATGAAATATCAGAATTGTCCAAAAAATGTTCTTTTCTACGTTTTAGTGCTTTGCGTTTGCGTACGTTTGCGTTTAAACGGGAAAGAATAACAGATTCTCCACTGTATGACGTCACGAATGACGTCAGAATAACAGATTCTCCACTGTACATGTAATAAAGAGTTTGCTGGAAACAAGATGAAGATTTATTAAAAACATTCATCTCATTCTTATCCTGGTCCCAACGTGTTATGTTTAAGTCTCTTAAACACATTATTCAAGTCCAGTTTGCAATAAAGGCTGATTCATTTGCAACTATTTAGGGGGGGTTTATAATATTTTACAAAATGACAAACAGTGAAGAACCTGATCAGAGGGCTCTTGCAGGAGCCCTCTGATCAGGGACTTCACTGTTTGCATAGAACAACTGTTCTCTTTACATGTACACTTTTGGTAAAAGACACATATATGTGTCACTAGGGCTCAGTGAGTTAGATCACACATGCATATCTATAGTTAAATATTCCAGTTAACACACAGGGAGAGTGCATAGCATTATTTAGACACAAACGGTTAAAACATAATTAAAAACTTCAATTGACAGTACGTACAGTAACATGTACCTGTATTTTCTTCCATAACAAAATGTTCATAAAAAAAACCCAACTAAGCCAAAACATTAGTCTCAAACTCTGTATCTAGACTAGCTACTAGTCTGATAAATATATTATTTTTAATATATTTTGCTTTTTCACTGGTTTGTCACTGGTGCCTTATTCTTGCTACAGAGTCCTGCACTGATTTGTCCTCCTGGCTAGGAATATAAGAATCCTCCATGAGTATTGATGTTGGATAGGAATTTTCTTCCCCGAGGGTCAGAAAATCTATGCGGCTTTCCGAGTCCCTCCATGAATTTTCTGACCCATGGGGGAGAAAATTCCTACCTTAAATCAACAAAACGAATGGTTGATTTTTTTTCTCCCATTAAAATATGATATAAATAACGAAATAATTGCAGTTTCTGTGCACTTTTTTCCGCCAAAACATGACGTTGTTTATAGTAACGTCATTTACCTTCCCGCATCATGCAGCGCTTGTGGTAAAGCTGGGCAAACAATAAAAGACGCCACATGGTATGAAGGATAGAGTGATTCCCTATGGGGAATATCTCTATCCAACATGGGCAAAAATGGGAGAAAAGACCATCCTTGTTTGACTAAACTGAAAGAAATAATGGTAAAAGTTTACAGGGACTGGAACCAGTCTACTCTGTATCCTACAATCCCTTAGTATTTTGATGATAAACAGCCTGTGTTTTGCGTAAATTAAATAAATTCTCAGATACAGTCGGAGTTGAAGACCCGAGTTTGCTTCAGTCGAGCATACCCCTATTTCAAAGGTAAAACGTAGCATAACCATGTCTGACCTTTGGAATACAGGTATGCTCGACGTCAGGGATTTCCATATATATGTAAAGTGGTGATTCTGGATCACCACTTTACATATATATCCCATAAAAAAAAATTATTTTTTTACTCTCTCCCACCAGACCACCACCCCCTAAAAAAAAAATTACAAACTCGGCCACCCCTAAAAAAAAAAAAATTACTGCTCTCGATCACCTCCTAAAAAAAATTACAAACTCTCGAACACCCCTAAAAAATGTTAAAATTGTTTTTTTAAAAATGGAAGGTAAAATCTGTGATTATTGCTTAACATTCAAATCATACAATTCATTTAGAAAAGTAAAGTTATGCCGTGATGGATATAGAAGAAAATGTAAGGATTGTGAAAAACCTATGAAACATAAAGATTATATTAAAAATAAAGAAAAATATAAACAAGCGCATCGAGAATTTATACTTAGAAATCCTGATTATCAACACGAATATTACTTAAAAAATAAAAAGGATAATTAAAAAAGTATTCTTATAAAAATGGACAAAAAAAAATCCCAAGTATTTAAAGATATCATTGATGAAGAAGACAGAAGACAACTAAAAGAGAATATTAAATTAGTAGACCGCCCTAAATGTAATTATTTAAAAACGTATGAAATTAATGCTAATAGTTATAAAGACCCCGGCATATTGTTTAATGATAACAAATCTAAAATATTAGACACAGTTAGGAATGATATAAAAGAATATAATGGCATTAAGTTTTCAGTAGGTCTTTCTCTTCAATTCTTTCATGATGAATATAATGGTAAAAAGAAATTTGTTGATTCTTCCAATCATGGTCTACAAGCTGCTGTATTGAATGATAAAAATATTGAAAAACATTATAATGAACAAACTTCTTATTTACAATTATGGATTGAGAAGTTTACAAATACTGCATCTGGTTTAGAAATTGACCACTGTAAAATACTATATTTAAATATTGCAAAGTATGAACCACTCAAAGGTTCTTCATACATTGATTTACCTAAAGTTATAAAAGATAAGAAAGCAATAATCAACGTAAAAAATAAGGACGATGCATGTTTGTTCAGAGCAATAGTTTCTGCTCTTTGTCCGGCTACGAAGAATTCTGATAGACCCTCATCTTATCCTGATTATAAAGATATTCTTAATACAAAAGGCGTTGAAACTCCCACTCCAATAAACCAAATAAAAAAACTTGAAAATAAAAATAAAAATTTAAATATTGGTGAGTACAATGGATTAGCATTAAATGTATATAGATATGAAATATCATCGAACAAGGAAATTACAGTATTTCCGCATGATATATCAGCCCAGCCTAAAGAGGTTAAAAGAATAAATCTACTTTTAACCTCCTCAACTTCAGAGGAAGAAACAAAATATCATTACTGCTGGATTAAAAGTCTTAATAGGTTACTTCACAGACAAAATAACAAACATGGAGGTCAAACACATTTCTGTGATAGATGTCTTTATGGTTTCACAAGAGAAGACCTACTAACCAAACACAAAGAAGAAGACTGTGAAGGTATTAATAAATCACCATTAAGAATAGAAATGCCATCAAAAGGTGATACAATCAAATTTGAAAACTATCAAAACCAAATGTCTGTTCCATTTGCAATATACGCTGACTTTGAAAGTATAATAAAACCTAAATCAAAACAAGTAGGAGATAAATCAGAAATTACAAGCGAACATGAAGCATGTGGATTTGGTTATCAAGTTGTAAGATATGATGGTAAAGTAGAAGAGCCTGTAATATACAGAGGTGAAGATGCTGCTGAAGTCTTCCTAAATCATTTAGAATGTGAAGTAGAAAACATTAACAACATATTTAAACATCCTAAACAATTAACAATGACAGAAAAAAATATTGAAGATTATAATAAAGCTATAAGATGTTGGATTTGTAGTAATAGAATATACCCAAGAAGTAAATCAGAATTCCGAAAAGTTAGAGATCACTGTCATTTTACAGGTGAATACAGAGGTGCAGCACATAAATCCTGTAATCTAAAACTAAAGATAACACCAAATTCAACTAAAATTCCCGTTGTCTTCCACAATCTAAAAGGTTATGATAGTCATCTTATAATGCAAAAAATACATACTTATAAAACAAACAAAAATATTACTTGTATAGCAAATAATACAGAAAAGTATATCTCATTCAGTATAGGACAACTGAAATTCTTAGATAGTTTCCAGTTTATGGCTACTTCATTAGAGAGGTTAGTTGATGCAACAGACAAAGCTGATTTCAAAATAACAAAGCATGAGTTTGGTGATAAGGCTGATTTACTTTTGCGTAAAGGTGTATATCCATATGAATATATTGA
Organism: Gari tellinella; assembly: GCA_922989275.2. NCBI lineage: Eukaryota > Metazoa > Mollusca > Bivalvia > Cardiida > Psammobiidae > Gari > Gari tellinella. The sequence continues at coordinate 35,654,644 of OV277872.1, forward strand.
TTCTTTTGATAGATTTAATGAAAATGAATTACCACATATAGAAAAGTTTTATAGTTCTCTATCAGATGAAAGCATCAAACAAGAAGATTATGATCATGCTCAAAATGTATGGAAAGAATACAACTGTAAAACATTAGGGGATTATCATGATTTATACCTCAAAACTGATGTATTATTATTAGCAGACGTATTCCAAACATTTAGAAAAACATGTATGAAAGCATATAAACTTGACCCTCTACATTATTACACTGCACCTGGTTTATCATGGGATGCATTACTAAAATACACACAAATAGAGTTAGAACTACTAACAGATATTGACATGCATTTATTCATTGAAAAAGGAATGAGGGGTGGTATTAGTATGGTTTCAAAGAGACATGTTAAAGCAAATAATTCTCATTTAAAAGACTATGATAAAAATAAAAAAGATAATTATATCATGTATGTAGATGCCAATAATTTATATGGATGGGCCATGCTTCAAGCTCTTCCATATGGTGGTTTCAAATGGATAAATGGAGAACTTCCAAAATTGCAAAAAGGTAGAGGAAGAATATATGAAGTAGACTTAAAATATGCTAAAGAATTACATAAACTACATAATGACTATCCTCTAGCCCCCGAAAAACTTGCAGTAAAAAAAGAATGGTTGTCTGATTATCAAAGTGAATTGGTTGACAATAATAGTATTTTAAATGTAGAAAAACTTGTTCCCAATCTCATGGACAAGAAAAAGTATGTAGTTCATTACAAGACTCTAGAGCTCTATGAAAAACTTGGTTTGAAAGTAGAAAAAATACACAGAGTATTAGAGTTCAATGAGAAGCCTTGGATGGAACCATACATTCGTTTAAATACTGAATTCAGAAAAAAAGCAAAATCAACATTTGAAAAAGACTTCTACAAATTAATGAATAATAGTGTCTTTGGTAAAACAATGGAGAACTTACGTAAAAGAGTAGATATAAAACTTGTAAGAACAGATGGAACTGAAAATGAAAGACTTCGAAAGATAATAGCCAAACCAAACTTCAACAGACGTGTCAAATTCTCAGATGAACTATCGGCAATACATGTCAACAGAACAAAACTAACACTAAACAAACCAATCTATGTAGGTTTCTCTGTTCTTGATTTATCAAAACAGTTTATGTATGATTGGTATTACAATAAATTGAAAAAAAGATATGGGGAAAATTGTAACTTGTTATATACTGATTGTGATAGTTTGTTGGTAGACATTAAAACAAAAGATGCATACAATGATATGTCTGAAATGAAAGATGAATATGACTTCTCTGGCTACCCAAAAGATCATCCACTCTATGATGAAACAAACAAGAAAGTAATAGGTAAATTCAAAGATGAATGTGCCGGTGTTCCAATCGCAGAATATATTGGTCTGCGTTCAAAATTATACTCGGTGTTAAGAGCAGACGAACAAGTCATCAAGAAAGCAAAGGGTGTGAAAAAGTATGTAATCAAAAAACAAATAAACTTCAACAACTACAAAGACGCACTTTTCAACAAACAAAAATACACACACTCAATGAATATGCTACGTTCAATGCAACACAACATTTATGGACTAAAAATAAATAAAACCACACTCTCACCACTTGACACAAAAAGATACATTGCACCTGATGGGATTACGACATATGCATATGGGTACTCACAGTGTCAGCCGGAACAATAAGTAGTTCTTCTTTGACAAAGCCTCTCTGTGGTGCTGGTGATTTTAAATAATAAACTCTTATACCCTGTGTTATAATATGATAATCAATCTTGTGTATATCTACCGACCATATCGGATCAGTTGCACGTTTCCTACCTCCACCTTCTTGTTCTCCTGGTTGATACAAGTATCTAACATTTGACTGAGGACATATTTCAGTATCAACTTTTCTTGTTATAATTGGAGAAGGTTTTTCTGTCTCTACATTTAATGCCTTAACAACATCTGATAATCTCTTAACCCATTCTCTGTTTCTTTTATGTGTATCAATCTCCTTAGCATACTGATAACCAAACAATCTTTCAGCTAAAGTTCTATTAAATCTCTCTACTATTCCTTGGTCTCTGTGTATTTCTGTTCTGCCTCTTCTTATTTTAACATTATGTTTAGCCATTAGTTGAGAAACAACACCCATAAATTCTCTACCTGGGTCAACTTGTAATAGTTTAGGATAGTTCAAATGTCTTTTATAAATCTTCTCAAAAGCAGCGGCAACTTCTTTACTGTCTTTTGATGTCAATGGTTCTGCTTCTTTATATCTTGTTCCTACATCTACTAATGTCAATGCATATTTATATGTTTTATTTTTAACTCTATCAAAAGGTAGAAATAACAAATCAGCTTGATGCACCTCATTCTTTGCAGACACATCAAACCTTGGTCTAACAATTTTCTTAGGCGCGGGTAAATATATCTGCCAAACTGCTTGTTTCTTTAAAAATTCTAAAGCCTGTTTCTCACTAACCTTAGCTTCTTTTGCTAACTTATTAACAGCTGTATTACCTTTCCAAAATCCTTTAGGACTATAATATATTTTTTCCATTTCTTAGGAAAAAATTAAATCATAAGCGTGGTATTTATTCTTCTTGTTATTCTTACATCTTTTAAATCCAAGTGGTCTGACATAAAATGGTGGTTCTTTATCCTCTATTTTAGTAGCAAGATGTGAAGGACACCACACTTCTCCATTGTCTTTGAGAGTTAATATTGTACTTTCACCATATGTTGTGTTAACAGTTTTATAGTCAGTTATTGTATATATTTTATTAATTTTCAAATCAGACCATTTCTTTGTATTATATTCATTTTGTTTTTTTAACATATATTCAAATTTTTCTTCTGAGATATCTATTTGCATTTGTGCATTATTTTTGCTTTTTGTGCCATAATCTTTTTTTTCTACTTCACCCATTTTATTAATATAGAAAATCAATTATGTATATTTTCTAATTATTATTATTATTATTTTATTGTATAAAAAAAATAAAGTCTATAATAATTTCCAAGCAACAAAACCAGTTAATACCATACCACCAATAATAAAAGAAATCTCTCTATTCTTTTGATCTTCTGATGGAGTATAAAAATCACTTAATGTAGGTTTTGGTGGGAAATCAGGTCCAGTTATATAATAATATTGTTTCATAGCTTGGTCAACATTATCAAATGTTTGTTCAGCGTGATGTTCTTTTTTCATTACCTTATTAATATAATCTAATCTTTCAGTTCTTTTTTTATTCCATTCAGATTGTGCTTTTTCTAATTGTTCCATTGCTTTATCATGTCTTTCTCTTTCTTTATCAGAATCTTTTCCTAAATGTGAAAATAAATAATTACCACCAGTAAATGCTAATGCATTTGTTACTGCCCCTCCAATCATCATTGCTACTGCACTAGCCATTTTCTAGGAGACGAATTCGGCTCCGCCTCTAGGGATAGAAATTTACTTCATAATATCAGCCGGAATAATACCTTGTTTAACTAACATATCTTTTGTTATTGTTGCAAGAACTAAATCAATTGATAACATTAAAATATCTTCCATTTTAAAATCTACTTTTGGTGCTTGTTTTCTAAATAGTTTTTTCCCTATTTCTGAATATCCAACTGCTAATATAGTTTCAACCCCCACATGATATATAGTGTTAACAATTTGTTTTTCATCCGACGCCATTTTTATACAATAAAATTTAAGGCTCCCGAAGGCTCCGCCGTAGGCTCCGCTAAACTCAAGGGCATTACTGAGCGCAAGCGAATCCACTAAAACTCAAAGGGGTCGTATTCTTTTTTACCGAAGGCTCCGCTATTTATTGTATCTTTTTTTCCCCCACTTTGATCTCCCTGAACGGTCGAGTGATTTACAGTGTTTTTATAAACAACAGTTTTATTACTTTTTTTTAAAAAATAAAATCCTATTCCAACAGCTAAAATTGATAAACATAGCGGTATGTAATTTTTATATACATTTATTTTCTGTGAAGCATCATCATCTGAATTAGCTTGTCCAGTATTTTTTGTTATTTCTAATTTTGAATTTTGAACAGCATCATTATCTGTATCTTTTACCGTAGGCTCCGCTGTTATTTGTTTTAGTTCCATATTTTCTTTCTTCAAACGTTCTGTTTCTTTTCTTTTTAATGCGGCTTTTAATTTTCTAGCTTCTACACCTTTCTTACCCGCAGCTACTCGTTTTGGATTTTTGGGTTTTGAAACTTCACTGAGCTTTTGCGAATCGCTAATCATTTTTTCTTCGCTATCCGGTAGGGTCGCTTGTCGCTCCATTTTTTATATCGATATTTTCTTTCTCGAAATCTGGGTCTTTCATTTTTTTTATCTCGATATTTTCAGTGAAATCACTTGAACGTTCAGTTAAATCAATATGTTTTGCAGTTGTTAACATTGCGGTAAAAGGAGCAAGATACATTCCATATCTATAATATAGTTCACAACATGAAGTAGTCAAAGCATGATTAATAAAAGGGTCTTCCCCCAAGTCTTGTATTAGTTTGGGAGGGTTAACAACGTTAAAATACTTTGAAACACTCATAACATACAAATTAATAAAAGAATTACCTAATGTTTTAGTCATACTAGCTCCCAATCTTGCTTCATATCTACAGTATAATTTATTTATTTGCTCTATTGTCATTGTGTCAATGTCTGAAAGTTGTAACTCTCTTCCAAGATATTGTTTACTATTGCCACCAGCTACAATAGCTGATAATCTTTCACGTTTTGTTTCTTCTTGTTTATCACTGGACCTTCGGGAATCTTCATTATTCGCGTAGCTGCTTTCAGTATTATCTTTGTGTAATCCCTCCTGGTTTAATATTTCTTCGACATTCATTTTATATAATTTATTTTTAAGATTAAAATAATCATCTTGGAAAGTCTCTAGAAATATCATATGTCCAGATAATTTATTTTTAAGTTTAAAATAATTAAATATTACATACCCTGATAATGATAAGACTGTAACATTTGTTATAATTGTTAACAAATCTAATATCATTTTTAACAGAAAACATCAGTGTTTATAAAAACATAAATCGCGCAACCAATAGTCGGTAGGTTGATCCGTTCTCAATATTAATTTACGATGCTTCTTTTTTTTTAGTTCCTCTTTCATTCTTTGTCTTTCTTCTAAAGTAGGAATAACGTCATTTTCTCTAAGACAATTTTCAAAACTATCTCTGTCTTTTGTGTAGAACATACATAACCATTTTGTTTGTTCTCTCAAATCTTTTAAAACGGAATTGTATCTCTGTGAAATAACCCATACTGATTGTTCAGCATGTCTTCCTGAAAAAGCTAGTTCAGAAAGCATATCTCTTTTCTTTGTTAATTCTTTTGTTGCACTGCAATCATCTATAATATATAATGTTGGTTGTCCAGCATACTTATTAAAGAACATTCTTAGTAGTTCTTGCAGTTTCTCTTCTTCATTAACAATAGGATTAACAATGATTATATTTTTTGATTTAGGTTTTCTAACATCGCCTATCCACTCTCTATTTTTATATGCTTTATTCCAATGTATAGTAGGACATAGAATAATTATAAAATTAAACACTTTACAATATTCATCTTCCAAAAGGTCAAGTACAAATTCCGTTTTACCACATCCTGTTTGTCCACATATAATAGCGGAATGAGGATATTTTGGTAACTCTAGTTTGGTCACCGAGCGCAAGCGAGTCGCTTGTCGCTCCATTTTCTAGGAGTCAAAGTCGGCTCCGCTAATATAATACTTCTTTAAATCTTCCATTTTCAAAATTGATTTGTGCATCTTGTATGACAAACAAATACATATTTATTGGTTCATCATCTCCTGCTTCTTTAGTTATCTGAATTGTAATTCCTTCAGATGCATTCTCTACTCTTCTTCCAGAACCATGGAGTGTGTTATCATCTATTGTTCGTAAATCTAACCATAATGCATAACTGTTAGTAAGATACTTTTCTATTGTTATGTTGGCAAAACATAAGTCTTTAGCAATTTTATCTGTTTCCTTGTTTCTCTTTGATGTTAAACAAAAGTATTTATTTATCTCATCCCACTGCTGATATGCTCTCATTCCTTGACTGTATAGTTGATTTGGAACTCCTTCTATTGTAATCTCTACTTTCTCTATATTAGGGTTGTAATATATTTCTGTGCCTGTTCTTTCAGGGTCTTCAAACAGCATCAGAATTCCTTTCATACTTCTTGCGGGAACATTTAGATTTATATTCCATAATGTATCAGATTTATTCATTAACACTTTTCTATGTCTTAGAACACGGTCATAGAATATAGTCATTTTACCATCATATTGTTGTCTTATTTGTCTAACAAGTTCTGTATCGGATACCATATCAAATTCTAAACAAATATTTTTAATTGTATAACTTGCTGACGTATCACTTGACTTAATAACTTTATCATAGTCGTTGAACGTAAGTTCATATTCAAGTCTATCACCTAGTCCCGCTTGATAGAATGGCATATGTGTTTCTAATAGTTCAAAATCAAGTGGGATACAAAATCTGTTTTTATATGCTTTAGCTATTGCTTTATCTTCTTTATCATTACTTGCATCCTTAGCTCCAACTCTGTGTTTTAACATATTGCCTTTACCAATACCTTGATATACCATGTTAACACGTTCGGTTGGTGTCTTCCATAAATCAATATAATTGTGATAAATATCACTATCATCAATTGATAAAACTTCATTACCTGAAATTCGTATTGTTGTTTTCTTGATGATAGATCTTCCAATGTTTTGATAAACTGTTGCATTTGCATCACTTTTACCGTTTATTTCAATTTCAAATGCTAATCTGACTGTTCTAGGAACAATAACATCATTATTACTTAAATTAGGGAATCTTACTAATAAATGTTGATTCTGATCAATAGTTGAAGGATTATTAGTTATTACAACGCTTTGACGAATACCTTTTACACCTCTAGGTTCTCTTATTTTTCTGTAGGGATTTAATTTTTCTCCATAAGTTGACATTTTTAAAGGATAAAAATAGTGATAACCTGTCAGTTAATATTTTTAAAAAAATAATTCAATTACTGCCGACACTACTGTATTTTCACATCCAGGATTATTATTTGTAGCAACAAAATTAATTACATCTTGAGCATTAATAATTAATGGTGTATCAAAATTATCAAACTTTCTTGTGAGATTGTTCAAATTTATACCATAACTTAGTAGTGTTTTTCCATTAACAGCCACTGCAACAGATACATCATCATTGTTTGTTCTTGTACTTGATAATGAAATACCTAATATTTGACCTCGAAAATTCATAACATACCCGGAATCTACTTCTCTACCTCCGTTACCGAAACTAAATGCTTTATTTTTAGAAATTGAACCCTTACTCTCTGCGATTATGGTTATTACCTTTCTATCAGGAATATTTTCTACTTTGTTATATAATAATCTATGGTTGATAATCATTTCACGAACTTTATCTTGAAGTTGGTTATATCTTTCACCTTGTGTATTTATTTGTTCAAGCATAATGTTTCTATTATCATGAACCTTTTGTTGAAATTCTGAAATTCTTTGCTCTAAATCAGAGATTCGCTTGCGCTCAGTGATTGGTTTAGCGGAGCCTTCGGTACCGGAGGCTTCGCTCACTCTCTTTTGTAAATCTCGAACATGCATTATTAAAGTTTCAATGTTGTCACTTCGTTTCTGTGATTTTTTCGTTCCAAATATACTCATTTTATTAGAATAAATTTGAAGAAGTGATTTCACTAAGAGCTCAAGCGATTTCACTGAACGTTCAAGAGATTTCTAAAACACAACTAGTTGGTAAGCGATTAATTATTGTTTTATTATTTTCATCTCTGATTTCTATTTTTAATTCTGATATAGTGTCATTTATTAAACGTTTGTATTCTGGATGCTCCAATCTCATTGTTATTATATCTCCAAATTCTTTATTTTCAACTGGAATAACCGCTAATAAGGTACTCGGCATACCATCAAGATAATTATAAGAAGTGTTAATTTGTTCTAAATGAACATACAACGATTTATAGATAGCTAAATCTAAACATTTATTACCACTGTGTATTTTATTAGCTTCAAATTTACGTTTATTACCAAATCCTAATATTTCTCTCAAATAGTTACTCAATTTCAATTCATGAGTCGTACTTAAACTTGTAAAACCATTCGTTTCATTTACAGATAATGTAATATCAAAAGTGTTAAATAAATCTGAAATTTGTTGAAAACTATAATAACCATCTGGAATTTGAATAGGGCTCTCGCCCTTCTTTTGTATATTTTCATTAACAATATTATACCAACCTATGCCGTATGTAATACATTTTAATCCAACACATTTATCGCCTTTTCTATTATCAATATATTGTTGTAAATTAATAGTTTTATCAATATTTGAAATTGTATGATGCATTTTTTAATATTAAAAAATGGATCGTTCAGCGAACAAACTAGAAATTAATAAAAGTTTTAAGTATAATAGTAAAGCTAAATATAAACCTGGTGGTGTGTACAGTAAAAAAAATGTTAACATTATAAAACAATCAATTGTTATTAGCGCAGACGGAAAAAGTTTCAATGCAGATTTCCCTGACTTATTTTCTAAATATAAATTACCTCATATAGCATCAGAAGCAATAGTAACCCGATGGAATACAGCCTGGCTTTTATTCTATCAAAATCAAGTTAACTTTGCATTATGGTGCGCTACTACAGGTTGTGGAGTAGACTACAATAATCACATAGCAGAGCATACGGGAAATGAAGATAACAAACTAGTTGGTTCTATATTTTTATTCCATATTTATTATCAAACAAGAAGGATACTGAAGGAATTAGGTATTGCTCTAGGAAGCTGGAATGCTTTTAACAATAGTTATGACCGGGGAGCTTATGAACGTATATGCGTAGAATTTAAAATAGATCCTAATACAGACTGGAGACAAAAGATATATCCAAATGGCGATGGTCTTGGATATGTATATACAACTGGTCATGTTGCATGGGACAGAACCGATTTTAGACATGATAGATCAGATGAGCATATTGCTAATAAAAAAGTTGCTAAATTAGATTTAAGTAAAATGACATTTGGACCTGAAGTACTAAGAGATGGACATTGTGGCGTTTTTTCATGCCATTATTATCCTCCTGAGAAAGTTCATATAAATTATATTCAACAAGAAGATGGTGTTAAAGATGCATGGACTAGTTTTATTCTTGACACATCAAACGGTTTTACACAAGCCGGGATTGAAAGAATAAACGAATCTATAAGAACATATTGTTGGGCTATCCTAGGTTCTCAATCTCAAACAAGAACAAGTATATTAGGAACGGGAACGGCCTTTGATGCACAAAAACAATTCCTAGTAGATATTGAGGATTCTATTAATAGTCCTATTGATTTACCTGGTCAAATTACAAGATATCAAAATACATTAAAATATGCAAGAAGTAAAGTTGATTTTGTTTACGGGTTAGACTTATATATGTCTCCTAGTAATATGGAATTAAGAATAGGGACAATTCAAGATTATAATAATGAAATTGTTGTTGCAACAGACCAACAAGAACTAGGGTTAAATAGCGATATTAATATTAAACCTGTTCCACCTCGCGAAGCCTCTGGTAAAAAACATGTAGAATCACTGAGCGGAACAAAGACTAAACAAACACAACCAGTTCAAGTTAGTTCAATAGATTATAAGAAGATTACAAATTATGCAAAAGAACATTTGTTACCTAAAGAATGGGTTATTAAAGCAACAAATATCCCCGGATTCTTTAATTCATATATGAAACAACACATTGTTAAAACACCAACTGATGTTGTTAAAAACACTGATGTTTATAGAAACACGGATGATTCGCTTGCGCTCAGTGATGAACATGAAGATAATAAAAAAGCAATAATAATAGGGAGTATTGCAGTAGGTCTTACCATTTTATTTATTTATCAGTAATATACTTTGTTACTGTGGTATATATTAAACCAACAACAAAAATAACTAATAATATTAAATGTTCACCAACATAACCAACAACCTTTCCCATTGTAGATAATAACCATGACACAACAGACCCTATTATACCGGGTAATGCAGCTGCCGCTTTTCCAGCTAATTTAAAAAGTAATTTACTAATATTATTTAATTGTTTCTTTATCCAATCTTTTATTCCTTCTTGTCCAGGAGAAGGAGGAGGGGCAGGAGTAGGGGGAATAGAAGTTCCAGGTAAAATAGCTTCAACAATTACACCAATAATCATTCCAAAAGCAGTTAAAATACTAGCAATTGTAATTCCTTGTTCTCTGAATAATGTTTTTATTCTTTCCGCCAATGTTTTGTCTACATTTAATATTTTATGTATTGTTTCTTTGATTCTATTCACTTGACTACGTAATTTATCTTTATTAATATTAATTGATTCCAGTCTTGCACTTCTCTCAGATTCCAAATCTCTTATTCTACTTTTTATTCTCTCTATTTGAAATTCCTCATTGTCTGCTTTAGCCTGTTCTAATTTTCCCTTTTCTTTTGCTAAGTCTTTATTGGTTTCATTAAGTTTTCCTAATCCATTTGCAAGCTCTTCTTTAACTGTTGTCATTGCTTTGAGGATACCATCCATTTCTCGTTTTTCTATATCTGTTTGTGTTCCTGTTTCATTATTAAATACTGTTACTATTTCTTTCACTGCTGTTTCTGAATCGATAGTTGAATTTAATAATTCTTGTGCTTCTTGTTGGGAAGATATATCCTGTAATGGTATGTTTTCTGCTGCATTATCAATTTTATTTCTTGTTTCAATTAATTGCCGTATTTCTGCTCTACCTGCTCTTCTTCGAGTAGCTGGGGGTTCATAATCATATACTCCTAAACCATGTCTAATAAAATCAACGCCATATTTTCCTTGAAGTGTATCAAATGAATAGTATTGCATTGTAGCATTAGGTTTTTGTGACCTATAAAATGATAAGGAATACTCTTTGTCATCAATCTCTACACCAAACACAGGTCTACCATAGTTATCAGATTTAATATAATAATTACCTTCTCTAAATTGTTCTTGATTTCTTTCAAAAAATTGTGATATATAAAATTGTGTGGTTGCCCTCGTTTGTCTTTCCTTATCGGCGCCTGTAAGATTATCTAATGCTTTATATTGAGTATTCAAAGTTGTTTGAAATTGCTGTTCATCCATAAAAGATGTTTCTGTTTCTTCTTCTTCATTATAAGCATCTTTGTCATAAACGGGATTATCAAAATCAAATCCTTCAGCCATTTTAATGTAAAGAATATGCGGGTGGATTTTCTTGCTTATAAATATTATAAATTATACAGTTTTTAAACTTTTTTCTATAGTACTCATTGCTTCCATTCTCCCCTTTTCGATTAATTTTTTTTTTTCTTCATCGGTTATTTCAACATTTTTCATTGCTGTTGTTTTGATCTCTTTTTTTAGTTCATAATATTTCTCCATTTCATTTAAAATAGTTTTAAATTCTTCCTCGCTAATATTTCCATCTTGTAAAGCCTTAGAAACAATATCATGAATACTATTTAATTTACTTTCTGCAATTGTTTGAACATTAGAATGTTTTTGTGTTTTTGTCATTAATTTACGTCTGATTAATTTAACAGATATACCTAACCCTCCACAAACAATAGCTACTGGAAAAGTAATGGGAACAGCTATTCCAATACTTGCTAAAATAACACTTGCCGATATTAGTATGGTATCAATTCCGTCAGTAATATTTATTCCTCGTTTATATTTTTTATTTAATGATTTTCTAATATCCCTTTCATTAATTAATGTTTTCTCTATCTCTGATATTTTTTGTAATCTATAATTCCCTGAACGGTCAAGAGAATTTTGTCCATCTTCAACTCGAGAGCTTATAGGCTGCGCTAAATCTGGATATAAATTTGGGGCACTTGGTTGTTTCATTTTTAAAGGGATTTTTTGATGTTAGGAAATTTAGCAATGCTTAAGTAATGTTAGAAAAAATAGCAATGTTAAAGCAATGCTTAAGTAATGTTAAAGTAATGTTAAAGCAATGCTTAAGTAATGTTAAAGTAATAATAAAGCAATGCTTAAGTAATGCTTAAGTAATGCTTAAGTAAAAATAGGCTACTGGAGTAGAGGGTTATTTTTAGAACTAACCCTTCATGTTTTTTTGGGGTGTGGCCGAGTTTGTAATTTTTTTAGGGGTGTTCGAGAGTTTGTACTTTTTTTAGGAGGTGATCGAGAGCAGTAATTTTTTTTTTTTTTTAGGGATGGTCGAGTTTGTAATTTTTTTTTTTTTTAGGGGGTGGTGGTCTGGTGGGAGAGAGTAAAAAAATAATTTTTTTTTATGGGATATATATGTAAAGTGGTGATCCAGAATCACCACTTTACATATATATTCCATGAATCGAGTTTAACTAAACGAATGGGGACGAGTTCCACTGAAGAGGGATCAATTTACATGTATTGAAGTTCGACTGTATCTAAATCGTATATCTGAAAAACTCATCAGCTGCTGGTGGATTATTTTGAGCTCATATCCGAGTATACACTCATCTATACACGTTTCTCGCGTTAACACGCTGAAGAAACACACTTGGTCATAAAGGAACATCTGGAACAGACGTCAGTGAAATTGAACAAGTCAGAAAAAAAGGTAAGATGATTAACTCCATTACTTCCAATGGTGCCAAAGGGGAAATTTGCAAACAGTGTGGATCCTGATCAGACGCCGCGTAACGCGGCGTCTGATCTGGATCCATACTGTTTGACACTCGTATCGATATATTTTCAGTCGAATTTCATAAATCTGACTTAAAAAGTATTGCAGACGACACTATTAATGCAGACGATATGTTGGAGGTGAGTGGGTTAAAGCAGACGATAAAACTTGGCGTTGAAAGAGTCAATTCCTTCAAGTACTGGTGCAATGGTTAATGCGCTATTCTTTACCAAACGAAACGCAAATGTATGGTTAAAGAATATGGAAACTGACAATTTATATTTATATAAGTTTGCAAGCACTTTGGAGCCTGGTCAGACGCCGGGTTACCCGGCGTCTAATATGCCTCCAAACTGTTTGTACCGAAAGTACATGGTTTTTTTTTCTTAAATATGTTTATTTTGAAAAAAATAACATCTTCTCCACTGTACGTGTATTGATTTTGTTATATACTCGTTAACAGCAATAATTATGCGTAAAATGTATAATGTGCAATGAATTCGTTAGCTCGTTTACTGCAATAAATATGCGTATATAATGTGCAGTGAATTCTTAGCTCGTTAACTGCAATAAACACATGCATATAATGTGCAATGAATTCGTTAGTTCGTTTACTGCAATACATATACGTTTATAATGTGCAATGAATTCGTTAGCTCGTTTATTGCAATTAATATACGTATATAACGCGAAATTTATTCGTAAGCAAAAGAAACCTCCCTTTATCGGCAGTTTAATGCTGGTGCATGTATATACAGGTGCATGTATACACATGCATATTTAAGGATGTTAACAAGCTTATGTATACGATATTTATTGAAATTAGTAAACTAATGAATTTATTGTAATATAATATACGACTATTTAACGAGTTTAGTAAGCTAGCCAATTCATTTCGCATTACATACGTATATCTATTGCAGTAAACGAGCTAACGAATTAACTTCAGATTATATGCGCATATTTATTGCAGTAAACGAGCTAACGAATTATTTGCACACTATATACGCATAGTTATTGCAGTTAACGAGAGCACGAATTAATTTCGCGTTATATACGTATATTAATTACAATAAGCGAGGCAACGAATTCATTGCACATTATAATATGCATATTTATTGCAGTTAACGAGCTTACGAATTCTTATTGCAGTTATAGTGGTATTACTGATAATGGTAAAATCAACTTCAACATTTTATATACATATATTTATTTCGATTATGAACTGTAATAAAATGTATTACAACTTTTGAGTATTCATTTGAATCCGAGTGCCAAAGAGTTAAGAGCCGTATCAGACGCCTGTTAACCCGGTATCTGTTAAACAAAGTTATAAAAAAAAACCAATTTGCATGAATCTGTTTATCGGGAAAGAATAATATCTTTTCCAATTTACAAATGGTTCCTTAAAAGCATTCTGATAGGAGTTAATACGGGTTGCTAGTGTCCTAGTTGCGTACATGTAAATTGTTTTATGAAATATTACGTGCATTTTTAACTTCATTGCATAATTTAAATGCATTGCCATTTCATTACGCTGAACTCGTTCGATTGTAAGTGGTAAGAGTAAAGGTGTAGCTAAGGGAGGTATACTGATATACTAAAATATTTATATATTCCTCAAACCCTCTTGTGTGGCTGCTCAGCAGAATCGTCTCTTCAAGACGATTCTAACTCAAGGTTACCCCATAATATTGCGTGCAGACATAAATGAGAAACTGTTGAATACATTTTAGCTGTGCCATGACAAAACCTGTCTCATTTCATTGCATTATTGTAAAAGACCAAGCACCGTTGTCCTCGCAAATCCTCTATCTGAATTTGGTCTACACTGAAAAAAACAGTATATATAATACATCTTCATGAAATGCTTTAGACACCCGTGGTTGTCAAATAGTGTAGATCAAGGCTAGCCGCCGCGCCAAAGACGCGGCGACTGGCCCTGATCTACGCTGTTTGCAATGCAATAAGGCAAATTTTGTCACTGCATGGCACATTTAGTTTACTCTCTTTTATAAGAAACTCTGGTGAGGTATTCGTGTGTCTCATGGTCAATTAATTCGTATTTTCAGTAGCAACAATGCCGACAGTAAGCCGTGGAACTATTCAACCTCTCTTGTCTGGTGTGTCCATGCTTGAAGATTTTGCAGATCGGCTGAATCATGTCTGGACATTTTGGCTTCTTCTCATACTTGCCTCGATAATAAGTTGGAAACAACAGAGTTTCAACCATCCCATACTGTGCAATACCCCGGTACAGTTTACACCAACCATGGTTGCCTACTCCCATTCGACTTGTTGGGCAAGGTATCAGCACTCGGAGTTATCGACAACCATGATCCCAACATTTGACAATGAAACTCCTAAACCAAATATGTGGCTATACAAATGGTTGCCATTGGTTCTGTGTATCCAGGCACTTCTGTTTAAACTTCCTAACATCGTTATGCACGTGCTACATGGGTTTTCCGGTGTGAGCTTTGAGAAAATTGCTGGACTCACAATGGGATATCAGAACCTCAACTTAATGGAGAGGTCTCACCTAGGAAAACAAACGGGGCGATATGTGTACAACTGGTGTAAACAATGTGGAGACTGCTTACCAATTAGATTTCTAAGCTTGGTTTGGTTTTTAGTGAAATTTCTGTTTTGTGCAAATGTTATTGCACAATTTGTTCTTGTGGATAAGCTAGTCAGCACGAGAAATCCGCCCGAAGACAATAGTACGTCATATGGTGACATAATATATGATAATCTGTTCAACGATAACGTCACAGCATGGACGGAATCTCCAATTTTCCCGCGCACAATTATTTGTCATTTTATTATCCGAAGAATGCAGAATATCCAGCCGTTTGAGCTGCAATGCGACCTACCCATTAATGAGTTTAACGAGTACATCTACATGGGATTGTGGGTGTGGCTTCTGATTGTAGCGGTCATCAGCAGCCTAAGCCTGGTGATGTGGCTGGTTCGAACCTTGGTACCCATCAGCAGGGAAAGGTAATGTTGTTTAAATCGTATGAAAACGCGTCTTTAATTGTCTCTGCAAATAAACATACAAACGTACGCTTAAGGTGGTTCGACAGTGGGCGGCCCGCATCTCGAGTTCCGGAAATGCTGATGACTTTCTCATGATCTTTTCGACACGTGCTTATAGTAGAAAATTAACATTATAGAAAAGTTTGATAAGTTTATGTGTCTTCTTTGTTAGCGCAGTTGGTAGAGTGATTGACTTGCAATCCAAAGGTTAAAGGTTCTATTCCAACTCGATTCAAAACTTTTTTTAAATAAATTGTCCGATTTTATTGACTAGTCAATCAATAACGTAGTGATCAAAGGACATGCTATGTTTAGTCACAAATGTAATGATGAATAATTTCAGATGCAAGTATAGTCAGTTGACAACTAACTTTGTGAGGATATATAGCCTATATGACAGATGGCAGCTTAACCACATGACAAAAGTAGTGCTAAAAGATAGATACTAAAGGAGCTTTTATGCCTTACTTTTGTCATACATTAAGCAGTCACCTTTCTTTAAAGATCTAAAGGCTACAGTATTCCATTTTCCATTATTTAAAGTTTGACTTATGGTATTATTTAGAGCTAACGGCATTTTAAAGTTGAACTCAAGGGCGGTAACTCGGTTTGTGTTAACTATTTGTCAGAATTTCTGGAAATCGTGTTTAAAATGTAAAGCCTACTGTAGATTTTCATTAAATTCTTGTGACTAGTAGAATTAAGTAATATATATCTAATAAGCCTAAAATTATTGTATGTTAAACAGCTAGATTTAATTTGTATTTGTAATTTGAAATTTAGTGACTTTTTCAGAAGTTTTAGAATATTGATATATCCAGAAGGTTTTAGAATATTGATATTTCCAGAAAATATGTCATGATATATTTATGTTTGCACAATATCTTATCGTCTCTGTACAGTTTACTTGAATGAATACAAACTATTGAGTTAAATTATTTTATAAAGAAAATATTCCTGTTTATAAAAAAATGAACTTTTCTCGACAAAAGGTCATGTCAGAAAAAAAGGTTCTGTATTTTTTGTTTTAACGATTTTCACTCCCCATATGGTATATTTCAATTTAATCAAGGTTTCAACGAAGTCTGACAGGGAATAAGCAGACACGCGAACCACCTTAAGCTAGCTCGCTAGTGAACTTACTTTTCATGAAAGGTGTTATGAAACTTTGCCTGAAGAATAATACTAGTCTAAGAAACCATCTGGGCGAGTATAGGCAAACTTTATCGCTTGGTTTGTCTTTAAGGTATTTTTTTTAGCAAAAACCTGGAATTTCGATAAGAAAGTATTTCTCATAATTAAATAAAACTAATGACTCTAAGTCTCGTGCAATAAGTAAGTTGCTCATAACATTTCTTACAAGAAATCAATTATTATTTTGAATAAAGTTGTTCAGAAAAATGTTATCTGCTATTTAAATTTGATAAAAAGCTGACTTTAAAAACTTGAATTACAAAACTATTGACTCATTCAATGTTTATCTTTTTCAAAAAATTAGGAAATATTACTGTAAGGTTTTGTTGTAATTGCAATTTTTCTTTTGAAAATTGGCAAATTTGAAGACTAGATACAGTTACCTCCCTTAACAATGAAATAATGACATTAAAATGCATTATATACGTTATTGATAGAATTGCATACACGGTTAATGATATTGTTTAAATATTATAATCGCCAATATCGATCTTTAAAACGTAAAAAAACAACCACAAAGAGTTTGATAAGCTTCAAAATGTGGCATGATAGTTCGATCATATCTTACATTCCGATTTTATTGACTTATAATCCATTAAACGAAAACGTAAATGGACATACATAATTAGACAAAATATCGTAGACACTGATTCTTACCAACGAAAACTAATCATAGCTTGTCCCTTGATAACTGCGTTATGGACTGACTAGTCAATAAAATCTGACACAGCATTTAAAAATAAGAGGGCCATGGCCCTAAATTCGCTCACCTGAGGACATTGAAGTTTGTACCTAAGTTGACTGGGCAAGACAACATTTTAATATAACTATAAATGGAGTTATCTTCCAGACAAGAAAACATGACAAAAGTGAATTTTGTTGCCAAGCTTATGACCCTTATCCATGACACATCCTCTTATCAAGCTATTTCCATTTCCAATAAATGATAATTATTTCACTAGCGTCAGCAGAACTGGAATTATTTTCCTGACAATAAAATATGACAAAGGGGAAAAACTAAATATTGCTGCCCTTGTGCATGGCATTTTCTCTCATCAGTTTCTTTCCATACATAAAATTTCATTACAATAGCATCAGTAGAACTGAAGTTGTCTTCTTGACAAGAAAATATCACAAAGGGAAATAACTCAAAAAACAATGATGTCAGAGTTATGGCCTTTGCAAATGGCACTTCCTCTCATCAGGCTCTTTCCAAATAGGCAATTTCATTTTACCCATTACCCCATAGCATGTTTCTAGTTTTGAAAATAGGTGGCCACCTAAAGCAGGTTGAAAGTAAAGCAGAATGTGTCTTAACCCTTAGCCTGCCACTCACGACTATAGCTTTATATGCAAACAGCTTGGATCCGGATTAGACGCCGAGTAACTCAGTGTCTCATCCGGATCCAAGCTGTTTGACACTCGGACAACATTTTCAGCAATTTTGAGCAACTTTGAAGCACTTTGAAACTTGAAGCAGACGAGAAATATAGCAGACGACAATTTATTTGGGGGGCTAAGGGTTAATGCACACTTTGCTTTACTTTCGCATCTTACATTTTCATGACTGTTTAAAGTGGAATTATTTTCTTAAGTAGAGGAATAAATCAAAGGCCTAAAAATGCATATTTATGGGGTAATGGGTTAACAAACGTCAGTATATGGGGGGGGGGGGGGGGAAGGGTTGAATCCTGGACAAGAAAAAATGAAAAGACATACAGATAACTCTGACAAAACCAATATTAAACATATGTATAAATATGGCATAAGACATAATTACATAACTGTCAGTGGATCACTTCCAGATCCTGTTTCTCTAAGTATGAAGCAGACTGAACCATATCTAAACTTTAGCAGACAACATGTTCAGCCATGACCAGTTCTGTGATACTCCCTACCAGTACCAGTTGCATAATATTTGACCTCAGTGGCTATAGAGCTCTGGGAATTACCCTTACCAGACTGAAATGATGTCTGCTTAAAACCTACTGTATGTGAAAAGTGTACAAAAAAACAATTTAGAAAATGTTAAGGTGGTAAATGAGTGGCAAATAGGTTGGATCCAGATTAGATGTAGCATTATGATTATGTTGCATCTGATCTGGATCCAAAATGTTTGCAAATATTGGCTATTTGCCCTTAGTATATTAAGAGTAACTCAGGTAAAATACAGTTCTGCTTCTGTTTCATCAAAAATACTGTGAAACCTGCATAGAGCAGCACTTAAACTGCGCAGGGTGGCGTCAAGTGTGACCCTAGGGATTTCATTTTAACAAACTATATAGTTAGGTCCATAAGTGAAAAAGATGCTCGCTTCCGGAAGAAAACACCAAATTTTGCATACACGTATATTGATATGTGTAGAATCATAAAACATTAAGATCCAGCAAATTCTGCAAAGAGATTCGGGTAAAAATCCACCCGAAAGTCCCGGAAAAACACGAATTTCTCCCAGGCACGTTTTGGCCACCATACACGGTATTTAACGAAATTTAATACAAATACGTCATATGACGTCATTATTTTATTACGTAATCAATATGGCGGAGAAAGGAAAACATCAAGCCAAGGAAAAGAAAACATCGGAATGTTTCATCGAAACCGAATAAGTACGTATACAATATAATTTTTCTCACTGTTCATGAATAATATATACTACGATCGACCTATTGCTGTAAAAAAACTAATATATTAACATTCTTTCTTATCAATGCGGCGTCTATTGTGCTTGGCGCACACCCTATATCAGCGAAGGTGACTGTGATTCCACAATTTTAAAACAATGACTGTAATACTTATTAAACATAGTTTCTGCCATATAATGATCATAACTGCATTATTTAAATCCAAATTGCACGTTTTTGAAAAAAAATTTATAGCATCTATGCATGGGGTTTGCGCGAAAAAAAAATCTACGGAAGCTGAATCGTGCCATAAAAAAATAAAAAAATACTATTTACGTCAAATTTCTTGATCTGTTTTTGCTCGTTTTAAGTCTGATATAAAATACCGTTATAACCCAAATCTTTTTTGTATGAATATCTATACAGTTCTAATCGTTTATAAGTAATTAAGTAGGCTTCTGACGGACCTGGTACTTTAATACTGTAAACATTTTTATTACAGAACTCCCGAAAGCATCCAATAGCATTTGCTGGCTGGCATGTGTGAGCAGTTGCCACTTCAGAGAACCAGGATTATCAGAAACTATGGTACGTGTAAAACTCTTTTGACCATGAAATAATACGCACACATAAATATTTTTTCACAATTTCACATACTATACTACATGTAGTAGGATCAATAAGCTTCGTCAAAATCATATCTGTAATGTCCTAACAGTTAATATATAAATAGCACACGAACTTGCGCACACACAAGATATTTAGCTTAAACGGATGTTAGACTATTACAGATATGATTTTGACGAAGTTTATTGATTTTACTACTGTAATATGTGACTTTGCGAAAAAATAATTTAGATATATCTCAGAGTCAGATTTATCCCAGAGACAGAAGAATTACGTACATTTAGCTTTACTTCTAGATGTGTATACCAATATCACTCAAACTACAATATTTGTATTTTTTCTTCCATTCAGGCTGTTGGGGAGCAGTGTGTGTGTGGAAATCTATATGGTTTATGTATATATAGAACCCAGCAAAGCCAACATTCGAGGTAAGGTCTGGTCCTTCAAACTCATAGGCTACTACTAACTTAATTAAAGTCACGAACTTCTTCAACCTTAGTTTGGATTCTGCATAAAATAGCTAGTGCTAGGGGTTGAAATTATTATATTATGCATAATAAAATCGAGTTCGCACTTTTTGAAGTGTTGTTTAAGCTTTTGAGGTCTGATTAGTTACAGATGTTATCAGCACATTGAGAGGGTATGGTTCATTTAGGTCTTGTGGAAGGAAGGAATTTACCGGAAGCTACTAATTACTAATAGAAAGAATGAAGCATACAGAAGACCTGTGTTGTTTTCTATTCTTTTGTATACAACGGAAATAGGACTTGTCTGAAACGTTTCTGTTATGATTTGAGTCATTGCAGTTCCAGTTGGATTTAATTTTACACTTTATTAGTTATAAGTTGGCCTAAACTTAACCTATTAAAGTAGTTTGCATTGCAACTGTTACTGTTCACTAATCCACTGATCTTTTTTTTTTCAGGGATAAACGTATATATATATGAGGAAAATCCACAGGAATTCCATACAACAAAATGGCCGGTGATCCATCTACAGATTGGTCTATTTGCTGTTTATGCCAACTAAAAAACAATACCCCTCTTGTTAATCCTGCTAATGTAAAGCGGTATTCTAAAGATAGCAGCTACGACCGTCTAGAGGACCGTTTAGATAGACTCAATGTTTTGAGTGCCATACCGTTATCCTTTGGAAACATTGACAGACTCGACCATGGAAATGGCATATCAAACACTCTGAAGCAGTATGGTGCTGTGTGGCATAAACTATGTTTTGACATGTGTAGTGAGGCTAAAATTGACCGAGCAAGGAAACGAAAAACAACACAGTCGAACAATGTAGAGCTCTGTTCAGTTAAGAAAAGGTTGAGGAAAAGTTTGATTGACGATGGGTGTAAAACCGCTGGTTGCTTCTTTTGTAACAAAGACGATAGCAAATTAGGAGAGTTCCATCGTGTGGAAACGTTAGCACTTGATGAACGAATCAGAAAATTGGCAACTGAACTGCAAGACCACCAACTTCTTACCAAGTTGGCAGCAGGTGACATGGCTGCTACTGACGCTGTTTATCATAAAAAGTGTTTGACTTCGTTTTACAACAGACATCGCAGTTTTGTTCGAAGAAACATTCAAACCAGCACAGTGGACCAAGAAACTTTGCAAAATAACAAGGCTATTGCTTTTGCAGAATTAGTGACATACATAGAGAGTTTTGAAAGCGATGACGGGAAAGAAAACATTTTTAAACTTTCTGACCTGAATAGGATGTACACAAATCGTTTGAAAGAGTTAGGCACAGAACTATTATCAAATTCATCACATATGAAAGATAAGCTCCTTTCAGCGATACCTTCACTTTCAGAGCACAAGACTAATTATGAAACTGTTCTGTCATTTAGAAAGCATATAGGAAATACTTTACTTGCAGCTAAACAGAATAATTTTGAAACTGACCGACTTATATTGATGCGCGCAGCAAGTATAGTAAGAAAGGATATTTTCCAAACAAAGTATCAGTTTCGCGGCTCTCTATTAGACGATCAGTATAGTGACATACCTAAAACACTTAGACTTCTTATCCAATTGATCTTAAGTGGAAATGACATATCAAATGAAACAGAGAATGAGAAATGTACCTCAGATATTGCTGACTCTCTTGCGCAGCTTATAATCTTTAACACGTTGAGAAGAAAAAGAAAGGACACGGCTTATCCGAGACATATAACAGAACGTGAAACAATGCTCCCCTTGTATTTAGGTCTGTTAGTACATGGAAAAACTCGAAAACGTGACTTGGTAGACACACTCCATGGGAGGGGGTTGTGCATTTCATATAACAGAGTCTTACAGATATCAAGTGACATTGCTAATTGTGTGATAACACAGTTTGAGGAATCTGGTGTTGTTTGTCCTACCTTCCTGAAGAACAACGTGTTCACTACTGGGAACCTGGATAACATAGACCATAATACATCATCAAATACATCCAGAGATTCATTTCACGGAACAGCAATATCTTTAACCCAACATGTAGCTGATAGTGAAACTATTCCACCAGTCGTTCTGCGCATCAAGAGTGCAGCTGATGTAAAAATCAACGAAGTCATTGCCAGTTCCATACACTGACATAGCACCAGTTTCGTTTAAAAACAAATTACCTTTACCAAGACGACCTAAGAAGGATAGAGAACTCGATCCTGAACCTTCTCACTGTGCAATAACATCACAAACAGAGTGGCTAAATAAAGTACAGAACATATTCAACGCTGACGTCTTTAGGAATGATGAATATATTTCATGGTCTGGACACTTTGCAGCAAAGCAAGGATCAGAGAGTCTTCGACCCCCAGCTATATCAGCACTGCTGCCGTTGTTTAGAGACGAAGCACATAGCGTTGCCATGATTCATCATGGAATGAAGATCATTCGAGATGCCATCACACTAAAAAATCCTGGGCAAATACCAGTTTGTACGGTTGACCAGCCTCTGTATGTAATAGCAAAAAAAATACAATGGACATGGCCAGCTGAGTTTGGTGAAGACAAATTTGTTGTGATGATGGGTGGACTTCACATTGAAATGGCCTTGCTAAAATGCATCGGTGATTGGTTAGACGGTAGCGGTTGGTTAGCTGCCCTTACTAGTGCAGATGTTATTACACATGGAAGAGCTGAGTCTGTGCAAAGGGGTGGCAATACATCAAGAGGACAGTGGATTCATCAAATAATGGCAGCCTCATTGTATATCCTGCAACATAGAGCTTACAAAGTGTACATCGAGACAGAAGGTTTGCAATCGGGTGCAGCGATGTCCTTTCCTATCTGGTGCACTAGTATGACAACTGATACACACCCACAGTTCCTATACTGGCACAGAACCTTGCATCTCGAGTTATTATTTCTACAGTTTTTGCAGTCGCAAAGAGAAGCAAATTTTCTTGTCTATAATAGGACACTGAAACTATTGTTGCCATGGATGTTTGCTCTGGATCATGTCCATTACGCTAGGTGGCTGAGCGTCCATGTAGAGGACCTAGATAATCTAAAATCAGATTGTCCAAATGTACATGCTGAATTCTCTAATGGAAAATTTGTCACGCAGAGGTCTGGCAGAAAGTTTTCCTGCATTGCCCACGACCAAGTTCATGAGCAACTAAATGCATTGCTAAAAGGCGACGGAGGATTTGTAGGCCTGACAGAGAGTTCTGATACACTCAATAGGTGGGCAGTCTCTTCACCTGAAGTCACAAGAATTATTTCGGAAGTTAGTTCTGAAACAAAAATTAAAAGCAAAGACCATCATGAGCAGAGCAGAGGATTCCAGGAAAGATTTTTCAGTCAAACAAAAAGCTTAGTTGCGTCAATTGAAGATGTAGGAAATCCATTTTTAGAAAATTCATCTGATTTAGTCACATTGGATACAAAAATTGTGGTTACTAGTGAAGCTGTTCGGTCTGTTAATGATGCAGAAGAGATTGGTCGTGAGCAATACCAGACTTTTGTGAAACATTGCATAAACGGAGAAGGAAACATTTATGACCCAATAAGGAAAAACAATTTATCATTGTTTAGGGCTGGGGTCAAGGGCACTACAAATAAAAGTGCAATGAAAGTAAAAAACATGAAAGCAGATGTTCAACTTTTCTCAAGAATGTACATTGCCTGCCAAAGTAGAGATGGCGATTTGGATTCATTTTTTGAACACGAAAACCACCCATGGCCCCCTTCACTTGCAGAACAAGGCCGTCCCAGATCTGGAAATAAGGCAGACCTGGCTGCATGCTTAGAAGCTGGTATAGAGAAGATAACACACTGTCCAAACGTAGAGGTTAAAATCATTGACGGTGCAGCGCTTGTACAGACACTTGACCCTCTTAAAGCAAGGACGAAGGTTCAGACATTTAGTGACTATGCAAATGAAGTGTTTCTGCCAGTTGTAAGAAAGCACCTTGAATCAGTGTACCGTGTTGATGTAATCTGGGATACATACAAAGATCTCAGTCTAAAGCAGTTTACAAGGACAATGAGAGGCTCAGGGGAATATATACATGTTACTCCTAAAACAATACCACCTCCAAATTGGAAATCTTTTCTGAGAAATGACAACAACAAGTCGGAGCTTTTTCATTATTTAGCAAGAGCCATACAGGACATGGAAACTGAAAATGATAAACAAATATTGACAACCTTAGACAATAGTGTTCTATATTCCAAATGCGACGAAAAAACCGATCTGACCGCTCTTTTGCAACCATGCAACCACGAAGAGGCAGACACCAGAATCCCTCTACACGCCGCCAATGCCTTTTATAGAGGAACGAAAAATGTCCTGTTATATGCAACTGACACAGATGTGTTGGTTCTATCAGTGGCACTAGCCTCAGTATTTCCAGAATGCACACTGTGGTTAGCGTTTGGACATTCGGATTCATTCCGGTACATACCAGCTCATGATATCGCCAAGACTTTGGGTCCAGATGCATCTTGGGGTTTGCTATTTCTGCATGCATTTTCTGGATGTGATACTGTGTCTTTCTTTAGCGGTGTAGGAAAAAAAACAGCATTTAAAATGTGGTTGTCACAGCCCGGTATGGTATCTCTGAGTAAAAAGTTGTCAACCCCAAGCGTGACTCTGAGTGAAGATGATATTCCAGTTCTGGAGAGGTTTGTTGTTCTTTTATATTCTAAGACAGCAGCATACAGTTCTATAAATGAGGCTAGAAAGTATCTTTTTGCGCTTAAAAACAGACAGATGGAAAACATACCTCCATCAAAATCAGCTTTGGAACAACACATTTACAGGGCGGTCTATCAAGCCGCTTATGTCTGGGGACAAATGCTGTTTAATATGCAGACCCTCCCTTCACCATCAGACTGGGGATGGACATTAGAAAGTAAAATTTGGACTCCGAGATGGAGCACACTTCCAGAAGCTTCAAAGGGTTGCAGGGAATTAATCGGGTGTGGATGTAAAACGGCATGTGCTGGACGTTGTAAATGCATTAAAGCAAACTTACCATGCACGTTTCTCTGCTTCTGTCAGGCAGGTTGTGATAGGGCGTAACAGATCAACTCTACTTATTTACCCTACTGTCGCTGAATAGTTATATATAACTCAGCTCACTATGAATAGATGTAACTTAACTATTTTAACGGTTAATAGAATAGGAATTATTTTTTCCGGGGAAGTACAGACTCATACTTGTATCAGGCAATACTAAAACAGTACAAATCTTGATTAAAGAGTGCCTTACGGAGCTCCGTAAGGCGCTCTCTGATCTGGGTCTACACTGTTTAAATAAAAGCCTAAAGACAGGTAATAGTTTACATTGAATTATGCAAATGCATGTTTCATTTGTAAACAAACTGTAACATTGTGAAGTTGTAATTAGTGCTATAGTTACTGTACATGTATTTACGTAATGATATTAACTATTGGGACACACATACCTGGGCAAGCAGCGTAGACCCTGCTCAGGGTACAACTGTTTGCTATTCAGTTTGCACCTATCGGACAAAATTACTTTGTGATAAAAGCAATTAGTGTAATTTTTAGGATATAATTACAGTAGTAATACAGGATGTCCCAATATTTAAGAATCTTTACAGCACTGACATGTAAAAGCGGTTATTTAGATGTTGGATGTTATTTAGTACACATGAACCCTATTATACATTGTTGTCTGTAGTATTTTTGCCATTAATGTTTAAATGTTAAAGTAAAATGTATCTTTTACGGCCACTTGATTGTGCTTATTACTAGGTGCTTCAAACAGACGACTGCTTGTTCAATCAACTCGAAAGTAAAACGAGAAGCTCCTTTAGGATACTTCTTTTTCACCTTTCTTTAACCTGTTACTTGTCAATATACAGTTATTCATTGACAGTTTTAGTGGCCGTAATAGAGCAAATTACTATATATGTTGAAGAATCTTATTTATTTTCTTTATATTGGCATATTTTAAGATTATGCTTCGGAAAACCGAATTTCAAGTTATATTTACCTAAAGAAAATACTGTTCAAGTTCTAACATCTCAAGTACGGTAATGCATGTTAAAGGTCAAAGGTCAAGGCTAAAGGTCATTATATTATGTTGTCATATATATAGATTCATTCTATCGGCACATTTTAAGATTATGCTTCGGAAAACCGAAGTTCAAGTTGTATTTACTTAAATAAAATACTGTTCAAGTCCTAACATCTAACGTACGGTATTGCATGTTAAAGGTCAAAGGTCAAGGCTAAAGGTCATTGTTTTATGCTGTAATATATGTAGATCCATTCTCTTGGCACATTTTAAGATTATGCTTCGGAAAACCGAAGTTCAAGATATATGTACTTAAAATACTGTTCAGGTCCTAACATCTCACGTACGGTAAGGCATGTTAAAGGTCAAAGGTCAAGGCTTAAGGTCATTGTATTATGCTGTCATATATGTAGATCAAATTTGTGTTGCAAATGTACAGACAACAGTTTTAGTCTTTTAGTTGATGTGCTTCTGATGTAATAAACATATACTGTCAGTATACTCTAACTATTGTAATACTTGCGTCAGCATTTCCAGAAATATGCAGGAAATGGGTGCCCTTGTTTGGACCCTAATATTTTTAAGATCCCTTCTTTGAATCTCTTGGATCTTAATATTTTTGGAATCTACATACTTTAAAGTACTTATATGCAAATTTCTGTGCTTTCTTCCGGAAGCGAGCATCTTGACTATTTTTTGGCTCTTATTGACCTAACTAATAGAGGGATCGACCAGGAGATTCTACTGTAAAAATATCAAAGCTTAGGGCCTAGTAGTTTTTAGCAAGAAGATTTTTTAAAGTTTTTTGCTTTTTTGCTTTTTCAAGCAGAGTTTTTGCTTTTTCTCTTTCATTTAAACAACTTCTGTAGAGAAGCATCCAAGGAACATCATGAGCAGTTTGAATCCGCCCTACAATCCGCGGGTTCAGAGGAGATGTCGTTTGAAGTAAAAGTGAACGGACAGATGGACAGACGTACTACGGACGGTGAGCGGTCACAATAGCTCACCTTGAGCCTTTGGCTCAGGTGAGCTAAAAACACAGAATCCTTGGATCGCTAGTCAATCACTCTTCTAACTGCGCTATCGAGGCAGACAATGACGCTTGTCAACATTTTCTTTTTGTAAATATTCTAGTATTAGCACGTGCGGAAACAGTCTATATCGTCGGGACGCATTGCCACTCGTCCGCACGAAAACTTTCATATGCGAAGGGCTTTAAAATGATAATGAGTTTAACAACTGAATGGTAATACCCTCAGATGAATGAATTTGGTTATTTCCCCTAATTGTATCGATCTGTAAACTAAATGTATCTGTATGCTGTCTTCAGTAAACAATAAGCGCTATTTGTAAACAAGAAATATCTTTAAAAAAGATATTCGGCGGAATGAGTGGTTGAACTAAGGCTATATAGATGGGTGTGCAAAATTGAATTAAATTGAGGTTTTCAAAGAATATATATCTTGGATTGAAAAGCAAAAAATACAAGTATTCAATTGAAACAGTAGCTTTTATTTAAAATGCAAAACTATCATGTACAGAAATGCAAAACAAAACAATAATTTAACTCATATCCTAGCTACTGGTAGGAGATCCTCACATTAATCTATTGTTCCATTCATAGAGTTTCTTGAAACAAACTATAGCATATACAAATGTACAGATACAACAATCTACTGTACTTCACTCTTGTAAATAATGATGAAACAACACAATTGTGTTTAACTCACTTGAGGCTATTCATATATAAAATATTGCTTTTAATGTATGGCAAATATGTACAAATAGTTAACAATTAAAACAAATTGGTTGTAAACAATTATGAAACACCTAGCTTCCTCTGTATATCTATAAATAGATTTCAGATCATAGCATAATTTTGTCAATTCTGTGGCCTAGTGTAGTAAACAGACAGCCTGTATCTCTAAATTTTACACCCACAGTCCACATCATGTAAAACTGTAATGGGACATAAACCAGCCTACAGGGCTCCAGATAAGAGTGAGTAAACTAAACAAATCACATTTTTACACCTCTTTTAGCACCAAACCCTATGGTATTACCACTCATTTTGATTGTCTTGAAGAGACAATTCATATGTATAGTGACACCACAGGGTTTAATGCACAAATAAAGATTTTAAGTTTTGAAACAATTCCCTTATCTGGAGCCCTGGCTACTATCCAATCAGACTATTCAGTTTCAACAGGTGCTCTTAATTCTAAATTTCTGATCAAATATTATTGGTTGAAATGTGTGGCCAAATATTAAAGTGTGTCTAAATAGAAAACAGTCAGCTCCGCCGAAAAATAGAAGAATGTTCCTCCGAACACATGTATCACCGGCCAGCAAGCATCGGTCAAAGAAGAGTTGCAGCTAAAATGACAAACTTCATTATAGCAGAAGTTATCTGCCGCAAAAAAGTGTAGAAAATGGGAATAACTCTCATCATGGTATAAATGCAAAAGTTATGAAGCATTTGCAAGACACTTCCACTCATCGAATTCTTTAAACAAATGACAATTCGTCTGAAAAGCATATGAAGAACAGAAGCTATATGCTGAAAAAAGAAAATATTGGAAACTCTCTCAGTATTGTTGCAAGAGTAATTCATCTTGTGCAAGACACTTTCACTCATCAATTTCTTACCATGAATGCAAATTCATTTCAAAATTTTCAGTATAACAGAAGAAATCTGCAGAAAAAGAAAATGTTGAAAAGGAGAATAACTCTCACAATATTAATACAAGTGTTAACTATAGGTAATGTAATTTTTAAAATTGTTGGATGTATAGACATCTCTAGTTAACAATAAATACGGTTTTTGTAAAAAGTACTGCAAATATTTTTGAGACCATGGCCGGCCCGTTTCATAAAACTTCATACGACAAAAAACCGTCGTAAGTCAGATTATAAAAGTCTCAATTATTATTTATTTCCCCCATATAATCCTGTCTTGTGACATCTTTTTGGAATCGTCTTGAAAAGACGATTCCAAAAAGATGTCACAAGGCAGGATTAGATGGAACAATTAAATGTATTTAAAGTTTTGACTTACGACCGTTTTTGTTTTTCGATTTTTTATTATACGGTCCCCTGGTGAGATTCTGATTTACTTGACGTCTTATCTGGATCGAAATGTTTGATGATACGGTGAATTTATAATCATGTATATCTCAACTCTAAGAATGACTATAAAAGAAGATTGTTAAGCGTATTCTCATGCTTAACCGACTTCCCAATAAATACACCCTTTTAACACCTTTTATTTATTGCCCTCCCCATGAAGAAAATAGTTCAATTTATATGGATATGCACCGAGGATACCGTGTCGTGGTTCACGTTTTAATTGTCACATGGAATTGTTGCTGTTTATAAGACCGAGAGTATCCCCTCTGCCAAGAACTAATAGGAAAGCAGGTCGTTAGTTTGGATTTCATGCGATGCTTTGCAGTAAATGAAATTAGCCAAAATCATCCTCCTGAAATCATCATCTCAAGGTCATATCTCATCATTCGTGGGCACTATATGACATATTTTGTCTCACAGTGCCGTAAACCCTAACTCATCCATCCATCAGATGGTCTGCGTCTGGTCTGGCTCAAAACTGTCTGAAATTGTAATTATTCGTTTATAACCCTTTCCTCAACAGAGGTACCTTCGTACGCTTCTACCGACACCTTCAGCTAATCTTTTACTCCATATATATGCCTTTTACATATTAATTAATTCCTTCAGTGAAGAAGATAATTCCACTTTAGATAATAATTCTATACAAAATAAGATTTGTTTTGTACATCCTACAATGCTTAAAGCAGATTTAAAGTAAAGCAGAATGCGCCTTAATACGCATTCTGTTTTACTTTCAATCTGTTTTAAGTGGTCACCTACCTTCAAAACAAAACAACAGGCTATTGAGTGCTACAAATGAATATTAATTCACAGTGATGAATACAAGTGGTAGCCTATAGTGAAACACAATGCTTCAGAATGTTCCTTAAGTTTTCTACTGTACGTTCGTATTGCTTTAAGCAGCCACCTGTTATAAGCACTGTTTACTATATATGATTTGCAGAGGATCCCTGTGCCAAACAGGGCCAAAAACAGCCTTTTGAGTAGCCCTAAAAGCCAGGGTTTTTTTTTATTTTTTAATTACAACATTTCTTTTTACAGATATATTTCCAGAATGTTGGACCTATCTGAAGAGTTGAATGCCAATCAGCTTATACGGAACGATGTTGATAAACTGGCAGATATGGTAGGAGAAGATGGTGTGATGGTTCTCAAACTCATCGCCTCTAATTCTTCGGAGCTTCTAGTTCGAGACGCAGTTTCAACAATGTATAAAATGCAACATCCGCAGCGTCAACTGCATCATGTGAATGTCCCGGAAGCATCTGCGCCTGTGCATGCGCAAACATCTGACCGAGGAGGAATGCAACCAACTGCGCATGCGCCAGAGAAAGCATGATGTCTTTCCGCTATTTGCTTTTCGGTGGATACAATGTAATTTAGTTAAGTGTTAACTAAATTATTTTGCACGTGGACAAATACATTCGAAACTCGATACTTCGAACTTGCGTTCGTTCAAACATACACACACTTAAAACGTGGCTTGACGGGTTTGTTCGCTTTATCGACATTCAACTTATAAAATACTGTTTTTATACGATCGATTTAATCGGTTTCGAAGTATCGTGTTTCGACTGTAGTTGGATTAAGCGTTACTAGGCGTCTGTCCAGGATCAAAACTGTTTGCAAACAAACATTGTACATGTACACGGGTGAAGCAGTGAAATGCCAACTACAGTGGAGAATCTGTTATTCTTTCCCAATAAACGCGTTTACGCTAAAACTATTATTTGCAGTGCAAACAGTTTGGAGCCAGATCAAACGCCGGGTAACCCGGCGTCTGATCAGGCTCCAAACTGTTTGCCACCACGATAAACATGAACTATCAGAATTATCCAAAAGTTGTTCTTTTCTACGTTTTAGCGCTTTGCGTTTGCGTACGTTTGCGTTTAAACGGGAAAGAATAACAGATTCTCCACTGTAGTACAATGGCATAGGTTTCAGTGCATTTATAAAGAATACAGATGATCGAGTATAAGTATAAGGTTGGTGAAATGTATCTTAAACTTAAGATGTAATCATTTCACGATATATGTTTGTATATAGTTATTTTATATATATAATTGTTACGTGTTCTGTACACATATTATAAACAAAACAGCACAGACCTTGAGGAGACGTTGCATTTCTCGGCGGCTCACCCGGGTCTACATGGTTTGCTAGGTGTGCAAACAATTGACAAGTATGGGCCAAACCTTTTGACAAACAAGTACATATGTGTACGATAAACGATATAGTTAAATATACCGTAATGCGAAGAAATAACAATGAATTTTAGTCGGAGTTGAAAAAAGTTTGAACCCCTATCAGACAAAGGTTACTTGGCACCTGGTCTGCTTCCAATCTGTGAATAATGGACTGTTTGATTTTGGCATAGTTGCGATGTTTGGCATTCGTCTCTGTCTACTAGTCGGAGTCGGCTCTTGTACTGTAGTTTTAAGAAGTGATTACTAGTTTTACCAACTTGTATAGACATTCAAAACTCTATAATTCGAGCTCGCTTTAGTTCGAACATAACTAAATTTCTAAGTTAAACGTTTTAACTTTTAACCCTTTACCTGATAGCATTGTTTCTAGTATTGAAGATATGTGACTACTGAAAGCAGGTTGAAAGTAAAGCAGAATGCGCCCAAAGGCGCATTCTGCTTTACTTTCAGCCTGCTTTAAGCTATTAGCTGCTAGAATAAGGAATGTATTTAATATGACACATACTCATTACGGTATAATTTGGAACTATTTTCTTCAGCGGATGAATAAAATGAATGTGCTAAAAGTCGCTTCTATAAGGGAAAGGGTTAAAAACGGGTATGTTTTACCTAAACTCCACTGAATTATCAAAACTAAACATATGCAACACCGGTTAGGGCAATTCAAGCGAGTTCGAAGATTCCAGTTTCGACTGTAGAATTTTACCCTCAAATCCAAGGGCAACTTTATAGTCACAAGACTACTGGGGCCCGTTTCATAAAACTTCGTACGACAAATGTTGTCGTAAGTCAGAATCTAAAATTCTCAAATATTATTTATTTTTCCATCTTATCCTGTCTTATGACATCTCTTTGGAATCGTCTTTTCAAGACGATTCCAAAGAGATGTCACAAGACAGTATTAGATAGAGAAATAAAAAATTAAATGTATTTTAAAGTTTTGACTTACGACAACATTTGTCGTAAGAAGTTTTATGAAACGGGCCCCTGACCTGTTAGCGGGAAAAGATAAGGAAGACGAAGAAGAAAAACGTATTCACAGAGTTAAAAATTTATAACAACTCAACCAAGTGTGTTTGATTATTGACACCATTTATTTCAAAAACGTTGAATTCAAATATACAGGTAAATTGTAGTTGCAATGAGAAGGGTTCTCCGTCTAACCAACGAGTTCAGAATTATCAGTCCTGAAATGGAATTAAAGATAATGCACTACTTAGACACGTTCATACATACATTGGAAAATACGTTATTATTTCCAAGACCCAAGACCGATAATTCAAGAATCGTTATGCAATGAAATAATGCGTATCGGTTACCTCCCGTATATGTAGCTTCTTTCGGTTTTAAACAATCTCTACTAATCGCGACAAATTATACGGAAAAACATGAAATTGCACTGGAAAAGGTAGTATGTGAAACCTAGCAAATACTCTATCAAATAAGGCTAAGGAGATAACCCAGAACTCCGATTAAAGTGAATACTAGCGTGAACCCGAGAACACATAGAAGAATATGTCTGCTTATTTATACCAGTAGCATATATATGAAGGGGCCTATAGTTTCAAAAGAAGCATTTTAACATATATTTATTTTTAGTATTTTCTGATTATTCACACCTAAATCATTTACATGTATTATGTGAAGTTTGATTATTTTTTATCGGATATATTTTGATTGAGTGAGTGTGCTCATTGAAGTTGTGCCATAAACGATTAAGAAAAACGCACATATTTCAGGCAACAAACTATACTAGTTGCACCATAGTTATAATACGCATCACTTTTTAACTGTTTTAATGTTTTTTGTGCCAATTATTACTTTACATTATTTCAAAAAGCCAAATTTATGCATGCCGACTCTTTGCCGAGAATGGCTACATTATACATTTCAAATGCATATAGACAAAAAAAGAATATTATAACCTATGTTTTTTCTTTTTACCATGGTACTAAGATATGTTTGAAAACCATATGCTGAAATTGACATAGATATCCTACGGAGATTTCGTTTTGGCGCGTTTGTCCTTAAACGAAATAACAAACGCAAATGAATTGTATAGAAAAAAACTTTGTATTTGAAACAAATGTTTGACTATTTATTTTCTGAGTTACAAACAGTTTTAAGCCTGATTAGACACGGGGTTACCTGGCGTCTGATCTGGCTTTGAAATTGGCTTCAAACTGTTTGCAGTACATATAATAGTTTTAGCCTATTGTATTATATTGGGAAACAACGTCATATCCCAGGTACATACAGTGACTCAAACGAATGGCAAACGCATTGAAATAAAATGGAGAAAACAACGACATTTTTACAAGTCTGCATATTTATTTAAATCTAAGTGGCAAACGGTTTGGAGCCAGGGGCCCGTTTCATAAAACTGTTGTCGTAAGTCAAAACTTTAAAATACATTTAATTTTTGATTTCTCTATCTATTCCTGTCTTGTGACATCTATTTGGAATCGTCTTGAAAAGACGATTCCAAAGAGATGTCACAAGACAGGAGTAGATGGAGAAATAAATAAGAAGTGAAACTTTTATAATCTGACTTACGACAAGATTTGTCTTAGGAAGTTTTATGAAACGGGCCCCTGATGTGGCCCAAAATTGTTTGTGATTCGGAAATAATGGTTTAGCGTACACGCTTTTATTTGGAAAGAATGATGTATTCTCCATTGTTTTCCATTTATTCTTGCTCCGTACTGAATACAATATGCACCTTTTTATGACCCAAATCAAAGTTTTGTAGGTCAATGGTAATTAAACTTTCGTGTTTAGACACTGTCCGTGCGTGCGATCAAGGCTGCATGCACGAGTGCGGGCGTGGATGTAATTTTATGTCGGAAGTATATTCCCTATACCACAAAAGCTAGGGATACACACTTTGGTGTGTGAGTACATTAAGTCACGTACCACTTTCAGGTCTCTTGACCTTTTGAATCAATTATAATTGATATTTTAAAACGTTTGAGCTGAGTCTGAAAATGCTCTCAAGCTTTTGATTAGTTAGATTTGAGCATATGCTCAACTATGACCAATCAAAAGCTTGAGAAAAATCTAAGACTCAACTCAAACGTTTTATAAGTAGGAATTAAGGTCACTGTATGTTCCTACTTACATCTGCTCACAGATTGGGTAATAATTCGCATGACAAGAGTCATCCGTCCACATATATTGAAAGTCGGCTCGGATGGCCACACAGTTAATGTCGTTGCCCTGGTTAGGTTCGCCTTTGTGCCAGTTCGTGTATACTGCTGTTTGATTGTCGTCAACCCATTTCCACACTCCTTCAATATCTCTGTCAGTCAGTCCGATCCAATGTTTGGTTCCTGGACAAGGAATCATATGGACAAGGAATCATACGAACAAGGAATCATATGGGTTTGAACGCAACATCTGCACAGAGGAGAAGGCGTATTATGAGGCCCAATAAGTTTGCTACTTTGATTGAAATTAAAAAGTTTTTTCTTAAAAAAAGAAATGTTAGTTTCTACTTTAAAATGTAATGCCGTTACGTTTCAATTTCGTTTAAATTGAAAAGAATAACGTCCTAATTATTGTAAGAACACCATAGTTTTACGGTAGAGTCAGTACTGCTTTAACGCTTCTGCTCAAAGTATAATCTTATTATTTTACTATATGCCTTCGTATGATATCGAGCGTTTCCGCGTGTATCTGCAGAGTAAAATACAAAAGTCTGTATCAGCCACCTTATATCAGCCACTTTGTATGTTACTCTGACGTCGCTTCGATTTATCGTGACGTCATTTACGTACATGTATTAGTACCGCGTTATTCTTTGTGGCATGCAAAAAATATTTTTCTGCTTCAAATAACTAATAAATTTGGGATACAAAATGATTTAAACAACTATTAAGTTGTTGCTGCAGTGTATTCAATTCAAGGCATATAATAAACATATCACCAGTTGGCAGTGCGCTTCAGAGTGTTGCATTTAGCTCTCGCCGTTTTAGGCGGAAACAACCGATCAGACTCGCGCCTAAGGCGCTCGTCAGATCAGCTATTTCCGCCGAAAACGTCTCGAACTAAATACATCACTCTGTATCACACTGTCAACTGGTAATGTGTATATATTGAAGTTGTTTGAAAACATTGTAGACCCATATCAGACCGCTTTGGAAAGAGCAGTCTGGTCAGGGTGCGCATTGTTTCTAAAAAGGACCTGTCTCGCATGAGTTACGCACTTTTTCCGTTATAAAGTTTTCCCGAATTTATCAGCCAATAGATCAGTGATAGATGTTCATAGTGGGCGGAGTTATGTATAACAAAAAAACACCACGCCCTTTCACTTCCATGACGTCATCTGCTTTAGAACAATTAACGTCTGCCTTTATATCTCAATTTTATATTTCAGGTATTTGACAGCATGCACGTCGATACGAGCGGCAAACTGTTTGAATCCTGATCAGACGCCGCGTCAAGATCAAAATCATTTTATCCGGGAGTAAAGCAGTGAAGGGCTTAAAATTGTAAAAATAGTTGGAATCATTTGTTATACATACTTTTCAGTTCCATAAGAAATGTCTTAATGAACATCGTCTCAGCCTGGCTGTTCACGTGAACCAAGTGGGCGCCATGTTGTGCACAGTAGTGCTATGTCAAAACAAGAAAATATTCAATAAATAAAACAGTTTACTGTAAAGGATTCATTAATATTGAGAAGAATATATATAGTACTACATCTACACAGAAAACGTCATTCTTCCTCCAAGATTTCTATATAGTTCGTCCCGCTTAGTTCTGTATGCAGCGAGTCTGCTTCGGGTACGAATGCTGTTGGTTCGATCCCCGACGCGATACGCCGAATTCTTTAACGTTTGGTAGCACTAGTTCCCGTGTTAACGCTAGGAATTAAATATGAGTTATACTGAATATGAGTGGTGGATCCGGTGTCAGTTTGTTATGTAACCGGGTGAGGTATCATTCCACATGTATACGGTGTGTTAGCACCGTGTGACAGCACTATATCTGTTTCAAGTAGGCACCGTCCCCATATAACAGAAATACTGTTGGTGGGAAGATGACCTCAAAATACTCACTCATCTTTTACATATACTATAACATCTCTGCAACGGGCGCAAAAGCAGCATTTTTATATAATTTGTGAGAAATAAAACATACTGATGCTGATAGAAACAGATAACAGATGGTTTAGTTTGCATCAGAAAACGAATTGGTGACGTTACACAGCGTTCCCTCCCTACAACGTCCCTCCCAACAACGACTCCCTCCCTACACCAACAATAATTGTTGCAGTTCCCTAAACAAGACATTTATATCTAACGCTTTTAGTGCTGAAATATCTTGTGCTTAAAATTGTCGTCTGCTGTTTTCCTAAAGTGCTGAATGGACATTCTGACAGAAAATAAGTTCATGACGAATGACATACAGCTTGGATTCAAGCTGTTTGCAAATGTAAGCCAACTTTTCTCCCTATAACGATCCCTCCGAACAACGCACACAATTTGTGTCTTCCATTAGGTGTCGTTGTAGAGACGGAGCACTGTGCATACACAGATCTCAGCATAAATCTGGATGATGTAAAGCAAACGGCTCATAGAGGAGATGTCTTTACATCCTTGTTTCAAGTGTATCTCATTCTAATTTTGAAGTCTGCTAAAACAGGAATGCAAAAATCGACGTTGCATTTCCGTACTTTTTTTCTACTATTGAAAAATGTCGCAGGTGGAAATTGATGTTTTCGGTAAAGTTGAGCCAGGTGGCAGTCCATTTATGCTGTTTGCAGCAATGCTTAGATTGGAAGACTCATTTTAGGTATTTTGACCCAAGAGATATTGAAATGAGTGTCAAACAGCGCTAGGCAGCTTCTGATCAGGATTTAAACTGTTTGCAAATTACTATTGCACTTGGGGTTAGGCAATGAAGGGGTTAAACCTAACTCAAAATAGAATCCTTTAGCAACAGCTTGGAGCCTGGGCAGAAGTCGAGTATTAAATGATAAAAATGATAAATGTTCAATTTCTGGAATACAAAACCGTACCGCCGTCTTTGACACGGCGGCTGATCTTGGTCTGCACTGTTTGCAATGCAATAAGTCTGTTTTTCATACTGTATGGTTCATTTACAGATTCACTAACCTCAGCTTCAGTAAATGTGGACGCCTCATGTCCAAACTGGTAGCAAGAGTCCTCGAACCTCGTCCAACCATCCTGACAAAACGCTCGTACGGTCACTTAAAACAAATTGAAAATTACTTCAGTTTTAAGCTGTCACCTGTTTTTTAGGAAAGTAATGTGCTCCTGATAAAAAAAAGACTATCCTTTCCGTCTTGGATAAATTAGCCTTCGTTTGGTACTCGTTAGAGAGGGACTTTACTTATTAATAAAAATGGAACCAACGGTATTCCGTAACTCACGACTCCAGGGGCCCGTTTCATAATACTTCGTTCGACAGAAACGGTCATAAGTCAAAACTTTAAAATACGTTTAATTTCTGAATTCAATATCTAATCCTGTCTTGTGACATCTCTTTGGAATCGTCTTGTTTGTCAAGACGATTCCAAAGAGATGTCACAAGACAGGATTAGATTGAGAAGAAAATAATAATTGAGATTTTTATAATCTGACTTACGACAACATTTGCCGTACGAAGTTTATGCAACGGGCCCCAGTTTACTCTGTGTGCCACCTTAAAGTTCGCCCTTTTCAACTTGCCAAGAAGATCGTTTCTTCGCGTATCTAAGATTCGATACTAAATGAGGCACGAATAGGACACCGTATGCAACAAAATTCAGATTCATAAGCCTGTGTATGGGTGAGAGAGCGGCTCCGATCCAGAAATGCTTAGTAAGAGACCTACAGGAGACAAGAAGGGACTGGAACAAAAGTAATGTCAATATTAAAATACAATGGTGGGGTTTGGGGTAAACGATGCTGAAATTAAGGGCAGACATTGCTGAAGAGGAACCAAGAAACAGGAAGTAAGACATAGCACAAATAAAGGAATACTGTGAAAGATAGATGGACATTTAAAGTAAAGAAAATTGAAGCTTACCCGCCCGTAAAACGGTGATACAAACAATACCTATCAAAGGCCTTTGAATCATGTTATTATTTCTCAAAAATAAAGCCAGTGAATTTACCTTGACTAGTTTTGTGATGTCCTCGAGGAAGAAATTCCTTATCAGTCGGTAAAGATATAAAACTACACGCACCATATTTGTCGCATTTAGAGTGATAACGTTTTACATTTGAACTTGAGATAGGACTCCGTGGTTAAGGCATACAGGCCGATCTCGATGCAATATAACCACCGAGGACTGGCCCCAACGTTATAAAGCGTTTAAGTTTAGTCTCATTTCGTTTTCAAGCATTTAATTGGCCAGATTTGAAACCTTAGGGCCAGAAAACCTAAAACAAAGCTCTTGGTCCCAAATATGTGTTTACATGATCACAACTAGTCCACAAAAAGACATCCAAATCTCGAAAAATATTAAACTTTTGATGCAGGACAATACTTTCATTATCCTGCTCTATCCCAATGCCAAAAGAAAACCCTTTGAAGTCGAATGCTATTTGATTGATAGCTAAAATAAATCACAAACACTCCAAAACATTTCCTAATGTTTATCGCATTGCAATTTCATTTCATAATTTTAAGAGGAACTAGAGGCAACTGATGTAAACGCTGAGTGCCAAACAGTTTAGCGCCTAATCAGACTTACCCTTCTTCTGATCTGGCTCCAAACTATCAGCTAATGTTTCCTAAATATACACAGCACAGCCATCCAATAGTTTTTGTGTGTATTTTGCACTGTTTTTTATGTTTACTCAAAGTTGTGATGCACATTATAGCCTAATCGGCCTAGAAATTCTCTATCGTTTTTAAATTTGAATTATATTGAACAACCAACATGCACTTATGTTGGTTGATAAAATACTGAATAGATATGCTGTGTGAAAACTTCAGTCTCAGTCCTATAAAACTGTCTCTGCATTTCGTCTCTTTATGACTCAATGTGTATCAAATGGACTATAACATTTATAGGCTACTTTATCACATAAAACCGACTCTGGGAGTGTTATAAAGCCATTCAATAAACTATAGTGAAATATCAATATTTGGGCTCCGGCCCTACCTGTTCGTCAACGAGCGCTGCATGTCGCTGGGCGCCAAATGACGTCATTTGCCATGGCGTTACTGTAAACAACGTCAAGTTTTGGCGGAAAATACATATGGCGGAGAGACAAAAAACTACGGATTCAGTTCACTTAAAAGGATTTTAAAATGTTTATGTGATAAATAGGATCTAACATTCGTGTTCATTATTTATCATTCTTAATAAACTCGTTGACTAAAACAAATATAACGCTCGCCAAGGCTCGCGTCATATTGTTTTAGTCAACTCGTTTATTAAAAATGATAATTAATGAGCACTCATGTAAGATCCTCTATGTAATTATGACCATCACATTTGATATCATTGATAAAAAACGTGGATAACATTTACAGTGCTCCCTCTCTACAACGACACCCAGTGGGAGACACAGATTATGTGTGTTGTTCGGAGAGAGTCGTTATAGGGAGGGAAATGTAGATTTCGCTTATATTTGCAAATAGCTTGAATCCAGATCAGACGCCGTGTAACGCGGCGTCTGATCTGGATTCAAGCTGTTTGTCACACGTCATTATATATATTCTATCAAAATATCCACTTATATGTAACTTTGAGAAAAACAGCAGACGACAAATTTAAGCAGACGTTACTGAAGCAGTGAAATGGTTAGAAATAATTGTCTTGTTTGGGGACCAGCGACAAGGGTCGTTGTAAGGAGGGAATCGTTGTTGGGAGGGCCGTTGCAGAGAGAGAGCGCTGTAGTACACAACACCAACTAGAGATACCAAATTTGCTGTGTAAGTACAGCTTGGAATATTGGAGTATTGCATGCCATTCAGGCAACGCCGACCTTGACCTTAACCTTTGACTTCAATTATATAAAAAGCCTGTTTGAAATATTTTTATATTGAGCATTTACATATATAGTGAGGCAGATAACCATAACAATTGTGCATTTTGTGATAAAAGCACCAAATTTTGAAATATAATAGTTCAACATATTCCAATCAAAATTAGATATTGAGCCATCGTTTATTTTCAAAATGGCGCCCATGGCAGCCATTTTCCAAAATGGCCGCCATCGACAATTTTATAAGAGTTATATTTCTTATTTATGAGGTGTAAAATTATATCGATTGCAGCCAAATTTCATATGTAGCTTACCTATGATGCAAAAAAGATGCCTAGTGATTTTGGTTACGGTTCAAATAATTTCACTTGAATTATGCCCCTTTACATACTTAGTATTTGATAGCTCTAACTGTTTTTCAGATGATAGCTTTACTTCCGTTTGCCGTATTGAAACAAAATTTCATAGTAAGATTTCTTATCATGCAGGAAAGACACCTATTGGTTTTGATTGTGGTTGAATGATATTTATTGGAGTTATGCCCCTTTAAATACATAACATTTTAAAACAAAATTGGTTTCCGGACAACAACTTAAGTTCTATAAAAGGTATAATTATCAAATTTCATAGTAAGCTTTCTCATCATACAGGTAATTGGACACTTCCTGCTTTTGGTTATGGTCTGATGATTTTTACAGCTCAAACTTGTTTCTGAATGATAACTCTACTTCTGATT
This sequence comes from Gari tellinella, assembly GCA_922989275.2. NCBI lineage: Eukaryota > Metazoa > Mollusca > Bivalvia > Cardiida > Psammobiidae > Gari > Gari tellinella. The sequence continues at coordinate 35,696,425 of OV277872.1, forward strand.
GCCTTATAGAAACCAAATTTCAAATAGCTGGGCATATTATTACAAAAATCATGCACCTGGTGATACAAGCATCAAATTTGGTACGTATACTGGTATGCCCCTACTTTCAACAAAAAGCCCGTTAGCCACGTCAAAATTTCAAAATGGCGGCCATTTTTTCAAGATGGCCGCCATTTCCGGTTCTATTATACAGTTTTATCTCTAACATCGGATATATTTGACCGATTTTCAAACTTTTGGTGTCTAATTATATGTTTTCAATTAGAAAGAAGCTATTTATGTGATCCATAGACTTGTAAGAATTTGTTTAATCGTATTATAAGCAAAACTGTACAAAAACGAAGTGTGTGTCAAGGTAAAAACCAAATTCACAGGGTTTTTATAGATTATACACTCACTTTACCTTCTGTCATGTTATTTAATGATATTGTTTTCAATCGCTTTTGTCTGAAGATGCTATTTTGCACATTACAACTACATACATCACTAACTTGGTGATACAAGCATCAAATTTGGTATGTATACTGGTATGACCCTACTTAAACAAAAGCCGTTAGCCACGTAAAATTTCAAACTGGCCTCCATTTTTTCAAGATGGCTGCCATTTTTGGTTCTCGTTAAGATAGCATAATTATGATAAGGTTTATTTTTGAGTCAGCAATACATATACAAGTAACATAAGCTCTGAAGAGCTTTTATAATCGACTATGATCGTTGACCAATTCTTTTCTGACATTTGACATGTTTGACCAAATTTCACCAAAAATTTGATTTTAAGCATAAGGAAGCCAATTCAGTCAACCTCAAGCTGAACAAAAGTTTACTTTAATGCAAAATGGCAAAGCTACATCGTTTGTTTTCAAAATGGCCACCATTTTATATTTGTATAAACAAAATCATTTCTTAAATTTGATCAACATTTATGTTTTTTGTGTCAACATAGATGTCATAAAGTATAAGGAAGTTAATTCAGACAACTTCTTTCTGAATTGAAACTTATTTTATTGCACAATTACTTATCTAGACAAAATAAGTGGTTTTTGCTCACAGATGATCGTTACTTTTTACAATAGTGATCAATATCCTTTCTGATCTTTTCTATATACTTCTGGCCACTTGTCATACTTTTGGTGTCAAATCATTATGATAAGAGCACAGAAAGCTAATTATGTGATCATTTACTTTATTAAGAATCTTGTTCTTTTGGGTAATGACTTATTTTAATGGCATATATGTGGTTTATGACTATTTTAGCAGTAATTTCTTAGTGTACATGCTGGAGTTGGTGTATAATCGCTTATACTTATGTAGGTGTTCATTTTCACATTTCCAAATATCGGTAAATTAGTCTGAACAAGGAAGGCCACATCGTAAATACATGTACTTGCATCTGTCACTGCAAACAGTTTACTTTAGTATCTATGTTTAATCGGGTATTTGCAATCATATCACTAGGTAACAGGGCTGTCAAATGTATCAGCAGTGTTTCATTCATTCCAACTCTATGAGATATATCCATCATGACACAAGCTACATGTACATATACATGTATTTGGTATGCAAACAGATTGGCTTGACCTTTAGGAACTGCACCTTAAGATCTATACCATCAAGCTAACATGTCCAATCAAACACAATAATCTTATCCCATGACTTGGCATAATTGATGCAATGATTTCCAGATTTTATTGCTTGTACATTATGATTTATGATTATAGACTGGACTTTGCACATGCACCATATCTTTCAGTTTATGTATTCTATGCAGCCTTTTCTCTTTCTTATATGGAAATTTGGTGTGAAACTAGCTCATGTTTGACCGTTGACCAATTGCAACCAACACTTTCTGTAGAACAAGATAGTTTGAATTAGCATTTGAAATTCACATCCACATGAAATTTTTTGTCATTAGCTTTTAACATGGGAGTGTTGTGGTCTCCGGTTATGGCTTGCATTTCACGCATGAACATTTGTGCACACACTTCTTCATGTTAACATTGTATAATTTCTTAAAATGCTGTTGAAGATTACACAGGGATCAATCTCAAATATGATATTAGCAGTATTATGTGTCCACATCAAATAGCTTTAGCAAACAACTGAAACGTTCTGTCTTTATGCAATTGTACCACAAGAAAAACGTATACTATCTTTGACTATGTATCACATCACATCGTTTTTAAAAGTATGTTGTATCCGTCCCTATGTATACAGAACAGAACTGTTACAACTTTTACACCAAACTCAGGAATGGAAATTCTTTAAAAAGATTCATGCGGGGTTTTAAGGGAGTTTTAAGGGTCATACTCTCAAAATGGTTGCATGTATTACTTTGGAGAAGAGACAAGACTTTCGTGTAAAGTATATTTCTTAACATTGCTTAAATCTGATTTTATTGAAAGGAGTCCACACTGCCTTCAACTTTCTTCAAGCAAAATAAAAAATATACGTTTTTTCATGGCAGAACATTTCTTTATTAACAGTGAACATCTGGTGTACACATACCAAACTTAATGAAGATGTTGTTTGTGCAAAATTTCAAGCTGTCCAAGATGAAATTTTAAAGGATCAATTTTGTTGACTTTTACCTACTATACAGACTAATATCTAAAACATATAAGCAAATGTATTTCTGTTTTATGAAAAGACGCTTAATCCATATTTATTGGTGTAAAATGGCCCCTTTCTCTGTTGTGAAAATCAGTTTAACCAGTGCCATGATACTATAATGCATGAGCCACCAAGCCCCATCAGTAATTCCTGCAAGAAATAATCAGTAATTTAGGTGTTGGGTACATTCATTCATTTTTTTCAAATTCCACCACCAAATCTTTTACTTTGAAATTTTGATTTTCTTCAAAATATATAAGAAACACTGATTTGTCGTCCGATTACTCGTCTGAATTTTGAACGATATTAACCAATTTATCAGATGCTCCCTTGTTCACATGATTACTTACACGCTCATGCAGTAGTAAGATAAATGGTATCGTATCCATGAATTATCTAGTCACTATTACTATGGACACGAGTCATAATGGGCATCAACTCTGTAGGCACATTGTTTGATTTAAATATAATAATGACTATTGGGATATGCTAGACTGTATTAAATTTTGGTCACATTTATAACATGGGCCGGAATGCAGATACATGTACGTGCGTCTTACATATACATGTACTTTTTCTTGTAAGAAGTTACAAAGTGGTTAAATGATTTTCAGAATTAGCATGATGTTTGTTGTTGGTACAGGGATTAATTGTTATGTTAGATAATTAAGGAATTATGTTTGTTTTTTAAATGCAATCATATTTAAATTGAGAAAAAAGAAACATATTCAAGACTTTACAGTTTACTTGAAAGGTAGAATATTGTATGGTAAAGTAATTGCAGTGTCAGATAAAGTAGTATAGTTTGGGCAATCATTGTTCAGATCAATGAAATTGTAAATGTGAGAAAACAGCACCTACATTCAGCATAAGCAGCACATAACAACAGACAACAAGCTTTGGTCAGCTACGGAGTAAAATATATATGTGTGGCTAAAATAGGTCATTAGACAATGATATGAGTTTCTAACCGACCGGAGGCTTCCATGAAAAGTTTTCTAATCCTGTTTAAAACATTCTTTGACACCAAAAAAATATGACAAATCGTCATGTAAACTAGATGTAAGAAAATATATTCTACATTAGAGACTATGTTGGCAAACATGTGCAAACAAACTCAACAAATTTGTCATTACGCAGTTAAGTAATTTTTAAAAAATAGACTGTCCTTGTCAAACATGTGTTATTGGGCAAACACAGCAGTCTGATGCTGACAAAATTGGCTTCCTTCTGCTGTAAAAATATATTTTGACTCAAAAACGTATAAATCCATGGCAATGTACGTCAAATGTAAGAAAGAGAATCGTAAATTTGAACCAAAAATAGTGGCCATCTTCGAAAGAACTATGTATTTTTGTCACAAATTGGCCATTACATGATAAAGTAAGTTTCAAAACACTTTGAAATTGACTTAATTAGTTTCCTTATACTTTAAAACATAAACTTAGACTCCAAACCTGTAACGAACGGCCATATATGTCAAATATTAGCAACAAAACTGTATTTTCGAACCTGTAATCGCGGCCATCTTGAAAAATGGCCGCCATTTTGATTTTTTTTCAAGTGGCTAACGGGTTTTTATGAAATACTACAGTTAGAAGTGCAAGTGTGCCAAGTCTGATGCTTGTATCACTAAGTGCATGATTCACCCCAAAAAATGTAATAATGTGCTGAGCTAAAACGGAACTTTCATATTATACAGGAAAGACATATATTGATTTTCGTACTGGTCTGATGTCACGGGTGTATTATGTTGCCGCTTGCGGTGGCCTTTTTGCACTTGCACTGCCTGACACAACCTTTCTGACATTTGCAGGGAACGATTTGCTAGACTGCCATGCATCTGGTATACGTGTCGAGAAGGGTTGATAGTTCCCCTCAGCTGTATTAGCTCAGCTGACCTGTCCCGATTACACGGTGATGGTTGTTCTAGGGCTGACACTAGCATTTGCCCCACACATGACCCCCTTGGTACTCTGCTCTCTTAACGTGCACCTCTAGGGCAGTCTTCGTTGCGGGGGATCGATTCCACACTGTGTCTCTTGAAAAATAATTTCATCCTTGCCTTGTTTATATATGCATATGTGCTGCTTCGATCACAGAGCAGGATGACAAACCTCTCAGTGGTGGTCATTACCTCTGGGAACATGTATGATGGAGCGAACGAAAGTTGTAATATGTCATGTGGAAGTGCTGGAAAGACAGAGAATATTGCCCATGCTGTCTTTTTTCCGTGGCCATCAAGGATTGAAACGGTGTCACAGCCCGTCAAAGCATGGAACACCGGAAGTGCATGTGCCTTTTCGTGCCCTTGTCCAGCTGTGTTTTCATGGGCTCCTAAGTAACGAAAACTATTTCCAGTCCCGACCTCCAACCAAAGCCCATCTTCCTGCTGAATACTGTGTGCCACTGCCACGGACAGTACCACAACATCAGTATCAACAGTTATCATGATATTCCTGTGACAATATCTTGCTGAATGTGCCTCATGAAAAAACATGCAACTATCGGATTTCTTGTGCTTGCATGGAGCAACTGAATACAGATCTGGCAGTGTTGGTTTGCTTCAGACTTCTGCATCAACTGTGACAGCAATCTGCTTGTCTTCCTGCACAAACCAATTGAGCAGAGCACCAGAAAGGAAGTGAAACAAATCTGTCTTATTACTATTGACTCTGAAAAAGTTCTACCGATTTTTGGGTATTGCAGCAGCATTTAGCTACCAGACACCTACGTCTGGTTTGTCTGCGTTTTGCTCTTGTAGCAGCTTTCAAAGACTCAGGTATGTCGAGGTCCCACACTATCGTAATAGTGGGTTATATAAATACTAAACGCGTTGTGTCTTCAACTAATTGTAATCTAACGTTCTTCTTACTTCAATCATACATACATACATATATAAACAATGTGACGTCACAGATAGACGTTAACGTCGTTACCGCGCCACGTGCACATCAGCGCTAAATTGTTATTCACAACATTCTGGGGGCCGCAAAAAGTTACATTACTCAAATATGAAAAAGTGCACGTATCCTAACATTAGATAAACTATGCTGTGATATATCCTGTTTTCCAACGAGTCCCAAACCGGTCTGTCAAGTGTAACTGATTCCTCCCCCGCTTTGAAATGTCTTTGCGATCTGATAATAAAGTTCCATGGTCGGTGTCAGCTCTATGACGAGGAAATGACGTCATGACGTTGAGAATATGCTGAACGTCATGTCGTAACGGGGCGATGCTGTTAAATGGTCCGGAAAGCAGGAAACCAAGCTTTGACTTAACAGCTGTGGGACCACAACCTCGAATAGCTTCATCTTCTATGAAGTCCCAATAAAAGTCTGTGCCGATTAACAACGATATTGGGAACTCAGTGTTGTCTGATATTGGATGTGCCAACTTCAATCCCTTTAAATATGGCAGTTGATCAATATATGCTCTATGGCTAATGTCAATTGGTGTAGCTATTTTCGGCACAATTAGTACACGGATGGGTATTTTCTGTTGTTGTTCCGTCACTACATGAACTATTGATGAATCTATGCTTTGTACTTTTGTACTACTTCCTCCGAAAGCAGACAAACTGATGGTTTCTTTACTTTCCCTTGGTAATTTTAGTTCATTCGCTAATAAATACGAAAGAAGACTCAAGCAGGAAACGCAACACAAACAATACACCCATCTCTAAAGCAGAACACACACACAGCCATACCATAACAAACACACACACAACCACACACACACACACACACGCACCATTCCTTCATCTACACACTAAATAGAAAACAACACGCAAGACAAACATAAAGCTAAGTGAACATAGGAGCCCGCCTTGGTACGGTCAGTAGCAATCAATAATCAATTAGAATGTCTCTGTTATGAAACTTCTCTGAGCACCTTCATCAAATAGAACTGCTGCGGAACTATAACTTTCCTTATAGCACACATCCGTGATGGCTGTCTTTAATAAAACACCAGATCGTGACTGGCGTGCTGATGTGTACAGTACAGTTGCGTCTCTGTTAGCCTGATTAGAATCTGTATATCTTGTCTGCTGAGAATCTGTATGTGTAGACTCTGTCACGCTTGATTCCTTTGCACCAGCAAACAACGATGCTGCAGAACCATTTGATTCAACTTCCGGTCGGTTTGACGCACCAGCTTCTTTAATATTTATTTCTTTAAATATTGCACATCGTAAATCACTCAAAAACCAGTTGTCGTCACCATGTTGTCTTGCTAGTTGTTCTCTGATTTCACCAGGTAGTTTGTTAAACACAATCGGCACTAGAACATCACCATAATTCTCCTGCGGCTTACCTAGGGATTCGAGCGCGCGTATCTTCGTCTCCATGTCGTCGTAGAATTTTCTAATACTGTGAAGAGTATTTTTGGTGCGGGCAGTTGGATTAATGACTGCATAGTCGCGTGGATTATTTTATGTTTCTGTCCATATCTTTCCTTTAACAAATCAATTGCCCGTGTGTAATTTGTATTGGTAAGTGCAAATCCGTCTATTGTACGTGCTGCTTCTCCTTCTATTTGGCTTTTCAGGTAAGAAAATTTCTGCACATCTGTTAAATTGCAATTGTAGTGTACTGTCGACTCGAACGAGTCCCAGAATGTTTGCCAAGTTTGAATATTACCATCAAATGTTGGGAGAGTTAATTTAGGCAGTCTATGATAGTTTGCAGAATTAAAAGTAAGTGGCACATTACCCGTTACGTTCTGTGATCCAGTAGCCATAGCTTCACTGTTTATCTCCTGTTGATGAATCTCCGTGTCACTTTTCCTCCTAGAATCACAATCCTCACATCCGCTTTCCCCACTTTGACTTCCGTCTGCGGCATTTTCCCTCCTGACCATGTTGTTCTGAGCGTTACGATTAATGTTTGCACTATTGCCATCTAATTCACGTTGAAAATCTCTGAGTCCCGTTAATTTCACGTCCAATTTAAACTTCTCCATTTCTGTAGTCACCATCTCCTCTTCAATTTGCTCCGTATCAGTTGTTGACAGTATCTTCTCATTAATTTCCAAAAGTTTCTTCGTCTTTATTTCTAGACCTTTTAGAGCAAGAGTAAATTCTGTAATTCTTTGCTGCTCCTTCGATTCTTCGGCAGATTTCAAGAACATAGAAATTGTGGCTCGAATGCCAGCTCTCGTTGCGTTTAACTTTTGTAAACTTGTCTTCGACATCTTCTCTGTTCTGTGGCATGGCACCAATATCGTAATAGTGGGTTATATAAATACTAAACGCGTTGTGTCTTCAACTAATTGTAATCTAACGTTCTTCTTACTTCAATCATACATACATACATATATAAACAATGTGACGTCACAGATAGACGTTAACGTCGTTACCGCGCCACGTGCACATCAGCGCTAAATTGTTATTCACAACACACACAGCATCAAGACGCGACACAGGCAAGGTGTGGGACAAAGTTGTTGTTGTTTCTGCTAAGGTTTATAGTCCCGCATAAGCTTTATCATATGCGGTTTCCCATTGTCTCAGGATTGGGACAATGGTCAGCATCATGCCTATTATTGAGTGGACTTTGCTGTGGTGGCCCTGATAAGGGCCTTCTGTGGCCGCTGGTCGTCGGGAAGGAGGAAATGCTGTCTTGTCCTAAAGGTGTTGTTGTTTCTGGTTCCCAGTGGTTGGTTGTTAACAGATCCATGATGCACCTTATCCGATTCGGGGCTCCCATCGAAAACCTGTCAGGCTACCCCCGAGCCTTGCTCAGATTCGACAATCCAGGCGTCCAAATGCAATCCCCCTTTTACCTTGTGCGTACCATGGTTCTGGATCCTTGTGGCCTGTGCAGCGCTCGGTCCGTTCCCATCAGCCATAGGGCGCCCGACCGACCATAAGGTGGTATTCATACCACCCCCTGTTCGGCCGTGCACCCCAGGGGCCTCCATATGGGACAAAGATATCGTGGGCGTACTATTTAAAGGTCTTTGCCGAAGTCGGTTTCAACATACATGTATAAATAATGGCTGTTCCATCTAGAATAATGCATTTTACCTTTGGGTTGTCTGAATGTGCAGTGTGGACATATTCAAGGCATGAATGCAGATTACTCGTCAGCCCTAGATGGAGACCTCCCCCGTCAGACAATACTGGCGGACATGCCTGGTTCTTATGCTGGAAGAACTCGTCAAGCTTGCCATCTCTGGTACGGCAAGCAATAAACAGCGTTGAAAAGAGCTTTATGTCTAATTGTTTCAGAGAAATTGGTTGTTACTTGTCCTTTTACACTGGCATCAAGGTTGGACTAACACACACGTTCAATATATTTCGCGATATGGTACCGTCCACTGGTTTTGTTCTTTCTACAAGACTGCTGCTCTCTTATCTTCTTCATCCCCTCAATGGCTGCAGGCCCAGTCATTTCTTTTGTGTTTAGCAAAGGGGTTTCCAAAATGTTCCATGACAGGCTGACCATAGAGCGGACATCTTTGGTAAACGCGACCTGAACACTTGGCGTTTGATCGTGATGGCGTGTATCATTTGATTTTTCCGATTTGTTCGAGATGGTCTCAAAGTCCTGTATGGATGTGGCTACTTCTGGTTCTGCTAACATCCACTGCATCAGCGCAGAAGGGTTATCAGTAAGACCAACTGTACCGCCATCTCCTTTGATGCAAGCATTAATTTGCCCTAGGGCCTGGTCAGTGGCATTAGAGGAAACAGCTTGTTAATCTTCTGAATTTTTTATCTATGCCAGGGTGTGTCCTTGGGAGTTCAGCCATTTCTCTCAGATGAATTGGGATCCATCTGGCATATTGCGTTAGATCCATTGCATGAAATCATTTGCCTAGTTCCGTAAGGGCATCAATGTTCGTTGATATACCTCTCGCAGTGATCGTACAAAGACAGAAGCTCTTGTTCCAGTACAATAGTCCAGTATTGAAACTATGGGATGTTTTCTGCCCTCTGGCTGCACCATGCTTTAAACTCCAGAGGATCTTCGTCTGTTTGTGTCTGACAATAGTTATCAAAAGCTTGATTCTGCAGAATGTGCAGAGCTGCTGCCGTAATTTGATGCGCTCTTCTGATACGGGATACATGGGCCGCCTTGACAAACGAGTTGGCTGTACCTGGAGAGGATATGTCAACTTGTACCAGGGTATTGACCCAGCCACTTCCCTGCAATCATTTGCCAATCATCTTCAGTGCTGCCATCTGGATATGCAAACTGCCGAACTTAATCACAAGCTTGTCTTCGCCATATTTGTCTGGCCACTTCCACTGGATTTGTCCAGCCAGGGCATACAATGGCTAGTCAAATGTGGCTACAGCACTTTGGCTAGAATTCAGATTTTCCAAGGCCGCAATGATAAGATCCAATGAATGCTTGATCATAGCAATAGTACGGACACTCTCAAGAAAAAACGGGAAAAGAGTTGTGGTAAACAATGCTCGAGTTCCTTGTGGCTGATGATTTTCATGGAAGGCAGCCGATGCAGTATCCAACACATCACTTCCCGTGACTTGGTTTCTCACAACCTCTTTTGCATTACCAAGCCACTGGTACTTGTCCTTGGTATGCTGACTGAAGTCGTCTCTAGTCAGTGATTCTACCCTGGTTTCTGAGACCAGTGACACCTTAACATTACTAGCGACAGGGGGATGGGGGCCTCTGTGTAGGACTGTGGTAATCGACCTATGGAATTGCAGCATCTCTGGTCCACCTTGTACTAAAATACTACTGTCAGTCCCTTCACCATCAAAATAGGGATGTTGAAGAAGAGAGATGGCAGTACCATGGAACGAATCTCTAGCTGATGTTAAACTTGGATTGTGGTCAATATTGTCAACAGCAGCAGTGGTGGTAACGCAACTGTGGATGGCATACAACCTGATCTCTTTGAACCGGCCTACAAATGTCTAGATTGCTTTACGTGCCCGAGTAAAGCCGTATACAGTCGGAATCCGCACATACAGTCCCATCTGGCGGATGTGAGAACCGTAAGTCTGGCCTCTAGCACAGAACCTGGTCGGCTTTGGTAGCCCCAAAAGGAGTAAATCTCCCATCGGACCTGGTGATCAACAAGGTACTTTATCTCCCCACCACGAAAAAGTCGTCCTCACTGGGAGGTTAATTTTATATAGAACAACAGTAAATGCCTGCTATGGCTGGACTCATGAAAATATGGTGGCCATCTTGAAATTTTATTAACACATACCGGCGGACGAAGTCGAGGGGTAAATCACTCGATTACGATGTCAGGGGTCGTGAGTTCGATCCCCCATTTCCAAGTCCTTCAGATGAGACTTTATAAATCGAGGTTTGATATACCAGTGCTTACACTGGGCATCTAAAAGCACCAAAGAACTCTGTCGATAATAAAAGTAGGGCATCACGCCCGGGTTCTCTGTATCCGCCCCCTCTCTCTGGGCGTCCAATTAGCCCATAGATGGCAGAAATGACACAAACAAACAAAATAAAGCATTATTAGCATCCCTATTCTGATCATATATGCGTGGTTTATCATTATAAGTAACTATACTTGAGAATTGACCATAAAACAGTTGTCGTTGGCGGCCATTTTGGAAAATGGTTGCCATGGTCACCGTATTCAAAAATCATGATGGCTCAATATCTAATTTTGTTTGGAATATGTTGAACTGTTAGACTTCCAAATTTTGTGCTTTTATCACAAAATGCACAATTGTTATAGAACTTTCAGTTTAGCTGCAGGACTAATATAACTCTCCTTGATATTGACATTTGACCTCAATTAAAGTTTAACGTTCACATAGCTTTAAGCATCTCTTTGTCTAAAACACCAGGAATAGAAACAATGTGGTGGTCGTTATAGAGAGGTCAAACCGAAATCATTACATTATTTTAGTGCAACCTTACCTTGCATATTACATTTAAAGAAGCGACCGCTGCACTAAGTAGTATGTTAATACTTAAAGACAACGCCAACAGGGCTACTATTTCTCCGGATTTTTCCGACATATTCGACTTTTCTCCAAGCAAAAGGTAGATTGAAGCAGACTGAAAGTATAGAAGAATGCGTCTTCTGCTTTAATTTCAACTGCTTAAAGTAATCACGGATTTTTCCGACATATTCGGTTTTTTTCCTAGCAGGTGGAAGCTTAAAGCATACTGAAAGTAAAAAAGAATGTGCCTTTAGGCGCATTCTTCTTTACTTTCAACCTGCTTAAAGTAATCACGCTTGAAAAATAAGAAACTGTATGTATTGTATTTATCCATCATTAAGCTGCCACATGTCATTGTACTTTATGAGTATACAGTAAACCTCCTTTATTTCGACCACTAAGTTGCATGAAATACAGATGACAGCTTAAAGAAAAGTGAAACTAAAACAAAAAAACAAAACCTTAAGGAGCTATTTTACGATCACCCGGCTTTAAGCCACCGACTGCCTAAACAACTTTTAATTGTTCGTATTAGAGTAGATTTGATGTACTCAATTGTAAATGGTGGTTGAATACAGGTTTGACTGTGAAACGTCTCGTCGCTCTAGTAGCCCAGTTGATAATTTAGGACATCATTTTATCTTGTTTATAATCAGTTTATACAAACATTATTTTAAGATCAAGGGCAATCTAACATTACACATACAGTAATCCTCGCTATTACAATCAGCCAGATTAAAGCTTGTTTCCCCTTGTTTGACTCGTTGTACCAGGTCGGGAACTTTGAATTTACCATTTCAGTTTCATTTTAAGTCTAGTTAATTATTTGGACTATACTATATTGTTTTGCAAAATTACAGATCCGAGGGCCCCCATCTGGTCTGCGTCGACACTGTTTGTAAACATTTAGGTCAGATATCCTCTTCTCTGGAACTGGTTATTTCGTACCCAAACCATTTCATACCCAAACCATTTCGTACCCACATCTTGGTCAATTCGTACCCAAAATGTACTGATGGTCATTTCGTACCCAAACCAAATCGTACCCAATATCTTGGTCATTTCGTATCCATATAATGAATCTTCTATGCACTAACATTGACCAGGTTTTAATAGACATAAATACTACCAGAAATAATAATTAATAACTTTGATAGTGTTTATCCGTAGAAAATGTTCTCCAAATTTTTTTAATTATGGAATTTTATGCGTTTTTATATATGGGTACGAATTGACCACGTACGTGGGTACGAAATGACCAAGATGTGGGTACGAAATGGTTTGGATACGAAATGGTTTTGGTACGAAATGACTTGTATCCCTCTTCTCATGTACACCTTTTGTAAATGACGCATATATACATATACCTTTTGTGATCTAACAGAGTTAAACAGAAAACCTCTTAAACAAACAAACTTAATACATATATCATGCATTCTAGATACACTTTAGGTCCGTTAGTTCATAAGTACTCACGCAATAGTAATGATAAGATATACGGACTGCAGGGAATTCGACATACACACATAGCACATATCATAAATAAAGACGGACCAACGGGAGAATGACAGCTAACATGATTGGTTAAAACTGTATTACATGTAGGTCCCCGCTTTGCGAAAACGTTGTACGACAAATCTTGTCGTAAGTCAGATTCATCAGTTGTAAATAATTATTTATTTCTCCATGAAATCATGTATTGTGACATCTCTTTGGAATCGTCTTGATTGGAAAGGCGAGATCATGTGAAACTTGTAGTTTTTCGGAATCAGTTTACTTTGTATTTTAAACCCTCATAAGCCTGATATTTGCTACGGTTGATTGCGTTTATCTGAAATACATTGTTCATAATAATAAAATATGGTCTAGACTTCGCTGGAAAACTGAAATTCTCTATTTTAAGTTTCATGAGTAGATGAGTTTATAAAGGAAGGCTTATACAGTCAAATGTCCATCAAGATAGGATCTACAGTGAACCCCCTCTAAACCGGAACCTCTAAATACCGGAATTCTCTCTAAACCAGACAAACATATTGTTCCCGCTTTCAACCCTTCTTTATTTTAAAACTATTACACCATAATTATGTTTTTTTTACACCTTTGAATTATTCCTACACTGAAGAAAATACATTCATGAATATGTATCATCAGAAATATTTTCTATACTCTAGTAAATGATAGCTTAAAAGCAAGTTGAAAGTAAAGCAGAATGCGCCTTAAGGCGCATTCTGCTTTACTTTCAACCTGCTTTAAGTGATATGCTATCTGCCATACTAGAAACAAGCTATAGATTAAAACCCCTCCAAACCGGAAACCCCTCTAAACCGGACATTCATGTTGTCCCAACACATGTCCGGTTTAGAGGGGTTCCACTGTACTGTATATTTAATATAGCAGTGACTGGCAAACCTGGATGACAAATACAATGTGTTAATCAAAGATAAAGCTATGTGAAGTTCGATATAGTTTACCATACTAATCAGTAATGTAGGGCACGCTTACCCCATTGAATAGATCATTCAAGTTTTCAGATACGTCTAGTCTTTTATTGCTACTCTTTATGGTAGCATTTTACAATATACATGTTGTGCAAAATATGACGAACAATACAGACGTGAGGGCTCCATTATGGTTTGCACAGGATATTCGATCCCTTCCAAAGTAGACAGTTGACCTCGTCGACTGTTTTAAATTGGTTGATAGATATTGACCTGGATCTTCCTCGCCGATTTCATCATAAATGACTCACTCTATATCACGATACAGTACATATCCGTTTAAATTAAATAAACGCAAACACAAAACATTAAAGCCGCATTCTGCTTTTGAGAAACCTGCATAAAACGGTTGTTTGGGGTCCCATTTGAACTACGTGGGACGTGATTTTTTCACATAAACCGGTTTTATCTAAGCAATTCGCTTTTTAAATTTTATTTATAATATTTTGGTGCTAGCACCAATTAAAAAGCCTCCCTTGTGAATGGAAAGAAGGACAACTCTGTAAATACAGGGCTCCAGATAACGGAAGTATTTCGAAAACTTAAATCTTTATTTCTGCTTTTAAACCCAGTGGTGTCATACTCATTAAAAGTGTCTCGAATAGACGGTTTAATCAGTAGTAACACCATAGCATTCGGTGCTGAAATGAGTGAGAAAATGTTAGATTGGTTCAGATTACTCTCGCTTACATGTTTAGTTGGAACATCTGGATAACCCTTATTCTGCTGCACAGACGTCTGCTTCGACATTGTCGTCGGCAAAATGTGTTCAGTTTAGATTTATGCATTGTTTTAATTAAACAAACCTTAAGACGAGTGTCAAATAGTTTGGATCCAGATGAGACGCCACGTTACGCGGCGTCTTTTTAGATTCAAATAGTTTGTAAACTCCGTAAAGTAGGCACAGGGTTAAACACTATGAGATTCAATAACAACGTGTACATATCTTTCACTGTGGGTAAACGGTCAAATAAACTATAGAGAATGTATACCTTGAGCTTGCTGAAAATGACTGTTTCAGCCTTGTCCGCTCTCTAACTCAAACAGTTCTTTTTGGATCTTCACCAAACTTGCTACAAATGTTTATTAGTATAGAATCTAGGTCAGGTTCAATAACTAGCAAAATCGCATAAGGCATGTCTGAGTTATTGCTGAAAAATGCTGAAACAGTCAGTTTTTAATACATAAAGGGCAAAAACTCAGATATGCCACATGCGATTTTTGTAATAATCAAACTAAACCTAAATGTTATATACTTAAACATTTTCAGCAATTTAATGAATATCCGATAAAAACTGTATGTGTTAGAGTGCAAAAAGTGACTGAAACCGTCATTTTTCATTAATAAACAGGCAATAACTTAGATATACCTTATGCGCTTTTAGTAGTAATCATACTAAACCTTGATATTATATCAATAAATATTTTCAGCAAATTTGGTGAAGATCCAATAAAACGTATTTGTGTTAGAGAGCAAACCTTGCTGAAAACAGTCATTTTTTAATACATAAAGGGCAAAAACTTAGGTATGCCACATGCGATTTTAGTAATAATCAAACTAGACCTGAATTTTATATGAATAAATATTTTCAGCATGTTTGGTGAATATCCGATAAAAACTGTTTGTTTTAGAGTGCAAAAATGACTGAAACAGTCATTTTTTATAAATTAACAGGCAATAACTCAAAAACACCGTATGCGATTTTAGTAGTAATCAAACTAAACCTTGATTTTATATCAATGAACATTTTCAGCAAGTTTGTGGAAGATCGGATAAAAGATATTCGAGTTAGAGAGCGGACAAAAAAGTGTGATAGTCTAACTGACTGATGGATCGACCGTCGAAGGTAATTGCGGTTGCACACGGTGATGTTGACTCCGGCTGTATCACGTGATACTAAGCCGTGTGGTAAGGTTTATGGCAGACGCTCTATTTTCGGTTTGTTATGATTTTAAATCGCCCTTTTTGGTGATTTAGGTCCGTCTTCATCATTTCATAGACCAGTTTGGCCCATTAGAATGTTCAAACATTATTATTAACCGTTATTGTATTTCAGACATTATGAAAAGGTCTGAAAACACAATGGGACTTTAAAGTGTAGACAATGAAAAAATCTTATACAGTAAAACCTCTCTATTACGGCCACAAACACCGAGGCCTATTGATAGTATAAACGACAGGTGACATCTTAAAGCAAGGAGCCAGTAAAACAGAAAGCTCTTAAAGGAGCTTTCCGTTTTACTGTTACCTTGCTTTAAGCAATCACCTGTCGTAAACACCTAATATTTAACACAATTTAGTGGTATTAACCCTTTACCTGATAGCATTGTTTCTAGTATTGAAGATATGTGACTACTTAAAGCAGGTTGAAAGTAAAGCAGAATGCGCCCTAAGGCGCATTCTGCTTTACGTTCAGCCTGCTTTAAGCTATTAACTGCTAGAATAAGGAAAGTATTAAATATGACACATATTCATTACGGTATAATTTGGAACTATTTTCTTCAGCGGATGAATAAAATGAATGTGCTAAACATCGCTTCTATAAGGGAAAGGGTTAATAGAGAGGATTTACTGTAATATGTTGATGCTTTACCTTATCTTGATTGCTAACAAATATCTCTTTTTGTGATCTTGCTTCAGGTTGTTCTTTAGTTAAGAAACTTCATTTCTTTCGCATATACAGAGCTTCCTTCCTACAACGGCCCTCCCAACAACGACTCCCTCCTTACAACGACCCTTGCCGCAGTTTCCTTAACAAGACAATTATGTCTAATGCTTTTACTACTGCAATATCATCTACTTAAATTGTCGTCTGCTGTTTTTTTAAAGTTACATATTAGAGGACATTATGTCAGAATGAGTATAATGACGAGTGACAAACAGCGCTTGAATCCAGATCAGACGCCGCGTGACGCGGCGTCTGATCTGGATTCAAGCTGTTTGCAAATGTAAGTAAAAATTTTAGTTTCCCTCCCTATAACAACTCCCTCCGAACAACACACACAATATGTGTCTCCCATTAGTTGTCGTTGTAGAGAGGGAGCATTGGTCAGTATGAAACAGGCTATATTCATTATACATGTATAAAACTCGCTCTTGAAGGCGAAAATTGTGTGTTGAATGACGTTATTCCAGTAAGACGAAACCGGAGTGCCCGAGGGTATAATACATATCCGACGGGCTATTAATCTAATGATTAGTTCCAGTTTAAAAAAATGTAGTCTGTTTATGACTACAGTGGTCCCTCTCTGCAACAACACCAAATGGGAGACACAGAGTGTGCGTTGTTCGGAGGGAGTTGTTATAGGAAGAGAAATTAGCTAATAATTGCAAACAGCTTGAATCTAGGCCTGGATTCAAGCTGTTTGTCACTCGTCGTTATGTTTTTTTCTGTCAAAATGTCTTATATGTGACTTTAAGTAAAACAGCAGAAGACAATTATAAGCAGACGATATTTCAGGCGAGAAAAGGTTGGACATAGTTGTCTTGTTTGAAGAACAGCGACAAGCGTTGTTGTAAGAAGGGAATGATAGTTCGGAAGGTCGTTGTAGGGAGGGGACACAGTATTTAGAATTATTTTCTCCAAAATATTGCAAAACTAAAATCTTTGCCGATTCTGCTCATATGGTTCCTTGTTGAGACCTCTGATCAGGATGAACACAGTTTGCAAAAGGCCAGTGTACGCTGTTGGTAAATGACGAGTAAAGTCGTCACTATGGTTTAACGTCATGGTTTTTGCGTCATTCACAAACGATGTCCTGTTGTAACTGTATAGGCCCTGATCAGAGGGCTTCCATAGCAGTTCCTCCTGTGTGTTGTGTGAAATATGTGGTTAAGCCTTTCACTCTAGATGACGCCTTTAAGCGCTTTTTGAATCAGTATGGAATCTGATCAGACGCCGCGTAACGCGGCGTCTTATCAATGACCCAAACTGTTTGCCACTCTTGTCGATATTTATAAAGTCATACAACATTAACGCGGACCCAAACTGTTAGACACTCTTATCGATATTTATCAAGTTATACAACCTTAAATCCAACTTTGAAACGTGTCTTGCAGACAACAATACTGAAGCAGACGACAATGAAGCGGTGAAGGGGTAAACACCTCCCGAATAATTTGATCATGGAAGGGTTAAAAAAAACCATTAATATGGTGTACCAAAGGGGTCTAAAGTATAGATGCTGCTCGGGCAGCGTAATGCTGCCCGAGCAGCAAATATGCTGCCCGAGCAGCATCTATACTTTAGACCCCTTTGGTACACCATACATTAATACCCAAATAATTACTAGACCTAATTTTCCAGTTGAAAGTGACAGGGGTCACTCTAAAATTGAGAAATAAACACCTTCTGACATTGGTTGCAGACAATGCTATGGTTTTGTAAAGTTGAGCATCTAGCTCGCTTGCGTGCACTGTTCTCTTTGTGCATTATCATCAAATATCTTTGTACAGTGCTCCCTCTCTACAACTAAACCCAATTGGAGACAAATATTGTGCGCGTTGTTCAGAGGGAGTATATTTGCAAACAGCTTTTATCCAGATTAGACGCCGCGTAACGCGACGTCTGGTCTGTGTTCAATCTGTTTGTCACTCTTCGCTTATTTACTGTATGTCAAAATGTCCATTATGTTACTTTGAGAGAAAAAAAAACCCAGACGATATTGCAGTTATAACAGCGTTAGACATAAATGTCCTGTATGGGGAATGGGGTTATCGTTGTTGTAGGGAGGGAGTCGTTTTTTATTGGCCGTTTTAGCGAGGGAACGCTGTAAAACAGAAATCATCAGTGCATCATAGCCTCTCAGACGTGAGCTAATTTTTGCTCCTATTTCGAAATGCAAATGTCTTTATTAGTCCAGATCGCGTAAATGAAACACACCCATATTATCAAGTTACAGCGTTCTTTAGCTATATTTTGGCTTTGAAATAGGAGTATTTTCGACTAAAGCAAAATCAAGTCAATGAGATTTAACAGTCGATATACGAATAGATCGAACTAAGCAAATTATCGAAAAATCGAGTAAATCGAATCGTTGAGGTTCGACTGTACTGGTGTTATCGGCGATACAGTTATTTTGTCACAGGACGCTAGATAACACTTGTTTTTAAGTATAAATATTAGGTTAAGCTGATCGTTTGAACTAGAACCAAAACTGATTGCAGAAGATGTTGAAAGGTATGTTGTATTCGCTTAAGGTTTCTTCTCTGTTAGTAAAATTATTTTGTTGCTGTGTTCATACTCAGCAACGGTCATAATTATATCAAAATACGCTCAAATCATATAAATTCTTACTTGCTTAAGTCAAACTTACTCTTATTTCAAAGTTAAAACATGGCTATGCGAAGATTTTCGATCTCGCTTTAGTTGAAACATATGGTATATTCGACTCAAGCGAGCTCCATTTATCGAATTTTAACTAACAAATATGTGTAATTTCGACTTAGATGTTTTCGAATAAATATGGTTTTACTGTATTTATAAGATATTATATAAACAATCAATGTGTACATACAGCAAACATGTATCTTGATGGACACATAGGTTTTGAGCAAAATGGAAGACAAACACATTTTCTCGAAATATTCATCCCCTGTAATAAATCTATTTGCAATGTTTTCTTTGAATTTCACTGACACTAACAAAATAACAATAGATTATCGAATGATAGATATAACCCTTAACCCTTTACCTGATAACATTGTTTCTAGTACTGAAGATATGTGACTACTTAAAGCAGGTTGAAAGTAAAGCAGAATGCGCCTTTGCTTTACTTTCAGCCTGCTTTAAGCTATTAACTGCTAGAATAATGAAAGTATAAAATATGACACATATTCATTACGGTATAATTTGGAACTACTTTCTTCAGCGGATGAATAAAATGAATGCGCTAAAAGTCGCTTCTATAAGGGAAAGGGTTAAAACTAAATGTGCTTTATCCCTTCCATGATCAAATTTATCATGAGGTGTTTATCCCTTCACCGTTTCATTATTATCTGTTTCAAAATTGTTTTCTGCCATATCGTTTCATAGTTAAATCTAAGGCAGAACGGCTGAAGAAATTTAAAAAAAGAATGTCAAATAGTATGGATCCTGATCAGACGCCGCGTTACGCGTCGTCTGATCATGATCCAAACTGTTTGCAAACGCGCTTTTTGGCGTCATAGACAGTGAAATGGTTAAGCAATGGTAGCGTCGTATGTAGCGTTTTAGGCCTATGTGGTTGTTTGAAAATGTTGTTTAGTATACCCTTTTATTGTTACATTTAATGCAACATTTCATATTGATAAACAACACATGTGGTGTATAAACATTGTTTTGGGAGAAAAAACGAAACAAAACAAAATAAAAACAGATGTTTTAACCTATTGTGTATTCAAATAATGTCTTATATTTAGTTTTTGTGCGCGAAAGGTGAATTCATTAGAAGCATCATTAAGCTCAATGAAAATGTAAAACTATTTTGGATGGATCAATGACTTCAAATTATAAAATCTGCTTTAAAACTATTTTGCATGGTTATATTTGTTGAAATTACAAAACAGTTTGCTTCATTTTCCTCTCTTTATTTGCAAACGTAAAACCTTTACAATCTACCATTGACGTTTGATTATGTATATATAGTTTTGAGTCCACCTGTACTGGTGGGCCTATGACCTTTTGTATCAATAAAATATCTATCTATCTATCTATCTATCTTTACTAAGAAGCTTTTTAATCCTTCACCGTCATATTGTCCTCTGCATTAATGTTATTGTCGGCAATATCGTTCAAAAGTTAGATTTGAGGCAATATGACTGACGAATTTCGAAACGAGTGTCAAACAATTTGGATCCTGATCATACGCGTAACGGTGCGCCTGATAAGGATCCAAACAGTTCCAAACAAACCTTCTGATTGGTGTTTGCATTGCTTGTAACTTTGCAATAAATTGTTAAATAATCTACAATCCTAAATTGACAAAATTTGACTCGACTTAACTGGAAAGTGGAATTATTCATTTGATGTTTCATTAGAGACTTATTTAATGAAATCAGTAAATGAGTTGATATGTTGACTGTTACAATACTTGTTTGTAAAATGTGTGTTAACCTTTGTGGCACTTGTCGAATTATGTCTGGATATAGTTTGGTGACTTTCGATTTCTTTTCGATTCATTTTCATCAAAGGATTAGCTTGCCAAACAATTGTAGAATGCAATAAATCGAAAAAACGATGTATCTGAATTTTTCTTTCATAACATATATCAGCCTGTTGTCCAATCCTTTTCTTCTGAATAAAATATTGTTTAAACTAATAACATATATCAGTTTTCCAAACGGGTTGGACCTACATAAGACGTCAAGTTACAAATTCATCCGTAGCGTGCAGAAAGTTATTTAGTATTTCCATTTCAGTTGCTTTATTGCTCTTCGCTACCCTCGCCACCGGTCTATGCTCGGGGGTCAGGGAAACCACTGAACAATATAACCACACCCTCTCACTAGACAAGGGAGGCAACTACGTGCTGTACTGGAAATATAACAACACCCATGTGACCTTTGAAGTGCACGTGAAGACCCGGGGCTATGTGGGCTTCGGGCTATCACCAAGTGGAAAAATGTACCCGTCCGACGTAGTTGTTGGCTGGGTGAAGAATGGCAAGACTTACTTCAAGGTTCGCATGAAACTGTTTACTAAATCCAACTGTTATATACATTTACTCGCTACCCCATAGTCCTGTTCTAGTTTTTGAAACAGGCTACCAATTAAAATGGATTGATTTCACTTTGATTTTCGGCATTCTGAATAAAAGAAAGCATTGATCCTATTAGTATCAGTTTGGATTTGGTTCTAAACTGTAACTGTTTGCAAAGAAAATAATTGTTTTCGAATAGACACTTTTATCATTCCCAGCTGCATGTCCATTTCAAACACTAAAGTCGAACACGGCGTTTTGATAGGCTTCAAACTGTTTGCCGCTCAGAAAATAGATCTACCATTTTTAAGCATTTGTAAAAATATAATTTTCTACATCTTATTTGCGTCTCGTCTCAACAGTATAGAATTACGTATTCCTCACTATAACTGATATACAAGACTGTCAAACTCTGTAAGCAGAGTTGTTATTTTTGCAAGGGATACACATTAATATATAGGGGTAGGGTTGCGAGACGATATTCTGTCCCGTTTAAACGCGAATGAAACGCAAACGCACTGCATTGAAATGTAGAAAATGACAATTTGTTGACAATTCTTACTATTCTTTTTAATCTGAGTGGAAAACAATTTAGTGCCTGATCAGACGCCGGGATACCTGGCGTCTGATCTGACTCAAAACTGTTTGCAATGGGAAAATGGTTTTAGATTTAACGCGTTTATTGGGAAAGAATAACGTCTTCTCCACTGTAGTTATTCTGCCTACATGTCTCAAAAAATATTAATATTGCATTACAGGACTACCATACAGCCGGGCACTATGCTCCGATAGAGGACGCTTCACAAGATTGGCACCTGCTGCACGGGGCGGAGACTGAGCAGGGAACCATGCTGAAGTTTGTCAGAAAAATTGACACGTGCGACAATAATGATATCGCCATTAATGTAAGTGTTGGACCATTTATGCACAGCGTACAAAATTAATATTTTACAACAAACCACGATATACTCTTTCTAGCTTTAAAGACACCCGACCACTTAAAGCAAGTTGAAAGGCACGTTCTGCTGTTTTTTCTAGCCTGATTTAAGCTACCATCTGCTAGAATAAAAAATATTTCTAATTGGGTATACTCAGGATTGTATGAAATGGAACTATGGTCTTGTGCGGAGAAATATATTAAATGATTTAAAACGCATCGATGGGGTAATGGGTCAACCTATTTGTGTCAGGGACAAAGGCAAACAATATAAACTCAGATTAGACACCATTATTCGGCGTCTGATCAGGGTCTTCATTGTTTACGGATAGGAATTTAAATGTAGAAAACTAAACGAAAATGAAAATTTAAACCAGGCATTCCTTATATAAAAATGGACTAATCCAATATATAAGCTTAACCCTTTCCCTGATGGAAGCGACTTTTAGCACATGCATTTTATTCATCCGCTGAAGAAAATAGTTCCTATATAAACCGTACTGAATATGTGTCATATTTAATACTTTCTTTATTCTAGCTGGTAATAGCTTAAAGCAGGCTGAAAGTAAAGCAGAATGCGCCTTAGGGCGCATTCTGCTTTACTTTCAACCTGCTTTAAGTAGTCACCTATCTTCAATATTATAACTAGGCTATCAGGTAAAGGGTTAAAAGAATCCACTTTCCATTAGCGAATTGATTTGGTTGAACAGTAACAACGGGGTAGAGGGTGCGATAAACATGTTCTGTATGTGTATATGTTGTAAGAAGAGTGGTTTGTATAACACTTACTTTGTTAGAGTATCATCTATATCTATCAAACATTCCAAAGATTTACTTCGCTTTCGAATGATACCCTAGGCAAAAATGCATGGGGGTCGTGACGAAAGCGGCTTACATTAACATTGTTTTAGCTTATACGTTCATCCATCGAACACACACTAGCAGCTATGATTTCTTGTCAACGAATATTATTTATATTATATGTATATTTGTAATCACTAGAAACTGTAAAGTTTACGTGAAATAAAATTCTGTTCTGTTCTGTTCTGTTCTGTATGTGGTCTTTACAATTTGCATTTATTCAAACGAAAAATCCAGTTTACAGTTTCTTGCTTTCGCTTTTTAACTCTCCCTCCGTTTATAATGAATGGTACTCGACTTGACAACATCATATTTTTACTCATAGAATGGTACCCAGCGCCTCGTTTATTCGTTCCATCCGGATGACCCTGCAGACGAGAGTTCAATAATGTACCACGGCGCAGAGAGACGGGGAACCAAGAGTGTCTCCTTGCTGAACCAACAGACACCACCGCCAATATTCCATGCAGATGGTAATATGAAGGTCATCGAAATACGGCCTAATAACGTGAGTTATATTGCTTTACTTAAGAAATGATCTGAGTTTTTCGGCGTTCAAGCGAAATAAACGACAAAGAAATTATCGGCGATTCATGGTAAATTTGCCGATAATTTTCTGTCGTTTATTTCGCTTGAACGCCGAAAAAATAGCTTATTTCTTATATTTACAATATATTTGCTATCATTTCTAATATTAAATGAACACTTTGTTAGTACGCATGTATGTTTAATCCATATTAGAGGTTGATAACACGAATAATATGCACCCTATAAGTAACAGCTATGACCGCATAACTGAATCTGTGTACATTCGAAAGCAAAACAATAAGTCCCATTGTTCACATTCTAACGTCAACACCTTGACAGTTTGGCGCAAAAATGCCGATTTGACGTCATTTGGAAATGACATCATTTTTAAAGTAGGACAAATATATCGATTTTTGGTCATAAAGAAATGCAGGCAGCTGCTGTATATCTTGCAACTTGTCTCATTAATAAAAAGAATTTTAGTCGGTAATCATGGTTTCCGCTAATAGGAAGGCATACATCGGTTACGAACAATTTTTTGAAAATTCCGCCAAATGTTTGCTGTCCGAGTTCCAAATGATTAATTTGCGAATGAAAAATGCATATGCACCGCCTCCTCTGCGAACTTTTTCTAAACGTGCATATTTATGCTGTATATAGTGGTACTATTTTCTTCAGCGAATGAATAAATAAAATGTAAGGTTCGACTGTTAGTATTCTTTCGGTCAAAAGAGAAGTCACATCAATGTGTTTGAGGGAGATATCATAATACTAGTTATATCTTTATAATAATGTTATATTATATCTTAGCACATGGCTTGGAGCTCTCGGCCAATCAGATGCCTCAAAAACCTGTGAATATATCGTTTATTTTACAAAACCATGGAATAACTAACACACTGTTCACTTATTCCATGCTTCCGTCATCTCAAGGCAATTTGACGTCACAACCCTAGCAATCCCCCGAGCGGGCCACCGCGAAAACCTTTTGCCTGCACTGTAGGCTTAACGATAAATAATCGAAATAAACACAAGATCAAGGATTCAAACTAAAGCAATACGGTAATTCCACAGTATCAATAATAGATATAGATCTACCCCATCCCTTTGGACCTAGATATATGCATTGTTTCAGCTGTAGATGTAAAAACCGGGATATATATGTCTAGATTGTCTTTACTAAACAGCTGAGATCTGAGGGGAACTGCATTTGCTTGATTATGTCATATTATGTACAGTGAGACCTAAACTTTAAAGGCAATTAATAATGAATTGTGCTTACATATAGAGCTTCAATAAGAGTTATTTATGTTGTTGTTAAAGCATGCTTGATATCTCAAACTACACATTGAAATAACTTTTCAATTTAAGTAAAATATTACAAATAAAATGACTTTTTCTTCTAAAACAAAAAGCAGAAACGAAGGGTCTTCTTGTTTTCCTCGAGCCCAAGCCAGAGCTACGCCCCTTCGAACTATATCGTTTATTCGCTCGCAACCATGGTCTAACCTATACATATCATATTATATGTTATTATATACCTATCTACAAAACAGGCAAATACAAGCCCCACAATCTTTTTCCGTATCAGATGGTCCGTATCAGATGGCATATATGCAACACGGTATTGTCGGGACTACTTTTATGCTACACAAGTTATACACAATCGATGTATATAAGGAACAGGTGCGCGTGACGTTTCGGAATTCCCGATTTTTATGCTATTTTTAATAACAAGAAGACATTGAACTTGCCTACGTTTTCTCTGTCTGCTGTCAAACAAAAGAGAAAATGGAAGGAATGAAAAGTAATTACGGGAACTTCCAAATAGAATTAAGCTTAAAACAGTTCAAGTCATACTCTAATACGCTTAAATGAAGGTTATTTGAAAAAACACTGCTCAATCGAGCCGATAAAAAAATGGCGGACTTCTACAAAAAAAAGTCATTATGTACATTGTATTAATACGCACTAGCGGTTTAACATATGCATATGGTTATTCGGTTGAATATATAGCGTTTCGCAGATATAGTCCCGATTTTAAGCTACTTTAAATGAAATTTTATAGAAAATAAATAAATTGAAATAAGGTATATAAAAAAGGAACATCACCACAGTGTGTGATCCGGGCTCTTGTATCAGTTCTACGAGAACTGATACAAGAGCCCGGATCACACACTGTGGTGATATTCCGTTTATATTTGAAATATTCCATCTTATCGAGTCTTTTAGAAAACGATAAAAACGAGGCTTGACGAGATTTTATCATTTTCTAAAAGACGAGTTTTATAAAAAACCAAAACTATTATGAACACGAATGGTAGATTCTATTTCTAGCATAATCTGGCAATGTTGTTTTTACAATCACGATGCTAAATTTTAGCTTATTAGCTTTCTTATTAGTCAATGGATGACGCGTGAATGGACAGCCCAACTGAGTCGACATGTAAATCGTAGTTCCAAGGTTAATTTCGATTTATTGAGAATAAATATAGGGTGCAAATATTCCCTTCCCTTTCAATATATAGCCACTCGATCGCCGACAGAAATGTCATTTGTCTCCATACTTGTTTACAAATTTGGACAGCGCGTAGGAATACACAACTTAGTTATACAAGCGCATGTGTATAGTTAAACCACAAGTTATATACGAGAAATAAACAATGAGTGTATTTCACCGCTCTCATCGTAGGTTTGGAATAAATTATATTATAAATGTATATTATATTATATTATATTATATTTGAAATATATCATATTGTCAGCAGCTCTGGTATAAACTTTTGTTTTCTATGAAAGTTATGTATGCTTTTTTCAGTATGTGATATCGAACAAAGACACTACATTGATGATTGTTATATTGTATTATTATTACAGTGAAATCCCTCTAAACCGGAACCTCTAAATACTGGAATTCTCTCTAAACCGGACAAAAACTTTGGTCCCGTTTCCAACCCTTCTTTATTTTAACCCATTACACCATAAATACGCCTTTTTAAGTATTTTTGTTTATTCTTACACTGAAGAAAATGTTTGTACATTCTAGCAGATGATAACTTAAAGCATGTTGAAAGTAAAGCAGAATGCGCCTTAAGGCGCATTCTGCTTTACTTTCAACCTGCTTTAAGTGGTCACCTATCTTTCATACTAGAAACATTTCAAAACCCCTCTAAACCGGAAACCCCTCTAAACCGGACATTTTTGTTGTCCCAACACATGTCCGGTTTAGAGGGGTTTCACTGTATATTATATAATATTATATTGTATTACATATGAAATATTCCATCTTATCAAGAGCTCAGGTGTAAACTTATGTACTGAATGAAAGTAATTGGTGTTTTATTTTCAGTATGTGGTACCAGACAAGGCCACTACATATCTGTGTACCGGCTTTGAAATGCCAGACATTGGCGGAAAACACCACATTATTGAGGTAGGTCACGTACGTTATTATAACCGCAGTCTAATTTCGGTATCTCGAGCACTTTTAAGTTGAATTACCCGTATATCTACAGGTTAATTTCATCATTTTAATATAGCTTAAGTCGAACATAAATCTTTATTTCAAAGTTAACGCGTGGCTAAGCCATGTTTTAACTTTGAAATACGGATATATTCAACTTAAGCGAGTTCAAGATCTCAAAGTTCGACTTAGAAGGAAAACGCATCTTTGTTAACGATTAGTTTTAATCTGAATAGCAAACAATTTGGGACCTGCTCTGACACCAGTTACTCGGCGTCTGATCCTGCTCCAAACTGTTTATAATAGATAAACTCAATTAGCATTGACGAAACATTTGGTAAGAACTGCGATTGCACGCCTAAGATACATACGTTAATATAAATATTTATAAAATATTCTAACACGACTCGAAACCTACGGCATATAGACAAAGAATACTGAGAAACGTATATTACGTCGCGATAATGAACTGCACGCGCGGCGTTTCCATCCGCTGTTCCATTTGCCCCATACGCGGAATACATAAATAATATTGTTTACAATTAAAGTCGCGTTAGAATTAAAATTTGTTAAGTCTTAATTCTAACACGTTTCGAAACCTACGAAATAGAGACAAAGAATACCGAGAAACGTATATAACTCCGCGATAATGAAATACACGCGCGGCGTTTCCATCCGCTGTTCCATTTGCTCCATACGCGTAATACATAGATAGTATTTTCATAATAAAAGTCACGTTAGAATTAAAATAACAAATTCGTAGGTGTCCATTGCCGTGCATTAGATCACAGTTAGTCGTTAAGATGTGGGTAATTAGATCACTCGGCCTAAAGGCCTCGTGATCTAATGACTCCACATCTCAACTCCTAACTGTGATCTAATGCACGGTAATGAACACCTACGAATTTGTTATTTCTTAATTAATCTTCATCGTTTGTGATTTTAAATATTTGTCAATACGCGTTTATAGTGTCCATGCTTATCTCTGTGTATCTTCTAGATATATTATCATTTATTTCCCATGATAGTTTGAGCCACTGTACACACCAGGCAACGAAATGATGCTCCACCACTTTGTCGTCCAGCGATGCCCAGGACATTACAAACATCTACACGCTGCGACCGCTGAATGTTACTGGACGTGGCCTAAAGATTGGCCAGAGTGCGACGAAATAGTCTTGGCTTGGGCTACTGGGGGCGGGGTAAGTATGACGTCACGATCATGACGTAAGAATTTCGTACATTTTGGTATACTTTGAAAAAAATATGAAAGGAGCTTTGGGTGAGACAGTATGAAAAAGGACAAGCAAACAAATACATAAACCAACAACGTATATAACATACCTATACGTGTTTCAACAAATGGGTACAATTTGTTCGCACCTAAAACCCTAACATCCTAATGCTGCTTATTTGAATTGCCAGGTTAATATTTCCACTCAACCTTTGCCAGTTTTAAATCCCTATGTTAATATTAGAATGACGAATAGTATCGAAATACATGTATAAGCTTGGAGGATTCCAAAGGGCGCAACTGTGTTAAAGATGATTCTTAGAGTTGGTAGCCTGATGAAAATATCAATCACATAGTTTTAATTAGAAAATTCCGCCTCATGCAATCTCTACTTTCTCATTCATAGCAACTAACCTTCCGCACCCAATAAAATTCCAAAACATTTGGAGTTACAGTCAATGTTTCCATAAAAGTTAAAAATACATGTACTACACGCCAATATGTTCGTCTTTGCAAAATGCAATTAACCCATTTGCGCCTTGTGGATTCTTTTATGCTTATATCTTGGATTAGTCCACTTTTTATCTAAGGGCTGTCTGGTTTATATTTTCATTTTTGTTTTGTTTAATCTTGAAATGCCTATCAGCAAACAGTGTAGACTCTGATCAGACGTCGCATTATGCGGCGTCTGATCAGAGTCTTCACTGTTTGCCTAGGTCCCATATATGGGACAGTGGTCACAAATGGATTCAAATGTAAATGTAATAGTTGTTGAATAGTAGAATTCTTCTATTCTTACAGCCTTACTATTTCCCTGAAAATGCTGGCTATTCCGTTGGTGGAAAACATGAACCAAGCTTCTACGTGTTACAGACACATTATGATAACCCCGCCCACAGATCTGGTAGGTTGGACTTATGCTTTTGATTGGCTTGTTAAACGATCACTCAAGACTGTAAACCATCGAATAATTGCCTTGAGTTTTAAGCAAACGTATCAAGTGTAAAGTAAAACAGTGTAGACCAGCCTAGCCGCCATCTTTGGCTCGATGTCAAGTCAGTGTCTACATTGACATTCTAGTAAAGTAAAATAAAGTAGATGTTGGTGAATGTCAATTAATATAGACCCTGACGCGGCGACTGATCTGGGTCTACATTGTTTGCAAAATTTCAATGTCTTGAATAAACATATATCATAGGAATACACACGAAACAGTGTGTTTCAGATTAGGATTGCTAGAACACCTATTATAAGTAACCAAATTTATCTTAAAGACATTACCCCAATTATTGATTCCCCGGATCAATAGGCGTGAAATAAACTGTAAAGCATAAGAACAGTGTGCAAAATATGGCACAGTCATCTCAAGTTGTCTAGAGATGTTCTCACATACTCAAATAAAAGAGTTTTTTCTAACCAAACCATCACAACTAAGGGACGGGCCTCACAGGACACGCTTCACTGATTCTTTGCCTATACATTTGTACAGGTAAAGCAGCTTTGTACAGGACTAGGTGTTACCACCCAAGTTTGGTGAAGTAAAGTCTTTAAACGCAAGAAAACTTGGAACATCAGATGTAGGCGAATCAACACTAAACTGATAAGCGATTATTTTAGTGACTCAACACTTAAGATCAATACGCTCCTTCACGTTTGTGGTGCTTAATTTGTTAATTCCCATTTTAATAAATGTTAATTATTATATATTACTTCAGTTATTTAGACATTCTTTTTTCAAGGTGTCATTGATAACTCTGGGGTACGCATGCGCTTAACGTCAATGTTGCGTCAGCACGATGTCGGCTCACTTACCATCGGACAGAGCGTGTCTCCATACCACATTATTCCACCCCAGGAGCAATCGTTCATCACAAAAGGGTACTGTGATGGCAAACTTCTTGCTAAAGTAAGGCATAGCTATGTTACCCCTTATATCAACCATAGGTGTCCGGCTCAAAAAAAATAAATCTATCGTACTGTTCTCGCTAATCATGCAGAACTTCCAAATAAACACGGTTACGGTAGAAAGAGAAATCATTTTTTTCTTCACATTGATACCAAATATTGCACTATAACTTCTATTTTCAGCGAGTACGAGAGTCAAATTTCTGACGAAACACCAGGTTTTTTCCGAGATAGGAAAAGCTATGGGGCCACTTCGACACTCAAATCTTATCCGCGAGCTGTATCGGCCCTGTTTTTTGCTCTTTGCTTTTAAGAAATGATATATAAGGTCCAATTCTGATGTTTATTTCAAAATACAACCAACGACACAGCCTAATATCATTTCAAAGGAAATGTCCTTGGGATTTATAAGTAGCGTCAATTTCCCCCCGATCAAGCCTCTATTTGAATTGACGAGATTTGCTGTTTGATCCCAGCGCTGATTGGTCAAGAGGATGGACCCGACCAATCAACGTTCAGTAGCGCGTTCAAGTACCGTACCGATTGCATCAGAAAACGTTAACAATTTAACTTTAACGACCGTTTAGCTGTTACCGATTGCGAACGGCACGAACGGCCTCAGAGGTAGTTAGCCATCGCCAACAAAGGAAAACAAAATGGCGACCAAATGAATTTAATAAAACCAGCGAACAGTCCCGACTTAATTTCTCATCAATAAACCAACATTTTCCGATACTTAATGTATCAAACAAAGCAGCTTCTATCTGAGCAGCTAAATCTTATTTTTATATGCGGTAAAATTGATGCATTTCAGTTGATTAGTACACTTTTGAGTGTGTTATTCCGAATCGTACATAAATCGTTCGTACCCTTGAAAAGTTAATAAACATGGGGGCGCAATGAGTTATTATTGAAGAGTATTGGTGAACGTTAGATGTCGTACTATATGGGTATATTGATGAAAATATCTCTCAGTTCGGTGCTGCCTCTCTTTAAACGACACTCGGTAAAACGATATTAGGTTCACCTAAGTACAGGCCGCTGATTAGTGTAATTATTGCTGATTGCATGTAATTATATTATAAGAGTAATACATAATTCTATATCTCACAAACCCACCATCTGTCCAGACACTCTCATATATTTTGAGTGTCGCTCAATAAAGGAAGCACCAAATGAACAAAATATTTTGGGTATCTATACGTTTACTTTTCTTGGATCATTTTCGCAATAAAGTACAAGATGACCAGCAGTACATACAGTGGAGAAAACGTTATGCCTTCCGGTTTAAACGCAAACGAAACGCATTGTAATAAAATGGAGAAAATGACAATTGTTTGATAATTCTGACGATTCATTTTAATCTGAGTGGCAAACAGTTTAGAGCCTGATCAGACGCCGGGTTACCCGGCGTCTGATCTGGCTCCAAACTGTTTGCAATAGAAATAATAGATTTAGCGTAAACGCGTTTATTGAGAAAGAATAACGTTTTCTCCACTGTACCCTGTTCAGGGGCTCTCTTAGGAGGCTTCAGACCAGGACATACAGTGTATGCAAGAAATGTACACTTCAATAGTTCACAGTTTGTAAATGCCGCGTCACCAGGGTTTAATATAGGAATAAACAACATATTTTTGACGTTCATGACGGTATGACTACATTAGCTTCGCAGGGGGTAAATTGCGTAAACGCCCCCGAAGCTAATATAGTCATACCGTCATGAGCGGCAAAGAGATGTTGTTTATTCCTTATATTTATATTTATATTTTCTGTCTTGTCAATTAAATGTGTTTATTGGCCATATTTGTTTTTCTTTATAAGAATTTATCATATACCGGTCAAAGAGGTTTGATAGATGTAATGTCGATGTAATAGCCATTCCAGTTTCTAAATATGGTGAGAAAGTAGTCCAAACTACATGTACTGTAACTGTATTAAAAATTCAGGATTTTTTCCAGTAAACTTTCTCTCTGTGAATGGAAAAGACTTACAAGGCAAACAAATAACAGTGCAACTTGAATATCTATTGCCAAAGCACATTCTAAAAATACAGGTCGCGGTTGTTTTCTTAACCAATTTACACAATAGCAACGCGATGGCAACGACCTATGGGTCTGTATCACTCCGCTAGTGTCATATGATCGTCGACCAATGGGGGCTTAGTGTTAAGTGCGCGATGTAGTCTATTTGAAGAAGTCCACGAATAGCACGGGGAAAATCCGAACTGGCTAAAACCAGTTTCGAATTGTAGGTTCATCGAGGGATGACCTTCAAATTTTTAATACGATTACATAAAGACTTTACAGGGTGAATGTATATATTGACAAGTGTGCGAGTTAACCATTTCATATTCAAATTATGCGGGGGGGAAATGTACCCCTTCACCGCTTTATTCGTCTGCTTCATTATTGTTGTCTGCAAGACACGTTTCAAAGTTGGATTTAAGATTGTATGTCTTGATAAATATCGATAATAATATCGATAAATATTGATAAATACCAGCAGTACATACAGTGGAGAAAACGTTATGCCTTCCGGTTTAAACGCAAACGAAACGCATTGTAATAAAATGGAGAAAATGACAATTTTTTGATAATTCTGACGATTCATTTTAATCTGAGTGGCAAACAGTTTAGAGCCTGATCAGACGCCGGGTTACCCGGCGTCTGATCTGGCTCCAAACTGTTTGCAATAGAAATAATAGATTTAGCGTGAACGCGTTTATTGAGAAAGAATAACGTTTTCTCCACTGTACCCTGTTCAGGGGCTCTCTTAGGAGGCTTCAGACCAGGACATACACTGTATGCAAGAAATGTACACTTCAATAGTTCACAGTTTGTAAATGCCGCGTCACCAGGGTTTAATGACAAGTGTGCGAGTTAACCATTTCATAATCAAATTATGCGGGGGGAAAATGTACCCCTTCACCGCTTTATTCGTCTGCTTCATTATTGTTGTCTGCAAGACACGTTTAAAAGTTGGATTTAAGATTGTATGACTTGATAAATATCGATAAGAGTGTCAAACAGTTTGGGTCCTGATCAGACGCCGCGTTACGCGGCGTCTGATCAGGACACAAACTGTTTGCAAACGCGATTTTAAGCGTCATTGAGAGTGAAAGGGTTAACTCTTTACACGCTAGTGGCTATGCCGCGATTACCTTTGCAAACAGTTAAGATCCAGATCATGCGGCGTCTCATGAAGACCAATCTGTTTGACGCAATAACCTTATTTTGAAAAGAACTCTTTTGAAAAATCTATTTTTAGAACAGTGGTAGACGACAATCGTTTCAAGCGACACTATAATCTAGTGTGCAAGGAGCTAATGTGGGGTTATCTTCCGATTTATAGCTGTCCTAATAATTCAAACATGTTAGAATGTTATTTTTACTAACGGCATTTTTTTTCTTCATTTTAGCGAATGGCTGCAAAGAATATAACTGAGCTGAAAGTTATAGCTTCGCTACAGCACGCGCATCTGCTCGGGTATGGTATAACAACGAGACAGTACCGAAACGGAACGGAACTCAAACCAATCATGGACGATCCCAACTACGACTTCTATTTCCAGGAAGTTCGCAATGTCCAACACGAAGTCACAATAAAAGCCGTATGTAACTTGACCTTACCTTTAAAATATTACATTCAAATATTGGTTTGAAACTGAACGTGATTGTGATATCATGACTTGGATTCTATCAATATTTTGTATTTTGCTGTCAGTGTACATTTGTTTACCTGGCCCCGTGCTTATAAAATATATGGATTGAGTCAGAATTCGTTCTCATGCTTTTGATTGGTTAGATTTGAGCATCTGCTCAAATCTGACCAATCAAAAGCCTGAGATCGCACATAGACTCAACTCAAACGCTTTATAAGCATGGACCCTTGGCTCACACCTATGTGAGTATCAAACAGTTTAAATCACGATCAGACTCCTAGTTCTGCGGTGTCTGATCTGGATCCAAGCTTTTTGCACTTGTAAGTGTTGTCAATATTGGCAGTGAATGGGGTTAATATGGTGGTAATAATATGTAAACTGTTACTTGAATGATTGTATAATTTTCTATACTTTCGTTGCTAGGGTGATGATCTGCGTGTAGATTGCAACTACAATTCCATGGGACGCTCGTCCACAACATATGTAAGTGCATGTTCTTGATTAATTGTTTTATTTTAGTTTCATCAAAATATTATTTTCATACAAATTATAACATTGCTTTGGTCTAATATTTCGACCTCTAAGGAACTTTATCAAAGAAACGCATGTCTAAAAAGATCTACACAAAAAACAATTATTCTCTATAATTTTATGGCTGGATGCATGTAACAAATATGTGACGTGTATTTGAACATGGTTTTCTTTGAGGAATGCCCTTAGTGGTAGAACTATTAGAATAGAGCTAGCTATAATTTAATTCTATTTTAATTCTCTATTTGGAATATTGTTATCCTTGTTGTGAATTTAATATGTATAAGCCAATACCAGTCTGCTTTTTGTGTCAATTTTTAAACAGTTTCACTGTACTAGCCGAGGAAATTCTGCAGAATCTGGTCACACGCCGCGTTATAAAGCGGTGACATTCTATGACTTGTCTGCATTCATCACATTGTCTTATAACCACCATTTTCAGGGTTCAAATGTATTGTCTTGTTTACTACAGGGAGGGCTGTCAACCCGGGAGGAAATGTGTGAATCCATAATGTACGTGTATCCTGCATTGGATATATTCGTCTGCACTTCTTTCACAGATTGGTCAACGGTTTATACCGACCTCGACTTAAGAGATTGTAAGTACAAACAGTGAGCCCTTTCCACAGCAACGGTCTTGTCTTCCTGTATTTTGTGACATAAAACTGAATTTGCTGCCATAGACGCCGATCAGACGCTAAATAAACTGGATCCAAACGGTTTTCGAAATTTAGTCGTTATGGCGGCGAAAAGGATACTAATAAGTTTCCTATGTTTGCTTTGCAGTCTTGAAAACTTCTGAAAAACTCAAGAAGTACATAGAACGGGATTTTGATTGGAACGATCCCAACTCACGAAGAAACTTCACAGAGCTGATTGAAAACACACCTCGAATGCACGATGTGTTTGGAACGTCAAAAACTAACGGAACCGTAAGTACATGTACAAGTCACTCTCTATCATTTCCGCCTCATACATGTATATTCACCTCTTTTGTAGGCTATGTTATACTTTTGGCGTAGTATTATTCTGGGGCCGTTTCATAAAACTTCGTACCACACATGTTGTCGTAAGTCAAAACTTTAAAATACATTTAATTTCTGATTTCTCTATCTAATCCTGACTTGTGACATCTCTTTGGTATCGTCTTTTCAAGACGATTCCAAAAAGATGTCTTAATATAGGATTAGATGGATAAATAAATAATAATTGAGACTTTTATAATCTGACTTACGACAACATGTGTCGTACGAAGTTTTATGAAACGGGCTCCTGAAGTATGACGTATCCGTCTCTGACAGCGTCTTTTACAAGAAAATGTATTAAAACACATTTGAACTGCAAATATAATAGTCTATTATGGCTATGGTTGTGTTCTCTATCGCTTCCGCCTCATACATGTACATTCATCTATGTTGTTAGTTATGTTCTACTTTTGGCGTAGTATTCTTCAGAAGTATGAAGTATCCGTCGCTGACAGCGTCTTTTACAAGATAAATGTACTAAAACACATTTGAAAAGCAAATGTACAGTGTAGAATCTGTTATTCTTTCCCGTTTAAACGCAAACGTACGCAAACGCAAAGCGCTAAAACGTAGAAAAGAACAACTTTTGGACAATTCTGATAGTTCATGTTTATCTTGGTGGCAAACAGTTTGGAGCCTGATCAGACGCCGGGTTACCCGGCCTCTAATCTGGCTCCAAACTGTTTGTATTGGAAATAATAGTTTTAGCGTAAACGCGTTTATCGGGAAAGAATAACAGATTCTCCACTGTAGTACAGTGCTCCCTCCCTAAAACGGCCCTCTGAACAACGAGTCCCTCTTTACAACAACGATTGTCTCTGTTCCCCACACAAGACAATTATGCCCAACCTTCTCACGGCTGTAATATCGACTGCGTAACATTTTCGTCTGCTGTTTTTCTCAGTCACATAATGTACATTTTGACAGAAAAAAACATAATGATGAGTGACAAACAACTTGAGGCCAGATCAGACGCCGCATGACGTAAATATAAAGAACTGAGAAATAAATATATTAAGAGACACTTTTTTATCCGACCAAGTATGTTTAAATTTATACAATTAATTCAAACCAGTAATAAAACATTGCTTTTCAACTTAGCAAAGTATATACAGGAAGCTTTCAGCTTACGAAATACAGTTATAAATGAGGTACAGGATGTAGCTTTGCTTAACTTGAATTAATACTTACCAATTAATAATGTTAACATTAACAGGTCGTTATATATGCATTATGCTATTTTCATAGCGCATTTAACGAGTTCGATGTATAGAAGTTGTAAAATACAATATTTGTTTGTATATGGATTGCCAGTCCAGGATAAAAGTGGTGCAAAGAGCTCATGCAGAGGCTCTCTGTGTTGGTTTTCACCTGCATTGTACAACGTACTGTAAGAAGGATTAACTTACGTGTATTATATACTCTTAAATCTAAAAACAGAAACTGCCTAATTTAGGATAGAAATTGCACAGAAAGCTCTGCTAGGAGCTTACGGTGTTATTTCTGACCTACATAGTGCGGTGAGAAGTAATAGAGTTGTATTTATCAAATTTCATTTCAAAATAATATTTTTCATACGTATACTGATATGAAGAATCTAAATGTATTATGTTGTGAATATTGTTACAATAGTAATTGTTAAAGTTCATACCAATTAATATACTTGCGCAATTCAGGAAAAAAATAATACAGAGAGCCCATGCAGAGGCCCCCTGTGTTGGTTTTCACCTGCATTGTACAACTTACAATAAGAAAGAAACTATGTGTTATATATATACTTATATATCTAAAGACAAAACGACCAATGCGGGATAGAAATTGCGCAGAAAGCTCCGTCATGAGCTTTCTGTGTTGTTTCATACCTTCATTGTGCAGTGTATAGTGTTACAAAAGTAATAAATAAAGTTTATCTCCAATTAAAATAATTACATATGTATACTGATACGATTACTCTAAATGTATTCTTATGATATTTGATCCAGTAATGGATTACGTGACAATTGTGAATATTATTTATTTTGTATTGACGAGATACTGTATGTATAAGTCAAAGAATAAAATATGTTCTGTTCTGTTCTGTTCATGACGCGGCGTCTGATCTAAATTCAAACTGTTTGCAAATGTAAGCCTCTGCCCCTCGCTATAACAACTCCCTCTGCACAACTCTTACTATCGGTATCTCCAATTGGTTGTTGTTGTAGAGAGGGGGCATTTTAGTCTACAATGGTTGTGTGGTTGTGTTCCGTGCTTACTACCGATTCATCAAATGGTTAAACAGCTTTAATTTCAAAATTCAATAAATAAATCTAAGATATGTCTCTTGTGTTTTGTTTCTTTTCGACTGGAAAGTGTAATATTTGACATCGTTCACACACAAACTTACTTTTGATTGAATCAGTATGTTTAATTGCTTACAAATTGTACTTAAAATTTATTGCCAAGAATCTTGGCATTTGGAGTTGTAGCCTGTAACAGAAGTGTGTTTTTAACCCTTTACCCATTAGCCTATTTCTATTTGAAAATAGGTGACTTCTTAAAGCAGGTTAAAGATAAAGCAGAATGCGCCCTAAGGCGCATTCTGCTTTACTTTCAGCCTGCTTTAAGCTACCACCTGCTAGAATTAAGAAAATATTCCTTCTGATACATATGCATGACTGTATAGATTGGAATTATTATCTTCCGCGGAGGATTAAACGCAATGCGCTAAAGGGCGCTTCTATAATGTACATGTAAAGTGATCAGAACGAATAAATAAAATACTCTTTGTGAGGTAGATAGTATTGGAGCATAAAAACGCAATACTATAACATTTAAACACCGTCAGGTTCTCAACACTGCTGACGAATTATTAAAATTGTTTGCAAAATCATAATTGTTTTAGCACAGACTTTATTTCCCCACTTGATAAACTTTGAAATAATCAAATTCAACAAACCTAGCACCAGTTTTAATAGTAGTGTTCGTTTTCGGTTACTAGATTTTAGGCTTTTTAAGCAATATTTTTTAGACATTTCCCTATAAAAATAGTAAACTGGAAATCTGCTTTTTTCATTTACGTCTTTACCCAATCTTTGGTGCGACCATTCATTTGATCGTCCCGTCGATGCAATTCTAATGAGATATACATACTATGGTTAAAAGGGGATACCTGTATTTTGAACTAGAAGACAATGTTTGAAGTATAGTCGAACCTGGATAAGCCGAATCGAACACACACGATTATTTTATGGTTGTAATTCAATAACTCTAACTCGCTAATTCGAAAGTACCTATATTTCAAAAGTAAAACGTAGCTCAACGTTAAAACGTAGCTCAGCTATGGTTTGACTTTGAAATATGAGTATGTTCGACTTTACTCGCTTTATCCGAAGTTACGACTAGAGATGGCAATATGTCTATATTAAATGGTCACAATACAAAGATTTTACAAACTATCTTTTTACAGAAAATCTGGGACATGGCAGTTTATGTCGACCACGAGAGCGATAACATTCCTTACGTTCATCCGGACACCTGTAAAAAGACATAGACACGCCATCTACCGGACGTATACACGCCATCTACCGGACGTTGACACGCCATCTACCGGACGGTGACACGCCATCTACCGGACATATAGAACAAAACATAAGGATATGTTATTGACTCTGTTTTACGATAAATGTATTGTCCATAAGGTTTGACCCGGCAGTTTATGAACAATCCGTCTTTTTCCGTGAGCTATTAATTTCTTCCGAAAACAGTGTACGTATATAGATCTAGTATAATATTATAGTGACTGAATAAGAAATTCCAAGATGACTTGAATTGAATGATATTATCGGAACAAGGTAAATACAGTCGGTAATGGCTCAGTGGTCATGATACTGCACTACCAACGTAAGGATACTGGGTTCGATCCCCAAATAGAGTTTGTTTTGTATTAGTTCTTAAAATCGATGCATAAAAACATATCACTTGTGCAATTGTATACAATATAATACAATAAACTTGCCAGAGAAAAACTTGGAAAGAAAAGTTGTCCAAAAGAAGTGCTTAAATGCAAAACACTCTCAGAAAGTGTTCTTAGATACTTTGGTAGTTTAAACATATTTTATTTCCATTCTCAAGGAAAAGGGGTTTGGCCAGTTCTTACCACATTAGAGTTGGC
The DNA here is from genome assembly GCA_922989275.2 of Gari tellinella. NCBI lineage: Eukaryota > Metazoa > Mollusca > Bivalvia > Cardiida > Psammobiidae > Gari > Gari tellinella. Next base: position 35,736,410 of record OV277872.1, read on the forward strand.
CCTCCCCCTACAAACAAATAACACAAAATGTTCATACAATGGCGTAAACAAGTGTATCAAGTACATGTAATTTAAATGCATACAATTTTATGCAGCTAAACCTAATGTGGAGAGAGAAAAAAATGAAAGAGAGAGAGGGAGAGAGAGGGAGAGAAGGGAGATGCTCTTAACTTTCAACATTTAAGGCAAATACTTAAGGCAGATACTTTGGTATTTCGTTAAGCAGCAATAAGCACCAACACGTTCTTTATCAAAACGTTTACTGCCTTATTTTAGTAACGCTTAAACTATAGCAAGAAAAAATAATAAAAAAAAAGAATAAACGACTTGAAAAATAGAAATAATTTAGAAATGAAAATTAAAAATATGAAAACGAAAAGAGACAGTCTGATAACAACAGGGCTGCCATAAGTTGATAATAAAAATCCTAAGATTTCAAATTTTCAATTTTTCAGACGAAATTTTACTAACCGTACGATTACCCCATAGTCTTTTTCTTGTTTTGAAGACACTTGACTGCTTGAAACAGATTAAAGGTAAAGCAAATTGCGCCTTAAGGCGCATTCTGCTTTTATTTTATCCTGTTTTAAGCTAAGATCTGCTAGGATAAAAATCCGAATTCTTATGAACAATCAGGAGAAATGGCAGCCCTGTAACAATTATATCAAATCAACACAAAATACAATTAGGCTGATATATTAAAAAAACTGAAGCCAATGTATACAAAACAGTACCGATTTTCGAATCCACAACCCTTGCATTACGAGTCAATGACAACACCCATTAAGCTATTGCGACACAGTGGCTTTTGATAATCGGCTGAAGTATATTCGTTAAGTTTTCAATGATCTATAAATAAAGTAAACTGAAACTCCCGATGGCACCAACGAAAGTTGGCGGAAAGTGATGACTGCCAGGACAAACCTTATGGATAATATGATTATGTTAACAACGATAAATTATTATAAATTACTTATTGAACAAAACGCAATAAAAGTACAGTCGAACTTCGATATCTTGAAAATGTTTCAATCGAACATACCCGTGTTTCAAAGTTAAAACGCGGCTTTAAGTTTAAAACACGGGTATGTCCACCTAAATAAGGCAAATTTGTAATAAGACAAATTCATATTTCGAAATATCGAAAAGTTATTGCATGTGTTGTTATCCCACATGACGTCATTTTACCGCAATAAATTATGAAACACTTTCTTTACTTATTTAGTTTTAGTAAACAATAATGAAGACAATATGTTTCCCCATTTAACACTTTGCAAAACAGTTTGGAGCAAGATGAGACGCCTGGGAACCATACATGCTTTATTGAATGCGAGTCAAATCATTATTTAAAAGGTTGTTTCCCTTGTATGGAATAAAAGTATATGGACACCAGGGGCCCGTTTCATAAAACTTCTTACGACAAAACGATCGTAGGTCAAAAATTTAAAATACATTTAATTTCTTATTTATCCATCTAATTCTGTCTTGTGACATCTTTTTGGAACCGTCTTGAAAAGACGATTCCAAACAGATGGCACACGACAGGATTAGATTGAGAAATAAATGATAATTGAGACTTTTATAATCTGACTTACTGACAACATTTGTCGTACGAAGTTTTATGAAACTGGCTACGGGTTTAGGAAGATATCCCGCATTTAATAAATTTGTTAAAAATGAAGGCAGTATAGATTTAACCCTTTCCTTCATAGAAGCGCCTTTTAGCGGATATGATTTATTCCTCCGCTGAAGAAAATAGTTCCAATTTAATCAGCCATGAATATAAAGTATAGGGAATATTTTCTATATTTTAGCACATGGAAGCTTAAAGCTGGCTAAAAGTAAAGCAGAATGCGCCTTAAAGGCGCATTCTGCTTTACTTTCAACCTGCTTTAAGTGGTCAGCTATCTTCAATACTAGAAATAGGCTATCAGGTAAAGGGTTAACTAATCCTCAAACTTCTCCACATACGGCGAAAAACAATATCACTCGACAATTCACGATTAATTATTTACCGAATAGCACAAATATAGTTATTAAGGAGCTGTTGTTATAATGAATACTCAACTTAACAGTGTTCCCTCCCTATAACGGCCCTCCCAACAACGATTCCCTACTTACAATGACCCTTGCCGCAGTTCCCTAAACATGACAATTATGTTTAACGTTATTGCTGCTGCAATATCGTCTGTTACATATTGGACATTTTGATAGAAAAAATCATAATGACGAATGACATACAGCTTAAATCCAGACCAGACGCCACGTGACGCGGCGTTTGATCTGGATTTAAGCTGTTTGCAAATGTTAACAAATTTCCCTCCCTATAACGACTCCCTCCTAACAACGCGCACATCTTTGTGTCCCATTGGGTGTCGTTTTAGAGAGGGAGCACTGTACAAAGAAATAGCCGAACAGAGAGTAGAAGATACGTCCTACTATGAACGATTAGAAAAAGATCCTCAGAAATCGGACTATCTTTAATACAACAAGTTATTGGAGAAACACAAACATTGTTTACGAGAAATAAAATAAGTATTTAAAACAGTTTGAGGTTAAACCAAGCCAATTTTACGGTCTTCCCAATATTCATAAAAGCAGAAAATTGTCAAAACGCTACAAATTAAGGGGTCGAAATCTCCGATGTAAATGATCTGAAGTTAAGCCCAATAATCGCTGGACCAGCGTGCCAAACCAACCGGTTAAGCAACCTGATTGACATCATCTTAAAACCGTTAATAAAGCATGTACCCAGTTTTCTTAGAAATACAACAGATTTTCAACGATAACTACCGGAATCGACCCCAGAAAACACCACTCTCCCCTCTTTTGATGTCGAATCACTATATTCAAACGTTGCAAGCATGACACCTTTAGACATGAAATTCCCAGCAGATTTTCAACTGAATTTATTCTCGAATCTCTAGAGTTCATCATAATTAACAACACATTCGAATTTAACAACAAATATTACCGACAGATCAGAGGAGCCGCTGTCGGTATAAAGGTTGCACCTATATATGCCACTTTAACAATAGGTATCTTAGAGAAACGATTATATGAAAATGTATCTGAAACATATAGACATAGTTTTGGTTAAGAGTTTAAAGCTGCATGGAAAAGATTTCTTAGACGATTGATTTATTCCATGGACGAGATCAGCAACCGACTTAGTACACTACATCAGATATTGAACAACCTCAATAGTTACATAAAGTTCACACTGGATGCAACCTAAAATAAATTACCATATTTAGATTGTCTCGTATTGAAAGAAGGAACTAAGATTGAAACCGATATCTACTACAAACCAACCGGCAGTAAAACGTACCTTTTTTTAACCATCCAAGACACATGAAAGTTAGTATCCCATTTTCATAAACACGGCGCCTCAACACAAATATCTCTAAACCACGGGTATTTGAAAAGCGAGCGATGGATTGACAACCTTTCTGCAAAAACAAAGATCTTCAAAATCTCATAAAAAGCTGGAATCTAAAAGGCCCGATATTTGGAACGCGACAATCTTCTGAAAGAGATACATGACACCAACGGAATGGAAATAATCTCATATGTCAGCACCTTCAACCCTAAAAATCCCGAAGTTTTCTCCCAATTACACCACGACATAAATATCTTAAGGAGAGATGATTACATACGAAATGTCTTAAGCAAGTACACCATTATAAAAAGCAAATGTCTTTTTACAAGAGCCAAATTCTGCGAAAATGGTGAAGAGCCCAAACAAAGTATACCAGATGATGCTCCCAATTGATTCGGAATCAACGTTTGCCACACCAGGTTAGAAAAACCTCGATTACACAAATTGATGACACAAATTTTTGCCCTGCTTAACCACAGGCACAGTATGACGCAGGTCACTAAATGACGTAATTTGTGATGACGTTACTATAAACAACGTCAATTTTGGCGGAAAATAATTGTACACAAGCTGCATAATGTAATAATAATGTCAACGGGATGATGAGGAAGAGTTGGGTTTTACGGCACTACAACACAAAAAAGTTCATATAGTACCCATGAATAATGAGGGATGATTAGATGAGTTGATGAGTTCAGGAAGAATATTTCGGCTAATTTCATTCGTTACAAAATGTAAAAGATAGAGAAATTTTATTATAAAAACTATTGAAAACTCTAGGTGCCCCTTTCATAAAACTTCGTACGACAAAACCGATCGTAAGTCAAAACTTTAAATTTCTTATTTCTCTATCTAATCCTGTCTTGGAATAAAAAAAAAAGAGTAATATACCAAGTTAAAGTCTACTTTCAGTCCGAATGACCGCTCAGCCGACTGTGCATATACTCCCCTGATCATTGAGCCATCTTGCCTATGAGCACTGCTAACATATGGCGCAGTCAAATGCAGCCGCAGTACCGACTCAGACCCTTCACAGGTACCCATATTAACCCCTGGGTGGAGAGGAGCAATTCACGGTACATGTCTTGCTCAAGAACATTCCTGTACATCATCGGGGATTCAGAAAAATCCCCTAGTCTGACCGCTGGTCCGGCGGGGGATCGAACTCACGACCCCTGGTACCGTAGTCCAAGGTGTTAACCATTGGGCCACTACCGCCGGTCTTGTGACATCTCGTTGAATTTGTCTTTTCAAGACGATTCCAAAGAGATGACAACATTTGTTGTACGTACATGCGTTCCAAGGGATAAAAAGTAAAACAAATTTAATCCATTTACGCCCAATGGATTCTTCCATGCTAATGTATTGGATTAGTCTATTTTTCATGCAAGGGGTGCCTGGTCAAAATTTTCATTTTCGTTTTTATTTATATTGAAATTCCTATCAGCAAACAATGTAAACTCTGATCAGACGCCTCATTATGCTGCGTCTGATCAGAGTCTACACTGTTTGCCTATGTCCCATATATGGGATCGTGGGCACAAATGGGTTAAGTTAAACAATTGATAAATTACATCTACAATATGGTAATTCACCCAATTACATGATTTTACATTTTTAAGATACTCATTTATAAAGATACTAAACTGAACTGAACTGAACAAGTTGTATTTTAAGCCCCTTTACTGCCATGACGTCATCAATTTTATACAATGCCGTCTGCATATATAAATTATATCAAACTTAAATTTTAGATATTTTAATTTAACCCGTTATCGCATAGACTGTTTTAGTATTAAATACAGGTGATAATATATAGCAGTTTGAAAGTAAAGCTTTCTTTCTGCCTGTTTTAAGCTACCATCTGCTAGAATATAAAAATATTTATTTTGGTACATATTCGTGGCTGTATCAATTTTAAATTATTTTCTTTAGTTGAGGAATAAGTTAGATGTGGTAAGAGGCGCTTATTTGGGGATAAAGGGTTGACACATTGAAATGAATGTCAAGCAGTTTGAATCGTTATCAGATGCTTCGTTATGCGACGTCTGATCATGATCTAAACTGTCTACAAATAACCATTGTACTCGAGGTAAGGCAGTGAATGGCTTAAAATGACATTGGTTACTTTATTCATTGAATCGTTAAACTCCAAATCGACAATCAAAGTGTTCAATTAAGTCAATGCCATTTTTTAGCTCACCTGAGCTAGCTCATGGTGAGCTTTTGCAATCCTTGGAATGTCCGTCGTGCGGCGTCAACAATTTCAGTGTTTACACTCTAGAGGCCACAATATTTATCCAACCTTTCTCAAACTTTCTCATATAGTATATTGCCATAAGCGTTCGGATGAGGTTGATTATGGTTGAAATCGGACAAATAGGTCATGAGTTATCTACCTTTGAATTGCTGAAAATGCCATATTTAACAGTGTTTACACTCTAGAGGCCACAATATTTATCCAATCTTTCTAAAACTTGCCCAGATTATATATGACTATAAGAGTTCGGATGAGTTTGATTGTGGTTGAAATCGGACTAAAAGATAAAGAGTTATCTACCTTTGAATTGCTGAAAATGCCATATTTAACAGTGTTTACATTCTAGAGTTCACAATTTTTATCCGACCTATCTCAAACTTGCTCAGATTGTATATTACTATAAGAGTTCAGATGAGTTTGATTATGGTTGAAATCAGACTAATAGGTGGAGAGTTATCTACCTTTGAATTGCTGAAAATGCCATATTTAAGGGTGTTTACACTCTAGAGGCCACACATTTTATCCAATCTTTCTCAAACTTACTCAGATTGTATATTACTATAAGACTTCAGATGAGTTCAATTATGGTTGTAATCGGACCAATAGGTCGAGAGTTATCTACCTTTGAATTGCTGAAAATGATATACTTAACAGTGTTTACGCTCTAGAGGCCACAATATTTATTCAAGCTCTCTCAAACTTGCTCAGATTGTATATGACCATAAGAGTTCGAACAAGGGTGATTATGGTTGAAATTGGACAAATAGATCAAGAGTTATCTACCTTTGAATTGCTGAAAATGCCATATTTTACAGCGTTTACACTCTTACAACTACAGTTTTCAATGGATTTTGATTATACTTGTACACAAAGTATAAAGCTATACGTTCTCGAAGGAGTGCAACTATTGTTGAAATCTAATCATTGTGCAATAGTTACCTGCCCTTGATATACTTTGAAATGCTTCATTTCAGTATTGTTTAGGCTCTAGTTATCTGCCTTTGATGTACTCTACTATACTAGAGTAGGTCGACAAATTTGAATGGATTTAGAATAAAACGGGTGAAATTGAAAGGTAAAGCTATCAGGCTTCAATACAAATGGTGAGCGATATCAGGGCCTTCATGCCCTCTTGTTACCATTACTAGTTATATTTACAACATACTGCAAAAATACAAACACTGAAGACCCTGATTAATCGGCTACTGTACGATTTTGTATGCACTTTTTGCATAGTTCAAAACCAACTGATTGTATGAAAGACGAGACAGCTTGAAACAAAGTGAAAATAAAACAGAAAACTCACGAGGAAGCTTAAATATGTTTTACTTTCACAATCACCTTTCTTAATACAACTTTGACTGTAAAACGTTTCGCCACTCTAATAGCCCAGTTGATAATTAAGGACATAATTTTATCTTGTTTATAGTTAGTTTTCAAGTGCTTCAATAGATGATAAAGAGCATACTCGTCCATACAAGCATTGTTTTAAGATCAAGAGCGATTCGGCATTACGCATACTGTAAACCCCGCTAATAACTCTTTTTAAAATTCTTAATGACGCCAAAAAGCGCGTTTGCCAACAGTTTGGCGGCGTCTGATCAGGATCCAAACTGTTCGACACTCGTATCTACATGTTTTAAGTCATACAACAATGAAGCTTACTTTGAAACATTCTTGCAGACAACAAAATTGAAACGGACGACAATGAAATGGTGAATGGGTGAAAATCTCAACTTGCAAAAGTTCTTGATTTCGACCAATATCATTTGCTGTTAAGCAGCTCATTGAACCAAAATCATCAACTTGTATTCCTTTTAGTTCTTGGAAGAGCGGATCATCTCTGACAAATAAATAAGAAATATCCCATATTACAATTAAGCCCAAAATTTGCTTCAAGTGAAAAGATCTCGTGGGAATCTTTGAAAGATCTCAGTCTCATCAGGCTTTATCAGCTAGGACCTGCTTTTATATTATCTTGCATTTAGGTTAGTGAGTTCATATGTACTGCAGCTAGGATCGGGCAACTTCACAAACTGGTGCACCTTAATGAGCACAGCATATTATATTTCGGGTTGGTGTTTTTGACCTTTGATTTGACCTTTTTTTTGCTTAGGTCAGATATTATATTGGCTGAGTCTTGCAGTTACATTTCAGACAATTCTCTTGCTTGTGGATGCATATAAATGAGCATACTGATTTTAAAGTTAAACGACTTTGGCCTTTGACCTTGATTAAAATAAGACTTTTAGGTCAATTTATACTAGTAAAGAATTGCATGTATGGTCAAGCATACCGTTGGGCATCAGGCGCCCGTTTCATGAATCTTCGTACGACCAATGTTGTCGTAAGTCAGATGATAAAAGTCTAAATGATCATTTATTTCTCTATCCAATGCAGTCTTGTGACATGATTTTGGAAAAGTCTTGAAAGACAATTTCATGCCCCTATTCCACACCGACTACGAATCGCTACGAATTGGAAAATTCTATGATTCGTAGATGATTCGTGGAGTTCTTACCTGATTCGTAGTCAATTCTTGCAATTCGTGAGCGGTCGTGGATTCGTGGCAAACGTTTTGAGCTGTTCGTGAGTACTAGTTCAGTCTAGTTGATACCTTTCTCATATAGCCAGGAGTCTGAGAGTCAATGCCAGCTTCACTCCGGTATATAGATTTGGTCTCACGTGAGTTTCCCTCCTCTGCATGGATGACTGGCCTATAATCATGTCATTATTACATAGTTGGTAAAGGCATTCTCATCTTCCACACTAAGCTAATGTTCTAGCCTTCTCCGCCACTGTCTAGCCCACCACCTTGTGGATCTTCTCCTTCTTCTTCGGGGTATCTGTCTTGCTATTAGCATGCAGCTAGCGTTGATACGCCAGTTCCAAATCCAGTGCTGCTGCTGTTCTTTCTTAAAAGTCCATTTCTATACTGATGCCCGAGTTGAAACGGGAACTACAGCGCTCCCTCTCTCCAACGACACCCACTGGGAGACAAAAATAGTACGTTGTTCGGAGGGAGTTGTTATAGGGAGGGAAATTGGCTTACACTTGCAAACAGTTTGAATCCAGATCCGACGCCACATAAAGCTGCGTCTGATCTGGATTCAAGCTGTTTATCACTCGTCATTAAGTTTTTTCTGTCAAAATGTCTACAGCGTTCCCTCTCTTCAACGACACCCCATGGAAGTAAAACACTGTGTGCGTTGTTCGGAGGGAGTCGTTACACAGAGGAGCATTGGCTTACTATAGTGCAAACAGGTTGAATCCAGACTACACGCCGCGTAACGCGGCGTCTCATTTTGATTCAAGCTGTTTGTCACTCGTCATTAATATTTTTCCATCAAAATCTCCATTATGTAACTTTGAGAAAAACAACAGACGAAAGTTTAAAGCAGACGACATTGCAGCCGTGAATAGGTTGGACATTGTTTCGTGGAATAGCGGCAAGCGTTGTTGTAAGGAGGGAACCGTTATTTGGAGGGTCGTTGTAGGGAGGGAGCACTGTATTATTAAGCAAACAATATAGTAGGCGTGAAAAGGTTGGACATATTTGTGTTTGTTTGGAAAACAGCGACACTTGTTGTTCTAAGGATGGACTCGTTGTTGGTAGGGAACACTTTAAACCTTCAAGAATCCCACGAACCGCCAAGAATCAAACTTCATTCGTAACCGATTCGTAGATGCATTCGGCATATTCGTAACTGATTCTTAGCGTTCGTGAAGTATTCGTAGTGGATTCTTGACAGTATTCGTAAGATTCGAGCGGAATCCCACGAATATTCTTAACTCGTCCGAAGCCGATTCGTAGAGTGTCACGAATTAGATAGAAAGATTTGCCGAATTCCACGAATCATAACATTTATCAATTCGTGGCGATTCGTGGGATTCGTAGTCGGTGTGGAATAGGGGCATCAAAGAGATATCACAAGACAGGATTAGGTGGATAAATCAGAAATTAAATGTATTTTAAAGTTTTGACTTGCGACCGTTTTCTTAGTACAAAGTTTCATGAAACGGGCCCCCGTGTCTTACAAGCACATTTCTAGTTAATACAGGTGAGTTAAATGGTCTAGATACTTTATATTCATAGCTTCCTGACAACAGCGGGACTTTTGCAAAAGTTTCGAAGGGGAGGCGGGGCATATGCAGTTTTCATTCGCGAATTAATCTTTGGAACTTGGGGCAGCAAACATTTGGCGGATTTTTTCAGAATTTGTTCTTAACCGATCTATGCCTTCCTACTAGTGGAAACCATGATTCCCGACTAATATTCTTCTTTATAAATGAGAAAATTTGCTAGAAATTGACATAAGAATCTACCTTAGTGTTTGGCCTACTTTTTCAGCCAATCAGCAAGCCACAAAATTCAAATTTTCGCTCGGTTTAATTATTAAGTCAACGGGATTTAACGAGATTTAACGAGATTTGGCAATTTAATTATGAAGTGTTCGAGACTTGGATTTAGACGTTAGCAGGCATTGCCATGTGTTAATATTTCGGTCAGCTCCGCCCATGGCATGACTTTTAAGCTTTACGGGAAATCCATTACACAGCAAAGTGCATATAGATATATCTACATGTACAATTCAATTTCGACGAAAACCAATGACATTTTGTAGCTCGCTAGTCGAAAGAAAATTGTGAAAATCATTCAAATTTTATTTAATCTTTAGGAGGGGGGAATAAGAAAAAGAAAACACAATATAATTAAAACAGAATTCTTACCGTAATTAACAAAACCAACATCTACAAACCATTGTCAATCGCGGCGAAAACACTAAAGATAGGCGTCTGCATAATGCAAGATCAAAATAATGCAGAAAGCTCATTTACGAGTTTTCTGACTTATTTCAGGGCGCCAGATAAGAGGGAGTAAACTTCACAAATCCAATATTTTCTCACTTATTTTAGCATCAAATGCTATGGTATTACTACTCGTTAGAATCGTCTCTCCGAGTAGTGACACCGTAGGGTTTTAAGCAGAAATAACGATTTTTGTTTTTGAAATACCCCTTATCTGTCAAGAGTCCTGTATTTTATGCTGCATTTAGACGTCAATAACTATTCTTTTTCCATCGTTTTTTAAGATTACCATTTTCTTAACGCAGCTTGGAACACGAATTGTCAATGTGTCATCATCAATACGTAATATAACACACAATATATGTAACAGGCTGTGTAAACATCTGTCGGCGGAGAAAAATATGTAAATGAAGTGAAGTGACGTCATATGTGGGCGGGTCAAACACTAAAATGGTTAGAGTTTATTTCAACGTTTCTTAATAATTAAGAAGCCAAATTCGGTCGCAGGCTCCCTCATTTGTTGGCTTCTTAATCATTAAGAATCATTGAAATAAACTCTAACTATTACTTATAAACAGCGGCCTATATCTGCGTTTCTTTATGACAATAAAACCCCGATATATCTATCCTACTTTAAAATTACGTCACTTCTAATGACGTCATAAATCAGCATTTTTCGCGCCAAACTGTCAAGTTGTTGACAATGGAACTTATTTTTTCTGCTTTCGAATGTACAGAGATTCAGTAAATCGGTCATGGCTGTTCCTTATAGGGTACACATTATTCGTGTTATCGACCTCTAATATGGATTAAACATACATGCGTACTGACAAAATGTTTATTTAATATTAGAAATTACAGCAAATATATTGTAAATATAAGAAATGAACTGATTTTTTTCGGCGTTCAAGCGAAATGAACGACAGAAAATTATCGGCAAATTCCATGAATCGCGCTATAAAACAACCCTTAATAGTAAAAAATGGCTACACTTCGTGGGAAACTGCATTTGTCCATTCAAACTTTTATGGGTTAACGAGTAAATAGATACGATTGCTTCTTCGGTCAATAATTGATCAACGTAGGATCAATTGTTTACTAGATAAAGCAGTGACTTACAAACGGGATGATAAATAGTATTCAAAGATAAAACTGTATACATATAAGGTAGTATTTTTTACATATTAACGCATTTAATCCTGTCGACGAATATACGCGTCATTCAGAAACCAGGGGCGTGTCTGGACCAAGTTTGAGTTTACGCACCATGGCTAGGGGGGTTCGGGGACATGCTCCCCCGGAAAAAAAAATTGCGTTAGAAAGCCGTACGTGCATTTTGAGGAGTATTTAGAATATAAAAAACCTTTCTAAAATGATAGTTTAATTATCGTTTTAGAAGTTGTTTTTACATTATAAATACCCTCGCAATGCGCATACGGCTGTTTGATGTAATAAAATACATAAATCAGTTTTAGATATATGTATGTCAAAACACAAAATATTAGAACTAAAAACATTACACATGTTAAGAGTACATTTTGTCCAGTGCAAACAGTGTAGATACTGATCATTCAGGTGTATACACTGATCATAGGGCTCCTATAGGAATCCCCCTAATCAAGGTCTGTATAAGTAAACAACGAGAAGTGAACCGTGAATGTACTTTACAGTTTAGCACTTTCCACGATTAAGGGGTGCTGGCATAGCTACAGTTCATCTAACTTAGTTGTCGATATGCTGACAGAGTGCTGACTACCCCTAAAAGTGGACTGCGCTAAATATTATGGTTCACTGCTCGTTGTTTACTTCTACTGTTTCTTATTTTGGCAGTAAACTGTGAAAGAACTGATATACATGTAGTACACAATGGACTCGACGTCAGTGGGAACTGGAATTAACAATTTGATGTATATACCTGTTTTATTGACTTGACAGGGCGGAGCTAACCTTTGGCAAAGATAAACTAATTTACTTTTGACTATTGGGATGATAGGTGAAGTTCCGAATTACATCATTATTGTCCGATACTTTCAACATGGAGAAACACAGTTTATACGTGCATCCATATCCATGTGAAAAAGGTATGTACAGTGCTCCCTCTCTACAACAACACCAAATTGGAGACAAAGAGTGCGTGTGTTGTTCGGAGGGAGTTGTTAAAGGGGGAGAAAGAAAATTAACGACTTTGTTTACATTTACAAACAGCCTGAATCCAGATAAGACGCCGCGTAACGCGGCGTCTGATCTGTATTCAAGCTGTTTGTCATTCTTCATTATATTCCTTCTGTCAAAAAATCCAGATATACCGGTAAAGAACGGCAGAAAAAACGGTAAAGTCCGATAATAAAAGAGCGTGCTGCCGCCCTATAACATGCAATGCAATGGTCCGCATCGAAACTCCGCCCTGCCAAGTCAATAAAACCGGCCTATATCAGGAATAAATGTTTATCATATGACAAGTATACACTTCACATGTATCATTTAATAAAAGACCTAACATTGTGATATGGCTCAAATTCTTCACACGGGTTTTCTTCTGGTTCGTCGCTTAACATCACTGTCAATGATGTCATAAAGCGCATTTGCAAACGCGGCGTCTGGTCAGGATCAAAACTGTTTGCCACTTGTTTTGAAACTACGTCAGTTATACTGATTTTAATATAACTGTAACGTGTACCGGGTCAACGGTAATCCCTGCCGGTCACCCATCCAGGTACTTCCCGCGCAGGACGTTGCTTAACTTCGCAACCGAGACAAACGCTTAGACAATCTGGCTATAAAAGCCGGCTTCCACAGTCAGACTGTAGAAGTGTTTATATACCGTCCTTTTCCGTCACATTTTTCTCCCCCTATTCTCTTGACTTCGCCCCGAAGTCACCCTGCTCACATGGCAGTCCTAAGCGCAGAGACAATGCGACATGGATCCGGGGATGATGGTGATGTCATCCCATATCCCACCGCTGCCACCAAATTTGTAACGTGTACCGGGTCGACGGTAATCCCTGCCGGTCACCCATCCAGGTACTGACCGCGCAGGACGTTGCTTAACTTCGTAACCGAGACAAACGCTTAGACAATCTGGCTATAAAAGCCGGCTTCCACAGTCAGACTGTAGAAGTGTTTATATACCGTCCTTTTCCGTCACATAACTTTGAAACGATATCGCAGACAACAATATTGAAGTATACGACAACGTGGCGTTAAATGGGTAAAATGTTCATGATAAAATTTATCATAAAGGGGTTAAAACAGTCTTGACTGTACCTTGGTCTGGGAAATCTGACATTGGAAACATTTGTTATCCCGCCAACTAGTCTAAACTCAAACTATCTTCAGTAAAATGAAGTAATCCATAACCCCTTGTGACGTGTATTTGGGTCATTCTATAAACAGTACACTAGTGAAGGGTACAGTTGTCCTATTGAAATGCTGTAGGCCCAGGTCAGGGGTCCGTTTAATGAAATTTCGTACGACAAATGTTGTCGTAAGTCAGATTATAAAAGTCTCAGTTATTATTTATTTCCCCATCTAAAAGACGATCCCAAAGAGATATCACAAGACAGGATTGGATAGAAAAATCAGAAATGAAACATATTTTAAGTTTTGACTTACGACCGTTTTTGTCGTTCGAAGTTTTATGAAACGGGCCCAGGTACCTTTTGTAAGCTTTTTTGTCAGTGACTTCACTTTTTGTCATGTTGAAGGTGTTGTTATCCCCTTCACTGCCGTGACGTCATCAATTTTAAACAGTTGTCTTCTGCTTTTATTTCTTAACCCTTTCCCCCATAGAAGCGACTTTTAGCGTATTTAATTTATTCCTCCGCTAAAGAAAATAGTTCCAGTTTATACCCTCATGCACAATTACTATACAGGTATTTTATATAGCCTAGCAGATTTTAGCTTAAAGCAGGCTGAAAGTAAAGCAGAATGTGCCTTAAGGCACATTCTGCTTTTCTTTCAACCTGCTTTAAGTGGTCAACTGTCTTCAAAACTAAAAACAGGCTATGAGGTAAAGGGTTAAATTTTAATTTTTGCTATTTTGACTGAAGAAATATTGAAATGAGTGTCAAACAGTTTGGATCCTGATCCACATGATCCAAAGTGTTTGCAAAAAATGTTTTGATCGGGGTAAGGCAGTGAAGGGGTTATATATATATAATAACAACAATAAAGATACAAAAATAGATTAAACGTAATTTGGAAAACTGATTATGTCTATATAGAAGTATTACACGAAGGGGTCAATGAACAAACTGTAAAAATAAAAAAGGAAAGGCAAATGGGTTTGTTTCATCTATGTTGTCTAAGTACAACAGAAATCACCAGTGAGCTAATTTATGCTCCTATTTCGAAATGCATTCAAACATCCATTACTCAAGTTCGCTTAAATCGAACCCATGTGTGTAGTTATGCGACGTTTTAACTTAGGAGTATGCTCGACTTAAGCGATCTCGAATTATTGAGATTGAACAGTCGACATAAGGGTAAATTCGAATTAAACTGGCCGTCGAAAAATCGGGTTAATCGATTAATTAGGGTTTGACTGTACTGTGTTATCGGTAATCTAGTCATTTTGTCACCTGACTGTAGATAACATTTGTTTTTAACTATAAATACTCTAGGTTAAGCAGATCATCTGAGATAAACCAATAACTGATTGCAGAAGATGTTTAAAGGTACGTTGTATATTTACTGAATTTTCGTCGTTGTAAATATATTTTTTTGTGCTCATACTCAGCAGGAGCCTGGGGCCCGTTTCCTAACAATTCGTACGATAAAAACGGCCGTAAGGTAAAACTTTAAAATACATTTATTTTCTGATTTCTCTAATCTTGTCTTGTGGCATCTCTTTGGAATCGTATTTTCAAGACGATTCCGAAAAGATGTCACACGACAGGATTAGATGGGGAAATAAATAGTAATTAAGACTTTTATAATCTGACTTACGACAGCAGTTGTCGTCAGAAGTTTTATGAAACGGACCCCAGATCTCAGTAACAGTCATCATAAATCAATCCTCGATAAGTCTCACTCGCTTAGGTCTAACGGGGATTTCAAAAATTAAATTGTCGTTTTGCAACTAGGTGCGATCCCGCTTAAGTCTAGCAAATCGGTATGTGGGACTTAAACGAGCTCGATTAATCTAATTTTAAATGAAGAAATACGAGTAAGTTTGACTAGTGACTCGGAATTATTTGGATTCGACTATATTAAAAATAATATAATTATTAAAACAACCAATATACATGTACAGCAAAAACATTTGAATCCTGGGGCCCGTTTTACTAAACAACTTACGCAAAAATTTTGCGTAAGTCAAAATCGTTTATTTTTCGATCATAAACGTTTGCAAACAGCAAACAGCCAGATCAGAGGACGCGCTAAAAGCGCGTCCTCTGATCTGGCTATTTGCTGTTTGAAGAAAGTGATAAAAAAAAAAAATTAAATTTAAAATTTTGACTTACGCAAAATTTTTGCGTAAGTAGTTTAGTAAAACGGGCCCCAGGGCACGTACTTTTTGACAAAGTAAAGGACAACATTAGAACGCATTTAATTGAAAGTAACACCTTTTAATACATTCCGATATTTCCATCTCGCATAAATCGAATTTTACCTAATTTCTACAATTCAATTCCTTATTTTAATGCAGTGGAGTAAACGTTATTCTTTCCCGTTTCAAGGCAAACGCATCGCATTAAAGCGTAAAAATAACAATTTTTCGACAATTCTGACTATTCATATTCATCTGAGTGGCAAACAGTTTTGAACCTGATCTGCCCTTGTTTAAAATTTAGCCACATCTTAATTATGAAATATGGGTATATTCGATTTGAGCGGGCTCCAATCGATTTCAACTGCAGAAATACGTATTTGTTCGACTAAAGTGACTTCGAAGTATTTAGGTTCGACGGTATGACACCTATAAACAACACATGTGCTTTAAACAAAATTTGCAAACGGAGGCTTGTGGATTTGGGTAATTTGGAAGACAACCAACCAACGCAATGCATTTTATCG
This sequence comes from Gari tellinella, assembly GCA_922989275.2. Taxonomy (NCBI): domain Eukaryota; kingdom Metazoa; phylum Mollusca; class Bivalvia; order Cardiida; family Psammobiidae; genus Gari; species Gari tellinella. The sequence goes on from OV277872.1 coordinate 35,752,879, forward strand.
AAATCCATATACCTTTTGATCCATGCTACAGTCAAACTTCGATATCTTGAATTTGCATAAGTCGACTAGTCCGTATTTCTGCAGTTTGGTTTCCTATTTTAATATCGAACATAATTATCAAGTAGAACATATCCGTAATTTAAAATTAAAACGTGACTTTTAACCACGTTCTTACTTTGAAAAACGGATATATATTCAACTTGAGCGAGTTCAAGATACAGTGGAGAAAACGTTATTCTTTCCCGTTCAAACGCAAACGCAAAACACTAAAACGTAGAAAAGTAAAACTTTTTGACAATTTTGATAATTCATCTTTATCTTTGTGGCAAATAGTTTGGAGCCTGATCAGACGCCGGGTTAACCGGCGTCTGATCTGGCTCCAAACTGTTTGTACTGCAAATAAAAGTTTTAGCGTAAACGCGTTTATTGGGAAAGAATAACATTTTCTCCACTGTATCGAAGTCGACTATATTAAGTGTTTTCTTGGAATTTCATTGACAGTTATTGAGTCACAACTGATTTATAACGTCATTCTAAATAATAAATGTAACACTAGCATCGAAGGCCTCGTATGAAACGTTTTTTGGCCTAGTTGGCCGTTTCTAAATGTTTAAATATAGGCATTGGTTTTGTTTTCTGTTTCAGTTAATTTGTTTGCGTTTTCTGTTTAATTTACTTTGTTAAAGCTTTGTTTCGTTTCCAGTCCCTCTCTGAGTACTTTGAAACTTTCATATGGGGAAATCTTCCAGCTGGCTAGCGAAATGTCGATGGTATTGTTCATTTGCCGATTTATGGTTGAAGCAGTTAAAATCTGTATGCTAGCAGATGGTAGCCTATAGAACATATAGAGTGAAAGTAAAAAAGAATATGCCTTAAAGCGCATTCTGTTTTCCTTATAACCTGCTTTAACTCTTTGAACCCTGATCCCGCATATAGGCGTCCTTTTCAAACAGTGTAAGTGTAAATAGTACACGTGTTTTATGCCAACAGTGAAGACCCAGATCAGAGGGCTCCAAAAGGAGCCCTCTGAGCAGGATCTTAACTGTTTGTCACAATGCCAAACATTGACAAAAACAACCTTTAAAAGTCAGAAATGGACTAGACTAAAATAGAAACTGGAATTGTCCATTTAAAGTTTCGGGGAGGAAAGAGTTAAGTGATGGCCTGTCTTCAAAGCTGGAAACAGGCGATGGTGTTACGGGTTTATATAGTTCAGCCTTCAGTATGAATTGCTTTAATTGGCGTTCTTTTTCATCTCACTACCTTTACTGTAGTTCGTCATTTTGTTTCAAATGGTTTATCCTTCTTGCTATGTAAATTTCGTCTGTACATATATAATTCCAAAATCAAATATTCGTACCCCAAAATTATCATATTGTCAAACATCTGGGGCCCGTTTTACTATACAACTTACGCAAATTATTTGTGTAAGTCAAATTTTTAAACTTTAATTTATATTTTTTATTATCACTTGCTACAAACAGCAAATAGCCAGATCAGAGGACGCGCTCTGATCTGGCTATTTGCTGTTTGCAAACGTTTATGATCGAAAAATAAGAGTTAAACGATTTTGACTTACGCAAAAAATTTGCGTAAGTAGTTTAGTAAAACGGGCACCTGGACCGAAACTGTTTGTAAGTTATCACAAATTCTTCCGTAGCATTGCAAAGCGTTATCTAGTCCTTCTATTTCAGTTGCTTTGTTGCTCTTCGCTACCCTCGCCACCGCTCTATGCTCGGGGGTCAGGGAAACTACTGAACAATATAACCACACCCTCTCCCTCGACAAAGGAGGCAACTACGTGCTGTACTGGAAATATAACACCACCCATGTGACCTTTGAAGTGCACGTGAAGACCCGGGGCTATGTGGGCTTTGGGCTGTCACCCAGTGGAAAAATGTACCCGTCCGATGTAGTCGTTGGTTGGGTGAAGAATGGCAAGACGTACTTTAAGGTTTGTCAAAATATTTACTTAATCTAACTGTTATATACATTTACTCGCAACCCCATAGTCATACTCTAGTTCTTGAAACGGGTTACCCCTTAAAATGGGTTGATTTCACTTTGAACTTCGGCATTCTGAATATAAGAAAGCATTGATCCTATTAGTATAAGTTTGGATTTGGTTCCAAGCTGTAAACTTTTGCAAATTAAACAATTGTATTAGCACAGTTGCTTTTATCATTCGTAACTGTATGTCCATTTCAAACAGTATAGTCAAATATGGCGTTTTGATAGGCTTCAAACTGTTTGCCTCTCAGGAAAAAGATCTACCTTTTTTAAGCATTTCTAAACATTTGATTTTCTACATTTTATAGGAAAGCGTTTGCATTTTATCTCAACAGTTTAGAATTACGTAATTCTCACTATAACGGATATGCAAGACTGTCAAACTCTGTAAGCAAAGTTGTTACTCTTGCAAGGGGTAAACACTATAAGATATAGGGGTAGAGTTGCGAAGACGTTATTTATACTTCCCGTTTAAACGCAAATGAAACGCAAACGCATTGCATTGAAATGTAGAAAATGACAATCTGTTGAAAAATTTTACTATTCTTTTTAATCTGAGTGGAAAACAGTTTGGAGCCTGATCAGACGCCGGGATACCCGGCGTCTGATCTGGCTTCAAACTGTTTGCCATGGAAATAATAGTTTAAGCTTAAACGCATTTATTGGAAAAGAAAAATGTCTTCTCTTCACTGTAGTTATTCTGCCTACATTTCTCAAAATATAATAATATTGCATTACAGGACTACCATACAGCCGGACACTATGCTCCGATAGAGGACGCTTCACAAGACTGGCACCTGTTGCACGGGGCGGAGACTGAGCAGGGAACCATGCTGAAGTTTGTGAGAAAAATTGACACGTGCGACAATGATGATATTGCCATTAATGTAAGTGTTGGACCATTAATGTATAGCGTATAACATTTTATGTTTTACATGTACCACTTGCAATGGTAGCATGTTTCCCGTTCCGAAGACACGCGACCACTGCAAGAAAATTAAAAGGCGCTTTCTATTGTATTTCAAGTCTACTTGAAGCTACAATCTGCTAAAAGAAAAACATGTTTATTGTATGTGGAACTATTTTCATCCGTGGAGGAATACATTCAAGGCGTAAAACACGTTTCGATTGTGTAATGGGTTAAGATTGATTAACATTTTCAACGGGGTAGAATCATAGTGGCCGATATGATTTTTTATTTGTTTTGACATTTTCGCATCAAATAAAGAATCTAGTTAACAGTTTCTTGCTTTTTATTCTCCGTCCTTTTATACTGAATAGTTTCCGACTTGACACAAATACATTTTTACGCATAGAATGGTACACAGCGCCTCGTTTATTCGTTTCATCCGGATGACCCCACAGACGAGAATTCTATATTGTACCACGGCGCAGAAAGACGGGGAACCAAGAGTGTCTCCTTGCTGAACCAACAGACTCCACCGCCAATATACCACGCCGATGGTAATATGAAGGTCGTCGAAATACGGCCTAATAACGTGAGTAATATTGATTTACTATATAATACAAAAACTATTATACTGTTTGCAATAAAGTGTATTTCGTAGTTATTTTAGCCTTCCTCTTCGTATATTGACGTACTTAAGACAGTGTAGACCCAGGTATGTAAGACGTCATGGTCTGTAGTGTTTTCTTATGGTATCTGTCTTCCATGAGTTTTCACATTTTGCTAAGGAATCATTCCTTATTTTACTTTCAACCTGCTTTAAGCAACCATCTGCTAGGATGTAGAAATAGTTATTTTGCTGCGTATTTATGACTGTTTAATATGATATGACTATTTTTCTTAAGTGGGCTAATACATAAAAGGCGTACTTTGAGTAATAAATTTAAGACAGAAAAATTATCACGTACGTATGTTGTTTGATTCACATATAAAGAGAAGTCACATTAAAGGGTTTGATAAATGATAGTTTTATGCTAGTTATAATTATTATACATGTATATTATATTATCAGCAGCTGTTGTAAAATCTAGTGTGCTGCATGAAGGTGATTGGTGTGTTATTTTCAGTATACGTTACCAAACAATGACATCACGGTAATAGTGCTACTTATATACAGTATTGTATCATATTATATTATATTATTTCATATTGTATTATATTAATATATTATATTACATTTTAAATATCCAATCATTTCAGCAGCTGTGGCATAAACTAGTGTGCTGCATGAAAGTTGTTCGTGTTTCATTTTTCAGTATATGGTACCAAACAATGACACAACGACAATGATGCTAGTAATATTATACTAGTTCACTATTCCTACTTATCAGGAGCTCTGGTATAAACTTATGAACTGCATAAAAGTAAATGGTGTTTTATTTTCAGTATGTGGTACCAGACAAGGCCACAACATACCTGTGCGTCGGTTTCGAAATGCCTGACCTTGGCGGTAAACACCACATTATTGAGGTAGGTCACGTGAGGTTATGTAACTACACTTATATAAATTTAGCTACCTCTAACTCGTTTCAGTTGAAATTACCCGCTTTCCACAGGTTAATTTCATTTTTAATATGAATTAGGTCGAAAATCCTAATTTCAAAGTTTCAACATGGCTCAGTCGCCTTTTAACATTGAAATATGGATATTTTCAACTCAAGTTAGCAATATCGAAGTTAAGGTAGTACACTGTCCACTATGTTATTCTTTCTCGTTTAAACGAAACAAAACGCAGTGCAATTATATGTAAAAATGACACCTTTGTTTACAATAAGTTTCAATCTGAATAGCAAACTATTCGGAGCCTATTCAAATAAAGCATTAGCCAGTGCACCCCTCCGATTTAACGCCAAAGAAACGTACAAAATGTAAGCATTCATAAATCATTTTTATCACATAACTTGCGGTCTGGGAATGACATAAAGCCATTATGTTAATATTGTAATCCACTAGTGGAATATCGTTTTTGGGCTCCGGCCCAACATGTTCGTCCACAAGCGCTGCATGTAGCGGGACGCCAAATGACGTCATTTGCGACGACGTTAACGTAAACAACGTTTATTAAAAATTATAAATAATGAGCACTCATACAAGCCTCTATATCTTTATCGTTCTCGATTTCAAAAGATATGCCTAAATTACTTCATATTTTTCTCTTCTAAATGAACCGTGCTATGACAAAACCAGTCTTATTGCATTGCATAAACCTAGCACCTGAGTTTGGTCTACACTGCCAAATATCGTAAATAGTATAGCTACATAATATGCTTTAGATGCATATGGGTCTCAAACAGTGTAGATCAATGTCATAGGCTAACGTTTATCTACACTGTTTGCAACACAATAACACATGTTTTCTAATGGCACGGATAATATATATTATCATTTCTTTTTCATGACAGTTTGAGCCACTGTACACACCAGGCAACGAAATGATGCTCCATCACTTTGTCGTCCAACGATGCCCAGGACATTACAAACATCTACACGCTGCAACATCTGAATGTTACTGGAAGTGGCCTAAAGATTGGCCAGAGTGCGACGAAATAGTATTGGCTTGGGCTACTGGTGGCGGAGTAAGTATGACGTCATGATCACGACGTAAGATGTTCGTACATTTTGTTATACAGTAAAACCTCTCCATTACGACCACTAAATAACGTTAATTACTAGGTGTTCAAGACAGGTAACTGCTTACAGCAAGGTGGCAGTAAAACAGAAAGCTCCTTAAGGAGCTTTCTGTTTTACAGTCACATTGCTTTAAGCTGTCACCTGTCTTTTTAACAATCAATTAGCCTTCGTTTTAGTGGTCGTAATAGAGAGGTTTTACTGTATTTATTTTTAATGGTGAAATGAGCTTTAGGTGAGACAACATGAAAAAGGACAAGCAAAACAATACACAATAACAACAATGTATGTAACACAAACAAGTTCCTAGAACAGTGCTCCCTATTTACCACGGCCCTCCGAACATCGATTCCCTCTTTACAACAATGCTTGCCACTGCTCCCAAAACAAGACAATGCAATTGTGTGTAACGCTTTCACTGCTGCAAAAGCATCTGCTTACAATGGTCGTTTGCTGTTACTTTCAAAGATACATTTTGGACATTTGACAGAAGAAACATAAAGACGAGTGACAAACAGTTATTTGGCACTCTTTTATTATCTATTTTGTAAAAACATGTGACTGCTAAATCAGGATAAAAATAATATGATGCTTTCTGTATTGCTTTTTGTACTACTTTCTTATCGCATAAAGCAGTAACATATCTTTAGATTCACGCTATTTCAATTTGTAGTCCCTTATAACTTTTTATATTGACGAAAATGACGCTTTGGTGCGGACAACTACGATTCTGATAATCAACTACATGAAACAGTCAAATTGTGTGTTTCTTAAGTTTTGCTTTTACTTGGATAATAATTTTTATTGGTGAATATTCTTAAAGATAATTATCAGAATTGGTATCAAGATGAAGATATTAACCACATAGATTTCATGCATTTGAACAATTCGTCAATGTGTGTCTTCTTCATAGAAAATAACCTTCCACACCTAATTAATGGCGTTGCAGTCAACAAATAGCGTTGCAGTCAATGTTTTTCATACATATGTGAAAATACGAGTACTTCAAGACAATATGTTTGTCGTCGCAAACTGCGACTGAAATTGAATGCATGTATAAAAGAAAGGCTCTTATGGTTCTTGAAAAGTAAAGTTATTCTATTCTTATTCCTATCAGCAAACAGTGTATACTCTGATCAGAGTCGCTTAGTGCGGCATCTGATTAGAGAAAACACTGTTTGCACATGCCCTATATTGGGATAGATGAGCACAAATTTGTTAAAAATGCAAGATTAGCAGTAATAGTTGTCGGTTAGTAGAATTTATTCTATTCTTACAGCCTTACTATTTCCCTGAAAATGCTGGCTATTCCGTCGGTGGAAAACATGATCCAAATTTCTACGTGCTACAGACACATTATGATAACCCCGCCCACAGATCTGGTATGTTGGAATATAACTTTTGATTGGCTTGTGCAACGATTTTATAGATTTATGTGTGTAAACCATTTGGTGTCTCAATTGGAAACTTGCCTCGATTAAAGCAATTTTATCAAATTGAATACAAAACAAATGTAGACCAAGCCAAAACGTCGTCTTGAGCTCGACATTAGGTCAAGGTTTACACTGTCAATCATGTTAGGTAAACAACTAAAATATATGCTGATGACTGCAAAACAGTATATACCCCCATGCGACCACTAATCTGGGTATACAGAGTCTGCAAAATTAAATTGTCTTGACAATATATTTTATTGCATTACGCAAATGAATACATAGGCGCTGGTGGGTTCAAGATAGGACTGCTAGAACACCTAGTTTTTGTAACCAGGCTTATCTTAAACTCCTATAAACCAAGAAAACTGGTGATGGCACATGTAGGTGGGGCGAATAATAAAATAATTATTTTTTATTTTGTAGTGACTTAACAGTAAGGAATCCCTATTCGATCGGTGATACGCTTCCTCACTTTTTGGCTTCTTAATAGTTAAGTCACCTGAAAATGAACACTAAGTCTGGGCTGCAATTTCTCCGGATTTTTCATTCTGCTTTACTTCCAGCCTGCTTTAAGTAGTCGCATGTCAACAAAACAAGAAACAGGCTATGGGGTAAAGGTATGATTCGTAAAATCGCACTTGAAAATGCAAATTTGGAAATCTTAGGATTGTTTATGTCAACTTATGACAGCCCTGCTAAGTATTACACACAATGCTTCATTTTTTCAATAATTCTGTTTTTCAAGGTGTCATTGACAACTCTGGAGTACGTATGCGAGTGACGTCAATGTTACGTCAGCACGATGTCGGCTCACTTGTCGTCGGACAGAACGTGTCTCCATACCACGTGATACCTCCTCAGGAGCAATCGTTTATCACGAAAGGCTACTGTGATGGCAAAATTCTTGCTAAAGTAAGGCATAGCTATTTATTTCACACCTACATTCGAAACTCGATACTACGAACTCGCTTAAATCAATCTAAACAGTACATGTACTTCGTACGTGAATTTTGATAATTCGATCTCATTTAATTCGAACATACCAGTATTTCAAAGTTAAAACGTGGCTAAGCCACGTTTTATCTTTGAAATACTGCTATGTTCGAACAAACGTGAATTCGTAAAATCGAGTTTTTACTGTATATAGATTAATTGATCGGAAAGTCTATTTTCTACCACGTGACGATACAAGAGAAACGAGTATTGTACTGAATTGTAAAAATGCGATCACGAATAGCCATATTTTTTTTCATATCGGGACTCGAGTCCCGAAGATTCATATCCTTTTGGTAATGTACTGGACAACTCTTCCGACACTCTGTTAAGAGTTACTTCCCATGGCATTTCACGTCCGTCTGCTATTTTGTTTTGGAAATTGCGAAGTCAAAGAGTAGAAGGAATAGGAAAAAAATGTGATGTGGTTTCTTTTGTCATTTTATAATTGTATGGTGTGAAATAAAGAGGTAATTTAACAGTGTAGAGAACAATACTGAATTCAATTGGACTCGAACACAGCAGCGTGCTGTATACTCATCCAATAGAATTCAGTATTGTACTCAACACTGTTAAATAACCTCATAATAGTACCCCTTATATCAACAACAAATGTTTCTCAACTCTAGATCTTCATGTATATGAACGTCGACTTCGCAAACGGTTTTGGGTCAAGATGTTGAGACACTGAGTGACTCGGCGTCTGGTCATAATTCTATAGTTTTACAGTCGAATTACCTTCAATCAAGCTGTAAGTACATAATTATACTGGTATTAAGCACTCCAGTACTGCTTAAAGGTGCTGTGAAATTAAGTTGCAAACAGTTAAGATCCAGATAAGACGTCTAGTTTGACACAAATTCCTTAATTAAAAAATGATTTTTGAAAAAGAAATCTATTTTTAGAACAGTTGCAGACGGCAATTGGCTCAAACGACTCTAACTTGATGTGCAAGTGTTCTAAATCATTTTAAACATGTTACTTTTACTAACAGCAGTCTTTTACTTTTAGCAAATGGCCGCAAAGAATGTAACTGAATTGAAGGTTATAGGTGGGCTACAGCACGCGCACCTGCTCGGGTATGGTATAACAACGAGACAGTACCGAAACGGGACGGAACTCAAACCAATCTTCGAGGATCCCAACTACGACTTCTATTTCCAGGAAGTTCGCAATGTCCCACACGAAGTCACAATAAAAGCCGTATGTAACTTAGCATTGCCTTTAAAATATTACAGCGCTCCCTCCCTACAACGACCCTCACAACAACGACTTCCTCCTTTCAACGTCCCTTGCCGATGTTCCCTAAAATGTCTTACGTTTTTACTGCTGCTTAAAATTGTCGTCTGCTGTTTTTCTCAATGTTACATATAGGTGGACACTTTGATAGAATAAAGTTTAAAGACAAGTGACAAACAGCTTGAATCCATATCAGACGCCGCGTTAAGCGGTGTCTGATCTGAATTAAAGCTGTTTGCTAATGTAAGCCAAGTCTTGATTTTCACTCCCTATAACGACTCCCTCCTAACAACAAACACTCTGTGCCCACCATTGAGTGTCGTTGTAGAGAGGGAACACTGTAAATTCAAATATTGGTTTGAAAGTGTTCTTGTCTTGTTATGGTAAACTGTCTTGGATTCCATTAATATTTTGTATTTTTTTGCATTACATATACATGTTCTTACCTTGGCCCATATCTATAATTCACTTTAATACATGTACATGAATACTATTTTTTTTATTTTAATTGCCATGGTAATGTCAAAAGTGTTCTATTCACAATTTGCTAAGCACCAAGGGTAAAACCTCCGTATAAGTACCACTGCATTGAGCCTATCACTTCTCACCGTAAAACTTCCAACTTGTTTGGTCGATTCCTTCCAAATTTGGACATATTATCGCCATGGGTTCATTTTACGGATTCTGTTTTTATTCGTAACACTTGTATGTGTCCTTTAGACAAAACCCGAAGAAATGATCAAAATGTGAAATTTCTGAAAGTTCACCTACATTTTCAAAGCCATTGAATTCTACATTGTAATCTTAAATGTAGCTTTTGCTGTTTTCTGTGAAAAGGTGATATCTTATCTTTTAACAAGTGCACCTGCATGGGACATTTACGTGAATAAGTCACATTAGAACCTGTAGAATTAACCTCTAGCTACAATTCCTGATTTTTTTTGTTGAAATTGAACAAAACTGTTGAAAGTTGAAAAGTGAGAAAGAGATAAGTTCGATCATTGGTTCCTATTGAGACTAAATATGTTGTGCTTAGCAAACTTTGAGTAGTATATTTAAGAAAAAATTAACACTAGAGTTTTTTTATCGTGAAATAAAACACGGGTAGGAGTTGAGATGCGAAGTGATTAAATCACAGGGCCGAGGGCCGAGTGATTTAATTACCAGCATCTCAACGACTACCCGTGTTTTATTTCACGATAAAAAAACTCTAGTGTTAATTTATTATTTCGATTCTAAAACGTCAATTCAACCACAATTTGCACAAACGCAACGGCTCTACATTTCTTGGCGTATGCATTTTCGAAGCTATATGACGTCACATTTAGGTGTCACAACTGTACGGAAGTGCTTACAGGTCGTAGGGTGCCTAGTGAAAAATTGATGTGTGTGTGTTCATGGTCATATTTTTTATTGAAAGTGCTGATTAACTGCAGATGCATTTCTTTTTGAGCTGAAATAGTGATGTTGTTGATAAATCAAAGGTGTTTCTGTGTTATATTTGGGAACTAATTTGTGAGAACATGTGGTCAGAGATGCGAGTGTGGTGCGGCGGGTCATCAACTTTCGTTTTGTAAATATTGACAGTGACCTTAGAAATGTGAAATTTGTGGAAAAGTTTAACCTTCATGGTGCCACTTTCTGTTGATAATTCTGGTGACTTATAATTGCTTTCCATGGAAACAGGGCCAGTATATGGCTCGGTACGTCAGGGAACTGGACAGAGATAGGAGAATATGGACAATTTACTATAGAGTTCTATGGGGGGATTTTGTACAGGAGTGACACCGTTTAGACGTTACAGCGCGTGTGTGTTTTATTGAGAATTTAAACACAGACACGTTCCTTCTTTGTTAACCCTTTCCCCCATAGAAGCGACTTTTAGCGTATTTAAATTATTCCTCCGCTGAAGAAAATAGTTCCAGTTTATACCCTCATGAACAGTTACCATTACAAATATTTTATATAGCCTAGCAGATTTTAGCTTAAAGCAGGCTGAAAGTAAAGCAGAATGTGCCTTAAGGCACATTCTGCTTTACTTTCAACCTGCTTTAAGTGGTCACCTGAATTCAAAACTAGAAACAAGCTATGAGGTAAAGGGTTAATGGAGGGCTATGTGCGAGATGTGTTAGAATATGTTCATCGCAAACACTTGTAGTCAGAACAGACGCTGGATGCTATGAAAAAGGGTTTATTTCGAGATGACGTAACAATAAAGAAGCCAAACACAAGGGGGCGTAGCGACCGAATGTGCTTTCTAAATAATTAAATATCCTCGAAAGAAAAATATAAACATTTTCTTTATCTTTGTTAATCCATTCACTGCGATCATGGCGGCAAATACCGCCTAATACAGACATTGTCATGATATCGTTTTAAGTAAACGTTCCGTCTGCTATTATTTATGAAAATTATAATATACGGCCCGTTTCATAAAACTTCGTAAGACTTCTAGAAACGGTCGTAAGTCATAACTTTTAAATACATTTAGTATCTGATTTCTCCATCTAACCCTGTCTTGTGACATCTTTTTGGAATCGTCTTTCCAAGACAAGATAGGATTAGATGGAGAAATAAATAATAATTGAGACTTTTATAATCTGACTTACGACAACATTTGTCGTACGAAGTTTTATGAAACGGGCCCCAGATACGTAGAAACATATGAGTGTTTGAATTGTAATCATACGCCTCGTTATGCGGAGTCTGATCCGAGTCCAAACTTTTTGCACATGTTGTCAAGACTTTCAGTGAATTGGGTAATATGGTGAATATTATTTGTAAACATGTACTTGAATGATTTGATATAATTTCTATATTTCTGTCGCTAGGGTGATGATCTGCGTGTAGATTGTAACTACAATTCCATGGGACGCTCAACTACAACATATGTAAGTACATGTTCTTAATTAACTGCTTTCTTTAAGTTTCGTCAAAAAATATTTAATCTATACAATTTTATACAAGATTATTTTCAACAGTTTTACAGTACTAGTCAAGGGAATTCCACAAACGCTGATCGCACCAAGCGACATAACGCGACGGCCTTTCTATGACTGGTCTGCATTGTTCACGCTGTCCAAGGACCACTATTATAGGTAAACAACGATCAGTGAACCGTGAACGTACTTTAAAACTTGGCACTTTCCACGATTTAGGGGTGTTTGTATTTCTGCAGTCCATCTAACTAAGCTGTCGGTATGCTGAAAGCATGCTGACTCCCCACAAAAGTGGACTGCGCTAAATATTATGGTTCACTGCTCGTTGTTTATTTATATCATGATTCAAATGTATTGCCTTGTTTACTACAGGGAGGGCTGTCCACCCGAGAGGAAATGTGTGAATCCATCATGTACGTGTACCCGGCATTGGATGTATTCGTCTGCTCTTCTTACACGGATTGGTCAAAGCATTATAGCGACCTCGATTTAAGAGATTGTAAGTATACGTGCAAACAGTGAATCCTCTCCATTCGCTTCCCTGTATTTTGTGACATTAAACTGAGTTTATTATAAAAGACTCCGATCAGACGCCGCTTAAAATGGATCAAAACGGTTTTCAAACTTTAACCGCTATAGATGTATAGAAATAGTGATAATTTGCCTGATTTTGTTTTACAGACTTGAAAGCTTTTGACAAAATCAAGAAGTATGTAGAACGAGATTTTGATTGGAGTGACCCAAACTCAAGACGAAACTTCACGGAATTGATAGAAAACACAACTCGAATGCACTATGTGTTCGGAACGTCAAAAACTAACGGAACCGTAAGTACAGCCAGGCGATGTTCAAGACACTCTCGTTCATTTCCGGCTCATAAATGTACATTCACCTCTGTCGTAGGGCTATAGGTACTACCTTTGGCGTAGTACAGTGTTCCATCTCTACAACGGCCCTCCCAACAACGACTCCCTCCTTACAATGACCCTTGTTGCAGTTCCCTAAACAAGACAATTATTAATAACGCTTTTACTGCTGTAATATCGTCAGCTAAGAGTTGTCGTCTGCTGTTTTTCTCAAAGTTACATGATGGACCCTTTGACAGAAAAAATCTGAATGACGAGTGACAAACAGCTTGAATCCAGATCAGACGCTGACCTTGATTTAAGCTGTTTGCAAAGGTAGGCAATTTCCCTCCCTTATACGACTCCCTCCGAACAACGCACACTAGTTTTGTCTCCCATTAATAGTGTGCGTTGTTCAATGTAGAGAGGGAGCGCTGCAATTCTTCAGAATTAAAATGTGTCCATTTCTAACATCGTTTTTTATAAGAAAATATGTACGCCTCTGAAAGGCAAAGCTAACAATCGACCTTGGCTATGTGGTTTTGTTCCGTGCTTACTAACGATAGGTGTATGAATTCAACAAAATGGTTAACTCTTGTCACCACTAAGTAACTCTTGTGGGTTATTAAGTTCTCTTGTGGTATTTCTAGTAACAAAAATATGAACCAGTCTACTTGGAATTATTGCGGTGTAACCATTCTTTTAAATAGTCCTTCGATACGATTCTAATACGATATACAGCATATGATTAAGCGGAGGCATACGGAAAATAGCACAGTCGAAACTCGATTATTCTAACTCGCTTTAGTTCGAACAAACCCATTATTTCAAAGTAAAACGTGGCTTAACAGGCATGTTCGACGTAACCGAAATCGAGTTATCGAAATTAAACTTATGAAATGCTGGTTAGTTCGATTTAAGCGAGTTAGAAGTATAGAATGTCGACTGTATTTGAAATACCTTTGAGCATTGACATCTATCTATGTTTGTAATTTAATAACTCTAGTTCCCTTTGAACACACCCTTATTTCTATAATTTAACTTTAGAATATTGGTATTTTCGATGTGGCTACGTCACGTAATATTGATATGTTCTATGTGGCTAAGCCACTGATATTGGCAGCGACCATGTTTAATATAAATCATTGATATTGGCATGTTCGCTGTGGCTAAGCCACGTTTTAACTTTGAAATATGGGTATGTTCGATTTAAGATATTTCGCTTTATCGAGGTTCTTCTACTGTACCCGCTTTCTCTATGTTTAGATATCGTCATGATTCTATCTTGAATGGTCACTAAACAAACATTTTACAAACTATCTTTATTCAGAAAATCTACGACTACGCAGCCTATGTCAACCACGAAAGCGATAACATTCCTTACGTTCACCCGGCAACCTGCAAAAAGACGTAGAAATGCCATCTACCGGACGTTGAAACGCCATCTACAGGACAAAAAGAACAAATGTTTAAGACAAGTTCTGGACTCTGTTAGCGATACATGTATGACTATGTTAAAAAATGCAAATAACATATAAAAACACACATTAAAAGAATTGTAATACATTACATATTGAACAAAACGCAATAAAACTATTCCAAATGTTTAGTTTAGTTTTATCACACTGTTTGTAATCGCGCTTTATGGCGTCATTGAGAGTGAAAGGGTTATACCCTGTTTCCACTGAACAACCTCCCTTTGGCAACCGAACCAGTGATATGAAATAGGAGTTTTTACAGGCTGGTGTCTAGGGGAACACTAATATTGGAAGCTTCAACATTTTATTTCTTTTAGAAACTCTCACAACAAAGTTGTTAAATGTACAAAAAAGGGAAGACATTGTTCTTTGCAAATACATGTACAGTGGAGAATCTGTTATTCTTTCCCGTTTAAACGCAAACGTACGCAAACGCAAAGCGCTAAAACGTAGAAAAGAACAACTTTTGGACAACTCTGATATTTCATGTTTATCTTGGTGGCAAACAGTTTGGAGCCTGATCAGACGCCGGGTTACCCGGCGTCTGATCTGGCTCCAAACTGTTTGTAAAAGAAAAAATAGTTTTAGCGTAAACGCGTTTATCGGGAAAGAATAACAGATTCTCCACTGTACATGTACTCACTTTCATGCCAAAATCCTTACGTCAACTAGAGTAACTCGGCATTTAATCTGGGGCCCGTTTTACTAAACAACTTACGCAAATTATTTGCGTAAGTCAAAATTTTAAATTTTAATATATATTTTATATTATCACTTGCTACAAACAGCAATTAGCCAGATCAGAGGAGGCGCTTTTAGCGCGTCCTCTGATCTGGCTATTTGCTGTTTGCAAACGTTTATGACCGAAAAATAAGAGTTAAACGATTTTGACTTACGCAAAAGTTTTGCGTAAATTGTTTAGTAAAACGGACCCCTTGACTTTAACTCTTTCAATGTCTTACCCCGAGTATATCGTTTTTTTACAATCAGTCTTGATTCTGATCAGACGCCACGTGACGCCGTGTCTGATATCCCAGCGAGCCCTCAACGTTTAAACAAAGTTTATTTAACCATAACAACGTTGTTTCAACGTTGAAACAACAATGTGTGTCCGCTTGGATCAGGATCCAACCTGTTTGACACTCATTTCAATATTCCCAAGGTCAAAATATCTTAAATTTAAAATTGAGAAATAAAAGCAGATTACGGTTTAAAATTGTTGACGTCGTGACAGTGGAGGGTTTAATCGTTTGCCTCTTAGAATAAGAAAATCGTCAGTTTTGTCAACAAACCTGGGGCCCCGTTTCATAAATCTTCGTACGCCAAAATACGGTCGTAAGTAAAAACTTTAAAATACATGTGCATCTAATTTCAAGACGATTCCAAAGAAGGGTGACAAGACAGGATTAGATGGAAAAATAAATAATAATTGAGACATTCATATTCTGACTTATGACGACATTTGTCGTACGAAGTGTTATGAAACGGGTCCCAGTATTTTTTCAACATTTTATTGTAATGCGTTGGCATTAAATTTTGTTTAAACTTGAAAGAAAAATATCGCTAGCGATGAACGTTTATATTGTTTTTTAACGTTTTCAAAAACCCATTACCCCATACAACTGAATAGGTTGTTTGTCCATACCCCAGTATGCATAATCTCATATAGTATAGTACTCCGCTGAAAATTATAGTTCCATTTAATGCACCGTAAGAAATATAATCTATATCTCATAGTATGGTATATAGAGGATCTTACATGAGTGCTCATTAATTATCATTTTTAATAAACGAGTTGACTAAAACAATATGACGCGAGCCTTGGCGAGCGTTATATTTGTTTTAGTCAACGAGTTTATTAAGAATGATAAATAATGAGCACGAATGTTAGATCCTATTTATCACATAAACATTTTAAAACCCTTTTAAGTGAACTGAATCCGTAGTTTTTTGTCTCTCCGCCATATGTATTTTCCGCCAAAACTTGACGTTGTTTACAGTAACGCCATGGCAAATGACGTCATTTGGCGCCCAGCGCCATGCAGCGCTCGTGGACGAACAGGTAGGGCCGGAGCCCAAATATTGATATTTCACTATAGTTTATTGAATGGCTTTATAACACTCCCAGAGTCGGTTTTATGTGATAAATGTAACTTACAGCAGGCTGGGGGGTAAATCTGAATGCGCCTTTAAGTGCTTTAAGTGGTCAGGCTTTGGTTAAATATATATGTGTTAAATATTCAATCATACATTAAATAATCACAGACATCCTTTCACTTCCCGGATGTTATAACGTCATTATCAGTCTAATAACACATACACTGTCATATAATCCTTTGCTCGATTGTTTAGACCTGGCAGGGCGGAGTTTCGATGAGGACCTTTGCATTTCAACTTTGGGGGCGGCAGCACGCTCTTTTATTATATCGGAATTTACCATTATCGTTTGTCTTTTTTTCTTGACGTTACATGTAAGTGAACATTTCGACAGAGGGAATATACTGACGAGTGACAAACAGCTTGAATCCAGATCAGACGCCGCGTTCTATGGCGTCTGATATGGATTCAAGCTGTTTGCAAATGTAAGCCAAGTTTTAATCCCCCCCCCCCCCCCCCCCCTTCCTATTACAACTCCCTCCGAACAATACACGCAATCTATGTCTCCCATTGCGTGTTATTTTAGAGAGGTTGCACTTTGTATAACCTTTTCACATTGATATGACTGCATGCATAAATTGTGTTTCTCTATGTTGAAAGTATCGGACATTAACGATATACGGAACTATACCTATCATCCCTAAAATTAAATTTCAATTAGTTAATCTTTGCCAAAGGTTAGCTCCTCCCTGCCAGGTAAAAAAAATCGGTATGTACACTTCCAAATTATCATTTGCTCGAAAACATACGTGAACCGTCCGTTTTCATTTCTAAATTTAATGATAGCCAATTTATTTAAAAGACAATAATATGAATGTCTAACAGTTTGGACCCAGATCAGACGCCGCGTTACGCGGCGTTTGATCTGGATCCGAACAGTTTTCAAATGATATTGTAATCGAGCTTGGCGCTGACTGGTTAATTGAACTGCAATATTAACTCGTTTTCCATGATATAGTTTTCACTATCATAGCTGTAGTGTAATCATCATATCCTTTCGTAATATCTGTACCCACCGACTACAAATCCAAGCCACGGCTGAAATGAACAAGAAAACAAATCATAACATGTAAAAAAGCAAGAAATCCTAAGAAAACTTAATAATTAAACCCAGTCCAAAATCGATTGTTAGTCAATTAACAATATAACGGAACGTTGGAAAAGTTTTCGCAGGAACTGTTAACTTTTTCATATTCCAATTCAATATTCCAATCGAAATCCAGTCTAATCCACATTTTGCACTATTTAGGGGTCTTTGTGCACACGCTTTTACAAAAGGGCAGACAAACAATGCAGTACAAGAGCCCTGTGATCAGGGTCTACATTGTTTGCATATAACTATTTAACAGCCCTTTGGAGCACTGTTTGTTAATGACGCGTATGCAATGGAGAAAATGTTATTCTTTCCCAATTAACCCTTTCCCCCATAGAAGCGACTTTTAGCGTATTTAATTTATTCCTCCGCTGAAGAAAGTAGTTCCATTTTATACCCTCATGAACTATTACCATTACAAATATTTGATATAGCCTAGCAGAGTTTAGCTTAAAGCAGGCTGAAAGTAAAGCAGAATGTGCCCTAAACCATTACAAATATTTTATATAGCCTAGCAGATTTTAGCTTAAAGCAGGCTGAAAGTAAAGCAGAATGTGCCTTAAGGCACATTCTGCTTTACTTTCAATCTGCTTTAAGTGGGTCACATGTCTTCAAAACTAGAAACAGGCTATGGGGTAATGGGTAAAAACGCCTTTACACTGAAACTGTTATATCCGTTGCAAAAAGTTTGGAGCCAGATCAGACTCCAGTGTTTGTCACTCAGTGTAAAATACGAGATAGTTAGAAATTTTGACTTAAACGAGATCGAAGTATCGCAATTCAACTCATGAAATATTCGTAGGATCGATTTATGCGAGTTCGAAGTTTCGAGTTTCGACTGTATATTGTAACTTATATGGAAAGGAGAATAATTTATATAAATTTGAACCAAAATTGTTTTCTTATCCTAATATTTATATGTGAAATTGTATGTACAGACCATCCTGACTATATCTATTTTGAAATAAAATACTGTTTAAACTAAAAAGGTTCTCATTTTCTGATTTTTAATGTGCTGCTTTTGCGTATCGTATTTAGACGGGAAAGATTAACCCTTTACCCCATAGCCCGTTTCTAGTCTTCTAGGTGACCACTTAAAGATGGTTGAAAGTAAAGCAGAATGTGCCTTAAGGCACATTCTGCTTTACTTTCAACCAGCTTTAAGCTAATACCTGCTAGACTGTAAAAACTATTTGTAATGGTAATTGTTCATGAGGGAATAAACCGGAACTATTTTCTTCAGCGGAGGAATAAAATGAATACGCTAAAAGGCGCTTCTATGTGGTAAAGGATTAACAACTTCTCCAATGTACATCCGTCAGTAGGACTCAAAACCTAAAACTTTAAGGTAAAACAATTGATATTATAATATAATACTTCGCGTCTTTTTCACAGTGGATAAAACGTTATTCTTTCCACCAGTAAACGCGCTTATGCTATCTGTACAACAGTTATTTCCTTCGCAAACAGTTTCGAGTCAGATCAGAAGCCGGGAAACCCGGCGTCTGATCAGACTCAAAACTGTTTGTTTTCTCAGATCAAAAATAAATGATCACAGTTTTTAAAAAAAAAACATTGACAACATTTTACTGTATTGAGTCTGCGTTTCATTTCCTTAAACGGCAATAAAATATATTCTACCAAGGCTCTATACAGTGGTAAATACTGTTTCTTTACGCGTTTAAAAGAGCCCGGATGAAAGGGTCATCACTTAGCCGACGGACCCCTTATCTTCAGCGGTTTACACATCCACTTTATGACATGTGTATTACAGAACATTAGGTGGTATCGCCTATAACATTGCTATCTTTAAATGGCAATAAACTGTTAATCCCCCGATATCTGAGTGGCATATATAGGCGGGTGGTCAATGCTTGTTCTAATTGATTGGTTACAGATTAATGCGGCTAGCTCTTAAACTAATTGTGTGATACTTTAGTCTACATCTGCATGTACATGGTTGGCGCTGTGCTATTTTTGATAGCAGGGTAACGATACTATGGAATATGATCAACTTAAATGCATGGTTTAGTTATCTTCGCACAATTCAATATGATCCGAAATCTCCGCGTGAAACGGATAACTGACGCACCAATCGCAACATCTCTGGTATAATCGTTTATTAACGCGTTTAAACGCGTTAAGATCGTTAGGCGTTAACCGTTCGTTAACCGTTCACTATGCGTTTCTTACGCATAGATGAACGCGTAAATGGGTAGGAATAGCGTATTTACCACTGTATAACAGGGGGTAAAACTATATGTTTTCAACAAGTCCTGCTTTAAGTTTAATCAAATCCCATGGTGTCACTACTCCATTAGAACAGTCTCGAAGAGACGATTCTAATGAGTTTGTCAGAACACAGGGTTAAATATTGACATACAGATTTAGTGTTTTTGGAGCCCTGAAAAACGCTTGCCTTCCCTGCTGTAGCTGCAACTTAGTCGTGAAAATGAAAAATGAACTTACTTTCCGAGACTCCAAAGATTCCATTTAGCATTGCCATCGGCGTTTTCGGCTAAAAATGAAAGATAACAATTATATAATTTCGATTAAGATATAAAAATACAACTGCCTGCGAGTATAAACAGTATCAAAGTTGTTGGCATTTGTATTGATAATTCAGTTTATAAGCTCTTTGAATGCTGGGTAATATTTTCGTCTCCAACAAGTGTCGTCTGCTACTGTTCTAAAAATAGAATTTTTCGAAAAAGAATAGACCTACCAAAAATGGGTCATTGTGTCAAACAGTTTTGAACCTAACGAGACGTCGCGTAACACGCGGCGTCTAGTCTGCAAAACATTAAAAAAAAACGTGTGCTTTGGTTCCAACTTGATTAAAAGCAGGTTTCATTAACCAGTCTTAACCCTTTACCCCATAGACTGTTTCTAGTTTTGAAAATAGGTTACTACTTAAAGCAGGTTGATAGTAAAGCAGAATGCGCCATATGGCGCATTCTGCTTTTCTTTCAGCCTGCTTTAAGCTATTACCTGCTAGAATAAGGAAAGTATTAAATATGACACATATTCATTACGGTATATATTGGAACTATTTTCTTCAGCGGATGAATACAATGCAAGTGCTAAAAGTCGCTTCTATAAGGGAAAGGGTTAAACACGGATGACGCCATGATTTATGCATGACAAACGTAAAGCAGAAAGCCCTGCATAAAATCCTTTGAGATATGAGTGAGTCTTGTAAGAATGCCCTTTTCAATATCCTTTCTTGAAGCTGCTTTTGACTAATTAGATAATGGTAAAATCAGGAGGTCTTTAAAATTAAATGTGCTTTCATTTGGGAATTGTGTAAGAGAATATGGGAGAAGTTTTCAAAGAGAGGAATAAGCTCAATTTTAACCCAATCATTGCAGTGACGTCATCTGATTCAAACAACTGTTGTCCGTTTTCATTTTTCAAATTCAAATTTGAAGTACGTTGGACTTTGAACAAAGTAATATATACTTAATGAGTGTCAAACAGTTTTGATTCTGATCAGACGCTGCGTAAAGCGGCGTCTGATCAGGATCAAAACTGTTTGCAAACAAACACTGTACTCGGGGTAAGACAGTGAATGAGTTAACTGAACCACATACGTTGTTTCGGTTGCTTCCTAAAGTAGTCCAGCATGCTGTTTGTATTTTGCTGCGGTGGGGTGGGTTGTTGTGGTGGCGGAGGTGGTTCTTGTTGCGGAGGTTTTGGTGGTGGTTCTTGTTTCGGTGGTTTTGGCTGCTTTGGCGGTTTGGGTGGCTTCGGCTCTTTCGGAGGTTTAGGCGGCTTAGGTAGTTTGGGTGGCTTTGGTGGCTTCGGTGGTTTAGGTAATTTCGGCGGTTTCGGTGGCTTCGGTGGCTTTGGTGGTTTCTTCGGTGGTGGTGGCGGAGGTTGTGGTGGAGGGAGTGATTGCATCGTTCTCCCGGGTGGACTGAACATTCTGTTGAAAGGCTGATTTACAGGTACCCGTCTAACCATCATTCTAGTACCGCCCCCTCTACCAACCATTCCCCCACGCATTCCACGCATTCCACGCATTCCTCGCATCCCTCCAATTCTACTGGAACCTCCGAATCTAGATGTAACAGAAATACGTAGATCCACATAAGATGGGTATAGTCTAAATGGTATAACTCGATCTCGCGTAATCTCGAATTCTCCGTTATCCGCATTGGCTGAAGTAGAACTTACCTGTATATCAAAGTTTAAACGTGGCTAAGTCACGTTTTAACTTTAAAATACGGATATGTTCTTCTTTTTAAAGCGAGTTCAAGTAATCAAAATACAAATATAAAAAAAAGTCAAATAGATAACCGGGTCCCGAAGTTATAAAGTGCTTGAGTTGACTCTGAGATCGTTCTCAAGCAACTGAGTAGTCAGATTTGAGCAAAAGCTCTAAATACACAATTTGATTGCAAATATATCATATGGTTATCTCTTGGTTGGTCTCTTTAACCATGACACTGTAAATGGCACAAAAAGGCACCTTTGCATATAGTTCGGGTCCTGATCAGACGCCGCGTAACGCGGCGTCTGATCAGGACCCAAACTGTTTGACACTCGTTGTCATGTTGCAATAAATCCAACTTGGAAACAATATTGCAGACAACCATATTAAAGCATACGGCCGTCAATATAACGTTCAAAGGGGTAACAATCACGATCCATATTGGCAATGAAACTGTTAAAAACACAAATACATACACTTTAGAACAAGCCCCGGACGAGCACAGTCGATAGCACATGAAAATGCTCATGCCTAGCGCCAACAACCCGATCAGAAGGAGCGGAATGAACCACGCTAAGTTGGCGGGATCGTCAAACATAGAACTAACGTTGTCGTAAACAGCTGGAACGGCCGTTGTTGTTGTTGTTGTGGTTGTGGTGGTCGGAGCAACATTTATACACACAGTTACTATGGCGGTGTCAAAGTTTCCTAAATAATAAAAATTAGAAAAATATTTACCTGGACTTGTCCTTGCTCAATGCGTAACTCCATTCCTGAAACTTTTAAAGGACTATCCAAATTTTCAATTCAGCTTAGTCTGTTAGCCTACTGTCGACCGTGCAAATAGTTTTGATCCAGATCAGACGTCGCGTTAAAAGGTGTGTGCTCAGGTCCAAAACTGTTACACACGCGTGTTAATATTTCTTAAGCCATACTTACTTATATCTTACTTTAAAAGGAGGTTGCAGACCGCGATTTTGAAACAAAAGACAATATAACTAACGGTGAAGGGGTAAGACCCTAACGCTGTATTTTTTTTTATCTTTTTATTTGGTGGTCTTCATAGAAAGAATTTTACTGTAAATTTATGGAAATAATAACGTGTTGTCTACGATTGATAAAATACATACCCGGAATTGGCCGAGTAGTATGATATTCCCGAGATAAGTCGGAATTGGCCGAGTAGAACTTTACTATTGACCTACCTGCCTCATCTTTCACGGTGAGGACGAATTTTCTCGTTGTTGGGACATTCTCGTTTTCCCAGCATTTCTTAGAATAGATCTGTCCGTTTGAACGTACCCCGAACTCACTGTAGAAAAACAAGGCGTCGTACAGTGGAGAAGACGTAATTCTTTCCCAATAAACGTGTTTACGCTTAAACTATTATTTCCATTGAACACAATTGGAGCCAGATCAGACGCCGGATAACCCGGCGTTTGATCAGGCTCCAAACTGTGTACCACTCAGATTCACACGAATAATCAGAATTGTCGAAAAGTTGTCATTTTCTATGTTTTAGTGCCGCGTGAATGCAGTTGCGTTTCGTAGAGCTTTCAAACGATAAAGAATGACGTTTTCCCCACTGTTAAAGTAGTCTTTATAAAAGACCGGGACATAAAACCTTTCTCGGTACCAAAAAAGTAAATAAGATTAAAATAATAAAATATACATTGTTATATCAAGGACGTTCTATTGTGAAAAGAATAGGTTTTATAACGGAAAATCTTTTTTCAGAAGTAAATATTTGTAAAAATTGTAGTCACTAGCTGTATCGTTAGATTGCATGTAATGTTGGTGTCGTTACAGAGCTACCATAAGATGTTCATAAAATCCTTAAACACAATTTTAGGAATCGTACCTTTGATCCTTTTGCTGCCATGCTCTATAGCAGTACCATAATTATGCAAACAGTTAAGGTACAGGTCAGACGTCTCGTAATGCGGCGTCAGATCTGGATCTAAACTGTTTGACACGCATATAATGTTTGCATAAGTAAATACAGAAATTTTAATCTGAATAGTCAAAATAAATTATCTGATCAGGATCTTTAATATCTATCTATAAATGTTTACAAAGAATGGATAACTGTTGGCATAGAATACGTTTTGTATGTACATTAATTTGTAGCGTTTTATCGTCGTCTTACATTTAAGCTTGTTCCAATTAACTTTATGTTATTTATAACGGCA
Organism: Gari tellinella; assembly: GCA_922989275.2. Taxonomy (NCBI): domain Eukaryota; kingdom Metazoa; phylum Mollusca; class Bivalvia; order Cardiida; family Psammobiidae; genus Gari; species Gari tellinella. The sequence continues at coordinate 35,777,072 of OV277872.1, forward strand.
TTACACCACAGCTGATTTGGTCCTTGATAATTGTTCCCGGAGTTTAAATTTGTTTATTCTGTATACATTGTGAAATAGCTTGGATCCACCCCTTCGTCATTTTTTAGGCGTTTGGAAGGGTTTCAAACCGTTTTTGCGCTATGAAAACACGGCCTGTGATAGATTATGGTATAATTTGATGAAAAGTGTATATTTTTCATGCTATTGAGTATTGGTACAATAGTTTGTTTTTGTTCAATGTTTGTATGTTGATATTACTTTTGAAGTTACGAGGAACAAAGTGTTATTCAAGTTACGTATAAAAGACTTATCTTTCTATAATGTTTCCAAAGTTAAAACCCATGAAATTCAAAATTCTAAAACTAAGAGCAGAAATCCTATGATTTCGAAAAAATCCGGACATATGGCAGCCCTGTCGTTACATAACAAACAGCATTGACTTAATCTGTATCTCTCGAGAACAATGCTTTTTTAGCAATCGCGCCAGACTTAAATTCTGATGACTTCTGATTGGTTGAACATGTCTTTGCCAAAAAGGGAAACCATAATGTTTGTAACGAATAGACAGCAAGCAAGACATTGCGTTTAGCGTGGGCATCTGTTTGTTTTGATTTTTAACGTACGTTGCAAACGTACGTTAAAAAAACAAACCAAACAGATGCCTACGAACTTGCCATCTAATAATTGACTAATTTGACACCCCAGAGGGGCGACAGCGGACACAGCAAACCAGGACGCGCCCTTCTACGCATTTCTAGGTTTTACAACTATTTTCTAGATCATTGATTTCCGTCTCTGTGACCGGTTTTGAAATAGTTCGCTTGTATGTACATTCATCATTATTTCCACCATGCAGACGCTTTATTTGTTCGTTACCTGCTACTTGTAGAGTATGTCAAGCGTTTATGTTTATCTTGTACGTCTATATCGGTTGCAGCCACTTGAATATTGGTGTTGTCGTCGGGTCCCGTTTCGTTGGTAAAGGTGACACAGTCTGCGTATGCCTCAAGATCTAGTATAGGCGGGTTATCGTCTTCTTCCCTTACGGTGATAAATAACTAAATAAAACAAAAATAAGAGATACTGATTTAGACGATTCATAAACATGTCAAAACTAACAGAAATTCTGCTGTTTAGTTTAATTTGAGTTTAATGACATTACTCCCTGTCCTGTCTATGTCCCCACCCACCCCAGCGATTGTTCTCGGTAGGCGAGAACGTCCGAAACATGTAAAGAAAATTATCAAAATCAATTTTCCAAATTTTAAATACACAGCACCAATGCTTGACCACCCCCCCCCCCCCCCCCCCAAAGCCCTCAATACAAAATGTCAGCACCCTAGCACAAATAACAAGCTTTTACACAAACCGTCCAAAAACTTTAATCTGATGATTTGTGGCGAAAAAGCCTAAATCCAAAACTGGTCAAAAATCGACAATCATTAAAAATTATTGTCAAATTGAAACTTCAGAACATCCATGTTTGAACCCTAATGAAGCTCCGTACAAAATTTCAGCACCCTAACACAAGTATTTAGCTTTTAAACAACCCGTCCAAATACATTTAACCTTGGTCCAACCCAATGTCGACGTTCCGCTCACGCCGGGGTATTGCATAAGTTTTGCTGTTCTACGAAAAGGCGAGCTAAACATGAGTTGAAATTTTTCAAAACTCTGTGATTCTCTATTTTTTATTACATTACGTTTACGTTAGATTTCGTTTAAATGTAGCTCTCAATGGGGTTTTTTTTCAAGTTTTAAAATATGCATTAGGAAAGGATGGCGTATTCTCAAGTGTATACATATATTAACCCAGGACCCCATAGCATGTTACTGGCTTTGGAGACAGGTGACCATTTAAAGCATGTTGAAAGTAAAACAGAATGTTTTAAGTTACTGTACTATCTACTAGGATATAGAATGCTCGTATATTTCTGATGTTCTATATTCATGAATATATAAATTGAACTATTTTCTTCAGTGGAGGAATATATTTAGGGCGAAAGGGAGTATTTATCGGGTAATTGGTTAAAGTATACATACTTTTGCTGTGTCATTTAAACCACCACGATCGTTTACCACTACCTCACACTCAATCGTATCCTTGACCATATCTGTGGATAAAACACATAAAAAATACAGAACTCCATGGCCCAATGTTATAAAGTGTTTAAGACGAGTATACACATATTCTGGAGCTTTTAATTGGTCATATCTGGCCAATCCAACACTTGAGAATCATCTCAGACTTCCCAAAAGATTTATAACCTTGGATCTGACCAATCAATACATACGGATTGCAAACAGTTTTGATCCTGATCAGAAACAGAACTGTTTTGTCACTTGTTTTCAAATTTTGTCAGTTATACTGCCTAAAACCTAACTTTGAAACGATACTGCAAACAACAATATTGAAGCAGACAATAATATGGTGGTAAAGGGGTGAATCTCACGATAGATTTGATCATGAAAGGGTTAATAACGCGACGTCTTATCAGGATCTAAAATGTTTGCAATATTGATCTTATCCGACTTCGTTGGTAAAAGAGTTAACCCTTTACCCCATAGGTTTTTTTTCTAGTTTTGAAAATTGGTGACTACTTAAAGCAAGTTGAAAGTAAAGCAGAATGCGCCCTAAGGCGCATTCTGCTTTACTTTCAGCCTGCTTTAAGTAACCACCTGCTAGGGATTTAGAAAATATTTCTTCAAATACATATCTATGACTGTATAGATTGGAACTATTTTCTTCCGTGGAGGATGAAATGAAATGCGCTAAGATGCGCTTCTATAAGGTAAAGGGTTAAAGAGAATTATGGGTTTACTTACTACCAGCATCGAGGTCGTATTCGGCATTTTGTTCTATGTTCATCTCACAGCCCCTGGTACTTCTGGTCATCCGGAACTGGGAAGCAGGACATGTAATGGTGTAGGTCCGGGAGTCACCGCGGTCCTCATCCCAAACATCGAACAGGGGACAAGACAAGGTTCCATCTCCCGCCTACAATCCCATGAAATGACAGAATCACAGTTGTAAACCGATATCACATTTTGATGAAGTTAAGAATATGACAAAGCGAGGTGGCATTTTGACGAGGACACGGTGGCCAAGCGATATGAAGGTTTGATGAGGTTCAAAATAGGACAGGGGGGGGCGGTAAAGCGATGTGCCATTTTGATGAAGTTCAAAATAGGACACAGTGGTATTTTTAGCGAAGTGACTCTTTGACGAGGTCACAATGACAAAGGTATGTGACATTTTGATGAGGTTCAGAATAGTACACGGCGATAAAGCGCTGTGACATTTGGATGAGGTTCAGAACAGGAAACGGTGGTAGAGCGATGTGTCATTTTGATGAGGTTCAGAATAGGACACGTAAAGAGATATGACATTATGAAGAGAACACGTCGGAAAAACGATGTGACGTTTCGATTAGGTTTAGAATGGGACAGTGGTAAAGCGATGTGACATTTTGACGAAGTCACGATGGCAAAACTGTGTGACGTTTTGATGAGGTACAGAATAGGAATCAGTGACAAAACGATGTGACATTTTGATGAGATTCAGAATATAGTAAAGAGATGTGACATTATGAGGACATGGCTGCACATCCTGAAACAATTGTTGAAACTTAACAAAACTGTGGAAAGTTATAAAGTGAAAAGTGATAGGGTCGATGCATTGGTTCCTAGAGAGTTTATACCTGCGGTGCTTAGCAAACTTTGAGTAGTAAAGTTGGCACACCTGAAGAGCAAAAAATATATTTCATAACTTCACTTACCACCGTCTCGTACGTGTCGATTGCGTACTCATCTTGAGTAAACATAGGCGGTTCATTCACATTTTCTATCTCGATGTAAATTCTCCTAAATTCCGAGTATTCACATCCGTCCCAGGCACGAATATCAACTACGGTAGTCAAAAGACTGTCACGGGTAAGTTGTTCATAGTCCAGGTTTACTGCGGAGGTGATTTTTCCGGCTGATGGGAAGAAGGTAAGGGGTACATGGTAAGTTCAACATACAGTAAAACCTCTCTATTACGACCACTAAATGGAGTTCATTATTGGGGGTTTAACTCTTTCCTCCCTGAAACTTTGAATGGACAAATCCAGTTTCGATTTTAGTCTAGTCCATTTCTGACTTTTAAGGGTTGTTTTTGTCAATTTTTGGAGTTATGACAAACAGTGAAGACCCTGATCAGAGGGCTCCTTTCGGAGCCCTCTGATCTGGGTATTCACTGTTTGCATAGGACATGTGTACTATTCACATGTACACTGTTTGAAAAACACGCCTATATGCGGGACTAGGGTTCAAAGGGTTAAGACAGGTGACTGCTTGAGGCAAGTTCACAGTAATATTAACACTCCTTTAACAGCGTTCTATTTTACTGTCACCTTGCTTTAAGATATCCCCTGTCTTTAATACAATCAATTAGTCGTAATAGAGAGGTTTTACTGAGCTGTAATTTGAAGTTTGCGACGATATATGAGGTTTTGAACGGTCGCAGATTATTTTCAATCATGGAATTCTGTATAGGTTTTAATGGTGACGCTGAAGACGAACCAGTTGAATAAATTGCATCCATTAAAGACAGTTCCTACTTGACTACCCCCACCCCCTTGTTCTGAATAGCGTGAAAGTTACTGTAAAGCAGAGGTAAAGTATGCATTGCCAATGTTACCAATGTCAAGTTGTCTAGGGAGGCCCTGATATACCCACACCCAAGGTTTTTTTCAATGGGTTTTAGTATCCAAACCATCAAATATATGGTGCGGGCCTCACATGAAATGCCTCAATAATTCACAGTTATACATGTAAGCATAAAAAAAATGAATTTTGCAAGGAAATATTTTTGCACATGCCAATAGCAAAGAACCACTGAAGTCCCTCATGCCAGGCTCGTTTCTAATATTTGATAGATTGATTAGAACTACCAACTGAAAAATCTCTTGAGTATCAGCATAAAACATAACGCGGCGTCTGATCAGGTTCTACACTGTTTTACACTCGTATCGAAATATTTTCAATCAAAATAACCCTAAAGCTGACTTTAGAAATATTCAAGACGACACTATCAATGCAGACGATATTTTTGCGGTACATGTACAGTGGAGAATCTGTTATTCTTTCCCAATAAACGCGTTTACGCTAAAACTATTATTTGCAGTGCAAACAGTTTGGAGCCAGATCAGACGCCGGGTAACCCGGCGTCTGATCAGGCTCCAAACTGTTTGCCACCAAGATATACAAAAATTATCAGAATTGTCCAAAAGTTGTTCTTTTCTACGTTTTAGTGCTTTGCGTTTGCGTGCGTTTGCGTACGTTTGCGTTTAAACGGGAAAGAATAACAGATTCTCATCTGTAAGATAGTTAAAGCAGATGATAAAACTTGACAGTAAAAGATCACAGGCTATGACGTAATGGGTTAACTGGGACTTACTTGCGGTGTCATAGTTATACAGTTTCTTCCCCAAGTTGTTTTGGAACGCCATTACCCATTCAACGGTGTCACCATCGGGATCATCAACAGTCAAACCGTCGAGGACGTCTATTGTGTCGCCAATCAAGTTAGGGTCTCCCTCGTCCGTGTGTTCTTGTATGCGAACCTCTGTGACCTTTGGCCAGGCTGCACTCGGGTTAGTGATATTTGGAGGGAAGTTGACCTCTGAAACATTGATGCATGTATAGTAACCCCCTCTGTTACAACCACTTAAAAGAAAATAGCAGTAAAGTCCCTCTATTTAGATATCTAAAAACAAAACTGCAGTAAAGTCTCTTTATAACAACATCTAAAATAAAACTGCAGTAAAGACTCTTTATAACAGCATTTAAAATAAAACTGCAGTAAAGTCTCTTTATAACAACATCTAAAATAAAACTGCAGTAAAGTCTCTTTATAACAACATCTAAAATAAAACTGCAGTAAAGACTCTTTATAACAACATCTAAAATAAAACTGCAGTAAAGACTCTTTATAACAGCATTTAAAATAAAACTGCAGTAAAGTCTCTTTATAACAACATCTAAAATAAAACTGCAGTAAAGTCTCTTTATAACAACATCTAAAATAAAACTGCCGTAAAGACTCTTTATGACAACATCTAAAATAAAACTGCAGTAAAGACTCTTTATGACAACATCTAAAATAAAACTGCAGTAAATTCACTCTATTACGACATCTTGAAACTGCAGTAAAGTCTCTATGCCGACATCTAAAAACAAATCTACACTAAAGTCTCTTTATAACGACACCTAAAAAACTACAGTCACGTCTCTCTATTACTACATCGAAAACAACAAAACTGCAATAAATTCTCTCTATAACGACATCTAAAAACAAAACTGCAGTAAAATCTCTCAATTACGACATCCAAAAACAAAACTGCAGTAAAGTCCCTCTATTCTACCTCTTAACAACAAAATTACAGTAATTTTTCTCTGTTATGACCTCTAAAAACAAAACTGCAGTAAAGTTTCTCTATAACGACATCTAAAAACAAAACTGCAGTAAAGTCTGTCCAAAATGACAACTTAAAACAAAACTGTAGTAAAGTCTCTCTATAACGACATCTCAAAACAAAACTGCAGTAAAGTCTCTCTACTACGACATCAAAAAACAAAACTGCAGTAAAGTCCCTCTATTCTACCTCTTAACAACAAAATTACAGTAATTTCTCTCTGTTATTACCTCTGAAAAACAAAACTGCAGTAAAGTCTCTCTAACGACATTTCAAAACAAAACTGCAGTAAAGTCTCTCTCTAACGACATTTCAAAATAAAACTGCAGTAATGTCTCTCTCTAACGACATTTCAAAACAAAACTGCAGTAAAGTCTCTCTCTAACGACATTTAAAAACAAAACTGCAGTAAAGTATCTCTCTAACGACATTTCAAAACAAAACTGCAGTAAAGTCTCTCCATAACGACATCTCAAAACAAAACTGCACTAAAGTCTCTCTATAACGACATATAAAACAAAACTGTAGTAAAGTCTCTCCATAACGACATCTCAAAACAAAACTGCAGTAAAGTCTCTCTATAAAGACATATAAAAACAAAACTGCAGTAAAGTCTCTCTATAACGACATCTCAAAACAAAATTGCAATAAAGTCTCTCTCTGTACAACATCTAAAAAGAAAACTGCAGTAAAGTCTTTCTATAACGACATCTCAAAACAAAACTGCAGTAAAGTCTCTCTATAACGACATATAAAAACAAAACTACAGTAAAGTCTCTCTATAACGACATCTAAAAACAAAATTGCAGTAAAGTCTCTCTCTGTACAACATCTAAAAAGAAAACTACAGTAAAGTCTCTCTATAACGATATCTCAAAACAAAACTGCAGTAAAGTCTCTCTATAACGACATATAAAAACAAAACTACAGTAAAGTCTCTCTATAACGACATCTAAAAACAAAATTGCAGTAAAGTCTCTCTCTGTACAACATCTAAAAAGAAAACTACAGTAAAGTCTATCTATAACGACATCTCAAAACAAAACTGCAGTAAAGTCTCTCTATAACGACATATAAAAACAAAACTACAGTAAAGTCTCTCTATAACGACATCTAAAAACAAAACTTCAGTAAAGTCCCTCTATAACTACCTCTAAAAATGAAAACTACAGTAAAGTCACTTTATTGCGACCTCTAAAAACAAAACTGCTGTAAAGCCACTCTATTACGACCTCTTAACAGAAAACTGATTTTAAGTCTCTTAATAACGACCTCTAAAAAGAATACTACAGTAACGGCCCTCTGACGCTAAAAAGAGCACACAGCTATTACAACCACTACAAAAAAGTGCAGTAATCCCCCTCTGTTATCCCTCTTAAAAATAAAACTATCTCTTTCTCACAACCACTATAAAGAAGGCTTCAGTAAAACCTCTCTATTACGACCGCTTAAAATAGAACAACAGGAAAACTTCTCCATTTAAACCAAAAAAAGCAAGTTATAGCAAACCCCTCTATTATGACCACTGAGAAGAAGGCTAAATGATGAAATGAGTTTTCTGGTTTACTTTCACCTTGTTTTAAGGTATCGCCAGCATTTAACTCCTAATAATTAACATAATTAAGTTGCAGTAATAGAGGAGTTTACTGTACAGAGCTCCCTCTCTACATCGACACCTTTTTGGAGGCAGAAAATGTGCGCTTTGTTCAGATGGAGCCGTTATAGGGAGGGAAATTGACTTACATTTACAAACAGCTTGAATTCAGACCGGACGCCGTGTCTAATTTCGATTCAAGCTGTTTGTCACTCGACATTAAGGTTTTTATGTCAAAAAGTCCATTATGTAACACTGAGACAAACAGCAGACGACAATTTTAAGCAGACGATATTGCAGCAATAAAAGGGTTATACATTATTGTCCTGTTTAGGGAACTGTGGAAAGAGTCGTTGTAAGGAGGGAGGTGTTGTTGGGAGGGCCGTTGTAGAGAGGGAGCGCTGCACATGTATACATTTAGGTGACGCAATGAGAAAACAAGACTTCATTCAATGCAAAATATGCATATAACCGTGTAAAATAAAGTCATAGTTGGCTCGTTGAAATGGTTAACCATTTGTGCCCATATATGGGACATAGGCAAACAGTGTAGATTCTGATCAGACGCCGCATAATGCGGCGTCTGATCAGAGTCTACACGGTTTGCTGATAGGAATTTCAATATGAAAATGAAAATTTTGACCAGGCATCCCTTTGATAAAAATAGACTAATCCAATATATAAACATGGAATGATCCACTGGGTATAAATGGGTTAATAGCTTACTGTCTAGGTTGATGGTAAGTGTGCCTTCAATATTGTTAAAGCAGTCTGAAACATTATACTTGATTTCACAGGGCGTGGTCCGAACGGTGCACATGTCTTGGTCAGCGTAGATTTCACCGTCTGTAAACAAAATTTATGAATTCCACAGAATTAGATGTAAAGAGTAAATAAAATTCATGCATTCCACAGAATTAGATGTAAATAGTAAAGTACCCAATTACAATCTATGTTCAGTCCGAACGACCGATCAGCCAACGTACATTAAACTGCCTTGAAATCCATTCAACGAGGAGTGAAAGCGATACTATTTCTTGCAATTGAGAAGTACAGCGTACCCCTCTATCAGAACCACGTATTGGTCCTTACTGGGGCAAAGTTTTTAGTGTTAAGATATGGGATTGCTTAAGGTATTGGCTGTGGTTTAATACTGCTAGCGGGTTTTCTTAATGTTTTTTTCATAATTTACAAAGAAAATTCCGGTTTCGTAGCTAAGGGGTTTAAGTGATCCACAAAAAATATTTCAAATGTTTATTAAAAACAATTCAAGACAATAATTTTAAAGCCGTTTTTAGCTGTAACTTGCTTAATTTTTTCCAAAATTCATTTCAGTAATATATCAAGGGATCCGAATTTTAAGACACGCCTTCAAACTGTTATTATGTGATATTGAAGTTATTTTACTGTTCCCATTACGTAACGTTTTGATTTGAACAGTCGAAAAAAATAAATAAGTTAAGTGAATCTGACACTGATCCCTCGAGACCGTATGATATCCTTTCATCTGCTTTTAAAATCGCATGAAAATCCACCTTCAACAATGAAAGTTATACATGTTCAAAAATGCTACTTCTTTCAAATAAAGAAGTGTCGAAAATGTAAATTAACTAATTGGCGTGCCAATTCGACTGCCTGGCTGATTGCGAATATCCCCGGTGCTCACACGAGATCTTTCATATTTTAACCATTAAGAAGACACAGATTTTATGCAATTTGATAAAAATGCCAATCATATAACAAAAAATGATTTTAACCCCTTCACTGCCATGACGTCATGAATTTTAAAACAATTGCCGTCTGCTTTTATTTCTCAAAGTTAAATTTCGTCGTTTTAACATTGAAATGAGTGTCAAACAGTTTGGATCCTGATCAGACGCCGCGTAACGCGGCGTCTGATCAGGATCCTAACTGTTTGCAAATACATATTGTACTCGGGGTAAGGCAGTGAAGGGGTTAACATGGAAAAGCCATATATATCACCGACAGCATTTGGAGAACGGCTATATCTAGTCTTGTCACGTGACTAGCCAAGAAGGTGTGATATGGGGGTTGGTTGTTTGGTCGAAAGCTGCACGTAGAGCAACAATTTTGGTATGATCGCATTTGGGGGGGGGGGGGGGGGGGGGGGGGGCATCACGCTTAAGATAAAGGTACTGAAATACGCCCCAAATGAGATCGAACCATAAGGCGGCTGGTGATCTAAACTGTTTGACACTCACTTAAATAATTATTATATCAAAAAACCTAAAATTGAAATTTTAGAAATAAAAGCAGACGACAATGGTTTAAACTTAATGACGTCATAGCAGTGAAGGAGTAAACAAGGTTGGTATGTATCGTCTCTTACTTGGCAACATCTTAAATGGACAGTTACTACTGGTCATGTTGTAAAACACGTCGTCAGTGTCTGTTGTCACCAGAGTATGAACAAGGGTACCATTTAGAGTCGTGCTGGCATCTACGCTGATAACATCTGTAGAGAAATAAAACATACAAATAGGTACATGTACAGTGAACCCCCTCTGAACCGGAACCTCTAAATACCGGAATTCTCACTAAACCGGACAAAAATGTTGGTCCCGTTTTCAACCCTTCTTTTTTTTTAACCAATTACACCATAAATGTGCCTTTTTCGCCTTTGATCTATTCAGTCACTGAAGAAAAAAACATTCATGTATATGTATCATCAGAATTATTTTCAATATTCTAGCAGATGATAGCTTAAAGCAGGTTGAAAGTAAAGCAGAATGCGCCTTAATGCGCATTCTGCTTTACTTCCAACCTGCTTTAAGTGATCAGCTATCTTCCATACTAGTAACAAGCTATGTGTTAAAACCCCTCTAAACCGGAAACCCCTATAAACCGGAAATTTATGTTGTCCCCACACAAGTCCGGTTTAGCGGGGTTTCACTGTATCACATAACACCTCCATATAGTTTGCATCACTAAGACAGTTGTTATAAGAATAACATGCATCACCCAGACCCCTTATTACAAACATAACAGTAATCACTTAGACGCTTATTGTAAGAAAAGTAAAACGTATCCCCTATACGCTCTCAGTCTGTATAACTGTCATCACTCAGACGCTTATAATAAACATAACATGTATTGTCCGTACACCTTTTGCAATGTACAAACATAACAGTCATCACCTAGACGCTTTTATAAGAGAAGCACATGCACGCATGTACGCTCTATATAACTTGCATCATCCAGACAATTTGTATCACCTAGACGCTTATAAAAGACGTATAACTTACACCACCCTGAGCGCTTATAATATACAAAACATATTGTATCACCTAGACGCTTATAAAAGACGTATAACTTACACAACCCTGAGCGTTTATAATATGCAAAACATACATGTATTGCATCACCTAGACGCTTATGAAATATTACTCTTGTCACTCCGAATCTTATATTAGCATAAACTTTGCATCGCACATGCGTTATTTTATTATTTTAAGAGAAATGCCACTTTCATCAGTCAGGCGCTTATAATAAACATAATTTGCATAAACTAGAATAAACATTAAACATGCATTAGCTAGAAGTGTATACATGTAAAGACAAACCTGACATCAACTAGGGGCCCGTTTCATAAAACTTCGTACGACAAAAACGATCTTAAGTAAAATTACATATAATTTCTTATTTCTCTATATAATCCTGTATTGTGACATCTCTTTGGAATCGTCTTTCCAAGACGATTCCAAAGAGATGTCACAAACAGATTTAAATAGAGAAATAAATAATAATTGAGACTTTTTATAGTCTGACTTACAACAATATTGTACAATGTCATACCGGTACGAAGTTTTATGAAACGGGTCCCAGACTCTTCAAACCGCCTCGATAGCTGAGCGTCCGCTTTCAAGGCGGCATGTTGTGGGTTCGATCCTCGGCCGGGTCATACCGAAGAAACATTATAAAACGGTACCAGTAGCTCCTTTGCCTGACGCTCGGCATTAAAAGGGTAGTGCTAGGAAGGTGACTGTAATGCCCAGGTAAGTATGCATGTTAATGGATATCTTATTTGTCGCAATAAAAGCTCTTCAGAGCTTATATTGATTGTTTACCATATGCGACGTTAAATAAAGCTTACCTTTACTCTTGTAACAGCACAATAAGCAACGTACACCACGAATAATCCCGATCAGACACCATGCCACGCAGCGTCTGATCAGGATATAAACTGTTTGAAACTCATTTCTTCAATCATACTACAGTGCTCCCTCTCTACAACGACATCCAATGGGAGACAACAATTGTGTGCGTTGTTCGGAGGGAGTCGTTAGAGGGAGGGAAATCGGCTTACATTTGCAAACAGCTTGAATCCAGATCAGACGCCGCGTAACGCGGCGTCTGATCTGGCTTCAAGCTGTTTGTCACTCGTCATTAAGTTTTTTCTGTCAAAATGTCCAATATGTAACTTTGAGAAAAACAGCAGACGACAACTTTAAGCAGACGATATTAAAGCAGTAAAAGCGTTAGACATAATTGTCTTGTTCCGGGAATTGCGACAAGAGTCGTAGAAAGGAGGGAATCGTTGTTGGGAGGGCCGTTGTAGAGAGGGAGTGTTGTACCTTCAAACGATATTGCAGACATTGATATTGAAGCTGACGACAGTATGACGGGGGGGGGGGTAAATTTACGACTTTTTTCTGGTTGTGTTTTTTGCTAGGAATACCGGGGGGGATAAATGGTCATAAAAATTTGCTCCGGCATTTTTAAATAGGGTGGGGGGGGGGCTATCTAAAAAATACACCCCCCTTAAAACCCCGGCATTATTTTACCAATGCATGAGATAAAATTACTATCCAATACGTTGTCTGAAGCGTTTTGGTTGATATCATTTTAAATTTGGCGGTGAAAGGGTTAAAGCGTGACTAAGACACGTTTTAACTTTAAATACAAGTAAGTTCGACTTCAGTTTGTTCTAGTTATCGAGATCAGACTGGAACAGTTTAGCGGAAATGAACGAAGTGTTCCGGAATGTTGTCGTACACTCACCGGGAGGGCTCACCGTGGGAGAATCATTCTGTTCTATGGAGACCTGGAACTCCCTTGTAATCGACGCCCCTCCTGGCTTATCGTAGCAAGTCACGTTGAATTCGTACAGAGGTCTCAAGGCAAAACTCAGTGGGTAATTAGCATTTGGGACAAATCTTATTTGATAGTCTGCAATAACAGAAAATATTAGGCCATTACATACTGTCGAGGAGTATTGTTCCGATTATCGATTATAATCGATAATCGATCGATTTTTAAAATTGAGGCAATCGAAGTTGATCATTTGCAAAACAAATTGATGATGTAACACAACCTTACAATTAAAACTAACAAAAGCGGGCAATATAATTGAATTTTACCCCACCTTGTGTTTCTGTATAGTACTTGTCTTGCTGTTTAACTCCTTCACTGCAATTGGTGCCATCAGGCGATTTTGCAAAAAGTTTGTACCCTCGTATCAACATTTCTCGCTCAAAACAGCCATAAATCTGACTTTAGAAATAGTGTAGACGACACTAGCAATGCAGACGATTGTTTGAGGGTTAAAAGCAGACGATAAAACTCGGCAGTGAAATAGTTAAAATATGACGTCCCTAATGAGGTCGGATTTGAGCAAAGGAATCGTAACAAAGAGGTCCTGGATTCGAATCCCGATTGAGGAAAATATTTTTTTAAGTTATAAATAATATTTGATAGACAACGTAGACGATATGATCATTTTGTTTGGAAATAACAAAAGAAACATATTCCAATTGAAATAAATGGTGTATGCATACTTAAAGGAAACAGTGTATAGAAGTAATGTTGGATTTTTTTAAGTGAGTATTGAATTGTATTTGAATCACTGACTGTACAGAAAAATGTATATATAGTTTTCTTCCATACCACTTAAATAATTTTCGATATTTGTGGAACTCCGCAATGCTATTCTTCCTCGGTGCCGGTATAATTACAATGTGTGTTCTCGTTGAAATGTTAACAAAGTGGACAGACGCTTTATTTAGAAATGCAACGAAATGTGAAATTATGCTAATAGAGGTCACCAACGTCAGGTAATTCTGTCCAGACTATACACTTACGCAGTTAAAGTCTGCAATACACAGGGCTTCCATAAGTTGACATGAAAAATCCTAAAATTTCAAAACTTGCATTTTTCAAGTGCGATTAAATACGAATCGTACCTTTACCCCAAAGCCTGTTTCTAGTTTTGTTGACGCGTGGCTGCTTAAAGCAAGCTGGAAGTAAAGCAGAATGCGCCTTAAGGCGCATTCTACTTTACTTTCAGCCTGCTTTATGTTACCATGTACTAGAAAAAAAATCCGAAGATTTAGGAAAAATCCGGAGAAATGGCAGCCCTGAATACATGTCGTCGGCAGAAATACTCTGATTTATTTCTTCTCTGTAAAATATTTTTTACATATTTTTACTATCACAAGACTTTCAGGCTACCTATACCTGGTAATCCACATTATTTTGACGATTAAAACGATTGAATTGTTTAGATTTATAGTTATGCGATGTAGAAGGCAACTGAATCAGCGATGTGCCGTGTTGACCCTTGTCGTCCTGAGATGGACTTGGCTAAAATTTGCAAATAGTTTGGATCCGGACCAGGTAACGCGGCGTCAGATCTGGATCCAACCTTTTTGTCGTGTATATTTAACTTGTCTTCTTTTGAAACAAATAAAAACTTTATTTGACAATTTTTCGCAGACGATATATTTGAAGCAGACAGTAATTCAGCATGATAAGGGTTGTACTTTCAATAACCATAAATCATGAAACTTTTTCATAAATTTATATGGATTACAAGAGCCTGACTGGCTGAGAACCTAGCCGTTCGCCAGATCCCTCGCTGCTGAATCAACTTATGCCTTTCTTCGCGACTGACTGTCGAACAATTAGGGGTAAAGCAGTGAAGGGGTTAAAAGCGACCGCTGGGATCGGATCAATGTCGGAACCAGGGCTGCCATAAGTTTACCTAAAAAACCTAAGATTTTTCCCTAGCCTTTTTCTTGTTTTGTTGACATGTGACTTCTTTAAGCAGGCTGTAAGTAAAGCAGAATGCGCCTTAGGGCGCATTCTGCTTTACTTTCAGTCTCCTTTCAGCTACCATGTACTGGGAAAAAATCCGGAGATTTAGGAAAAATCCGGAGAAATGGCAGCCCTGCGGAACTCTTATGTAAAGCTATTGGATATCCATTCAACTTACGTTCCGCACCGAATTGAACCAAGATGAGACGCCGAGAATATGAACATATTATCTGGATCCAAAATGTTTCCAGCTTTGATTCAATACGTTATAAATACCTGTACTCCCTGCTTTAGGCCTCAACACAAAAGGGGCGGGCGTCGGCCGTGACGTCATACTACAGGTGACTTCATCGAGAGGACCATCATCAGTAAACGTCAGATCGTGCAAATCAATGGGGTCATTAGCTTTGCCAGAATTTTCTGGAAGTAGAGCTGCAGCAATCGGCAGACTAGTTATAACCGGTGGCTGAAGGGAAAAATAATTAATTCATATCAGTATTGTTATTAATTTTATTATTATTATTGAAGAAACAAATAAAATTAATACCCGGTGAGTGTATTATCGTGCAGTAGAACACGAGTAGCAGATGAAATGTGACGTACTTAATTAATTAAATCACGAGGCCGTAGGCTTCAAGTGATTCAATTACCACATCTCAACGACTACCCGTGTTCTATTGCACGATAATACAATGGTATAAATCTTTTTATTTTGATTCAAACACTTCAATTTACTAAAATTCCAGTTTCCAATTTAGTTTAGTCCAGTTTGTGCCTATTTACAGTATTTAGGTTTTTTAATTAGGGTATTGTAATATGACAAACACAATAGACCAGAATCAGAGGGCTCTTTTAGATGCCTTTTGATCTCGATCTTCACTGTTTATAATGGACATGTGTATTCAACACATGTGCACTGCTTGCAAAGTACGCGTGCATGCATGCGAAACTATGATCAAAAAATTTAAACTGATTTTATATGACAAATCGGATGCTCTCTTACTTCATTGGTGACCATAACCGTCAGTGTTGATGTTGTGCAATAGCCGCAAGTGTCTTCCACTTTCATGGCGACCTCATACGTTCTTCCTGCTTCAAGAGTACCTAACGTTTGAACATCTGAAATACAGTAGAAAGAGGATATTACATGAGTGCTCATTATCTATCATTTTTAATAAACGAGTTGGCTAAAATGATATGACTCGAGCCTTGGCGAGCGTCATATTAAATTTAGTCAACGAGTTAATAAAAAATGATAAATAATGAGCACGAATGTGAGATTCTATTTATCACATAACAAGTTTAAGCACCTATTAAATTGATTGAAGCCGTAGTTTGTAGACCCTCCGCTATATATAGATTTTCCGCCAAAACGTTACGTTGTTTGGTCGCAAATGACGTCATTTTGCGTCCCGCTACATGCAGCGCTTGTGGACGAACAGGTTGAGCGGGGCCAAAAATAACGATATTCCACTAGTGGATTACGATATTTACATAATTGCTTTATGTCACTCCCAGACCGCAACTTATGTGATAAAACACCCTCTATTACGACCCCTAACTTCTGTTAAAGCCACTATATTACTCCCACATAATCAGAATCAAACATTTTTTTACATGAAATTTATGTCACTATCGTAAGCGTTCCATATAAAAAGAAGTAATACGTGGTGATATTTGAAGCAATATTGCTAACGAACAGTGAAATTTGTGGAAACAAGTAATCAAGTTTGTTTATTTTTTAATAGCCACGAAAATTACGGACATACTCGGTAAAGCTCATTTGCATAAATCTATACAACAAGTCGAGTGCTTTACAACCAAAGAGAGACAACTCCTTTAAGTTTGGCCGTTAAACTGATGTAATGTTTACACATTGCCGCGGCCGAATCAATCACGTGACCTTTATGCGATCGATCGAAAGTTCTCGGAACCAGCCCGTAATCTTATTTGTAAACAAACCCGCTTATAATGTAAACCACCACGATAAGAATTCGACACATTTAGGTAGGATTCTTTACGAAGTGGGTGCATATGTCAGGCTTCTTACACTCGATTTCACTTAGTTTTAATACATAGAAAATGCACACATATAAGAAATTGCGCGTTTTAAACACCAATTTGAGCGGGATTGTGCCTTTAACTATTAGGTGTTGAAGGCAGGCGGCAGCATGAAGTTATCTGCCTTACGCGAGCTTTCTGCTTTACTTTCACTTTGACTTCACCCATTACCCATAACTTGTTTCTAGTTTTGAAGATCAGTGACACTTAAAGCAGGTTTAAAGTAAAGCAGAATGCGTCTTAAAGAGACTCGCAACCAGATATAGCATTAAAAATAGTAATTTGTAAATATGTGACAAACGCTTATATAAACGGGTAAGAATTAGTTTAGGATAAGAAATTCAATATAAAAAATACATTTCAATAAAAACAAATGTTGAGCCCTGGTGGGAATCGAACCCGGGGCCCGGCATGGGCGGACATAAGTCAAATCGAGGAAACCGCTTTACCCACTGTACCACGGAACTATTCATATATCTGGGATCGATTTAACGTATTTCAGTGTGAAGCGATGGAGAGTACATACAACTACATAATTCGGCTCCGGTTTATGTCTTCTTAGCCCGTGATCAATTTCTATAGCGTCTATGGATTAAACGATGGAAAATATTTAAAAGAAAATAAGATTTTAAGACATTTCTACAGGGTGTTTTTAGACTGGTCATAATTTTCCAATGCCAGATGCACGATAATGCTACCCTTTCGGTTATATTTGAGTATTTTCTTTTAATTTTGCAAATGCACCAGCTGGTTGCGAGTATGCATGTACTAGTAAAGTTGAACTATTTTCTATGGTGAAAAATAAATTTAAGACGCCAATAGGCGTATTTATGAGGTAATGGGTAAAGTTGTAATCCTTTTTTGATACAGTCAATGAGCAATTTCTCTTGAATGGTCGTAATAGGGATGGGGGTTATTGTACATGTAATACACTAAAACGAATATAAGAGTTTCACATGTATGAACACTCTAATAAGGGTCTACTCTTTTTGCAATACAGTGGAGAATCTGTTATTCTTTCCCGTTTAAACGCAAACGTACGCAAACACAAAGTATTAAAACGTAGAAAAGAACAACTTTTGGACAATTCTGATATTTCATGTTTATCTTGGTGGCAAACAGTTTGGAGCCAGATCAGACGCCGGGTTACCCGGCGTCTGATCTGGCTCCAAACTGTTTGTATTGTAAATAATAGTTTTAGCGTAAACGCGTTTATTGGGAAAGAATAACAGATTCTCCACTGTACATTTGCGTTTAACCCATTCACTTTCAATGTCGTCATAAAGCGCATTTGCAAACAATTTCGATCCTGATTAGATAATAATAATAATAATTCTTTATTCGATCAGTAACTTGAATTAACAAATTCCTCGTTACTCTTAACATATTAACATACACGTTAACAAATTTACAGATGGACACTTGTTTTGAAATTACGTCAGATATGCTGCCTTAAATCTAACTTTAAAACAATATTTCAGACAATAATATTGAAACAGACGACAATATGGCGGTAAAGGGGGTAAACCCCTCACGATAAATTTGATCATGAAAGGGTTAATTAAGTAAAGTCTCTAAAATCAAACTACATGTATAGTGGAATTATTGACAGCTTACCACGACCATTTGCATTCATCTCGAACAAAGCGGTATTCGTTATAATGCTGACCATGAGGTCGGGTATATCACTGGCATTGTCGTCCGTCGGGTTTGCCTTGAATAAACTTGTTCCGGTTGGATCTGTGGTGGCCACATTCACCGTAGCAGGTAGAGAACCGGTGAACGTCGGAGCTGCACCTGTAATAGTGTAACAAGCTCGTATAGGAGTTTTATGCGATATTTCATTTAGCATTTTGGAGCTACATGTACATACATACACGGTGGATTTTCATTGTCCTAAAAAATAGCTATTCATTTGAAACATTGAGTGGAATAAATGAATAAATGATGTTAGTTCCACATTTTTACACATTTTTACACTGGCACCAACTACTCTGTATCGATTCAAAAAAGCAATCAAGAAAGTTTATCGTCGATTAATGTAAGTATATCGACGCGATGCGAAGACACAAGTCTATCTATTTGGTACCGGTTATAAAGACTCAATGATTCAGCCATAGTCTACATGATATTTATATGTATTATGTTGTATTTGAGCATTGACGAAAAACTGTATGTATAAGTCAAAATAAAATATGTACTGTTCTGTTCTGTTCTGTATGGAAACAAACAGTCAATGTCCTTTCCAGTCACCATAACCCCCTACAGTAAAACCTCTCTAATACGAATACTAAAACGAAAGATTATTGATTGTATAAAAGATAGGCTACACTTAAAAATAAAAGCAATGTAACAGTGAAACAGAAAGCTCCTACAGGAGCTTTCTGTTTCACTGTCACTTTGCTGGAAGTAGGCAGTCATCTGTCGTAAACACCTAATAACTAACAAAACTTAGTGGTCGTAATAGAGAGGTTTTACTGTACATTGATAACAGTGGAAAAATAAGTTAAAGGCCGAAATGCGCATTTATTGGGTGATGGGTTACATTTCAAGACTGATCAATGGGATGTACGGACGGACGAATGAACGGATTATACGGACAAGGCTATACACGTATAACACTTCATGTCCCGCACCATTTCGTGACGGGCTATTCAGTGTTCCCTCCTTACAACGATTTCCTCTTGACAACAATGATTGCTGCTGTTCCCTAAACAAGGCTGTTATGTCGAACTCGTTTACTGCTGCAATGTCGCCTGATTGTGCACACAATTGTCGTCTAGTGTATAATATCATAATTAGTATTAATTACATATTGGCAATTTTGACAGAAAAAGAAACGTAATGACGAGTGACACACAATTGCGTGGCGTCTGATCTGGATTCAAACTGTTTGCACTCTAAGGGTATTCATTTTCCCTCCCTGTAACAACTTTCTCTGAACAAAACACACACTCTTTGGGCGTTGTAGTACATGTGGAGAGGGAGCACTAGATTTATATACAAGTTATATATTTGCCATTTTGACAGACGAAACGTAACGACGCGTGACAAACAGTTTGAATCCAGATCAGACACCGCGTTACGCGGCGTCTGATCTGGATTCAAACTGTTTGCACACTAAGGATATTAATTTCCCTTCCCTATATATGTACAACAATTCCCTCCGAACAACACACACACTCTTTGTCGAGAGGGAGCAAAACTACATAAATGTTCCTGTCACCCATACCTGGCCCAAGTCTAGCGCCGAAGTGATACTGCTCTCCTTCGACATCAGCCCCTGCCCATGAGGTTACTGCGCCCACTGCAGTCTGCCCAGCGGCACGCAGTCGACCCATAACTGCTGACCCAGTCGGCACATACCCGACAATATCCGGTCCATCCGAAGCACTGCATGGAGAAAGAGAGATGCACTTGTTTTAAGAGACCGAAAACCAAAATGTGTATAGACCGAACATATTGACCTGACGTTGAACTTTATGCATGAATAAATTAAAGTGAGATGACGCAGTATAAATCAATAATACTTTGCGACATTGTCGTACACGTGGCATTCAACAATATGCTCAGTATGAAACCATCCCCAAGAAAAATCACTGAATATTAGGTTTTTATGGTTTTTCCATATCGTTTCTGTCATCCAACCTAAGACTGGGTGTATACAGATTTGAACTACAGATACAGTGGAGAAGACGTTATTCTTTCCCGTTTAAACGCAAACGAAACGCAAATGTTATAAAGCGTGGAAAATGACAATTATGACTATTCATGTTAACCTGACAGGCAAACAGTTTTGAGTCTGATCAGACGCCGGGTTACCCGGTGTCTGATCTGGCTCCAAACTGTTTGCAATGGAAATACAAAATGCAATAGTTTTAGTGTAAACGAGTTAATTGGGGGGGGGGGGGGGGGGGGCGGGGGGGCGTCATCTCCACTGTAAGATATCCTCGATAGAAATAAGGCGATGGCACATATCTTGTTCTACCTTTTCCGCATGTTTCGATCCTGGCCATACTCAATATGTTTAATTTGAAATGTATTTTTAATACAAATATTTCTTTATAAAAAAACACTTTATGGGCAAATGGTTTTCAATCTCTTTTCTCCTAAGTAAGTTTGACCATATTCAATTAATATAAACATACAATACATATACAATGTAAACACAATTCATATGCATAAGCGGATTGAGTAGAAGACCCCCTTTTTTCAAAAACGAAAGTTAGCCTTAGCTTTAGTGGTCGTAATAGAGAGAATGCACTCTTCAATCAATTAACCTTAATGGTAGTTACAGAGAGGGTTTAAAATTAGGGTCACAGATAAGGCGCGTATTGTGGTATTTACCAAATTAAGTTTGTGAAAAAAGCAATTGTTTTTCGCAATAAGGAGTAACAAAAAGCAAAGAAATGTAGCAAAGGAAAGACATTTTTGAATACCTATCAGAATATGAATAATACCCAATTACAAAAATTGCCAATACCCAATAAAAATCGCAAAAAAAACAATTCTGTACAATATAATGGAGTAAAATTCCAATTGCACCAAATTCTTATCAGTAACCCTGCTGGATTTTACTATAAACTGAATTATTATAGCCGTCCATTTAGTGGTACAGTGGTCCCTCCCTACAACGGCCCTCCTTACAACAACTCCCTCCTTACAACGACCTTTGCCGCTGTTCCCTAAACACGATATTTATTTCTAACGCTTACATTTCTGCAATATCGTCAACTTAAAATTGTCGTCTGCTGATTTTCTCAAAGTTGCATAATAGACATTTTAACAGATAAAACACTAATGACGAGTGATAAACAGCTTGAATCCAGATCAGACGCCGCGTTATGCAGCGTCTGATCTGGATTCAAGCTGTTTGCTATCTAGATCAATTTCCCTGGCTATAACAACTCCCTCTCTACAACGCACATAATTGCTGTCTCCCATTGGATGTCGTTGTAGAGAGGGAGCGCTGTAGCCGTCCTTTTAGTGGTAATAGATAGGTTGCAGTTTACAGATTTCTTACAATCCGATCAGGTCGCCTAGTCTTGTAGAGATCTGTTCTGCCGGGGCTATAACTTCCGCACGATCCTCGTTCGCTCCTACACCTGAAAAAAACAAATGAGCTTTACCCTGAGACTACAGTGGAAAAGACATCGTTCTTTCCCAATAAACACGCTTGCGCTAAAATAATTACAGCGCTTCCTCTCTACAAAGACACCCATTGGGAGACAAATATTTTGTGCGTTGTTCGGAGGGAGTCATTCTAAGGAGAGACATTGGCTTACATTTGCAAACAGCTTGAATCCAGATCAGACGCCGCGTCACGCGGCGTCTGATCTGTGTTCAAGCTGTTTGTCACTCGTCATTATGTTTTATTTGTCAAAATGTCCGTTATGTAAGAAAAAACCAGAAGACAACAATGTTAAGCAGATGCATATTGCAGCAGTGAAAGCGTTAGACAACTGCGGCAAGCGTCGTTGTAATGAGGGAATCTTTGTTCAGAGGGCCGCTGTGGGGAGGGAGCGCTGTATTTCCTTTGCAAACAGACTGGAGCCATATCAGACCCCAAAGTGGTTTCACTCAGATAAAATAAAAAGGAGCATACAATGTATTGCGTTTTCTTTTCGCTTTCGTTTAAAGGGGAAGTAATAAAGTCCACTATAAATCGTTCTCAAGCATTTGATTGGTCAGATTTGAGCCTAGGATCAATTCTGACCAATTAAAGGCTTCAGAACGAACTCAGACTCAATTCAAATGCTTTATAAACGCTGAGCAAGGGGCAGTATCATGTACATTTATAAACATGTACATGTATATCTTATAAAGCATCACTGATTGTAAAACAGTCTAGATTAAGCGTCGCCAAGGTTCGGTGACTGAACAAATCTACAGCGAAAAACAAAACTGTGTATACTGTTGAGTATCAAACAGCGAGACTCAGTTCATTCTCCGCTTTAGAGACGATAACATCAGAGTCCAAGGTTATAAAGCTTTTGAGTTGAGTCAGATACTAGTCTCAAGCATTTGATAGGTCAGATTTGAGCCTATGCTCAAATCTGACCAATCAAACGCTTGAGAATTACATGTACTTCAGACCCAGCTCAAAAGCGTTAAAAGAGTGAGTGAACTGAACAACTTCAGCCATTTCTAACAAGTTTCAGCATCTAATCGTGTGGTTTTACTTCTCATTAGAATCGTCTTGTAGAGACGATTCTAATAAGTAGTGACACCATAGGACTTAATGCAAAATTAAAGAGTCTAGTTTTTTAACTACCCCCTTTATCTGGAGCCCTGTAACTTAACCTAGCTCCTGAAGGTCATCTAACTGACCGATCGCTAAAGACTGGTATACTATAGTCTAGTTCGAATACACACAACTTCTTAAAGCAGGTTAAAGTAAAACAGAATACGCTTTAAGGTGCATTTCTACTTTCAGTCTGTGATAAGCTACCGTCTGCTAGAAATTAAAATATATTTCTTACGTGCACATTCGTGACTGCAAAGTTAAACTATTTTTTTCAGCGGATGAATAAATTGAATACGTTATAAATAATACGTATCTAAGGAGTAAATGGGTTCGATGGAGGACAAAATTAATGCATAATGTTCCCAAATTACTATTGTCATCTATTAGTATTACAGACCGTCAAAATTCTTTTTTGAGTGTCAGTTTAAACGCAGGTTTCATGTTTCAAACAAAACATGTTAAGTCGAAACTAGATAATTCGATCCCGCGAAAGTCGAAAATTCCCGTATTTCAAAGTTAAAACGTGGCTAAGCCACGTTTTAACTTTGAAATATGGGTATTTATCGGACTTACGCGATTTCGAATTATAGATTTTCGACAGTACTAATTTTGCTTGGCCGAGATTTTTGATTTTTGATTGGATAACATAAGATTGACACTCAGCGATTGGTCAATGCAATGACCCGGAAGTGATTACCGTTTATCGCATTTTCACCGACGACCTCGTAGTTGGATCCGGCTGTATTTCTCCACACCTGATTCGTGAGCCGACCGCCTTTCACGGTTCCAAACAGCCACTCCGTGACTACTCCACAGCACGGGACCTGCATGCTGGGGTTCTTCATGATGTAAGAGGTTCCTGAATCAAAGAAAATGACGTCGCTTTACGTCACAAAGAATATTGAGAGGACACAGGAACCAGTATCATGAGAACAAAATCGAAAAAATGGGGGGAATTCTATTTATTTATTTCGATTTTTTATTTTCACGATACTGGCACCTATGTTCAGGGAAGGTAAAAAGAGTTAAGTCGAGAATAATCAGGAAAAACAATTAATCAAGTTTAAACAGTCAAAACAGATCAATCTTAATTCAGCCAAAACATGCCTCACCAAAACGTATAGTCTAAATAAATGAATGAATGAATGAATGAATGACTTTATTTAACGAGGGTAGCCCATTTAGTCTAATGACTAATCCTCCATGAGGCCCTCCATTAAAGTATTACATACATAAATTTCTATAGTTTTAAATAAGTCTACACAGTTCAACTAATCAAGACCGGTAAGTCATATCAGCCCCAAAATGAATCCGTCAAGAGTATATGTCAACAGTTTAACCAAAGAGTTCTGTCAAAAGAGTTCGACCACTCTAGTTCAGTCAAACAGAGATGCCAAAAGAGTTAAGTGAACGAAGTTCGGTCCGATAGAGCTGTCAAAAACTGTTCAGTTATTGAATCTCAGTCAGTCAGAACTGTTTTAACAGTTAAGTCAACGAATTTCAGCTAGAGCTGTCGAAAACAGTTACGTCAACAAAATTCATTTAAACTGAGCTGACAAAACAGTTCAGTCAACGATGTTCAGTCAAACTGAGCTGACAAAACAGTTCAGTCAACGATGTTCAGTCAAACGGGGCAGTCAAACATTTGATTCAAAGCTTATTTTTCTACACGGTTGGACACGTTTCCTACCAGCTGGTAGGTCGCAACTGAAAGCAGACTTTCATAAAAGCAGAAAGGGTGAATTAATGCTTTACTTTCATCCTACTTTGAACAAATACCAGTCAAAGACACTGGTAACAAAATGTAAGGAAGACGATTCTACATTTTTGTCTACCAGTGTTATTTTTCAGAAGCTATGCATTAAATGCCGGTTTAAATCTTCTAGAAGGTTTTGAATAAGTACATGCTAAGATGATAATGTTGATATACGCGTATAAAATATCTTAAACCTGCTCGGAATATTAATTAGATAAACTTTCTAATAGGCTATTCACTAAATACTGATTTATTTACATATACTTTCATTCCCGTTTAAAGGGATAAACTGTCACATGGAAATATTCTACTGATATTAATTTGCTGCATATTTGTTTTCGTCAGCAACAATAATTGTCGTCCGCTACTATTCTAAAAATAAAAGTTTTTAATTTTCTTTTCAAAACAAAGTCATGATGTCACACAGTTTGAATCCTGATGAGACGCCGAGGAGTATTGTTAAACACAAGCTTGACTGTACAAGCACATGTATATTTTTTCAATCTGGCGAGCATGGCAACATTTCAAAAATGTTTAAATGTCAAACTACCTCAGAAATAATTATATTCAAGTCTAAATTGTTGTTATTCATAAAAGTGAAAACATGATAAAGAACCATTACAAAGTACATGTATTTAATAATAATAATAATAATAACGACTTTATTTCATGTGGATTACATATTTGGTATCGAACAAACAAACCAATTTTCAATATGGTCCACAAACAAAATTAACATATATACAACACGAAGGAACACATTTACAAATCAGTATTTTTTTAACCTTTGCAAACAGAGTGGACCATGCAGAAAAGACAGTTTCCGTAGGAGCTCTCCACAGGGAATACTCTGTTTACTTAAAGAATTTTAAAGATTAAGCTGAAAATGATAATGCATAAGTGTCATTATGAGAATTCAAGATTTGTTATCTATACATGAATATTGAATAGGTAGAGGCAATATAAAGCCCAAACAAAACGACGATTTAACAAATAGCAAAGATCTAGATCAATGAAATTTCTTAACAAACGGGAAGGAATATACCAAAGATACTTCAAACCCTTTACTCCATGGTATATTTCTAGTATTGAAGAAAGGTGACCACTTAAACCAGGTTGAAAGTAAATCAAAATGAGCCTAAATGTGCACTCTGTTTTACTTTAAACCCGCTTCAAGTCACCATCTACTAGAGAACATAAAACATTTTTCATGAAACATATCTATGTAGTAAAGGGTTAAAGCAACATGTAGGTTTTAATCAAGATCCATATTTATATCATAACTTATATACATAGAAGCCCTTACAAGCAGCTAATGCCTTGATCAGTCATTAACCCTTTGCTCATCGCATATTCAAAAATTGCCCCTCATTTTATGGATACTATTCAAACCATTTATTTAAAAGTAGAATAAAGTGCATTTGAAAACTTAGAGTGTTGTCTATTTCAGAATCATTTCTTCTCCTAGCAAACAATGTATACTCTGATCAGAGAGCTTCTTAAGGAAGTATCTCATCTGGGTCTACACTTTCAGCAAAAACTACTATCGACATAATTAGCGGGCTAAAGGTTAATAGTGTAACAGCCGATCAGGGGTTCAGCAGCCAAAACAAAGCCTACATGAAACCATCGCAACATTAAACAAACTGTCCATCCGCTCTCTCGCTCACTCTCACTCATTCTGTTTCTCACTTCCCCGTTTCTCCGTCTCTGCACATGTATGTCTCTACCTGTCTCTGTCTCTCTGTCTAATAACAATAAAACTGAAATAATATGTTTATGAAAATGCTGATTATGTATTTCAATCATAGTGGTAAACTGTTTGGAGCTTGATCAGACGCCGGGCTACCCGGCGTCTGATCTGGTTCCAAACGGTTTGATGTTGAGAATATTGTTTTAGCATAAACGTGTTTATTGGGAAAGAATTAAGTATTATCCCCTGTAACAAATGATTGACTACCATTGTACAGTCTGTACCTGATTCGGTGCCGGCGGTGAGCTTGGTGTTATCTGTCGCATCCACCCCGACATATTCGTCGCCCGTACATGGAGGCCCGTTAGGTCCTGTCTGCCCTAAAATATATAAACTAAAGTCAAAACCTCTCTATTACGACCACTAAATCGTGCTAATTATCAGGTGTTGAACGCATGTGACTGCTTAAAGCAGCGTGACCGTAAAACAGAAAGCTCATTCAGGAACTTTCTGTTTTACCAACACCTTGCTCTAAGTGTGTATCAATGTCATGACTTTGGGAAATTTTCAAAGTATATGAAAACACTCTATGATGGTTTTGTATTGAAGAGCTATTTAAGATGAATGAAAAAATAGAAAAAGTGTACATTTTGGTGAAAAACAGTTGGCTCTACGGCCATGTAAAATTTACCCCACCCACTTCCTCTTATTTGGTCCTTTTCAAACAGCCCGCTTCAATAAAATCCATTTTAAATGAAAACTAATATGATAATTTGGTTTTGTGTTATCTATTTCCTATCTATGGTAGTATTTCTTCATACAAAAACTAATTTAAGAAAAAAAGGCACCAAATGTGAAATTTATAAAGCTCTAAAAATCATCGATATGGTACTTTTTTGTAAATTTTGTAAGGGGAGATAACTCTTTTTACTTTAATAACTCAAAATTTTCAACACTGACCTTTCAATTTCTTTTCATATTTTGAACTGCCTTAGCATGGGCTTTCATCTGGTAGAATATAAAAAAAAGTTTAATACTAGAACTATTTCATTTTCAAACTTTTTTTAATTTTTTTCATAAAATAAAAAATCTAATAAAATCATGCCCTATACAAAGCATATTTTTGATATTCAAGGATCCATATTGTTCAAACCTGGTGCCTGCTTTGTCTAAATTTGGTTTCTATATGTGAAAATACCACCATAGACATGAAATTAATAATGAAAACCCAAATTATCATGTTTGTTTTGTTTTGAAATAAATTTTACTGAAGCTTGTACTCTGAATGGGTAAAATTTGAAAAAAAACCTCCAAATTTGACATACCTTTTTTAAATCGCTGTAGCTAAAAAAAAGGACACCACCATATTTTTTTTTTTTCATTCATCATAAACAGCTCTTCCAAAAAAACAATGTTAGAAAAAATTGGCTTATGACATTGATACACCCTTAAGCTGTCACTTGTCTTTTTTTGCAGTCAATTAGCCTTCATTTTAGTCAGTGTTTTTATTTTAACCACTTTGGGAATTAGTTTGTTCTCATTCAATTGGGACAAATATGCCCTCAAACGTCGTAAATTATTGTTGGGGGGATTGAGTCGTAAAATTCTCATTTTGGGGAAAAGTGTGCCGTAAAATTGGGGTGGGGGACATTGCTTTCAATTGGGAACGGGTCCCCCAAAAACCGCTGTTAGTGGTCGTAATAAAGGGGTTTAACTTACATGTATTATGGACTTGTTAGTCTAAAGGTGGAAATAAAATCTTATTATGTTACAGTATAGCTATGTGATTTTTTCATTTCACGGAATGACTAGTCAATCTGTTATATGACCTTTTCACAGAGTCCTTTTAATGATACAATGTATGTTGATATACAATGACCTTTCTTAGAACACATGTTATCCTTATTTTACTGATAATTCAGGTTTGCCTTTTAAGGGTAGATATTGATATTGTTATATTAGAATTTAATATTAAAGACACTGAAACCCAAATTTGGTCTAAAAACGGCTGTTTATTTTGTTAATGGATGTCAGGGGGCTGTATACATGTAAAACATGTAAACACTGCTATAGTCGGAGTATATTGGGAACTGGATATGTACCCATTGTATATACATACGATATGTTAGTATCCTGAAATATTGCTTTAAATTATTGAAAACTGATAGTATTATATTAAAAACTGTTTATAAACTTTGTTATGAAGAATGTGTTGCAGGACGTAAATGCTTGTTATCAAATGTTAAAACAATGTTATTGAAGTTAAATGATTATTCTCATTACCGGTATATATGTTATATTTACATTATGTTATAAGATGAAGCACTTGTGTACAAGTCTGAATAAAATATTATCCGTTCTGTTCATGTAAGCACGTAAATATTAGTTCAGGAAAGGGATACTTATTAAAATTAAAAGAACGCAATGAGCTCGGCCGGGATTCGAACCCGTGCGAAAAAGTCTATGCAATATATTTTGTAAAATGGTTCGCCGGTCATTTGCGCCCAGTGGATACTTCAATGCTTATATAATTATACTAGTACATGTATTGGATTAGTTCAGTTTTGATCTACGGGATGCATGGTCTAAATTTTTCATATTCGTTATGTTTTTCAATTTAAATTCCTATCAGCAAACAGTGTAGACTTTGATCAGACGCCGCATAATGCGGTGTCTGGTCAGAGTCTACACTGTTTGCCTATGTTCCTTTTATGGGATGCTAGACACAAATTGTTTTAGGCCTGACTTCCAACTTTATCTTATTCGAATCATATGCAGCGAAGTGCCAGGGCTGCTATTTCTCCGGATTTTTTTTTAACTTTTCGGAACCTACGGAATATTTCCGAAATCATCAGATTTTATTGAAATCAGGTTTATTCTATTATTTTGTGCATGTTTTATAAAGAGCATGGTTGTAATTGTGATTTATTGTTTTGAAAAGATGGCGTTGAACAAAAAGGGACACGAATAGCGCGTTTTAACCCTTTCACTGTCAGTAGGACGGAAATACCCGTCTAAAACAGTCGCTAAAACATATTATTGTATGCTTATAGTTTAAGGCAGGTCTTCTTTCTTTTCTTTTTTTAGTTAATGCGTGTTTGACTAAGAAACATCGATATGGATGTCAAACAGTTTGGATCCTGATAAGACGCCGCGTGACGCGGCGTCTTTTCTGGATCCAACCTGTTTGCATAATTATGTAAGGGTTGAGGTACTTGGCAGCGAAAGGACTAAAGATAAGATTCCTAAAATCGCCCTTTAAAAAATTGAAAATTAAGAAATTTTAGGATTTTTTATGAGCAAATTTTGGTAGCCCTGAAGTGTAAAACAAAGGTTATATGATACATTCGCTATATATATCTTGAGGATTGTGTTTGGCCTATCATATCTGTTTATAATATACGAGAATGCACGAAAATACCTCATATTTACTTTTATTAGAGTATTTTCTTCTCTCTTTTTATTCAAATACCCCATTCGGTTTTCGGTCTCGTTTATACATTGTACATGTATCTAGCGGATGTAACTAAATTCGAGTTAATCCATGGTAAGCACCAATATTATTTCGAAAATAATATCACTTACCTCGGCTCACATGCACAAAGGTAAGTCCAATAATCAAAGAGACCAATAAATTATATATTTTGTAGTTCACTTTCAACCCAGTATAGGGAGTTACCATGATATATAAGTTTCAAGTTTCAAGTTTAAAGTTTCAAGTTTCAATCACTAACTGAATTTTAATACACTCGGTGTGATCATATTCCTTTCTGTTGCAATACTAATCAATATCAAACTTATTTATACTATTGAAAGTCTTTAAATCACATCATAAACCAGGGGCTGATCTAGACTATCAGTTTAGAAATCAGGGGACATGTACTCATGGGCGTTTATGCATATACTGTATGACTCTGTCGCTAGAAAATAATGAAATCTTACAGTACAAATAGTGTAGACCTAAATCAACACACACGTTGACAACGCGTTGATTGATTAGAGTCTACACTGATTGCAGTGCCCCTATATTCCTACTGATATTAACTTATAGAGACTATAAATACTTATTGAATGCAGACCTTTCTTACTGGCTCGTGCACAGTGAAAACGGTTTTCTTGCCCTTTCAACGAAATTAAACCGAAAAGTCAAGCACTAAAATGTAGAAAACGAAACTTTAGAAAAAATAAAAAATTTCTGACGATTTATATGATTGGCAAACAATTTGGAGCCTGGTCAGACGCTTGGTTACAGGTGTCTGGTCTGACTCTAAACTGTATGTAATGGATATATTGCTTTAGCCCAACCGCATTTATTTAAAAAGAATAACATATTCTGCGATGTATCCGTTTAACGGGTAAGTTTTTGTGTTAACCCTTTCCCCCAAAGAAGCGCCTTTTAGCGGATATGATTTATTCCTCCGCTGAAGAAAATAGTTCCAATTTAATCAGCCATGAATATGTAGTATAGGGAATATTTTCTATATTTTAGCACATGGAAGCTTAAAGCTGGCTGAAAGTAAAGCAGAATGCGCCTTAAAGGCGCATTCTGCTTTACTTTCAACCTGCTTGAAATGGTCAACTATCTTCAATACTAGAAATAGGCTATCAGGTAAAGAGTTAAGACGGTACTTGATATATTTTTATAACAGATTTGATCAAGGTCAAGCCCAAGAAGTGTGGATCTGATCTGAAACCAAAGTGTGTGTAAAGAGTATGCCCTTTTTTACAAAAAATAAATAAAATCATCGTACTTGTACAAAAAGCTACAAGACGCACCTATCTATTCAATGTGCGCAATGCGCCTCCTTTGTTCATCCCGTTAGACTAAAATGATAGATCCGCGTCTGTTAACCAATCAATATTTTCGAATTTGCGTCAATCGAGCATATCGAACGTTGTTTACGACATCAAATGAAAAGCTCAAATCGACCGTAACCGTGACGGCTTACGTTATCATCCTTATCCTGTTCTAATATCGTCTGCTTCAAATTTCTCGTCTGCGAAAAATAAATGTAATGGCTAAATCATTAGGAATCTAACAACAGTTTTGATGAGTGTCAGACGCAGAGTTTCTTCGCTCCTGACGAAAATCTTTACTGTTACCAAATGCTACCCTGTCATTAGATATTTAACCCATTTGTGCCCACGATTCCATATATGGGACATAGGCAAACAGTGTTGACTCTGATCAGACGCCGCATGATGCGGCGTCTGATCAGAGTCTACACTGTTTGCTGATAGGAATTTCAAATTAAACAAAATGATAATAAAATTTTGACCAGGCATCCCTTGGATAAAAAATAGACTAATCCAGTATATAAACATGGAAGAATCCACTTGGCGCAAACGGGTTAAACTACGAAAGACCGGTGGTGACTTAGACTTCAAACTTCAGACTTCATTTTTAAATTATTTTGCGCTGCGTCTCGTTTGAACAAGAGAGAATAACGCCTTCTCCACTGTATCACAGAATATGTAACAAACTGGTTATTGTATGTATACTTTGTATAGTAAATACTCAACACAAAAGCATCGAACAAAAGAACACCGAAGCAAACCATTATCCATTTTTATTTATTTTATTTAAAACATTTCATCGCTTGCAACATTGTTTACTTTAGTTTGATATCACTTCTTGTTGTGGCACGGTGTCAAGTAGTTGGGAGTCAAAGTCGTTTTCCGCAAAAAATAGTGTATATAGAGTATTTCAAAAGATCCCCTTTTAATGCAAACTCATGAATAAGCTGTGAGTTTTTATCATCTTTGGATGTCGCATGACATTAACGTAGATTCCCTTCTCTCGATAGCATCAATTGTCACGTATGAAATATGAGAATGTTCAAACAAGAACATGCGTGCAAGTGCCAACGCTCGTCTGTCTTTAAGATGTATGATCAATGTCATTTGGTAAAATGTTTTGGTATGTCTGGTTAGAACTTGATACAATGAACATACATACCAAAAATAAAGGTTGTATAGGAAACATTGAACAAGTTATTACTAACGCTCTGATTTCGTGCGACGACAACAACGATGCGGACGCCGGATTGACACTAGTTCGTGATGTTTTCTTCGAAAAACAGAGGAGCTAAAAATCTCTTCAGTTACGAATTTGTCCAATGTCAGCGGCAAATGGCGTTGCATGCTCCGAACAGTTCTGGTGATTTTGTGCTGAATGTTCAGACTCTGTTCTTCCTGTAGTACAGCCGCAAGAGTATGGGGGTTAATGGTGCCGGGGTACTCTACTTCGGACACTCTGTCCTTGAATATCCTACAATTGTTCAATGGGAGACATGTGGAAAGTGACCTTGACCTTTGACCTAATTTACTGTATCTTCACTGATCTTTAAAGCGTATTCATATGTTTTGCATAAAAAGAGAGAATACCCTTGCGACAAATGACGTTGACTCCTGACACAGTGCTACAGCAAGGATATAAGTAATATCAAACTGAAGGAAACATTTGTTTTTCAAGCGATGAAATGTATTTAAGAAAATAAATAAATAAATAATGGATAATGGTTTGCTTCGGTTTTCTTTTGTTCGATGATTTTCTGAGAATTCCCTAACTATTTTTGTTGAGTACATGTATATAATTTATCATGTACACATGTATCTTCATGGACTGTATAATCTATTGCATGATATACATGTACTATATATTTGAAACTAAAAAACACACTGAAAAAAAACGTTAACCCATTTTTCAATGACATTGACTTTTAATACACACATCATATGCTTGTTTATTGTTGTTGTGTTGTTGTTTTTTTCAAGTCTAAATTTAAAGGTATTTGGACCAATGAAAAATGCAGCGAATGGGTTAACACAGTGAACCCTAG
The DNA here is from genome assembly GCA_922989275.2 of Gari tellinella. Taxonomy (NCBI): domain Eukaryota; kingdom Metazoa; phylum Mollusca; class Bivalvia; order Cardiida; family Psammobiidae; genus Gari; species Gari tellinella. Next base: position 35,810,779 of record OV277872.1, read on the forward strand.
CGGCGAGTAAAAATGTGATTTACAAACAGTGTACCTGTGAATATTACACTTGGTCTGTGCAAACCGTGTATTCCCAAACTAGAGGGCTCCCATCTGGGTCTTTTCGGCTTCTCGTTTTGTAATACATTGTATATTGAAACAATTAAGCCCTAAATAGTTAAAACTGGATTAGGCTAAATTATCCTTATTATTATTATCATTATTTTTTAATTATTACTATTATTATAATTTATTTATTTATTTATTATTATTATTATTATTATTATTAATTATTATTATCAGAATAAAATATTGGTTAAACTAAAAAGGATGAGAAACAATTAAATTCAGCTGTTGAACTGGTCAGATTTCACACAATGTGCAATATTCGATAGACCCAGTTGGATGATGAGTACATTCGGTGCGCTTTGAATTTTAATAGTTTGCTCCGTCAAATCGTCTGCTTTAACCCTTTCGTTGCCATAAATAATGTCTGCTTTCACAATGTGGGATGTACCACTGTTTCAAAGCTAGATTTGAATGCCGTGGAAATATTCATACGACTGTCAAACAGTTTTCATACTAATCAGACGCCGCGTATAGCGGCGTCTGATTAGGATCAAAACTGTTTGTAAACTCTGTAGTCGGCTTGCTGGTGAAAAGGTTATCAGCAGTAAAATTCGACGCATTAAGCATTTGCTAAAACCTTTAGTTCGCAATACAGTATTCGAATCAACTACGTCGTATAGCTAAATAACTCGGTGTCTCATCTGGATCCGAATTGTTTGACATTCTGGTATTTTCTTTCTTAAACGAATATAAAAACCAATCTTCTCTGATAAACATGTACTACAGAAGACTTCAAGAGTAACTCGGTGTCATCTTGACATTCTGGTATATTATTTCTAAACGAATGATAATTAGAAGATGAATGCTAGACATACAGACGAAAAATATTTCTGACGAAAACTGCCTTACGAATTGAAGATTAACATTTCGTCTGCTAATCTTGACTTTACAAGAATTTGCAAACAGTTCGGATCCAGAGCAGACGCTGTGTGACGCAGTGTCTGGTCACGATCCAAACTTGACCCTTGTCACCAATTTTATAAAGCTAAAATGGCATTAAAAAACTTTTTTCTTAAAACTTGTGACAATTGCAGACGACAGCTGTGAAGCAAACGATATTACAGCAGACGACGGGTGAGTATGAATCAGAAGTCAACGAACGCGGCGAGTACGTAAGAGAGATCAATAGATATTGATATATGTAAATTAATTTGATATTTATCCAATAAGCAACAAAAAAAGGTTAAATACATTAATCCGTTTTCCTTTAGCAATTCAAGCGAGTTTCGTCTGGGAAAAATTGTCGTCTGCTGTTATGCTGAAATAATATTTATTCATTATATGTTTAAGAAAATCATAATTAGAGTGTCAAACAGTTTGGATCCTGATGGGACGCCGAGTAACTCGGCGTCTCATCAGGATTCAAACTGTTTGCAAGATTTCTCAAACGTATCTCATATAGCATTTAAAGTCACCGCATGCCTCATTTGAAATCATAAAAGAGTATTTTGGCGAGTAAACACAAAACAGGCTAAAGTATGATGTAAATAATTTACATTTATTCATGTAAACACTGCTTTTCAGCTAGCACACCCTAAATTTGCATTTGCAAACAGTGAAGACACTGGCCAAATTAAGTAAGAAAAGTACATTTATATGGCCGATCAGATTGTAGCATAAAATTACAAGTAGATATATACATTTAGTTTTAAAAGTAGTTAACATCAATACTTTATGTATGCTCTAATAAATTTTGAGCGTTAACTCATTTTCCCCTGGAACTTCTAATGGAAAATTCCAGTTTGCAATAAAGGCTGGTCCATTTTAGACTATTTAGGGTTGTTTTTTGTAATAAATTGCATAATATGCCAAACAGTGAAGTCTCTGATCAGAGGGCTCCTGCAGGAGCCCTCTGATCAGAGACTTCACTGTTTGCATAGGACAAGCGTACTCTTCACAGGTACACATTTGGTAAATGACGCATATATGCGTCACTAGGGCACAATGAGTTCATTCAACCCCAGAGACGAGTGTACTTGTCATTTACAAACAGTGTACCTGTGAAAAATACAAATGTTCTCAGTATGCAAACAATGAAGACTCATATAAAAGGGCTCTTGTATGAGCTCTCTGATCAGGGTCTGGACTGTTTATCATTCAGCAATATTTTTCAGAAAGCAATCCTTAATAGTCATAAATGGACGTACAATAATTGGAACTTGGCTTGTCCATTAAAAGTTTCAGAGGTGAAAGAGTTAAAGAAAATTAAAGCACCAGCTTCTTGTAGACAAGTTCACACTTCTGCCAATTACTTCCAATATTCGTTCTTTCCCTATACCGTGTAGTCCTGTGGAACAGTCTTCCAGAAACCATTGTCCTGCAGCCTGACCTAGAGGCTTTCAAAAGCTCTTTGAACCCCTCCCTTATCCAAAACCGCCCCTGAACACCGAGAGGGATGTTTTTAACCGATTTTAAGCTTCGCCTTTTCTAATCACTATCTCACTGTTCTCTGAGTTTCTCGCTCACTCTCTTTGAAGTCGTTCCTATTCAATGCTTTTATTTACTTTTATCTTGGCACGACACGCCACTCTCATTAACACCCGAAAAGGGGTTCAGAGAGTATTAATAGAAAGAAAGAAATCAGCTGAGCGCTGTATTCTGGAGACACAGTATACAGTGAAGCTTCTAAATAACGACCGCTAGAACAGGGCTAATTGACTTCATACAATATAAGTGGCAGGTGAAAGCAAGCTGAACGTAAAACTCCTGCAGTCACCTGCCTAAATTACCTGCTAATTATTTTAAGGTCTCTATGAAATTGACCTTTGACATTAGTTATAGAAAAAGCCTGTCCTTGCATATTACCGACATTAGCTATGGATACCAAATTAGCTGTTTGTGTACATTTTGGGATAACAGAGTTTTGCATACCCTTTTTAAGACAATTTTGACGTTGACCTTTGCCATCGATTAAAGAAAAAGCTTGTATATAGTGAAGCTCACTTATAACGAAATTGGATATAACGAAATATTGGATATAGCAAAATAAAATATATTCTCATTTTCTAGCTAACGCCCCTATAGTAAAATTGACCTGTATAAATTTGAATATAATGCCGAAAACCAGACGGTCTCTGTAACTTCGTTATAAGTGAACTTCACTGTACTGAGCATATATCCTATTTACCACATGAAGTCATCAGCCAAATTTGATGTGTAGACTAAGTAAATTTGGAATACTAGGTCGTTGACATACAAAAACATCTGTATCTGTTTCAATACGTCGTAGAATCCTAAAAAAGGCTTTTACACGACGGGTAAGAAGAGTCGCCAAATTATTGGCGATAATCTCGTAGGGCTGTTTTGAAAGCCTTTACGGAATCAGCATGCACTGTGCTGTCTGACAGTTTGTTCCATTTGATCACTGTGTCTACAAAGAACGAATGTTTGTATTGATGGGTCTTGCTATTTGGTACTGCACCATGGGCCCTCTTGTATTGTTGCATACTTGATTTTCTATTATATTATTTGTACTGAAATCTTTAAATCTGGTTGCGTTGATGTTTCTTCTTGGTTTTACCGGTTTTGTGAAAGTGGATGTTGGCAGAGCTGGTATCAGGCCCTCTACTACCTTATATATTAGTATTTGGCTCAGTCTCCTGTCTTCAAGAGTCCCCAGTTCCAGTTGTTCTCTCATTCGGAAGTGATTCCGGGTCATAGGGGGCCTAAATATAGCATAGTGAAACATTGATGTGTGTGTTTCATGGTCATATTTTCATGAAAGTGCTGATTAATTGCAGATGTACATGTATTTGTTTTTTAGCTGAAATAGTGATGTTGTTGATAAATCATAGGTGTTTCTGGGTTCTATTCTGGAACTACTTTGGGAGAACATGCCGTCAGATATGTGAGTGTGATGCGGCGGGGAGCCAACTTTCGTTTTGTAAATATTGACGGTGACCTTAGAAATGTGAAATTTGTGAAAAAGTTTAACCTTCATGGTGCCATTTTCTTTTGCTAAGTCTGGTGCTTTGTTATTGCTTTCCATAGAAATAAGGACAGTGTGTTGTTCTGAAGGTCAAGGAACTGGACAGAGACAGGAGAGTATTGCCAATTTACTATAGAAGTCTATGGAGGCTGGGGTTTCGTTCAGGAGTGACACCTGTAGTTCTTTTTTATGAACCTGATAGCCCTATTCTGAATGTTCTCCAATTTGTCTATGTCCCCATTGAGGTATGGATTCCAGATGGTTGCGCCATACTCCAGAATTGTTCTCACTACTTTGATGTATGTCATTTTTCTTCAATTTTCCGGTACACTTCTAAGGTTCCTTCTTAGGAACCCAAGAGTTGCATTGACCTTTTTTGCATACTAGATTTATGTGCACATTCCATTTGAGGTCTTTGGAAATCTGTATTCCTAAATACATGTATGGATTATTTTGTACTTCTTGGAGGAAGTGTTTATTAAGTTGCTAGAATTTTGAGATTTAGAGATTTTGTTTTAGAGAGTATGTAGATTTTTTGGCATTGAATCTCATACCCAAGTTTTTGCCCAGGTTGGTTAGGTCTGTTTGTAGTTTTTCTTGGTCTGAATTGCTCTTGATGGTTCGGTATAGTAGACATTCATCCGCAAATAGTCTTAAAGATGATTTTACACAGTCTGGGAGGTCGTTTATAAATGTGACAAAGAAACAGGATCGGACAAGGACAGTTTTAAATATAAGATAAAGAATATAAGAACCTTGGGGCCCGACTTCTATTGTGACGGTCCCCTGTGATAAGGACATATTAAAAATAAGTCAAAATCTACTGCAGACAGTCTCTCAATCTATAATTTATAAAGTAGATATAGATCTACATATATAACATTTTCTTCCTGCGTGTTTGTTTCTTATGTTTTGGTAAAAATAAAGAAATAAATCTCCGGTTTAATGTTGAGTCTTGTACGAGACCCGAAAAATGTTCCGCAAAATATCCCGCAGTCGTTTTTGTTAAAGTTCTTGTTTTAGCCTAACCTCGGATAGTTTTGTTGTCAAAATGGCTGACACGGAAAGTAAAACTCTCACCTGAAGCAACAAATATCACATATCTGTTTAGTTTACAGTGTAAACTTCTTGAACAAAGACAGGTGGTGTAAGAAACAGTTATTTTTGTGTTGTGACGTCGACATGAGTAAAGATAATGACAAAGTTGTGACGGAATTAGAGTCTACTTTCAGTTCAGAAATAATGGGAAGATCAACGTGCTTGAGGACTTGTAAAATCTTGTTTTACTTGTTTAAGCTTATCATTGTGAGGTTCTGGAAGCTGAGCACGTCTGCCTGTTTAGTATTGCTGCTACTCTACTGGTTTTATGGCGGCGCATTGACATTGCTTTTCTTGATGTTTTCTATTTTTGGTAAGTACTAAAACATTGACATGACTGACTAGATAATAGTAGATTTGGGTCACCTTGTCTTGTGATAGGCCTACACATGATGACTGTCATGGCTATAGCAGTGTTCAATCTAGAGCACACCATTGCGTAAATGTCCCTTATTTTGGATCTTTGACATGAGGACACTAGCAGCGTGACACAATTTGGGTAAATTTTGGTTCCTACGAGTACGATACAGTGTTTAAATAGCAATGCCAACGCCGAAAGGGGGGCGTGGCCTTCAGGGATCTCATTAATATGCATGACTCAATGGCTTCCAACCCAACAATACACATATTTTTTTTGGGGGGGGGGGGGGGGGGGGGGGGGGAAATAGCATTCTGAATGATTAAATTAACTGGAAATAAGTTTACCAAGAGGCCACTTGAAGCGGTCCGTACAATCACCCCATAACACCCAATTTATACCAACACATAACAACACTTGCCAACACATACCAACAGCACCAAAATGAGTTGAATCTACTATATGTAGGCATTTGTATCGATTGAATAGTGTTTTAATAATGTTTTTGACCATATTAAACTAATATTTCTCTTTTATTTCCTCCATAATTGCCCATATATAGCAGCCATAACCCAAGCGTACCGTATCTGGAAAACACCCCACAACAGATTTGCTGTGTGGTTCGGGATCAAAAACGAGTTGAAGCTACTATCTGTGGACAATTTATCGATTTAATAGTATTGTAGACAAAGTGTGTGACTATATTAAAGTTTTTAATCCTTTGTTCCCTAAAAAGCAAATACATATTTACATTTATGCAAGTCATAACCCTAGCGTACAAAATCTGGAAAACACCCCACAACAGATTTGCTGTGTGGTTCGGGATCAAAAACGAGTTGAAGCTACTACCTATAGACATTTATATCGATTTAATAGTATTGTAGACAAAGTGTTTGACCATATTAAAGTTTTTTATCCTTTATTCCCTAAAAAGCAAACATATATATATACATTTATGTGGGTCATAACCCTAGCGTACCAAATCTGGAAAAGACGCCACACAAGTTTTGCTTTGTGATACTGGAACGAAAATGAGCTACTACCTAAAGACATTTAATTCTATTTTATATGATATAAATATAGATATAATGCATACCAGGAAAGACTTTAATAATGATCAGGATACATCCTGTTATTTTAATCATTCGCGTTTCCTTTCATATAGGATCATCGATATGTTAGCTGATCAAATCAGCTTAGGTAAACCGTCAACGTTTATCACCTTTAACGAGTTAGCAGTGCCTTAATTGGATTAACAACAATCCCCGCCTACCGATAGAAGTGTGCCTGTGATGTGCCGTCAAAATATGTGATCAGGATGCAAACTGCAGGCATAAGTGTGGTTTTGTAAGAATGGCATTGTCAGAAATTACTTTATGGTATAAATTAATAATTGTCGTAGTATTTTAATCATTATTAATATAGTTAGTAGAATCGTTATGAGTACCACACAATTTGGATACTGATCACACGGAGATTTTTGTTAACAAACTATGTATTATAACTATGGTGGGTTTTCTTATTCCAAATTAAAATACATGCAAAGAATAACAACAATTACAGATTGAATCTTTATTCAAGGATAGAAATAATGCAAATAGCAATAATGCAAATAGCAATGTTATAGTTAACTATGTATTTAAAACTTGTACATAGCGACCACTCAAACATTAAAGACACATAACCAATTAGACAAATAAAAGTGCTTTTCATATGTTACACTTTGCAGTTATCTGCTTCTAATTCTCAAATATATTATTCCAATCTGTAAGAAAATAATCACTGTCTTTAGGTGTAGTCCTTTTCAAACATTTGTCGTCTGTTTATTTATCAAATTTAAAAATATATGTGTTTGGCATGGATTTAATGTCAAACATTTTGGATCCTGATCAGCTGCCGTGTTGCGCGGCGTCTGATCGTGATAAGAGCTATTTGCAATAACAAAGTTAGTCAGGAGTAGGCAGTGAAGGGGTTAACTAAATCCGTGAATGTTGTAATCAGTAAATTTGTATTGTGTATATTTTCTTTATTTCATTAAAGAAACTGGTTAGGTGACTTTAATTATCAAACTTCAACTACTGCGGGGCCTCTGTTTCAATTTCATTCATGCATTAAACCGTCTGACATAATGGAGTGAGTGGCCGTTCAACACAAAATTTCAATATATTCATAACACTTCTTTCGGCAATGTATTTCGACGTGTTTGGCTTTAATTTGGTAATCAATCATTAAAAATTCAAAATTATGGGGCTCCAAAAGGCAGGGTCCTCGTCCCGAGCCCTGGACACATCTACTTGTAGACAGCATATAACATGTATATAAGATGATGTGACAGATGCCTTCATCTATTTCACTATTATAAAACTCCAGTCCTAAAGCGTGCTTTAACCATGTGCTATTAGCGGCACGTGTGCAGGGTCATTATACAAGGTGTGAATATCCTGTTAGTTGGCTTTAAGCACTTCCTATTAGCGGCACGTGTGCCGGATAATTATGTGATCCGTCTGTTAGTTGAGTTACTCTTGTTTAACAAGTTGAGGTAAATACACGATTATTTACTTGTATATATGTATATGTTTAGGGAAATAAATGAATAAACTATAAATCATACAAAATAGAATTAAATGTCTTTAGGTAGTAGCTCATTTTCAGTCCAGTATCACACAGAAAAACTTGTGTTGGGTCTTTTCCAGATTTGGTACGCTAGGGTTATGACTGGTATAAATGCATAAATATTTGCATTTCACGGAATAAAGAAATCAAAAACTTTAATATGGTCATAAACTTCGTCTTCAAGACTATGAAATCTATATCATGGTCTATAGGTAGTAGCTTCAACTCGTTTTTGGTCCAGTACCATACAGTAAATCTTGTGTGGGGTCTTTTCCAGATATGGTAAGCTAGGGTTATGCTAACTGCTATATAGTTTCAGTTTATTTCATAAATCCATTGGGCTTGAAAGCCCATGAGGACAACATTAAGCGTTACATAGTTATGTTATATATGTTAATATGGGCAATTATGGAGGAAGAAGAAGAATAAAAGTACTTTAATATGGCCATAAACTTTGTTTAAACAATATCACTTCGATATAATTGTCTACATGTAGTAGTTACAACTCGTGATTAGTCCAGTATCACACAGCAAATCTGTTGTGGGGTGTTTTCCAGATTTTGTACGCTAGGGTTATGACTTGCATAAATGTAAATATGTATTTGCTTTTTAGGGAACAAAGGATTAAAAACTTTAATGTAGTCACACACTTTGTCTACAATATTATTAAATCGATAAATTGTCCACAGATAGTAGCTTCAACTCGTTTTTGATCCCGAACCACACAGCAAATCTGTTGTGGGGTGTTTTCCAGATACGGTACGCTTGGGTTATGGCTGCTATATGTGTTTATATGGGCAATTATGGAGGAAATAAAGGAGAAATATTAGTTTAATATGGTCAAAAACATTGATTACAACACTATTCAATCGATACAAATGCCTATATATAGTAGATTCAACTCATTTTGGTGCTGTTGGTATGTGTTGGCAAGTGTTGTTATGTGTTGGTATAAATTGGGTGTTGTGGGGTGATTGTACGGACCCCACTTGAAGTTTTCAATACTTAAAAACTGACGAAAAAAAGTAAAATGCGACATTTATATATAATACAGAGTATTGAAAAAAACGATTTCTGAGACACAAATTGGGTCATTTTATTTTTTCCTTTTATGTTAAAGTGTTGAACTTTAACATCATATTTTGTTTCTTTATACATGTTTAGGTCAAGATCTACCCATTAACCACAAAATATCCCTGAAATTGTTTTTTTTTAAAAATCCTTTGGCATTGCTAGTTTAAACGATGATCGATTATTTCCGATGATTGATCAAATGTGCTCATTCGATAGATAATCGATTATAAAATCAAATAATCGATTAATGGAAATTTTTTTTTTTCATTATTTTCTAAGTAATTAAAATAGCTATATGGTTTCTGAAATAAAATGTATGAATTCACTTTACTAAAACTATACATTTTTAATGTTTGTAGATATATATTAATCTTTAGATGTGCAATTAAACTAATAATGAAAAAAAATCTGAATTTTTTATTGTCAATTTTAACATTTTTCTTTTTACTAAATTTGTACTCAAAATCTAAATATCTCATTTCGATTGCATAATTGATGATTAATCAAAGTGGTCTGTGCGATTATATCCGATGATTTATTATGAAAATCAGCCAGATTATGAAACGCTACTACAATAACTTTGGCAAACGTATATGTCTACTCTGGAGATCACTTGAATACACCAGAAATAAAATCATCAACTGATCCTAGAAATTTGACATTTATACCTATGAAGCATTAGTTAATTTACTGTAAACCCGTCGAAACACTATTCTTTGCATGCTTCTTTTCCATAATTAATTAATAATTTAATTGTTTATTATTTCAGGTATATTCTACTATGCCCAAGACATGTTCTTGTATTACCCCTCACAGCCTCCGAATGCCAGAATATTTGTGGAACAGCCAGAGAAATTTCACCTCCCTTGTGAAAACATATTTTGTAAGACCCCAGATGGGGTCACCCTCAATATGTATCTCATAAAACACCAGCAGTCCAGAGGTTTCCCGACTCTTATGTTGTTACATGGAAATGCTGGAAACATTGGACACAGGTAAGCATACCAAGAGTCCAAGGTATAAAGCTTTTGAATTGAGTCTGAAGTCATTCTCAAGCATTTGATTGGTCAATCAGATGAACAAACTCAGACAGAACTCAAATTTGTGCTTCAGTTTATAAACAGCCTTGGAGCCAGGGCTCCAGATAACGGGAGAATTTCAAAATTCAAAATCTTTATTTCTGCATTCAGCCTAATGATGTCATTACTTATTAGATTTAGAATCGTCTCTTCGAGACAATTCTAATTTAAGTAGTAACACCATCAGACTTGGTGCTGAAATGAGTGAGAAACTGTTGGATTTGTTCAGTTTACTCCCACTAATCTGGGGCCCTGTATACCCCTAGATAGTATGGGGTACTCTAACCCTTATATAAATGTCTTTACCAAACCCCATGTTGTGACTACTCATTACAGTTATTTCTATCAAAACTTGTAAAAGTGAAAAGGTTTAAGAAAAGTGTTTTATAGAATTTGATACATTTCAACTATATGTATACAGTATAATGCTTATATAATATATACTGTCTTAAATATATAACAGTGAACAAAGTTGAGTTACTGATCAAATGAAATTAAATAAATTAATACAAGTCAAGTAACTTAGCCCATTACTCCATTAGTAAGCATTTTATTCCTGCCCTGTAGTTAATTGTTCCACTTTTTACAGTCGTGAATATGCACCATAAGAAATATGTTCTATGTTCTAGCAGATTGTAGCTTCAAGCAGACTGAAAAGTAAAGCAGTATGTGTCACCAATATTTAACCCCTTGAGACAATCCTAATTGTTTGTGAATAAATCTATACTAGGTAATTTCTCAGTACATGTACTCTAAGATTCTTATGTGGAGGATTGTGTTAATGAATGTTTATTGCTCATTTTCAGGTTAATGATTGCATACTACCTGTATAACATGTGTAAGTGTAATGTTCTGCTTGTGGAGTGGCGTGGATATGGCAAAAGCACAGGCAGTCCATCAGAATCAGGTATGTGTTTGGTTTTCCCTTGTCACTCTAGAGTTGTCTGCCCTTGATGTGTTGAAAATGCCAAATTTAACAGTTTTACACTCAATTACAGTTTTCAATGGATTGTAATTATACTGGCACACAATGTAAATATAAGCAATGGGTTCTCGAATAAGAAATTATTGTTGGAATCTGACAATTGTGGCTAGAATTATCTGCCCCTGATATACTTTAAAATGCTAGAAAAGGCTTTATTTCAGTATTGTTTACGCTCTAGTTATCTGCCCGTGATGTACTCTACTATACTAGAATAGGTTGTATTCCAATAGTGTTTACACTCTATGGTCTACAAATTTGAATGGATTTAGATAAATAAGGTTGAAACTCAAAGGTAAAGCTATCAGGTTTCATTTCAACAGGTGAGCGATATCAGGGCCTTCAATGCCTCTTGTTTGACTATTGAGGGTTGATTGTAACAATATATTTCGGAGCCCTCTAATCAGAGTCTACAATGTTTCCTTAGGACAAGTGTAATCATCACATGTACACTGTTTATAAATGATGAGTATACAGATGAAAGTGATTGGCACTGATGGTTTTGGAGAAAAAATAGTTTGCAGAAGAAAGCTAATTAACAAGTTACCCCATAGCCTGTTTCTAGTTTTGAAGAAAGGTGGCCACATGAAGCAGGCTAAAAGTAAAGCAGAATGCACTAATAGGCACATTCTGCTTTACATTCAGTCTGCTTTAAGATATTATCTGCTAGGATATAGAAATACTTCTTATGATACATATTCATGAGTCATGGCTGTATAAAGTAGTGCTATTTCCTTCAGTGGTGGAATAAATTAAGGATGTAAAAAGGCATACATGTATTTATGGGGTAATATGGCCTAAACTGACCAAAAAGTATCATATTATACATACTCATATACTGGGTTTTATACTTTTTAGTCATTTTACTAGGCCACAAACAAGCACCCCAAAACACCCCCTACATTCTTGCCCCTGTGTTATAAATCATATATATAAAATTATATATACATACTTGTAGCTAGATTTCAATGGGTTTATGTTGAATTTATTGTGGGTTTTTCCAGGGCTATATATAGATGCAGCTGCCGGACTGAGGTGGCTAATGGACAGAGCAGATATAGATGCTAAGAAGTTGTTTGTATACGGGGCCTCTCTCGGTGGAGCAGTCTCCATTCATCTGGCAGCAGATCCTTTGTACACTAATGTTATAGCTGGCCTTATACTAGAAAACACCTTCACTAGCCTTCCAGATGTAGCCAAAAGTATATTTAACATGGCGGTGCTTGACTTTCTTCCAACTTTTTGCTTTAAAAATAAGGTGAGGCAGTCTTCTATTTTGTCTGTCCCTATTATGTACCTTTTAACCCATTTCCTCATAGCCTGTTCTCAGTATTGAAGACAGATGGTTTCTTAAAACAGGCTGAAAGTCAAGCAGAATGCTCCTTAAGGAGCATTCTGCTTTACTTTCATCCTGCTTTTAGCTACCATATACTAGAATATAGAAAATATTTGTTATGGTTCATATTCAAAAAGGTATAAAGTGAAAAAAAAATCTTCTGTGGAGGAATAATTTTATGGCGTAAAAAAGGCTTATTTATGGTGTAATGGGTTAAGATACCACATTCTTTGTCCATTTTATCTGGTTCTATATGTTATTCCTCAGTTCTTCCAGAAAATGTCAAGTTGTAAAGATTCAATGCAGAACAGTTGGCACCTTCATTTTGTATTTTAAACATTAATATCTTTGAATATTTTGCTGAGCATATTGATATTTGAAACTGATTCTCCATACTATTGGCAACGGACATCCTTTCTTTAATTGCAAACACAGTAAAATGCCTCTATTACGACCTCTAAAAAGATGGTTAATTTATGGTATAAATGACAGCTTAAAGCAAAGTGAAAGTTAAATAGAAAGCTTCAAAAGGAGCTTTCTGTTTTACTTTCACCTCGCTTAAAGTAAGAAGCCAATTCCAAACACCTAAAAAATTAAATAGTCATAATAGAGAGGTTTCACTGTACTCTTGGTGAACTAAAACCCAATGCAGTGATGAGTTCAGTAAAGAAATTGATGGCCATCGATTGCGAGTTTGCTACCGGTCTAAAATACAGTGGATAAAGCATTATTTTTCCATTCAAACGCAAACGCATTGCAACGAAATATAGAAAATGACAACATTTTGACAATTCAGACTACAGTTTTGATCTGAGTGGCAAACAGTTTGGAGCCTGATCAGAGGCCGGGTTACCCGGCGTCTGATCTGGCTCCAAAATATTTGCAATGAAATATTAAATAAAAGTTTAAGCATAAACGGTGTTAATTGGAAAGAAAACCTTTTCTCTACTGTACTCTACATGCTGCACGTGGCCCTAAACAGCAAACAATGGTAATTGAACACGCTACAGTAATAGAGGGCTTAGCAAAACAGCTAGGACATGATAGAAGCATGAAGAGGAATAGACTATTGCATAATGCTGTGATGGTTAAACATTGGAAAGGGTGAATTAAACAAGTTTTGTTATTTTCAGTACCCTTCTGAGTATAGGATAGGGAAGATTACCATTCCAACATTGTTTCTCTCTGGTCAAAATGATGAGCTAATTCCGCCCCACATGATGACATCACTATATAATGTAAGTATGATGTCATTAGTATGTAAGTACATGTTCTGTTGTACATCAGATACATAATTCTACTATGCATTGTGAATTGTTAAGACTTCCTGTGATACAGATTAAATCATATTCAATGTATAGACCGATTTTATTGACCTGTCAGGGCGGAGTGTCGATGCGGACCATTGCATTTCAACTTTGGGGGCGACAGCACACTCTTTTATTATCAGAATTAACCGTTGACGTCTTTTCTCAACGTTACATATTAGTGGACATTTTGACAAAAGGAATCTAATGAAGAATAACAAACAGCTTGAATCCAGATCAGACGCCGCATTACGCAGCGTCTGATCTATATTAAAGCTGTTTGCAAATGTTAACCAAGTCCCCTACGAACAACACACACAATCTTTGTCTTCCATTTGGTGTTGTTGTAGAGAGGGAGTACTGTATATACCAATTGCACATGGATATTAGTGCACGCATAAATTGTGTTTCTTCAAGTTGAAAGTATCGGACAATAACGATATTTTACGGAACTACATTAAAACCCCTCTAAACCGGAACCTCTAAATACCGGAATTCTCTCTAAACCGGACAAAAACTTTGGTCCCCTTTCCAACCTTTCTTTATTCTTACCCATAACACCACAAATTTGCATTTTACACCTTTGATTTATTCCTTCACTGAAGAAAATATATGCATGAATATGTATCATCAGAAACTTTTTCTATACTCTAGCAGATGATAGCTTAAAGCAGGTTGAAAGTAAAGCAGAATGCGCCTTAAGGCGCATTCTGCTTTACTTTCAACCTGTTTTAAGTGATCAGCTATCTTCCATACTAGAAACAAGCTATGGGTTAAAACCCCTCTAAACCGAAAACCCCTCTAAACCGGACGTTTATGTTGTCCCCAAACGTGTCCGGTTTAGAGGGGTTTCACTGTATACCTAACACCCTAAAGTCAAAAGTAAATTATCTTTGCCAAAGGTTAGCTCCACCCTGCCTATTGAATAAATTCGGCCTAAAATTGATGTAAGGAAACATAAACAAATGTTGTAAGAATACAATCTGTATCCTTCCAACAAAGAAAGGAAGATAAGTTTGTAGTCTTGCATAAAGATAAACACAAATGAAATACAAATGCATTTCAATAAAATGTAGAAATCACAACTTTTTGACAACTCTGACAACTTACAAATATATTTTCATCTAAGTGGCTCCAAACTGTTAACAATTGGAAATAGATTTAGCATAAACATGTTTATTGGGAAAGAATAATGTCTTCTCCACTGTAGCATCTTAATGCAGGACAAGAGTAATGCAGAAAGCTCCTATAGGTGCATTTTCATTTACCTGTTGGCCTGTATTAAGGCCGTTCTGCTTTACTTTCAACCTGCTTTAAATTGGTCACCTATCTCCAAAAGGGCTATGGGGTAATGGGTTAAACAAAAATCAAATCCTAAGACAGTTATGATTGTATTTTTCTGTTGTCAGATGTCAGGTAGTAAGAAGAAGCTCCTAGTGCCTTTTGAAGGAGGAAGTCACAACGAAACCTTTACCCGTCCTGGCTACTTTGAGAGTATAGCCCAGTTTGTACACGGGGTAAGCTCAGTACAGTAAAACGTCTCTATTAGGATTACTAAATTGTGTGAATTATTAGTTGTTTAAGACAGGTGAATGTTTAAAGCAAGGTGACAGTAAAACAGAAAGCTCCTTTAGGAGCTTTCTGTTTTTATGTCTCCTTCCTTTAAGGTAGCGTTTTACGAAATGATTGGTAAAATAGTCGTTTTATACCTTTTTACAAATCCTGATAGATAAAGGTATTTTCTACAAGTTACCAAATTCTCTCTTGCTTAAACAAATGCTTTCTCGGTCATTTTACCGGTAAATCATGTGTCAGAATCCCCGTTGGGTGCCTCAGTCTCGTAGATTACGTGACTAAATAGGTGGTTTATTCTGAAGCTGTCAGAGGTGGTTTACGACTTTTACCGTATTGAAATCGTTATTTTTATATGATTGGCTTTGTTAATTTGGGGCGGAGTTAAACGAAATGGTTGATGATAAGCTGGGTCATGTTATTTGTTGAAAAAAAAGGTCTCAGTTGAATACCCAGCGGTCACGAGAGCCTAATTGACACATCAGTCAGTTAATTGGAGTTTCCGACATTACATAATTTGAAGCAAGCAGTATTTTTTAACACCCCTAACTTTCGCAGTTGGGTTTTGATTTTCGTGCGGTTTGAAGCAGATGAAAGGGTATTATCTCCTCGAGAGAACAGTGTCTCAGAAATTTTATATGTAGCTCCAGTGGTCCGTTATAAAGCGTTACGTAATAGTGGTCGACTTTAAAACGTAAAAAAACTCTGATGTTACATAACAAAGGTTTGAAGCGGTATTTTAAAAATCTGAGACAAAGATCCCTAGATATGTTTATAAAGAGTATTTTTGGCAATTTTAATCATGTTACAAATAAAGATGGCTTTGATATTGTTGTTTGAATTTTTTTTTAAATGTTCTTATAAAATCGTAAAAATTAAAATATTTTTTGAAAATTGGCATATTCTGATTGGATGTGTACCATTTTCACCCGTCAGCTATAAAATTGGGGGAAAAATCATCAATCACGACAATAAATTAGAAAAATCTGCTTGCAGTATGGATCGTAAACCGCTACCTTAAGCTAGAACCTACAATCAATTAGCCTTCTTTTTAGTGGTCATAATAGAGAGGTTTAACTGTATAATGAATTGGTTTTTTTGTCCTGTTCTTTTCGTCAATATTTCAAGGTCCACTCCATCCAATGAGTATTTAGAGGATCAAGTAGCTCATCACTTCAATTTATACGGTCAGAAACATCTACCAAAAGTATTATTTTCAATATCTTAACAGATGGTAGCTTAAAGAAGGTTTAAAGTAAAGCCTAAGGCACATTATGCTTTACCTTCAACCTGCTTTGAGTGCTCACCTGTCTTCAAATAAAAAACAGGCTATGAGGTTAAGAGTTTGACCCCATTGTTTGTTTTCGGTATTGAAGACAGGTGGTTGCTTATAGCAGATTCAAAGTAAAAGCAAAATGAGTTGCTTTCAGGCTGCTGTAAGCTTCTGTCTTCCAGAATATGGAAAATATTTCTTATGGTATAAATTCATGAAATTGAATGTATAAAGTGAACTGTTTTCTTCAGTGGATGAATAAATGAAAGGCATAAAAATGCATATTTATGGAGTAATGGATTAAACAATGTTTACATTATGCACAAGACAATCTATGAAATAAGCAGAACTAGGTGAACCCTTTACCCCATAGCCTGTTTCTAGTTTTGAAGATAGATGACCACTTAAAGCAGGTTGAAATTAAAGCAAAAATCACCTTTAGGAGAATTCTGTTTTACTTTCAGCCTGCTTTAAGCTTCAATCTGCTAGGATATAGAAACTATTTCTTATGGTACATGTTTATGAATGAATAAAGTGGAACTATTTTCTTCAGTGGAGGAATAGATTAATGGCATAGTTATGGAGTAGAGGGTTAAGAAATACTTTTACTTATTGTAGCTTAAAGTAAGCTGAAAGTTAAGCAGAATACACCTTAAAGCACATTCTGCTTTACTTTCAACCTACTAACTTTAAGCGGTCACCTGTCTTCAAAATGAAGAATCAGGCTGCTTGGTCAAGCCTTAAATAACAAACATTGCTCAAGAGACAATTTATAAATAAGTATAACTTGGTTTAGTAAGAATGAAGTAGATCTATTTTACATGCATGTTGATCTATTTTCATCATTATTATTCAGGCAAGTGATGGGCAGCTACCAGACAGTTCTGAAAGTAAGATACAGATGGAGCCAGACTCCAATCCAGTGTGACAGTGTTTGTCAGCAGCTACAATACCTGTGTTAATTGACAATTAGTAAAGGCATGCGTATGTCTTATAGGCAGATTGCAGCTAAAACAGTCAACATCTAGTGCAGAAAGATAAGCTGATAAATTAGCCATAGGATATACACTCTACAACCTGAGAGGGTGTGGTTTAAAGCAGACTGAAAGTAAAGCAGAGAGCTCCAAAAGGAAAGAGGCTATAAAATTTCCTATAAAGTAGCATCCCCAGTCATTTTTTTAATTATCACCAATGTCAATGAAAGCAGTTTTAAATGAAAGGGCTCATAGGTACAAGTGCAAAACAGTTTGAATTATGGAGATATCTCTACTAGAAAAAAAGTTACAGCAATTTGAAGTTGTCGAAAATTGGTGTTTTTTAGGGAAAAAAATCCCTTTTATCGTGTACTTATATCCGCGTCGCGACGGAACCGAATTTAGAGATATTTTTTTAAAAATTGCTGTAACTTTTTTATTTTTCAAGATTTAAAAGTAAAATTTGGTACTCTAATGTATGTTTTCCTGCTGATTCTATTTTTGCAATCAGAATTGTTGAATACTTACAGGATAACAAGTAATTCAACAAAAACTAGGTATAAAATACACAAATTTTAATATTCATTTTGAAATGAAACCTTTATCATGTTTTTCAATATTCAAAAAAGATTCTCAACAACATAGCATCTACTGTAAATAGTAAATTATGAAAGTACAACTTCTTAGAAGTATGGAAATTATTGTAAAGAGCAGTTGATGACATTCATTTAGAAAATATATGTCGTTCAAAAACAAAATGAAAACAACCATTGTAGGTACATTAATAGATTTTCCAACTGATATTTTTACACTGTGATCAGAATTTTTACATTTATATAAACATGTTCCTATGCATAGCTAACCATACACACTAATCATTAATTTTTTTTATAAAGGTATCATTTTATGTAAGGATTCTGATCAAAATGTAGATGTTTTATATTTTTCTGAAAGTGTTTTGAGGTAACTACAAATTATCTCGACATTCGATACAACATATTTGTTTGTTTTACTTCAACAAAGTCGAATCAAACTGGATTATATTTATTCCAAACAAGACATGTATGTTTCCCCATTACACCATAGCCCATTTGTAGCTTTTAAATCAGGTAACTACTTAAAGCAAGCAGAATGTAAAGCAGAAAGTGTCTTAAGGCATATTCTGCTTTACTTTTAGCCTGCTTTTAGCTTCCATCTGCAAGAATAAGGAAACTATTTCTTATATATTGCATATTCATGACCGTATAAAGTTTAACTATTTTCTTCGATGGAGGATTAAATCAAAGGCATATTTATTATGGGGGATTGAATTAAAGGTTGAAACTGCTTGAGGTTTTTTACATACAGATCTAGTTAATAAATGGGTTGTTCATAATTATGATTGGATATTCATCATCATCATCTTCAGTAATCACCTCACTCTGCGAAGAGTATACTCACGATTTTGTTAAAAACTGGTCATGCACAGCTGCTGACTAACTATGTATATTTAAAAGTTTTCTATGTACAGTTGGATAAAAACTGGTTAAAAACAGGGTGACATCTACAGGGTGTGGATGCCAACAACAGCTAGAATAATCAATAAAAGTTATTAAAACTTCAGTGGTGAACAACTTCAACAAGTTAATATAAGTAATATTAATATTGAATATTATAGCTGAAAATGAACATACAAAGGAATACTTGTCATAAGCAGTGTGTATGTGATGAGTGCACTTGTCCAATGCAAACAGTAGGATCCCTCTGATCAGGGTCTGCATTGTTTGTCAGTATTGTGCAAAATATTTTAATGTGTCCAAGTAGACTGTACTAGACTTAATTGGAAGTAAGAATTGTCCATTTAAAGTTTGAAAAGTGACCTAAACCTTTTTTCAGCTGAAAATAAGCATAAGCAAAAATTAATAGTTAGTTTATGACTTATATCTTGAAAATCGTTAAAGAAATTCATAAAAAAAAAATTGCGTATCCGAAAATTTAACTGTCCGAATTTATGTACACTTTCCCGAAAAAACGCAATCTCTCGGGTGAAAATCGATTTCTTTTTAAACATTTCTTATTTCTTTCTGTATAATATTTAATGGGCTGCATTTCTTATCATAATCTTTACTGGCTCAAGATGGTTAAGTCGCAAAGCAAAAGTTTAACTGGTAAAATAATCCATTTCCGTGGGTGGGAAATTCGCGTCGCCAAATCGGATTTTTTTTGTTACGACGGGATTTCATATCTACAGGTCTTTATATTGAACAAAGAAAGGACGCATGTTTTTATCGTAAATGTATTTATTAATTAACATAATAGGATGTTATATCGCGAAGAAACATTAACAAAAGCTAAATCAATAGTGTGTGACAGTGCGTCGATAATCTATCGATGTGGAAAAATCCAAAATGGCGGCCCATTTGTTTATCGCGCGAGCGTGTCAAAATTGTGACCTTTCAACTTTGACTCTCGATGCGGGGCATCGAACAGCACATAAACTGATTGAAATATACATTTTTAAAAACTTTGAAGCATTATGAATTTGAATATCACCGAATCCAAATTTTATAACTGTTAGTTTTCTTGTAGGTGAACGATGACTTTGGTGATCTGTAACTCGGGAACAAATTGTCGGATTAACTGGATTCAAAAACAATTAGAAAGGTCATTCTTTAATCTGATTGGATAATAATACCTCATTATCATCACCTTATGTAATTTTTTCGAGTCCTTGATTTAATTAGGTCACCCCCAGAGGGCACCTGCAGAAATCTGTTATCAGCCCAGATTCTTACAAAAAGCCGATATTTCGATTTTAATTGACAATAAAGTCTCTTTTTCCCCCTCCAATTTTATTTAAACTTATATCATGTTAAAGCTCACTTTATTAGCTTTTAAATGAAATAATTCTTATCCAAATCGAAGTTATGATGGCAAAGTTATCATGATTTATTCTACACTGCCCAGGGAAAACAGGTGATTCTGAAATCGATATCAGCGTTTATCGGGGATGCTATATAAAGGAAAGGTCCTATAAAATTATGATAAGCTGATAAGTTAGCTATCTGACATGTACTCTGCATACTGAGAGGATGTTGCTTAAAGCAGATAGGAAGTAAAGCAGAAAGCTCCTAAAGGAGCTTTCTGCTTAATTTTCAGTCTGCTTTAAGCAGCTACCAGTCATAAACACAGACACGTGGTAATGTGTGAAGTGGTTAAGCAAGCCACAGAGACGTCTTAACCGTTTCTAGAGTACTGGTAACTTTTGTCAACAGATTGGATCCAGATGAGATGTAGAGTAATGTGCCATCTCATCTGGATCCAAACTGTTAGACTTTAAGATTCTATTTACAAGCCATAGGGAAAGGAAAATACAGTTTCAGATTTCAGTATTTTTCACAGACAACTTGTTGAAAGTGAAAAAATACTTTCAAAAAGCAAAAAAATCAGCATGAGAAGAATTTAATGGTAAAACAAAAAGTAAGGAGAAAAGGGTTAACCCTTAACCCCATAGTTACATCTCTTTACACTTCTTGTAATTCATACACTCTGAAAAATAGTCCCCAGCTAGGAGGTCCTATACATGATATATGAAAGGTTTTTGCATTATATTCAAGATGGGGACCTAAAGCAGACCAAAAATAAAGCAGAATGCTCCTTAAGGAGCATTCTGCTTTACTTTTAGCCTGCTTTAAGCAACCACCTGTCATAGATACTGAAAACAAGCTTTGAGGAAAGTGTTTAACAGTAATCTGCCTTTAGACATCTCCATGTTTCTTCAATAATCACAGGCTTGACTTACAGAGAGATACCAGGGTACATGCTTATAAAGTGTTTGAGTTGAGTGTGAAATCATTCTTAAGCATTTGATTGGTCAGATTTGAGCCTAGGCTCAAGCATTTGATTGGTGAGAGAGATTTGAACCTAGGCTCAAGCATTTGATTGGTCAGATTTGAGCCTAGGCTCAAATCTGACCAATCAAATGCTTGAGAACAAACTCTGACTCAACCCAAACGTTATTAAACGTCATGTTTTAAGTGAGGACCAAGTATGCAAACAATCAGGCAAGGGTTTGATACCCTTTAATTCAGGAGATCTGAATATATATATTTGAAATATTTCAGACAGTGCAACGATGAATATTTTGTATGTCATATACAACCCTATAGTTTCTGATCACATTTATTGATTAAGTATTCATGTCTTATGTGTGAATTATGATTAGGACATTATATGTTATATTTATTGGTAGTCAGATAATGACCATATATCATATTGAAGTTTTTCTGCAGCTAGGCTGTAGTAGATATAAGCTGGTATAAGCTGTACTATTAGATCCATATTTAACCCTTAGCCTGCCACTCACGACTATAACTCCATATGCAAACAGCTTGGATCCGGATGAGACACCGAGTAACTCGGCGTCTCATCCGGATCCAAGCTGTTTGACACTCGGACAACATTTTCAGCAATTTTGAGCAACTTTGAAGCACTTTGAAACTTGAAGCAGAAGAGAAATATAGCAGACGACAATTTATTTGGCTGGCTAAGGGTTAATGCTTTGAAAACAGTGTAGACAAAGATTAGAAGCCACATCTGAGACACACAGCATCTGGTAGAAGTCAACACTGTTGGACATTCACTTACATATTAACCCTTTACCCCATAACCTGTTGCTAGTTTTGAAAATAGGTGACTACTTAAAGCAGGTTGAAAGTAAAGCAGAATGCGCCCTAAGGCGCATTCTGCTTTCCTTTCAGCCTGCTTTAAGTTACCACCTGCAAAGATTTAAGAAAATATTCCTTCTGATACATATTCATGACTGTATAGATTGGAATTATTTTCTTCCGCGGAGGATTAAACGGAATGCACTAAAAGGCGCTTCTATAAGGTAAAGGGTTAACCCTTTACTCCATAGTCTGTTTCTAGTATTGAAGAAGGGTGACGTCTTAAAGCAGGTTGAAAGTAAAGCAGAATGTGCCTTAAGGCACATTCTGCTTTACTTTCTGCCTGCTTTAAGCTATAATCTGCTTGGATATAGAGAATATTTCTTATGATTCATATTCATTACTGTAAAAATTGGAACTATTTTCTTCAGTAGAGGCATACATTAAATGTGTAAAACTGTGTATCTATGGGGTTATAGGTTAAATGTCTGCAACAGGGACTTTGCTTGGTCTAACACATAGTGCAATGCAATAAGTCTGTTATTCTCATGACACAGCTTATATAGCCCTTTACTTCATAGATACACAGATTTACACATTTAATTCATTCATACCCTGAAGAAAACATTTATTTCCAATTTATTCAGTCATGAATATGTATCAGAAGAAATATTTTCTACATCCTAGCAGATAGTAGCTTGAAGCAGGCTGAAAGTAAATCAGAATGCACACTCTGCTTTACTCTCAACATGCTTTACTCATTGCCCCATAGCCTGTTTATAGTTTTGAAAATAGGTGACTTCTTAAAGCAGGTTGAAAGTAAAGCAGAATGAGCCGTATAGCGCATCTGCTTTACTTTCAGCCTGCTGTAAGCTACAGCCTGCTAGGATATAGAATATATTTGTAAGGGTGCATATTCATTACTGTATAAAGTGGAATTATTTCCTTCAGTGGAGGAAAAGAGTGAAGGCGTATTAGTTAAAGTTGTAGTCTGTCTTCAAAAATAGAAATGGGCTATAGGGTAAAGGGTTAAATAGAGAAGGTAGTCACTACAGTCTTGCAGACTCAAGACCTGGTTATTAAAACTTAAAGTTGTGATGACATAATCTACAGTGTAATCTTTGTATAAATATATCTTAGTATATTTCAGGCTTGAAAACCTCTCCGTTATGACTGCTATAACAAAGGCTTATTGGTCGTTTAAAAGACTGAGGTGATGGCTAAAAGCAAGGTGAACCTAAAACAGACAGCTCCTAAAGGAGCTGTCTGTTTTAGGTTCACCTTTGCTTAAGCAGACACCCGCCTTAATCACCTGTTCATGAACATAATTTATTGTTTGTAACAGAAAAGTTTTACTGGATCCGGCTTTGAAATCTGAAATAGCTTGCTGGATGTAAATTAATATCAACTTATTATAACAGAAGATAAAATTTCAGGTTTCTTTGGTATTCAAAACAAGAGGTTGCTTAAAGCAAGATGAAAGTAAAGCAGAAAACTTTTAAGGAGCTTTCTACTTTACGTTTTATCTTGCTTTAGGCTGTAACACAATCAATTAGACTTTTTCACTTATTCAAATAGCAGAGCTTTATAGTCTATTCACCTGTTATTTTCTTCGGCTCTAAATGAACTTTTTGTGTCGATGGGCAGTAAAGCACCATTCATTCATTCATATCACTTACCTTATTTATCCAACTTAACCCATTACCCCATAGCCTGTTTCTACCTTTGAATGTAGGTGACTGCTTTAAGTAGGATGAAAGTAAAGCAGAATGCACCTTAAGGTACATTCTGCTTTACTTTCAACCAACTTTAAGCTATCATCTACAAGAATATAGAAATAAAAATTGAGGTGTTTATTCATCACTGTATGTTGTGGAACTGTTTTCTCCAGTAGAGGAATACATTAAAAGGCATATTTATGGGGTAATGGGTTAAAAATAACAACCAGATTCTAATATAACTATGTTAAATAGCTGTGTGTGTATCAGTCTTTCAACATTTGGGTAAAGGTAAACCTTTGTTTTAAGACTTCATTTTTTGTATATTTTGCCAAACTGTTAGAGGCAGTTTTATGATTGTATTTATTTTCTTTATAATTATGTTTGAGTGATATTTGTTAAAGTTTAGTTGTTTCATTTCTTATCTTGTCAAGTGCACACTTATATTTCTTACACTGTTAACTGCAACTTTTCATTTCATATTCTGCAAAGTACAAGGGCAATCTTTTTTGCATTTACAAAAACTATAGGCCTCCATCAGATGCTGAAATAATATGCTTTTGATCAGGGACCTGTTTCATAAAACTTCGTACCACAAAAATGGTCGTAAGTCAGAGAAATCAGAAATTAAATTCTAGTCCTGTCTTGAAAAGATGATTCCAAAGAGATGTCACAAGACAGGATTAGATGGAGAAATAAACAATAATTGAGAATTTTAGAATCTGTCTTACGACAACACTTGTCGTACAAAGTTTTATGAAACGGGCCACAGGATCCAAACATTTTGAAACATATTAATTTAAGCTGCCATTTAAAAATATTCTAGTTAACTTTGATGATGATATTTTGGCAATGCAAGGGCTCAACCAAACCCTGTATGTTGAAACATGCATTTGAAATGTTCCTTTAGGAAGATTATAAGGAGTATTCAAAGAGAGTACTCCCTGTCTACAACAACACCCATTCGGAGACAAAGATTTTGCATGTTGTTTGGAGGGAGTTGTTATAGGGAGAGAAAACTAACCCCTTCACTGTCTTGTAACGTAAAGAACAATGGTTATTTGCAAACAGTTTGGATCCTTATGAGATGCCGTGTAATGTCAGGCCTTTTTCTGGTGCATCCACGGGTCCGTTAAATGAACCCATTCCTAATGAGAACTTGTAAAAATAATTCCCAATTTGAAAAAAATAATGCCAATTTTGAAAAAAAAAAAAAAATTCAAGTTGTTCCTTATAAGTCACAACCTTATAATCTTAAAATAATAAAAGCAAATCAGGAAAACTAGCTACCATGTCTTTTTCTGATAATTTGGCATAAATAATTGAAATAAATTCCAAAAATTCTTCCCAAATTATTTGATTCTTCGCGCGAAAACATTCCCTAATCAGACATTGCATTTTTCCCAAAATGACCTGAATTAGCGGGTCTCTGATCAGGATCTAAAGTGTTTGACACTGACTATGAGATCATTTTAGTCATTTTATCCAAAATTTAGATTTAAGAAATAAAAGCAAACAAGGAGTTTTTAAAGCAGATAATGTCATGGCAGTGAAGGGGTTAAAACATTTGGTAATTGCAGGGCTGCCATATCTCCGGATTTTTCCTAAATCTCCGGATTATTTCCCAGTAGATTGTTGCTTAAAGCAGGCTGAAAGTAAAGCAGAATGCGCCTTAAGGCGCATTCTGCTTTACTTACAGCCTGCTTTAAGAAGTCGCTTGTCACTAAAACAAGAAACAGGCTATGGGGTAAAGGTACGATTCGTAAAATCGCACTTGAAAAATGCAAATTTGGAAATCTTAGGATTTTTCATGTCAACTTATGGCAGCCCTGTAATTGTCTTGTTTAGGTAACAGTTGCAAGCATTGTTGTAAGTAGTGAGTTGTTGTTTGGAGGGTTGTAAGCAGGGAAGGAGTATACTGTATCTATAGGGTTTGAACTCATTCACCCCTGAAACCTTTAATGGACCGTTCCAATTTAGAAATGAGTCTAGTCCATTTAGTACTATTAGGGTTGATTTTAATAGTTTAATTTAAAATGACAACCTCCTTAAAGAGCCCTCTGATCAGGGTTTACACTATTTGCATGAGACAAGTGTAATCCTCACAGGTACACTGTTTGTAAATGACGAATATACTCGTCGCTAGGGTTGAATGTGTTTTGGAGACAAAAGGGGATTTTAGTATCTGCAATACTTAACTTATTTGATCTATGTGTCATTATCTTGTATAAAAGATTTTCAGAGTGATTAATATCTGTGACTGTGTTGCCAATGGAATATCTGAAAATATGTTTTTATCTTGAAGTAAAACATATTCAGTTTATAAAAAACTTTATTGTATTTCAGAATGACTTTCAAGATGCGTTTAAGTATCACATTTGTTATGTCCCCTCACGACTTAGTTTGGGGGATATTGGTTTTGGTGTGTCTGTCTGTTTGTCCACAATTTTAACCTTATATTTGGTATGTGTACTCACCTCAAGAAGCTCTTGAGCTCAGTACAACTTCGGTCATGTCCAAGTCATTTAGAGGTAGAATAGGGTGAATCTAACATTGGTCATAACTTTTGAACTGCATGATATAGAGACTTCATATGTAGCATGCATACAGTGTAGCTCCATTACTTCGCGGTCCGCTATTTCGCGAAAGCCAATATATCGCGGTCACGGCTTGGACCCCATTTTTTCCAATATGTATACTAAAAGTCATTAAAAGCCGAGTAGCGATCATTTCTGTTTCTTTAATAATTATATCTTCCTTTAACAGGTCGTTATAATTGCGTAATCAGTGTCAATTATCACCATCTGTGGACTGCGCGTGTGTCATCCCGCTGCGTTGATTGACAGGTGCACTAACAAACAAACAATAGGCCTACTGAGTGAACTCGCGCATGCGCGGTTTCCCTCATTATTTAACAATAATTAGCAAACTAACCTGATTGAGTTATAACTATCAAAGTCGACTAATCCGTATTAATAGTAGTGGAAAGATAACCACAGACATTAAAATCACAGTCATTCATATTTTGATACATCAATCAGACGCTTACAATCATAACTGCGATTCGTACCAGATAACAACGTACTCGAACAATGTCGGCCAAGAAATAAATTATATTTAACCTGTGAACTGATAATTGGTTTCATTGTTCTTTCAATTTCATATACCGCGCTACGTTTTTTGACTAGTCAATCGAGAAAATCTCATTTTATCCGCGTTCTAATCGCGATATAGACATTAAGTGTGAGTTCCACGATTAACTGATACACACGCACATTTTATTCAAAATGGCGGCCGTTGTCAAAAACGAAACTAGGCATTTGGTATAATACACATGAAAACGCTGATGCTAGATATGACAGTGCATATAAAGACTTGTTTTGACAAGAAATAACAAGGTAATCAACCAAGAAACCGTGTTTATTGCATGACATTGATATAATAGCGTTTGGCAATGGAATATACAGCAGAATATAGTTCAGCTCAGAATTCGGCTATATCGCGATCCGACCACATCGCGGATTTCATTTCGTGGACCCCAACTTCCGCGATATAATGGAGCTACACTGTACTCAACTTAAGAAGTTATGTTATGTCAGACAAAAGTCAATGTCATTTAGAGGTCATGATCACATCAGGGTGCATAGTGTTTCACAAACACATACTATTGTATTTATTTATTTAAATATTATTTGAAGTAATATGAGGTGATTTCGTTTAGTGCTAAAAAACAAAAAATTAAGCTTCCTTTGATGTGTTTACTACATGCATGGGTATTGTCCCTAGATGAGGAAGAAGCAAACTGGGGACGCAAGTTATTTTCTCTGTGAAAGCAGCAGTGACTTGATACTTTTGGACTTGGCTTCAGTGTAAAGTTTTGTTTTAATTTTAAACCATAGAATTATTTCTTAAATCCTGGCAGATGATAACTTAAAGCAGGCTGAAAGTGAAGTATCCTCTTCGTCCTTTCATCCGGAACCCTTAGCGAAAAGGGATTATAAAGATAACCAATTTAAATAGTAACTGGGAGATACATTGAATGAATATGGAGAAAAAATCGTTTTCTAACTGAAAATAACACTTCAAGTAATCAAACAACTTCATTGTTTAAACAAATACCAGTTATTCAAACTAACCTTTGGCTGTAAATGCAGCGCCGCGAATTCCTATCATGACGGAAGTGTGACGTCATCATCCGGGTAACAAAGGCGCTTGTACACAATTGGATCAAATTTATACTGCATGTGAAAGGTCAATTTCCAGACACTCGCTACACGTAATAAACATTTAGAGTTATATTGGAAAATGCGTTATTCGAAATCATTTTACAAAGGGACATTTTCGAAAATATAATTTTCTTCAAAGTTTCACTAAAATTAAGGTTTTTTTCAGCATTTTTCTCGGCTATTATGCTGCACACATCTATTACCTAACCGGAACCGCTTTTGAGATGACGTAAGCAAACCGCACACACTTTATCAAGCGTTTTTGTGAGGCTTCCGGATTGGTAGGAAGGGTCCGGTTATGGAGAATGGAGGATACATGTAGACCGCTCCTTTAGGAGTATTCTGCGTTACTTTCAACCTGCTTTAAAAGTTCACCTGTCTTCAAAACTAGAAAGCGGCTATTGCAGTACCTGTCAACTCTTGTTACAGACTTTGTATATGTTATCCTGTTTAAATCATGTAACTTTACAAGTAGTTAAACCTCTCTATACAGACCACTAAAAGTAGTGTTATTTAAATGTTTAAAAGACCGGTGACTGCTTAGCAAGCTTTAAATGAGCTTTCTGTTTTACTTTCACCTTACTTTAATTAACCCTTTGAACCCTAGTCCCGCATATAGGCGTCTTTTCAAACAGTGTACATGTGAATAATACACTTGTCCTGTGCAAACAGTGAAGGCCCAGATCAGAGGGCTCCGAAAGGAGCCCTCTGATCAGGGTCTTCACTGTTTGTCACAATGCCAAACATTGACAAAAACAACCCTTAAAGTCAGAAATGGACTAGACTTAAATTGAAACTGGAATTGTCCATTTAAAGTTTCAGGGAGGAAAGAGTTAAGCAGCCACCTGTTTTAAACACCTAATAATTAATACAATTTAGTGGGCGTAATAGAGAGGTTTTACTATACAAGTATCCCAAAAGTGGCCTTCCTTCATGTCATTACACACAGTGTGCGGTAATCATGTATGAATGAAACATGAAAGTTATTTTTTGGTATGCATGTTTGTCTGTGATTAGAATGGCTCTATACCTTTTACTTTGGCAGTCTGATTTAGTACAGCAAAACTGTTTGCGATTTAAATCCATTATGACACATGAATTCTCACATTTCTTAAAACGGAACAAACTTCCTTTTTGGCTCGGAGAGCCTATATCGAATCCTTAAGATAAATATTGGTGCGAGTCTAGCTCCCCCTACAAACAAATCCTGTCATACGGGGTTTACATATGCTATCTAATGGAGCTTCAGTTGCTGGATACGTCACTATCAGATAAACCGTGTAGTAGCAGCACTGAGTTAAACTCAGGATCCTGAGTCTGTACCTGTGGTGATTTAAACACCGTATTTACTCCCTTGTAATAAACATTCACCTAGTAGTCATAGCAGACGATGCATTATAAGACATGCACATTACAAAATTCTTTAGGGTCTTTAAGCGCTGCAGGTTACTGCTTAATGCATGGCAATGGTAATGCAGAAACTCCATAATTAGCTTTCTGCATTACTTTGTTCTACATTAAACTGAAAGTCCGAGCCTACAGTACTACAGTACTTTGATTATTAGAAACAATGGTTAAAGTGGCATTAACGCATTACTCCATAGATCATATGCCTTGTTTTATTATTCCACTGAAGAAGTTCTTCAGTATTGAAAACAGGTAGTTGCTTAACCCATTGACCAATCACCTTTTTTCTAGTTTTGAATATAGGTAACCACTTAAAGCAGGTTGAAAGTAAAGCAGAATGCACCTTTGCGCGCATTATGATTTACTTTCAGCCTGCTTTAAGCTAACATCTGCTATGATACAGAAAATATTTCTTATGGTGCATATTTATGAAGGTATAATTTGGAACTATTTTCTTCAAGAGAGGAATAAATTAAAAGCGTAAAAAGGCATATGTATGTGGTAATGGATTAAAGCTGACTGAAAAGTAATACCTCTTTCCTGAGAGCTCACCTGTCTAGAAATAAGCTATGGGATACTGGGTTAACCCTTTCCCCAATAGAAGTGCCTTTTAGCGGATATGATTTATTCTTCCGCTGAAGAATATAGTTCCAATTTAATCAGTAATGAATATGTATTATAGGAAATATTTTCTATGTCCTAGCACATGATAGCTTAAAGCAGGCTGAAAGTAAAGCAGAATGCGCCTTGGGGCGCATTCTGCTTTACTTTCAACCTGCTTTAAGTAGTCACCTATCTTAAGTACTAGAAAAAGGCTATCAGGTAAAGGGTTAACCCATAACCCCAAAGCCAGTTTCTAGTTTTAAAGACAGATCACCATTTAAAGCAGATTGAAAGTAAAGCAGAATGTGCCCTAAGGCGCATTCTGCTTTACTTTCAGCCTGCTTTAAGCTACCCTCTGTGGGGATATAGAATATAATTCTTAAAATGCATATTCATAAATTTATAAATTGAAACTATTTTCTTCAGTAGAGGGGCAAATTAAAGGCTAATTTATGGTGTAGTAGGTTAACAGGAGTGTGGGTAACCTAAGTTTGACTGTTTACAAGAATGATACATTTCCTTAACTGTGATACATGTGTAGTAAAATCTGTATACAGCTGCCAATCCAAATATATAGGATCTGTCACTCGTCGATCTTTGAGACAAGCTGCTCTCATTCCAAGTCTAGAATTTAATTGTTATTAAACAAGCCTATTCTAGAAGAGGTTGAGATCAGCTTGTCTTAAAGATCGACGAGTGACAGATTCGTTTTCTCACACAACCAACGATTTTAAAGTATTTTAAACATAGGCTTTTCTTAGAATCCCAGCAACCTAATCAAGCCTTTATAAATAGTGACATTAGAGTGACATCAAAGTGATCTCCAACATGGATATTCATGATCATTTTTCGCTATTGGAAACAGGGGTAGTTTTGTTAAGATATATATATGTCTTATAAAGACTTAATATATATGTAAAAGTTACGGTGTAATGCAGACAGCTCCTGCAGAGCTCCAGATAAGGAGTTTTTTCAAAACTAAAATCTTTGTCTGCACAAAACCCTTTGGTGTGACTTCTCATTCAATCATCTTGAAGAGACGATTCTAATGGGTAGTCACACCACAGGGTTTAGTACAGACATGAAGGAGAAAATTTGAGAAAACTTCAGTTTACTCCCTTTTATCTAAACCTAGGACCCTTTTTGTGTGCTATGTCATTTACAGAAAAATAAACAATCTAACGCTATAGATTTTTATATTCTATTCTTTTCCCCCATTTCCATATCTATATCTATAACTACCACCGGCAAAGTTGGAGGAGGGGGGTATATAGGAATCGCCCTGTCTGTCCATCCATATAAATATATCTTTATTATATTTGTTCCTATGATATCCTATAAAATACAAGAGTCGTATCAGCAACTTTGTATTTTACTCTTGACGTCGCTTTCGATTTATCGTGACGTCATTTACGTACATGTGGCATACAAGAACTCTTGTTCTGCTTCAAATAACTAATGTTTCCGGATATAAAAAGATTTAGTTGTTTTTGATTTTGTATTCATTGCATATAATAAACACATTACCAGTCGACAGTGCGCTACAGTGTGTTGCATTCAGCTCTCGACGTTTTTGCTGGAAACAACCGATCAGACTCGCGCTCGTCAGATCGGATATTTTCGGCAAAAACGTCTTGAGCTAAATACATGTACATCACTCTGTATCACAGTGTCAACTGGTAATGTGCATATACTTGTAAGCGTGACTCCTCCTAAACCAATCATAGGATTTTGAAAAACACGTCATATGTTGATGGAGTATGATAATTAATTTGTCTTCTGTTTCTGCCATCTATGGGCTAATTGGAAGCCCCAGAGAGAGAGAGAGCGGAGCGGATACAGAAAACACTGGCACAATGCCCTACTCTCATTATTAAGTTCTTTTGGATGCCCAGTGTAAACCACTGATACATCGGACCTCGGCTTAAAAAGTCTCATCCGAAGGACTTTGTCTGGCGGGGAATCAAACGTATGACTACATTTGTAAATGAGTATACATGTTGCTATGGCTCAATCGATTAACTAGGAAGAAACAAAGCAACTGCACATATCCATGATATTCAAGATTTATTCACGATTCAAAGAAACCCCAAGTCTAGTAGCGAATGAGAGATTTAGACCACTTTAACTCTTTGCATGCTAGTGGCAGAGATATGTGCCACAGTGATTACCTTTGCAAACAGTTTGGATCCTAATGAGGCTCCGTGTTACGTCTCATCAGGATCTAAACTGTTTGACACTCTGACCCTGTTTTGAAAAGAGATTAAGAAAATTTTATTCTTAGAACAGTAGCAGACGATAATTGTTGCAGACAAAAATATTACCCAGCATGCAAAGAGTTAAAACCCTTTCTACATTATATAAAAGTTTTGAAGATCTTTACAAACAGTTTAGATACAGATCAGGCCTCTTTAACTCATTCACCCCTAAAACTTTTAATGGACAATTCCAATTGAACAAGAGGGCCAGAATGGCCCTTGATCGCTCACCTGACCATGGTAACACTAGGATGGGTCACGTGATTTCAGAAAAGAAGATTTGTAAAAGGTGACCCCCAGGGCGGGGCCAATTTTGACCCCAGGGGCAAAATTTGAACAACTAAGATAGAGGACCTGTAAACGATGATATGTGCAAAATTTCTAAACTCAGCGTACAATGGTTTCAGACAAGATAATTTTTGAAGTTTTCATTGAAAAAATCTATTTTTAGCTCCGGTGACCCAGATATGCAACAGACCAGAACCAAGTCATCTATATATGTGAAGGATCTCTAGAAGTTACATCATGCCAAATATCAAAGCTCTGGCCATATTGGTTTCTGAGTAAAAGAAGTTTGAACATTTTCCTATGTAACTCTACGTAAAACGGTGACCTCCAGGGCACGGCCAATTTTGACCGCAGGGACAAAATTTTAACAACTTTTATAGAGGGCTGTAGACGATGCTATGTACAAAATATCTAAACTCAGTGTACTATGGTTTCAGAAAAGAAGATTTTTGAAGTTTTCATTGATAAAATCTATTTTTAGCTCCGGTGACCCAGATATGCAACAGACCATAACCAATTCAACAATATGTGTGAAGGACTTCTAGAAGTTATACCATGCCAAATATCAAAGCTCTCAGGTCAGATTGGTTCCAGAGAAAAAGATGTTTGAACATTTCACTATTTAACTCTATGTAAAACTGTGATCCCCGGGGCTGGGCCAATTTTGACCCCAGGGACAAAATTTGAACAACTTTGATCGAGGATCTGTAGACGATACTATGTACAAAATATCTAAGCTCAGTGTACTAAGGTTTCAGACGAGAAGATTTTTTTAGTTCTCATGGAAAAAATCTATTTTTAGCTCCGGTGACCCAGATATGCAACGGACCGGAACCAATTCAACAATATAAGTCAAATACCTCTAGAAGTTATACCATGCTAAATATCAAAGCTCTGGACATATTGGTTTCAGAGAAAAAGATGTTTGAACATTTCACTATATAACTCTTTGTAAAGCGTTGACCCCCGGGGCGGGGCCAATTTTGACACCAGGGGCAAAATTTGAACAACTTTGATAGAGGACCTATAGGTAATGACATGTGCCAAATATCTAAGCTCTGGCTCTTGTGGTTTGTGACAAGAAGATTTTTTAAGATTTCCTTATTTTTTCACTTTGGTTGCCATAGCAACCAGAGTTTTGCATGGTTTCAAATTCTTTGAACAACTTTGAAAGAGCTTAACCCAAGGAACATTCCTGTGAAGTTTGCTTGCAATCAGGCAAGTGGTTTTGGAGAAGAAGATGTTTGAAGAAATTGTTGACGCACGACGCAAAAACGCACAACGACGGACATTGACTGACCACAAAAGCTCACCTTGAGCACTTTGTGCTCAGGTGAGCTATAAAAAAGTCTAGTCCAGTTTTGCCTATTTAGGGCTGATTTTAACTATAAATTTCAAGATGTCAAACAGTTCAGACCCTGATCAGAGGGCTCCGTAAGGAGTCCTCTGATCTGGGTCTACACTGTTTGCATGGGACAAGTTTAATCTTGACAGGTACACTGTTTGTAAATGACGAGTATACTCGTCGCTAGGGTTGAATGTGTTCAGGAGCTTGTCTGGGTCTACACTTATTTCAACAAGCATCAATAAATGCTAATTACAAGAGAAACTAAACTACTCATTAACCCATAACCTTTTTCTAGATTTTGAAACGTGACCACTTAAAAGCAAGTTAAGGCACATTCTGCTTTACTTTCAGCCTGCTTTAAGCTACCATCTACTACGATGTACATGTAGATAATAGGTCTTATAGTGCATATTCACAACTGTTTAAAGTGGAACTATTTTTTTTCAGTGGAGGGATAAATTCAAGGCATATATATATGGGGTAAAGAGTGTCCAGTCACAAGTCTCAAAATAAGATGAGTTGAAACATTACACATATAAAGAGCTCCAGATAAGGAGTATACAGTGCTCTTTCCCTATAACAGCCCTCACAACAACAAATCCCTCCTTACTACGGCCATTGCTGTAGTTCCCAGAGCACCAGATAAGGGTAGTTTTTCAAAAACTAAAATCTTTCTTTCTGAATTAAATCCTATTGTGTCACTACTCATTAGAATCGTCTCTTCGAGACGATTCTAATGAGTAGTAACACCATAGGTTTAGTGCTAAAAAGAGTGAGAAAATGTTGGTCTTTTTTAAATAACTACCTCTTATCTGGAGCCCTGAGTTCCCTATACAGGACAATTATGTCTAACGCCTTTACTGCTGCAATGTTGACATCTGCTTTTTTACATATATATAAATGGACATTTGAAATATGCGACAAACAGCTTGAATCCAGAGCAGACACCGCATTACGCAGCGAATTTAACCCAAGCCTTAATTTTCCCTCTCTATAACGACTCCCTCCGAACAACACACACAATTTATGTCTCCTTTGGGTGTCGTAGAAAGGGAGCACTGTATTTCAAAAACTAAAATCATTCATTCACCAATGCCTGTGATGTTACTACTCACTAGAACGGTCATTTTGCAACCATTCTAATGAGTGGTCACAGCATAGGGTTTGATGGGGGCATAAAGGAGAAAGCATTGAAATTAAGTTGTTTTCAGTTTTTTCAGGCGCGTTCTGTTTACTTTCAGCCTGCTTTACACTAGGATGTAGAATATATTTCCTATTGTTCATAGTCACTTCTTCAGTAGAGAAACTAAGCGTAAAAAGGCATATATCTAAGGAATACACAGGTCTTAGTTACTGTATAGATCTAAGTTCTAACATCTTCAAATTTCATGATGCAGCTGTTTCATCATCTTTAGCAGTAGAATCATCATTTGTAAGAGCGTCTGAGTCAAGGTATGACGAGTCTTTATCTATTGTCTGAGCGGCTTGCACTTCAGCGGTTATATCTGTAAACTCTGCCTCCATCTCTAGCTCTGTCTGTTCCGATTCATATTTCTCCATGATAGCTCTGATGAGCTGACATTTTCCTGCCCCGCAGTCACATGGCATCGGATGATTGGATATGTCTTCTTCTTCTTCGTCGTCTAAATCTTCATCATCTGTGTCTTCCAGGCTCTCTCTCATTTCAAGAGATATATTATAATGCCGCTTGTTTGTGTCATCCTGAGCGAGCGAAACTTTGCAGAAAATTGTTTCTCCACTTGATACAGCTAGTGTAGCCGGCAGGAATACAACTGTCTGTTTCCAATGAGTCTCCTCGGCTGATGGAGAGGTACTCAAGGTGAGGTTTTTAACTTCCTTATTTTGTGCCTGTTCACCACTAGCCACTTCTTTTGCAGTCTTAACTATAGGGTTAAAGTCTACATCAAACCACACAGCAAAGCCGTGTACATGCGACTCTTTCTCTACATCAAACACAAGCGTCTCTTCCACATTCTCAATATCAGAAAGTTTTACAGTTTTCAAGTCAAACTCTGTGAGTACCTCTTTCTTGGAGAGACACTGCTCTTGTTTGAGACATGTAACTGTTGGCTGTTTCAATGCCTCTATAACAGTGTAAGTCTGAACTGGAGAAAAGTCAAACCCATACACATCATTCCAACAGCTAAACGTTTCTTTCCGATAATCTTCCATATTGGCTGGTGACAGGAATATCGTGCAGTAGGACGGCAACATAATTCCGTCCTCTTTTAACCACTTATCTCTAGCAAACAACACACTGTCCAACATGGACTCATGCAGTAAGTAGAATCCCATCCACTCCGATATGATCACATCAACTTTATCATGATCAGGAAGCTCAACCGTCTCCACAGTTCCTTTAATCACTTTAATGACATCCTCATAGTTATTGGCTTGTACAATCTCGCTACAAACACTAGCTATATCGCTTGCCTCTACTGCATACACGAGCTTTGCCCCAGCTTTAGCAGCAAAAAGTGAAAGAATACCAGAACCTGCTCCGACATCCAACACAACCTTGTCTTTAATCAGCCAGGCATTTTGCTCGATGAAGTTCTTATATGCTAGTGTCCTTGGTTTGTCTCTCAGCATAAGCTTGTGAACCTCAAGATCTCCGTAGCTTTTGAAGTACTCCAGGTCATTCTGATCTGTCATGTCACCGGCAGCCTGATCCTGTGCCATCTGTCCTACAAACACAAAAAAATAACAATAGTTTGACAATTTTAACCCATTACCCTTGAATTTGAACTTTTACGCCTTTAATTATATTCCTCCACTTACGAAAATAGTTCCAATTCATAGACATGAATACGGTATATATCATACGAAATTTTCTATATTCTAGCAGATGATGGCTGAAAGTAAAGCAGAATGCACTTTAACCCCTTACCCCATTTCTAGTTTTGAAGATAGGTGACCACTTAAAACAGGTTAAAAGTAAAGCAGAATGCGCCTATTTCAAGATACCATTTGCTAGAATATAGAAAATATTTCAAATACTGGTATTAACATACAACATTTTTGGAAGCCTCATTTGTATATAAACTAACGTACCACGTATGTTACACTACGGGTATAATATTGAAGTTTTTTATGTAAATAAAATAAAACTGTCAGCAATTGTGGCTCAGTGGTAGAGTGTCCGCTCAGGATTTCAGGTTAGCATTACAACTGGTTTGACGGTGTCAGGATAAAGTGACCAGCTGGGCTCACCTCATAAGTGCCCCTGCCTGATTGATAAATTTTATTGGATAAATTAAGTATTAACTATTAACTTTTACAAAGAATTAAACTTGACTTTCTTACAATCTACATACTTGCTAATTAGCCTATCGTAAAACGGGTTTTACTGAAAACCTCATATATATTTTAATGTTTTAATGCATTATTTATTTCCATTTGCTCATGAATACTCTCACTCTGCTCCAGAAGCATACTTTTCTGCAGGTGGGGAGAGGGGTCTGAGTAATGCTAATTTATTATTTTCTTTAATACCTATATTTATAATTCTTAAACTTGTAATTTATTATCTCACTTTGCATGTGATTGTTATATATGTGATAAATGTATGTGCTTTGTGATGTATTCTTATGTTTCTTTATGAGTTGACTAGCATGATGTGTGTTTAACAGACCGCCTGTATAGCTCAGTGGTAGAGCGTCCGCTTGCAGTGCGGGAGGTTGCGGGTTCAATCCCGGCCGGGTCAAACCAAAGACTTGAAAATTGGTAGTAATCGCTTCCATCCTTGACATTCAGGATTTCGGGTTAGCATTACGACTGGTTCGTCCGTGTCAGGATAAAGTGACCGGCCGGGTACAGTCCCAATGGTGCACCTTAAAAGTGCCCCTTCTCATAATCATCAGAATTTATGGCGTAGAAGTAATAAATAGAAAAATAGAAATAGAAACCAAAATGGGGGCGTACTGACCAGGGGGCGATTTGACTAATTCTTTTGGGGTAACTCATGCCCTCGTTCATCAACGGGGACATTTTTAGAAAGATGGTGGCAGCTCGGTGCAGGACTTAACTTCATTAAGCCGCCACCTTTTTTAAAAAAGATTCACCAGGGCAACAGAAGGCAAATGCGAATGTTTGCGGTGTGACAGTCAACATCCACGAAATCCAATGACAATCAAACCGACTTGGAATCAACAACCACAAAACTTGACCAGCTAAAATGCAAAATAAATTTCTAAGCAGTTGAAACAAATACATACTATATTAAAGACGGAAACTTGTTTCCAACAATCGAAATCTACGTTTTTGACAGCTTCTCACATGTCTACGGAGAATAAAACTTTCGGTACTTTCCGTATCTTACGGAAATTTTGGCGGAATTCAACGTTGACAAACGATTGGCTCGCCAAGGCCGCAAGATAACCGGATGTCACGATGATGAATTTCCCGCAAAATCAATCTACTTTCACATTGGCATAAAAATGACTGACACAGAAACTGATGAAGAAAACAAGAACTTGCCGTCAGCCCAAGAATGTGATCTCAGATGTAAAGAGTTTGCCCAAATAACGGGCACAGATACAGCACTGGCCATGTTTTATCTGCAAGATCGAGAATGGAGTTTAGAGGTAAGAACCGTCATTCTAATTATAGAATGGGTTTTCGTGGTTTGCAGCCTAAGATAATCCGAGTCTG
The DNA here is from genome assembly GCA_922989275.2 of Gari tellinella. NCBI lineage: Eukaryota > Metazoa > Mollusca > Bivalvia > Cardiida > Psammobiidae > Gari > Gari tellinella. The sequence continues at coordinate 35,849,649 of OV277872.1, forward strand.
TTAGATTGCTTTTAATAATTTTTTAAGGGACATGTAGTCCCGAGAAAAAAAATACAGCTGAAAGTTACATTTACACCAGATTTTTGGCAGTTTTAGCACCGTTTGCAACTCTTTTCCATTTTCCAGTGATTGGTTGCTGGGCAACTAGTCTATACACATCTGTATAGGTCCAGGGAACATACATTAGAATATAGACATTTTAAACACAACCATGTGCTTCATGATTGTGTAGTGGCAGTTACTTGGGTGTGTACAGGTAACTGGTGGATAATCAATAAGTCCTGAACCAAGTGGCTTGGTAGCTCAGTGGCTAGAGTGCTGGCATGTAATTAAGCCAGAGACCCTGGGTTCGAGCAGGGATATTTTAGTAGTCTAATAAAATATCCCTGGTTCGAGTCCTGGTCGGGCCACGATTTTTTCACCAGTCCTGTTATAATTGCATGATAAAATTAGTTAGAATTAGCCAACACTGGATAGCCCAGTGATTTAGTCATCCGCTTCAGGAATGAAAGACAGGCAGGTACAATACTTGTCCAGACAAAATGCCTGAGAAAATCCTTAGAAATGCCTGAAATTCAAATTTTTATATAGAATATACAGGGAGAAAAATAGAGAAAAGTGCCTGACATTTGATTTTTGATGAAAAAAAATTAAGCGTCGGCTAAAGCATTGGCCGCAAAAAGCCTTTTTTTTATCAGCCTGTTTCTAATTTTCTTTTATTCTTTCATGTACCACCATTTTCAATAACTGTGACAACCTTTAAAACAGATGTCACTTGATTATTATAAATTTATATATCTATTATTACCGGTACCTGTCACTGTATTTTAGAGAGCACTCAACTCCTACTTTGAAGAGGGAGGAAGTGCAGCTGGTGGGGCTACAAGTGGTAGTGTTGCTAACACAACTGCAGCAGGGTAAGAACATATAAATTATGAAAGTTTCACTATGAATTCCTTAGGGACCAGTGATAATGGTAGAAATCAAATGAAAGAGTCCTCGGGATACACATTCTGTAAAAGAATGAGTCCTTGAAACAAACATCGAGTCCTTATTTCTAGTTTTAAAGACAGGTGACCACTTTAAGCAGGTTGAAAGTAAAGCAGAATGTGCCTTAACTCTTTGAACCCTAGTCCCGCATATAGGCGTGCTTTTCAAACAGTGTACATGTGAATAGTACACTTGTCCTATGCAAACAGTAAAGACCCTGATCAGAGGGCTCCGAAAGGAGCCCTCTGATTAGGATCTTCACTGTTTGTCACAATGCCAAACATTCACAAAAACAACCCTTAAAAGTCAGAAATGGACTAGACTAAAATGGAAACTGGAATTGTCCATTTAAAGTTTCAGGGAGGAAAGAGTTAAGGCACATTCTGCTTTACTTTCAACCTGCTTTAAGCTACTATTTGCTTATGAGTAATAGGTAAAATAAAGGCCAAAAAAAGCTATAGGTCAATGGGACTCCCAACTTTCTAAATGAGTCCCTGGCAAATCTAATGAGTATAGGACTTGGGATGCACAGGTAAAATTATCACTGGGGACATTGGTAAACATTGTAGGCCCAGATGATATGCTGCAAAATGCAGTGTCTCATTAAGATCTGCACTATTTAATATGATTTGCAGCAAGCTTTTATCAAAACTTAAAACTTGATTTACTTTTTACTGCTTTAGCAATGTATACATGGGTCCTTCTCAGTGATAATTTTAGAAATCAGATGAATGAGTCCTCAGGATACACATTCTGTAAAACAATGAGTCCTTGAGACAAATATTGAGTCCTCAATTGAGGTGAAAACTTAGCCTAATATCCCATAACTTATTTCTAGTTTTAAAGACAGGTGACCACTTAAAGCAGGTTGAAAGTAAAGCAGATCGTGCCATAAGGCACATTCTGCTTTACTTCAACGAGCTTTAAGCTACGTTTTGCTTATGAGTACATGTAATAGGTTAATAAAGGCCAAAAAAGCTAAAGGTCCATGGGACTCAGATCTCCAGATATGGGGAGTACAATGTTTTTCAAAAACTAAAATCTGTATCCCGCATTTAACCCTATGGTGTTACTACTCATTAGAATCGTCTCTTCGAGACGATTCTAATGAGTAGTAATACCATAGGATTTGATGCTGAAATTAGTGAGAAAATGTTGGATTTGTTCTGTTTAATTTCTCCCTCTTATCTGGAGCCCTGTGAGACTCACAACTCTTTAAACACGGAATTATACAAAACGGAATAGCAACTAAGCGAAATTGAATAGGCGAGTACCTGAGCTCTCGCGGCGGTTGAATTTTGCGAGATTATGTGTCACGTGACAACATCTTCACTTTTTTGCCTCGTTGTCCGCGATTTCTGGCGTGAAATTTACCGAATCGAGTGTTTTTATTGACATTTTATAGGATTTAAAGGACTATGTGGACATTCCTATCAATTCACGGGAATAAAAACCCGTGAACAATGCTTTGAAAACACACATTTATCATATTGACTACCGATAGACAGTCTCTTATCAAGTATCGCGAGTCTCGTATCCGCCGCACGAGATTTACGATATAGCGCGAGGTTTCGATTCCGTCAGTGTATAATTCTGTGCTTTAAATAATGAGTCCCTGGCAATTTTTATGAGTAAAGGACTTGGGATGCACAGGTAAAATTATCACTGGGGACATTGGTAAACATTGTAGACCCAGATGATATGCTGCAAAATGCAGTGTCTTATTAAGATCTGCACTATTTAATATGATTTGCAGCAAACTTTTATCAAAAACTTAAAACTTGATTTACTTTTTACTGCTTTAGCAATGTATACATGGGTCCTTCTCAGTGATAATTTTAGAAATCAGATGAATGAGTCCTCAGGATACACATTCTGTAAAACAATGAGTCCTTGAGACAAATATTGAGTCCTCAATTGAGGTGAAAACTTAGCCTAATATCCCATAACTTATTTCTAGTTTTAAAGACAGGTGACCACTTAAAGCAGGTTGAAAGTAAAGCAGAGTGTGCCTTAAGGCACATTCTGCATTACTTCAACCTGCTTTAAGCTTCTATTTGCTTATGAGTACATGTAATAGGTTAATAAAGGCCAAAAAAGCTAAAGGTCCATGGGACTCAGATCTCAAGACAAGGGGAGTACAATGTTTTTCAAAAACCAAAATCTGTATCCTGCATTTAACCCTATGGTGTTACTACTCATTAGAATCGTCTCTTCGAGACGATTCTAATGAGTAGTAATACCATAGGATTTGATGCTGAAATTAGTGAGAAAATGTTGGATTTGTTCTGTTTAATTTCTCCCTCTTATCTGGAGCCCTGTGGGACTCACAACTTTTTAAATAATGAGTCTCTGGCATATTTAATGAGTATAGGACTTGGGATGCACAGGTAAAATTATCACTGGGGACATTGGTAAACATTGTAGGCCCAGATGATATGCTGCAAAATGCAGTGTCTCGCTGAGATCTGCACTATTTAGTATGATTTGCAGTCAGCTTTTACCAAAACTTAAAACTTGATTGAGGTTTTACTGCTTTAGCAATGTATAATTTGGTTTTTCTGTAACTTCTTCACCTCTGAAACTTCAAATAGACATTTCCAATAAACATTAAAGCCTAGTCCATTATTCACTATTAAGGGTTCATTGTTGGACATTTATATTGCAAAATGACAAATAGTGTAGAGGTTGACCAGTGCTCCTGTAGGAGCCCTCTGATCAGGGTCTACACTGTTTGCATAGGACAAGTGTACTCTTGATAAGGTGTAGGAATAATTTAGAGACATATAAGGTGTATTTATGTGGTAGTGGGTTAAACCATTTTCTTTTAGCCTTGTACTTTTGTCAGCCTTTATGATAAAGGTAAAACAAGACTATATATAAGGCTTTCTAGTTCCATTGGCTGGGGAGGCAGGGGCAAACTTGACAGCATCAAACTCCCAACATTCCATAATCAGTTGTCTGAGATTGTTATCAAGCTTTTGATTGGTCAGACTTGAGCAGAATGGTCAAATCCAACCAATCAAAAGCTTGAGAACAATCTCAGGCTCCTCAAAAGCATATAACATAAGCATGGACCTAGCTTGTCGAGTCTGTCTCTACAACCTCTTGTTAATTTTTGAAACTTATGTTCTTAATGCGACTTGGTTCTGGTTTGGAAAATTTGAGTTATACTTAAATTGCTTCTTTGTTGAATCCTTATTATGTATGCTTCATTGATTTCAGAGATGGTGTGGCAGATAAGGAACCTTATCGTATACGATTGATGTCCTGGAACATTGATGGCCTTGACCCTCAGAATATAAGGTCAAGGACACAGGGCGTTTGTGACACAATAAACAAGTGAGTGACTTATACTGTATACAGTACCTGTATTAAAACATCCCTAATGGCTATGCAAAATCCCCAAAATTTAATTTGTGCTTAAGTGTTTAACCCATTACCCAAAAAATACTGCATGCCTTTTTTCACCTTTAATTTATTCCTTCACTAAAGAAAATAGTTCCACTTCAAACAATCATGAATATGCACCTTAAGAAATGTTTCATATATCTTAGCTGAGACAACATCTTAACTTCAACTTAGCAGGCTGAAAATAGAGCAGAATGCTCCTTACTTTCAATTGCTTTAAGCAAATATCTGCCTTCAATACAGAAAACAAGCTATACGGGAAAGGGTTAACCCACTACCCCATAGCCTGTTTCTAGAATAGTCTCTTTGAGATGATTCAAGTGAGTAGTAACACCATAGCATTTGGTGCTAAAATGAGTGAGAAAAGGTTGGATTTGTTCAGCTCACTGCCTCTTATCTGGAGCTCTGACGTACACTGTTTGTAAAGGATCAAGCAAACATACTAGAGATCTTCCTGTACAATATAAATGTAAATAATTGTTGATACATTACATGTACTTGCCAGACTTCATACTTGTTTCTATGGTTACAGAGAGAACCCCCATGTCGTGTTCCTACAGGAACTGATTCCCCAGTCCGAGGACATTCTACAGGACATGTGCCCCACCTACCACATGGTCCCGGGAAACGACCAGGGCTATTTTACTGGTATCATGCTAAAAATAGGGGCCGTGCAGGTGGAGGAGTCGAAGATTTTACCATTCCCTAACACACAGATGATGAGGAATCTCCTAACAGTAAAGGTAGAAAAAACACCTGGCTCCAAGGTTATAGAGCTTTTGAGATGAGTCTGGAGTAGTTCTCAAGCATTTGATTGGTCAGATTTGAGCCTAGGCTCAAATATGACCAATCAAATGCTTGAGAGTGATTTCAGTCTCAATTCAGACGCTTTATAAAACTTCGTACGATAAATGTTGTCGTAAGTCAGATTATGAGTCTCGATTATTATTTATTTCTCCATTGAATCCTGTCTTGTGACTTTTTTTTGGAATCGTCTTGAAAATACAGTTCCAAAGAGGTGTCACAAGACAGGATTATATAAGGAAATCAGAAATTAAATGTATTTTAAAGTTTTGATCTTCGAGACAATTCTAATGAGTAGTCACACTATAGGGTTTGGTGAAGACATAAAGATTTTATATTAATATATAAACTGCTCTTTTCTAATATTTCGACCTCTAAGGGCCTTTTTCAAAGAAAATCACGTCAAAACACACGTCACATTTTTGTTACATGCATTCAGCCATAAAATCAAAGAGAATAATGTTTACAACATTGTTTGTTATTGCCCTTGTCATGATGTCATCAAGATTTTAGTTTTTGGAATACTCCCCTTATCTGGAGACCTGAATAACCATACTGATACAGTGCTCCCTCTCTACAACAACACTCAATCATTCACAATGGGACACAAAGATTGTGTGTTGTTCGGAGGGAGTTGTTATAGAGAGGGAATATTAATACCTTCAGAGTTTTGAGCATGACTTGGCTTACATTTGCAAACAGTTTGAACTCAGATCGGACACCGTGTAACACATCGTCTAATCTGGGTTCAAACTGTTTGTCACTCGTCTCTATGTTTCTGCTGTCAAATTGTGTAATTTTGAGGAAAAACGCATACTGCAATTTTAACCCTTTGAACCCTAGTCCCGCATATAGGCGTCTTTTCAAACAGTGTACATGTGAATAGTACACTTGTCCTGTGCAAACAGTGAAGGCCCAGATCAGAGGGCTCCGAAAGGAGCCCTCTGATCAGGGTCTTCACTGTTTGTCAGTAATGCCAAAATTGACAAAAACAACTCTTAAAAGTCAGAAATGGACTAGACAAAACTCAAAACTGGAATTGTCCATTTAAAGTTTTAGGGAGGAAAGAGTTAAGCAGATGATATTGCAGAAGTGAAAGCGTACTGTAGACATAATTGTCCTGTTTTTGGAATCTCAAAGAGACAATTCTAATGAATAGTCACACTAGCGGGTCTTGCCCAGAAATAAAGACTTTAGTTTTGGAAATACTCCCCTTAATTGGAGCCCTGTCATATCATATTCTCTATCTCACCAGTGTACCATTAAAGGAGAGAAGTTTTACCTGATGACATCGCATCTGGAGAGCACAAAGGAACATGCAAATGAGCGGAAAGCCCAGCTCAAGTTGGCCTTCACACATATGAGTAAGGTAGACGAGTCAAGGACGATAGTGTTTGGAGGGGATCTCAATCTGAGAGATAATGAGGTGAGACAGAAAAAAAAGTTTCTGAACTCTATGTATGTTTTATGCAATAAATGATTGAATTGTATTTAATAATTACATTTGCAAACAGCGTAGACCCAGATCAGAGGGCTCCTAAAGGAGCCCTCTGATCAGGGTTTACACTGCTTGCTAATTTAGAGCAGTATTTATTAAACTACCTAAGATTCCAAGTAGACAGGTTTATGTTTTGGTAACTAAAAAGATCCACAAGGTGACCTTATAACCCACAAGAGTTACTTAGTGTTGAAAGAGTTAAACATCAAAATTAAATATTTTTTCTTCCATTTGTGTTCAACCCCTTACCACATCGCCTGTTTCTAGTTTTGGATCTGCTTAACCACTTAAAGCAGATTGGGACTAGAGCAGAATGCTAGGCCACAGTTGAATGTGGGTCATGTCTGGTCAAAATCTTGGTCACTATAGTTTAAGTTTTATATGGTGTACCAGGTGAGCGATATAGGGCCATAGCGGCCTTTGTCTTAATTTCTCTGGACCTACAGATTTGAGCTCACCTGTCAAGAAGTGCCAGAGTGAGCTTTTAGGATCGCTGGATGTCTGTCGTCCATCTGTTTGTCTGTCCACAATTGTTTGTTAGCACTCTAGCGGCTACAAGTTTAATTTGATCTTCAAGAAACTTGATGACAATGTTTGTCTTGATAAAACTTCTGTCAAGTTGGAATGTGTGCCATGTCCGGTCAAAATCTAGGTCACTAGGTCAAATCATAGAAAAACTTTGTTAGCACTCTATAGGTTACAAATCTCATTTGATCTTCATGACACTTTGTCAAAATGTTTGCCTCATTGATATCTAGGTCAAGTTCGAATGAGGGTCATGTCCTGTCAAAAACTAGGTCACTAGGTCAAATCATAGAAAAAAATCTTGTTAACACTCTTAAGGATATACTTCTCACTTGATCAAATCATAGAAAAACTTTGTTAGCACTCTACAGGTTACAAATCTCATTTAATCTTCATGACACTTTGTCAAAATGTTTGCCTCATTGATATCTAGGTCAAGTTCGAATGAGGGTCATGTCCTGTCAAAAACTAGGTCACTAGGTCAAATCATAGAAAAAAATCTTGTTAACACTCTTAAGGATATACATCTCACTTGATCTTCATGAAACTTTGTCAAAATGTTTGCCTTGTTGATATCTAGGGCAAGCTTGAATGTGGGTTATGTCCAGTAAAAAACTAGATCACTAGGTCAAATAATAGAAAAACCTTGTTAAAACTCTAGAGGCCAAAACGTTTGCCTCATTGATTTCTAGATCAAGTTCAAATATGGGTCATGTCGGCTCAAAATCTAGGTTACTAGGTCAAATCATAGAAAAACCTTGTAAACACTCTAGAGGCTACAAATCGCATTATATCTAAATGAAACTTAGTCAAAATGTTTGCCTTATTGATATCTAGGTCATGTTTGAATGTGGGTCATGTCAGGTCAAAAACTAGGTCACATCATGCAAATACATTATAAACACTCTAGAAGCTACATCTCATTTGATCTTGATGAAACTTGCTCAAATGTTTGCCTCATTGAAATCTAGGCCATGGTTGAATGTCATGTCGGGTCAAAATCCAAGTCCCTATAGGTCAAGTTTTACATGGTGTACCAGGTGAGCGATATAAGGCCATAGTGGCCTTTGTTACCGAAATCTTTGGATTTCTGTTCTTACTTTTGAAAACTGGAATTTTATGCATTGTTTACTTAGAAAACATTGATATGGGTATCAAACAGTTAAGATCCATGTCAGATGCCGCATTACCCAGTGTCTGATCTGGATCTTTACTCTTTGCATAATCATTTTAGCAGCGAAAGGGTTTAAGGTACAATCCTAAAGTGGCGCTTGAAAATTAGGAAATCTTAGGATTTTTATGTCAGAGCTACTTATGATAGCCCAGAGACAGGCAAACAAAAGTGTTTACAAACTACATGTACAGTGTTCCCTCCCTACAACGGCCCTCCCAACAACGACTCCCTCCTTACAATGACCCTTGTCGCTGTTCCCCAAACAAGACAATTTAATGCCTAATATTTTCACTTCTGCAATATCGTCTGCTTAAAACTGTCGTGTGCTGTTTTTCTCAAAGTTACATATTGGACATTATGACAGGAAAAAACTTAATGACAAGTGACAAACAGCTTGAATCAAGATCAGACGCCGCGTAACACGGCGTCTAATCTTGATTCAAGCTGTTTTCAAATGTAAGCAATTTTCCCTCTCTATAAAGACTCCCTCCGAACAACGCACACAATTTTTGTCACCCATTTGGTGTCGTAGTAGAGAGAGAGCGCTGTAATTCCATTTATTCAGTACATGTAGATAGCACCAATTCCATATGACTACATAGATCTAATAGTTTTCTAGATGTAATATTGCTTGATTGACCCTTTACCCCATAGACTGTTTCTAGATTTGAAGACAGGTTAGACCCTTTCCCCCATAGAAGCGACTTTTAGCGTATTTAATTTATTCCTCCGCTGAAGAAAATAGTTCCAATTTAATCAGTCATGATTATATAGTATAGGGAAAATTTTCAATTTTCTAGCACATGGAAGCTTAAAGCAGGCTGAAAATAAAGCAGAATGCGCCTTAGGGCGCATTCTGCTTTACTTTCAACCTGCTTTAAGTGGTCACCTATCTTGAATACTAGAAATAGGCTATCAGGTAAAGGGTTAAAGATTTACTTTCAACCTGTCTTCAATACTAGAAAGTAGATATGGGGTAATGGGTTAAATCATAAAATGTGTTTCTAGTAATTTACAAAAAATAACTGTTATTCAATGGCCATGCCGTCTGTTAACTATTTCCTCCCTGAAACTTCAAATGCACAATTCAAGTTTCCAATTTAGTCTAGTCCATTTCTGACTATTCTATTTGTTTTTGTCAATGCTTTTCAGAATGACAAACAGTGAAGACCTTGATCAGAGGGCTCCTGTAGTAGCATTTTTCAGGGGACCCATTCCCAATGGAAAACAAATTTTATTTTCCAAAATTAGCATTTTACAGCATGATTTTTCTCCAAAATTAGCTTTTTACAGCTTAATATCCCCCCCCCAAAAATCAATTATTTTATGTCATTTTGGGGCATATTTTTCCCAATTGAATGAGTACCAACCCATTCCCTAATTGGTTAAACAAATCACTGTTTAGACTTCACAGTTTGCATAGGACAAATGTATTCTTCACAGGTACACTGCTTGCAAAGGACACATATATGCATGACTAGGGTAAAAAGGGTTAAAGGTGTCACACCTGTACGGAAGTGCTTCCGGGTCGTAGGGTGCCTAAATAGTTCCTAATTTATATAGTGAAAAATTGATGTGTGTGTGTTCATGGTCATATTTTTTATTGAAAATGCTGATTAACTGCAGATGCATTTGTTTTTGAACTGAAATAGTGATGTTGTTGATAAATCAAAGGTGTTTCTGGGTTCTATTTGGGAACTAATTTGTGAGAACATGTGGTCAGAGATGTGAGTGTGGTGCGGCGGGTCATCAACTTTCATTTTGTAAATATTGACGGTGACCTTAGAAATGTGAACTTTGTGGAAAAGTTGAACCTTAATGGTATCTTTTTCTTTTGTTAATTCTGGTGCCATGTTATTGCTTTCCATGGAAACAGGGTCGTTATATTGACCGGTAGGTCCTGGAACTGGACAGAGACAGGAGAATATTGTCAATTTACTATAGAGTTCTATGGAGGAAGAAGAAGGGCTTTTGTACAGGAGTGACACCTTAAATTATAAAATTTATTTCAGGTTGTTGCAGTTGGAGGCTTTCCGGATCAAATCTATGATATATGGGAGATAACTGGAAAGAGACCAGAGGCAAAGTTCACATGGGATACCCAGCGCAATGACAACCTAGAGTGGAGTGCAAAGTTCAGACCAAAATGCCGCTTTGACAGACTTTATCTGAGGAATTCTACGCCTAAGACCATCAAGTCAGAATACTTCGAGCTGATTGGTTTAGAGAGACTGAAATCTTGCCAGCGATTTTGTAGTGACCATTGGGGGCTTCTGACACATTTTAACATTTTGTCGAAACTACCAAAGTGATGGTGTACTTGTTGATTGTTTTGGCCATTCATTTTGTTATTTGTTGAAGATGTTGATGGTTTACTCCATAGCCTGTTTCTAGTATTGAAGATAGATGACCACTTAAAGCAAGGTGAAAGTAAAGCAGAATGTGTTTAAAGGCGCATTCTGCTTTACTTTCACCCTGCTTTAAGCTACCATCTACTAGCAGTCTAGCAGATTGGAGCTTTACCATATACCCCATAGCCTGTTTCTGGTTTTGAAAACAGGTGACTACTTAAAATAGGTTGAAAGTAAAGCAGAATGCACCTTAAGGTGCATTCTGCTTTACTTTCAGCCTGCTTTTAGCTACCACCTGCTAGAATAAAGGAACATTCTTGTTTACTTCCAATCTGCTTTAAGTGGTTACCTGTTTTCGAAACTAGAAATAGGCTATAGAGTAACAAGCTAAGCAGCCTCCTGGCAAAGATAGGTGACCATGCCTAAAGCAGTTTGATAGTAAATCAGGATGTGTCTTATTATATTAATAAGGCATATTCTGAATATCCTTGAATGTGTTCATTTAGTAGGTCAAATCCATTTGTATAGAAAGTTCTGTATACACTACTTGAATAAATGATTTACCTTCGACATTTCCTGAAACTGTCGAAGGTAAATAATTTATTCAAGTAGTGTAGAAAGAACTTTCTATACAAAAGGTATATTCTACTTTACTTTCAGCCAGCTGTAAGCTACCATCTGCTAGGATATAAAAATATTTCTTATGATGCTTATTCATATCTGTATAAACAAGAATTATTTTTTTAAGCAGAAAATTAAAATAACCGATTACCCCATAGATTGTTTATTTTGAAGACATATATGTATGACCACTTAAAGCAGGTTGAAAGTAAAGCAGAATGTGCCTTAAGGCACATTCTGCTTTACTTCCAACTTGCTTTATGCTACCATCTGCAAGAATGTAGAAAATATATCTTATACATATTTAATTCATGCACAGAATTATACACTGACAGAATTGAAACCTCGCGCTATATCGCAAATCTCGTGCGGCGCATACGAGACTCGCGAGACTTGATAAGAGAATTTCCATCGGTAGTTAATTTGATAAATGTCTGTTTCGAAGCATTGTTCACAGGTTTATATTCCCGTGAATTGATAGGAATGTCCACCAAGTCATTTAAATCCTATAAAATGTCAATAAAAACACTCGAGTCGGTAAATTTTCACCCCAGAAATGACGGACAATGGGGCAAAAAGTGAAGATGTTGTCACGTGACACATAATCTCGCAAAATTTAACCGCCGCGAGAGCTCAGATGCTCGTCTATTCAACTTCGCTGAGTTGCTATTCCGTTTTGTATAATTCCGTGATTTATGACTGTATAAAAAGGAACTATTTCCGTCGATGGAGGAATAACTTGAAAGCATATATGTTTTTATGGGGTAATGGGTTAAAGACATAATGTGTATCTATTGAGTAATAAGTAAACTGAATATAGTTGATTTCACTGATAATCAGATTTATAATCCTTTCCTCCACAGAAGTGCCTTAGTGCACCAATGTCTACTCCCCATATAAGTGCTTCAAACAGTGGTAAGTTTTACCTACATATCTTGAATCCTATACTCATTAAAGTTGTCAGGGACACATGTGTTAAAAAGTTGTGGACCCATAATTTTTCTGGCCTATATTAACCCACTACTCCATAATTATGCCTTTAATTTATTTGTCCATTGAAGGGTAAAGTTCCACTTAATACAGTCATATACAGTGGAGAATCTGTTATTCCTTCCCATTTAAACGCAAACATACGCAAACGCAAAACACTAAAACGTAGAAAAGAACAACTTTTGGACAATTCTGATATTTCATATTGATCTTGGTGGCAAACAGTTTGGAGCCTGATCAGACGCCGGGTTACCCGGCGTCTGATCTGGCTCCAAACTGTTTGCACTGCAAATAATAGTTTTAGCGTAAACGCGTTTATTGGGAAAGAATAACACATTCTCCACTGTATATGCAGCATAAGAATATTTTCTATATCCAAGTGTAGATGGTAGCTTAAAGCAGGCTGAAATTAAAAGGCAGAATGTGCCTTTACATGCATTCTGGTTTACTTTCAACCTGCTTTAAATGTCTTCAAAACTCGAAATAGGCAATGCAGTTATGGGTTAATTTTAAACTCAAGGACTCAATGTTTGTCTCAAGGACCCATTGTTTTACTGAATTAGCATCCCAGGGACTCATTCTTCTGAGTTCTAAATGATCGCTGTACCAATGATTATTCATTAATGGTTTTGAATACAGCAGGCAGTTAAAAGCAAGATGACATTAAAGCAGAAAGCCCCTATAGGTTTCTGCTTTGCTTTAAGCAGTCACCACAGTTGGATATAGGTAATGTGCACTAAAATAACAGGTGACTGCTTAAAGCAAGGCGAAAGTACAACATAAATCTCCGTTAGAAGCTTTCTGTTTTACTTTCCCCTTGTTTAAACTGTCACCTGTCTTTTATACAGTTAACCCTTTCCCCAATAGAAGCGCCTTTTAGCGGATATGATTTATTCATCCGCTGAAGAAAATAGTTCCAATTTAATCAGTAATGAATATGTATTATAGGGAATATTTTCTATATTATAGCACATGATAGCTTAAAGCAGGCTGAAAGTAAAGCAGAATGCGCCCTAAGGCGCATTCTGCTTTACTTTCAACCTGCTTTAAGTAGTCATCTATCTTCTATAAATAGGCTATCAGGTAAAGGGTTAATAAGACTTCATTTAATTGATCGTAATAGAGAAGTTTAACTGTATATGTATTTTGTGCTGCTTCGTTTTTTTTAATGAAAATGAAATTTTGATAAGACATTGAGTCTTCATCATGTAAAAAATATACTTGTTCTGTGCAAACTGCGTAGGCCCTGAGCAGAGGACTCCTTAACTCTTTCCCCCATAGAAGCGCCTTTTAGCGCATTCAGTTTATTCTTGCCCTGAAGAAAATAGTTCTAATTTATACATTCATAAATATGTATAATACAAAATATTTTCTATATTCTAGCATATGATGGCTTAAAGCAGGCTGAAAGTAAAGCAGAATGCGCTTCAAGCGCATTCTGCTTTACTTTCAACCTGCTTTAAGTGGACACCTATATTCAATACTAGAGATATGCTATGTGGAAAAGGGTTAACTCTTTGAACCCTAGTCACGCATGTATGCGTCATTTACAAACAGTGTACCTGTGAGGAGTATACTTGTCCTATGCAAACAGTGTGGCCCCTGATCACAGGGCTCCTTAAGGAGCCCTCTGTTCAGGGTTTGTAATTTGGCAGTAAAATGTAAAAGGCAAACCTGTATGATATAGTGAAAGACTAGACAGTATTAGTAGCTTGAATTTCAATTGGTTTATAGCCGCCATTGGCGCCGCAAATTGTACCGCATTATTTTCTACCTGTATTCGTGTGTTTAAAAAGTGTTAATTGACAAAAGACAAAACTAATAAATATTGTCATTTGAACTTCCTCCCGTCAAAAGTATGTGTTATGGCAGAACCGGATCAGCCAACAGAAGTAAATAAGTTTATTCATGCTACCTGTGATATTTTAATCAATTATAGATCTACTGACATAACCTAACTAAAATTTTGATGAAACTGACTATAGTTTGAATACGTTTACTACGATTCGAAAAATGAATACGGCTCAAAACGAAACCGGGTAGTTCCGGTCCAGTGAGTTTTCGTGTTTGATGTCGTGCCAGCCATTTCTGACACCATTTTTGGTGTAAATTGTTTCGGCAAAGTTTTATTCCGACCATTTATTGTGACTGGAAATTTAGGGATGTCTAATTATAGTGAATAATCACGTCAGTTTATAATTCCGTGGAATAATTAACCCCTTCACTGCCGTGTGACGTCATAAATTTTTAAAAAAAATTGTCGTCTGCTTTTATTTCTTAAATTCTAGTTTCTGCTATTTTTGACTGAAGAAATATTAAAATGACTGTCAAACAGCTTGGATCCTGATCAGAATCCGAACTGTTTGCAAAAAACTGTAGATCTGCTCGCGGTAAGGCAGTGAAGGGGTTAAGGCACCAAAACGTTTAGGAAAAAATGGCATATCTCTCTTGCCCACGGAATTATCAGTGTATAATATATAAGTCTGTGTATTGCCTGATTACACCATAACACAGCGACAATGTATACCGAGATAGTTAATATGAACAGGGAGGTAATTGTAAAAGTCGGTAGAATATGACATATAAATTTCAGACTTGATAAACCTATCACCTTTACCTTTTTACCTATATAAATCATTGCATAACAATAGGAAGTGCAGTTCACAAACCATGTCATCTCTCTTTTTCTGGGCGATAAAAATCATATCTCCAACAGGACCTGGAAACAAGTCGAAACGTACCTAAACCAAGACGTGCATCTTGGTCAAAATAACACATTGTCAAAACGTACCCAAACCAAAACGTACAAAAACCAAAACGTACCCTCTGTATTGGTCAAAACGCTTCCGTATAATAACCAGAGCTGCAGTCAGTACAGAATAAACCGTTCATGAGGAGGTGGCATATCACATGGAAAACTTGACAAAACACATAATCGATATGCAGTTTATCAAAACGACTTCATATTCCAAAGTTCAGCTCAATATGAGAAAGCATGTTAAGGGAGGGGATGGAAAAGGTGTACAGTAAAACCTCGCTATTACGACCACTAAAACGAAGGCTAATTGAGTGTATAATAGACAGGTGACAGCTTAAAGCAAGGTGACAATGAAACAGAAAGCTCCTATAGGAGCTTTCTGTTTCACTGTCACCTTGCTTTAAGCGGTCACCTATCGTAAACACCCTAATAATTAACATAATTTAGTGGTCGTAATAGCGAGGTTTTACTGTATTATAAGTTAAAAACTCGTGGAAAACTAGAAACAATTATACGAAATATTAGCTTGATATGCAGATCATCCAAATAACATCATATACAAAAGTTCAGCTCGATATGCGAAAGCAAGCGCTAAAAAGCGGAGATCGACAAATTTCTTTAAAAAACACAAGGAGTGGTCCGGGACGTCAGATTGGTAAAATAAACAAAAAAAACCACCTCATAGGTCTTATTATATAAATTTTCAGCTCAATATGTGAAAGCATGTGGGACTATAGTTAGGAAAAAGATAAATTTCTAATATTCTTGGTTCAAAGAGGGACATTGTTCCTGTAAAAATTGACGAGACCCGAACTCAATATGCATTCATTCCAAAGCATACATGAGAAAAGAACGGAAGGAGACATCGCCATACCATGAGACGTCCATCTGACGACGGGTGTATATTGTTAGGACGTTTACCCCACCCACTTTTGTAACATACGAAGAAATAATGACACTTATATTATTTATATAAACATATTATCTGTGTCAATTTGTAGTATTTACCTTTAATAAATCATCCATTCAGTGTCAGTTCTTTAATCCTTCGATTTAATAGCATTTTCTTTATTTAGATTCACTAATAATAAGACCTGAGTTCCCCGCCATGGTATGACTATGTGTGACGTCATGTGACTGTTATTTTAGGAAATGCGGGAATAAATACGAAAAAAGACTCAAGCAGGAAACGCAACACAAACAATACACCCATCTCTAAAGCAGAACACACACACAGCCATACCATAACAAACACACATACACACGCACACACACACGCAATCCCACAATCCAAACAGAAAACAATACGCAAAACAAACATAAAGCAAAGTGAACATAGGAGCCCGCCTTGGTACGGTCAGCAGCAATCCATAATTAATTATAAATTAACCATTAACAACCACTGGGGGGTTAAACCTGGGTTTAGGGGCGCCCAACCTCACACTTATCTCCTATATTCACATATAAAGACGAACAGTGTACATAAAATATAAACCCTGTTCCACAACCTTACAATCAAAAAGACCGCCAGCACAGTAAGTAAATACATGTAAAACATCTAACAAAATTCTCTGACAGGATTATTAGTAACACGGGACAGAATTAAACATTCAAGCCCGTGTTAAAAATAACCCACTATGGCAACGGTCAAATTGTACTCAAGCGAATAGTCTGTAGTCACGAGTAACTGTAAGACATGGGAGGGTTAGGGTACGACAGAGAGGGAGAGAAAAACCAAAGCACGAAAATCCGAATATAACTCTCCCGGTTAAGGACGGCTTTAGAGATACATCATCATGTAGTGCTAAGCCCTGTCACATCTTGTTTTTGTCACATGACTTTTGTATATAAATAGCTCAGATTTTAAAAGTATAAACAGAATTGAAAATAGTTTAAAAGATAATTGGAAAGAGATTGAAAAGATAGAGTTTGAGAATTGATTTGGAAAACTAGAATAGTTAGAGTTATTGAAAAGATAAATACCATGGCACAGGTAATAATGTTTAATTCTTATTAATGCTTTTAACTTATTTATCATTGTAAATTAAATGTAAATATGTCTTTAAAGGTAAAGATAATTAAATGTTGAAATGTTTATTTGTGTTTAGATTCTGATTACTTCCACTCTCCGGCCCGTCCTTACAATATATAAGATTGTTTGGTTTGGTATAGTCCGTTTCTGCCATCTATGGGCTAATTGAACGCACAAGAGAGAGAGGGGAGCGGATAGAGACAACTAAGGCACGATTCCCTACTCATGTTATCTAAATGGTTTTCTGTTGTGTATATTTCGGATGCCCAGTGTAAAGCACTGGTACATCGGACCTCGGTTTAAAAAGTCTTATTCAAAGTACTTGGTCCGGCAGTAAATCGAACTCAGGACCCCTGGCATTGTAGTCAAGCGCGTTATCACTGGGTCACGACCACCGGAGCGTATAAAAGTACCTGTTTTAAAAAACAATGATTGAAAACTTTTCTTTGATGTTCTTATATCAATCACATTTCTTACATGTATGCGATATGCACGATACTAGTGCCGCAAATTGCTTTTATTTGGGTAATACACCATTTGCTTTTTCAGTCTCTTTAACTCATTCGCCCCTGAAACTTTTAATGGACAATTCCAATTTCAAAGTAAGTCTAGTCCATTTTTGACAATTAAGGGTTGCCTTTTACAATATATTTCAAAATGACAAACAGTGTATACCCTGGTCAGAGGGCTCCTTTAGGTGCCCTGTGATCATGGTCTATACTGTTTGCATAGGACAAGTGTAATCCACACAGGTACATTGTTTGTAAATGACGAGTATACTCGTCGCTAGGGTTGAATGTGTTAATATTCAAGACAGCATCTGGCTGCATATCGAAAAGCCAATTGATTATTAATTCATTTGTGCCTAGCGTTCCATAAGGGGACATGGCAAACAGTTTAGACTGATCAGACGCCGCATAATGTACGTGTCGTCTGATCAGAGTCTACACTGTTTGCTGATAGGAATTTCAATATAGAACAAAACGAAAATGACAATTTAGACCAGGCACCCTTTCATCAAGTATAGACGAATCTAAAATATAAGCATGTAATAATCCACTGGGCATAAATGGGGTTTAAATGATGACCTATCACATGTCAATGTATTTTAGAGAACTGAACTCATACCATGACGAGGGAGGAAGTGCAGATTGTGGCGCAACAGGTTTTGTAAACACAATAGGGTAAGTAAAGTGCTCACTCCCTACAACGGCCCTCCGAACAATGAGTCCCTCCTTACACCAATGATTGTCGCTCTTCCCCAGTGCTCCCTCCCTACAACGGCCCTCCGAACAATGAGTCCCTCCTTACACCAATGATTGTCGTTCTTCCCCAGTGCTCACTCCCTACAACGGCCCTCCGAACAATGAGTCCCTCCTTACAACAATGATTGTCGCTCTTCCCCAGTGCTCACTCCCTACAACGGCCCTCCGAACAATGAGTCCCTCCTTACACCAACGATTGCCACTCTTCACCAGTCCTCCCTCCCTACAACGGCCCTCCGAACAATGAGTCCCTTCTTACACCAATGATTGTCGCTCTTCCACAGTCCTCCCTCCCTACAACGGCCCTCCGAACAATGAGTCCCTCCTTACACCAATGATTGTCGCTCTTCCCCAGTGCTCCCTCCCTACAACGGCCCTCCGAACAATGAGTCCCTCCTTACACCAATGATTGTCGCTCTTCCCCAGTGCTCCCTCCCTACAACGGTCCTCCGAACAATGAGTCCCTCCTTACACCAATGATTGTCGCTCTTCCCCAGTGCTCCCTCCCTACAACGGCCCTCCGAACAATGAGTCCCTCCTTACACCAATGATTGTCGTTCTTCCCCAGTGCTCACTCCCTACAACGGCCCTCCGAACAATGAGTCCCTCCTTACACCAACGATTGCCACTCTTCACCAGTCCTCCCTCCCTACAACGGCCCTCCGAACAATGAGTCCCTCCTTACACCAATGATTGTCGCTCTTCCCCAGTCCTCCCTCCCTACAACGGCCCTCCGAACAATGAGTCCCTCCTTACACCAATGATTGTCGCTCTTCCCCAGTGCTCCCTCCCTACAACGGCCCTCCGAACAATGAGTCCCTCCTTACACCAATGATTGTCGCCCTTCCCCAGTGCTCCCTCCCTACAACGGCCCTCCGAACAATGAGTCCCTCCTTACACCAATGATTGTCGCTCTTCCCCAGTGCTCCCTCCCTACAACGGCCCTCCGAACAATGAGTCCCTCCTTACACCAATGATTGTCGCTCTTCCCCAGTGCTCCCTCCCTACAACGGCCCCCGAACAATGAGTCCCTCCTTACACCAATGATTGTCGCTCTTCCCCAGTGCTCCCTCCCTACAACGGCCCCCGAACAATGAGTCCCTCCTTACACCAATGATTGTCGCTCTTCCCCAGTGCTCCCTCCCTACAACGGCCCCCGAACAATGAGTCCCTCCTTACACCAATGATTGTCGCTCTTCCCCAGTGCTCCCTCCCTACAACGGCCCTCTGAACAATGAGTCCCTCCTTACACCAATGATTGTCGCTCTTCCCCAGTGCTCCCTCCCTACAACTGTCATCCGAACAATGATTCCCTTCTTTCAGCGATCCTTGCCGTTGTTCCCGAAACAAGTCAATTACGCCTAACGCTTTCACTGCTTCAATATCGTCTGCTTACAATTGTCGTGTGCAATTTTCTCAAAGTTACGTATTGGAAATTTTAACTAACGGAAGAAAAGTAAAGACAAATGACAAAACAGTTTGAACCCAGTTCAGACGCATTGAACACGACGTCTGATCCGGGTTCAAACTGTTTGCAAGTGTAAAATATCCTAGATTAGCTGAAATCATTCCTCATCATACATCAGCGCTTTAATACCTAGTTTGTGTCGCGGTGCCGTAAAACTAACTCATCATCCGTCGAGACTTTTTCTCTACAAATCCCATTTTTGTTAAAATTGCACTTCTACCAAGTGGCAAGAGTACCAAACACCAGAAAGATAGACATGGGAGACGGTCGAGACACTGTGTCTCTGACACGTCAAGGTCAAGATCCAGATCCCATGGTCGTCGGTCCAAACATAAGGGCTCTAAGAAATACAGATATTCCAAACGCCATCAACATGACAGGGGAGTACCAAAAGGGCTCCCAAAGAATTTGAAATATGATGGAGAATCTTGTTGGATGGCTTGGAAAGTTATAGAGCGGTATTAAAGTGGACCGACAAAGAAAGCAAAGTTTATTTGCACTGGTGTTTGGAAGGAAAAGCTCTAGACTTTTTCACCATCATGGCTCAAACAGGTGAAAAGTACTCATATCGCAAGATGATGAGAAAGTTGGACAAGAGATTTGGAGCTAAAGAGTTAACTGAAACAGCAAGAGTTAAGTTTCATCAAGCGCGCCAGAAGCCGGAGGAGACACTTGAAGATTGGGCAGATCGCGTACTATCTCTGGCAACACTTTATCCTAACCATAACCGAACCTAACACAAAAGCTTAAACAGATTTTCCCAAATCAACCGTAGAAACAGTTATCTACAGTGAGGGACATACATGAGTACGAGCTATTGTCATCACTCCGGCGTCTACGTTGTCGTCGTTATGGTTGTCGTCCGAAATCTTAACGTAGAACATTATATACGTTAAATCTACGTGATACAGACTTTATATTTAGTATGCGTAATCGCCTTAAAATAGATCTTGAGCTAAGTAAAATTTGGGTTATGTCCAACAAAGGTCAATGTCATTTAGAATCCATTCAGAGGTAAAATAGGATGGGTTTAATATTGGCCATAACTTTGGCACTGCATGTGATAGAGACTTTATATTTGGCATGTGACGTTATGTGTATTCAATTCAAGAAGCTCCTGCGCTCAATACAAGTTGAGTCATGTCTGCAAAATGCCAAAAGGCCACTAGAGGTCAAATAGGGTCAATTTAACATTTCCCATAACTCTTAAACAACATGTAGTCTTGAGCTCAGAACATTTTTGGTCATGGCAGACAAAGACGAAGGTCATTTAGAGGTCAAATAGATTGAATTTAACATATGCCATAACTTTGGAACTGAATGTGATAGAGACTTTACATTAGGCAGGTGTACTGAACATAATAGCTCTTAAGCTCAGTACAAGTTGGGTGATGTCAGACAAAGGTCAAGGTTATCTATTAGGATGACAAAACAGACGAGCGTTGACACCCGCGTGCGGTGCTCTTGTTCAAAATACGTGTACATGTAATTTATATTTGCCATACATTTGAAGTTAGGGCTTTTCCTTAGTATAGAAATAGTTAGAGGCCTCATAAGGCGGAAGAAACGTTAATTGGTCACACGTATCATTCTTGGCTCTATTCATATAATAATTTTACCCTTCCAGTGTACCATTAAAGGAGAGAAGTTCTACTTGATGACATCCCATCTGGAGAGCACTAGGAATAAAGCGAATGAGCGGAAAGCCCAGCTCAAGTTGGCCTTCACTCATATGAGTAAGATAGACGAGTCAAGGACGATAGTGTTTGGGGGCGATCTCAACCTTAGAGATAATGAGGTGAAACTGAAAAAACCCAGTTTTTCAATCACTGCATTTCAATGTTTATGCCCCTCGACGATAAGCCGTGGGGAATACTGCTTTATCCCTGTCCTTTCGTTCGTCT
Organism: Gari tellinella; assembly: GCA_922989275.2. NCBI lineage: Eukaryota > Metazoa > Mollusca > Bivalvia > Cardiida > Psammobiidae > Gari > Gari tellinella. The sequence goes on from OV277872.1 coordinate 35,871,440, forward strand.
GTTCGACCCACAGGTACCAGACGCATGCTATGACCCAATATGCACCTCAAAACACAAATAAAAGGCATAAAACCATAAAAACGTCCTTTTCTATGACCAAACACCATATTCTGACCAAAAGCTCATTTTTAATTTTTTTTTTTTTTTTATAGTATATACCTCAGAAAGGTGTCCAACTCCCACGGCAAATGTGCTTCGTGAAACGCACGGATTTTATTCCGAGTCTTGTTGCGCAGTCAATTCTCGATCGATTGTGAATACAAAGTTACCATCGCACGCAGAAAACCCTATGGTACACAATAGCATTCCATATAAGATCAATTTCCATCGAAAACAAGCCCATCCGACTCTCGGAAGTCGCAACTTATTCAGGTCAAACAAGTCTCTACCGTCACATACACAGTACTTTTACCGCAGGGGTCTTATATTTACACCTTAAATCTACGACATGGACTCCGTGTCCGCTTTATTTCGATCTAAAATGCATGGCAAATGCATTTAAAAGAATTAACGTACCATACATGTCAAAACAAAACTACTCTACATTATCGCGCAACGGCCGGGGTTTCAATTTAAATCGCACTAGCCATCTGTTTTCCGTGACCCGGAGGTAGAAAAACGTCAACATGGACTGGTGCCCTTTTACGATAATGCAGAGTAGTTTGGCTTTGTCATGTATGGTAAGTTTCTTCTTTTAAATGTATGTATCGAAATATGGAGGACACTGATTGCATGTCGTAGATTTAAGGTGTAAAGATAAGACCCCTGCGGTAAAAGTACTCGTGTATGTGACGGTAGAGACTTGTTTGACCTGAATAAGTTGCGACTTCCGAGAGTCGGATGGGCTTGTTTTCGATGGAAATTGATCTTATATGGAATGCTACTGTGTACCATAGGGTTTTCTGCATGCGATGGTAACTTTGTATTCACAATCGATCGAGAATTGACTGTGCAACAAGACTCGGACTAAAATCCGTGCGTTTCACGAAGCACATCTGCCGTGGGAGTTGGACACCTTTCTAAGGTATATACTATATAAAAAAAAATTTTTTTTTAAAAATGAGCTTTTGGTCAGAATATGGTGTTTGGTCATAGAAAAGGACGTTTTTATGGTTTTATGCCTTTTATTTGTGTTTTGAGGTGCATATTGGGTCAAAGCATGCGTCTGGCACCTGTGGTTCGACCAGTACGTACTTTGTCCGTCCAAATATTTTGAACGTGTAGACTACTCAACTTTAGAAGTTCAGTACAACTATGGTCATGCCAGACAAAGGTTAATGTCATTTATAGGTCATGGTCTCATCTGGGACCAAGTGTTTCACAAGAACATGTCGTTTTTCTTACAATTGTGTTTAATTCTTTTAACAGTACTAAGTAACTCTTGTTGGTTGTGAAGTTCCTTTGTGGACCTTTGATATTACAAAGGCATGAATCGGGCTACTTGGAATTCTGGAAAATTTAATGAATACTGGTCTAGATTAGAAAACGGCACAAACCCTGATCAGAGGGTTTCTATAGGAACGTTCTGATCAGGGTTGACACTGTTTTCAAATGTTACTAGTATATTTCAAACAGGCCCATGGTGTTGAAGAGTTAAATACCAAATTATATTGATTGTTTGCAACTGTTTAACCATTTCACTCTCAATGACGCTTGAAAGCGCGTTTGCAAACAGTTTGGATCCTGATCAGACGCCGCATAAGGCGGCGTCTGATCAGGATTCAAAATGTTTGACACTCGTATCGATATGTTTTAAGCCATACTACATTGGATCTTACTTTGAAACGATCTTGAAAATAACAAAAATGAAGCAGACGACAATGAAACGGTGAAGGGGTAAAAAACTCACGGAAAATTTGGTAGTCAAAGGGTTAAAACAAACGTTTATACGCCTTATTCTTGGTATACCATGTATTTCAGGTAGTTGAAGTAGGAGGGCTACCAGAGCAAGTCTGTGACTTATGGGAGATAAACGGAAAGAGGCCAGAGGCCAAGTTCACCAGGGACATTCAGCGCAATGACAACCTGTACTGGAGCCTCTCGGGCAGGCCTAGATGTCGCTTTGACCGTCTGTATCTGAAACATTCTACGCCGGAGACTGTCAAGTCAGAATATTTTGGACTTATTGGTTTAGAGAGATTGAAATCTTGCAAGCGATTTTGCAGTGACCATTGGGGTCTTCTGACACATTTAAACATTTTGTCAAAACTACCCAAGTGATATTATTAAACCTCATAGATATATATTTATAGGATATGTCATAAGTCGATCTTTGAGACAAAGTGAGTCTAGAATTGAAATATTATTAATAACCTTTCTGTTCTAGACTAGTTTCAGATCAGCTTGTCTCAAATATCTACGAGTGACATATAACTAACGATTTAAAGGTATGGCAAGCTGAAATAATAGCAGGCCTTACGCCATCAAAGTAAGAGACAATGATATTTGCAATCGTTGTTCGCTATTGAAAACAGGGGTAGTTTTGCGAGAAATGCACGTCGGTGATTAGTTAGAAAACGCTACATAACCGACAGATGGAATGTCGCATCTCTCTGGAGCAGGTACACCAGGGACCCGTTTCATAACATTTCGTACGATAAATATTGTAAGTCAGATTATAAAAGTATCGATTATTTTTATGCCCCCAGAATCTACGATTCGGGGGCATATAGGTTTTGTCATGTCTGTTGGTTTGTCTGTCCGTCCGTCTGTCCGTCCGTCCGTCTGTCTGTGCCAAAAACCTTAACCTTGGCTATAACTCTTGCATTTTTGTACCTGGACCTTTTATACTTGGCATGTGTCTGCCCTGTATCAAGACCTTTCCATCCATACAAACCTTTTTGACCTTGTGACCTTGACCTTGACATTTGACCTACTTTTGTAAAAATCTTTAAATGGCTATAACATTTGCACCAGTAGGCCCAGGGCTTTCATATTTTGTATGTATATTTCTTTTGTCAAGACCTTTCCAACCATACCAACATCTTTGACCATGTGACCGTAACCGTGACCTTTGACCTATTTAATCAAACTTTAACCGAATACCTTAACCTTGGCTATAACTTTTGCATTTTTGCACCTGGGCCTTTTATACTTGGCATGTGTATTCCTCATGGCAAGACCTTTCCAACCATATAAAACTTTTTGACCTTGACCTTGACATTTGACCTACTTTTGTTAAAATCTTTAAATGGCTATAACATTTGCACCAGTAGGCCCAGGGCTTTCATATTTTGTATGTATATTTCTTGTGTCAAGACCTTTCCAACCATACCAACATCTTTGACCATGCGACCTTGACCTTGGCCTTTGATTATTTAATCAAACTTTAACCAATAACCTTAACCTTGGCTATAACTTTTGCATTTTTGCACCTGGGCCTTTTATACTTGGCATGTGTATTCCTCATGGCAAGACCTTTCCAACCATACAAAACGTTTTGACCTTGACCTTGACATTTGACCTTCTTTTGTAAAAATCTTTAAATTGCTATAACATTTGCACCAGTTAGCATAGGGCTTTAATATTTTGTATGTATATGTTTTGTGTCAAGACCTTTCCTACCATACCAATATCTTCGACCATGTGACCTTGACCTTCACCTTTGACCTATTTAATCAAAATTTAACCAAAAACATTAACATTGGCTATTACTTTTGCATTTTTGAACCTGGGCCTTTTATACTTGGCATGTGTATTCTTCATGGCAAGACCTTTCCAACCATACAAAACTTTTTGACCTTGTGACCTTGACATTTGACCTACATTTGTAACCATACCAACATCTTTGACCATGTGACCTTGACCTCGATCTTTGACCTATTTAATCAAACTTTAACCAAAAACCTTAACCTTGGATATAACTTTTGCATTTTTGCACCTTGGCCTTTTATACTTGACATGTGTTTTCCCTTTCTAACCATACAAAACTTTTTGACCTTGTGATCTTGACATTTGACCTACTTTTGTTGAAATCTTTAAATGGCTATAACATTTGCACCAGTAGGCCTACGGCTTTCATATTTTGTTTATATATTTCTTGTGTCAAGACCTTTCCAACCATATCTACGTTTTTGCCCTTGTGACCTTGACCTTTATTTGTATAAATCTTTATACGCCTATAACATTTGAACCAGTAGGCCTAGAGCTTCCATACTGTATAGGTTTCTTGTGTTAAGACTTCTCCAACCATGCCAATGTTTCATTTACCCTACGACCATGATTTTTGACCTACTTTTGCAAATAAGCATTACATTACAGAACATGATGCTGGCTGGGGGCATTTGTGTTTCACAAACACATTGCTTTTCATCTGATCATCACCAAACTTTCTGAAAATGTTTGTTGACATAAAATGGAGACCAATTTGGATAACCAGCGGCACCAATTTATGCTAGGCCCTTTGGAGTAATGGCCCTTGAAGTCCTCAAAATGGCGCTCCACTACAGTTTCAGCTCTCTAACTTTTACGTTTGATAGTCTGGATTCCCCTCCCTGTATCATCGGGGGCATTCGTGTAACTGGGACACTCTCTTGTTTATTTCTCCATCTAATCCTGTTATGTGATATCTCTTTGGAATCGTCTTAAAAAGACGATTCCAAAGAGATGTCACAAGACAGGATTAGATAGGGAAATAAGAAATTAAATGTTTTTTAAAAATTTTACTATGTCGTACGAAGTTTTATGAAAAAGGCCCCAGGGAGACAAATCATATTATTTTACCTCAAGTGAATTTGCTTCATAAGTGCCATATCTTATTTACACACTTCACAATAATCTTTTTTTCCCCTTTTTTTCCCCATAAATTGATGTCAGTGATTATATCACAATATATGTCTCATTTCTTCCTCATATACATTGATCTGCAAGCCTTTGGTTTTGTATTTCGTGATTTTATATTCTTGTGTACTGGTTGGCCTCTGGCCTTATATATAAATAAAATATCTAAATATCTTTAATATTAATCTGACATTTCAATCCATAGCATTAATGCTAGGTCCCTTAAGAACACCTGTGCAAAACACCAGCAAATTGATACTATTATTGAATGAATGGTCATCGAGCCATTACAAAACTTTAACCAAAGGTTATGGCTAGCGGACGAACTCACAAAACGGATGTGGCCATTTTTATTTATTATTTTTCTTTGGCGTTACTAGCTGCATAATAGAACATTCTTATTGCTCTAACTTTGGAACATAGTGATCTAGAATATAACCCACCCTTTTCTCACTCATGACCATGTAAATGTCACAAGAAATGTCCATGTGACTATAGGTATTTTAGCCACACAAGTTTTGTGAGCGCGGACAGACAGATGGACACTTACAAATAGATTATAATACAATGTATACACTTACCGTTCAAGTTTTCTGTACTATCCCAACTAACTTCAGTGAATGTTTAAAGTGTCCCTTTATTCTTGCATGCTAGCGGCGGATATGTCCCACATTGATTTACCTTTTGCAAACAGTTTTAATCCAGATGATTTAGAACAGTAGCATACGGCAATTGTTGCAGGCGGAAACATGCCCAGCATGCAAAGATTTCACGGCATACTCTTACAATGACTGGTATTACAAAGGACAAAACGTTATTCTTTCTCGGCAAAAACAATATCCATTACAAAACATTTTGGAGCCAGATCAGACGCCGGATAACCCGGCGTCTGATAAGGCTCAAATATTTTTCCACTCAAATTAAAATGAGTTTTCAATCTTGTTAAACAGTTGTTATTTTCTTGCGTTTCGTTTCGTTCAAACGGGGAGAAAATAACGTCTTTTCCTCTGTATATGCCCAACACAATAGGCCTCTTTTACTACCCGATTTTATGGTAAATTTGAAATTGCTTATTGCGAAAGGTAAGAAAAATTAATGAGGGTATGTAATTAGGTACAAAACAGGTGACAGTACTGCGTAATTAAAGCGCAATTATAGCCCATTCACTGCCGTGACGTCATCTATTTTAAAGAGTTGCCGTCTGCTTTCAGTTCTCAAATTAAAATATTAGGTATTTTGACTTTAAACATATTGAAATTACTGCTAAACAGTTTGGATCCTGGTCGGGTTATGCGGCGTCTGATAAGGATCCAAACCGTTTTCAAATAACCATGTGCTTTTAGTTCATAAATTTAAATGTTAGGTAATTTGACTTTAGAAATATTGAAATTACTGTCAAACAGTTTGGATCCTGATCGTGTTACGCGGCGTCTGATCAGGATCCAATCTGTTTTCAAATAACCATTGTACTCGGGGTAAGGCGGTGAGAGGTAAGCCATTTTAGTGCAGAACCGAGTGTCCCGTTTCAAACAGTTTGGAACTTGATCAAATACTAAGTAATTCGGATTCTGGTGATGATTGAAATTGTATGTTACTATACGTGTATACAACATGTAAATAGATAGGATTTTATATGCTCCAGGTATAAAACCGTCAATTTATAACTGTATAGCCCATTGTGTATATCATTAGCGATACACATCATATACATATAACCATATTGACAATAGTGAATATGATTATAGATAAATATCATACATACAGTGTACAGTGGAGAATCTGTTATTCTTTCCCAATAAACGCGTTTACGCTAAAACTATTATTTGCAGTGCAAACAGTTTGGAGCCAGATCAGACGCCGGGTAACCCGGCGTCTGATCAGGCTCCAAACTGTTTGCCACCACGATAAACATGAACTATCAGAATTATCCAAAAGTTGTTCTTTTCTACGTTTTAGCGCTTTGCGTTTGCGTACGTTTGCATTTAAACGGGAAAGAATAACAGATTCTCCACTGTATAACCATATTGCCAATAGCGAAAACATGTATGATTAACCCTTTCACCACCCTAGTCGCATGAAGTAGACTTTGCAAACAAGTTGGATCAAGATCAGACGCCGCGTTACAGGATCAAAATTGTTTGACACTCGTTTCGATATTTCTTATGTTACACTCTCTTACATCTAACTTTGAAAAGAAATTGCAGACAGCAATATTAAAGCAGACGACAAAATTACGGTGTATGAGTAAAAACCTCACCATTTATTTGGCATAAAAGGGTAAAGGATAATTATACATGTATGTATACATTTCTAATTTCTTTTTATTTCGCTAGATTTACATGAGAACCAAGGCTGCCATAAGATGACAAAAAAAACCTAAGATTTCCAAATTTGCATTTTTTAAGTGCGATTTTACGAATCGAACCTTTTCCCCAACGCCTGTTTCTAGTTTTGTTGACCCTAGGCTGCTTAAAGCAGGCTAAAAGTAAGGCGCATTCTGCTTTACTTTCAGCCTCAGCGGCTTTAAGCTACCACATACCAGAAAAAAATCCGAAGATTTAGGAAAAATCCGGAGAAATGGCAGCCCTGGAGAACATGTACATTACGCGGTGTCTTAGTTGGATCCAAACTGTTTGTAAATACCAGTGAAGCTGCAATCTGCAGGCTGAGAGTCTACAAAGGATATTTTATAGCGATTAAAGAACACAATAACTTAATTCATTTTCCTTTAATCAGTCAAAATAAATTAATATTCCTATGACAACACAATATTCAAAATACTGTTTAACCGACAAAAAACTATAAAATAAACTCGTTCTCTATATATCTCTCTCTCTCTTTCTAACTCTATCGCTCAGTCTGTCTGTCTGAATGTCTGTCGCTTTGTATTTCTGTCTGTCCTCTGTGTCTCTCTTTCGCTCATTCTCTCTCTCTCTCTCTCTCTCTCTCTCTCACTATCTCTATCTGTTTCTGTCTCTATCTGTCTCTCTAACTGGCTGTGTGTGTGTCTCTCTCCTTCTGTTTGTCTGTCTCTCTTCTCTGTCTGTCTGTTCGCCTGCCTCACAGGCAAACATACATTCTTTAAAATATAATAATTTGAACAACAGGTACTATCTGTATGCGTCCACCGACTATCATATACAGGCGTACCTCTATATCTCGAACCTAGCACACAGTATAGGAGCCCTCTGATCTGGGTATACAGTGTTTGCAAATGTTATGAGTATACAGTAAAACCTCTCTATTACGACCACTAAAACACAGGCTAGTTATGTGTATAAAATACAGGTGACAGCTTAAAGCAAAGTGGCAGTAAAACAGAAAGCTCCTAAAGGAGCGTTCAGTTTCACTGTCACCTTGCTTTTAAGCAGTCACCTATCGTAAACTCCTAAAAATTAACATAATGTAGTGGTCGTAATAGAGAGGTTCTACTGTACTTTAAACCGGTCCATGGTGTTTTATGAGTTGATACAGTCATTTTATGTAAAATAGAAATCTGTATTCAGTCTATATGGTCGGGATGCGTTTGGCTTGTTTTTTGGAAAAGACCTTCTACCAACAAAATAAAAGTAATGTCTATATAGCTTAATCTCTAAAACTCAACAATTACTTTAATCCATAACCCAATAGCTACGCATTAACCCTTTCACTACCAAATCTTTCGTGAGAATTTTACCCCTTCACCGTTTCATTGTCGTCTGCTTCAATTTTGTTATTTGCAATGACGTTTCACATTTAAAAATAAGGCAGTATGACTAGAAATTTCAAAACGAGTGCCAAACAGTTCGGATCCTGATCAGACGCCGCGTTACGCCGCGTCTGATCAGAATCCAGACTGTTTGCAAACGTGCTTTTAAGTGTCATTGAGAGTGAAAGGGTTAATAACCTAATATACTCATCGTCTAAAGAAATACAGTACAACCTCTCTATTACGACCACTAAAATGTGGTTATTAATAGGTGTTTACGACAGATGACTTGTTAAGCAAGGTCACTGTAAAACAGAAAGCTCCCTAAGGAGCAACTGTCAGCTTGCTTTAAGCTGTCACATGCATTTTGTTAAATAAATTAGCCTTCGTTTTAGTGGTCGTAATAAAGAGGTGTTACTGAAGTTCCCCTTTATACGGTCATAAATACGCACCGTACGAAACTGTTCCTATAAAATAATAGATTTTAGCTATAAACATGCGGAAAATAAAGTAGACTGCGCTACTTTCAATCTTCTCTTAGCAACTGTCTGTCTTCAATGCTGGGAACAACAAATGAGGGGTGGTTGGGGTGGAATGTTTCTTAATATTCCTTAAAACCGATTAACTATCTTGGTCCAAAACATTTACAGTCGAAACTCGATACTTCGAACTCGCTTAAATCGACCGTACCGGTATTTTTGAACATAAGTTGAATTTTGCCAACCATTCCACGAAGACCTGTGCAATTGTTATAAAGCGTTTGAATGAGTTTGAGATCATGCTCAAGCTTTTGATTGGTCAAAAAATTGAGAACAATCTCAGACTGATCTGAAACGCTTTATAACCAAGGGCAAAAAATGAAAAGCAAATGTAATACAGAAAGCACCTTGACAATTTTTACTAACATCCGATTCAAGTTCTGTCAAATGGTCCCTAAATCTCCCTAATAATCTGAAATAATTGGCAATGTCAGGAACGGCTTCATTTAGATCCAGTTCTGTTTCACATTTTATTCAAAGAAAATTGGACAACAGTGTTTGAACAGGCATTGCCTATGCCGACTCCTAAAGTAGGCTAATATGACTGTTTAATGTTGGATAGATCTACACAATATATAATGCCGCGGGAAACTGCATTATTTTTGTCATGCGACCACCTCTTTTTCTGTTCTTGAATGATCGCTTAACCTTCTACACTTTGGTTAATATGAAACGCCGAGTAACTCGGCGTTTCATCTGGATCAAAGCAATTTGCTACTCTGTTGATATTTTCTTTTAAAGAACTTAAGTGCAGATAATTTGATTCTGATTTTTTTTTCAGACGACACTTAGATCTTGATCTAGATCTACATAATATTATCATGCAGTATGTTAAAACAATTTTGACTGTATAGAGAACTACTTCCGGTTTACATAGATACGCGTTTTGAATGATACTGTAAAAACGAGTCCATCTCATCACTGCTATTTTCATCACATGCATACACTTTGTTGTTTGTTGTGAATATTTGGCTTCTTCTTCTTTCTCTCTCAATTTCTTCCCTATTTGAACGCCATTTATAACAAGAGCACGAGCATACCGAAATAACTTCGCTGTACTCCGGTCTTTCTTGTGCGTTTGAAACCACGTGAACATTTCCGTTCGATGTGATGACGTCACCTTCTAGATGACATGCGTTCTGCGCAGCCACCGCAGCTTCGAGTTCATCCCGAAGTTCATCTTCGGTATTCATCGTTAGAAACCGTAGCACGAGCAGGTTCATCAAACCGGAAATAACTGCCAGTCCGAAAAGAATGAAAACTATACTAAACGCAACATATTGCGGCTGATTTTGCAACGCCTTGTCTTTCTGCAAAGCAACATAATCACCAAATCCTATTGTCATCAACGTTATAAAACAATAATACAGGGAATCAAGATATCGCCAGTTCTCGTAATATGCGAACATCAATGCTCCTGTTGACAATACAAGCGATGAAAGATTCATGGTCACGAAGATCACGTGAGTTTGCGAGACTTCTAGGTTGCGCATTTTCAAGCATTTTCGTAGGTGCTTGAGCATGTGAGTGATGAAGACGTTCAGGCGCTCTCCGACGCTCTGGAACATGATGATACAGAGCGGGATGCCAGCAAGGGCGTAGACCATACAGAAAAACTTCCCTCCGTCAGTCTGTGGGGTACTGTGACCATAGCCTGTAATCAAATAAATTGTAAACAGCTTACTAGTCTTGTCAAACTGTGTATACCCTGATCTGAGGACTCGGTCTGCACTGTTTACCAATTTGCAAAAAATACGTTTATGTTCTTAATATTTAAAAGTCTTAATAAAATGATGGAATAGCCCGTGCACTGAAAGTTTCGAGTGAATGCAGTTTGGAAGTGAAGCAGAAAGCCATTGAAGGAGGTTTCTGTTTTTCATTTAGCCTTAATTAAGCAGATACCTGTCAGAAGTGGTAATTGCGTTACTATTTTCCGTTTTAATGAAACAAAACTTAAACTAAATAGATCTAGATTGTACAATAAAAAGTAAGAAGGCTATCGCCTTCAACGAACATTTAAAATGTAGCTTGTTTGTCACTCAGTTTGAAATGAATCGTTCGCGTTTGGTTTTGTTTATAACACCGGAAAGAATTTCACCCAGGTATAAGAGAAGGGTTTCATAAGCACACGGAAGGTGTATGTTTTTATTTAGGACATATATATATATTATATATATAGCATTGCGCCTGATGAATTATAGTGAAACGCGTCGCGCATTGTTTGAAGAAATAAAATTGTGTTTTAAAGCCTATAATACATCATCTATTTTTTAAATCATATATACAGCTTTTCCCGGTAGTTTCCGGCATCACGCCGACATTATTTATTATATATTAACCTATATACTATGTTATAAATCAACAACCATATGCCGCATATTGTTGGAATAGACGCACAATGGCCTTTGTACTAGAACAATAAGCAATATGCCGAGTGATAGTAAACTAATTTCCATGAAGTCCTTGATCTACTACATGACCTACATACTCGATACTTCGAACTCGCTTTAAAAATCGACCTAACCAGTATTTCATAATTTGAATTTCGATAACTCTCGATCTCGCTTAAGTCTAACAAAGCCGTATTTCAAAGTTAAAAAGCCACGTTTAAACATTAAAATGTGGGTATGTTGAACTATGTTCGAACTAACGCGATTTCGAAGTATCGAGTTTCGACTGTATTTCAAAAGTGGCGTAATCCTCCTTTCGATAAACAAATTTCTACATTTAATATTACTTGTAAAAGAAGAGAAAGTCAATACCATTTCTCTTTCGTTTCACTCATTTTCCTTAGAATTGTCTATGCATGCTTGTATGTGTACCTATATTTGTAACTACAGTGTTCCCTCTCTATAACGACACCCAATGGGAGACAAAGAGTGTGTGTGTTGTTCGGAAGGAGTTGCTGTCGGGAGATAAAATGGCTTACATATTCATACAACTCGAACCTAGATCAGACGCCGCGTAACGTGGTGTCTGATCGGGATTCAAGCTGTTTGTCACTCGTCAAATGTTACGGGGTTTTATCTTTGAAAAGGTCCATTATGTGAATATGAGGTAAACAGCAGACGTCAATTTTAAGCAGACAATATTGCAGCTGTGAAACGGTTGGACATACATGTTATTGTCTCGTTTTGGGAACAGCGGCAAACATTGTTGTAAGGAGGGAATCGTTGTTCGGAGGGCCGCTGTAGGGAAGGAGCATTGTATTTCTCTGGGGTATGTTTAAACTAAAGGTACATTGTCAAATAATGTCAAATTGATTGTTAATTAACGTTTTGCACACTAAGGGTGACACAATGATTAACTTAACTTGACATCTCACCACGATCCAAATTTTTGACACGCTGAGCCTATTTTGAAAAGAAAGTTTAGACCATTCTAAATTTAGAAAATGGCAATTGTTGCTGTCGACCTTATCACTTAAAGAGGCTAAAAGCCAAAGGGTGTTACTGTATTTGCAAAACTAAAAGAATATGCTCAAATAAAAGCAAACTTGTGGCATTCTATAGTGCAAATATGAGCGGTATAAAACACCCTCAAGAAAAATCACAGAATCTTTGAATTTTAGAGTTTTCTCATAGCTTTTTTCTACTCTGAAATCGTTCTCAAGCATTTGATTCGTCGGATTTGAGCAAATGCTTGAGAACGCACTCAGATTCAACTCAAACGCTTCAAAGGCGCTGGGCCTGACCTCATATATTCGCGTTGAACTTCGCTAGATACAAGTCAAATAGGATCAAATCGATCGCTATAGATAAGGACAGCAATGTGGTCGATTGCGCTAAGCAGCTGGAATTTTTTGTGCATTTCTTGTTTTGTCTTCTCGACACAGGCTCGATCCCCCACCGAGCTCAATATAAATGATCTATTGTGTGTATTTTGTATCATAGATCTTTTTTCCTAAACTATTATTTGCGTCTATAATTATATAGACGCATGACGTCCATTAACCATTTCATGATCAAATTTATCGTGCGCTGTTTACAGTGGAGAATCTGTTATTCTTTCCCGTTTAAACGCAACCGTACGCAAACGCAAAGCACTAAAACGTAGAAAAGAACAACTTTTGGACAATTCTGATCATTCTTGTTTATCTTGGTGGCAAACAGTTTGGAGCCTGATCAGACGCCGGGTTACCCGGAGTCTGATCTGGTTCCAAACTGTTTGCACTGCAAATGATAGATTTAGCGTAAACGCGTTTATTGGGAAAGAATAACAGATTCTCTACTGTACCCCCTCACCAATTTTGTCGTCTGCTTCAATATTGTTGTCTGCAATATCGTTTCATAGTTAGATTTAAGGCAGTCCATGTATAACTGACGTAATTTCAAAACATGTGGCAAGAAGCTTTGGTCAGACGCCGCGTCAGGATCAAAACTGTTATCAAATGCGCTTTATGACGTCATTGAGAGTGAAAGGGTAAGGCTATATATTTTTAGTCTTAATTAGGTCTTCATTCTCGTTAAAGCGCTAATGTAGCTAAAGGGGAATCATTTAAAGTAACATTAATTCCAAATGATATACAAAGTCGGATGTAACCCATTTGGATGCTGAGATTTAATTATAGGTCAATATGACTTTATATATATTACAGCTACATTACTGGTTTAATTAATCAATGTGATGAACGTCCATGCTAGCGGCGGATATATGTGCCACAGTGATTACCTTTGCAAACAGTTTGGATCCAGATAAGACGCCGCTAATGCCTCGCTCACATTTGCTGCTGCTGCCGTACGGCGGCCGCACGGCGGCCGCACGGCTTATCATTTCTACGGCGAGTAGCAATTCCCCGGCTGCCGCAGAATTCCTACGGCCGCCGTGTGTTGCGCTCACATTTGCTGCGGCTGCCGCGCGGCGAGATTTTATTTTGGTGGGGTTAAAAAATCTTGGCCAACGTACGGCCGCCGTGCGGCTGCCGTACGGTGACCGCACGGCTGCCGTACGGCAGCCGTGGAAGTCCCACCAGATACCTTGCAACCAAAATGCTGCCATGAACTCAAAGGACACATTTGGACAGCATTTAAGAACATCTAAATCCACTTTTAGATAATATTTATGTTTTACATATATGATCAAAAGTACAAATGCTCAATAGGGAATTTGACCATCGAGTTACGGCGGCCGCACGGTGGCCGTACGGCGACCGTACGGCTGCCGTAGAACCACTCTGCGGCGTGCATTTCTACGGCCGCCGTAGAAATGAAAAAAATGTTATATCTCCGCGTTATAATTCTACGGCGACCTCTACGGTCTGTAAGATATTGGGATACGCCGTGCGGCTGCCGTACGGCCGCCGCACGGCCGCCGTAGAATCTCTACGGCCGCCGTAAGATTCTCTTGATTTCACATCTCTGCGGCCGCCGTACGGCCGCCGAAGAGCAAATGTGAGCGCACTATTAAAGCGGCGTCTCAATAGGATACAACTGTTTGACACTCTGAGCCAGTTTTGAAAAGAAATTTTGAAAATTCTATTTTTAAAACAGTTGCAGACGACAATTTTTGCAGAAAAAGAATACCCAGAATGCAAAGAGTTAAAAGACAGCTTGAAAAGTGTGATCAATATAATCGGAATGGCACATCTGCTTATCAACTTATCGGAATACCTGAGCGCTGCCATCTTAACCTTTTGTCTGCGCTCGCGACCAGAACCCTTTCACTGCCATGACGTCATCGATTAAAAAAAATGTCTGCTTTCAGTTTTCAAATTTATATTTTAATAGGTGTTTTCGATTTAAGATATATTGAAGGGAGTGTCGAACAGTTGGATCCGAATCAGACGCCGTGGTACGCGGCGTCTGATCAGGATCCAAACTGTTTGCAAAAAACTATTAAAGATCAATTTGGGGAAAGGCAGTGAGAGGGTTAACCGATATTTGCAAACAGTTTGGATCTCGATCAGAAGCTGCGTGACGCGACGTCTGATCGGGATTCAAAACAGTTTGACACTTATCTTTATGTTTCTTCACGTCTCAGTTGTATACCGGTAATTCTTTAATTTGACAACCTTTGCAGGCGACAATTTCAAAGCAGACGATATTTCGGCAGAATAAAGGGTTAACGCTTTGCATGCTGTCGACAAAACCGTGGTTTCTTTAGCAAACAGTTTGGATCTAGGTGAGACGCCGAGCAACTCAGTGTCTCACCACTCACCAGGATCGAAACTGGTCGACAATCTGAATTCTAAACAAAGAAAAATTTGAATATTGTAATTTTAATTAGCAGACGATAGCTTTCTGCAAATTTTAATGGTACGGCATTGCTTGCTGAAAAAAGCATTTTGGGACTGATGGTGAAAGAAACGCATATAGGCTATACTTAATACTTAAACGCCAAGTTCGACATCACTTACATTTGCAAACATTGAATCCAGATCAGACGTCGTGTAACGCGGCGTCTGCTCTAGATCCAGAATGTTTGATTGTATGACACTCATATCAACGGTTTATAATTCAGAAATGCATAAAATTCTAACTTTTAAAAAGTCAAAGCAGACGAAAACATTGACAGTGAATGTGCTCGATGAGTCAATAAACGTCATAATGACAGTAAAAAGGTTTTATTATGTATACCACATGTGTACGCAATGTACTTAAAGACTTACTACCGAAATGGGGGACAATGTTTATCAAGAAACTGTACAGAACTAGGGATGAAAACGAATATCCAAATTGGTATTCGAATATTCTTCGAGAGTATTCGAATATGTTCGAATATTCGACCGAAATTCATGATAACAGATAATTATTTTTTTCAGAAAATATA
This sequence comes from Gari tellinella, assembly GCA_922989275.2. Taxonomy (NCBI): domain Eukaryota; kingdom Metazoa; phylum Mollusca; class Bivalvia; order Cardiida; family Psammobiidae; genus Gari; species Gari tellinella. The sequence goes on from OV277872.1 coordinate 35,887,214, forward strand.
TCTGAATACCTCAATGGTATTTGAATATTCTTCTCAGACTCGTATTCGATTACTCGAATATGCTGTCTATACATTCTAGTACAAACCTATAGCTGTGATCACAGTCAGTGCAAAGTAGAACGACCCTGCAAACTTCCACTGAATGCCAGCATAGTACGGAATGGTCTTCTCCACGTTACGCCGCAGTAATTCAAAGTCAGCGTCCGTCATGTTATACAGTTCCCGTATTTCAATCTCTTCCGATAGAAGGGTTCTGTTTCTTTCCACCTCGTTCGTGGACTCCAGAGCATCGAAAACAGCGGCCCCGACTAGCAGGTACGTGAACGTGCAAACAATCAGAGCCAATGTTCTGACATTTTGCTTTTTCATTATAGGGGATTGCATTGGTCCGACTTTGTGTTAGTATCTGCAATAGACAGAAACCAATGCTGAAGTTACTCTCTAAACAATATTGGTCGTGGACCAGCTTCTGGAAAAGATATTGCACTATACATACACAATATGACAACATTCGCACAAGAAAGAGAAAGTAGATTGTTCCAGTTTTTATATCATTATATTTACTTTAGAGTGTCATGTGTATTCAACTGGTGCCCGTTTCATAAAAAAATCTTACGACAAAAACTATCGTAAGTCTAATATTAAGAATACATTTAATTTCTGATTTCTCTATCGAATCGTGTCTTGTTACACCTGTTTGGAATCGTCTTGGAAAGACGATTCCAAACAGGTGTCACAAGACAGGATTAGATAGAGAAATAAGTAATAAGTGAGACTTTTATAATCTGACTTACGACAACATTTGTCGTAAGAAGTTTTATGAAACGGGTCCCTGAAGTTTATTGTTTTAAATCGTTTCACTGTTTCTTCAAAACAGTTTTAACAAGAAATATCTTTAAAAAAGATATTCGGCGGAATGGTTGGTGGAATTCATGCTGTTGATGGGTGTGCAAAATTGTACGAAATTGGAGGTTTTCAAAGAATTGTAATATCTTGAATTGAAAAGCAAAAAATACACATTCAACGATATAGCATAACTCTGACTAAAAAACTATAAATGTACAGAAATGCAAAACATATCCTAGCTACTGGTAGGAGATCCTCAGATTAAATTATATTGTTCTGTGTATCAAACTTCATTCATGGGGAGTTTCTTGAAACAAACTATAACTAGATAAACTGTGCAGGCCCATACAGAACAGTCTGCCCTGCTTTACAAGGTCTATAACACCTCACTCTTGTAAATAAATGATGAAACAACACAATTGTGTTTAACTCACTTGAGGCCATTTATTATATTGCTATCAATGTATGGTAAATTTGTACAAAATTAATAGTTAACAATTAAAATAAATTGGAAGTAAACCATTATTAAACAAAATACCTAGCTGCCACTGTCTATCTATAAATACACATCAGATTCTGCTAGCATATCTTAGAATAGAAGCTCAGTATTACACACTGGCTGTGTCTAATTTTACACTCACATCAGTGCATAAACAGCTAGGCTACTGTTTCAGGGCTCCAGATAAGAGGGGAGTAAATTGAACAAATCTAACATTTTCTCACTCATTTCAGCACCAAACCCTATGGTGTTACCACTCATTTTTATCGTCTCGAAGAGACAATTCATATGAGTTGGACACCATAGGGTTTAATGCACAAATAAAGTTTTTAAGTTTTGAAATAATTCTCTTATCTGAAGCCCTGGCTACTATCCAATCAGACAATTCAGTTTCAACAGGTGCTCTTAATTCTAAATTTCTGATCAAATATGATTGGTTCAAATATTTGTCTAAATAGAAATGTGTGACTAAATAGATAACAGACAGCTCCGCCGAAAAAGAATCGATTTTACGTCTTTAAGCGATAATTTTGATTGTTGCATTTTGAGCGGATGAGTATTGAGTCAAAGTCTTTGAAACGACTCATACTATGAAGGATTCAATTAAAGATTTGAAACCATAAAAAAATGAATTGCAATTACGTCGCTCTCTGGCTCTCTCTGTCTGTCTGTATGTCTGTCTGTCTCTCTTTCGCTCTGTCTCAGTCTCCGTCGGTCTGTCTGTATGTCTGTATGTCTGTCTGTATGTGTGTGTGTGTGTCTCTCTCTCTCTCTATGTATGTCTGTCTGCCTCTCTCTGTCTCTCTCTCTATCTTTATCTATCATCATGAATCGTCTGATACATCACTTATAAAATTGGTTTAGAACATCAAGCAAGCATTAACAATCCATTTATGCCTGGATGTTGCATGTTTTGGAAACTAAAAATATCCACAAGCGAACCTAATAACGCACATGAGTTATTTAGTGTTGAAAGAGGTAGGAGAGGTATCAGTATACTTACATGTATCAAATCAAAAGGTTTATTCCAATACCGCAGCATACTGCACACCATTCGCTGGCTTAGATCCGCCTACTCCTTAACACCGTTTCTTAATATCATTTTTTCCGATTATTCAAAGCCGGTCTGCAGTCCTAAATCCCCGTATGTAAATGTCGATTTCTTGTTTCTATAGACCTAACCAGAATCCCAATAAAATTCATGCACACATCATATCTACCACACGCTAGATTTAATACATACATAGATTAAAAGCGAAACGGCGCCATATTTAGCGCATACATTAATTGTGTATCTCGGATATAGCTTTTCCCGTACGGAGCTTCCCTGGTTAGATTATGTGTGCAATAGGAAATCGATTATCCCCCAGGAATTTCTGCGCGCGCGCTAATTTCACAGTTTGTCGTCTGCTAAACTGTCCTACGCAAGGCGGACATATTTACATAATCAATACTTAAGCTTGGACACTGAAAGTTGCATAGGCAAAGAACAATCGAGTTATAGAAGCGTTAGTGCATTTTCCCCCAGGAACTTCATAGTGGAGAATTCCAGTTTCCAACAAAGTGTAGTCCGTTTTTTACTAGATCTATTAGATATCTAACCCTTTCCCTAATAGAAGCGACTTTTAGCACATTCATTTTATTCATCCGCCAAAGAAAATAGTACCATTTTATACTGTCATGAATATACATGTACTATAAGAAATAGTTTCTATATACTAGCAGATATTAACTTAAAGTAGGCTGAAAGTAAAGCAGAATGTGCCCTAGGGCACATTCTGCTTTACTTTTAGCCTGCTTTAATAGGTCACATATCTTAACTACTGGAAACAGGCTATGGGTTAAAGGGTTAAACTGTTCTTTTATACATTTCTTTTAAAATTACTAATACAGTGACAACGGCGCCCGATAGGAGACACAGATTGCGAGTGTTTTCGGGGTTGGGGTTGCTGTAGGGAGGGAACATTAAGACTTGGCTTACATTTTGCATCAAGCTGTTTGTCACTTGTCATTATATTTTGTTTCTGTCAAAATGACCACGTACAGTGGAGAATCTGTTATTCTTTCCCGTTTAAACGCAAACGTACGCAAACGCAAAACATTAAAACGTAGAAAAGTACAACTTTTTGACAATTCTGATAATTCATGTTTATCTTGGTGGCAAACAGTTTAGAGCCTGATCAGACGCCGGGTTACCCGGCGTCTGATCTGGCTCCAAACTGTTTGCACTGCAAATAATAGTTTTAGCGTAAACGCGTTTATTGGGAAAGAATAACAGATTATCCACTGTATATGTAACTTTGAGAAAATGCAACAGACGACAATCTTAAGCAGACGATATTGCAACTGTAAAAGCGTTAGACATATAATTGTCTTGTTTAGGGAACGGTGGAAAGCGTTGTTGTAAGGAGGGAGTCGTTGTTTGGAGGGCCGTTGTAGGGAAGGAGCACTGTCGATATATTTATTGCCTAATCAAAGGGCTCCTGCATCGAATAGGTGATAATTACATAAGAAAATTCTAATGACGAAAATGTCAACCCTGATCTGAGTCAACATTGTTCGCATAGGCATACATTGTTTGGAAATGACGAGTTTACTCGTCGCTATAATGTTAGACAGGTTAAACCAGAAACGTAAATATATATCTCTATATACTCCATGGTTACACCAATGTGGACAAAGAGTGTTAATACAGTTTATTTAAGGAAATAGTCATGGAACTTTTATTACGCTTTGCACTCTATAAAGGCGAAACATCTACTTTTTGCAAATACATGTACATTTAGTTTTAATCCAGATGAGACGCAATCAATTCGGCGTCTCAGTGGGATCCAAACTGCTAAATACTGACCCTAATTTAAAACATATTTCAAATAAAAACAGTTTTTAGACCATAAGCAGACCACGATTGTTGCAGACCAATTTTTTTCTTGTCGTTCAAAGTGTTCATCGAACATAAACAGGTCGAAAATTCCCCCGTACTGGGGGAGGGAAAAGACATTAATTCTTTTCTAATAAACGTGTTTATGCGAAATATTATTGCAACTGTTTAAAGTTTGGAGTCAGGCTAGACGCAAAATCGGCTTCTGATCAGGCTCCAAACTGTTTGCCACACGATAAAAAGACTCCTCAACATTTTTCAAGAAATTTACATTTGCTTGTGTTTCGTCCAAAGGATACAGAAGTTCGTCTTCTCCTCTGTACAACATAAATCCAGAGTTTCCCAGGGCTGCCATAAGTTGACATTAAAATCCTAAGATTTCCAAATTTGCATTTTTCAAGTGCGATTTTACGAATCGTATACCCACGGACTTACATTGTATTTTGTATAAGTACGTGGTATACCTGTTCCCCATCGCCTGTTTCTAGTTTTGTTGACACGTGGCTGCTTAAAGCAGGCTGAATATAAAGCAGCCTACTTTAAGCTACCATGTACTAGAAAAAAAAATCCGAAGATTTAGGAAAAATCCGGAGAAATGGCAGCCCTGGTTTCCTTCCTCTTTATAGAACCTTCGGTTATAAATGGTCTTTTTGTGTCGATGTGCCGTAAAACCCTATAGAACCCGCCACCACTGCCCTGGATCCGCGCATGATGATCATGCTGTTTATGAAGAGAGCATGGATGCCAGTTCTCCGGAATTTTTCGAAATCTTCGGAGTTTTATCTTAGCAGATGACAAGTAGGTAAAAGCAGACTTTCAGGCTCATTCTGCTTTACTTTTACCTGCGTTAAGTAATCGCGATTGAAAATTTGGAAATCTTAGGATCTTTTATGATCAACTTATGGCAGCCCTGTTCGTCTCAACGGAACAGAATAATGTCTTCCGAAGTCCTATGTCCAACATAAATCCAGTTTTTCTTCATTTTTTAGGACCCGCCATCAGCGCCCTTTATCAGCGCATGATGCTGTTTATTATAGAGAGTGCTTAAACAAGGGAGGGACGTACTAGAAAACGGCCACGTCCAAAGGTTCTATACAGAGTTAACCCTTTAAGTACAGTAAAGTACAAACAAGAGTGCATGAATGCCCTGATATCGCTCACCTGTTGTACTGAATCCTGATAGCTTTACCTTTCAGTTTCACCCGTTTTAATCTAAACCCATTCATAAAGCATGTAAACAATTTTGGAATACAACCTCATAATTCTTGTTAAGTAGAGTACATCAAGGGCAGATAACTAGAGCCTTAACAATACTAAAATGAAGCCTTTATAGGAGTTCAAAGTATATCAAGGGCAGATAACTATTGCCACAATGATTATATTTCAACAATAATTGCACTCCTTTGAGAACTTATAGCTATATACTTTTTGTGCAAGTATACTCAAAATCCTTTGGAAACTGTAGTTGCAAGAGTGTACACGCTGCTAGATATGCCATTTTCAGCAATTCAAGGGCAGATAACTCTTGACCTATAGGTCCGATTTCAACCATAATCACACTTATTCGAACTCTTTTGGTCATATACAATATGAACAAGTTTGAAAAAGACTGGATAAAAATGGTGGCCTCTAGAGTGTAAACACTGATACATATGGCATTTTCAGCAATTCAAAGGTAGATAACTCTCGACATATTCCTCAGATTTCAATGATGATCAAAATTGTCCAAACTCTTATGGTCATATACAATATGAGCAAGTTTGAGATTGATTAGATAAAAAGTGTGGCCTCTAGCGTGTAAACACTCTTAAATATGCCATTTTCAGCAATTCAAAGGTAGATAACTCTTGACCTATTTGTCCTATTTCATCAATAATCAAACTCATTCAAACAGTTATATTTAACTACAATATGAGCAAGTTTAAGATAGATTGGATAAAAATTGTGGTCTCTAGAGTGTAAACATTGTTAAATATGGCATTTTCAGCAATTCAAAGGTTGATAACTCTTGACCTATTTGTCCTATTTCAACCATAATCGAACTCATCCGAACTCCTATGGTAAGATACAATCTGAGCAAGTTTGAAACGATTCAATAAATATTGTGGCCTCTAGCGTGCAAACACTAAAATTGTTTACGTCGGACATTCAAGGATTGCAAAAGCAAATCATGAGCTAGCTCAGGTGAGCTAAAAAGGGTTTGTTCTCACTTCGACACTATTCCAGCTACTTCACACCATTCTGTCTATTTAGAGCTCTTTCACCCTTTCATGATCAAATTGATCATGAGGGTTTTACCCCTTTACCGCCATATTGTCGTCTGCTTCAATATTTGGTTGTCTGCCGTATCGTTTCTAAGTTACATTTAAGGCAGTATAACTGACATAATTTCAGAACAAGTGGCAAACAGTTTTGATCCTGATCAGATGCGGTGTTACACATTGATCAGGATCATAACTGATTGCAAATGCACTTTATGACGTCATTGAGGGTGAACAGGTTAATAACCTGTCACAAACTTGAACATACAGTAGAACCTCGCTATTACGACCACTAAATTATGTTAATTATTAGGGTGTTTACAATAGGTGACCGCTTAATGCAATGTGCCAGTGAAACAGAAAGCTCCTATAGGAGCTTTCTGTTTCACTGGCACCCTGCTTTAAGCTGTCACCTGTCTATTATACACTCAATTAGCCTTCGTTTTAGTGGTCGTAATAGCGAGGTTTTACTGTATAAGATGTATAAGATGTATGGAACACGTGGGCATGGAAGGCCCAAGTTGACATGGAAACAGTTAACAGAGAGGGATCGCAGAGATTGGAACCTCTCTGCAATCGACTCTCTCTCGAGAGACACCTGGAGATCAGGTGTAAGAACTGCCATGCGTGCAGCAAGCCAGCTACCTGGAAAGGGGCCCACTGATGTGGACAATTGCCCCTGAACCTGCACGTTAATAAAAAATCCGTTGATGATGATGATGATGATGATGAAGTCATTATCACATATATAAAACCCTTGTGGCCTTTTCACTGATATTGGCAAATAGTTTGGATACAGATCAGACTCCAAGCGACTTGTCTTATCAAGATCTAAAATATATGACACATAAATCAATACCAAACATTTTATATTGATTCTTAAGTTAATATGACCCAAAAGAATCTTAATTTATATAAAGCAGACCATTCCCTAGTATTCGTTTATACAAAGCAGACCATTCCCTAGTATTAATTTATACAAAGCAGACCATTCCCTAGTATTAATTTATATAAAGCAGACCATTCCCTAGTATTCATTTATATAAAGCAGACCATTCCCTAGTATTCATTTATATAAAGCAGACCATTCCCTAGTATTCATTTATATAAAGCAGACCATTCCCTAGTATTAATTTATATAAAGCAGACCATTCCCTAGTATTCATTTATATAAAGCAGACCATTCCCTAGTATTAATTTATACAAAGCAGACCATTCCCTAGTATTAATTTATATAAAGCAGACCATTCCCTAGTATTAATTTATATAAAGCAGACCATTCCCTAGTATTCATTTATACAAAGCAGACCATTCCCTAGTATTCATTTATACAAAGCAGACCATTCCCTAGTATTAATTTATATAAAGCAGACCATTCCCTAGTATTAATTTATATAAAGCAGACCATTCCCTAGTATTCATTTATATAAAGCAGACCATTCCCTAGTATTCATTTATATAAAGCAGACCATTCCCTAGTATTAATTTATATAAAGCAGACCATTCCCTAGTATTCATTTATATAAAGCAGACCATTCCCTAGTATTAATTTATATAAAGCAGACCATTCCCTAGTATTCATTTATACAAAGCAGACCATTCCCTAGCATTCATTTATATAAAGCAGACCATTCCCTAGTATTAATTTATATAAAGCAGACCATTCCCTAGTATTCATTTATACAAAGCAGACCATTCCCTAGTATTCATTTATACAAAGCAGACCATTCCCTAGTATTCATTTATATAAAGCAGACCATTCCCTAGTATTCATTTATATAAAGCAGACCATTCCCTAGTATTCATTTATATAAAGCAGACCATTCCCTAGTATTCATTTATATAAAGCAGACCATTCCCTAGTATTCATTTATATAAAGCAGACCATTCCCTAGTATTCATTTATATAAAGCAGACCATTCCCTAGTATTCATTTATATAAAGCAGACCATTCCCTAGTATTCATTTATACAAAGCAGACCATTCCCTAGTATTCATTTATACAAAGCAGACCATTCCCTAGTATTCATTTATACAAAGCAGACCATTCCCTAGTATTAATTTATATAAAGCAGACCATTCCCTAGTATTTAACTCTTTCGCTGCCAAATTAATCATTTGATGTTTACCCCTTCACAGTGTCATTGCCGTATGTTTCAATATGTCAATATGTCTGCAATATAAAATTGAAGGCAGTATGACTGAAAAAGTTTTAAAAAATCAAAACAGTTCTGATAAAACGAAGTCTGATCAGGATCCAAACTGTTTGCAAAAGCACTTTTTGGCGTCATTGAGAGTGAAAGCGTTAAACAGCTCTAAATAGACCAACTGATAGGTACACTATAAAGTATTTTAACCCTTAGCCTGCCACTCACGACTATAGCTCCATATGCAAACAGCTTGGATCCGGATGAGACGCCGAGTAACTCGGCGTCTCATCCGGATCCAAGCTGTTTGACACTCGGACAACATTTTCAGCAATTTTCAGCAACTTTGAAGCACTTTGAAACTTGAAGCAGACGAGAAATATAGCAGACGACAATTTATTTGGCGGGCTAAGGGTTAACTGTTAACTAGCGGGAATAGTGTTGAAATGAGGACAACCCCTTTTTTGTAGTTCACTGTTCTAAAAGTGGAAACATCAATCTATCTAGGCTGAAATGATAATAAAGCAGGTTTTTTTGTTTCAACATTTTATTAATTTTAGCCTACATGTGTATAAATAAAGTACAGTAAAACCTCGCTATTACGACCACTTTAACTAAGGCTAATTGATTGTTTAATAGACAGGTGATAGCTTAAAGCAAGGTGGCAGTGAAACAGAAAGCTCCTGTAGGAGCTTTCTGTTTCACTGTCACCTTGCTTTAAGCGGTCACCTATCGTAAACACCCTAATAATTAACATAATTTAGTGGTCGTAATAGCGAGGTTTTACTGTACACGATTCTTTAAACCATATAAAAAATGTTAGCACATTTATTACAATAAAATATGAAAAAGTGTAACAAAATAAAACTTAAATATCACAGTACCCCATGCATGCATTGACTAAGTGCTCTTTGTGTTAGCTTAATATAGACATACATGTACATTGTACAGTCATACATCGATATCTCTAACTCATTTAGTTACAAATACCCCTATTTCAAGATGTTTTAACTTTGAAATAAAGATTTGTTGCACTAATAGGACGCAAAAATATTCAGGGAAATTCAACTGTAGAAATACGGAAAAAATCGAGGTAAGTGAGTTTTAGATATAAAAGTATGACGGTACCATAAAGAACATTGTGGCAACAACTTGAATAATAAACTCCCTCTTTTATCACCATAAACTCTTCAGGGCTGCCATAAGTTGACATGAAAAATCCTAAGATTTCAAAAGTTGCATTTTTCAAGTGGGATTTTACAAATCGTACCTTTACCCTATAGCCTTTTTCTTGTTTTGTTGACATGCAACTACTTAAAGCAGGTTGTAAGTAAAGCAGAATGTGCCTTAGGGCAAACAGTTTACCTGTGAAAAGTATACTTGTCCTAGGAAAAAGTGTAGATGCAGATCAGAGGGCATTAGTATATGAAGAATGTCAATTTAGTATATGAAGAATGTCAAATTAGTTTATGAAGAATGTCAAATAGTATATGAAGAATGTCAAATTAGTAAATGAAGAATGTCAATTTAGTAAATGAAGAATGTCAATTTAGTATATGAAGAATGTCAAATAAGTATATGAAGAATGTCAAATTAGTATATGAGGAATTCCAAATTAGTGTACGAGGAATAATTAATGTGAGCAGTCTGTTAAATTAGTATATGAGGAATATTAACAAGTACTACATGTATGCATGAGGAATGTCAAGTAATAAATTAGTATATGTGGACTGTTTAACAACAATGTGACTGAGAAATCTGTTAAATTAGTAGTTAGGAATATTAAACAAATGCTATATGTTTAAAATAGTATATGAGCAAAATGATTGTGTGGAATGTTTAATAAATAATGTGTATCAGATTAGTTAACTAATTACCCCATAGCCTAAGTGTGTCTTAAAAAGAGGAGAGATCTTTAAGGCCTTTCGCTACCGGAAGTCGGTCTTGCGGGCGAGCGGATATGCGTCTGGACGACACAGACTTTTTTCGTACGTGTTTATACTAGAAAATTTATATAAAGGAAATGTTGATATAAATTAGTATAATCCTTCATAGCTCAGTTAGTATAGTGGTTGACTATAGTGGTTGACTAGCAATCCAAAGGTCATAGGTTCGAGACCCATCCGATCCAAATATTTTTTTTAGTGTCCGATTTATTGACTTGTCAATCCATAACGCAGTAATCAAGAGACATGTTATGTTTAGTCTTCGTTGATTAGTACTAGTGATGTTTACGGTCCAAGTATATGTCCACTTACCTGTACGTTTTAGTTTAATGACTTACAAGTCAATTAAATCGGTATACATGTAAACGATTTGATCGAACTATAAAGCCACAGTCCTTGAAGCTTATCAATACGCTAACCTTTTCAAGATCGATATTGCCCATTATAATTATGTTCAAACAATATAATAAACCTTGTATGCAAGTCCATGAATAAATAATAATGCATTTCAATGACAAAGTTTTAATTCTAAGGTAGGTAACTGTATCTAAACAACAAATATCCCACATTTTAATAAGAAAATATGTTATTACAACAAATCCTGACTGTAATATTTTCTAATTTTTTCAGACTGACTAGTTCATCAACCATATATTTGAATAAAATGAAAACAAATATACATTGAATGAGTCAGGTTTTTGTAATTCAATTTTTTAGCATTTTGCAAAATTTAAATAGCTGATAACATCTTTCTGAACACCTTTATTCAAAATGTTTTTAGCTTTTCTTGTAATGAATGTTGTGGACTACTTATTGGGCGAGAATTATAGTCATTAGCTTTATTCATTTTTAAGAAAAATAAAATCATCAAAATTCTAGGTTTTTGTCAGAAAAAAGACCTTAAAGACAAACCACACGATAAATTTTGCCTATATTTACACACATTGTTTCTTAGGCTATTATCATTCTTCATGACAATTTTCATAACAATCGTATGGAAACTACGCGCATATGCGAAGTACCTTAACCATAGTATAAACAAATATACCTGTTTTCAGGTTTCTAAATGTGTCTTAAAAGAGGAGAGATCTTTAACAATAGTATAAACAAATATACCTGTTTTCAGGTTTCTAAATGTGTCTTAAAAAGAGGACAGTCTCAAAATTGGCCAACAACTATGCCTGTTGAAAAACCAAAGTCATATAAACAACAAACAAGATGAATTTGTGAATCACTGTACCCCCTGGTGTGAGTATGATCTTCCTTGCCCATATTTCACTCAGCTCAATGTGTTTTTTGAGTGGAGTGCACATGAAAAATATGTCTCTATGACATACAGTTCCAACATAATTGCCAAGGTTAAATTCAGTCTATTTGACCTTTAAGTGACATTGACCTTTGTTGGACATGACCCTTCTTGAGTTAAATACACATGCAAAATATGAAGTCTCCATCACAAGTAATGTTACAGTACATGTAATGGCCAAGGTTAAGGTCAGAGCACCAGATAAGGGTAAATTAGTTTTCAAAAACTAAAATCTTTATTTCTGAATTAAACCCTATGGTGTCACTACTCATTAGAATCGTCTCTTCGAGACGATTCTAATGAGTAGTAACACCATAGGATTTGGTGCTAAAAAGAGTGAGAAAATGTTGGATTTGTTGAAATAACTACCTCTTATCTGGAGCCCTGTTAAGGTTGCAGACAGTCAGAGAAAACCCCAAACAGAGACAGACAGGCAGACCAGGAAGAATATGCCCTGACAGACCATGAGTCATAAAAGCGTATTTTATGAGCTCCATTCATACAGCATAACACTTTACAATTTTACATACTAAATTTGTCTATAGCATAACAACATAAATCTTACATGATCTAAACTCTTGAAGCATTATAACTTTTATCTTTCATGAATTAATGTCATATAGCATAACAACATAAATCTTACATGATCTAAACTCTTGAAACATTATAACTTTTATATTTCATGAATTAATGTACTTACATCTTTTATTAACTATGGTCACATAGCATTACAACATACAAGTTTATGACCTAAGTCAAAACATAACAACATAACTTTAAATGAACTTAAGACTTCGACATAATCTACAATGGAGAAGATGTTATTCTTAACTGTTTAAACGCAAACAAAACGCATTGCAATAAAACATAGAAAAGGACAAGTTTTCCACAATTTTGACTATTCATGCTAATCTGAGTGGCAGTTCAGAGCCTGATGAGATTTTGGGTTATCCTGCGTCTGATCTGGCTCCAAACTATTTGCAATAGAATTCTAGAGTTTAAACATAAACGCATTTATTGGAAAAGAATAACATTTCCTTTGTAACATTACAACATACACTTTTATGAAATTAAGTCATATAGCTTTACAACCTACAACTTTTATAAAATGAAATCATTCAGCATTTCAACTTACATCTCTTAGTTCATATATCATTATAATTAAAATATTTTATGAACATTTATTAAATGATATAACAACTTACATTTGTTATGAACTAAAATCACATTGAAACATTATACATTATTAATTCATTCACTCCTGAAACTTATAATGGACAGTTCAAAATTTCTAAATAAGTCTAGCCCATTTTTAACTTTTAACCCTTTACCTGATAGCCTATTTATAGTATTGAAGAAAGATGACCACTTAAAGCAGGTTGAAAGTAAAGCAGAATGCGCCTCAAGGCGCATTCTGCTTTACTTTCAGCCTACTTTAAGCTTTCATGTGTAAGAATATAGAAAATATTCCCAATACTTTATATTCATAACTGATTAAATTGGAACTATTTTCTTCAGCGGAGGAATAAATCATATTCGCTAAAAGACGCTTCTATTGGGGAAAGGGTTAAGGGTTTATTTGAACAATACATAGCAAATGGACAAACAGTACAGATCCTGATGGGCTCCTGCAGAGGCCCTCTCATCAGGATCTACACTATTTGCATAGGAGAAGAGTTCTTTTCTAAGTAAGTCTTGTCTATTTTTAGCACTGTTCATAAATGACCATTAGATCTATACTCACTAGGGTTGAATATGTTAATGAACTTTACTCATATACCATTTGTTTCTATAAACTATACCAATTCAGCATTTATGTAAGTTTTAAAAACAGTGTAATAGAAAATATATAAATTTCTTGTAAAATGAAAATTTAAAGCATCATTTAATTTGTTGGATGGGTTATATAAACATATATAAATCAAATGAAAAATGCCATATTGTAAACAATGCACTATTTAACCCGTTACCACATAGACTCTTTCTATTTTTAAAGACAGCTTGGTGACCACTATAAGCAGGATGAAAGTAAAGCAGAATATGCCTTAAAGCTGCATTCTGATTTATTTTCAGCCTGCTTTAAACTACCTTCTGCTATGATATAAAGTATACTTATTATGGTCCATGTTCATGACTGTATAAATTGGAAATGTTTTCTTCAGTGGAGAAATAAATTAGAGGTGTACAAATTTAATAATCTTCAAATACATTTGCAAACAGTTTGAACCCAGATCAGCCGCCGTGTAACATGGTGTTTGATCTAGGTTCAAACTGTTTGTCACTCATCTTTATGTTTCTTCTGTCAAAAATATCAAATATATAACTTTAGGAAAGAAAGAGCAGACAACAATTTTAACCCTTTACCTCATAGCCTGTTTCTAGATTTGAAGGCAAGTGACCATTTAAAGCAGGTTGAAAGTAAAGCAGAATGCGCCCTAAGGCGCATTCTGCTTTACTTTCAACCTGCTTTAAGTCAGTATTTGCTAGAATATAAGTAATATTTCTAATTGTACATGTTCATGCATGTATAATCTTGAACTATTTTCTTTGGCGGAGGGATAAATTAAAATGCGCTAAAAGGCGCTTCTATCAGGTAAAGGGTTAAGCAGAAGATATTGCAGCAGTGAAAGTGTTATACGTAATGATCTTGTTTGGGGAACAGAGGCAAGTGTTGTAAGGAGGGAATCATTGTTTGGAGGGCTGTTGTAGGGAGTGAGCACTGTAGCAGGTATACTCATAACAAGAGGGCCATGGCCCACAAGTCGCTCACCTGAGAACATTGCACCTAAGCTGACTGGGCAAAACAATATCGTGATATATATAGCTATAAAAAGAGTTTTAAAGGTTTTTCTTATATAAGTCTATATAAAACTGATAAGCCTTGGGGCAGGACCAAATTTGATCAAAGGGTCATAATTTTAACAATCTTGGTAGAGGACCATAATGCAAAGTTACAGGTCAAATATAAATGATTTGGGCCTTACAGTTTCAGAGAAGAAGTTTTTTTAAAGGTTTTCCTATGAAAAACTTATAAGTCGAGGGTGGGGCCATTTTTGGCACGGGGTCATTATTTGAACAATCTTGGTAGAGGATCACAAGGCAACGCTATGTGACAAATATTAAAGAACTGGGCCTTACAGTTTCAGAGAAGAAGACATTTAAAGGTTTTCCTATATAAGTCTATGTAAAACTGATAAGCACCGGGGCGAGGCCAATTTTGACCCGGGGGTCATAATTTGAACAAACTTGGTAGAGGACTATAAGGCAAAGCTACATTTCAAATATAAATGATCTGGGCCTTACAGTTTCAGAGAAGAAGATTTTTAAAGATTTTCCTATTAAAAACTGATAAGCCCAAGGGCGGGGCCATTTTTGGCCCAGGGGTCATAAGCTGAACAGTCTTGGTAGAAGACCATAAGGCAAAGCTACATGTCAAATTTGAAAGATCTGGGCCTTACAGTTTCAGATAAGAAGATTTTTAAAGATTTTCCTATATAACTCTATGTAAAACTGATAAGCCCCTGGGCGGGGCCAATTTTGACCCGGGGGTCATAATTTGAACAATCGTGGAAGAGGACTACAAGGCAAAGCTATATTTCAAATATGAATGATCTGGGCCATACAGTTTCAGAGAAGAAGAATTTTAAAGGTTTTCTGAAGAAAAACTGATAAGCCCAAGGGCGGGGCCATTTTTGGCCCAGGGGTCCTAATTTGAACAATCTTGGTAGAGGGCCATTAGGCAAAGCTACATGTATATGTCAAATTTTAAAGATCTAGGCCTCACAGTTTCAGAGAAGAAGATTTTTAAAGGTTTTCCTATATAACTCTATGTAAAACTGATAAGCCCGGGGGCGAGGCCAATTTTGACCCGGGGGTCATAATTTGAACAATCTAGGTAGAGGACCATAAGGCAAAGCTACATGTCAAATATTAATGATCTAGGCCATACAGTTTCAGAGAAGAAGATTTTCAAAGGTTTTCCTAAGAAAAACTGATAAGCCCTGGGGCGGGGCCATTTTTGGCCCCAGGGTCAAAATTTGAACAATCTTGGTAGAATATCATTAGGTCATGATACAAACCAAATATCAAAGGTCTGGGCCCTTTGGTTTCTGAGAAGAAGATTTTTAAAGATTTTCTTATGCATTAAAAGTTGTCTATACGGTCATGTTAGAAAATCTAGTCCCAAAGCAAGGGGAATAACTCTAGCCAAAATCTTTGAACAACATTTCGCTCCCCCTTATCACTGATGCTTCTGACAAAGTTTAGTTGAAATCGGGTCAGTGGTTTCTGAGGAGATGTTGTTTGAAAGTGTGGACGGACGACGGACGACGGACGTCGGATGACGGACGACGGACGGAATGGTATCACAATAGCTCATCCTGAGCCGAAGGCTCAGGTGAGCTAAAAACACCTATTGTAGCCTCATGTAATACTTGTGCCAGTTTTTCTGCCTATGGTACTTTAAGAAGTCACTTTTTATCTCTTTCCCCTGTAGTTTGTTTGTAATACTGAAGTCAGAGGGATGCTTAAATCAGCCTGATAGTAAAGCAGAATGCTCCTTAGGGAGCATTGTGCTTTATTTTAAATCTGTTTTAACCCATTACCCTATAAACACGCCTTTTTAAAATTCACTGAAAAAAATAGTTCCTTTTTTGTAGTCCTGTATATGTGCCATAAGAAATAATAAATGTTCTATATCTAAGCAGATGTGCCATAAGGTGCATTCTGCTTTACTTTCAATCTGTTTTAAGTAGTCAACTGTCTTCAAAACCAGGCACATTCTGCTTTACTTTCAGCTTGATTTAACCCTTAGCCCGCCAAATAAATTGTCGTCTGCTATATTTCTCGTCTGCTTCAAGTTTCAAAGTTGCTCAAAATTGCTGAAAATGTTGTCCTAGTGTCAAACAGCTTGGATCCGGATGAGACGCCGAGTTACTCGGCGTCTCATCCGGATCTAAGCTGTTTGCATATGGAGCTATAGTCGTGAGTGGCAGGCTAAGGGTTAAGCTATCATCTGTAAGAATATAAATTGTTTTGCTTATGCTGCATATTCCTGACTGTATAAATTAAAACAACTTTCTCAAGTGGAGGAATCAATCAAAGTCTTAAAAAGATTAAGAGTTTGATGTCATTGGATTTGATTTGTTCAGGTTCTAAGATACCACTAAGCTTAGCTAACTTTCAACTTGGAAATAGGGATAAGTTTGATCGAAGTTGATTTGAATTATTGATACTAAAACTTTGAGAACATGAATTTTTGGCGTGATCATAGATGAATCATTATTTGTGGAGTAGAAAGACTGGCAAGAAACAGTAACCATGGATATCATACATTCATGTAACATTCATTATACTGTAATCAAAATGTTTGTGAATCGCAAATGCTCCCCTGGATAAGTGTGTTTCCACTGACCCTTGCAATGCAAAATAACTATAATAAGCTGAAAAAGTAATCTGCTTTAATCTAAAATTGACACCAAATTGATCATATTTACTGATGTACTCATTGGCAAACGGTTTGGATCCTGCTGCAACATAGTTAATGCATGTCTGATCCGAATCCAAACTGTTTGCAAGGGTCAAAGAATACACTGAAGTGCTTCAAACACTGAAAGGTTTGACCTTTTCGTCATGCTACTTTTTTTTTCTTAACTTTTGCGCGCTAGTGACGGAATTGTGATTATCTGCGCAAACAGTTTGGATCCTGATGAGACGCCGCATCATGCGGCGTCTCATCAGGATCCAAACTGTTTGACATTCCCACCCTGTTTTTAAAAAGAGATTTGTGAAAATTATATTTTTAGAACAGTAGCAGACAACAATTATTGCAGACGAAAAAATTACCCAGCATGCAAAGAGTTTAAGGGCTTGAACTTAATTATATCGTGACATTTTTTTAAGCCTCTTCCTGTTATCAGCGTGTATTGGCACTTATTGGAAACAGTGCACATGTAACAACAGGCTCCGAGGTTATAAAGCTTTTGACTTGAGTCTAAACTCGTTCCCAAGCATTTGATTGGTCAGATTTGAGCCTAGGCTCAAATCTGACCAATCAAATGCTTAGGAACACACTCAGACTCACCTAAAACGCTTTATAACCTCGGAGCCTGGACCTGCATGACTTGAGTCTACACTCTATCCTGTAGAAAAAGTTTCCTTGTTTTAATAGCCAATGTAATTGTTAAGATGATAGATATTCACAGTGGGCAAAGTTTAATATATGGACATTCAGCAGGAGCCACGTTTTAACTGTGAAATACCAGCATATTCGACGAAAGCAAGCTCAAGATATTGGATTTCAACTGAAGAATTTCAGGTAAGTTCTACCCGTGTATACTTAACCCATTGCCCCATAGCCTGTTTCTAATTTTGAAGACAGGTGTCGACTTAAAGCAGGTTGTAAGTAAAGGCGCATTTTGCTTGAGGTCTAGCCTGCTTTAAACTACTATCTGATAGGTTAAAGGAAATATTTCTTTTGATATGACTGTATAAAAAGGAACTATTTTCTTTTGTGTACGAATAACTTAATGTTAAAGGCATATTTATGGGGAATGGGTAAAGCTAATTCGAGTCATCAAGGTTCAACACTATAAACAATAACAGCAACTAGACCTTATTCACCAAATAAGCACCTGTGTACTAAAAACATTAGGTAGAATGCAAAAAGTTTGAAGACAGATACAACCTGGTCAAAGCTCTTTTTCTGATTTGGCTCCAAACTGTTTGCTACAATGAATCAATACTCCTATGCCAGTTATAATCAAGTTTGTTCAGCAGTACCAAGTTGAAGTTGAACTAGAGCAGAACCTGATCAGAGAGATTCTTCAGGAGCTGTCTGATCTGGGTCTACACTATTTTAAAAAGCATCCTTTATTGCTAATAGCTGAAGAAGGGTTGCAGTAGTGGTCAGACAGACAGACCAATCAAAATAATAAATTCTCCATTCCTCTATTCCTCCATTTCAAAACCCTCCAGATATCAGTCTTCATCAAAACATATAAAAAATACGGAATATATAAAATATTTATGATATGTTGTTGACAAATTTGATCCCTACAGAAAAAAAACAGCATGAAGGAGAATCAGGGTCCAAGTTTATAAAGAGTTTGAGTTGAGTCTGAGTTCATTCTCAAGCATTTGATTGGTCAGATTTGAGCATAAACTCTTTATAACCTTGGAGCCTGATCTTGTATATTGTACTTAAAATGCATAACAAATAACTAAGCATTCTGCACAACAAATTTGTGTCTGTACAAGTAAAGCCATTTATAGTTACCCATAATAATGTACAATATATTTGTGTCTCTAAAATAAAGTCAAATCTTATGATAAACAAATTTTTGAACAGTAAATGCATGAATACAGATCTATAGAGATTGGCATTTTAATCCAGAGGGTGATTTCTGCTTTATGCTCAGCATGCTCTAACTCTTTACTCCATAGCTTGTTTCAATGTTTTGAGAACAGGTGACCACTTAACCCATTACCCCATAAATACGACTTTTTACGTTTTTCATTTATTCCTCCATTGAAGAAAATAGTTCCAATTTATACAAAAATGAATATGAATAATAGAAATATTTTCAATATTCTAGCTGGTGTTAGCTTAAAGCAGGCTGAAAGTAAAGCAGAATGTGCCTTAAAGGCATATCCTGCTTTACTTTCAATCTGCTTTAAGTGGTCACCTATCTTCAAATACTAGAAACAGGCTATGGGGTAATGGGTTAAAACAGGTTCAAAGACAAGCAGAATGCGCTTTAAAGTTTAAGGCACATTATGCTTTCCTTTCAGCCTATTTTAACCATTTACTCCATACATTCTCATTTTTACGCCTTTAACTCTTTCAACCCTGGTCCCGCATATAGGCGTCTTTTCAAACAGTGTACATGTGAATAGTACACTTTTCCTGTGCAAACAGTGAAGGCCCAGATCAGAGGGCTCCGAAAGGAGCCCTCTGATCAGGGTCTTCACTGTTTGACATAATGCCAAACATCGACAAAACAACCCTTAAAAGTCAGAAATGGACTAGACTAAAATGGAAACTGGAATTGTCCATTTAAAGTTTCAGGGAGGAAAGAGTTAAGGCACATTATTCTTTCCTTTCAGCCTATTTTAACCATTTACTCCATAGATTCTCATTTTTACGCCTTTAATTTACTCCTCCATTGAAGAAAATAGTTCCACTTAATCAAATAATTGATATGCATAAGAAATACTTTCTATACCCTAGCCAAATTGTAACTTAAAGCAGGCTGAAAGTAAAGCAGAATGTGCCTTAACCCTTTACCCAATAAATAGAGGATATTGAATGAGTGTTCATTATTTATCATTTTTAATAAACGAGTTGACTAAAATAATATGACGCGAGCCTTGGCGAGCGTCATATTCATTTTAGTCAACGAGTTTATTACAAATGATAAATAATGAACACGAATGTGATATTCTATTTATCACATTACAAGTTCAATCACCTATTAAACTGATTTGAAGCCGTAGTTTGTAGACCCTCCGCTATATAGATTTTCCGCCAAACGTTACGTTGTTTACGTTAACGTCATAGTAAATGACGTCATTTGGCACCCCGCTACATGCAGCGCTTATGGACGAACAAGTTAGGCCGGAGCCCAAAAAACGATATTCCACTAGTGGATTACGATATTTATACAATCGCTTTATGCAACTCCCAGACCGCAAATTATGTGATAAACATGTTTATAACAATAAAGACAGGTGATCACTTAACGCAGGTTGAAAGTAAAGCAGAATATGCCTTAAGGCACATTCTGCTTTACTTTCAGCCTGCTTTAAGTTACTATCTGCTAGGATATAGAAAATATTTCTTATGGTACATATTCATGACAATATAAAATGGAACTATTTTCTTTGGCGGATGAATAAAATGAATGCGCTAAAAGTCGCTTCTATAAGGGAAAGGGTTAAGGCTCACTATGCTTTACTTTCAACCTACTTTAAGTGGTCACCTATCTTCAAAAACTGGAAACAAGCTATTGAGTAAAGGGTTAAGCTACTATCTACAAGGACATAGGAAATATTTCTATGTTGCACATTCTTTACTGTACAAAATAAACTTTTTTTCTTCAGTGGAGGAATGAATTAAACGGGTATTTATAGAGTAAGGGGTTAATCCGTCACTTTGTCAAGCAAATGAAAATTTTCTCTTGATGAAATATGGAACACAGATGAAAAAGATGAAGTCCTTCAGGAAAAAGATTTAAATTACATTAATATTTATAACTAATTTAGCACATGTATACCATATATTTTGATAAACATTATAATATGAACAGCATAAAAAAATAAGCTCTATAAAACTGTCAACATTTAGATATCAGATCAGGGCAGGGCTCCAGATAAAGGGAGTATTTCAAAAACTAAAACCTTTATTTTTGTATTAAACCCTATGGTGTCACTACTCATTAGAACCGTCTCTTCGAGACGATTCTAATGAGTAGTGTCACCAAAGGATTTGGTACAAACATGAGTTAGAAAATGTTGGATTTCTTCAGTTTACTCCCTCTTATCTGGAGCCCTGTCAGGGTGTGTGATGTTTGTCAATTATCCGCTGAAGCTTCAATCAAAGTAGAAACATCACATCATATCAAAGTCTACACTGTTGTTCAAACTGTCAAAAACACCTGTACTTTGTTTGTAGCATTAGATATCAATTTTGAAACGTGATTTGGATCTATTCTTTTTTGGAATGTGTAAGTATATTTACTGTAAAAATCCTAAGGAAACCCTATGCAACTGCTTAAATTATCCATAAATTGTAGCATTTTTTTTTATCATGCAGTAATTTGCAGTGCAAACTGAATAGCAAACTGCTCCTGTAGTCTGATCAGGGTCTACACTGTTTGCCCAGGCCTGACTGTCCTAATACTTAGGGTCATTAGAGTAACGGTATGTCATAACATTGAGCATATCTAAGGATGAGATTCTATATCAGAGCTCCAGATAAGGGGGGTATTTCAAAAACTAAAATCTTTATTTCTGTATTAAACCCTATGGTGTCACTACTCATTAGAATCGTCTCGAAGAGACGTTTCTAATGAGTAGTAACACCATAGGATTTGGTGGTAAAATGAGCGAGAACATACTGGATTTGTTCAGTTTAGTACCTCTTATCTGGAGCCCTGTATATGTACCACATAGAAAGCTAAGTATATTTTCACATACCGGTAAAACATAGTTTACATTTATCAAATATCACAATACAAAAGACTGGCCACAATGCTATATGCTATTTTGCACTATAGTGCTCCCCCTACAACAGCCCTCTGAACAACGATTCTCTCCTTACAACAATACTTGCCGCTGTCCCCAAACAAGACAATTATTCCTAACACTTTCACTGCTGCAATATCATCTGCTAAAATTGCCCGCTGCTGTTTTTTCTCACATGTAGTGGACATTTTGGCAGCAGATGGTATAATGATGAGTCACAAACAGCTTGAATCCAGATCAGACGCTACTTTACCCAGTGTCTCATCTGGATTCGAGGCTGTTTGCAATGTATAGAGGATATTGAATGAGTGTGTGTTCAATCGTGAATTTATTGAACGAGTTGGGTAAAATCATATGTTGCGAGCCTTGGCGAGCAACATATCATTTTATCCAACGAGTTCAATAAATTCACGACTGAACACACACTAATTTGATATCCTATTTATCACATAAACACCAAATGACACGAAAATCCAAACGGTCTTACTTTCACTTTTGCCCTCGGCTCTTAGGAAATGATTCGTGTGTGTTAAACACTGGAAACAAGTTTATGGGACTACTTAAAACAAGATGTAAGTAAAGCAGAAAACTCATTTTGGGAGCTTTCTGCTTTACTTATTACCTGCTTTAAACTGCCACCTGTCTTAAACCTCTTCAATGAGTGGTCTTAAAGGAAAGGTTTTACATACTCAGTATTTTTCCTTTTGGTTTTTGTATTGTCCAAATAAAGAAATGAAATCAGTATTAAGGTGAAATCAATTTAAGGTGACTACCACTGCTGAGTTTGAACTTTTCCTTTTAGCTCCAACAGCAAGTTTTTTGTTCAATCACTATTTCTTATTTCAATACCATAGTAACATTTTCTCTACTTTGTTGCAGTGATAAATAATATTCTGTTTAACCCAGTACCCCATAAATATGACTTTGTACACCTGTAATTTATTCTTACACTAAAAAAATAGTTCCTATTATAATTTATTCTTACACTAAAAAAATAGTTCCTATTAATATAGTGATGAATATGTTTCATAAGAAATATTTTCAATATCCAAGCAGATGGTAGCTTAAAGCAGGTTGATAGTAAAGCAGAGTACGTCTTAAGGTGCATTCTGCTGACTTTCAATCTGTTTTAAGAAGTCACCTATCTTCAATACTAGAAAGAGGCTATGAGGTTATGCGTTAACTGATTCAATACTTAGAATCAGTAATCTGCAAAATGTCCAAAACTGGTTGGAGCTCCTTTATATAGACGACAGTAAGGTTACACATTATTGAAAGAGATGTGGTTTAATCCATTACTTTATAGTCTGTTTCTAGTTTTGAAGACAAGGCGACCACTTAAAGCAGGTTGAAAGTAAAGCAGAATGCACCTTAAGGTGCATTTTGCTTTACTTTCAGCCTGCTTTAAGCTACCATCTGTTTATCTTACAACTTTTTCTTATGATACATATCCACGACTTTATAGATTATAATTGTTTTCTTCAGTAGCGGAAAACAAAGGCGTAAAAAGGCATATTTATGGGGTAATGGTTGAAGTCACACTATCACACAGAACTTGCTGCCACGCTCACAGTTGTCTGATGGTACCGTTACTCTGGTAATGGTGGACACATGGTGGGCGGGGTTATAGGGGATTTTGGGAGGGAGCTCTATCTTTGGCCGCGGGGCTGGGTCACTCAAGATCCATCGGGTATCGCAGAAAGATGCCAAGGGCTGTTGATTCTTCCTGGATGCTCTGGTTTGAAAAGAAAACATAAATTGTCATAATTATGTGTGTACACAACCAGGGCTCCAGATATGGGGAGTTTTCAAAAACTAAAATCTTTATTTCTGCTTTAAACCCTAGGATTTGATGCTGAAATGAGTGAGAAAATGTTGAATTTGTTCATTTTACTCCCTCTTATCTGGAGCCCTGCACACCTACACATAGATCAACACATAATGTGATCACAAACAACAGGTATAAAAAAGCGACGAAACAGAGTTGGTTCATTAATGGGCCATCATATCATGAAGTTCTGGTCAACTTCTCTGAACATTTATATTGTTCAATTTTTACCATTCTAGAAAGAGGATGCCACATCTGGCAAGTGATTAACATGTGCCTAAAGCATGACTAGCGTGAGTCTTAAGCACGAGAAGCGTGTAACAGCGACCAAGTAAGATACCCCTGAAAACCATTAGCGAGTGCTAACGTGCAACTGGCGCGCAACAAATGATTTGTCAACATAAGATAAGCGTGTTGAGCGTGTGACTAATGTGTGAATAATGACAGAATATTGTTAGGACGTTCGTTTGACTTAACCCATTAACTCATAAGCGATTAACAATTACCAATGCTTATCTCAATACAAGCTAGTGGATTAAAGTGTGTCAAAATGAGTCAGTATTAGAATATTGCTCAATGTGTCAATATGAGTCAGTATAAAAAAAAAAAAATAATAAAAAATATGAGTCAGTATGGCTTAATGGGATAAGTCACATGCTGCGTGCAGCCGTGCACTATGGGTCTGTTCAGCGGTTGTTGACAGGTCACCAGTGAGTCATTCACTGCAAAGCACATGATTAGTAACAACCAAGTAACACTTGAGTAATGACTGACTAACAATAGCCCAATGCGTGCAACGCTTGGCAAACATTAGCAAAACGTTCCACAAACAATCTTAACCCATTACACCATAGCCTGTTTCTAGTTTTGAATATAAGTGACCACTTAAAGCAGGTTGAAAGTAAAGCAGAATGTGCCTTAAGGCACATTCTGCTTTACTTTCAGCCTGCTTTAAGCTATTATCTGCTAGAATATAGAAAACATTTCTTATGATTTTTATTTGAGACAGTATAAATTGGAACTACAGTAAAACCTGTCTTAAGCGGCCAGTGAAGGGAAGCAGCCAATTTGGCTGCTTAAGACAGGTGACCGCTTAATCCAGGGGCAAGAAAAATGACTATTTTGAAAACGGTCACGGTTTTGTTTCACTATTCATTCCTATTTAAAAAGTCAACAACATATTAAAAGTCCTCAAACTCATACAGAAGTGTATAAACAGTGCACTTTTTGATTATAGAAACATTGACACGATCAGTTACTCGGCGTCTGATCTCCATATCAACATGTGCTGGTACCATAATGTTCATTTTCAGAAAATGGAGTACAGTAGAATCTATATGTTGTTTCATTACACTTACGTTTGTACACGTATTTTTCTGTGCCACGGAGGCAGAATCCATGTGCGTGTCTACGGATTTTCCGGAGCTCATTTAAACTTTACAAATGTTGTCAAACATACTATCAAGTCAGCATTAAGGTTTTTTGACAAAGAGATTTAATGTCAAAATTTTGTTCAATTCTGATTGTTGTCGAGGAAATTAATTGCAGGATGGGAAATTTAACACCGGCTATTTTACACTGGGGAATCACCCCCAGCATCCTCGAATAACGCAAGTTTTGATTGGTGGATAGTAGTCATTTGCATAATCACGCGAGATTTTCTCCGAAGTCACTAAATCTAATTTTAGTGATGTAATGTACACATAAGAATGACTTGGGCTGTGTTATTGACGATTGATTAAAGAGTTTGATACCAGTAGCATATGCTGTGTTTTTAGGCGGTTATTTAGAGTGAAACGTTCGACAGAAATCATAACACGTGTATTCAAGTTGCCTGACCGTTCATTACAGTGGGTTTGATATGGAAAATGTTGATTACGTAATCGCTAATCTCCCAGACAAACTTGTTGATAATAACACGCCCCGCCGAGCACGTAATTTGACAAGTTGAGGTTACAGGCGGATCAACGCGTGGATTTGTTGAATGACACAGGTATTCAGGCATATCACACTTCAGCGGGCGGCCACTTGGCCGTTTAATACAGTGTAGAAACAGTGTTTGGGATGAATTTTACTGGCCGCTGGCTGCGTTATACAGGTGACCGCTTAGTCAAGGGGCAATATAGAATGAATTCAATTGGGGGGAGATCGAACTGGCCGTTAAAGCCAGGTGACCGCTTATACCAGGTGACCGCTAGGACAGGTTTTACTGTATTTTCTTCAGTATAGGACATAATAAGAGGCGTAAAAAGGTGTATTTATGGGGTAATGGGTTAAATGATCTTCAGTGTTTAGAATTGAACGTTGAAGAACCAGGTCTCAGAGAGAACTTTTGTGCATGTTCAAAACTTTTTTTCTGGACCAGCGTTCTCCGCCGATTCCCCGCAGTAAAAACTGTCATGATTTGAATAATAAGTAAGAAATGAGTAGTCACAACATTGATTTTGTTGAGATATGAACGAAAAGATGTTGGAAATGCCCAGTTTACTCACAACCTATCTTCAACTCTTTACCCCAAGGGCCGTTTCTAGTATTGAAGATTAGGTGACCACTAAAATCAGGTTGAAAGTAAAGCAGAATGCACCTTAAGGTGCATTTGGTTTACTTTTAACCTGTTTTAAGCTACTATCTGCTTTTAGCACATTTAACTTATTCCTCCACTGAAGAAAATACTTCCAATTTTAACGCTTTCCCCAATGTAAGCGCCTTTTAGCCTATTTGATTTATTCCTCCGCTGAAGAAAATAGTTCCAATTAATCAGTCATGAATATATGTTACAGGGAATAATTTCTTTTTTATTTTAGCGCATGATAGCTTAAAGCAGGCTGAAAGTAAAGCAAAATGCGCCTGAGGGCGCATTCTCCTTTACTTTCAACCTGCTTTAAGTAGTCACCTATCATCAATACTAGAAACAGTCTATCAGGTAAAGGGTTAAAGCAGGCTGAAAGTAAAGCAGAATGCACCTTAAGGTGCATTCTGCTTTACTTTCAACCTGCTTTAAGTGGTCACCTGTCTTCAAAACTAGAGACAGGCTATGGGTATGTGGTTCAGCTATATTTGTAAGTTCTTACTCGGGTGACTTGGTGGGCGGGGCTGGTAAGACTTGGTTTCCCATCACAGTACAATGAGAGCCCTTGGCACTGTTTATAGTATGCTCAGCCTTGGTATAGAACTGATTCTCCTCTACAGCACATAGCTGGACATCAACCAGGCATACAGCATAGTCAGAAGAGGTCTGGATTCTGTTGTGCTTTATCTATGGGTGTAAAGACAAACATAATGATGTTACATTGGTACATAGCTAGACATCAACTAGGCATACAGCATAGTCAGAAGAGGTCTGGATTCTGTTGTGCTTTATCTATGGGTGTAAAGACAAACATAATGATGTTACATTGGTACATAGCTAGACATCAACCAGGCATACAGCATAGTCAGAAGAGGTCTGGATTATGTTGTGCTTTATCTATGGGTGTAAAAACCAAACATAATGACGTTACATTGGTACATAGCTAGACATCAACTAGGCATACAGCATAGTCAGAAGAGGTCTGGATTCTATTGTGCTTTATCTATGGGTGTAAAAACCAAACATAATGATGTTACATTGGTACATAGCTAGACATCAACCAGGCATACAGCATAGTCAGAAGAGGCCTGGATTCTATTGTGCTTTATCTATAGGTGTAAAAGACAAACATACAGAAAAATTCCTCTATTAACAAGAGTGGTCAGAGACACAACAAAGCTGGCTGATGGCACATTTAAAAACTTAAGAGCAGATTCTGAGGTCAAGATCACAAAGGTCAACCTTTTGTATGCATGGAAAGGTTGTGTCAATGTACACATGTATATCAAATATGAAAGCAATATCTCAAGGGACATTAGGGTTATAAGCATTTTTTTAACCTAAACTCAGATTTCAAAACCTAAATGCAGGCCCTAAAGTCAAAAAGATGGTTTGCTCCTTGTAGAAACTCCGGCAGATTTGTTCCAGATAGGAACTCATCAGAACGTATGAAATTTTGGATTGAAACTCGTGTTTTATACCCTTGGGATGGTGTCACGTGATATCTTTTATTACGTTTTTGACACGTTTTACACAGTTTTCGTTGCCAAATTACACATGTTTACGCAGATTATGTCTACCTCATCCACTGTTTTTGGTGACGTAGCTCGATCTATTGTGGTAACTAAGGGCCTTGTTAATGTAACTAAGGCCAAAAAAATGGCCCTATGATCAAGATTACTGGGGTTAAACTTCCATATACACATGCATATCAAATATGAAAGCAATACCTCAAGGGTCTTAGGAGTTATATGAATTTTTTTAAAACCTAAACGCAGATTTCAAAACCTAAACACAGGCCCTAAGTTCAAGGTCACAGCAGGTAGCACAAAAACAGCCATAAGTCAAAATATTAAAATACGTAATAATTTATTATTTCTTCATCTAATCCAGTCTTGTGACATCTTTTTGGAATCGTCTTGAAAAGACGATTCCAAAGAGATGTCACAAGACAGGATTAGACGGAGACATAAATAATAATCGATAATTTTAGAATTTGACTTACGACCGTTTTTGTCGTATGACATTTCGTAAAATGGGCCCCTGGTGAGCTAAACAACCAGTAGATACTTACACTTGCTTTCTCCACGTTGTACAAGTGGACACCACTCCAGCCATTACCCAGGATATCATTCTCCAGCACCTCCACCTGACTGTGACTCAGTATCCCATAATCCTTGTTGTCATAGATACCATTACCTTGTACCTCAACCTGAAATAATCACATCACAAGGGTATTTACCTCCTACCTCAAATAAGTACATGTACAGGATAACTCTTCTTTAGATTTGATCATAAAAGGAATAAAAGATCCAAAATATTAGTCACTAGGATATATGTTCATCTGCTTTAAGCTACCATCTGCTAGGATATATAATATATTTCTTATGGTGCATACTTATGACTGTATAATTTGGAACTTTTTTCTTCCATAAAGGAATAAATTGAAGGCGTAAAAATGCGTATTGATGAGGTGAAGCCTTAAGCCTTAACAGTATATGGTCTGATTGGTTACCTTCCCGTTGCTAGCCACAGTTATTCCTGAGCCTGTGTTGTAAGAGATGTAGTTCTCCTTGACGACCATAGGGACTGGCTGGTCTATTGAGATACCATCCCCCTTGTTGCCATGGACGGCATTATACTGTAGCAAGACATTCTCACCGAAGTTAACGGATATACCTTTACCTGAAAATAAAATAGACACACGGTAAAATGTTTATATCATGGCTCTAAATTAGATGGGGTTACCAAAACATAACATGAAAATAATAGCACACAGTAAAATTTGTATCATTGGTCTAGACACAGGGCTCAAGATAAGTAGTAGACTGCACTAATCCAACATTTTCTCACTCATTTTAGCACCAAATCCTATTGTGTTACTACTCATTAGAATCGTCTCTTCGAGACGATTCTAATGAGTAGTGACACCATAGGTTTTACATAGTCCCTACAAGGAAGAAGCCCTGAAGATAACAAGAATTTGGACTTTTTATGATTTATGACACTTTAACAGTATTTCAGACATATAGCAGGGGCCTCCATGGCCTATAGCACACAATATATAGACATATAGCAACGTCCATCTAATTTCAGGTGGAAGAAGACCCAGAATCCCAAAATAATACACACACAGCCAAATTTGTATCATAAGTCTAGACAGGGGGTTATCCACATATCAAGTTTAAGTGAAATATTGGCTTAACCTTATAATAGCCTGCTTTAAGCAGTCACCTCTCCCAGTATAATTATCTAAAATTCATTTTCAAAACAGACTCGATGAGTCAAACAGCTTAGATTCTGATGAGACACCAAGTTACATGTACCTCTTAAGATTAGAAACTGCTTAAAATAGGAGAGAAAATAATACTGAAAGCTCTCTGCATTATTTTTGTCCTGCATTAATCTGAGATCTGCTATGAGTGCAGCCAGCTACCTGAAAGGGGGCCCACTTATGTGGCTGCACGTTAATCTAAACACAGATGATGATGATGATGATGATGATTAAGCAATAACATGCATTCAATACTCAGGGCTGCCATTTCTCCGGATTTTTTCCTAAATCTTCGGATTTTTTCTAGTACATGGTAGCTTAAAGCAGGCTGAAAGTGATAGAGCAGAATGCGCCTTAAGGCACAAAAAGGCGCATTCCGCTTTACTTTCAGCATGCTTTAAGCAGCCACATGTCAACAAAACTAGAAACAGACGATGGGGGAAAAGGTACGATTCCTAAAATCGCACTTGAAAAATGCAAATTTGGAAATCTTAGGATTTTTTATGTCAACTTATGGCAGCCCTGAATACTGCACATGGATTGCTTAAAACAGGGGTGACTGTACATTTTCATCCCTATTTCACAACAATAACAACTAACCATTATTGTGGTACACCTTGTTGTATTCTATGGTTGCTATGGTAACAGGCCTGTGTTTGGGCAGATTGTGGTCGTCATTGACAACGCTCCAGAAGTCAAGGCTATGCTGACTCTGCGTGTCTTTCCTATCAACTGTCATAGTCTCATTTTTATGGGTGGCGTCCTGAAAAATGAGAAGAAAATAAATTTTTGGACAATAGGCAGATGACCATAATAATTAACCCTTAGCCCGCCAAATAAATTGTCGTCTGCTATATTTCTCGTCTGCTTCAAGTTTCAAAGTGCTTCAAAGTTGCTCAAAATTGCTGAAAATGTTGTCCGAGTGTCAAACAGCTTGGATCCGGATGAGACGCCGAGTTACTCGGCGTCTCATCCGGATCCAAGCTGTTTGCATATGGAGCTATAGTCGTGACTGGCAGGCTAAGGGTTAAGCATTCATACAAATCAATTACATTCGGCTTTTTTTAACTCTTTGCATGCTGGGTATTTTTTTCATCTGCAACAATTGTTGTCTGCTACTGTTCTAAAAGTAGGATCTTCAAAATTTCTTTTCAAAACAAGGTCAGAGTGTCAAACAGTCTGGATCCTGATGAGACGCCGCATAAAGTGGCGCCTCATTAGGATCCAAACTGTTTGCAAAGGTAATTACATAAAGTGGCGCCTCACCTGGATCCAAATTGTTTGTATAGATAAT
Organism: Gari tellinella; assembly: GCA_922989275.2. NCBI lineage: Eukaryota > Metazoa > Mollusca > Bivalvia > Cardiida > Psammobiidae > Gari > Gari tellinella. The sequence continues at coordinate 35,918,310 of OV277872.1, forward strand.
CTTGATTCTGCCACTAGCATGCTAAGAGTTTGAATAGACTGTTGCTTACCATTCTATTCACAAGGCTTATTCCAGAGTCCCGGTTGCTATGGATCTCGTTGCCATGGATAAGAGGTTGATTGGCTGCCATGATCCATATTCCACAACCAGTGTTTCCTAGCAACAGAAATAGTATATGTACATCATACATGAATCATATCATTCATATTTGAATTATATGAGACTAAAGTCAAACCTGTGTTTAGCGAAAATCATTGGGTTATCTTTAGGACAGAAGGCAGATCAACCCATTACACCATAAACATGCCTTTTCATGCTTTCAATTTATTTCTCCACTGAAGATAATAGTTCAATTAAATACAGTCATAAGTTATTATGTTTCATAAGAAATACTTTCCCTATCCTAGTAGAAGATAGCATGAAGCAGGCTGAAAATAAAGCAGGTTGAAAGTATAGCAGAATGCACCGTAAAGCGCATTCTGCTTTACTTTCAACGTGCTTTAATTACTAACGCATTTCAAAACCATAATGGTTAAATGGCAATAATTATCTGGAGGAAGATTTAAACTATCTTACCTGTAATAATGTTATTTTCTATGTTGAGGAAGATTTAAACTATCTTACCTGTAATAATGTTATTTTCTATGTTGAGGAAGGTTTAAACTATCTTACCTGTAATAATGTTATTTTCTATGTTGAGGAAGGTTTAAACTATCTTACCTGTAATAATGTTATTTTCTATGTGGAAGAAAGTTTAAACTGTCTTACTTGCAATAATGTTATTTTCTATGTGGAGGAAGGTTTAAACCATTATTCTTACCTGTAATAATGTTATTTTCTATGTGGAGAAAAGTTTCAACCATCTTACCTGTAATAATGTTATTTTCTATGTGGAGGAAGGTTTAAGCCATCTTACCTGTAATAATGTTATTTTCTATGCAGCCTTTGCCATTTTCTCCAATCACAATGCCATCAGACACTCCATTACACACGGTATTGTGGTACACAACAGGGTCTCCACTGTGCCTAATGTCAATACCTCCCCACTGGTTCCCCGTTATCACATTGTCTGCAGGGATATAAACAGGGCACCAGTTAGTAGCAGGGCAGTCATTTCCTGTCTCATACTTCTAATACAGCCAGACTTTGATATTTTGAACACGGTTAAGTCAAACATACCCGTATTTCAAAGTTTAAACCTGGCTTAGCCACGTTTTAACTTTGAAATATGGATACGTTGCACTTAAAGGCACAAGCCCGCTCAAATTGGTGTTTAAAACGCGCAATTTCTTATATGTGTGCATGTTCTATGTATTAAAACTAAGTGAAATCGAGTGTAAGAAGCCTGACATATGCACCCACTTCGTAAAGAATCCTACCTAAATGTGTCGAATTCTTATCGTGGTGGTTTACATTATAAGCTGGTTCCGAGAACTTTCGATCGATCGCATAAAGGTCACGTGATTGATTCGGCCGCGACAATGTGTATACAATACATCAGTTTAACGGCCAAACTTAAAGGAGTTGTCTCTCTTTGGTTGTAAAGCACTCGACTTGTTGTATAGAATTATGCAAATGAGCTTTACCGAGTATGTCCGTAAATTTTCGTCGCTATTCAAAAATAAACAAACTTGATTACTTGTTTCCACAAATTTCACTGTTCGTTAGCAATATTGCTTCAAATATCACCACGTATTACTTCTTTTTATATGGAACGCTTACGATAGTGACATAAATTTCATGTAAGAAAAATGTTTGATTCTGATTATGTGGGAGTATATAATATAGTGGCTTTAACAAAACACAATTCATTTGTAGATATACCAGATAGTTCAAATTAAGCGAGTTTGAGATATCCAAGATCGAAAGTATGCATACATATCATAAATTGCATTAATTTAGACTCATTACCATTATTATCATCTGTGTTTGCAAATGTTTTGGCATTTGATACCAGTGTCAAACAGTTTGGATCCTGAACTGACAGATTTACTTGGAGTCTAACCTGGATCCAACGTTAAAACTGTTTAAGTGGTACCTTAATTGTATTCTAAGGTATTAATTTGACTTTTCGGTTTTATTTTGTTTTTATTCCTAAAACAGTAACTACCACCTTGATACTGTCAATGATAAAGCTGTGGGCAAAGTTTTAGTGTATCCCAATACCCCATAAATATGCCTTTTTACGACTTTCATTTATTCCTCCACCCAAGATAATAGATCCAGTTTTTACACTCATGAATATGTACTGTAAGAAATATATTCTGAATTCTAGCAGATGATGGCTTACAGCAGACTTAATGTAAAACAGAATGCGCTGCATTCTGCTATACTTTCAAGCTGCTTTAACCCTTTACCCCATAAACTGTCTAGTATTTAAAATAGGTGACCACTTAAAACAGGTTGAAAGTAAAGGAGAATGTGCCTTAACCCTTAGCCTGCCACTCACGACTATAGCTCCATATGCAAACAGCTTGGATCCGGATGAGACGCCGAGTAACTCGGCGTCTCATCCGGATCCAAGCTGTTTGACACTCGGACAACATTTTCAGCAATTTTGAGCAACTTTGAAGCACTTTGAAACTTGAAGCAGACGAGAAATATAGCAGACGACAATTTATTTGGCGGGCTAAGGGTTAAGCTACTATCTACTAGAACATAGAAACTATTTCTTATCATACATATTCATGACTGTTTAAATAAGAACTATTTTCTTCAGAAGAGGAATAAATTACAGGCGCAAAAAGGCTTATTTATGAGGTAATGGGTTAAGTGGCTACCCATCTTCAAAACTAGAAACAGGCAATAAAGTACAGTAAAACCTCTCTATAACTGCCACTAATACGAGGACTAATTGATTGTATGAATAACAGGTGACAGCTTAAAGCATGGGGACAGTAAAACAGAAAGCTCCTTTAGGAGCTTTCTGTTTTACTGTCACCTTGCTTTAAGCAGTAACCTGTCGAAAACACCTAATGAATTATCACACTTTAGTGGTTGTTATAGAGACGTTTTACTGTAATAGGTTTAGACTTACCATGAATATAGCCTCGTCCTCCCTCATTTACTGCAATGCCTGCTGCTCGGCCACTGTATATCTGGTTATGTCTGTATAATAAAAGACAACAACTTGGGCTCAAGATAAGGGAGAGAGTAAACTGAACAAATACAACATTTTCTCACTTATTTTAGCACCAATTCCTATGGTGTTACTACTCATTAGAATCGTCTCTTCGAGACGATTCTAATAAGTAGTGACACTTCAGGATTTAATGCAGAAATAAAGATTTTAGTTTTGAAATACTCCCCTTATCTGGAGACCTGACAATTACATGTACATGTCCCCACCGTCTCTTTGAGACGATTCTAACGAGTAGTGACACTTCAGGATTTAAAGCAGAAATAAAGATTTTAGTTTTGAAATACTCCCCTTATCTGGAGCCCTGAGAACTACATGTACATGTACCCATTACATACTTTACGGTAATGGTACATTTTGGTAATGTGGCATTTTGTCCAACTACAACTCAGATCATAAGTCTGCCTTTTTACGTCTCTATTTTGGCAATACAGTCGAACTAACACCTCAATCATCACATCTTATAATCATTTTTGGCTTGGGTGAGCCTATTGGGATTATAAGTTCTGAATGATGCGCGAGTCTAGCTCCCCTACAAAAATTTCTGTCATACAGGGTTTACATAAACTTTCTAAAGGAGTTTCAGTGGCTGAGCAAGCCACTAATCTGATAAACCTTGTAACAGCAGCTGGCTATAGTTTAACTCAGGACCCTTAGTCTGTACTTGTTTTACATGCAGTTTAACCCTTTCCCAAATAGAAACGCCTTTTAGCGTATTTAATTTATTCCTCCGCTCAAGAAAATAGTTCCAATTTAATCCGTCATGAATATATAGTATAGGGAACATTTTCTATATTCTAGCACATGGAAGCTTAAAGCAGGCTGAAAGTAAAGCAGAATGCGCCTTATGGCGCATTCTGCTTTACTGTCAACCTGCTTTAAGTGGTCACCTATATTCAATACTAGAAATAGGCTATCAGGTAAAGGGTTAAATACACTGTATGTACTCCTAGTGGTGTGACTCCACCTATTAGTCATAGCAGACGATGTATTATAAGACATGCAGATAACAAAAATCTTAAGGGTCTTTAAGCAGGTTACTGCTTTAACTCATTACCCCATAAATAGGCCTTTTTATGCCTTTAATCTATTCCTTCACCAAAGAAAATTGTGCCAAAATATATCCTAGCAGATGGTAGCTTACAGCAGGCTGAAAGTAAAGCAGAATGTGCCTTAAGGCACAGTCACATTCTGCTTTACTTTCAACCTGCTTTAAGTGGTCACCTATTTTCAAAATTAGAAACACGCTATGGGGTAATGAGTTAATGCATGGCAAGGGTAATGCAGAAACTCCATAATTGGCTTTCAACATTACTTATGTTTCTACATTAAACTGAAAGCCCAAGCCTGCAGTCCTCCAGTACTTTATTATTTTACTGATCACACCCTTTTGTTTGTAAAAGTCCTCAGCACGACCTCTATGTACTAACTGATTTAGTGTAAGTTTCCATATTATGTGCTAACAACAATGTTGCTAGGGTTGTATCCTTTATCCAATACCCCTTTGTCTACTAAGACTTGCATTTGCGTACAGTTTCTATCAAGATAAGATGCCAAAGAAATGCACTGTTTCATCCAGATCTGAACTATTTGACACTTGAGTTGATTGCATCGGTTCTATGTTGATAATGTGACTATGTATTGTTTGTATGGTTAACACAGGGCTCCAGATAAGAGCGGGTAAACTGAACAAAATCAAAATTTTCTCCCCCAGTCAGCATCAAATCCTATGGTGTTACTACCAATTGAGAAGTAGTGCCATAGGTGTTTTTTTTGCAGAAATAAAGATATAAGTTTTTGAAATACTCCAATTATCTGGAGCTCTGTTAACCCATTACCCCATAGCTTGTTTCTAGTTTTGAAGATGCGTGATTGATTAACCCTTTGAACCCTAATCCCGCATATAGGCGTCCTTTTCAAACAGTGTACATGTGAATAGTACACTTGTCCTATGCAAACAGTGAAAGGAGCCCTCTGATCAGGGTCTTCACTGTTTGTCATAATGCCAAACATTGACAAAAACAACCCTTAAAAGTCATAAATGGACTAGACTTAGATGGAAACTGGAATTATTCATTGAAAGTTTTAGGGAGGAAAGAGTTAAAGCAGGTTGAAAGTAAAGCAGAATGGGCATTATGGCACATTCTGCTTTACTTTCAACCTGCTTTAAGTGGGCAAATGTCTTCAAAACTAGAAACAGGCTATGTGGTAAAGGGTTAGCGGGTTTTACTGTACATTGACTTACGAGACTGTTGGATTTCCACGATACAGGATGTACACCCCAGCCTCCTTGTTCTGGTAAATGTCATTGTGTTTAATTTGGCCTCGCCCACTTCCTAGAACCACAATCCCAGATCTCTTCCCATGATGTATTCTGTTACACTGCAAATAAAGTAAAGTTCAATTAAGCATTTGAAGGTTTAACCAATACCTCATAACCTGTATCCAGTATTGAAGATATATGACAACTTAGAGCAGGCTGAAAGCAAAGCAGATTGTGCTTTAAGCTACCATCTGCTATGATATAGAAAATATTTCTTATGGTAAATTTTCATAATTTTATAAATTGGATGATCTTCTTCAAAGCAGAGAGGTGTATAATTTATACGGGGTATTGATTTCCCTCCAAAGTCATTATCGACCTATTATGGTGGAGATGTCCAGCTAATCACAGGTGGAGGAAGACCCTAGAAGCCCTTTATGCACTGTTTCAGGAATAAATCAGCAAATGGGTAGAACCGTCCACCTGTAAGCTAGCTGGAAAGTTTCCACACATGAAAAATCCAAAAAGTGCCCAGACTGAGATTCGAACCCACAGCAGAGAGGAGCTTAGTGATTGTAAGTCACAGTGACTTTAATCATAATGTCACAGAGGCCCCACACAAACATAAGTTTATCATAATTTTTTAGATACGTGTACTGAAGGGGAAGAGCCGATTCTAAGTTGGTATAACTTGTGGCCCAACCCCTTTTCCTGTAAAACAATTTGGAAATAAAATATGTTTAAACTAAACTACTGAAGATACACATACTTATGCCATTAACATATTCCTCCACTGAGGAAATTAGTTTCAATTTATACAGTCATGAATGTGTATCATAAGAAATATTTCTATATTCTAGAAGATGGTAGCTTAAAACAGCCTGAAAGTAAAGCAGAAGGCGCCTAAAAGTGATATTCTGCTTTACCTTCAGTCTGATTTAAGTGGTCATCTATCTTCAATACTAGAAACAGGCTATGGAGTAAAGGGATAATAAATGTGGAAACAAAAGTGTGTTAACCAATAGTGTTTTAGTGTCACAATTGAATAACCAATATTCATTGATGGGTGTTGAATATAGGAAGCAGCTGAAAGCCAAATGCAAGAAATGCAGGAACTTTTTATATTTACTGTTATCTTGCTTTAAGCAGCATGTTGCCTTAAACACAGTTACATATAAATGATTGGCACATAAATGTATAAATCTTCGAGATTTCCAAACAACTGTCCCTTTCTATGGTTAATTGCACAGTGTTTGGGTTTTGCTTCATTTAAATATCTTCCTCCCTCTATTGTTCCTGTATTTAAATAGCTCCAGATAAGGGGAGTATTTCAAAAACAAATCTTTATTTCTGCATTAAACCCTATGATGTCACTACTCATTAGTATCGTCTCTTCAAGATGATTCTAATAAGTAATTACACCATAGGATTTGGTGCTGAAATAAGCAAGAAAGTGTTGGATTTGTTCAGTTTACTTCCTCTTATCTGGAGATCTGCTGTAAGGTACAAAACCCTACCACAGTTAAATCCTTACCTGTACTATGGGATCTGCATTTTTCCGAATGTCAATACCAGCTTCACAATTGGAATGTATATCGTTACCTGTGGTACAGAAAGGAAATACAGTAAAACCTCTCTATTACGGCCAATAAAACAAAGGCTAATCCATTGTATAAAAGACAGGTGACAGCTTAAAGCAAGGTGACAGTAAAACAGAAAGCTCCTTTAGGAGCTTTCTGTTTTACTGTCACCATGCTTTAAGCAGTCACCTGTCATAAATACCTAACAATTCACACAATTTAGTGTTGTTGGTAGAGATGTTTGACTGTATTGTTATCTTGAAATAAGCATTTCTATGATCGACAGCTAAAGGCTGGGGAAAAGGGCTTCTATGAAGAAATGGGTTAGCCCATTACCCCATATATATACCTTTTTATGCATTCAATGATTTTATTTAGTCCTTCAGTGAAGAAAATAGTTCCATTTCATGCACAGGTACTTGACACATACATCTAGATCTATTACCAAAAAAAATAAATAAAAAATAATGTTTTTTTTTACTAGACTTCTATTATAGATACAAGGTAAACAGCGCAATCCAACACCTAGTCTTAACTATCGACTTAAACTGATGCTAAAATAGACTAGATCGGCGATATTCTCTTGTGGTACCCTTGGGAAATGATTGATTTATCAATATCTAGTTTTTATTTCATCAAATTCCGTCAAATAATGCCACAGTACATGAATTATCACGAAAAGTGCATCAAAAAGTTTTATGTCGATCTGACGGTCCAGTTTTTATTGGCCAAAATAAGGGGTAATCTAGTCGGTTTGCACATTTAACGGCCTTTACGGCTGGAACTTTCACCTAATTTCATTAGAGCAAATACGTTTATGTCAAAACATGACACTCTTTCGCAATCAGCTATATACAGTCTCATAATTATCCCAGATAGAGATTTCATGTGCTGCGCACTAGAGACACTTACCAGTTATGAGACCTGAGGGCAGTCAGTCTCATTAATATCCCAGACAAAGATTTTATATGCAAAACACAAGAGATACTTACCTGTTATGAGACCTGAGGCAGCTAGTCTCATAAATATACCAGAGGTTCTGCAATGGTGAATCTCATTCTTTAATATCACAGTCTGAAAAAGAAATGAGCAGAGGATTAACTCTTTCCTCCCTGAAACTTCAAATGGACAATCCCAGTTTCCATTTTAGTCAAGTCCATTTCTGACTTTTAAGGGTTGTTTTTGTCAATATTTTGCATTATGACAAACAGTGAAGACCTAGATCAGAGGGCTTCGTAAGGAGCCTTCTGATCTGGATATTCACTGTTTTAATAGGACCTGTGCACTTTTCATATGTACACTGTTTGAAAAGAACGCCTATATGCGAGACTAGGGTTCAAAGGGTTAAGCTGAGAAATAAGGAAGTTAACCATACAGTAGAACCTCTTTATTACGACCACTAAATTGAGTTAATTATTAGGTGTTTACAATAGGTGATTGCTTAAAGCAAGGTGACATGAAAACAGAAAGCTCCTTTAGGAGCTTTCTGTTTTACTTTCACCTTGCTTTAGTCTTATAACCTGTCTTATAAACAATCATTTAGCCCTGGTTTTAGTGGTCGTAATAGGGAGTCAATATTGTATTACTAATTATAATCATGAGGTTTCTTTGAGACAAAAAGAACTAAGAATGTGTCTGTAAAGTGTTACAGCTGCATGTTTTGCAATAAATACAAACAACTGAGTACAGTGCTCCCTCGTTACAATAGCCCTCCACAACTATTCCCTCTTTACTACAATGCTTGTGCCTATTAAGTATTTGACATTTTGATTGAAGAAACATAAAGACAAGTGACAAACAGTTTGAACCCAGATAGGATGCCACATTACGGTTTAACCCTTTACCTCATAGCCTGTTTATAGCTTTGAAGACATGTGACCACTTAAGGCACATTCTGCTTTACTTTCAGCCTGCTGTAAGCTAAAATCTGCTAGGCTATATAAAATACCTGTATGGTAATTGTGCATGAGGGTATAAACTGGAACTATTTTATTTAGCGGAGGAATAAATTAAATACGCTAAAAGTCGCTTCTATGGGGGAAAGGGTTAATGCAGAAATAAAGATATAATATTTTGATATATTCTCCTTATCTGAAGTCCTGCCGGTAGGGTCATGTTTTTGTGTCTTTTACAAACAATCAATATAATCATAAAGAGTACACAAGTCCTATGCAAACAGCGTTGACCTATGTATGTCATTTTGCAGTTTATTTCAGAAAACACCCCTAAAAGTCAGAAATGGACTAGATTTAAGTGGAAACTGGAATCGTCTAATAACCCTTTTCCTAATAGCCTGTTTCTAGTTTTGAAGACAGGTGACCACTTGGAACAGGTAAAAAATAAAGCAGAATGTGTTTAACTTCAGCCTGCTTTAAAGCTCCATTTGCTAGGATATAGAAAATATTTCTTATGCTACATATTTTTGAGTTGAGCCATTTTACAAAGTGCAGGAATAAATTAAAGGCGGACTTACGGGGGAAATTGGTAAAGCCCAAGGTATCACTGACCTTTGAGTTCTGTATACACCTAATGCCATAGCCTACACTGTTGATCTCACACTCTAGGATGATAGCATGACCTTGTATAATAAATTAATTGGGGCAAAAGGCGTATTTACTAGGAAATTGGTAAAGCCCAAGGTATCACTGACCTTTGAGTTCTGTATACACCTAATGCCATAGCCTACACTGTTGATCTCACACTCTAGGATGATAGCATGACCTTGTATAATAAATTAATTGGGGCAAAAGGCGTATTTACTGGGAAATTGGTAAAGCCCAAGGTATCACTGACCTTTGAGTTCTGTATACACCTAATGCCATAGCCTACACTGTTGATCTCACACTCTTGGATGATAGCATGACCTTGTATAATAAATTAATTGGGGCAAAAGGCGTATTTACTGGGAAATTGGTAAAGCCCAAGGTATCACTGACCTTTGAGTTCTGTATACACCTAATGCCATAGCCTACACTGTTGATCTCACACTCTAGGATGATAGCATGACCTTGTATAATAAATTAATTGGGGCAAAAGGCGTATTTACTGGAAAATTGGTAAAGCCCAAGGTATCACTGACCTTTGAGTTCTGTATACACCTAATGCCATAGCCTACACTGTTGATCTCACACTCTAGGATGATAGCATGACCTTGTATAATAAATTAATTGGGGCAAAAGGCGTATTTACTAGGAAATTGGTAAAGCCCAAGGTATCACTGACCTTTGAGTTCTGTATACACCTAATGCCATAGCCTACACTGTTGATCTCACACTCTAGGATGATAGCATGACCTTGTATAATAAATTAATTGGGGCAAAAGGCGTATTTACTGGGAAATTGGTAAAGCCCAAGGTATCACTGACCTTTGAGTTCTGTATACACCTAATGCCATAGCCTACACTGTTGATCTCACACTCTAGGATGATAGCATGACCTTGTATAATAAATTAATTGGGGCAAAAGGCGTATTTACTGGGAAATTGGTAAAGCCAAAGGTATGGCTCACCTTTGAGTTCTGTATACACCTAATGCCATAGCCTACACTGTTGATCTCACACTCTAGGATGATAGCATGACCTTGTATAATAAATTAATTGGGGCAAAAGGCGTATTTACTGGGAAATTGGTAAAGCCCAAGGTATCGCTCACCTTTGAGTTCTGTATACACCTAATGCCATAGCCTACACTGTTGAGCTCACACTCTAGGATGATAGCATGACCTTGTATAATAAATTAATTGGGGCAAAAGGCGTATTTACTGGGAAATTGGTAAAGCCCAAGGTATCGCTCACCTTTGAGTTCTGTATACACCTAATACCGTAGCCTACACTGTTGATCTCACACTCTAGGATGATAGCATGACCTTGTAGGCTGGCCATCACTCCACCTTTACTCTGGGTGATACGACATTTGTGGATGAAACATCCACGGGCCTCCATCAGTATCTGCTTCATCTCGTTGTCCTACGAAACACACAAAAAATTATCAGCAAGATATTAGTTGAAGTCATTACCCATAGCCTGTTTCTGGTATTGGAGATGGGTGACCATTTAAAGTAAGGCACAATCTGCTTTACTTTTATCCTGCTTTTAAGATAACTTCTATTAGGATATAGCAAAGATTTCTTCTGGTACATATTCATGATTGTATTAAGTGGAGCTATATTTGAAAGAATAAACTCAAGGTGTAAAAATGTATAATACTGTATACGGGGCAATGGGTTACGCAATGGGTTACGGTAATTGTCAAAGATGGTTATCAAAACTGTTTAACATCAAAGTGTTCTGACTGCATGGTTCTGGCTAATTATTTTGAATATCAATGTGTCTGACCGGTTAGTTCTGGCTATTTATTGTGATATATACCAGTAAAATATCAATGTGTTCTGACTGGTTCTGGCTATTTATTGTGATATATACCTGTATAATATCAATGTGTTCTGACTGCTTATTTATTGTGATAGATAACTGTATGATATCAATGTGTTCTGACTGGTTCTGACTATCTATTGTGATATATACCTGTATAATATCAATGTGTTCTGACTGGTTCTGGCTATCTATTGTGATATATACCTGTATAATATCAATGTGTTCTGACTGGTTCTGGCTATTTATTGAGGCCACATCTGCATAGTCGTCTATTGCAGACAAGGATCTAGGTTGATGTCTATCAGGACATGTCAACATTATCACAGATTCTTCGCTTGATGAGAATTCACTATCATTTTCACTAATAGGAAAACTCTCCTCTGAGGAGGTCGTTGACACTGAATCATCTGTAATGAAATTGAAATAATACATACTAGCAATTCAGGGCCCCGGATAAGTGGAGTATTTCAAAAACCAAAATCCAGGGCTCCAGGTAAGGGCAGTTCTTTAAAAACCAAAATCTTTATTTCAGAATTAAATGGTGTCACTACTCATTAGTGTAGTGATGAGCTTTTGAAATACTCACTTTATCTGAAGCCCTGCATGAAAAAGAATATGTTACAAATGTTCAGCTTATTCATTCATATCTGTTACAAATGTTCAGCTTACTCATTCATATCTGTTACAAATGTTCAGCTTACTCACTCATATATGTTACAAATGTTCAGCTTACTCACTCATATATATTACAAATGTTCAGCTTACTCACTCATATATGTTACAAATGTTCAGCTTACTCACTCATATATGTTACAAATGTTCAGCTTACTCATATCCATTACAAATGTTCAGCTTACTCACAAATGTTCACCTTACTCACTCATATCTGTTACAAAGGTTCACCTTACTCACTCATATATGTTACAAATGTTCAGCTTACTCACTCATATCTGTTACAAATGTTCACCTTACTCACTCATATATGTTACAAATATTCACCTTACTCACTCATATCTGTTACAAATGTTCACCTTACTCACTCATATCTGTTACAAATGTTCACCTTACTCACTCATATCTGTTACAAATGTTCAGCTTACTCACTCATATCTGTTACAAATGTTCACCTTACTCACTCATATCTGTTAAAAATGTCCACCTTACTCACTCATATCTGTTACAAAGGTTCACCTTACTCACTCATATCTGTTACAAATGTTCAGCTTACTCACTCATATTCGTTACAAATGTTCAGCTTACTCACTCATATCTGTTACAAATGTTCAGCTTACTCACTCATATCTGTTACAAATGTTCACCTTACTCACTCATATCTGTTACAAATGTTCACCTTACTCACTCATATCTGTTACAAAGGTTCACCTTACTCACTCATATCTGTTACAAATGTTCAGCTTACTCATATCTGTTACAAATGTTCACCTAACTCATATCTCTTACAATTGTTCAGCTTACTCACTCATATCTCTTACAAATGTTCACCTTACTCACTCATATCTGTTACAAAGGTTCACCTTACTCACTCATATCTGTTACAAAGGTTCACCTTACTCACTCATATCTGTTACAAATGTTCAGCTTACTCACTCATATTCGTTACAAATGTTCAGCTTACTCACTCATATGTCTTACAAATGTTCACCTTACTCACTCATATCTCTTACAAATGTTCACCTTACTCACTCATATCTGTTACAAAGGTTCACCTTACTCACTCATATCTGTTACAAATGTTTTAGCTTACTCACTCATATTCGTTACAAATGTTCAGCTTACTCACTCATATCTGTTACAAATGTTCAGCTTACTCACTCATATCTGTTACAAATGTTCACCTTACTCACTCATATCTGTTACAAATGTTCAGCTTACTCACTCATATCCGTTACAAATGTTCAGCTGATTTCCTCATAACCATTTCATCAAACTATTTACTAAAATCAAATAATAGAAAAATAATGACTTTAACTCTTTGCATGCTGGGTATTCCTTTCCCTCTGTACTAAGTGTCGTCTGCAACTGTTCTAAAAATAGAACTTTCTAAATTTCTTTTCAAAACTATCACTGTATTGCAATATGTATCGCATATATTGTGATATTAAAGTTAACTTAAACGATGCATCTGGGGTAAATATGTTTAGACTAAAAAAAAGTTCTTATGGATCCTAAAATGACGGACACACCTCATTATTAGATACATAATTGTTGGAAACTAGGTTTTTCATTCAGATATGTAAACTTTTTATATTATTATAAAGATATTAAATCTTGTATACACACTGATTCTACATTGACTTTTACCATGTTCTGTGCTAAAAACAACATGGCTGAAATCCGGTTCTCTCTGCAAATGGCTTGTTTTGTTCGAACAAAACAAAATTGTGAATATTGGAGAGAAAAAAATGTTTTTTGAGCCTCAGAATGGAATAATATCGTTTTCAGAACGAATTGCAATATATTGGAAAACCGGCTTTATTGCACATCCCTACAGGGTTTCAGTGGGTCAGAGTGTCTAACAGTTTTGACCCATATGAAATCTCATCAGATCAAAATTGTTTGCAAAGATTACCAGTATCATTGTTTCAATGCTAGCATGCTAAGACTAAAGAGTAAAGTATAGAAGAGAAAGAGTGAATATTATGGGTTCTGACTGACATAAGATTCATGCAGAGTTTTACTGAATATGTGAAATTAACCTATTACCCCATAAATATGCCTTTTTACGCCTTTAATTTATTCCTTCACTCAAGAAAATATTTCCAATTCATACAGTCATGAATAGGTACCATAAAAAATATTTTCTATATCCTATTAGATAGTAGCTGAAAGTAAAGCAGAATGTGCCTTATGGCACATTCTGATTTACTTTCAACCTGCTTTACGTGGTAAACTATTTTCAATACTAGAAACAGGCTAGGGGTAATGGGTTAATATGAGATCTTTTGGCGTGTATGATCTTTATAACTGATTGCAATTTACATTACATGTGATTTCTCATAGCTTGCATTTGTTTTAGTGTTGAAGGCATGCAGGTGACAATTTAGAGAAAGTTGAAAGAAACACAGAAATACTGTTAAGAACATTTGTGCTTTACCATTGCTTTACTATTAGCTATACAGGACTACAGAATGAACAGGAAAGTCACTATAATAATGCCTCCCTCCAACGGCCCTCCGAACAAGGATCCCCTCCTTACCACAATGCTTGTCACTGTTCCCACAACAAGATAATAATGTTTAACGCTTTCCAGTTGCAACATCGTCTGCTTGAAATAGTTGCTGCTGTTTCTTTCAAATTTTTGTACTAGACTTTTGACAGATGAAACATAAAGACAAAAGACAAACAATTTGAACCCAACATCATGTTACACAGCGTCTGATCTGGGTTCAAACTGTTTGCAAATGTATTCTAAGGGTATTAATGTTCCCTCATTATAACAATTCCCTCAAAAACAACGTCTCCCATTGGGTGTTGTTGTAGAGAGGGTGCATTGTACAAGCGAACAAATTTATTCCAATATAACATCTTCCACCAAGCCCACTACTCTAGTTATTGATAATGAAAATTTTTCAACTACAGTGCTCCCTCTCTACAACAGCCCTCGGAATACATATTCTCACCACTATTCCCCATAAGAGACAATTATGTCAAACCTTTGCACTGCTTAAATACTGTCTGCTTAAAATTGTCAACTGCTGCTTTTCTCAAAGTTACGTATTGGACATTTTGACAGATGAAACATAATGATGAGTGACAAACAGTTTGAATCCAGATCAGACACTGCATTGTGTGGCATCAGATCAGGATTCAATCTGTTTGCAAAAGTAAGCCAAGTAATGCTCAACCCTCTATAGATATATTAATTTTCCCTCCCTACAACAACTCCCTCCAAACAACACACAAAATATTTGTGTCCCATTGGGTGTTGTTGTAAAGAGGATGCACTCAGTACAAGCAAACAACTTCATTCCCAACCAAGCCCTCCACTCTAGTTATAGATAATCAGAGCTCCCGGTAGGGGGAGTACATGTACAGTCAAAACTCGATACTTCCAACTCACTTAAATCAATCTTACCAGTATTTCTGTAGTTGAATTTTGATAAGTCGATCTCGTTTAAGTCGAACATACCCGTATTTCAAAGTTAAAACGTGGCTAAGCCATATTTTAACTTTAAAATATGGGTATGTTCGAACAAATGCGAGTTCGTAGAATCGAGTTTTTACTGTTTGTCCAAAAACTAAAATATATCTGCATTAAACCCTATGGTGTCAATACTCATTAGAATCGTCTCTTTGAGACAATTCTAATGAGTAGTTACACCATAGGATTTTATTTTTTTTATACTAGCTAAAATGTATGTGAAAATGTTGGATTTGTTCAGTTTACTCCCTCTTATCTAGAGCCCTGGATAATTGCAATTTTTCAACTACAAAACCTTTCTGCCACCACTAAATCCTATTTAGCATCAAATCGTCTAAAAAGTTTAGTTTACTCAATCATCTTATGCAACCCAATATATAAAGAAAGAACAGCATAAAGTCGAACTTCGATATTTTGCGCTCCGTTAAGTAAAGCATAGTTATATTTCAAAGTTAACCCTTTACTCCATAGCCTTTTCTAGTATTGAAGCTAGGTGACCACTTAACCCATTACCCCATAGACTTTTTCTAGTTTTGAAAACAGGTGGTCACTTAAAGCAGGCACATTCTGCTTTACTTTCAGCCTGCTTTAAGCCATCATCTGCTTGAATTCAGAAAATATTTCTTATGACAGAGATTCATCACTGTATAATTTGGAACTGTTTTCTCCAGTAGAGGAATAAATTGAAAGGCGTAAAAAGGCGTCTTTATGAGGGAATGGGTTAAAGCAGGTTTAAACCTGCTTTAAGCTTCCATCTGCTAGAATAATTAAAAAATATCTTGTGGTGCACATTTACGACCAAATAAAGTGGAACTATTTTCTTCAGTGGTTGAATAAATCAAAATAAGGTGTTAAATTGAATAGCTATGGCGTAAAGGGTTAAAACGTGGTTAAGCCACATTTTAACTTTTAAATATGGATATGTGTGACTTAACCAAGCTTGAAATAAGGAAATTCATTTGTAGAAATATAGGTTAATTTGAGTTTTAAAGCGAGTTCGAGATATCGAAGTTTGACTGCTATAACTAAAACTTATCCTAATTCTTATGTCAGATCAGGGTTCCAGATAAGAAGGCGTAAACTGAACAAATTTAAAATTTTCTCCTCTACTATATACCAGCACCAAATCCTATGGTGTTACTGTTCATTGGAATTTTCTAGAAGAGATGATTCTAATGAGTAGTTGTACCATAAGTTTTACTGCAAATATAAAGCTTATAGTTTTTTAAATATTCCCCTTATCTGGAGCTCTATACCCTTACTTTAGGATAAACTAGTATAATTATGATTCCATTACAAACAGTGTAGACCCTGAGCAGAGCCATCTGATCAAGACCAGAACATTACCAAAAGTGCAAATCACCCACACATGTACTCAATAGTGTTATGATGAGCGTGTATGCTTAAGTCAAATAAAACATCTGTTCTTTTCTGTTCTGTTCTGTTCAGTGTTAAAGGATGGATACTGCTCAAAGTAAGATTTGAGTAAAGCAGAAAGAGCTTTCTGCTTAATTTTCTTTTTGGTTTAAGCTGAAACCTTTATTCAGCAGCATAAATGAATAATGATTTGTGGTGCTTATGCAGAGAAAGGAGTTAAGACATCATGTGTAGACACCATAATGTGCTTATAAATGTGGAGGATTGGCTTAAATACTGACTTGAAATAGTCTGACATATTCAACATACAAGGGTCTTTTTACAAAAGTGAAATCAAGAGCTCCAGATAAGGGGAGTATTTCAAAAACTAAAATCTTTATTTCTGCATTAAATTTAACTGGTGTGACTACTCATTAGAATCATCTCTTTGAGATGATTCTAATCAGAAGTAACATCATAAGAGTTGGTGCTGAAATGAGTGAAAGAATGTTGGATTTATACAGTTTACTCCATCTTATTTGGAGCTCCATGAAATAGCCTACTGAATTATAAAGAAATTAAAGAATCTGCTACAAGGAAGTGAATGTAGAACATGGTAAAGATAAAGACTAGCTGATTCAGTTTAAGAAATAACCTACGCTTTAAAAAAGACAAAAGTTCAAGAAGTGACCTACCATATGTGATTATGTATCAAAAAGACAAAGAAAGATTTCTGAAGTTTGTTATTTTTTCTAGATGGCATTACCTGAATGAGCTTGTAAAATATTTAATTTAATCCGACCTGAATTCAAACAAACAAAATAGTGTATGGATTGACAAGCAATAAATAATAATAATAAATATGCAGAGCTCCAATAAAGAAGGAGTATAATATACTTATTAATTATAAAAGCAACCCTTTACCCCATAGCCTGTTTCTAGTATTGAACAAAGGGGACCACTTAAAGCATCTTAAGGGGCATTCTACTTTACTTTCAGCCTGCTTGAGGATACAATATAGAAAATATTTCTTATGAAACTTATTCATGACTACCCCAGTATATATTTACTTCTGTAGTGGAATAAAATTGTTAAAATGTGTATCTATAGTAATGGGTTATGGCCCTTTATTGTAGGAAGATTATGAAGATATGTTTTCCCGAAAGAAATATAGCCCTTGACAAATGACTTCTGCAGGAAAACAAACTCTCATATCTCCCTGCAAAAAGGGCTATATATTGTTAATTACACCGAAATAACATATTTTATATTACACAGTATGTTGTCATGATCTATTATTGATCAACCTAATCACTTTTGTCTATGAAGTCCTGAAAACATGTAACTGCATTTAAATAATATCTTTGCATTATAATATCTTTGGGTTATCATATGGTTTAAATGATATAGCTGGTAAATTTGCCCTCTTTGGCTTTTATTAATAAAGATTTTAGTCCTTGTCTAAAATGTGAAATTGCTTTCTAAGTGACATTATCTGCCATTTGGTTTAAATGTACAAAATTGCAGTAGGTTTTTCGTTCTTAAAGAAGTGATGATCAAATGTGCAGAAAATATCGTGAATTGAAACGTTTTAATTCATGAAAATTATTTTTTTGATAGCGTTAGATTTACAACTTCAAGTCTTGTATACAGCACTTATTTATGCTTGTTGCATGTGTGCCAAGCAGAATAAAACAGGGCTCCAGATTAGAGGGAGTAAACTGCAACATTTTCTCACTTATTTCAGCATCAAATCCTATGGTGTTACTACTCATTAGAATCGTCTCAAAGAGACGATTCTAATGAGTAGTAACACCATAGGGATTAGAGCAGAAATAAAGATTTTAGTTTTTGAAATATCCCACTTATCTAAGAGCTCTGATAAAATAATATTTTGCTACCAACCTGAGTTTAAGCCGTGATCTTCATCTTCCGACACATCACTACCACTAGCACTGTGCAATGACACTTCAGAACTAGACACACTTTCCTGTCCATCATGTGACCTCTGACCTTCGTTGTCATGGCTACCAGAGGGTAGCGACCCCAGGTCTAATGGAGGCACCATGATATTTTCCTTACCCTGATTGTCATTAAGTGTTGTATCATCTACTATTGTGTCCTCTTTTTCTTTGATTTCAGCATATGGTTTCTCATTTATACCAGGCAAAGGCAAAGGGAAGTCACTCTCTTCATGATCAACAAGAGTGCCTTCCCCTGATTCACCTGCAGAACTATATTTAGCACAATCAGAAACAAAACTTTGTATTATTTTGAATTTAGCTGCTTCATGTTTATTGTGATTATTACCCTCTTCACCATAAACCCCATCACCATCGTGACCCTTAAGGTGCAAGAAATCTGAATGTGTGCTAGTTTTACCACTCTGTGCACGATTACCCGCATGGACGCCATTTTGGTTCTCCTCAAACAGAACACTGTTAACTTCGAAGGAGTGATGTGAAACGTTTGACGGGTGTGTATCAATGGAATGATGGGAGAAACGCCTCATTGGTCCATCATCCCCACCCCCAACAGCACCTTGAAGAGATTCACGCCGTGATTGGACGGAGAAGTCACATGACCTGGCCTCTATATCATGTGACACTGTGTCAAAATCCATAGACACTTTCCTTCTATTACTGTCTACCCTGCTTGCTTCACAAGATTTACTCTCCAAATCAAGCGAATGGCCTCGATTTCCAGCACATAACTTTGCTTTCAAAGCCGGCTTCTTCAAAGTTGTAGCTGTTGAAAGTGAAATAGCTGTTGTTGAGAATGCCGATTTAGGAACGGTTTCCCCACTCTTTACCCTCTCAGGCTTATGCATTCTCGTACACACAGATGTTATTCTAGAAATCATATTTCTGTAAGTCCAATTTTTCTCATCTTTCGGAAAGCCTTCAAGCGTGATTGCAGCAGAGTCAGTCTGCGAGAATTCGCAATTCTGAATAATGCTTGCATTGACATGCTGTAGAATGACAGTGGCATGTCGGAATGTACAGAAGCTGGTACATATGGAGCCTGGGTTCTGGACATATACCATACCGTCCTCCATGATACAGTTATCAACCTGCAGGTAGCCTGCTCTCACCTGTATAAAATAACACAGACAGGGCCCCAGATAAGAAGGAGTAATCCAAACAAATCCAACATTTTCTCGCTTACAAGTTTGAGCACCAAACTCTATGGTGTCACTACTCTTTAGAATCATCTCAAAGAGACGATTCTAATGAGTAGTGACACCATAGGGATCAAAGCAAAATTAAATTTTTTGAAATTTATACTCCCCATATCTGGAGCCCTGTCAGGCAACTATTTCATATAATAAATCAAATAATAACTCCTTCTAATCCCTTAATGGACTCTTTAAACACTAATTAGCTCTTGTGGATTACAAGGTTTCCTTGTGGATCTTTTTACTTTTTAGTAATCAAAACATTAGCCAGTCTACTTTAAATTCTGGGTAGTTTGATAAATACTGGTCTAAGTTAGCAAACAGTGTTGACCCAGATCAGAGGGCTCCTATAGCAGCCCTCTGATCTGGGTATACACTATTTGCAAATGTAATGATTACAATTTTAAACAGGTCCATTGTGTTGAATGTGTTGACCTTATAATGCCAAAATCTGTTTCTAGTTTTGAACGCCCTTTGCAAACTGTTGCCGAAACCATGATTACAGTTGGAAACATTTTGGATCTAATCTACACCAAACCCTATGCTGTGACTACTCATTAGAATCATCTCAAAGAGACAATTCTAATGACTTGTGTTTACATGAGTAGTCACAATGTAAGGTTAGGTGGAAACCAAAACAATACTGTATTTTGAAAACTCCAAGTTTTCAGAGGTATCAAAGCTTTTAATCTGTATCAAACTATAGTAAAAACACTCTATTCTGACCACTACATTGTGTTAATTGATAGGTGTTTATGGCTGCTAAAAGCAAAATGAAAGTAAAACAGAAAGCTCCTATTAGAGCTTTTTGTTTTACTTTCACCTTGCTTTAACCCTTTCCACATAGAAGCGTCTTTTAGCTGAGCACATCCAATTTGTTTCTCCACTGAAGAAAATAGTTCCAATTTAAACAGTCATGAATATGTATCATAAGAATATTTTCTGTTTTCTAGCAGCTGGTAGCTTAAAGCAGGCTGGAAGTAAAGCAGAATGTGCCTTAAGGAGCATTCTGCTTTACTTCCAGCCTGCTTTAAGTAGTCACCTGTTTTCAAAACTAGAAACAAACTATGGGGTAAAGGGTTAACCCATTACCTCAAAGCCCGTTTCTAGTTTTAAAGAAAGATGATCGCTTAAAGCAGGTTGAAAGTAAAGCAGAATGTGCCTTAAGGCACATTCTGCTTTACTTTCAGCCTGCTTTAAGCTATTATCTGCAAGGATATAGAAAAAATTTCTTTTGATACATATTCATGACTGTTTAAATTGGAACTATTTTCTTCAATGGAGGAGTAATATTTTGAGGTGTAAAAAGGGGTATTTATGGAGTAATGGGTTAATTGTATCCAATTACCTTCAAGATGAAGTTAGTGAACCATGGGGCTCTGAACACAAGATTGCTGACCCGTCCAGTAACTGCTACCTGCTCTATGCAAACCACTAGAATCACACTACCCAGTTCTCCACGTCCCACCAGCTCAAATGGAATCTTGGAGGACATTTCAAACTGCTCATCGTAAATACCAGGATACACTTCAATTCGGTCGTACTCATTTGCCACACCTAAAGCACTCTTCAATGAAGTGTGTTCCTTGCCTACTCCGACTGAAATAACTTTCCGTACTTTGTTCCGCTTGAAAACGGACATGCATGTGACAGCTGATGGGTTGTCTCGATTTGTTCGAATCCAAAATGATGATGCAAGATACTGTTCTTTGTATGCTTGTCTCCATGACGTTGGCTCGCAGTGGAGGTTGAGAGGCCATGAAGGGTGGCGCCAGTCGGTGCTTCGTAAATAAAGATCACGCCACTTGGTGTGGTCTAGGCTGAGAACGAGGTCATTCCATGTTTTACAGACCATTGCAGACCTGAAATTTATAAATTCTGAATAATGGTTATTAATCATTTACTTCATAGATACGCCTTTTACTCATTCAGGAAATTCTTCCACGGGAGAAAGGTGCATTCTGCTTTACTTTCAACCTGCTTTTAAGTGGTTACCTGTCTTTAAAGCTAGAAACATGCTATGGGGTACATGTAACTCGTAGTCCCAACCAATGGAGTCCTGAACATAAAGTGCAGAAGGCTTTTCAAGTATCTTTTTCAACTGAAGCTTAAATCAGGTTGAAAGTAAAGCTTTTAAATCTGTTTTAACCCTTTACTCCATAGACATGCCTCTTTATGCATTTAATTAACTTCTTCACTGAAGAAAATAGTTCCAGTTTGTGTAGAAATGAATGTGCAACATTAGAAATATTTTCGATATTCAAGCAGATGGTAGCTTATAACAGGCTGAAAGTAAAGCAGAATGCATCTTGAGACACATTCTGGTTTACTTTCAACCTGCTTTAACCAATAACCCCATAGCAAGTTTCTAGTTTTGAATACAGGTGCCCACTTAAAGCAGGTTGAGAGTAAAGAAGAATGTGCCTTAACCCTTTCCCTAATAGAAGCGCCTTTTAGCGGATATGATTTATTCATCCGCTGAAGAAAATAGTTCCAATTTAATTAGCAATGAATATCTATTATAGGGAATATTTTCTATATTATAGCACAGGATAGCTTAAAGCAGGCTGAAAGTAAAGCAGAATGCGCCCTGAGGCGCATTCTGCTTTACTTTCAACCTGCTTTAAGAAGTCACCTATCTTAAGTACTAGAAATAGGCTATCATTTTGCTTTACTTTCAGCCTGCTTTAAGTTATCATCTGCTAGGATATACCCGGTAGCAACTATTTCTTATGAAACAAATTCATGACTGTATAAAATTTGTACTATTTTCTACAATGAGGTATTAAATCAAATCTGTCAAAAGGCGTATTTATGGGGTAATAGGTTAAGTGGTCACCTGTCTTCCAAATGAAGAAACAATTTACCTTTTTATTAGTACAGGGTAAAGGGTCAAATGCCTATTATGGCAAAACATCTTCAAAACTAGAAATGGTCTATGGGTTTAATCTATAATATTACTGATTTTATTTGATTCTTCACATTTTTAAAAAAAAATTTCCTTCTTTAATCTTTTTTTTTTAAATTTGGTTTTTAATTAATTAAATAATTGGATAAAAACCAGTACCCAAATAGCAGCTTAACCATTCCTTTGCTTACCTGCATAAATCATCTGCCGACAGGTAGGAGAATATGATTGCCCATACTTCATAGGGAAGGCCCCTTTTATCACCAGGTAGGACCCTACTGCATGTATCAGTTTTGATAGTTGCACTGGACGTGGTATCCCTCTCCATCCTGGTATTCTATAACTCACTCACCCCTGAAATTATAAATGGACAAATCCAGTTTCAAACAACTTGGCTGGTTCATATTATACATTTTAGGATTGTTTTTATAGTATAGTATATTGATCAGGGTCTACACTTGCATTTTGCCAAATTTCTGAAAAAGTAAGGCATCATTTTTAAAACTAAAGACTACCAATAGATTCATCATTCAGGATGCAAAAATACACCAGCCTGGTACCAAAAAATTCCTTCAAACCGCTTAAATTGACTTTTAATCCAAGAGGTTTAAATTTGATTTAAATCTGGAGTGTATCATCTCTGTGTACAGTATGCTATCTAGCATGTAAACAACGACAAAAACAACCTCTGCTGGAGTATTTTGTAAAGTTTAAAATAAGATAAATAGCGACCTGAAGCTTCATTTGAGGTCAGAAAATGGTTTCAAAATGATTTGTAGCAATAGGTGTGTGATTTTAACTAGAACTTAATGCAGGGCTCCAGATAAGAGGTAGTTATTTCAACAAAATAAACATTTTATCACTCATTTCAGCACCAAATCCTATGGTGTTACTACTCATTAGAATCGTCTCGAAGAGACAATTCTAATGAGTAGTGACACCATAGGGTTTAATTCAGAAATAAAGATTTTAAGTTTTGAAAAACTACCCTTATCTGTTGCTCTGTTAATGTGACTCAATCTGTGATTTTATGGACTGACACAAATTTCATTTTCCTCCCTGTTTTTGGGCTGAGACGACCCCTGTCACAAATTTAGCATGACGTCACAGGGGTTCATTGATGATGAGACTACATGTATCAGTGCTATATACTCTAGGCAATTGCCTAGAAAAAACCATTTAGGGACAACTATTGAAAAAGAGTAGGGCTTGCCCGGGTTCCTCTGTATCCGCTTCCCTATCTCTGGGATATCCAATTAGCCCACAGACATAAGTTAAAACAAACCAAAACCAATCACAGTTTTGATCGAGACTCAAGACCATGCTGATCTATTTTGACAAACGCATCAATGCTGTTATGGATTTTTTTTAATGCATAAAATCATACCTTCAGATTTAGAAACAGGTGAGAATGTTAAATGTTAAGCAATTGCCCCATAAAAACGTCTTTTTACGCCCTTAATTTATTCCTCCACTGAAGAAACTACAGTAAAACCTCTCTATTAAGGCCACTAAAACAAAGGCTAATTGAGTGTATAATAGACAGGTGACAGCTAAAAGCAAGGTTACAGTGAAACAGAAAGCTCCTATAGGAGCTTTCTGTTTCACTGTCACCTTGCTTTAAGCCTAATCACCCTAATAATTAACATAATTTAGTGGTCGTAATAGCGAGGTTTTACTGTAGTTCCAATTTATACAGGCATGATCAATTTTGTCAATGATTTATATTAGCTATCAAGATTCACAACACAGGTGCTTCTTGCTATAGAGATCGATTAGCGAGATTTCGCGAGAACGGGTCCTCGAGAGTTATATATGCGTTAGCAAAGATCAGAAGAACAAAATTGACATTCGGGATCACTTGCTTGATTAATACTTTCCACAGTTATTTAACAATACAAACGTTTTTTAAAGAAGCCCATTTTTCAAGTTTTGATAGTTACACAAGCATCAATTAACCCCTACGCGCATGGCACACACGTTATTATTGTTAGGATAATGCCGATTGAATAAAAGAAAAGTGAAAGCAGTTTGCACAAAGGTGTGGATAGACCCATTTAAATTTAATTTGTAGCAAAATGTGTGGACAGATTGGCCTACACTTAATCTTAGTCTGAGCTACATGGATATAACCCATCCTTATTAATGTTTAACTGTTCAAACTGAAGTTTTAAGCATTTACCGCAAGACGATATTGACTGGATGAGGGCTCGAACTTTAGATATTTTCCCACTTGCATTTTTTTGCAAGTGCCCATATTTTCTATTTGCAATACCAGGTTCCAACTGGCTTTTTCAATACGATTATCTACAAATTGACGTTTCACATCATTTTGATCAAAATCATAAGATAAACATTACTTTGTTGAATTTTCATTCTGTATCTCATTCTGTGCTAGATTACTCATGTAAATAAAGTTTAAAAATAATATAACTAGTGTGTGTCTTTTTGTGTATAAACTGTACAGTTACTATTCTTAACTCTAAATAAGTCTTTATTTTTTGCAGTCCATCCCATATAGTCAATTTTTGTTCAAAAGCAGAAAGGTTCGCAGATTAATTAAACAGGGACTATAGCGGAAACTTTGTAACTGCGGGGTCATTTGTCAAGGGGGCGAAAAGGCCGTGTTATATTTTCAGAGTTTGATGTTTATGGATGATTTTTTTTCATCTTTGGTGAAGACAGTCGGCAGACAGTACACTATATTTCGAAAACGCTTTGACTATCATCCATAATATTATGTTAGAGAAAGATGTGCATTTCTTTCTACCATATTTAGGACAGATTTTAGCAATGCCGTGGTTCGTCCCATTTTCGCACAAAGCAATTAAAACCAAATTACTTGGTGAGTTTCGTAACTTGGTTTGGGAAATTTTTCAGCCTGTGTTCGGCTGTTCTTCCTTAAATGTCTCGTCAGCCTTCTGTTTATAAACGCTAGAAGGACAAGTCGACTGGAAAACGTTGATATTTGAGTTTAATTTACATTCCCATTCGCAGTTTGTGGTCACTAGCCTATAGACTGGTTCCCCTTTTTCTGATGCTGATTTTGACGTTGGTACGTTTGAATCCGGGCTATCAATCATGCGCATGCGTTAAGTGCTGGGTTTCCCTAAGTTATAAATAGCCGAGATATGAAAAGAACGAGATGGGCGAAAGGCGATAATTATTTAAATTACTGCAAGATTAGAAGGGTTAGACCTGTGTTCATCTTTACCAATTTAACCTTACATTTTGGAACGTCTGAACATCAAAATATACACTCACAATTTTTTTCAAGTGCTGAATTTTTCAGCTCGCTTTTTCAAAATTCCAATCGCATTTTGTGAGTTTGCAAGAGCGAAGTTCGAGCCCTGCTGGATCTTCATTTTTTAACAATCTTAGCACCAGTGGGTGGTCTCATCAAAATGAAATATCTAGCAAAACGCGTCGCGTCGACAGATTGATATGAAAATTACGCAAACGCTTAATCTCGATCTGAGCTACATGGAAAATCCATTCTTTTTAATGTTTGACCGTTTCAAAATGAAGTTTTAAGCATTTACAGCAAGACGATATTGAATCGATCTTCATTTTTTAACAATCTAAACACCAGTGGTGGTCTCATTAAAACTAAATTTTTAGCACAATGCGTTGACAGATTGACATGAAAATTATTGAAACACTTAAACTAAGTCTGAGCTACATAATAAACACATTCTTATGAATATTTGAAAGTTCAAACTGAAGATTAGGCGTTTATGGCACGGCATACTCTGTTGGGCCAAACTATGTGAATGCTTCGAAATTAACAGCAAAGTATCTTCCGTATAAGGTAGCTGTTTACGATCGATACTGCAAGCGGATTTTTCTAATTAATTGTCATGATTTATGATTTTCCCCAAAATTTTATAGCTGACGGATGAAAATAGTACACATCCCATCAGAATATGCCAATTTACAAAAAATATTTTAATTTTTTACGATTTTATAAGAACATTTAAAAAAAAACAAAAAAAAACGATATCAAAGCCATCTTTATTTGTAACATGATTAAAATTGCCCAAAATACTCTTTATAAACATATCTAGGGATCAGTGTCTCAGATTTTTAAAATACCACTTCAAACCTTTGTTATGTAACATCAAAGTTTTTTTACGGTTTAAAGTCGACAACTATTACGTAATGCTTTAAAACGGACCACTGGAGCTACTTATACAATTTCTGAGACACTGTTCCCTCGGGGAGATAATACCCTTTCATCTGCTTCAAACCGCACGAAAATCGAACTCCAACTGCGAAAGTTAGGGGTGTTCAAAAATACCGCTTGCTTCAAACTATGAAATGCCGGAAACTCCAATTAACTGACTGATGTGTCAATTAGGCTCTCGTGACCGCCCGGTATTTAACTAAGACCTTCTTTTTCAACAAATAACATGACCTAGCTTATGATCAACCATTTTGTTAAACTCCGCCCCAAATTAACAAAGCCAATCATATAAAAATAACAATTTTAATACGGTAAAAGTCGTAAATCACCTCTGACAGCCTACTTCGGAATAAACCACCTATCTAGTAACGTAATTTACGCAATTGAGGCACCCAGCGGGGATTCTGACGCGTGATTTACCGGTAAAATGACAGAGAAAGCGTTTGTTTAA
This sequence comes from Gari tellinella, assembly GCA_922989275.2. NCBI lineage: Eukaryota > Metazoa > Mollusca > Bivalvia > Cardiida > Psammobiidae > Gari > Gari tellinella. The sequence continues at coordinate 35,945,906 of OV277872.1, forward strand.
GCAAGAGATAATTTGGTAACTTGTAGAAAATACCTTTATCTATCAGGATTTGTAAAAAAGTGTAAAACGACTATTTTACCATTTATTTTGTAAAACACTACCTTAATCAGGAATATACGTTCCGGGTTTAATCCGCAACTCATATAATTATGTTGTGTTTTATTCAATTAGAATCACAAAATATCGTATTAAACTTAATAAAGTCAATATTAATCAGTCAACTTATCCATATATGCATATTTTTTCCAATATGGCGATGATGTCAATAATTGCCCAGATCAAAGCGAGTACACTTGACCGCATCGAAATACGTCACTGCCTCTCAACGGACAACTGTTATATAGGGTCGGAGTCATAGAAGGAAAACAATGGAGCTGTGTATCTCTGGTTTACATGGTCTCTGGTTTTGTATCACAAGAAATATTTTCTATTTTTGTTTGTTCCTTTTGTTTGTTCCTATACTGCTACACCTTTCAGGTATTACGAGCAATGGCACTTTTTAGGTGCACCATTGGGACTGTACCAGTTTAGGGCTATGATCTGTAAAGATTAGCCGAAATAAAGATTTTGAGTTGAGTTGAGTTGTACCCGGCCGGTCACTTTATCCTGACACCGACGAACCAGTTGCAATGCTAACCCGAAATCCTGAGCGCCAAGGAGGGAAGCCATCACTACCAATTTTTAAGTCTTTGGATTGACCCGGCCAGGATTGAACCCACAACCTCCCGCACTGCAAGCGGACGCTCTACCACTAAGCCACGCAGCCAGTCTATTTTCAAGCAGATGCAGAGATGGTAGCTTAAGGATGAAACTAAAGCAGAATGTGCCTTTTCGCGCATTCTGCTTTACTTTCAACCTGATTTAAGCAGTCATATGTTGTCAAATCTAGAAATAGGCTATGCACAGAATTATACACTGACAGAATCGAAACCTCGCGCTATATCGTAAATCTCGTGCGGCGGATACGAGACTCGCGAGACTTGATAAGAGACTGTCTATCGGTAGTCAATATGATAAATGTGTGTTTTCGAAGCATTGTTCACGGGTTTTTATTCCCGTGAATTGATAGGAATGTCCACCAAGTCGTTTAAATCCTATAAAATGTCAATAAAAACACTCGAGTCGGTAAATTTCACGCCAGAAATGGCGGACAACGAGGCAAAAAAGTGAAGATGTCGTCACGTGACACATAATCTCGCAAAATTCAACCGCCGCGAGAGCTCAGATACTCGCCTATTCAACTTCGCTTAGTGGCTATTCCGTTTTGTATAATTCCGTGGGCTATGTGAAGGGTCATTTCATGTTAATTGTCCCTGGTAATGGGGTAGTGGGTTAAGCAACCGGTTACCGATGTAAGTGAAGTGGTAAGATAAGATAAGATATGTTTTATTTTGAGTCGGCAAGGCATGTATAAGTAGATCTAACATAAGATCTGACTGAAATAAAATGTGTTTTTAGCCTTTTTACTAATTTTAGTTCGGCGAGATCTATTTACAGGAATAGCAAAGTAATGGAATGTCTAGAATTTAAAATTATCAGTCCATTGTCATTTTGATTTTCTCCAGGGAATACCTTTTCGCTACCATGCTGATCGAGAATTCGGAGCCACAGTGGCATGGGTTCAATACGGATCAGTCGGTGAACCGAGCAACATTTTTGACATTGTTGTCAGTACAAACAGGAAATGGAGATAATTGTATTGGGTATATCGCAACGTTTTGGCCAGCAATGAGAATGACGAAAACATCCAAGATCTGCAAATGAGGAAAAATGTTCACAGTGTGTAGGATGTATTCGTTGGTTAAACTTCGTCGGTACTGGCAAAATTTCGTTATTATATATCGCTATACAATACTATTATTAATAATAATGATAACTAAATAAATAACAGTAAGCTTCATCAAATGAATATAATTACAATTAAAATTGATTAGATCTAGATAAATCATCAATTCATTTGACGGTTAAATCGTTTGATTAGTTTCAGGGCTGCCATTTCTCCGGATTTTTCCTAAGTCTTCGGATTTTTATCCAATAAGATGGTATCTTAAAACAGGCTGAAAGTAAAGCAGAATGCGCCTTAAGGCGCATTCTGCTTTACTTTCAGTCTGTTTTAAGCAGTCATGTGTCTTCAAAACAAGAAACACAATATGGGGTAAAGGTACGGTTATTAAAATTGCGTCTGAAAAATTGAAAATTTGAAATCTTAGGATTTTTATGATCAACTTATTTCAGCCCTGTCGTTTTTAATTATACTTTTATTCAAATGCTATAGATAACTGTCGGTTTAAACTCTTAATATATTTAAAACTTTAATTTATGAATTGATAAAACATTGATTGAACGAAAACAAGAAGAAATGAAAAGTTTAATAAACAAATAAATGAACAAATAGTGCATTTTGAAAATGTCAATAACCTGCGACTCCAATGAGACTTAGTCTCATTATATATTAACACAGCATTAATGTGCATTCTTTTGTGGAATCGGGTTAGAAAACTACATGGAGAAATGACAAAACTAGTACTAACTCCTCATCTGTCAAAACATGACTTCTTATTGATTTAAAATGCATTAATTAAAACTTTATCTCATTAGTATTCATACTTAGGTGGAGCTTTGTGACTCGGGCGTGGCTTAGGGCAATAAGCCATAACTCCGCCCACTTTCAAGATTTGACCTTCCCGTGATTGCATAAGTTAAAACTTAATCTCATTAATATTCATACTAGATGGAGCTGATTATCTGGGAGGTGTCACTAAGGAATCTCATTTGAATATGAAATAAAAAAATCGTCAGAATTCCACCCACTTTCAAGATTTGACCTTCTCATATATGCATAAATTAAAGCTTGATCTCATTTATATTCACATATAGATGGAGTCACTTAGCTAGAAGGTGTGGCATATATATAGGGATTTGAATATCAAACAGAAAATTAAACATAACTCCTCCAACTTTCAAAAACTCCTCCCACTTCAAAAATCTGTCGTGTCGAGTCCCTGTGTTCGAAGGCGCTTCACGTGAAACTGTATACACTGAAGCAGACGACAATAATTATGGCGACACCTCACCTCACGATAAATTTGACAACGAAAGGGTTAAAAGACATCATAATTTAGTATTTGAGCATGGCATGGACCGATCATGGCGATGCACTATCTAACTAGTGCAATGGGTTAGGGTCCAAATCGTGAATAGTGCCCTGTACATGTAACATGGCGCCAAACAAGTGCTCAAACGTCTCGGCACTTGTATACATACTATTTCGGTCAAGATGGAGAAGTGTTTGAAAATGTAATAGCATTTTGGTTGTGACGCTCAGGCAGTGAACGGTCTGCTGGGCAGTGCTGGCACAACAATTAGTTTCATGAACATATTTTATATTCAACCTTTTTAACTCCTTTATCCGTTTATTCCCAAAATGTTGTGGGGTTGTTGTTGTTTTTTTAAGAATAAACAAACACCAAAATTTCAAGTACATGCACGTGCGCGCCCCATGGTTGGAACAGCAAAGTTATATTTCGTCTGATCTGGACCCAACTGGTGTCATATGTGAGTGTAACGTACAGAGCTTTTCAGAGTCTTTGTTAATTTGAAGTTTTATATAAAGGTGGTAGTTTTATACAGGACAGACGTGATATATTATACGGCGAAGAAGACGCTGTTATTCTTTGCTAATTCTTGAAACACAATGCAGTAAAATGTAGAAAGTTACATTTTTAAAGAAATTTCTTACGACGTTTTTGTACGATTTCTGGTGGAAGGTATGGAAGTGGAAGTGATGTGATTTACAGACTTCGTAAGATTCTTGGACATATACATTTTCAAAACCTATTTGTGAAACGTATTAGATTTTTCCTCAAAAAAGATTATGATATACATGTAACTATATTGCTGCGCACTTCACGTTTGGTTATCGATCAATCTACAATTGATAACTATGCTTTCCTCTTTGGTTGTGCGACGACAGACAGGGCTTAGCACTACCTGATGATGTATCTTTAAAGCCGTCCTTAACCGGGAGAGTTATGTCGGATTTTCGTGCTTTGTTTTTTCTCTCCCTCTCTGTCGTACCCTAGACCCTTCCATGTCTTACAGTTACTCGTAACTACAGACTAGTCGCTTGAGTACAAATTGACCGTTGCCATAGTGGGTTATTTTTAACACGGGCTTGAATGTTTAATTCTTTCCCATGTTACTAATGATCTTGTCATAGAATTTTTGCTAAATGTTTTACATGTATTTACTTACTGTGCTGGCGGTCTTTTTGATTGTGAGGTTGTGGAACAGGGTTTATATTTTATGTACACTGTTTGTCTTTATAGGTGAATATAGGAGATAAGTGTGAGGTTGGGCGCCCCTAAACCCAGGTTTAACCCCCCAGTGGTTGTTAATAATTAATTAATTTATAGTTGGTTGTTGATTGCTACTGACCGTACCAAGGCGGGCTCCTATGTTCACTTTGCTTTATGTTTGTCTTGCGTGTTGTTTTCTATTTAGTGTGTAGATGAAGGAATGGTATTGCGTGTGTGTGTTTGTTGTGGTATGACTGTGTGTGTGTGTGGTCTGCTTGAGAGGTGGGTGTATTGTTTGTGTTACGTTTCCTGCTTGAGTCTTTCGTATTTATATGGTACATTTTCATGACTTTATAAAGTGACAGTATTTTCTTCAGTGAATGAATAAATTAAATGTGCAAAAGAACTATAAATGGGGTAATGGTTTAATTTTGCAACTTGAACTCGTTTACTATTTTGACTGGAAAGACATCTTTGCTAATTTAAAACGTTATTTTTATATGCCCCCGGCATCTGAAGATGTTGAGGCATATAGTGAGTGTCCGTCTGTAACATGTTAACTAGATTTTACCGCTTCGTCTAGCTTCAACACTGCTTACTAAAATGCTTGGATACTTATACAGTTGTTGCCTTGGGCCATTATCAATCCACCAATATCTTCAAACCGTGAATTTGACCTTGACTTGACCTAATTTGGACTAAAATATTGTAAATTGGCTATTTCTTGATTAATTAGATATTACCGTTTTGTCTAGCATCAACACTATTGACTACGTTTACAGTTGCTGCCTTGGACTATTACCAATTCACCCATATTACCTAACCTCAATTTGACCTTGACCGTGATCTAATTTCGACTTAGAAAAGATTCAGAATATATTGTCAAGGATGCCACCGGGGGCATAATTATGTGTTTATTGAACACAGTCTTATCATTAGTAGTAATAGTAGGAGAAGTAGCAGCAGCAGCTGTAGTAGTAGAAGTAGTAGTAGTAGTAGTAGTAGTAGCAGCAGCAGCAGTAATGATCTTAGTAGTGATAGTAGTAATGGTAGTAGTATCTGTAGTGGTAGTATCCTCATCATACTTTTATTCCTTTATTGAAACAATAACAATAGTTAACAATTTAATTCAACCGTGAATTTACTCATTCATTCTTTTATCTATCCAATCATTTATTAATACATCATTCATGAAAAATGTTTGATTTCTCGCTTATTTATTTATTTATTGGATTATGATGTTCATAATCAATTTTTTTTACACATGATAATAATAATATATGATAATCATTATCATTATAATAACGTTATAATTATAATCATTGCAACTATAACAACAACAATAACAACAATGATGATGATGAAGACGATGATGATGCTCAAGTTATAATGATAATAGTAATAAATAAGATAATTTGTTATACATGTTATGGATGCGCGAAATGTCATCAGAAACTCACCAGAGACCATCCAGAAATAAAATGTTCCCGGGGAGCACCCCTAGTAAGGATGCGTACACCAATTGGTCTAGCTACGCCCCTGACGCCCCCCCCCCCCCCCCCCGACAGCAGCTGTCTGTGTTTCTTTATGACAAAACATCGATATATATATCCTACTTTAAAAATGATGTTATTTCCAAATGACGTCAAATCAGAATTTTTTCGCCAAACTGTCAAGTTGAAATTGATGACGTTAGAATATAAACAATGTAACTTAATTATTGTTTTGCCTACGAATGTACAAAGCTCCAGTAATGCGGCCATGGTTGTTTCTTATAGTCAGCTACTGTACGTCCCTGTTTTCAACATCAACTACATGTATAGGGTACACATTCGTGTTATCAACCTCTAGTTTAAACATATTTTATTACTCATATACATGTAATACAGTTGTACATATTTACAAAACGAAGTATAAATATAAGTAAATGGGTTGGGCCACAAGTTCTAGCAACATTAGTAAAGGCCCTCCCCTGTTATCAACCTCTAGATAGTATCACGAAGTCTGTTTTTATTCCGTGATATTATTGATTAAACATACATGCGTACCTGACTCATTCTTCTCATATAAGGATATAATTCCACAAAAACAGTGTCGCAGGCACCTTAAACGAATAAAATTCTGTGATATGCTCTAATTTTGTTTTTTCACAGATATGTAGGGTCACCAATCTACATACATAATATGTTTTTGAGATTATGTCATTGTTTGTGTCTATTTTATGGTAGTCAAAGTATCCAATATAAGGGTAAATTATCCTGTCTCCACTATCATGAACTATAAGAACATGGTACCGTAATCTTTCTACGATATTTTTGGCAACAAAAAATATCTTTTTTGTTACATTTTCTCGAGATTTTTCTGTAACTGCTTACTTTCACTTGTCCAAACCCTAAACAAAATCACAAATGACCACAGAAGTGACAGAACCCTGTCTACGGGTTTCCGAACAGATACGTTACACTGATATTGTCACACTCAGTATAGAACTTGAATACTTTTATTCCAACTGCTAAGTGGTTTAAATATCTGGGCTGGAGTGTAAAGAAACTAGAAACAACCACTTAAACACATTTGAAACAATGTGTTATTAGTATTGCACATTCCATTATTCCAGATAACAGAAAATTTAGTTGAAGAACAGATACGTTACGACTTCCAACAGATTTTCATCAACCTTATAATCGTATGACATGCGTTTACTTACTCTACAATTCAAATCGTCCCTTGTTACTATCTTCCCAGAGAAAATATAGAGAGGTTGAGACGTAAATTCATTCTTACACGTACATAATTGATCTAAACATGAACAGATACGTTACAAAAACAGATACGTAACGATTGAATAATTAAGGGCGATGCGGGTGTCTATAGATCGATCAATTCCAAGAAAAGTGATAGCAACCTTAAAATACAACAGTTGTAGTTCAATGAAGGTGTTCTAAGTGTTTATATGTGGTTGATTGTCAATAACAATACGTTACATTCATGTGCAGATGCAAATCTGATGCATTGTCAAGTAGACTATTTTGTCATTAAGATTCGTTACAATATATTCAGCATGGACTTAGTTTGATTAAAGACTATCTAAATTGCATGCATGGTAATTTTTTAAGTTGTCTTGCATCATTTTAAAATGTTATTTGTAACGTATCTGTTCCGCTAAACGGATGATTTAGTCCCCAAACGTATAGTTTTTGTATTTTACGTAGCTTATTATTCAAATTTTCACATACAAATCTCGGAGCAGACACAGAGTGTAATTTCTCCATGATACAAATATACTGACTTTAAGATTTTGAAATACACGGTTTTTGGTCTAATCTGAGAGTGTCGATCCCAGGTCCATTTTCCAATCTGAAATTATTTCCCTATCTGAAGAATGAATGACAGTTAACAAAATGTTCATTGTATATTAGAAATTGCAGCAAATATAAGAAATGAACTCATTTTCTCGGCGTCCAAACGAAATGCACGACAGAAAATTATCGGCAAATTTACCATGAATCGCGCTAAATATACATTGGCTATCTTCAAGTCTTCCGTTCAGGTTTCAGCACAGTCAATAGTTCCTCTAACCATTTGGATAACTTGGGGTTTTCCGTTCAAATGTTCCATGTCAATTACGCATGTGTGATGTGGTAATTTTAATCTAACACCTGACGTCACAGTGGTCAGGGCATGTGCGCCCGGATTGTGCATAACTAAAATATACCGCCCGTAAAAGAGATAACTGTTCAATAATAAGAAGTTACAGGTTAATAGATCGATTGCAGTTAATCTTTACCGTTATTTTATAACTGCATACACCAAGTAAACACGCATTCGCTGTGTACTTCATGCACAACCATCCGCGAATTCTAGTCGCGTTATGAATATCCGGTCTATGCTAATGATCGATCTAAACCAAAACATGGCGACTACTTGTAGCAAATGGTAGGTGTCTAAATTGCATTTTTTCTCGTAACCCCCGTCTTTTGACACATGCAAACCTGTCAGACCGATAGCGATAGTTGTGTTGTAAGAAGCTCTTTATTTTGATATTTACGATTTAATCGCTCTTGTTGCAAATGCGCAGTGCAGGCTGCAATTTGGGCAAAAAATGTTGGAACGAGGTAACGACAGTGCAAATTGAAAAAAGAAAAGAAAAACAAACCTCGTATCTATCAACTCGATGAAAGAAATAGCATGACATATGCTGGATCGTTGTCACTAGACACATATTGTAATATTCGAATTGAACTGGTACGAGAGATACGTCTTAAATTGGATGTTTGCCTAATTATTTAGAAATGACGGTATAAATGTTATGTTTTCATTTGACAGTCACACTAGATGACATGTTATATAGACTCACTAGACTGGTGACAGTTTTAACCGTCTAGACATGCCCAATACTGAATAACATATTTATAAAGGTGCTGAGCTCCAGATATGAGTGAATGGAATTCTTGTATCAACCCACTTACCCCATAGCCTAGCTGTTTCTAATTTTAACCCTTTACCTCATAGCCTGTTTATAGTTTTGAAGACAGGTGACCACTTAAAGCAGGTTAAAAGTAAAGCAGAATGTGCCTTAAGGCACATTCTGCTTTACTTTCAGCCTGCTTTAAGCTTAAATCTGCTAGGCTATGTAAAATTTTTGTAATGATAATTGTTCATGAGGGTATAAACTGGAACTATTTTCTTCAGCGGAAGAATAAATCATATCCGCTAAAAGGCGCTTGTATTGGGGAAAGGTTTAAATACCGGTACTAGAAACAGACTATGGGGTAGTTGGTTAATACAAGATTTCCATTCACTCTTATCTGGAGCACTGTAGTAAAAGTAAAACAGAATGTGCCATTTTCTATATCATTCATTTAGTAGTGTAAAGCAGTCTAAAAGTAAAGCAGGATGCACCTTAAAGGGACTCGTAACCGGATGGTGTTCTTGTCAAAATAAAATAAAATACTCAAATAAAAGCAAATTTGTGGCATTATTTGGCTTTTGACATTAAAAAAATATGATCAGTCCAAAAAACGTCTCAAGAATCATCACCGAAACTTAGTTTTTTAGATATTTTCCATCGTTTTTCCATAGCGTTACTCCCCGTTAGCTAACGGTATAGTTGTTGTTGTTGCTTCTCTACACGGGGTCAGACATAAACCCGAGCCGAATAATGTTCTATTAATAGCTATCATTGAAGTACGTTAATTCGCTACCATATATATATAGAGAGCGTCCGTAGCCGAGGGCGTAAAGGCGATGCCTAATTTTTCATTTTTGTCTCCGCATGGATGGTCACGGGTTCGAATCCCACCAGAGCCTCGTCTTTTTTTTTTTTTGGAAATGCATTTTTTAACAGAATTTATTATCCTAAACTAAATTTTACCCATTTATATAAGCATTTGACATATATTTACAAATTACTATTTTTAATGCTTGATCCGGTTGCGAGCCTCTTTAAGGCTGATCTTGCTTTACTTTAAATTTACCTGCTGTCAGTGGTAAGCTATTTTCATTACTAGAAACAGACTGGGTATGGTAAAAAACAAACTGGTTTTGACGACAGATGACCACTTAAAGCATGTTGGAAGGGAATGAAAGCCTTAACTCTTTCAACACTATGTAGCTCTTGTGCCACAGTGGGTTATTAATTTCGATCCTTGAGGATATTTTTATTTTCCAAAATTTGGACCAGTCTTACTCTACTTGGAATTATGGGGTAGTTCAATAAATATGGGTCTAAATTAGAAAACAGGGCAGACCCTGATCAGAGGGCTCCAACTCTGATCTGAGTCTACATACACTGTTTTCGAACGTATTGAGTATATCTTAAACAGGTTTATGGTGTTGAAAGAGTTGAGGCACATTCTGCTTTAGTCTGCTTTAAGCTACCAGGAAATATTTCATATGTTGCACATTCATGTCTGTATAAAATTGAAATATTTTCCTTAGTGGAGAGATGCATTAAATGCGTAAAAAATATCTGTGTGTCTGCTACTACATGTTGTATGTTTCTTTTACTGTCTTTCCCTCACTTGCTCTCTTTCTCCTCATCTCTCTTTACCTGTTTGTGTTAAAATAAGGGTGTCTGCTACTGTTTCTTTTACTGTCTTTCTCTCACTCGCCTGTTTCTAATTTTGAAGACAGGCTGGCTTCATGACTTAAAGCAGGTTGAAAGTAAAGCAGAATGTGTCCAGAGGCATGGTTTGCTTTACTCTCAGTCTGTGTTTATCTACCATCTGCTAGGATAGAGAAAATGTCATATTTATGGTGGATAATAATGACTATAGAGTAAACCTTTTTCATCAGTGCAGGAATAAAGTGAAAGTATAACAAGGCAAATTTGTATGGAGTATAACCCATTACCTCATAGCCTGTTTCAAGTTTTGAAGACAGGTGACCACTTAAAGCAGGTTGAAAGTAAAGCAGAATGTGCCTTTAAGGCACATTCTGCTTTACTTTCAGCCTGCTTTAAGCTTAAAATCTGCTAGAATAATTATAGAAAATAATTACTGTCATACATATTCTTAACTGTATATATTATTGGAAATATTTTCCTCAGAGAAGAAATAAATTAAAGTCGTAAAAAGGCGTATTTATGGGGTAATGGGTTAAAATGGGTTTAAAAAATATAAGGCTATTGAAAGTTTCCTAAGAATGGCGGGAGGTAGTTCTTGGTTAACTTACAATTATTATATAAAGAATAATAAACAAGAACATTACTTGTTCAGTATGCATATAAAATTAAAATCTATGGAAAAAGTTAGCACCTTATCACACAGGACTATCAATCTTCATATTTTAGTTGTGATATTAGGTACACAATTTGATTTCCTTTTCTGCTTTGGTACACCATTTGATTTTCATTTGTGCTTTACTATCAGTCTACTTTTAACCCATTACCCCATAGCCTGTTCCTAGTTTTGAAGACAAGTGACCACTAAAAGCAGGTTGAAAGTAAAGCAGGCGCATTCTGCTTTACTTTCAACCTGCTTTTAAGTGATCACATCATGTCTTCAAAATTAGAAACAGGCTATGGGGTAAAGGGTTAAAGAAACGCACAAAAGAAAGCATACTTTTTAATAAGAATTTCCACAGAAATGGATGATATTTATGCCTCATTCATTGCGTCAATATTTTGCAATGGAAAAATTTATTTCACCCCACAAGGCAGGCATGTGTGAATTGAAAACAGTGTAAACCCAGGGCTCCAGATAAGAGGTAGTTATTTCAACAAATACAACATTTTCTCATTTTTTTTAGAACCAAATCCTATGGTGTTACTACTCATTAGAATCGTCTCGAAGAGACGATTCTTATGAGTAGTGACACCATAGGGTTTAATTCAGAAATAAAGATTTTAGTATTTGAAAAACTACCCTTATCTGGTGCTCTGGTGTAAACCCTTATCCTGATAGGAGAGATTTGTCTTGTAAGCATAGTAAGTTATGCCTCTATAGGCCCTAACTACACAGCAGGGGTCCAGATAAGAGGTAGTTATTTCAACAAATCCAACATTTTCACACTCTTTTTAGAACCAAATCCTATGGTGTTACTACTCATTAGAATTGTCTCAAAGAGACGATTCTAATGAGTAGTGACACCATAGGGTTTAATTCAGAAATAAAGATTTTAGTTTTTGAAAAACTCTCCTTATCTGGTGCTCTGTACACAGTGTCTGATCTGTATCCAAAATTGAAATTGCTGCATGCCTATTAGTAAATGTCACAATGATCTATTAATCTTTTATATTTACAATCGCCCCATTCAATTCCATTGACAAAAAGTGTGTTCATTTCATATAAACACCACTTTTCGAAAGGAAAAGTTTAGAAGGGGAGGCGGGGCATATAATTATGCAGTTTTCATTCGCGAATTAATCTTTGGAACTTGCGACAAAATTTGTTCTTAACCGATCTATGCTTTCCTAATCCTATTAGTGGAAACCATGATTCCCGACTAATACTCTTCTTTATTAATGAGATAAATTGCAAGAAAATTGACATAAGAATCTACCGTATAAAAAGAGGCTATTTGCGTTTCTTTATGACAAAAAAACCCGATATATTTATCCTACTTTAAAATGAAGTCACTTCCAATGACGTCAAAAATCGGCATTTTTCGCGCCAAACTGTCAAGTTGTTGACAATGGAACTTATTTTTTCTGCTTTCGAATGTACACAGATTCAGTAAATCGGTCATGGCTGTTCCTTATAGGGTACACATTATATAATACCCTATTCTATTCTTTGGTATAATTATCTGACATTGCATGTTCATGTAATCCGGTTTGATGGTAAAATAGGGAAAATAACTTTGAAGATGTTATTCTTTCACTGTCTTAACTCTTTCCTCCCTGAAACTTTAAATGGACAATTCCAGTGTCCATCTTAGTCTAGTCCATTTCTGACTTTTAAGGGTTGTTTTTGTCAATGTTTGACATGACAAACAGTGAAGACCATGATCAGAGGGCTCCGAAAGGAGCCCTCTGATCTGGGTCTTCACTGTTTGCATAGGACAAGTGTACTATTCACATTTACACTGTTTGAAAAGGACGCCTATAGGCGGGACTAGGGTTCAAAGGGTTAACACAAACAAAATGCAAATTCTGTGCAAACTTGAAATGTAGAAAATGGTAATTAAAAAAAATCTTAATATTTATGTTATTCTTAGTAGCTAATAGTTTTGAACTTGATCAGACGCTGGGTTACCTCGTTCTGCTCTGGCTAAAGTGACAATTCATATCTAATGATAGGTCACATCATACGATTTGGTGGAGGCCTGATGCTTTTAGTTTCGAAATATGCTCCTTATCTGGACACCTCTAATGAAGAAATTAGAAAAGAGAGAGAGAGAGAGAGAAAGAGAGAGAATGAGTTTTTATACAATCATTTGCTCTAATTAATGAGAGAGGAGAGAGCAGAGCTTAAGATAAATCTTTCAACACTAAGTAACTCTTGTGGGTTATCAGGTTCCTTTTTGGATCCTTTTAGTTACCAAACATTGAACCAGTCTACTTGGAATTCTGGATAGTTTAATATTAGTTTAATACTGATATAAATTAGCAAATAGTGTAGACCCTGATCAGAGGGCTCCTGTAGGAGCCCTCTGATCTTGGTCTTCACTGTTTGCAATGTAATGAGTATATTTTAAACAGGTCCATGCATGGTGTTGAGAAAGAGTTATGGTATTTTCCAAAAATAAAATCATTATGCCACCGCCAATCTCTATGAAGTGACTACTCATTAAAATTGTTACTTTGTTATGATTCCAATTAGCAGTCACATCATAGGAATTATTAGAGGCATCAAGCCATCAAGGATAAAACATTGGGAAACAAGTGGTTCATACAGAGGGAGTAAACTGAACAAATCCAACATTTTCTCACTCATTTCAGCACCAAATCAAGTGGTGTTACTACTCATTATATTCGAGACAATTCTAATGAGTAGTGACACCATAGGGTTTAATGCAGAAATAAAGACTCCCCTAATCTGGAGCCCTGCTGACTCTCTTATCTGGTGCCCTGGAGAGAGATTAAACAGAAATATAGTGTCCTGAGTTACCTCCCTTTACTAAGAATTAGCATTCTCAGAGGTCGTAGTAAATTTATACCGATAATTCAAACTGTTGGGTACGGGGTAAAAATGAAGCTGCTTTAACCTGGTTCTTTTGTAAATAGCTTTTGTGAAGCTGTCCAGCCCAGTCCTAATTTAACATCTGGGTCCATTTAACCCATTACTCAATAGATCCCCATTTTAACATCTAGAATCCATTTTATACAGTAATATATGTATGGTAAGAACAATCAGAACAATTTTCCATCTAGCAGATAGTTCATCTGAGTCTAATCAGGGTCTGCAATGAAAGCAGGTTGAAAGTAAAGCAGAATGTGCCATAAGGCACATTCTGCTTTACTTTAAACCTGCTTTAAGCTAATATCTGCTAGAATGTTTCTTATGATTCTTATTTGGATCAGTATAAATTTGAACTATTTTCTTCAGTAGAGAAATAAATTAAAAGGTGTAAAAAAGAAAATTTATGGGGGGATGGGTTAAGCCTTAGGTGGATCATTGGGAAACAAGTGGTTCACACAGCCCTGGAGAGACAGTGTCCTGAGTTACCTCCCTCTACTTAAAATTAGCATTCTCAGAAGCGGTAGCAAATTTATACCGATAATTCAAACTGTTGGGCATGGAGTAAAAATGAAGCTGCTTTAGCCTGGTTCTTTTGTAAATAGCTTTTGTGAAGCTGTCCATCCCAGTCCTAATTTACATCTGTGTATGCATCGAATTACTATGGTGACCCATGCATTTCGGGTCAGGTCAGCGGGGTCGAATATATTACCTCTTTCAACACTGACTACGGTAATAGCCAAAGCTGCCATTCACTTTAAAATGCGGCCTGCTACAATTCTTTAATTGATTCGGTCTTATTTATAATTGTCAGAAACAGGATCTGAGGGATAAAGATTTCGGATCCAGATCAGGACCCATGATTAATGGGACATGATCTGGATCCGAATTGCAGTGGTCCGCAATACAGGTTTTCGCTGCTGATAGGGTAAAACCTCAGCCATTCCAAGTCCATAACTGACCTGAATTCTTACACTTTTGCCAAACAGACTAGGTACCTGTTTTGCTTGGTAATTGGTCTGAATTCAATCAAATTAAACTTTTATTGACATGTCGGCATAGAAGAGATGGAAAGAATTTTGCATGAGAAGTTTTATAGGCCAGTTTCAGGCGATTACTCTTGTGGCTTTTTAGCATGTTAAATGTTAGCTCTTTGCACGCAAGTGGCAGATTGGTTATAATCTGTACAAACAGTTTGAATCCAGATGAGATGCCGCGTAACGCGGTATCTCATCTGGATCCAAACTGTTTGACATTCTGACTCTGTTTTTGGAAAGAACTTTGGAAAATTCTAATTTTAGAACAATAGCAGATGACAAATGTTGCAGATGAAAAAAATAGTTACCCAGCATGCAAAGAGTTAAGATATTTGCTTGAGTGGACAGGGGCTATGGTTATGCAGATTTTATACCCTGATTACCTGTCCGGCAGGTGATGTGACTGGTCAGTGACTCAGTCTAAACACTTGAAATGCTGGGTAATAATGTCGTCTGCAACAGTTGTCGTCTGCTTCTGTTCTAAAATTGAAATTTTTGAAAAAGTCGTTTTAAAAATAGGGTCAGAATGTCGGACAGACTGGATCCTGATTAGATGCTGAGTTACTCGGTATTTTATTAGGTTCTAGACCGTTTGTAATGGTCATCACGGTTTTGCCTTTGGCACGCAAAGCGTTAAATGGTCAGTTTCACCGGTTGTATGGTTGAAAACACTCGAAATTAAAATGAAATGAAATCATTGGCCAGGCAATTTTTCTATCCGTAGGGTTTTATTGCCAAACCTGATAACAATTTCCCTCGTGATTTTTTATTTTGCCTTTTAGCTATTTGGGGAAACTAGTATATCCAACATTGTAACAGTCTGACCAGGGTCTACACTGTTGGCCATAATTTAACCCTTTCCCACATAGCATATCTCTATAGTATTGAATATAGGTGTTCACTTAAAGCAGGTTGAAAGTAAAGCAGAATGCGCTTAAGCGCATTCTGCTTTACTTTCAGCCTGCTTTAAGCCATCATCTTCTAGAATATAGAAAATATTCTGTATGATACATATTTATGACTGTATAAATTGGAACTATTTTCTTCAGTGCAGGAACAAACTTAATGCGCTAAAAGGCGCTTCTATGGGGGAAAGGGTTAAGATATATTTGGGACCCCTAAAGAGTCAATGCAAGCTTATATAATGTGTCCTTATTGAGAACAAGGATCCATTTAACCCATTACTTCAAAGATACCTATTTTAACCCATTTAATTAATTCCTCCTCTGAAGTAAATCTTTCCGTTTTATACAGTAATGTATGTATCATCAGAACAGTTTTCAATTATTAGCAGATTTTAGCTTACAGCAGGATGATAGTAAAGCTTAGCAGAATGCACCTTCTGCTTTACTTTCAATCTGCTTTAAGTAATCACCTGTTTTCCAAACTAGAAACCTGCTATGGGTAATGGGTATAGTGAGTTTTCAAGAAAATACTAATTGATGAGAAACCAGTTAACCCTTTCAGTCAAGCTGAATGGTTTGTAATAATTATGTGAGCTGAGTTCACATCCCTTTATCCATAACCTGTTTCTAGTTTTGAAGACAGGTGACAACTAAAGGCAGGTTGAAAGTAAAACAGAGTGTGCCTGCTTTAACTCTTTCCTCCCTGAAACTTAGAATGGACAATCTCAGTTTCCATTTTAGTCTAGTCCATTTCTGACTTTTAAGGGTTGTTTTTGTCGATGTTTTGCATTATGACAAACAGTGAAGACCTTAAGGAGCCCTCTGATCTGGGTATTCACTGTTTGCATAGGACATGTGCACTTTTCACATGTATACTTTTGAAAATGACGCCTATATGCGGGACTAGGGTTCAAAGGGTTAAGCTATCACCTGCAAGAATTAAGAAAATATATCTAATGGTTCATTTTCATGACTGTTAAAACAGGAACTATTTTCTTCAGTTTAGGGTTAAATAATTGTTATAGTACTATACACATATTATATTTTCTGTTTTCAGATGTTGAAGCAACATACAAGGATTTGGAATCAAAGGTAAGCTTCATACTTTAATTTCCTGAGGGCTCCAAATAACAGGCAGTAAACTGAACAATTTTCACTCATTTCAGCACCATTCCCTATGGTGACGAAATACAGTCACGAATATACATCGTCAGAAAAATTGATTGTATCCTAGCAGATGGTAAGTTGAAGCAGGCTGAAAGTAAAGCAGAATGTTCCTGAACCCATTCCTCCATAAATACGCCCTTTTACACCTTACTTTTATTCCTACACTGAAGAAAATAATTCCACTTTATACAGTCATGAATATGCACTTTAAGAAATACAGTCTATGTCCTAGCAGCTTGTAGCTTGAAGCAGGCTGAAAGAAAAGCAGAATGCGCCTTAATTCACATTCTGATATACTTTCAATCTGCTTTAAGCAATCATCTGTCTTCAAAATTTGAATTAGGCTATGAGGTAATGGGTTAAGGCACATTCTGCTTTACTTTCATCCTGCTTCAAGTGATCATCTGCCTGCAAAACTAGAAAGAGGCTATGGGATAATTGGTTAACATCCATAATGTGAATTTTCCTGCAAGCTAACAGGTTGATTCTTCGAAACAGGCTGAAAATAAAACAGAAAGCTATGGGGAAAACAATCACGTCATGTAATTGGATAACATGACATTGTTTGGACTTGTATTACTGGAAACTCGATTTTAGGGTTGCCATTTCTTCCTAGCTAGCAGAATGATGGTAGCTTGAAAGCAGACTGAAAGTAAAGCAGAATGTAACCTGCTTAAAATTAATCACGCTTGAAAAATAGAAAAATTTGATATCTTAGGACTTTTCATGATCAACTTATGGCAGCACTGCGATTTTTCCTTTAACATGAGTCGTTAAACTATGATCGAACGTTTACAATCAGTTTTGATCCAGATCAGATGCCCAGGAACTCGGCATCTGATCGGGATCAAAACTGTTTGTTACTCGGATCTGTTTATAAAAAAATTATGGAGCAAGAGAATTGATTAATTTCAGAATTTGAGCAGATATTTTTCTCTAACGAGGCACCATATTATTAATATTGATACAGTATTCAATGGACTGACATTCTTACACAAGTTATTGCATATATTGACTATGACGGCATGGCAAGAGTGTGAATGACCTGGGGAGAATATGACCAGCAGAGTAGTGGTCAGTGCACTAGGCATGGTCATTGTCCTAACCCGATCCCATGGTCAGCTTGTGGTTAGTGGGTCGTTCTAAGGTTAAGCTGAAATTCTGGATTTCTGAATTCCTTGATTAGCTGGGTAGGGAGACCGAGGGTAGGAATCTCTGTAATACCAGGTTTTTATTGGGTGTTTATTTTTGCAGGGAAAGATTTGGCCCCTTTCCCCCAATCTCTAAATACAGTTGCACCTTGATAATTCAGACTTGCTTAACCCATTACCCCATAATTTAAATATGCCTCTGTAAGCCTTTAACATTTATTCCTCCACTGAAGGAAATAGATCTGAATTTATACAGTCATGAATATGCACCATCAGAAATAATTTCTATGTATACTCTAGTAGATATAAGCTTAAAGCAGGCTGAAAGTAAAGCAGAATGTGCCTTAAGGCACATTCTGCTTTACTTTCAACCTGCTTTTAGTCAAAATAAGTGGTCACCTTTCTTCAAAACTAGAAACTGGCTATTGAGTAATTGGTCAAGGCAGACTTACCTGTATTCTTTCAGGGAGTAGACTCTTTAGCTCAGACTGAGAGGCTGTGGTATTGGACTGTCATGCAAGCACCCCGTGTTCAGTCCCCGTCAAAGGATTCTCCTAATATCCAATATGGATTTTTCTGCTTCTTTATGAGAGAATCTCGTAAGAAAGCTTGTACTGACGGGTGACTGCTTTACACATTACCCCATAAATACACCTTTTTACGCCTTTAAATCATTTCTCCGCTGAAGAATATAGTTCCATTTTATACAGTCATGAATATGTTTCTTTAGAAATACTTTCTTTATTCTAGCAGATGGTAGCTAAGAGCAGGCTGAAAGTAAAGCAGAATGTGCCTTAAGGCACATTCAGCTTTACTCTCAACCTATTTTAAGAAGTCACCTATCTTCAAAACTAAAAACAGGCTTTGGGGGTAATGGGTTACACCAGACTGAAAATAAAGCAGCAAGCTTGTACTGATAAATGACGGCTTAAATCTGACTGAAAGTAAAGCTGAAATCTCCAACTGATAAATGACTACAGAAACCAAACTGAAAGCTCCTACAGATAGATGACTACTTGAACCAGACTTAAGGTAAAGCAGAAAGCTCCTACTCACAGGTCACTAGAAACCAGACTGCAAGTAAAGCAAAAAGCCTTTGCAGATAGTTGACTGCTTAAACCAGACTGAAAGTAAAGCAGAAAACTCCTACTCATAGTTGACAGTATAAACTAGACTGCAAGTAAAGCAGACAGTCTTGCTTTGGCTTCTGTGTGGCCATGAGGTCTCTGATTCAGCGTTATTCTTGTATATTTTTCAGAGGGTGATGTAGACCATCAGCCATATGCTGCGCCAGGGTTAGCATGTCTGATCCCGGCCCGTACAACGCCCCCATCAAGCCCGAGCGTAAACAGTCGCTTGTGTAAGTACCATAGTTACTTTGGTAGAGACAGGGCTCCAGATAATTGGGAGTTAACTGAACAAATCCAACATTTTCTCACTCATTTCAGCACAAAATCCTATGGTGTTACTACTGATTAGAATCGTCTCGAAGAGACGTTTCTAATGAGTAGTGACACAATAGGGTTTAATGCAGAAATAAAGATTTTAGTTTTTGAAATACTATGGTGTCACTCCAGATAAGGGGAGTATTTCAAAAACTCAATCTAAAAACTAAATTTCTGATTTAAATCCTATTGTGTCACTACTCATATGAATCGTTTCTTCGAGACAATTCTAATGAATATTAACACCATAGGATTTGGTGCTGAAATGAGTGAGGAAATGTTTGATTTATTCAATTTACTCTTTCCCTTCTTGAGCCCTGTCAAAAGCATATGAATGGAGTAATGGCGTAACCCATTTTATGCGAGATACACTTTAGATGTACTTCTAGGCAAACAGTTTTGATCTCAGATCAGGCCCCACATTGTCAATATTCTATCAGAAACTGCTAAAACATTTTGCAATTATTTGAGTCATATTTGCTGCAGACGACATTTTAAAATGGCTGCCAAATATTACCCAGCATACAATGGGTTAATATGGCAAGTACTGATTGCGGTACCTTCTTCTAATCTGTCATACCGTCTTTTATCAATGTGTATCTGTTAATTGACCAATCAATAGGGACAATTTCATCTCATGATTTTTGCCTGCTAATTGTGTAGCAAGTCCTTTTTATCAATATTTCAGAGATTCTGATTGATTCAACAGTAAAACCTCTCTAATACGGCCATTAGATTTTGTTAACTATTAATTGTTTGAGACAGGTGACTGCTTAAAGCAAGGTGAATGTAAAATTGAAAGCTCAAAAGGAGCTGTCTGTTTTACATTTACCTTGCTTTAAGCTGTCACCTGTATTTTATGAAATCAATTAGCAATGTTTTAGTGGTCGAGATGTTGGAGTTTAACTGATGTTGTTTGACACGATCGTCATTTATTAGCTCTTTGCATGCTGAGTAAAATTTTATCGTCTGCAACTGAATTGTTGTCTGCTACTTTTCTAAAAATAGAATTTTTAAAAATTTCTTTTTAAAACAGGATCAGAGTGTAAAACAGTTTGGATGCAGGTGAGATGCCGTGTTACGCGGCGTCTCATCTGGATCCAAACTTTGAAGAGATAATCACTCTGACACATATCTGCCGCTAGCATGGTAAGAGTTGAGCCTAATAGAAAAGTGGTCTTGTAAAATATTCACAGTTTGTAATTTATTGTGGTAAAATGATCAGTTGTAATTATTGTGGCATCAAATGTCCTCCTGCGGTGCACTGAATTTATTAAGGAAAATATCATAACTTAGCTTGTTATGGTGAGGAAACTTAGGGCTCCAGATAAGGGGAGTATTTCAAAAAATAAAATATTTATTTCTGCAGTAAATCCTATGCTGTCACTACTCATTAGAATTGTCTTTTCGAGAAAATTCTAATGAATAGTAACACCATAGGATTTGGTGAGAAAATGCTGGATTTGTTCAGTCTACTCTCTCTTATTTGGAGCCCTAAAAACAGTAACCTTTCCCTTGTTAAAAGAAAACTGAATATAAAAGAACAGTTCGATAAGATGTAAAGAATGACTGGTTTACAAATATGTTGACAATTTATAAAACAAACAGATTTGAGCTGGATCAGACGCTGGGTTTACTTGGTGTCTGATCTAGCGTCAAACTGTTTGCAATGGACATGATAGTTTAAACCTAAACGGGTTTAATAGTGAGTACATCAACACTTAAAAATTTTCAGAGTAAACTGAAGATTTCCATCATTTTCTTCCTTATGCCTCCATTAAACCCTATGTTGTGACTACTCTTTGAGACGATTCTAATGAGTAGTTACACCATAGGGTTTGGTTGAGAAATAAAAAAGTTTGTATTTGAAATGCTACAACAATAATTTATGATTGTTAGCAGGGCTTCAGTTAAGGGGAGTATTTAAAGTAAAATCTTTTATTTCTGAATTAAACACTATGGCATCACTACTCATTAGAATTGTCTCTTTGAGATGATTCTAGACTAATGAGTAGTAACATCATAGGATTTGGTGCTGAAATGAGTAAGAAAATGTTGGATATCTTCAGTTAAAAACCCCCTCTTGTCTGGAGCCCTTTGTTAGGCAATAGTCACATCTTTATCGGTTATAGAAAGGATTGCTTGAAACTTTGAAAATTGAAACTTTATTGAAATAAATCTGTATAAGGTCCACTACCGTGGACAGCATTAACATTTATACAAATAGAAAACATACATATCAAAAGAGAGGTCATTAGTTAGGAATACGCAAATTCATTTGAAATTTTTATATATAATAAAGCCTAAATAAAAAGTATTTCTTATGAATAAACAGATGTGAACCAAAATGTGTTCCATATAAAGTCATACATATCACCTGACAGTTTAGATCGTGATCAGTTCCTAGGTAACTTGCAACGACTTCAAAAGTTGAGCAGATGACGTTTTGAGCTGACAACATTTATACAGCAGCTGGATAAAGGTTGACTGTTTGATTGATATCATTGTTAAACCTTTCTTATGCCAATACCAAATATTGATGTCTTAAGCAAACAGTGTAGATCCAGATCCAAATGTGTTGGCGGACTGGAGTCGTTGCATACTTCCGAAGCTATTTTGGAAGGAAGAGATATGACAGACTTTAGCATTTTTTCAAGAAATCAATTGAAAGTATTAAAACCTCTTTTTTAAAAAAAGAAAACTTGTTTGGGCAGGGAAAGGGTTAAGACAGGGACATGTACAATTATGACAAGCGATGACAACTTTTATCTAAACCCTTTAGAACGATAAATTTTCCAATGGATCATTAGTTTTCTGATAAATAGTCAGTTTATGTTGATACTCAAGATATTTGTCCATTAACTATTTAAAAAGTTGGACAAACAGTGTAGACCCAGATTAGAGGGCTCCTGAAGGAGCCCTCTGATCTGGGTCTACACTGTTTGCAAAGGATGTATATTATATTATATCCCGTTCAAGCACTGGGAGGGTTACTGGTAAGGCGGTAACCCTGAATATTATAAATGATGTCTCTTTTCTAATTGTCATCTGTTTATATTCTTAATAGTTTTATTGAATATTTACAAAATGATATGCCCAATATGGCGAACAGTTTGAAACTTGATTAGATGCCCAGGGTTCCAGATAAGGGGAGTATTTAAAAAATTAAAATCTTTATTTCTGCTTTAAACCTTATGGTGTCACTACTCATTAGAATCGTCTCGAAGAGACGATTCTAATGAGTAGTAACACCATAGGGTTTGGTGCTAAAATAAGTCAGAAAATGTAGGATTTGTTCAGTTTACTCCCTCTTATCTGGAGCCCTGGATGCCAATTTACTAAATATCTTATCTGGATCAAGACTATAATAATAAGCCATACCATGACCAAACCTGCAGCCTTAGTACAGACCATTGAGCACGGGCTTCATCCCAGGCTCTGTACCTGAGTTTGGTCTACACTGCCAAATATTATATATAAAACAGCTACATAAAATGCTCTAGATGCATGTGGGTGGCAAACAGTGTAGATCAAGGCTAGTAGCTGTGTCTTTGACACTGCGGCTGGCTTTGATCTACACTGTTTGCAATGCAATAAGGTAGGTTTTGTCATGGCACGGCTCATATGCGAAAGCCACAGAAATTGAACTTGTAGTATAATAAGATCCTTTGAGTGCTGGAATCAAGTTGTCTTGACATTTCTAACCAGTTTGGAACCTAACCAGACAATTAAATCAGAATCCAAACTGTGTGTATATCTATGATGGTACAGAGCAGAAAGACCAAATTGCAGAAATTAACCCATAACCCCATAAATATGCCTTTTTACGCATCTTATGACATTGTGTTCCTCTACTGAAGAAAATAGTTCCAATTTATACATTAATGAATATGCATTATAAGAATTATATTCTTTAATGATCCTAACAGAGGGTAGCTATAGCTTAATTAAAACAGGCTGAAAGTAAAGCAGAATGTGCCTTAAGGTGCATTCTGCTTTATTTTCAACCTGCTTTAAATGGGCATCTGTCTCCAAAACTAGAAACAGAGGTAATGGGTTAAAGCAGAGAAACATTTGAGCAGACAAGGTTTTTAGTTAGGACTCGTAGGGTTAAATAATGAACATTGATTTATTAGCACTTTGCACAGACCACTCAATCACGTATTGGCTCAAAAAGGCGAGCTTTTTGTAATTGCATATTGCCCAGTTCATCGAAGATGAATACAAGCAAGGGCTGCAGATAAAGGGTGCATCTCAGATACTAGAATCCATATGTAAGCATTAATCCATTACCCCATAAAATATGCCTTCTTAAGCCTTTAATATTTTCCTCCACTGAAGAAAATAGTTTCACCTTAGGCTTATACAATCAAGAATATAGACCATGAGAAATAGCTTTTATATCCTAGTACACATTGTCTTAAAACAGGTTGAAAGTAAAGCAGAATGTGCATTAAAGCACATTCTGCTTTACTTTCAACCTTTTAAGTGATCATCTGTCTTAAAAAAAAATAAAGCCAGACTATGGGGTAATGGGTTAAACACTATCAATCAATCTTCAATGCTTGCCAAGTGGCCATAGAAGTGAGATTTTATAATAGAAAAGCAAACTTGTTATATTTACACAGTGTTGAAAACAAGCATTGCATAATAGACAATTTTAGTCCTTCCTGTAATATAAACAAGAGCACCCAGATAAGATCAGCATTTCAAATACTTAACTCTTTACCCCATATTAGCTTGTTTCTAGTTTTGAAAAGCAGGTTCTGCTGTACTTTCAATCTGCTTTCAAGTGCTTTGAGCTATCATAGTTGAAATTCCTTCTGTTTGATGTTCAGGATTTCCTAGCCTGTTTCTAATATTGAACATAGACCACGTACTAATTTAATCTTGTTGAGGAATAAATTAAGAGGCGTTATATACTAAGGAGTATTTATGGGGTAATGGGTTAAACTTACTTCCTTATATCTCCACAAACCCCTATGTTGTAACTACTCATTACAATAATCTCTTGGGAGGAATTTCTAGTGAGTAGTCATATCATAGGGTTTGAAAGACTCTAGACAAGGGTATAATAGTTTTTCCAAAAACTGAAATCTTAACTTCTGCCTTAAACCCTATGGTGTTACTACCCAATAGAATCATCTCTTCGAGACGATTCTAATGAGTAGTAACAGTTAAACACCATAGGATTTAGTGCTGAAATGAGTGAGAAAATGTTGGATTTGTTCAGTTTACCCTTTCCATATCTGGAGCCCTAGTTTGGTGGAAATAGAACAGAGAAAATGATGGAAATATTCTGTTAACTGTTTCTAGTACTGAAGATAGCTGACCAGTGGGTTCATAAAGAGGGCTTAAAGTAAAGCATAGGTTCCACTTAGTAAGGTTTCTGAAAGTAAAGCAGATAGTAGAGCTAGGTCTCCCTTAGTAAGAGTTCTGCTTGACTTTCACCTTGCTTTAACCCTTTACCCTACAGCTTGTTTATAGTTTTGAAGACATGTGACCACTTAAAGCAGGTTGAAAGTAAAGCAGAATGCGCCTTACGCACAATATGCTTTATTTTCACCCTGCTTTAAGCGACCATCTGCAAGAATATAGAAGATATTTCTAATAATATTGTATAATTCATGACTGTATAAATTTTAACTATTTTCTTTAGCAGAGATATTACAGTAAAGTTCCGCTATTAAGACCACCTGTGGTAGATCTACTGACAAAAAGTGGTCTTAATATCGAGTCGGTCTTATTATTGAGACCCTTGATATCGATGAGGATTTTTTGGCAGATATAGATAGATAGGTATATTGAACCTATTTTGAATAAATCGGCACAAATAAACCTATTTCAAACAACCATACTTTAATTTTTGAAAATACACATATACACAGAAACTAAAAACTGTCATACACATGTTATGAAGATTCATTAATCGAATAAATTATTAATGTTAGCACATAAAGAGGGGCATTAGCAGTGTAACACATAGACTATAATCTATAAGAAGTGGCATTTCAGTTTGGATCCTGACCAGACTCCAAATTACTTGATGTCTGATCTGAATTAAAACGATGTTTCAATAAAAAAATCTTAGCACATAAAGATGGGCCTTAGCACATAGTCTATGAGTTTCAGTGACAAAGAAATATCATTTTGGACAGTTTAGATCCTGAACAGATTCCAAATTGTTTGATATCTGATCTGGATCTAATCCTTCACACGACATGTTTATGAAGAAATTCGTCGGGTTTAATATTATTAATTATCCAAAGTTCGACCAATTATTTCATTGTTTACAAAAATCATCTTTCGAGATAACCAATAAAAAATAATTTATCAAACATAAAACTCGATTGGGGCGGATCAGATGAAAGTCTAAAGTGATAAATTAACATTTTAATTAGTAAATCACACGCTTGTAAGTATTTTACTAATTAGCCCAATTATCTCTCCCTCTGTCATCGAGTCCGATGTATGTGCTACAAACAGTTTTTTCTGTAACTATATTTGGCCTAATGCGAGATAAACGAAATATACATGCACCAATAGAGCAATCAAGAGATTAATTCGCATTATTTTTAGTTATCTGCTATCAAAACATTTCCCTCGTTGAAGCATCCCTATTGTTTAATCGGCCTTGACCTCTGCCGTAAAGTAATCGGGTGTTTATCGTAAAAGTGTCAAACTGGCTTTTGTCGCGACCAGCGAAGTGTGAACGCCTGTCCTTAATATCGGACCCTAAAACAACACTAATCGGTCTTTTGTTCTGGGATTAGTGGTCGTAATACGGAATAGCTGACCGGTCTTAATAACGGACCATACGACCATTAAACTATGAAGGGATATATTCCGTTCTTTTAAAAAGTGGTCGTAATTTCGGACCGGTCTTAATTTCGGACCGGTCGTTAAGCGGAACTTTACTGTACTTTAACCCATTACCCAATAGCACATCTCAAGTTTTGAAAACAGTATACCACTTAAAGCAGGTTGAAAGTAAAGATGAATGCGCCTTAAGGCGCATTCTGCTTTACTTTCAGCCTGCTTTAAGCTATTATCTGCTAGGATATAGAAAATATTTCTTATGATACAGATTCATGACTGTATAAAAGGGATCTATTTTTTTCAGTGGAGGAATAAATTATAGGCGTAAAAAGGCGTATTTATGAGGTAATGGGTTAAGAAGCTGCCATATGCTAGGATGTAGGAAATATATTTACCGGTACGCTGCACATTCTTTTCTGTATAAAATGAAATGTTTATATCAGTGGAGGAATTAATAAAATGCATAAAAATGTGTATCTACGGAATTAACTGTTTAAAGCAGGTTGAAAGTAAAGCAGTATGTGTAAAGGTGCATGCTGTTTTACTTTCAGTCTGCTTTCAGCTATTTCTTATGTTAATGAGTGTATAAAGTGGAACTGTTTTCTTCAGTGGAGGAATAAAATAAAGGCATAAAAGGTATTTATGGGGTAATGCGTATATTTATATAATTCCTATCTGAAGCCTTAAAATTTCAACAGAAGTGATTTAGGCCATCATGCTTTAACCCATTACCCCATAAATATGCCTTTTTATGTCTATAATTTATTCCTCAACTGAAGAAAAGGGTTCCAATTGATACAGTCATGAATATGTATAATAATAATAATTTTCTATATTCTAGCAGATGATAGCTTAAATCAGACTTAAGGCGCATTCTTCTTTTTATACTGTAATAAAAATTACTTTCAAATTGCTTTAAGAGGTCATGTATCGTCAAAGTACTTGAAACAGGTCATAGGGTAAATTTTATATGGTTAAGCATCACAAATGATTATCAATAATGATGTTGAATGCAGGTTGCAACTTAAAGCAAGATGAAAGCAAAGCAAAAAGCTCCTTCAGCTTACCTTCATCTTGTTTTAAGCAGTCTTCTTCCTTAAATTATATACAGTTATATAACATGTAATTTGCACGTTTGGCTATGGATGAAAGTGTTAATGGATAAATCAGGTATTTCTTATTTAACCATAACTTAAACTGACAGCAAACACAAATGGAAGGGTCCATTTAAAATTCCTAGGCACAAATGGGTTCAATCAAGCCTGGGGTAGAATTACCAGCATTACATTCTCGGCCTGCAAGATCTGGTTGTTTCAAGAGAGTGGCCTTGAAAAAGTCCCACAATGTTTATTTAGTACATGCAGCTCAGCCATGATAGGTAGAGTTATCCCCCTTAGTTGCACAATCCCCCAGCATACAGTGAGACAGAGATACCATGTGTGGTAGTATATACCAGTATTGACGTGGACTTCTAGAAACCTGACCAGCATAGGCAGTTGAACCAAGAATGTACAGTGACTGCTCAAAAACTGATGTCTGCTTGAAATCTGAAATTGAGTCTTTTGGATAGTTTACATCAACATAATCTTGGTAACAAATAGTTGGGATCCAGATCAGTTCAGAGGCAGAATGACACAAATCTAAACTATTTGCTCTAATGCATGGTCTAAAACGATTCAGAATTTGCTCGCTGCATTAAATTTTTCAGGTTAGTTTCGGATGATATTGTAAAACGTTGTCAGCTTAGAAGTTACATGTTATTTTTAACAATGATATCTTAAAAACTTTTCCGGAACTCTAGGAACTTACAGGTGAAAATGGCAAAAATGCTTGTACTGATTAGTGGTCTAAGTGTCTATAATTATAGTCTCCAACCCACATTTACAGTAAAACCGCCCAAATCTTCATTGGTGGGTTTTTATGCCTACTCCGCTGGTGTTGGGAGGGGGATCAAATGTTTGTCTGTCTGTCTGTCATTACAACATCTTGGTTAGACTTAGCTACCTTTCTCTGTTTAGACTTTGTGTTAAAGGCATGTTTTATGCTTTATGACCGGTGGACGTAGTCGAGGGGTAAAGCACCCGCTTTCGACGTCAGGGGCTGCGAGTTTGATCCCCCGCTTGACCAAGTCCTTCGGTTGAGACTTTATAAACCGAGGTCCGATGTATCAGTGCTTTACACTGGGCATCTTAAAGAACAAGAGAACTCTTTAGAAAATAAGAGAAGGGCATCGCACCCAGGTTTTCTGTATCCGCTCCACTCTCTCAGTCTCTCTGGGGCGTCCAATTAGCCCATAGATGGCAGAAACGGATGTTAACAAACAAAACAAACAAACAATATGCTTTATGAACATACTCTAGCTAGTTTAAATCTTTCAACACTAAGTAACTCATGTGGGTTATTAGGTTCCCTTATGGATCTTTTTAATTACCAAAACATGAACCAGTCTACTTGAAATTCTGGGTAAATACCAGTATGAATTAGAATGCAGTGACAGTGTGTTCATTAGTAACCGATTGCCGATGCAAACCATCGGTTGAAATCGCTTCTGCATCGGTTGTTTTTTGTACAGATACAAAATTGAAGAATCACAAAAACTGAAGTTTCACTCAAATATTACCGTTTTCGGCAAGTTAATTGAGTAAAACAAAAGCCTAGACCTCTTGAAACTTTGAAAGACGGACGTTAGTTGCCTAAAAATAGCGCCGATTATTGTAATTGTCTGAGTTGTTGCGTATACGTAATGCTCTCGGATCTTATCCTTACGATCTATATAACCTATTAGCTTCCGGTTTAAATATCTTATTTATTTGTTATAACCCGTTGTTCGCAAGTTTCGCATGATGTTTCTAGCTTCTTCAGGGACGTAGATAAGATATATTTAATCTATGCCCTGGTTTCTTGTTCAGTTTTCATTTACGATATTAACGTGAAACGTTCGATCGCCGTCGGTGTCCGTACTCATGGAAATAGTAAAACTTGAATATATCCTTAATGAAGTATTGTTTCCCCTCGTACTAATTTCGCCAAACATCAAAACGAATCTTCGGCATATTTAAATCACGGAATTATACACGCACGTGTGTATAGATGCTTTCATATGCTGCTGAAAGTTTGAACAAGCTGTCGGTAAAACCACGAAGTACATAGGTCTAAGTACTCCATGGTAAAACGATATACAAGATAATCACCTTGAATTCCAGCGCATCCGCGTATTTTGAAATAAATACATTAGCGCGCAATCAAACAAGTCGGCGTTAGTTAAAGAATCCATTTTTTTGTTTATTTCGTAACACACACCACTGCAGGGTTCGACACTAACGGGAGTCAGGAGTCCGAGACTCCTTATTATCGTGTCGGACTCCTTTGCTGATTTGCATGTTGGCAGTCCCACGGACTCCTTAAATCTGGAGAGAAAAAACTAGAACAAAAATCATGTTCTGCCGATTTTCTGTAGCACAAATCTACTTATAGAAAGTTAAAAATCAAACATAAGTCGGCGCTATGTTTTGTTTATTTCGTAACACACACCAGGGGGTTGATTGACATATTAAGTGTAGTTATATAATGAAAGTAGCGCTAAAAATAGTTTTCACTTGCTTGCTTTATTCGTTTAAACATCTCACCCGAGTTATCGTTATCTGTTAAGACTAAACTATTGCGGGGGAGCGTATAAATTAAAGTCTACGGCACCCGGTATTCCCAGGCGGTCACCCATCCAAGTACTAACCGGGCTCGACGTTGCTTAACATCTACATCATACGTTGGTGCAGTGGGTGATGGACAATTCGTCAAAATGCAAACTCGTCAAAAAGAAATTATAGTACAAAAGGGGTAGTCAATTCGTCAAAAAGGTTTTTGTATACTGATTTAACTATACAATAAATATAACAATATTCCAGATAGGGAATTAAAATAGTATTAATATATATACTGCTCTTTTCTAATATTTTCGATCTCTATGGACAGACTTTCATTTTAAACAGTGTAGACCCTGAACATAAGGCTTCGGCGCTATCAGATATAATTTAGGTACACAGTAAAATCGTGCAAAATGACAAACAATGTATTAATCTATAGAGAAATCAAACACTGTCGGGAGCCCTTTCGTCCGGGTCTTCACTGTTAACAAATTAAATGTTTATCACCTACATATTAATATTATGGTGCAAACTGTCAAACAGTGTAGACCATGAGCATAAGGCTTCGCGCTATCCGATAAGTTTTTATCACTACCCAAACTGTTCCACACCTGTTTGATCACTGAGCAACACATTCCAGTGTACGTAACTACGTATGCCTATGATGAATACATTAATTTGTTTGTTGTTTTAACAGTTTAATACCAGTGCAGATATAACAGGTTGAGTAATTGCCAATCAATTTTTCGCACCCAGATAAACAACAATGCCCAGCCAATTAAAGTCATTTGCACGTGGCGCTCAAAATCTACCGTTTCTTATTAAAGCATTGCTTCCGTGTTAATTTTAGCATTAGATCAGGGTCTAAACCATATATAGACTCAATTTTTTAAATGATTTTAAATAAGACATTCTATCAAGGATAAGACACGGGATATTCTATTAGAAGTTAATATTACTTAATGTATGCAATCATGATTTATATTCTGATGTATGGGCGAGGGCATAGCTGATTTCTGCATTACTTTTGTCCTGATTTAAGCTAAACCTTTCTCTTGTAAATCAGTTATGCTTAAACACTAAATAAAATGTAAACTCAATATGATACATTGAAAAGTCTCCCTATTATGGTTAAAGTTTAATTTTATTTGGACAGATCGGCATCAATATTCATCTTACATATAAATTATTTAGATCTAGTAAATTTTATGTTACAACTTTAAATGCTAGAAAATCCATCTCAACTTCGATAATTACAAGTTTTACCAATATAAACCTATACATTTAACAAACAAGTATTACTAGATCTATATATATGTTTAACAGGTTAGTATATACCCCAACACTAAATCCTTTTTGACGAATCGTCTTTTGCCATTACTATATATTGCCTTTTTGACGAGTTTACACTTTGACGAATCGTCCGTAATTCGGTGCAGTCACTATATATTATAATGACTATTACCCAACGGCTTAACTTCGGTGATCGGACGAGAAACGGTGTTTTCAAAGTATTTTCAAACGTGTTCAATTGCTGTTAAAAGATTTTCGGAAATCCGTTCTAAAGATAGCAGGTATTCCCTAAAATGTGTGCGACGGAAAATAATTTATGCGTTGAACTAATGCCGCATAGTCATTCGTTACTGTTCGGTACAGCTCGTAAAAGGCGGGAAAATAATTCCTTCGTCTTTGTCTTAGAAATCTTAATTTATCAACCAATGAAACACGGAATTCCGTACACACCCTCACGAGAAGTCACGTGTAATATACGTCACTATTACACGTGATTTGTTATCTTTCTAGGTATTCCTCTTTCAAAACAATCATGGCAGTCTACGCTTCATTGAACAGAAAAGCGAGACCATAAAAATAGTAGCTAGAGAAAGCCAAATATAGTCATACGAAGGTCCTCCTAATGTGGCAGTTCTCTGACTGTTTAATGCAGTGGGAAACTGAGCCTTAGGTGTGTACAATGTTTCTTAAATATTACGTAGGCCTAATTGCTTATCTCCCGCACTGGTAAATTGACAATCTTGTTAATAACACACACGGCCGAGCACACTTTTGACGAGCATTTACGGAGGCAAGAGAAAGTTGGATCCTGAAAATACGCCGATGATCTCTTACCGGAATTAACGTATATATCTATATACGTTCCTGGTTACATGGTGTCCAAAAACATGGAAAATACTTTTGATCTTGGTGTCCGAAATAAGAGGCAAAAAATAATTTATTTTCATGAAAAATTATAGGTTTCCGAACTCTAAGAATGTCCGAACTGTTGGAGTTAATGCGGTAGGTTGTGAAATTTGGCCAAGGAGAGCTCTTCTTTGGGGGTGTAAAAATGCTTAAAATCGTTTTCGGCCGTTCGCCCCCCTGGCCCCCCTACCAGGGCTTTGCCCTGGACCCACAGGGGGCCTAGGCGGCCCCCTTGCCCCCCCGCCGAATCGGTTGGTTTCACAAAATTATCCCTTGATACAAATCTTATTGACAACCCTGCAGTGAAGACCCTGATCAGAGGGCTCTTATAGGTATTTTACACAGGTCCATGGTGTTGAAAGAGTTAACCCATTACCCCATAGTCTGATTCTAGTATTGAAAATAGGTGGCCAATTAAAGCTGGTTGAAAAAAAAGCAGAATGTCCCTTAAGGCAACTCATCAGAATCTATCTACCAAACACCAAATATCAAATATAAATAAATTTATATTTGATATTTGGTGTTTGGTAGATAGATTCTGATGAGTTGTCAGTGTTTGTTAGATTCTGATGAGTTGTCGGTGTTTGTTAGATTATGATGAGTTGTCAGTGTTTGTTAGATTATGATGAGTTGTCTCTGTTTGGTAGATTATAATGAGTTGTCGGTGTTTGGTAGATTCTAATGAATTGTCGGTGTTTGGTAGATAGATTCTGATGAGTTGTCAGTGTTAGGTAGATTCTGATGAAATATCAGTGTTTGGTAGATTCTAATGAGTTGTCGGTGTTTGGTAGATAGATTCTGATGAGTTGTCAGTGTTTGGTAGATTCTGATGAGTTGTCAGTGTTAGGTAGATTCTGATGAGTTGTCAGTGTTAGGTAGATTCTGATGAGTTGTCTCTGTTTGGTAGATTCTGATGAGTTGTCTCTGATTGGTAGATTCTGATGAGTTGTCAGTGTTTGTTAGATTCTGATAAGTTGTCAGTGTTAGGTAGATTCTGATGAGTTGTCTCTGTTTGGTAGATTCTGATGAGTTGTCTCTGATTGGTAGATTCTGATGAGTTGTCAGTGTTAGGTAGATTCTGATGAGTTGACTCTGTTTGGTAGATTCTGATGAGTTGTCTCTGATTGGTAGATTCTGATGAGTTGTCAGTGTTTGTTAGATTCTGATGAGTTGTCTCGGCTCTAAATGACCTTTTTGTGTCGATGGGCCGTAAAACACCATTCATTCATTCATTCATTCTGATGAGTTGTCAGTGTTTGGTAGATTCTGATGAGTTGTCTGATTGGTAGATTCTGATGAGTTTTCAGTGTTTATTAGATTCTGATGAGTTGTCAGTGTTAGGTAGATTCTGATGAGTTGTCTGATTGGTTGATTCTGATGAGTTGTCAGTGTTTGTTAGATTCTGATGAGTTGTCAGTGTTAGGTAGATTCTGATGAGTTGTCAGTGTTTGTTAGATTCTGATGAGTTGTCAGTGTTAGGTAGATTCTGATGAGTTGTCAGTGTTAGGTAGATTCTGATGAGTTGTCTCTGTTTGGTAGATTCTGATGAGTTGTCTCTGATTGGTAGATTCTGATGAGTTGTCAGTGTTTATTAGATTCTGATAAGTTGTCAGTGTTAGGTAGATTCTGATGAGTTGTCTCTGATTGGTAGATTCTGATGAGTTGTCAGTATTTGGTAGCTAGATTCTGATGAGTTGTCAGTGTTTGGTAGCTAGATTCTGATAAGTTGTCAGTGTTTGATAGGTTATTAACCTTACCTGGATCTTCAAGACAATTCTAATATAAGTACAGTTACAGCCCCTTTTGATCAAAATGTCCAATATGTGACTTTGAGAAAAACTGCAGACAACAGTTTTAAGCATACCCTATTGCAGCTATGAAAAGGTTGGACATAATGTGGTCTTGTTTGGGGAACAGTGGCAAACGTTGTAAGGAGGGAATCATTGTTTTGGAGGGCCGTTGTACGGAGGGACCACTGTATTAAAGATTCCCTGGCACTATTACCATAACCAGTAATAGTGCAATGACCGTAAAGATTTTGTTTTCTCTCTAAAAAAATTGATTTTCCTATTGCACAGAACTCTAGATGTTTCAGAGTTCTAACCCACTATTATTTCGTATAACTAAGCGCTATAATATGACTACTCGTTAGGATTTTCTGGGAAAAAATAGACAGACACCGTTGGGCAAAGATTATGTAAGCACATTGAACTCTAGCAATAAGTATACTAAGTCTTGTACTTTACAGTGTACCTGTACATTTGTCCTATGCAAAAGAAGCCCTCTGCTCAGGTTCTACACTATTTGTCATCAGCATTTAAACAATTGTTGTCTGCTTATATTTCTCAAATTTAAATTTTAGGTATTTTAACTATTAGCTCCCCACTACTGTGGGTTTGAATCCCGGTTTGGATTCTTCTGATTTTTAGCTCACCTGAGCTAGCTCAGGGTGAGCTTTTGCAATACTTGAATGTCCGGCTTCCGTCGTGCGTCGTCAGTCGTGCGCCGTTCGTCATCAACAATTTTAGTGTTTACACTCTAGAGGCCACAATATTTATCCAATCTTTCTCAAACTTGCTCAGATTGTATATTACCATAAGAGTTCGATGTATATTACCATAAGAGTTCGGATGAGTTTGATTATGGTTGAAATCCGACTAATAGATCAAGAGTTATCTACCTTTGAATTGTTGAAAATGCCATATTTAAGGGTGTTTACACTCTAAGAGACCACAATTTTTATCAAATCTATCTCAAACTTGCTCAGATTGTATATGACCATAAGGGTTCAAATGAGATCGATTATGGTTGAAATCTGATCAATAGGTTGAGAGTTATCTACCTTTGAATTGCTGAAAATGCCATATTTAACAGTGTTTACACTCTAGAGGCCACAATTTTTATCCAATCTATCTCAAACTTGCTCAGATTGTATATAACCATAACAGTTCAGATGAGTTCGATTTTGGTTGAAATCAGACTTATAGGTTTAGAGTTATCTACCTTTGAAATGCTGAAATTGTCATATTTAAGGGTGTTTACTCTCCAGGGGTCACAATTTTTATCCAATCTATCTCAAACTTGCTCAGATTGTATATGACCATAAGAGTTCAGATGAGTTTGATTATGGTAGGAATCTGACGTATAGGTTGAGAGTTATCTACCTTGAATTGCTGAAAATGTCATATTTAAGGGTGTTTACACTCTAGAGGCCACAATTTTTATCCGGTCTTTTTCAAACTTGCTCAGATTGTATATGACCATAACAGTTCAAATAAGTGTGATTATGGTTGAAATCGGACCTATAGGTCAAGAGTTGTCTGCCCTTGAATTGCTGAAAATGCCATATCGAACAGCGTTTACACTTTTGCAACTACAGTTTTGAATGGATTTTGATTTTACTTGCACACAAAGTATATACCTATAAGTTCTCAAAGGAGTGCAATTATTGTTGAAATCTAATCATTGTAGCAATAGTTATCTGCCCTTGATATACTTTGAAATGCTAGAAAAGGCTTCATTTCAGTATTGTTTAGGCTCTAGTTATCTGCGTTTGATATACTCTACCATACTAGAATTATGAGGTTGTATTCCAAAATTGTTTACATGCTATACTACAAATTTGAATGGATTTAAATTAAAACTGATGAAACAGTAAGATAAAGCTATCAAGCTTCAGTACAACGGGTGAGCGATATCAGGGCCTTCAGGGCTGGCCCTCTTGTTTATTTGGGGAAGACTTCCAGCTGGCTTGCAGAAGGTCGGTGGTTCTACCCAGTTGCCGATTTGTGCCTGAAGCACTCACTGTGCTTTCGGGCTACTAGGGGTGTTCCTCCACATATAATTACATGTAGCTGAACGTCACAATATGACTGAAATGCAGATAAAGTGACGTAAAATCATAACTATAATCCAAATCTTATCAAAATAGAGTGTCAAACTGTTTGGAACTTTAATTTTAGATCAGACGAGGCGTTTAGCAGCTTCTGGTCAGGATCCAAACTGTTTGCAAATAGATATTGTATTTGGGGTAAGGCAGTTAACCCTTAGCCCGCCAAATAAATTGTCGTCTGCTATATTTCTCGTCTGCTTCAAGTTTCAAAGTGCTTCAAAGTTGCTCAAAATTGCTGAAAATGTTGTCCGAGTGTCAAACAGCTTGGATCCGGATGAGACGCCGAGTTACTCGGCGTCTCATCCGGATCCAAGCTGTTTGCATATGGAGCTATAGTCGTGACTGGCAGGCTATGGGTTAATGGGTTAAAGGCGTAAAAGGCATATTTAACCATTTCCCCATAGAAGTGCCTTTTATAGCGCATTGAATTTATTCCTACATGGAAGAAAATAGTTTCACATTATACAGCCATGAATATGCACCATAAGGAAATATATTCTATATCCAAATATATTGTAGCTTAAAGCAGACTGAAAGTAAAGCAGAATGCCCCTTCAGGGACATTTTGCTTTACTTTCAAACTGCTTTAAGTAGTCACATGTTTTCAAAACTAGAAACAGGCTATGGGGTACACCATTTCACGCCTTTCATTTATTCTTCCACTAAAGGAAATAGATCCAATTTTTTCAATCAAGAATTAAAATTTATCATAAGAAATTTGTTCATAATTCTAGCAGATAATGGCTTAAAGCAGGTTGAAAGTAAAGCAGAATGTGTGGTCATATGTCTTCAAAACTAGAAACAGGCTATGGGGTAAAGGGTTTCTAGTGAATATTCAATGATGATGTAAAAGACAGGTTGCAGTTTAAAGCGAGATTAAAGTAAAGCAAAAAGTGCCTTTATGGGGCTTTCTGCTTTACTTTCATCATGCCTTTAGCTGCAACCTGTCTTTAACATCATTACTTTCATCCAGCTCTATGCACCCATCTGCAGGGCTCCAGATAAGAGGGGGTAAATCAAACAAATCCAACATGTTCTCACTCATTTCAGTACCAATTCCTATGGTGTTACTACTCAATAGAATCGTCTCAGAGAGACGATTCTAATGAGTAGTGACACCATAGGGTTAAATTCAGAAATAAAGATTTTAGTTTTGAAATGCTCCCCTTATCTGGAGCTCTGCATCTAAATAGTGAAAGCATGTCGATTTTCTGAGTGGTGTTGTACAGGTTTTGATCACACAGTACGTAATACCGGTACTCATACTGAATCGACATAAAACGCATGTATATCACTTGATTGATCTTATGGAATTTGTTACTAAGGGGTGCTTGGTGCAGGATTCTGATGAGTAGTCGCAACATACTGCAGGGCTCCAGATAAGAGGAATTTAACTGAACAAATCCAATGTTTTCTCGCTCATTTCAGCACCAAATCCTATGGTGTTACTACTCATTAGAATTGTCTCTTCGAGACGATTATAATGAGTAGTGACACCATAGGGTTTAAAGCAAAAAATAAAAATTTTAGCCTTTGAAATACCCCCTTATCTGGAGCTCTGATACTTGGGTGTTTGGTGCAGCTAGCTAATGAGTAGTCACAACATACGGTTTTGATGGAGACAGTGGATTTGTAGTCAAGTGTAATATTGTGTCTCGATAAATGACTTCAGCATTCAAGTCCAACATACTTTTTTTCTAAACTTACAACATGGCTAAGCGACGTTTTAACTTTGAAATAATATTGGTAAGAGCAATGAATGTACATTTTCTCAGAAACTACATGTACAAGCTATTGTCATCACTCCAGTGTCTGAACGTCAGTGTCATTCACGTGGTCCGTAATCTTTATGTTGGCCATAACGTTACAACTAAATGTGATACACACTTTATATTTGTAATATGTACTCACCTCAATAAGTTCTTGAGCTCTGTACAACCTGGGTCATTTTCAACAAAGGTCAAGGTCGTTTAGAGGTCATTTACAGGTAAAATAGGGTGAATTTAACATTGGCCATATCGAAATTCAGAAGAAATAGTAGCAGTAAGTTTTAGTTTTCCGAGTTTGATTTTATTTGCAAAGCGGGAGGTTACGGGTTCAATCCCCATTGAGTCAAACCAAAGACTTAATAATTGGCAGTAATGGCTCCCCTCCTTGGCACTCAGGATTTCGGGTAGGCATTACAACTGGTTCGTCAGTGTCAAGATAAAGTGACCAGCCGGGTACAGTCACTGGTGCACCTCATAAGTGCCTCTTGTCATAATCATCAATCTTGATGGAGAGAAGTTACTAATAATAAGAAAGAAAGAAATGGTTTCTGATCAGGATATAACCCTTTTTGCAATGCTGCAGCAGCAGGGCTCCAGATAAGCATAGTTTTTCAAAACTAAAAATCTTTATTTCTGAATTGAACCCTATGGTGTCACTACTCATTAGAATCGTCTCTTTGAGACGATTCTAATGAGTAGTAACACCATAGGATTTGTGCTGAAATGAGTGATAAAATGTTTGATTTGCTGAAATAACTACCTCTTATCTGGAGCCCTGATTATGCATACATCTTTTAACCCATTACCCCATAGCCTGTTTCTAGTTTTAAAGAAAGATCATCACTTAAAGCAGGTTGAAAGTAAAGCAGAATGTGCCCTAAGGCACATTCTGCTTTACTTTCAGCCTGCTTTAAGCTACAACCAACTAGAATATAGAAATATTTCTTATTATACATATTCATGATTGTATAAATTGGAAATATTTTCTTCAGTGGAAAAATATATAAGAGGCGTAAAAAGGCTTATTTATGGGGTAATGGGTTAACGTCTCTAATTATTCATGCACTAAAAAAAGTAGTCCCAGAAGAGAAGTCCTTTACTGATTAATGTACATGATATTGATTTTTCTTGAGTTCAAAGAAAAATACATAAGATAATTATTTAATTGTAGATGATAATTTTAAAGCAGGTGATAACATTTTAGCCAGATAAGGGTAAAGTTTATTCTTTGTAAACTGAATAAATGTAATGTGGTCTGCTTTGTAATTTTCATCTGCTGAAATAAAAAAAAAAATCCTACTTTTGAACATAATTATACTGTCTAACGTCAATATACAGAGCTCTCTCTCTACAACGACACCCAATGGGACACTAAAAATGTGTGCATTGTTGGGAGGGAGTCGTTATAGAGAGGGAAATTGATTTACATGAATTTTGCAAACAGCTTGAATCCATATCAGAGGCCAAGTTACACGGCCTCTGATCTGGATTCAAGCTGTTTGTTATACATCATTATGTTTCTTCTATCAAAATGTCCAATATGTAAATTTGAGAAAACAAGCAGACTACAATTTTAAGAGATGATATTGCAGCCATGAAAGCTTTAGATATAATTGTCTTGTATAGGGAACAGCGACAAGGGCCGTTGTAAGGAGGTAGTTGTTGTTTGGAGGGCCGTTGTAGGGAGGGAGTACTGTAGTGGATTTTTCTCGTATATCTACGCTTAACCCTTTCCCACATAGCATATCTCTAGTATTGAATATAGGTGTCCACTTAAAGCAGGTTGAAAGTAAAGCAGAATGCGCTTTAAGCGCATTCTGCTTTACTTTCAGCCTGCTTTAAGCTATCATCTGCTAGAATATAGAAAATATTTTGTATTATACATATTTATGAATGTATAAATTGGAACTATTTTCTTCAGGGCAAGAATAAACTGAATGCGCTAAAAGGCGCTTCTATGGGGGAAAGGGTTAAATCTCATTTACTTCAGAATCTGGCTATTGTGGTGAAGGGTTTTACTGTACGTATTATGTAGCGAAAGACTGTATGCAGGGTTCCAGATAAGGGGGAGTAAACTAAACAAATCCAGCATTTTCTCACTTATTTCAGCACCAAATCCTATGGTGTTACTACTCATTAGAATCGTCTCTTCGAGACGATTCTAATGAGTAGTGACACCATAGGGTTTAAAGCAGAAATAAAGATTTTAATTTTTGAAATACTCCCCTTATCTAGAACCCTGTGTATGTGTTGGTGTGTGTTTAGCAGTGGGAGAAGATTGTGTGGTGTAGTCGTACAGTCTGGTATAGTGTATTGATTACAACTGTTAGTCTGCATGTATTCAAGCTGGTTGTAAAACTGGAGGGTTGTAGACCCTCAGCTGTTGAGCAATGCTATGAAGGGAGAATGTAGAGAGACTAAGAGAGAGAGGGTTATGGCTAGTATGCTGGAAGTGCGAGTGTATGTTAGTTGTGATTATCAATCCGGCCTGCCCAGAAAACCCACACTCTCGTGTTTTACGGGTGAAAAAATGCTGGAAAACGTGGATTGAACAGTGTGACAATTGTGTTGTACGATTTGTGATCATGTTTTGTTGGGAATTTACGGTGTTTTCTAGTGTTTACTGGAGTTAACACAGGATTAAGCAAGCGGTTTTAATACTGAGTTACAGTGCAATTTAATTGCTTCAGCCAAACATTGACCTCTCGTCTCCCCCCTTTTCTACTTCTAGGTTAGCCGACCGGTCAGTATATCATGTTTTGTACCTTTAAGAAATGTTATAACCCTTTCACTGCCAAGATATCGTCTGCTCTTAAATCGACGTCTGCATCTTTTTGCGACAAATTTTAGACTTGAGGCATTTTGGTTTGAAGCAAAAGTATTATCAGTATCAAACAGTTTGGATCCTGATCAGATGCCGAGTTTACTCGGCGTCTGATCTGGATCCAAACTGTTTGCAAATGTTGGTTTAAGCGCAGTTGGCAGAGAAAGAGTAAAAGCTATGTACATTGAATGTCATCGCTCTCTGTAGCTAATATAACAGCGGAAAATGCAAATAGCGTAATTTGAGTATGGCATATGATTATTTAGGATAGCCTTGAATAAAAATAACGAATAAATTTTCGTTTCTTAGAAACAATGTTTGCTGAGTTCTTTGAATACAGAAGAAGCTGTAAAATTGTTATTGTGAATATGTTGTCTTAATGCTTAATATCGTTAATCCTTTTTTTTACGCTGGATTAATAGTTTTACAGATTGATTAACTCTTTGCATGCTAGCCAAGGATATGTCCCACAGTGATTACTTTTGCAACCAGTTTGGATCCAGATGAGATGCCACATAATGCAGCCTCCCATCTGGAACTGTTTGACAATCTGTCCCTGCTTTGGAAAGACATTTAGAAAAGTAATATTTTATAACAATAGCAGACGACAGTTTTTGCAGAAGAAAAAAATTACCCAGCATGCAAAGAGTTAAAATAAATAATGTCGTCTGCTCAAGTTGTCGTATGCTTTTATTTTTGAAATTGGCTAGTTCTTTTATGGTACCTTTGGGTAATGCAGATCCAGGTGCAGATCCAACAGATTGGATCCTGATCAGAAGCTGAGTTGCAGGATGTTTGAACTGGATCCAGACTGTTTTCAAATGTTTCTATTCATTAGCGAGATTAAGATTAGCTCTTTCAACATCATGGACCTGTTTAAAAATTATAATATATACTCATTACATTTGAAGACATTGTAAACCCAGATCAGAGGGCTCCTGTATGAGCCCTCTGATCAGGATCTACACTGTTTTCTAATTAAGAGCAGCATGAATTTATCAAACTACCCAGAATTCCAAGTAGACTAGTTCAGGTTCTGATAATTCACAAGAGTTTCTTAGTGTTATAAAGAGTTAACCTAGAGATATCAATCATTCTGCTTTACTTTCAGCCTGCTTTAAGCTACCACCTGCTAGAAAAAAGGAAATATTCCTTATGATACAGTCATATTTTCTTCAGTGGAGGAATAAATTAAAAGCGTACAAAAGTGTATTTATAGAGTAATGGGTTAAATTCAGCTGTATTAACCCTTTCCCTGATAGAAGCGACTTTTAGCACATGCATTTTATTCATCCGCTGAAGAAAATAGTTCCAATATATACCGTACTGAATATGTGTCATATTTAATACTTTCCTTATTATAGCTGGTAATAGCTTAAAGCAGGCTGAAAGTAAAGCAGAATGCGCCTTAGGGCGCATTCTGCTTTACTTTCAACCTGCTTTAAGTAGTCACCTATCTTCAATAGTATAACTAGGCTATCAGGTAAAGGGTTAAAGATGGATGTACATATTTTAGAATATAGAGACTCGGACATGATCGAGTTAAATTAAAGTTTACATGGTATAATATTTGAATATTTACGTAAGTCCATTCACAAATATTATAAATTATAATCCTTTCCTCCATAGGTTGTTTCGGTATTGAAGACGAATAGTGGCTGAATTCATTCAATCGTAGTGACGAGTATACTCGTCATTAACAAACAGTGAACCTGTGAAGAGTACACTCTTCATAATTATGCAAAAAGTGTAGACCCCGATCAGAGGCCTCCTAAATGACTGCACTGTTTGTTATTTTGCAATATACTACAGAAAATAACCCTAGATTTGATTTAAAACTTGAATTTTCCATTAAGAGTTTCAAGGTGGATGAGTTAAAGCAGGCTAAAAGTAAAGCAGAATACACCTTAACTCTTTCCTCCCTGAAACTTTAAATGGACAATTCCAGTTTCCATTTTAGTCTAGTCCATTTCTGACTTTTAAGGGTTGTTTTTGT
This sequence comes from Gari tellinella, assembly GCA_922989275.2. NCBI lineage: Eukaryota > Metazoa > Mollusca > Bivalvia > Cardiida > Psammobiidae > Gari > Gari tellinella. The sequence goes on from OV277872.1 coordinate 35,988,672, forward strand.
CAATGTTTGACATGACAAACAGTGAAGACCTGATCAGAGGGCTCCTTTCGGAGCCCTCTGATCTGGGTCTTCACTGTTTGAACATAACAAGTGTACTATTCACATGTACACTGTTTGAAAAGGACGCCTATATGCGGGACTAGGGTTCAAAGGGTTAAGGTGCATCCTGTTTTACTTTAAGCCTGCTTGGATACATCTTCATGACTCCTATCAAGTGTAATTATTTTCTCCAGTAGAGGAATAAATTAAAGGTGTAAAAAGGTATATCTATGGACTAACGGGTTACATAATTAGTTGAGGATCATTGATTTCAAATCTACAGTGAGCGTTTGACAATATTGTTGTTGTTACAAAATGAACAGGGCCCTAGATAAGAGGTAGTTTTTTCAACAAATCAAACATTTTCTCACTCTTTTTAGCACCAAATCCTATGGTGTTACTACTCATTAGAATCGTCTCGAAGAAATAAAGATTTTAGTTTTTGAAAAACTACCCTTATCTGGTGCTCTGAATGAACATATAAAAAATCCAAAGCACCTCTTTCCATTTAGGTTCTGCTTTAACCCTTCCCCAAAGGGCAGCACCTTTTAGCGCATTCAGTTTCTTATTCCACTGAAGAAAAAAGTTCCAATTTATACAGTCATGAATAGGTATCATAAGGAGTATTTTCTTTGTTCTAGCAGGTGGTAGCTTAAAGCAGGCTGAAATTAAAGCAGGATGTGCCATATTTAAGGCGCATTCTGCTTTACATGCAATCTGCTTTAAGTAGTTACCTATTTTCAAAATTAGAAACAAGTTATGGGGTAAAGGGTTAGGGGCTTGATCCTTGGCCCAGTCATACCATAGACTTAAGCCTTCTTCTACTAAAACCCTTTACCCCATAGCCTGTTTCTAATTTTGAAGACAGGTGACCACTTAATGCAGGTTGAAAGTAAAGCAGAATATGCCTTAATACTTAAGACACATTCTGCTTTACTTTCAACCTGCTTTAAGCTACCATCTGCAAGGAAATATGTATTATAGTTCATATTCATGACTGTGTAAAGTGAAAGTATTTTCTTAAGTGGAGGAGTACATTAAAGGCATAAAAGGTGTTTTTATTGGGTAATGGGTTAAGCAGGAATGCAAAATAAGCACAAGTATACATTCCAAATCAAACCTGTTGAAACGGCATAATTATCTACAAAGCTCGCCAAATTCAACAGGTTTTATTTGGTTTGTATTAGTCATTTGTTAGTGGTTGTAATCGTTGTACTGAGCATCAAGGTATATTGGCCACAACAGAAAGTAGACAGCTTAACCCTTCATCCCATAGACTGTTTCTAGCTTCATGAACAAAGATGACCACTTCAATCAGATAGGAATTAAACCAAACAGATCCAGGGCTCCAGATAAGGAAAGTATTTCAAAAACTATAATCTTTATTTTTGCATTTAACCCTATGAATGCGACTGCTCATTAGAATCGTCTCTTCGAGACGATTCTAATGAGTAGTAACACTATAGGATTTGGTGCTGGTATGACAGAGAAAAATACTGGATTTCTTCAGATTACTCCCACTTACCTGGAGCCCTGCAGTTCAGATCCTGATCAGGTCCCGTGTTTAGTGAGGCCTGATCTGGATCCAAACTGCTTGCAACAGTCTTTAAAACAAAGCAGTTCCACAGATTGTTCACCTGTAGGATTAACTCTTACAACATTAAGAGTAACTCTTGTGGGTTATTAGGTTCCCTTGTGGATATTTTAAATTAACAAAATTAACCAAATATGAACCAGTCTACAGCCAAACTTCTATATCTCGAACTCGCTTAATTCGAACTATCCGATTTGTCGACACATGAATTGCATTATTTAATGCTCGGTTAAGTTGAACATACCCGTGTTTCAAAGTTAAAACATGGCTTAGCCACGTTTTAAATTTGAAATACGGGTATGTTCGACCTAACTGAGTTCGAGATTTCGAAGTTCAACTGTACTTGGAATTATGGGTAGTTCTATAAATTAACTTGTCTAACTTAGAAAACAGTGCAGACCCTGATCAGAGGGCTCCCTAAGGAGCATTCTACTTTACTTTCAATCTGCTTAAATGATCACGTCTTCTTTAAATGATCTAATACGCAGGGTTATAGATAAGGTTTTACATTAATTGGGTATTTACTCCCTCTATTTTCTAAGAATTGGGTTTTCTGAATTTCAATTGAGTATCCAAATCAAAGCGCTGAAGGCGCTGGAAGACTGTCGGTATGATAAAAGAACACCTGCTTCCAGTTGTACCATTCTATTTATTAAACGTTCTGAGATAATTGCATGCAAATTGCCGTAATGAAGAATAACGGTTTTGTTTACTTCGTGCGCAAAATGTAACATGGTGAAAAAGTTGTGACTCAACTGGGACTTTAATCTAGTGCCTTTGGCTTACTATGCCAGCACTCTACACACTGAGCTATCAAGCCAGCCATAGAAAGTCTATCAATCTGTTTCACCATAATCTCAAACCAGCTACATAAGGGGATATGTGCAGTGGATTAAACGTCATTCTTTTCAATAAACGTGTAAAAAACCCTAAAAATTGCTCTAAATTATTATTTCCATAGCAAACAGGTTGGAGACGCTGTGTAACCCGGTGTGTAATCAGGCTATATACTGTTTGCCATTCAGATTTAAATGGATATTCAGGAGTGTCTAAAAGTTGTCATTTAGTGTGTTGCGTGTGCATTTCTGTAACATTTGAACGGTAAATAATAACGCCTTCTTCACTGTAAGTAAAAAAGCAATGGGCAAAAATGTCCTTTATTCCTTTCCAATTGCAAGTGCATTCAATTAAACATTAACAACTAGCAAAAACAACAACATTTAACCTATTCTTAGTCAGATTACGATTGGAAAACTTTGTCTGTTACAAACCAGGAGAGTTTTAAGATGAAGGCAATTTCTTCTCGTAAAACAATATACTATTATTATATCTATATAGTATAAAAATTAGGTGTGTACCGATTATCGCTAGATGGTCGACAATCAATTATTTTCCTTCGAGTCGCCGATGCTCAATTTAACTTATATCATTCTCTTCCGCGACGTCGTAAATGTTTTTAAATTGTTCAACATTATGAAAAGTTTTGAATGTTGTTGTAAAATGTGGGAAATTGAGCTTTTTATTCGTAACAGCAAACACTGAACGTTTTTATATTCTAACACGTCTATTGTTTAACTGATCATCACCTCGTACTAAGTTGTTTTTTTTTGGAGAGAGGTGACCTCATAATACAATGTACACTTTAGTATGCTTCACCGTCAGTCTGATTTAAGCTAAATATAATGCATGCCTATAATATTTCGAAGGTTTCGACAGTGCACGTAAATAGACCCAGCCCCCGCTTAAACCCTTAGAATGTTCACTCCATTTTCAGGCTGATACAATACGAATATTAGTTTCACTGTTGTCACGTGATATTATAAATACATGCTATACTATTCATACCTCATTAAATTGCTGCTTGCATGCCTGAGCGTATTAAAGATGTTCTGTTCTTTAAAATTTGTGTTAAGCGGTCATTTAACCCTTTACTCCATAGTCTGTTTCAAGTATTGATGATTACTGTTGCCCTTCATTAAGCAACAACTTCTCTTCAAATGTGACCTATCATTGAGTGGACGTATTATTTAAATTAGTTCCAAAGTTGATTCTGATTCTCGATGATTTAGTGCCTGATCAATTATTACTATACTTACCGTGCAGAGACTAATGAATCAAAGCTCCTAGTTCCAGGGCTGCCATAAGTTGACATAAAAAATCCTAAGATTTCCAAATTTGAATTTTTCAAGTACGATTTTACGAATCGTACCTTTACCCCCATAGTCTTTTCCTTAATTTGTTGACATGTGACTACTTAAAGCAGACTGTAAGTAAAGCAGAATGCGCCTTAGGGCGCAGTCTGTCTTGCTTTCAGCCTGCTTTAAGCTACCATGTACTGGGGAAAAATCCGGAGATTTAGGGGAAAACCGGAGAAATGGCAGCCCTTGAAAACAAAACGAAACAACCTTAAAGAGGCTCGCAACCGGATTTAGCATTAAAAATAGTAATTTGTAAATATATGTCAAATGCTTATATAAATGGGTAAGATTTAGTTTAGGATAAAAAATTCTGTTAAAAAACGCATTTCAAAAAAAAAAAGAAGCTCTGGTGGGATTCGAACCCGTGACCCTCCATGCGGAGACAAACATGACAAAAAGGGAAACGCCTTTATCCACGCGGCAACTGGGCCTCTCTATCTATATGGTAGCGAATTAACGTACTTCACTGGTAGCGATCGATAGTACTTTATTCGGCTCGGGTTTATGTCTGAGCCCGTGTAGATAAGCAACAACAACAACTATACCGTTAGCTAACGCTATAGAAAAACGATGGAAAATATCTAAAAAAAAACTAAGATTCGGTGACGATTCTTGAGACTTTTTTTTGGACTGATCATATTTTTCTAATGTCAGAGGCCAAATTATGCCACAGATGTGCTTTCATTTGAGTATTTTATTTTATTTTGACAAGTACACCATCCGGTTGCGAGTCCCTTTGATAGTTTGTAGTCCTAGCTTGCATCCACTGTATATGTAAACCCTTTCTTTTACAGCTCTACGTTTTACAGCCTTTTACTCTTGTTTATATTATACTTGTGTTTGTCGGAATGAGGCTGTTACAGCTAATGTTAACTGTTATATTGTATCCGACGTTAAATAAATCTTGTATCTTGTACCCGCTGAGTAAAACATGTACTTGTTGCAAACTGTCAAAACAACAATTTAATGTAATGTATGGAATGTCATAATGACATTGTCTGATCTAAAATATGTCGAACAGTTTGGATATTGATTAGACCCAGCGTTACGCGAGGTCTTGGTTCACACTGCTAACACTTTGATGTATAAAAAAATGTATTGCCGCGAGTTTAGTATATATCATAATGACACCCATTGCAATCTTTACAGTCTGTAACTTATACTCGATAAGTATTTGATAATTAAAAAACAAATAAATGCAGAAGTGTTAATTTAAGAACTGGCTTATATACATGATGCAATTAAAAGTTAATGTTTCTACACGAGTGATTTTTATGCATTGTATTTCATCATGAAATAGCATGCAGAGTGTCAAACAGTTGATCCAGATCTCACCTGGATGCAAACTGTTTGCAACAGTAATAATGAATTCGCGGTATCGTGTATATATTAAAGGTTAATAATCGTCTTGATTCAAATTATTTCCATCAATAATCATACTTCCAATTTGAGTTAGCCTTCTCCTTGATCAAGTATGAAAGTTTCGTCTGCAAATTTCGTCTTAGTGGATTGTAATGCATTTCATATCAACATAGAATAGCATCCGAGTGTAAAGCAGTTGTTCCAGATCTCATCTCGATCTAAAATATTTGCACAAAAACAATGTTTTTACAAATAATCACTTTTGCCAATTGCATGGGTTATTTTAAACATATTTTATTTCCATATATACATATTGAAATGGGGTCGGATCACAAATTCTCACAGCGTTAGATTCGACCCTCCCCCTCTGGGTTAGCCCTCTAGCTGCTTGATATGTAATTGTCGTCTGCAAACTTTGCGTCTTCAACAATTCCATGAGGGTTTTTTATATCTTTATAAATCGCACCCGATTGGTCAAACGGTACGTATCACGATCTGATCTGGATCCAAACTATTTGCAGCAATAATCATGAATTCGCTCGTAGCGTGTAGTCATTTGGATCCAAACTGTAAAATCGCACCGAGTGTCAAACAGTTCGTATCACGATCTGATCTGGATCCAAACTGTTTGTGGCAATAATCACGAAATTGCCCGTAACGTGCAGAAGGTTAATATTCTTCTGGATCCAAACTAAAATCGCACCGAGTGTCAAACAGTTCGTATCACGATCTGAACTGGATCCAAACTATTTGCAGCAATAGTCACGAAATCGCCCGTAACGTGCAGAAGGTTAATAAAACTTAATATTCATCTGGATCCAAACTAAAAACTGCACCGAGTACCAAACTCATCGTATCACGATCTAGTCTGGGTCCAAACTATTTGCAGCCATTATCATGAATTCGCCCGTAACGTGCAGAATGAAAATATTCATCTGGATCCGAACTGTAAAATCGCACCGAGTGTCAAACAGTTCATATCACGACCTGAACTGGATCCAAACTATTTGCAGTAATAATCACGAAATCGCCGGTAACGTGCAGAAGGTTATTATTTTATCTGAATCCAAACTGTAAAATCGCACCGAGAGTCAATGTACTGAAGCACGGAATTATTCCGTGCCTCTGCCTGCTGGTCGCGACTATATTGATTTTCGCAAACAGTTTAGATCCAGATCCGACACCGCGTTACGAGGTATCTGGTCTGGATCCAAACTGTTAAACATGACACTCTTCATTAGGTTTCTTTACTTAAACATTTATAAATCTAAATTAAAACAAACTTTGCAGACGACAATTTCGAAGCAGACGACATCACCGCAGCCTAAGGATTGACATGTGCAGAGGTATCTGGTACCAGGCTTTATTAACAGACCCTAGGTCGATTAGGGTACCAGCGTGAAATAAACAGGTGTTGACCTCACATAATCTTGGTTTGCTTTTGGTATTTTAACACGGGATATACTGTGTAAGGCAACACTCACTGCTTTATTGAAGTAATTAGGTTTTACTACAAAGAAGTTAGCAAAAACTGCAAGAATTTTCTTAAAATATTGCTTTAAAACTTTTATCACGCGCACTATTTTTCACTGTGTAAGCCTACACCCGCTGACTTACCAGAATTATGCGCGCCAGCTTGTAATAAGCTCAAGGGCGGATCAGCAATTCCTTTACCGAATCAAATACGCATTCTGCAAACGTTATGCGTGTTTTAGTTATTTTTTTCAGTAAATAACTTCCAAATTCGTCTAAAAAATAATATGTGAGTAAAAGTCCAAATGTAAGTGGTGTTTCTACATGTAGATCCTAACCACTATATTGCTCCACTCAATATTGTGTGTGTGTGGATACGCATCTGGCGCATTTATCTGAAATAGTTAACCTTGCAAGTCTCAAGAAGCATTACCCTGGAAAATAGCTTATACACTTCAAAACCCTGTCGTGCCGACAGTCTAAAAACCGTTACTCCATCAATTTGATATGAATTGCTTTTTTATTCTATTTTTTTTCTTCATTTAATACAAAACACAAGCTGATTGTTTGATGCACTGTACCCTCGTTTGCCCACACTCGATAATTTCAGTTTCGATCTCATTTCAACACAAATGCAACAGCTCATGTTTGTGTAGGAAAACTAAGATTCATTAATTTCCAGCCACGGAAACTTTAAAAGCCATTCCAGGATTCCTTTACCGTAACTTTGCTAACTTTAGCACTGTCGTGTTTCTTTGGTGACTTAAAATTACAGATTCGGGACAAAAGATCGTCGATTATGTCGGTAACATTAAACAACCTCTTTTTTGGCTGTTACATGCATCATTCAAAATTTCATTCACGACACTGTTACAAATTATTTCTGGTTCGTTCGCGGAAGGCTGAAGGTAATTGAATAATGTGGGGTTTTTTGTTGCGCTTTTTCCGTCCGCGCGATGCCATTTTGACAGAAGAAATTCTGGGAGACGATGTGACTGGTTTACTAATTAAATGAGCTAACAAAAAGCGGCGCTGCATAAATCCGATAGGCTATTACTTGGAAATAAATAACCAGTCTAACCGGTGTATCGGTAAAATATTTACCCGGTGTCGTAGTAAACATCCCGTCATTAAACTTGAGAAATGCGATTAATTGCGTACGATACGCGCCTGCTTGAAATCTTTTGCGTAAACCCTTTCAACAATTGATTTTCAGTATGCATGGATCTGAAAGTAATTGCTTTTCTACTGTATTTAATTGCGTATTTACGCAAATACGCGCCTTATCTATAACCCTGAATACGTCTTCAAAACTAGAAGCAAGCTATGGGGTAATGGGTTAAGCTGTCCCCTGGTAATAAGGAAGACCAGGGAACTTGTTTCGAACGGTCGCCAAAGATAGGTTTGTCTGTATGCATATCTCAAGCTGTTTTGACAGTGGCATGGTGTGATACAAAGTCATAAAACAGGCATAAAATGTGCAAAGTTGAAGATACTGAGAATATTTTAAATACTTAAAAAATTTAAATTCTCATTCCTCCATAAAACCGTATGTTGTTACCACTCATAAGAATCGTCTCTTTGAGACGATTCTTATGAGTGGTAACAACATAGGATTTGATAGAAACTATTGAATATTTTAGTATTTGAAATAATTCCTGGACTTGTAAGCTGTGCATATGATATATTTATATTTTACAAGTCATAAACTATAAAGTTAATGCTGGGTGAAGTGGATCCTTTCAATATTTTATCAGTTTGAACATTAACATGTTTTCTAACTTAATCCTACCTGGTGCATTCACACTAAATACAATCTTTCTTTTAACCCATTACCCAATAAATACACCTTTTTTACGCCTTTAGTTTATTCCTCCACTGAAAGAAATAGTTCCACTTAACACTGTCATAGATATGCACCATGAGAAAATGTTCATCTTATCAGAAAGATAGTATAAAGCAGGCTGAAAGTAAAGCAGAATGCGCCTTAAGGCGCATCTGCTTTACTTTAAGCCTGCTTTAAGCTAGCATGTTAGGATATAAAATCTTCTCCTTAGGGTGCATATTCACCTATATAAAGTGGAACTATTTGCTTGTATAGAGGAATGAATTAAGGGCATAAAAAGTCATAACTTAGGAGTATATATGGAATAACGGGTTAGATCCTGTTTATCTGTGATTGTTTTGTGAAAAAACAGCTGAGTAATCATTGCATACTTGATGTACAGTTTAGCTGCGGGGATAATTAGCAAGTGCTAAGTGATTTAGCAATTAATTACTCAACTTCCAGATTTCAGTTTTGGTTTCATCTTTTCTTATTAACCTTTTCCTACATAGCATTCCAGTCATATGAAAGTGTGTTGCTTATATTATAACCCACGACTCCATGAATACACCTTTTTATTACGCCTTTAATTTATTCCTTCACTGAAGAAAATAATTTCACTTTATACATTGATGAAAATGTATCATAGAGCATATTCATGACTGTATAAAGTAGAACTCTTTTCTGAAGAGGAGGAATGAATTACGGGCATAAAAGGCATATCTATTGAGTAAACTGATGGGTTAAGCACTATCTTCAGGGCTCCAGATAAATGGGGGTAAATTGAACAAATCCAACAATTTCTCACTCATTTTATCACCAAAGCCTATGTTGTTACTACTCATTAGAATCGTCTCTAAGAGACGATTCTAATGAGTAGTGACACCATAGGGTTTAATGGAGAAATAAAGATTTTAGTTTTTGAAATACCCACCTTATCTGGAGCCCTGTATCTTGCCTTATTCCAATCAAACCTTTCCTTAACCCATTACCCCATAGTTTCTAGTTTTGAAGACATGTGACCACTTAAAACAGGTTGAAAGTAAAGCAGAATGCGCCTTGAGGGGCATTCTGCTTTACTTTCAACCTGCTTTAAGCAACCTCCTGCTAGAATAAACGATTTTTCACCTATAATATATTTTCATGAATGTATCAATTGGAACTATTTTCTTCAGCGGAGGAATAAACGCAATGGGCTAAAAGGCGCTTCTATTGGGGAAAGGGTTACCCCAGAGAAAAAATGGGTGTGATCTCGGGTGAGACCACGGCCGAGTCTCACCTGAAATCACGGCGTGAAAAAATTGCGGGATCTCAGGTGAGATATCAGCAGGATCTCAGGTGGGATCACAGCCGTGATCTCACCAGAGGTTCTGCTGATATCTCACCTGAGATCCCGCAATTTTTTCACGCCGTGATTCCAAGTGAGATCACAGCCGTGATACCGGGTGATATCTCACCTGAGATCCCACAATTTTTTCACGCCGTGATCCCGGGCAAATCACAGCCGTGATACTGGGCGATATCTCACCTGAGATCCCACAATTTTCTCACAGCGTGATCCGGGATGAGGTCACAGCCGTGATATCGGCTGTGAATTCACCTGAGATACCAAATTTCTCACGCCGTGATCACATGTGAGATCCTGTCCTATTCTCACATGAGATCACAGCTGGGATATCAGGTGAGATCTCACATGGGATTTAACCCGAGAAGTGATCTAAACTAGGTCACCTTCAAACAACATCATATTTTCAAATTAATACAAAGTTAAGTTAAAATCTAACAAGCTCCAGTAACAGAAATACTTTTGACTGTTTTCCAAACTGGCAAGTACTTTGCTTGCAAAGGCATATAGATAATGTGTCTTGTGTCATAGTAAACTACTAGTGGGTGGGGTACCACATGCTTTTGTTTGTATCATGTAAATATCCAAAATATATCATGCTCATGATAAAACTGTATTCATGTAAGTTATGTAACTTACCATGAACCTGTTGGCAGGAGTCTGAACTGGTTTGGAGTCTTTAATTTTTGCCACATTCACATTTTAAAGTATAGATAAACAGACAACTTCAAATATCTGACCTTGTGATTATGTTGTGAGCAGGTGTCCTCAGCAGGGTGTGTATAATATTCACTGTTTTGTGAAACTTACAATTGTAGCAAATATTACTTATATTCTGTCTGTCACACTTTTTGTCAAGAAGATATCTCCAATTCTACTGATGCTAGGGACATGAACTTTCATGCATGGAAAGAACTTGACCAGAGGAAGTGCCACTTGCAAGGTTCATAACTCTGGTATCAATATTTAGGGAGTTATTTCCCTTTGTCATTTGTTCTTAGTCTGCATATAACTCAAGTTCTACTGATGCTAATTAAATGAAAATTCATATATGAACAGAGTTTGATGACAGAAAGAGCTATTTAAAAGGGTTATAACTCTGGCATCAACATATTTTGAGTTATTCCCCTTTGTCATATTTTCTTCTCAAGAGGATAACTCCTGAGTACTTCAGTTCTAAAGATGCTATAAAATGAAATTAAATATAGAAGAAGAGATGGATAAAGAAAGGGCCACTGAAAAGGGTCATAACTCTGGCATCAAATTTGTTGGAGTTATCTCCCTTTGTCATATTTTCTTGTCCTGAAGATAACTCTAGTTCTACTGAAGCTAGTGAAATGGAATATCATAAATGGAAAGAGATGGATGAAAGAAAATGCCGTTCATGATGTCATTACTCTAGAATCAATATTGCTAAGAGTTATTTCCCTTCATCATATTTTCTAAAGCAAAAAAATCAGCATCATTTTTATTTGTAATTTTTAAATTCTAATCTGAACATTTTATTTGCAAGTGAGATCACGCTTGACAAAGGTGGGATATCACATTATATGTGACATCTCACTTGACATGCGAGATCTCACATTCATATGTGAGATCTCACTTGACAAGTGAGATATCACGTGAATCACGCAAGTTTATGTCAGATATCGACTGATATCTCACATCCCACCTTGCTCAAGTGAGATCTCGGCGAGATCACGCCATGATCTCACATACATTTTCTCTGGGGTAATGGTTAGATAGGTGATGTGCACCAATTGCAATGGACAAAATGGATATGCATATTTATATATGATGGCCAAGATCTGGGGAAGTGTGAAAGCAGACTGAAAGTAAAGCAGAAAGCTACTGAACATCCATCCTGTTTAACCCATTACCCCATAAATATGCCTTTTTATGCCTTTCACTTATTCCTCCACTGCAGAAAATAGTTCCACTTAATATTGTAATGAATATGTACCATAAGAAATGTTTTCTGTATCCTAGCAAATGGTAGCTTTAACCCTTTCCCCCATAGAAGCGCCTTTTAGCGCATTCAGTTTATTCTTGCCTTGAAGAAAATAGTTCCAATTTATACATTCATAAATATGTATAATACAAAATATTTTCTATATTCTAGCAGATGATAGCTTAAAGCAGGCTGAAAGTAAAGCAGAATGCGCTTAAAGCGCATTCTGCTTTACTTTCAACCTGCTTTAAGTGGACACCTATATTCAATACTAGAGATATGCTATGTGGGAAAGGGTTAAGCAGGATGAAAAAGAAGCAGAATGCACCACAAGGCACGTTCTGCTTTACTTTCAACATGCTTAAAGTGATCACCTATCTTCAGTAAGTTCAGTACTATAAAATGCTATGGGGGAATGGGTTAACCCTTTCCCCCATAGCCCGTTGCTAGTTTTGAAAATATGCGACTATTTAAAGCAGGTTGAAAGTAAAGCAGAATGTGCCTTAAGGCGCATTCTGCTTTACTTTCAGCCTGCTTTAAGCTTCCACCTGCTAGAATAAAGAATATATTTCTTATTAACATGTTCATGACTGTATAAATTAGAACTATTTTCTTTAGCGGAGGAATAAACTGAATGTGCTAAAAGGCGCTTCTGTGGGGGAAAGGGTTAAGCAAACTATTTGCACTCAGATTGGAATGGATTATTTTAAGTCTGTAATTCATTTTGGTCTTCTTGTGTTTCCCACACAGAGAGGGTCCCCAAGGCCCTAGTTGAGTGATGCAGCAGTATACAATTATTCTTGTATCAAAATGAAATGTAAAAAAACGATTTTTTTTATTTCTGCATTTAACCTTTTGGTGTCGCTACTCATTAGAATCGTCTCAAAGAGACGATTCTAATGAGTAGTGACACCATAGGATTTAGTACTGAATTGAATGAAAAAATGTTGGATTTGTACTATAGTTTACTCCCTCTTATCTCACGCCCTGTGAAACTTTTAACAAAAAAAAAACAGAAAAGGGGATTGCCTGTGCTTGTTTTAAACGGTAGCTTAACACAGGTTTAGCTGGGAATATTGATTAATCATGGTCCACAAAACTAATAAAAACAAGGAACTGCATCAGACCTTTCAGTGAGACAGCTGTTACCAAGCATCAGATATACAGTCAAGCTCCAGTACAGCCACCACTTCTTGAAAATAGCAAGGACAGTAACAGTTATTGTTGACAGCAACAGAGATATGGGCAGTCATACTTGTTTTTAGAGACCTCCTCAGGGTTCCAGATAAGGGGGGAGTAATCTGAACAAATCCAACATTTTCTCACTCATACTGCACCAAATCCTATGGTGTTAATACTCACCAGAATCGTCTCTTCGAGACGATTCTAATGAGTAGTGACAACATAGGGTTTAATGCGGAAATAATGTTTTTATATTTTGAAATACTCCCCTAACCTGGATCCCTGGAGCCTCCTTGAAAGTAGTGCAGAGATCTCTGAAGTCATTGCAAGAGCCCTTAGTGATGCGTATATACAGTGTTCTTGTCATTTACAAAGTTTCAACTGTTATAATACTTGTGAAAAGTACACATATGTCATGTCCGTACAAAAAGGGAAAGATCTAGATCAGAGAGCTCCTGTAGGAGCCCTCTGATCAGGAGCTGCACTGTTTTTCATTTGGCAATGAATTATAAACACAAAAGTGTCAGGGGTGAATGAGTTTACCCTTTACCCCATAGCCTGTTTGTAGTTTTGAAGATGGATGATCACTTAAAAGCATACTGAAAGTAAAGCAGAATGCACCTAAGGCACACTAGTTAAGCAACCATCTGCTAGGATATATAGAAATTGTTTCTTATGGGGCGTACTCACAACTGTATAAAATACACTGTTTGCTAATAAAGAGCAGTATTTATATTAAGCTACCAAGAATTTCAAATAGACTGGTTCATGTTTTGGTAACTAAAATGATCCACAATAGAACCTAATAACCCGCAAGAGTTATACTTAAATTGAAAGTGTTAAATGAAGTTCTCTGATATTACAATTATGAAATACATGTACCTGTTGCTACTGAAAGTAAGTTCAAAGGAAAGCAGAACGGTTTTGGCTACAGTGTTCCCTCCTTACAATGGCACTCCCTACAACGACTCCCTCCTTGCAACGACCCTTGCCGCTGTTCCCTAAACAGGACAATTATGTCCAACCTATATTCACGACTGCAATGTTGTCTGCCTAAAATTGGCGTCTGCTGTTTTTCTCAAAGTTACATAACGGACATTTTGACAGAAAACACTTAATAACGAGTGACAAACAGCTTGAATCAAGATCAGACGCCGCATATTACGTGGGCGTCTGATCTGGATTCAAGCTGTTTGCAAGTGTTAGCCAATTTCCCTCCCTATAACGACTCCCTCCGTTCAACGCAAACAATTTTCGTCCCCCATTGGATGTCGTTGCAGAGAGGGAACGCTGCATTTGCAAACAGGTTGAGTCTAATATAACAACAGTGTTGAAGTTATTGAACTCTTAGTTTTTTGAGGCTCCAAACTATTGGCCAAAATGTATGGTTTGTTCACATATACAGAAGGAACAAGTCTTTCAGTGTGATATGATTAAAATAGATGACATTTAAACTGGATGATATTTATACAGTATTTACAGTAGAGAATGTCAAATCTCTATGCATCCACCAAACCTTATGTTGTGACCACTCATTAGAAACAGCTCAAAGAGACGATTCCAATGAGTAGTGACCACCAGGGCTCCAGATAAGAGGGAGCTACTAAACAAATCAAACATTTTCTTTCTCATTACAGCATCATAGCTTTGGTGTCACTCTTCATTAGAATCGTCTCAAAGAGAGGACTCTAATGAGTAGTGGCACCATATAGGTGTTTAACCCTTTGAACCCTAGTCCCGCATATAGGCGTCCTTTTCAAACAGTGTAAATGTGAATAGTACACTTGTTCTATGCAAACAGTGAAGACCCAGAACAGAGGGCTCCGAAAGGAGCCCTCTGATCAGGGTCTTCACTGTTTGTCACAATGCCAAACATTGACAAAAACAACCCTTAAAAGTCAAAAATGGACTAGACTAAAATGGAAACTGGAATTGTCCATTTAAAGTTTCAGGGAGGAAAGAGTTAATGCAGAAATAAAGATATAAGTTTTTGAAAATACTCCCCTTATCTGGAGCACTGGTTACGACATAAAGGATGGTTTGTTATAAAGCAGAAAATGTTTTGTAATTTATTGTTAACTTTAACTTATGAACTGTGAGCCTCGCAGTATTTACTATTATGATGCTTACTATTATGATGCGGCATTTGAATATCATATACTTGTTGATAAAATGCTATCCCCTTGCCTGGGATAAAATGATCGTCATCTACGAATATTGTTACTCAATGCAATGATTCATAGAAAAACTATCAAGCATATCGGCATAAAGAAAGCTTAGGGTATTAAACGAGGTGTTTAATGGACTTCAACCACTTTTAACTTTTTGAATCGACGTTGTTTGAAGGAGAGAAACAAGGCTCTGGATAAGGGGGGTATTTCAAAAACTAAAATCTTTATTTCTGCTCTAAACCCTATGGTGTCACTACTCATTAGAATCGTCTCTTCGAGACGATTCTAATGAGTAGTGACACCATAGGATTTGGTGTTGAGATAAGTTAGAAAAAGTTCCATTTGTTCAGTTTACTCTTTCTTATCTGGAGTCCTGGAGAAAAAAAAAATTGTTTATTTGGGCGTAGCAGGTTCAGGGTAATATGTCAGTTGTACGGCTGTTGTACAAACATGTTGCCGGGCTTTGTCCGGGCTAGAAAATATATTGACAGGCAGGAGCTAATGTATGTTCAGTTTGTACTTATGTTCAATAAATGGGGCCTGTTCATGAGATGTACTTGTAGTCCGTGTTTTGACTGGTATATAGTATAAATCAAAAAAGATATTGTATTTATGTTAGGCTGTTGTACATTTAAAGAGGCATGGTGATGTGTAAGGACAGTTCATCCATTAATGTTTTCAGTTTTGAAGATATTTAAAGCAGGCTTAAAGTAAAGCAGAAATCTCCTGATTTCTGCTTTACTTTCAGCATGCTTTATACACACAGCTAACTGTCAGCTAATTTTCACAGGGCTCAAAAGAAGGGGAGTATTTAAAAAACTAAAACCTTTATTTCTCATTTTCTGCATTAAACTCTATGGTGTGACTACTCTTTAGAATAGTCTCTTTGAGAGGATTCTAATGAGTAGTGATACCATTGGATTTCGTGCTGAAATGAGTGAGAAAATAATGAGTTCGTTAAGTTTACTCCTAACTCTTTGCACGCTAGCGGTGGATATAGCTACCACAGTCATAACCTTTGCAAACAGTTTAGATTCAGATGAGATGCCCAGTGACACAGCGTCTCATCAGATTTCAAACTGTTTGCCATTCTGACCCTGAATTAAAAAGACATTTTGAAAATGCTAATTTTAGAACAGTAGCAGACGACAATTGTTACAGACGAAAAAAATTACCCAGCATGCAATGAGTAAATTGAAGCCCTCGCAGCTTTCATCATGACCTTCTTCTATTAGTTTTGCATTATACTCGCATGTCTGCGGATTGTTTTCGTAGACGTCCGATGTGTCGTTATTGAATGTTAGCTCAGTGTAGGCTTGATTGATTTCTAAACATGTAAAGACTTAGCCAGGGTGTATTGTTAGAGCTGAGGTAATGGCCGGACATTGTCCTGTCAATTCACATACAGTCTAACCGTGCTAGTGTCACCACTCCATACAAGACCTGTTTGTCCTCATTTAACCCTTTAACCCATAAATAAGCCTTTTAACAACTTTTATTTATTCCTCCACTGAAGAAAATAGTTCTAATTTATACAGTTATGAATATATAGCATAAGAAATAATTTCTATTTTCTAGAAGATGTTAGCTTAAAGCAGGTTGAAAGTAAAGCAGAATGTGCCTTCAGGCACATTCTGCTTTACTTTTAACCTGCTTTAAGTGGCCTCCTATCTTCAATACTAGAAACAGGCTATGGGGTAATGGGTTAATTCCCCTATAGAAGCACTTTTTAGCGCATTTAATTTATTTTTCCACTGAAGAAAATATAAGTTCCAATTAATACAGTTATAATCTTCATATAATAAATATTTTCTATATTCAAGAAGATGGTAGCTTAAAGCAGGCTGAAAGTAAAGCAGAAACGTAAATCTTTATTTACACATTATATCATATGGCCTTTACTACTCATAAGAATCCTCTCGAAGAGACTATTCTAATATGTAGTAACACCATAGGATTTGTTGCTGAAATGAGCGAGAATATGTTGAATTTGTTCAGTTTATTCCCTCTTATTTGGACTGGAGTCTTGTGATCAATAAAGACTTTTTCAGATACAAAGATCCTGATATCTTCACCCACAGAATTATACACTGACAGAATTGAAACCTCGCGCTATATCGCTAATCTCGTACGGCGCATACGAGACTTGATAAGAGAATTTCTATCGGTAGTTAATTTGATAAATGTCTGTTTCGAAGCATTGTTCACGGGTTTATATTCCCGTGAATTGATAGGAATGTCCACCAAGTCATTTTAATCCTGTAAAATGTCAATAAAAACACTCGAGTCGGTAAATTTTCACCACAGAAATGACGGACAACGAGGCAAAAAGTGAAGATGTTGTCACGTGACACATAATCTCGTAAAATTTAACCGCTGCGAGAGCTCAGATGCTCGCCTATTCAACTTCGCTGAGTTGCTATTCCGTTTTGTATAATTCCGTGCTTCACCTATGTTGTGACTGCTCATTAGAATTGTCTCCAAAAGATGATTCTAATGAGTAATCACAATGTAAAGTTTGGTGTAAAGAAAATGGTTGAAATTGTTAGTTTTCACAGTTTCTTTTCCCAAGCAACAATGGATAATATTAATAACCATATGCAAGTAAAGCAAAAAACTGTAAGCATGTCGTATACAACAGAGCTTGCTACTGAGTAATAGCCTTATCTCACACGGCAGCTGAAAATCTGATATACTCGTAGACCAGTCCTGAATTCCCAGATGAATTCTGCCCACAATCAGCCCAGCAAACGGGGTGTCTGTTTGATAAGACAATCTTCCCTGCCTGCCAAAAAATTTGGCTTGGAACCATGTTCCTCATGTTCTGGACAGAAGTAACAGAACAAGCGAGCAGGTCTGTTTTGATTTACACATAATGCAACTTCATTTGGACTTTATTAACCCTTTTTAGGTGCTGACATTTCGCACATTTTAAAATTGATTTCTGCAAACTGTCCATGATTTAGTTTGTCTTTTTGAGAAGTTAAAATTGATATGAGTGTCAGGAAGCTTGGAGCTAGATCGAATGATAATACTCTGCATCTTATCTGGATAGTAACTGTTTACATATGCATGCTAGATTGCAGTTTAAAAAAAAATACCTGGTAAGGGTTAACAAATTTTCACAGAAGCGTTAGAGCCTGTTTTTACCGTTGGATACTTGTCAAGGCTCCGCATGGCTCCAGCTAAGGAGAGTATTTCAAAAACTGAAATCGTTATTTCTGCTTTGAACCCTATGGTGTCACTACTCATTAGAATCGTCTCTTCGAGACGATTCTAATGAGTAGTAACACCGTAAGAAGTGGGTTAAAATTAGTGAGAAAATAAAGTACTTGCTCTTATCTGGAGCCCTGGCTCTCGAAGAAAGTGAGCAGTGTGAATAGTTCCTTCTATTATCTGTCTTTACTAAACTGTATGTTGAGACGATTCTAATGAGTAGTCACAACATAGGATTTGATGGTCAAAATGGCGTGTCAGCATGCTTTAAGTTACCATCTGCTAGAACATATCGAAACTATTTCTGTAGACACATATTCATGGCTGTATAAATTGGAACTATTTTCTTCAGTGGATGAATAAATAAAAGGCATAAACAGGCGTGTATGTATGGGTGATGGGTTAAGGAGGTATATTCAAACAGGCTAGTATTACATTTCTATAAGGAATAGATAACTTACTCTTTTCATGCTGTCGGCAGATATATCTGTCACAGTGATTGCCTTTGTAAACAGCTTGGATCCAGATGAGACGCCGCATAAAGCGGCGTCTGGATCCAAACTGTTTGAAACTCTGACCATATTTTGAAAAGAAATTTATTTTGTGAACAATAGCAGACGACAATGTTGCAGACTAAAAAAATTACCCAGCATGCAAAGAGTTAAGAAAGAAATGGTGAACACTATCATCACTATAGGCAGTTAAAGTCAACTTTGCAGACAGTGTGTATCCAGAGCAGATGTATCCTGATCAGATGCTACATGATGCAGCATCTGATCAGGATCCAAATTTTTGGCACTAACTTGTAACAATGTTTTTACAAACAAACTTCAAATTTTGATTTTTGGCTTTAAAACTGTAGACAACTTTTAGAATACACCAGGGTCAAAGCAGATGGTTAAATTTGGTGCAGAAAGGGAAAAGCAGTCACCTGCTTAGCAACTAAACAAGTTATCTTTGCATTGGTCGTTATTTGATGGGGGTTTCATTGTTTATTTTGAGCAAAAGACATTTAAAGGTTAAAACGCTTTCCATACTAGCGGCAGATATACTGTCCCACAGTGATGTAACCTTTGCAAACAGTTTGGATCCAGATGAGATGCCGCTTCACGGGGCATCTCATCTGGATCCAAACTGTTTGACACTCTGACCGTATTTTGAAGGAACTTTTAAAATTCTATTTTTAGAACAGTAGCAGACAACAATTGCTGCAGACGAAAAAAATTACCCAGCATGCATAGAGTTGAAAGTGTTGTGGTGGAGAATCAGGCTGTTGAACTTTTATTGTAGGTGTTGAAGCGACTGGTAACTAATGTTTTCTGATATTGACAGATTGGTTCTGGCCGAGATGCTCTTTAATGTGTGTCAACTTTATATTGACAATGACAGCTGTGATATGTGCGCCCATGCTTAC
This sequence comes from Gari tellinella, assembly GCA_922989275.2. NCBI lineage: Eukaryota > Metazoa > Mollusca > Bivalvia > Cardiida > Psammobiidae > Gari > Gari tellinella. The sequence continues at coordinate 36,008,442 of OV277872.1, forward strand.
TGTCATTTTGCCGTCTCCTATGAGATGTTGATGGAACTTCGTGAGGGGGACATGATGAGAGATGAAAGACAATGGCAGGGCTCCAGATAAGAGAGATTAAAATTTAATTGAAAAAATCCAACATTTTCTCGCTTATTTCAGATCCAAATCCTATGGTGTTACTACTCAATAGAATCGTCTCTTTGAGACGATTCTAATGAGTAGTTACACCATAGGGTTTAATGCAGAAATAAAGATTTTAGTTTTTGAAATACTCCCCTTATCTGGAGCCCTGACAATGGCAGTGAAAAAGAGGGAGTGGCTATTTTGCAGTTCTCTATGGGAACGTAGTGTAGGGTTTGAAGGAATGGAAGGGAGCCGTGAGGGGGGTTGACGGTAGTTAACCCATTACCCCATAAATATGCTTTTTTACGCCATAAATATATTCCTCCACTGATGAAAAAAGTTCCAATTTATACAGTCATAAATATGTACGATAGAAAATAATTTTTATAATTTAGAAGATGTTAGCTTAAAGCAGGCTGAAAGGAAAGCAGAATGAGCCTTAACCTGCTTTAATTAGTCACCTATTTTCAAAACGAGAAACAGGCTATGGGGTAATGGGTTAAGGGAGCAGTGTGTGGGGTTGTAGGTAGTGAAGGGAACCGTGTGTGGGGTTGAAGGTAGTAAAAAAAGGGGCCTCCGTGGCCTAGTGGTATAGTCACTGTGACTTACATCACTAAGCTCCTCACCGCTGTGAGTTCGAATCCCAGTAGGGTCGTTCGGATTTTTCATGTGGGGAAGACTGCCAGCTGGCTTGCGGAAGGTCGGTGGTTCTACCCAGTTGCCGATTTGTGCCTGAAACAGTGCATAAAGGACTTCTGGGGTCTTCCTCCATCTATAATAAGCTGGACGTCGCGATATGACTGAAATACTGTTGAAAGCGACGTAAAATCAAAGAAAAAAAAAAAAAAGAAGGTAGTAAAGGGAACAGTGTGTGGGGTTGAAATTAGTGAAGGGAACAGTGTGTGGGGTTGAAATTAGTGAAGGGAACAGTGTGTGGTTGTAGATTGAAGGTAGTAAATTGAAAAATGTGTGGGGTTGACGTTAGTAAAGCGAGCAGTGTGTGGGGTTGAAGTTAGTAAATGGAGCAGTGTGTGGGGTTTGAATTGAAGGAAGGAGAGGGTGTTTATTAATTGAAGGAAGGATAGGTGCAAGGATACAAAAGGAGCATGCATTGTTTGGGGCTAAAGGATTAGTAATTGAAAGTCTCTGTTGGTTGTCACTTTGTAGAAGCTTGGAGATCTGTAAAGAGAAGTGGCTGCTGAATGCTTACAGAAAATTAACACTTTCCCACATAGAAGCACCTTATAGTGCACTGAATTTATTTCTACACTGAAGAAAATAATTGTACCATAAGAAATATATTGCAAATATTGTAGCAAATGATAGCTTAAAGCAGGCTGAAAGTAAAGCAGAATGTGCCTATAGGCACATTCTGCCTTACTTTCAACCTGCTTTAAGTTGTCACCTGTCTTCAAAACTAGAAACAGGCTCTGTAGGGGGCATTTACTGCAGCTTTCCAAGATTGGTGAAGGAAAACAACTTGTTATATACGTAATAGTCATTGTACTTGAATATTTGCTTGGAGAAATCTTACAGTGTTAAGCTTAATTATTAATCCAATTGGTATTTGGCATTACGTCTTCTTTGTGTATAATTATACCTAAACTGAGCAGCCACTCAGTACTCAGGATTCCAAAATTCAATAAGTTTTTATGCCTGTATCTAGTTTTGAAGATGGGTGACCACTTAAAGAAGGTTGAAAGTAAAGCAGAATGTGCTTTAAGGCACATTATGCTTTACTTTTAGCCTGCTTTAATAACCTTTCATCTGCTAGAATGTAGCAAATATTTCTTACTGGCATATTCATGACTGTATAATTTTAGTAAAACTATTTTCTGTAGTGGAGGAATATATACTAGTGTTTTGTTCATAATGGTAGCAGGTGCTTGCTGGTTCTATTATATAAAGCTTATTTTTACTCTGAGACAGGGAATATTCACTAGAACTGTGATGTTCTTGTTCTGTTCTTACTTGATCTTATACAATAACTGGGCTCTAGATAAGGGGAGTATTTCAATAATTAAAATCTTTATTTCTGTTACCTATGCTGAAACCCTATGGTGTCACTACTCATTAGAATGCTCTCCCTGAGACCATTCTAATGAGCTGTGATACCGTAGGATTTGGTGCTGAAATGAGTGAAACATAGTTATAGTGAAAAACAAGAAAAAGTTAGAGCTTAACAAAAATTCAAACAGCAAACTTAACTCATTACGCCTTAGATTTATTCCACAACAAAAGAAAATAGTTCCACTTTATACTTTTATAGATATGCACCTATAGAAATACAGATTGTAGCTTAAAGCAGTCTGAAAGTAAAGCAGAATGCACCTTAAGGTGCATTCTGCTTTACTTTCAACATGCTTTAAGTGTTCATCAGTCTCAAAATTAGATACAGGTTATGGGCAGTATGGGGTAATGAGTTAACTAACCAGAACAATTTGTTTTGATCCATTACTTCCTCATTTTGAAATCTGATACAGGAAATATTTGCTGTACATTTGAAATATTTGCAAAACTGTATGAAAGCACAGGAAAAGGTGTTCCTATGTGAGAAAAGATAAAAACATGAAGGCGAGGATTTAAATTAGTAAATGTCTGAAAATAGTTTTGTTTCCAGAGTTTATTAATTTTCTATACCACATTTATTTAGCACTCTTTTCACACAAGAAGGGCTTAACCTTTTACCACATTACCTATTTCTACTCTTTTAGAATGAGATTTCTTAAAGCAGTTTGAAAGTAGAGCTTTAGTTTCAGCCTGCTTTAAGCTACTGCATGCATCTGCCAGAATATAGAAAATGTTTCTTATGATACATGTTTATGACTGAACAAATTTGAACTATTTTCTTCAGTGTTGGTGTAAATTAAAGGCGCAAAAATGTGTATTTATGAAGGAATGGTATAAAGACTCGAGTTGGAAGAATGTGTAGGATTATCCAGGCTCCAGATCAGAGGGAGTAGACTGAACTCTTGTAGGTTATTAGGTTCCCTTGTGGATCTTTTTAGTTACCAAAACATGAAACCAGTCTACTTGGAATCCTGGGTAGTTAAATAAATACTGCTCTAAAGTAGCAAACAGTGCAGACATTGATCAGAGGGCGCCTACAGGAGCCCTCTGATCTGGGTCTACACTGTTTGCAAATAAAATGTCTGTAAGTATATTTTAAACAGGTCTATGGTGTGGAAAGAGATGTTAAGTTGCAGTACTTGAAAAACACTTATCCTGAAAGACTCTGGGAGCTATTCTAGATATTAACAATATACAGTAAAACCTCTCTATTACGACCACTAAAAAGAAAGCTAATTGGTTGTATAAAAGACAAGTGACAGCTATAAAGCAAGGTGACAGTAGAACAGAAAGCTCCTTTAGGAGCTTTCTGTTTTACTGTCACCTTGCTTTAAGCAGTCACCTGTCATAAACACCTAATGATTAACTCAATTTAGCGGTTGTATTAGAGACGTTTTACTGTAAACAGACAAGAGTGAGTCAGGATTTCAATAGACTGTTTTGTTTGAATATATTGTGCTCTTGGAGTGTCAGGATAGTGAAGTCGTATTTTTTTCCCAATAGAAATTGATTGAAATTTGTTATTTACACACACACAGTATGTACAGAGGTGTTTTTTTTTCGAAATTTGCTGCCATTCTTGGTAAGTGAGTAAAAACTTAGAGACTTTTAAATGCAAACAGTTTGGATCCTGATCGATCATGATCCAAACTGTTCTTTCGCGCGGACTCAGTTGTGGAAAGAAAATGTGTCAATTTCAGAATTATAGCAGGTGTCGTTTTGAGCAAGTGGTATATATTTAATGTTTACAGGGCTCGATCGTACTTAATTGTGGGAAAAAAAGAATGTTTGCGGTCTCTGCAGTGTCGTCTGCTTCAAGTTGTGGTCAGTCAGAATTTTAAGACATTTTACATTCATCGCATTCTGCTTTACTTTCAGCCTTCTTACCATCTGCTAGAATGAAGAATATAATTATGTCTTATGGTACATAAATTATTTTCTTCAGTTGAGGAATAATTAAATGTGTATAAGAATTAACACAGTAACTCTTATTGGTTATTTGGTTCTCTTGTGGATCTTTTTAGTTACCAAAACATGAACCAGTCTACTTGAAATTCTGGTTAGATCTAGTTAAATAAATACTGATCTTAATTCTAGCAAAATGTGCAGACCCAGACCTGCAGGAGCCCTCTGATCTGGGTCTACACAGTTTGCAAATGTATTGAGTATATTTTAATAGGTCAATCCATGATGTAGAAAGAGTTATTAAGGGTTAGCTAACTGCTTATCACTTGGTACTTGTTTCTGCAAAAATGGAAGACCAAACCATTTCCATTAGCAGACAACATTTGCAGCAGATGACATATTCAGCCTTCGACTGGTACTCCGTTTTGAAAGTGTCATCACAAGATGGACTGTGTCAATGTCTAAAGATATAGGTCTGGTCAATAACCCTAAATGGTGACACAAGTGAACAAAATGGTTGAAAAGGCTTCAGATAAGTGGGAGTAATGTTGTATTAGCCCTTCTGCTAATAGGGTATATTAATGTTGTTTAAAAACAGTGAAGACCCAGATCAGACTTGTCTAATCAGGGTCTGCACTGTTCATGCAATGTGTTTTGGGAGAAAAAAAGCTGGAGCTATTAAGCCTGTGACAGGTGCATGATCAATTAAAACAGGTTGACAGTAAAGCAGAATGCACCTTAACCCTTTGAACTCTAATCCCGCATATAGGCGTCCTTTTCAAACAGTGAACATGTGAATAGTACACTTGTCCTGTGCAAACAGTGAAGACCCAGATCAGAGGGCTCCAAAAGGAGCCCTCTGATCAGGGTCTTCACTGTTTGTCATAATGCCAAGCATTGACAAAATCAACCCTTATAAGTCAGAAATGGACTAGACAAAAATGGAAACTGGATTTTCCATTTAAAGTTTCAGGGAGGAAAGAGTTAAGGCGCATGCTACTTTACTTTCAACCTGCTCTAACTAGGCATGATCTGTCTTCAAAAACTAGAAACAGACCATGAAGTAATTGGTAAAATAAAAAAATCCAAATTTTAAACCTTAGTTTGTGAGCACTGAATTTTTTTAAAGGGAGGGCAAAATTCCAAGTGACCAAAAGGATATCACTAGTGTATTATATACATAGGCTTCTTTGACAGACGATATGCTTTAGATCTTTAACCCTTTGCATGCTAGTGGCGGATATATCTGCCGCAGTGATTGCCTTTGCAAACAGTTTGGATCCAGATGAGAAGCCGCATAACGCTGCGTCTCATCAGGATCCAAACTGTTTGACACTCTGACCATGTTTTAAAAAGAAATTTAGCAAATTCTAGTGTTATAACTATAGTAGACGACAAATGTTGCAGACGAAAAAAATTACCCAGCATGCAAAGAGTTTAAAAAGATTATCATCTGCTGAAAACAGGTGTCTGCTGAAAATTAAACGTAACTCTTTTCTTATTTCGGACTTCAGAAATTCAATCCTAGAGAAAATTGGTTTATATCCTACGCAGGTATTCGGGGATTCGAGTGTCAGAATAGGCTCCAAACTGTTTGAAGTGGTCAGAGACCTGCATCCCCCCCCCCCCCCCCCCCCCCCCCTATTCAAAAGAATACATTGAAACCTGTGTTAAGCTACCACTAAAAAGATGATATTGGTAATATTTATGACAGGTGACTGCCTAATTCAGGGTAAAAGTATTACAGAAGGCTCCTGCATGAATTTTACCCTGAATTGTGTGGTCGCCTGTCCTTTGAAAATCACCTTGCATCTTCATTTAGTGGTCGTTTACCACAGGTTTGAATGTACAGCACTATTAACCTGTTTGAATGCTGGGTAATTTTGTCGTCTGCAACAATTGTTGTCTGCTACTGTTCTAAAAATATAATTTTTTAAAAATTCTCGTAAAAGAGGATCAGAGTGTCAAACAGTTTGGATTCTGATGAGACGCCTCGTTACGAGGCGTCTCATCAGGATCCAACCTGTTTGCATAGATAATCATGATTTCGCGGAGAGCGTGCAAAGAGTTATAACCAAAACTGGTTTGGTTTGAAGATAAAACTCGAGCCAACTGCCAGCATATTGTTTACATTTGTGATTTGGTGTTGTATTCATCGTAAGACCTTTAAATGCTAGAAATATTAAAAAAAAATTCCTGGATATTTTGCAAGCAGGTTGGATCCTGGTGAGACACCATGTGATTTTGGCAACTGATAAGAATCCATTCAAATCATTTTGTCAATCTGAAATAAGGGGGGTAAAAATCTGATACAGACATGGTTTGGGGTAAACAATATTTACATAACATTCAAAGGTGTCCTCCTTAAAAAATGGAAAATTTGAATGGACTCGTCCAGTGTTGAAATATGACATATACTTTTGACTCTTGAAGGATGTCATCTACTTAAAATTGAAAATATGTCAAACAGTCAGGAGCCATCTGATCTATGTCTACACTGTTTGCCAATGGTCTAGTTTCTGGGTTCCCATTAAAATGAGAGTATTCAGTAAGTTATCTTTTACGGACTAGATATAGTGGACAGCCTTGAAAGGTAATCAAACTCACAGTGATGTGTAATATTAATTTGCTTATTGGCCAAGACTTTGAATGTAGATAAAAGTCAATGAACTCTTGAAGCAGTGCTTGGCAGGCTTATAATGACCAAAGAATAAACATGTGGTGTATACAGTAAAGCCCAGTGTAAAGGGGTCTTCAACAGAAAGAAATATGGCATTTTCTGATTAACTTTTGCCCAGCGATAGGTATCATGAATTTAAGAAATAATGAGTTGTCATGAATAACAGAAATAGATAATATGAGTTATAGTAATTGGCATAAATCATGAAGCATAGGTAAATATAAGTTATATATAGTAATTGGCATTATTTTAAACCATAAAGCATAGGTAAATATAAGTTATATATAGTAATTGGCATTATTTTAAACCATAAAGCATAGGTAAATATAAGTTATATATATAGTAATTGGCATTATTTTAAACCATGAAGCATAGGTAAATATAAGTTATATATAGTAATTGGCATTATTTTAAACCATAAAGCATAGGTAAATAAGTTATAGTAATTGACATATATAATATTATATATTAAAATCATGAAGCATTATAAGTAAAATAAACTTGATTCTTAGAAAATCAGTCATCATTTCTATTTACTACTGGCTATATCTTAAACTAGTAAACATGAAGCATAAGAATTGGTAAAAATGGACTATATTCATTATAATAACCATGAAGTTTAGGGACTTGACATTTAACATGAAGCATAGAGGATTCCCTAATAAGGGATAATAGTTATGATAGGAAAAGCTATTGTAGTCATGAAATGTTGAAGCATATTTGTTGAACATTTCCAACATTTTATGTCCCCACCAAATCTTATGTTGTAACTAAAGCGGAGTATTTCAAAAACTAAAATATTTATTTCTGAATTAAACCCTATGGTGTCACTACTCATTAGTTAAAATTGTCATTGTTAAAATATTTGTTAGTTAAAATTTGAGATGATTCTGCGTATCAGCAGAGGTCTGGAAATAAGGGGAGTATTTCAAAAACTAAAATCTTTATTTCTGAATTAAACCCTATTCTAATGAGTAGTGACACCATAGGGTTTTGTTAAAATATTTGGAACTTGAAATTTGAAATGATTCTACGTATCACCAGAGCTCTGGAAAGGCATTATAGCTACGGAAGTCTTGAAATGATAAGGCGAACATAGTACAGCCTACAGTCATGAGGCAGGCAGCGTGTTCAATTGAATCATAGAAATAATAGCTACTGGAGTTACGTAGCAGGCGGAGGAGGGAAGGGATCGAGGCAAAAATCAGGCAAGAAGCTATAGCTGTACCGTAGTTAGCAGTGCAACAGAAATCTCAGGAATGAGACTATAGTGTGGGAAAATCAATGCACGGTGTAAACATCGAGGACGAGTCGAGATGTGGTACAGCTGATCCGTTGTTAAATGTTTTGCAGGCAAAAGGCGAAAAACGTGATTACCTTTGCAAACAGTTTGGATCCAGATGAGACGCCGAGTAACACGGCACGGCGTCTCATCAGGATCCAAACTGTTTGACATTTTGAAGCTATTTTGGAAAGAAATTTTGAAATTTCTGAATTTAGATCAGTTGCAGGAGACAATTGATGCACATTCTGCTTTCCTTTCAATCTGCTTTTAGTGGTCCAGGTCATCTATCTTTGATACTAGAAACATGCTATGGGGAGGGGGGGGGAAGATAAATACAGAACAAAAATAATGCAGAAAGCTCTCTTATATTATTAGTTAACCTATTACCCCATAGCCTGTTTCTTGTTTTGAAGACATTTGACCATTTAAAGCGGGTTAAAAGTAAAGCAGAATGTGTCTTAAGGCGTATTCTGCTTTACTTGCAGCCCTGCTTTAAGCTACAATCTGCTAGAATACAGAAAATATTTCTATTGGTACATATTCATAAGTGTATAAACTGGAACTATCTTCTTCAGAGGCTGCATAAATAAAAGGTGTAAAAAGGTGTATTTATGGGGTAATGGGTTAACTTGTCTTTTAGAGAATTCCATGTGTCTTGTTTACTGGTGTGTTAAATAGTGAGATAATTGTTGAGGCGTAGGAAGTTCTAGCTGTGTTTACAGCCGCTGTGAGAATAGTATTGCTGGTATCACATGTTTTATGGAGTACAGGAATACCTGCCTTAAGCTGTCACTCGTTTAACCCATTACCCCTTGAATATGCCTCTTTACACCTTTAAATAACACCTTCACTGAAGAAAATAGTTCCAATTTATACAGGCAGGAATACATGTATGTATCATGAGAAATAATTTCTTTATTCTAGCAGATGGTAGCTTAAAGCAGGCTGAAAGTAAAGCAGCTCTATTGAAGAAAATAATTTTATACAGTCCATGAATGTGCACAATAAGAATTTTTTTCTATAACCTAGCAGGTGGTAGCTTAAAGCAGGCTGAAAGTTAAGCAGAATGTGTGTTTAAATACATTCTGCTTTACTTTCAACTTGCTTTAAGTGCTTATCTGTCTTCAAAACTAGAAATAGGCTATCCAGGGTAAAGGGTTAAAGACAAGGGGCTGCTTAAACACCCATTGCCTACTACTTAAAGAAGGTTGAAAGTAAAGCAGAATGTGTTTAAACACACATTCTGCTTTACTTTCAGCCTGCTTTATGGTGCAGACGACAATATTTGCAGAAGAAAAAATTACCCAGCATGCAAAGAGTTAAAGAATGATATTAGTGTCTGTTTTACATGGCCTGGGAAACTGTATATTGCACGGTGCAGTTTTTATTGTCGCAAATTCCTGGGACTTTCAGACTTCCATCAATGTCGTCATCTGCTGTAACAAATTGTTGTCGGCTTCAGATGTTGCCCTTAGACTGCTTATCACTTCTGTTAATGTCTATTTCGTTGACAGGAAAAAATTGAAATAGTTTGGATCCCGACCAAGTTACTTTGTATCTAAACAGGATCCAAACTGTTTAACTCTTTCAACACCATGGACCTACATGTTTAAGATATGCTCATTACCGGTACATTTGCAAACATTGTAGACCCAGATCAAAGGGTTCCTATAGGAACCCTTTGATCTGGGTCTGCATTGTCAAACTACCTAGAATTCCAAATAGTTTGGTTCATGTTTTGGTAACTAAAAAGATCCATAAGGGAACATAATAACCCACAATAGTTACTTAAGTGGAAGTGTATTGCACAAAGGTCATAACTCGTGCATCAATATTGTGAGAGTTATTCCCCTTTCCAACATTTTCTTTTCATGCATATTTCTTCTGTTTTACTGAAGATTTTGAAATGAAACTTCTTTTATGGACTGATGCTTGCTGGCAGATGACAAACATGTTCCGAGGAACCGAACTATTTTGAAAATAGGTGACCAGTTAAAGCAGGTTGAAAGTAAAGCAGAATGTGCCATTAAGGCCCATTCTGCTTTACTCTCAACCTGCTTTAAGCTACAATCTGCTAGGAAATAGAAAAAATATTTCTCATGGTACATAATTTATGACTGTATAAAGTTAAGTTATTTTCTTCAGTGGAGGAGTAAATTAAAGGCGTAAAAAGGCGTATTTATGGGGTAATGGGTTAAAGGTTGGTCTTTCGCTGGTCAACAACTTTGGTTATATCAGTAGGTGCACACAGTTGAACGGCCTTCAGGTGATAAAGTAGAATGTGATAAGCGATTTAAATATCCCCCTGGCTAAAGTTTAACCATTAATCTGCTGTAATGACGTCAGCTTTGAAAGTAACATCTCCAATGTTTATGAAATAATAATTCATATATTTTAGATTGAAAAATCTCAGTTTCGGGTAGCAAACATTTTGGATCCAGATCAGACGCCGCTAACGCGGCGTCTGATCTGGATCCAAGCTGTTTGTAGACTCTGGTCAAGTTGAGATCAACGGGTTAAGGGTTAGATGTGTACATAAGCAAGTCCAGTGAGTAAATATAAAAATAAAAATTCATGATGAGTGTGTGTGTGTGTGGTATAAATATTGATTTTTGCGGCCATTTATTTAATGATTGTTTATAGTATCGGAGGAATTATGACTGTTTCATGAGTCTGTATCTATACATGTAGTGTTTGTGTTTGAGAGGTGGAGTTAAAACTGTTTTGTCTTTATTTGTATGGATGATACTGGGAACAGAAAGTAAGGACAAGTTTCGTTTTAAACCTTAGACTCAAGAGTTCCACAAACGGGATCAAAATTCCTTTTCAGACCTTTTCCGGGTCCTCATGAAAAGAGTTCATGTCTCAATATAATCTAATTGACATTGTCATCTATTAACCCATTACCACATAAATACGCCTTTTTACACCTTTTATTTATTCCTCCACTGAAGGAAAATATATAACTTCTATTTTGTTAAGTCATGATTATGCTACATAATACAATATTTGCTATATCCTAGCAAATGGTTACTTGTAAAGTGATCAGGGGAAAAATGTTCGCCCGAGGTGGGACTCGAACCCACGACCACCTCAACACTAGTCAAACGCTCTAACAACTGCGCTAACCGGGCGGTCAATCTATCCCACCTCCACAGCCACTACGTTCCTCCCCCTTCACTTTTCAGAGCCTTTACCAGCTCTCATGAAGACCAAATGACTCCTGTTGCCAGGGCCATCAAACAATTCTGACACCATTAAGTGATCAGGGGAAAAATGTCCGCCGAGGTGGGCCTCGAACGCACGACCACCTTAACACTAGTCCGCCCCTCTACCGACTGAGCTAACTGGGCGGTCTATCAATCCCACCTCAACAGCCACTACACTTTGTAGCCTAAAGCAGGCTGAAAGTAAAGCAGAATGCACCTTAAAAAGTTACACAGCATCAGAAATGAATCCAAACTGTTACCTGTGACAATCATGTAATACTGATTTTGCCATTAGACATGCAATTAAGATATTAATGAGAAAAATCTCTGCTGTGTAAGAAGGTATTGGATGGAACAAATCCTGGGACAAATGATTATAGTCTTTATCAAGACTCTTAAAGTGGACGCATAAATGATTTATTACTCACTTTCTCAAGCCGCATGAAAACCATATTTTTACGGCTCCTTAGTTTCAGTTTTATTGTTTGTTGGACCAATTGTGATTAGAAAATATTTACGCTAGGTGATTCAGCTATAATGGCATTGAGCGCTTAATAAATAGCATCTGCTTAAATTAAAAATATGTCCACTGATGATGTATTTCTGGATATACGAAAAAAAACCAAACAGTTACTGTTTGAAATTGAGACATCCTACCTTTAAACCTTTAATCTATAGCCTGCATTGAGGACATGTGACAACTTAAAGCAGGTTGAAAGTAAAGCAGAATGTGCCTTAAGGCACATTCTGCTTTACTTTCAGACTGCTTGAAGCTAAGCTCTGTTTGGATGTATAGAATATATTTCTTCTGATGCATATTCATGACTATAAATGTGATCTATTTCTTCAGTGGAGGAATAAATAAGGGTGTTAAAATGCGCATTTATTGGGTTATGGGGTTAACAGATCTTAATACAGGATAAAAGAACAAATTTTATTAACCCATATTGCTCCATATATAGATATGCATATTTACGCATAAAATATAGTCCTTCACTGAAGAGTAAGGGTACTATGGAGTAATGGGTTAATAAATGTGACTGCTTATTAAGCAGTAATAAAGCAAGGTTACAGTAAATCAGAAAGCTATTGTTGTCACCTTGCTTTAAGCTATCACCTGTCTTTTATACAGTCAATTAGTCTTCGTTTTAGTAGTCGTAATAGTGAGGGTAAACTGTATTTTGAAGTTTCATATATAATTTCCAGTGCAATTATAGCTACTGAAAAGACGGCTTGTTTCTTAGACAAGAAGTTGCTTAAAGCCAGATGAAAGTAATGCAAAAAGCTCCTGTAGGAGCTTTCTGCTTTACTTTCATCTTGCTAATAAAGGAGCTTTCTGCTTTACTTTCATCTTGCTATAAGCTGACTTTGACAAGCACCAATGAGACGTATTATGTTTTGTCATACAGTGATTTCTGTAGCTGATGATGTTTCTTGCATATAATTATGAAATGATAAATCCTGATTCATCAAGAGAAGGAGGACTTGACTCCGAACCCTTATGATACGGAAACGTCATCTGCTATGTAAATGTTGTCTGGACATTATTTCAAAACAAAGTTTTGTTTTACACAAAAAAGTCATACATTATCGACGAACTGAGGAAAGATAAACCTGAGTGTCAAACTGTTTGGCACCTGATCGGGTGCCAAGTTGGGTCTGCATTTGATCATGATCATACTAATTGCTAATATTGAAGTCAAGTTGAGTTAATTGCGCAACAATGGATATCAATTCATACAGGAACTTAACTCCCCTGCTAGCGGGGAAACTAATGATTTGGAAACCATTTGGATCCTGATTGGACGCCAGGTTATGTGTCATCTCATCAGGATCCAAACTGTTTGACACCCTGGCCCCTGTTTATTAAGAAATTTTTGAAAAAAATATTTTCAGAACAGGAGCAGAAGAACAATCGTTGCAGATGAAAAAAGTTACCCAGCATGCAAAGTGTCAACATGAGAGTTTACACTTCATATAATAGAGACTGGGTGACTAATTAACTCTTATCATGCTAAAAATGACTTGCTTTACATTTGCAAACAGTTTGGATCCAGATCAGACGCCGCGTAACGCGGCGTCTGATCTGGATCCAAACTGTTTGTCTTTTGTATTCAACTTTTTTTCTGTTTCAAAAGCATGAGATCCAATTTTTAGATTTTTTGCAGACGATATATATTTAAAAAAGACGACGATTCAGCATGAGTTAAAAAAAATATGATTCAGAAACATGATAACATTACTGTATAATTATGCACTTTGTATATTGAATGTAGGGCTTAATTAACCCATTACCCCAATTATAAAAATCCACCCACACCCAACAGGGCTCCAGATAATGAAGAGGGTGTAAACTGAACAAATCCAAGATTTTCTCTCTTGTTTCAGCACCAAATCCTATAGTGTGACTTCTCATTAGAATCGTCTCGAAGAGACGATTCTAATGAGTAGTCACACAATGGGGATTAAGGCAGAAATAAATATTTTATGCTCGCCAGGGCTTGCATCATATTATTTTAGTTTATATATATATCTCGTTTATTAAAAATGATAAATAATGAGCACTTATACACGATCTTCTATTTATTGGAAGAGTAATGGGTTAATGCAGCACCAAACCTTAGGGTGTGACTTCTCATTAGAACTTTCTCTTCATGATGATTCTAATGAGTAATCTCAACATAGAATTTAGAAGGGACTTAGAAGTTTTACTGTCACCTTGCTTTAACCCATTACCCCATAAATACGCCTCTAGTTTATTTATCAATTGAGGAAAATAGTTCCAATTTACACAATTATGAATATGTACCATAAGAAATATTTCTATATTCTAGCAGATTTTGCTTAAAGCAGGCTGAAAGTAAAGCAGAATACTTTCAACCTGCTTTAAGTATTAACTTGTTTTAAAAACTAGAAACAGGCTATTGGGTAATGGGTTAAGCTGTCCCCTGTCTTTTATAGAATCAATAAGCCTTTGCTTTTGTGATCCTAATAGAGAGGTTTTACTGTATATTTTCTTAATTTGAAAACTTTTCCAAATTACAAATTCCCATTAGTTTATGTAGAGGATAATGCTGTTCTCTATTCTGTGTAATGAGAAAAACTCCCCGAAACAACCAGGAAATTAAAACTTGAATTGCCTAGGAAACAATAGTCTGGAAATTGGACATTTTTGTTGCATCAAAGTACATTTAGCTGTCATAAGAAGTACTGCTATCCCAGAGCTCCAGATAAGGGAAGTATTTCAAAAACTGAAATCTTTATTTTTGCATGAAACCCTTTGGTGTCACTACTCATTAGAATCGTCTCAAAGAGACGATTCTAATGAGTAGTAACATCATAGGATTTGGTGCTGAAATGATCGAGAAAATGTTGGATTTATTCTGTTGACTCATCTTGCCTTAATCTGCCACAGTTCCTTCAATATTTACATTCATCTTGCTTTAAGTCATCACCTGTCTTAATTACACTCAACTAAATGAGATGATTTGTACTTTTGTCTTGGGAGGTTTAAGTGAGTCATTGAAATGTGAGCAGAATCCAGACCATGCATTCCTGTGTTCACATTAATCCATTTCTCAATGAACATGTTTTTTACGCATTAAATTTATTCCTCCATTGAAGAAAAAAGTTCCACTGTATGTATCATACGGTCATTAATATGTATCTTAAGAAATATTGTAGATATCCTAACAGATGATAAGTTAAAGCAGGCTGAAAGTAAAGCAGAATGTGCCGTAAGGCACATTCTGCTTTTCTTACAACCTGCTTTAAGTGTTCACCTGTCTTCAAAACTAGTAAGAGGCTATGGAGTAAGGGTTGATCTACATTTACCACACTATCTCTTGCTAGTTGCCTATCTAACTCTCAACTTTTTGCACTTTTGGGCTTGGAAGGCATAGTGAGTAATCGGAATGTGATCAGAATCCATACCGTATATTCCTCGGGGAGGCTTTTCACATTAGCTGGCAGTATGTTGAAAAGTACATGCATAAATACAACAAACACACATCCAACACTGACATACTGCTCTGGTGATCCACTGACCTAGTTACATCAGCAATGCTGAAAATGTCGTCAGCTGCAAATATGGTGTCTACCCAAGAATGGTTTTGATAAAAATGGCCCTGGTCTTGATGACTTTCTTTAATGAAATGAAGAAATTGATAGATTTTTTTTTCGTCAAGGTTTAGGGTGTCGGGGAAACTGATCAGGATCCAAAGTGTTGAATTATTTACGTTTTTGTATGCAATGAGGTGTACACCCTCACCCTGCTGTGTTGAGCATGAATTTGCAAATATTGTTGTGATTCACATTAGATGTCGAGTAAATAAACATATGTTAATTCATTACCCCATAGTCTGTTTCTAGTTTCGAAGAACAGGTGACTACTTGAAGCAGGTTGACAGTAAAGCAGCTGTACTTTAGCTTGCTTTCATCTTACAACGATACTTATGTTGCACATTCATTCATTATTGTATGAATTTAAATGGAGCTATTTAAGGCTACTTAGGTAATGGGTTGTATCCCCATAGCCTGTTTCTAGTATTGAAAATAGTTGAACACTTAAAGCAGGTTGAAAGTGAAGCAGAATGTGCCTTAAGGCGCATTCTGCTTTACTTTCAGCCTGCTTTAAGCTACTATCTGATAGGATATAGAATTGTTTTCTTATGGCACCTATTTATGACCGTATGAAAAGGAACTATTTTCTTCAGCGGAAGAACAATTTTAACGGCATAAAAAGGTCTATTTATGGGGAAATGGGTTAAACACAAGTGCGTCTGTCCTCGCTCTTGTGACAGATGCATTGAGCCACAGCTGAACATTTTAATGGAAAATCAATGAACGAGGAATACTTTCAGCAGGCTTAAGAAAACGGATCTCAGTATCAACATGGGCAATTGTGGATGATTTTATAACTCCCCATTTTACTCCATTATGCAATGGGATTGTCAGATGATTGAAAGGGGTATTTGAAAAAGCCCCACCCCCTACCTTGTTGTCAGTGTTTAACTCTGCATGCTGGGTTATTTTGTCATCTGCAACAATTGTCGTCTGCTACTGTTCTAAAAATAATTTTTTACAAAATCTTCTTAAAACAGTATCAGAGTGTCAAACAGTTTCGATCCTGATGAGACCCTGTGTTACGGGGCTTAGCGGTGTATCATCTGGATTTAAACTGTTTGCAAAGGTAATCACTATAGCACATGTATCCACCCCTAGCCAAATACCCCATAGCAGGTTTCTAAATTCAAAGGCAGGTGACCACTTAAAGCCAGATGAAAGTATGGCAGAATGCGCCTTAAGATGTATTCTTCTTTATTTTCAGCCTGCTTTGTGCTACCCTATCTTCTAGGATATAGAAAATGTTTCTTTGATACATAGTAAATGACTGAATAAATTGGGAACTATTGTCTTTTAGGAGAGGAATAAATTAAAGGTATAAAAATGTGTATCTATTGAATATTGGGTTAATGAGTTAAGACAATTGATTGCTTACAGGAGGCTGAAAGTAAGGTAGAAATATGTTTTTCTTTCAGCCTACTTCTAGCAGCCACTGATGCTAAAATTATCAGGGTGGTCTCTGCATGCCTTAACCCATTACCCATAGCTTGTTTCTAGTATTGAAGATAGATGACCACTTCATGCAGATTGAAAGTAAAGCAGAATGCGCTTAAAGGTGCATTCTGCTTTACTTCTCGCCTGCTTTAATAGAGAACTGTTTGGATATAGAAATTATTTCTGATGGTATGTAATAATTATTGTATAAAACAGAACTATTTTCTTGAGTGGAGTAATAATTTAAAGGCGTAAAAAGGTGTATTTATGGGATAATGGATTAAAAAGGCATATTTATGGAGTACTTGGTTAAGCCTGCACTTGTCAGGAAGAAGGAACAGTTCCTTATGATGTCTCTTTATCATTTCAATGAGGAAAAAAGTGAAAACAGCTTAATTACAGGGTTACAGATAAGGCGCGTATTGGGGTATTTATACTCAATTAAAATTATGGAAAAAGCAATTGTTTTTCACAATAAGGAATAACAAAAAGCTAAGAAATGTAGCAAAAAGCAAATATATTTTTGAATACCTAATCAGAGTATGAATAATATGGTACCCAATTACGAAAATTGTCAGGACGGGATAAAAATTGCAAATTCTGTAAAATGTTAATGAGTAAACACCCAATTGCATCAAATCCTTATCTGTATACCCCTGATTGTTTGAATGGCTGGATTAACCCATTCATGCCTGGATATTGCAATGAACTCTCCCTGTATTCTTCCTGGGAGATTCCATTATAGATAATTTATACAAGGGCAAAATATTGCTTAGTTATGATTAAGCAAACAGTGTAGACCCTGATGAGACGCCGCATAATGCGGCGTCTCATCAGGGTCTACACTGTTTTGCTATCATGTCCACTTTAGTAGACTTTTACTAGGCTTAATTACATGGATTAACCCTTTGAACCCTAGTCCCGCATATAGGCGTCCTTTTCAAACAGTGTACATGTGTATAGTACACTTGTCCTATGCAAACAGTGAAGACCCTGATCAGAGGGCTCCGAAAGGAGCCCTCTGATCAGGGTCTTCACTGTTTGTCATAATGCCAAACATGGACAAAAACAACCCTTAAAAGTCAGAAATGGACTAGACGAAAATGGAAACTGGAATTGTCTATTTAAAGTTTCAGGGAGGAAAGAGTTAAGATGTAGTTATGACCCCATTGGAAATAATAATAACAAACATTTAAAGGTCTGGTGATATTTTATCAAATGACTATTTTCTTGGGATTCCCATGGACTGGCTTGTTGTTAATATGTGCCATGGCTTCCCTTATCTGATCACTCCCGTCTTGTTCTATATACCCATTCCCAACCTAGCAGTGTATTAATTTCCGCCTGTTTTAGGTGGTCACCTCTCTTCAAAACTAGGAAAGCCTGCTTTTGGTGTTTAAAACCCTTTCCCCCATCTATAGACTTTTAGCAGATGGTAGAGTAAAGCTGGTTGAAAGAATTCGCCTAAAGGCGCATTCTGCTTTACTTTCAACCTGCTTGTAAGTGGTTACCTTAATTGTCTTCAAAACTAGAAACTGGCTATTGGGTAATGGGTTAACCCTTCGAACCCTAGTCCCGCTTATAGGCGTCCTTTTCAAACAGTATACATGTGATATTGCACTTGTCCTATGCAAACAGTGAATACCCAGATCAGAGGGCTCCTTACGGAGCCCTCTGATCTGGATCTTCACTGTTTGTCATAATGCAAAACATTGACAAAAACAACCCTTAAAAGTCAGAAATGGACTAGACTAAAATGGAAACTGGGATTGTCTATTTGAAGTTTTAGGGAGGAAAGAGTTAAGTGGTTACCTCTCTTCAAAACACGGAAAGCCTGCTTTTGGTGTCTAAGACAAGGGGCTACTTTAACCCATTACCTCATAACAATACTGCTTTATGCCTCAGGATTTCTACACTAAGATAAGTCATAAATATAAAACACAGAAGATTTGGATACAGATCTCATGCCCAAAGTTCTTTCAGATCTGATCATGCAGGAGGATCCAAACTGTTTTCAAAAGATCTTGAGTATTTGTTTTCATCTCTTAAGCTTCGGCTCTAAATGACCTTTTTGTGTTGATGGGCCGTAAAACACCATTCATTCATTCATTCATCTCTTAACCCGTTATCCCATATTCTGTTCTAGTATTGAAGATAGCTGGTGACCAGTTAAAGCAGGTTGAAAGCTTTTAAAGCAGAATGCGCCTTTTGGCGCAGTCTGCTTTACTTTCAGCCTGCTTTAAGCTTCAATCTGCAAGGTTTTAGAAAATATTTCTTACAGTACATATTCTTGACTATATAAATTGGAACTACTTTATTCAGCGGAGGGAATAAACTGAATGTGCTAATGGATCGGGTGTGCAGGGGTTCCTAATGCCAGGGCTGCTATAAGTTGACATGAAATTTGCATTTTTCATTTGCGAATTTACGAATCGTACCTTTACCCCATAGCCTGTTTCTAGTTTTGTTGACAAGTGACTACTTAAAGCAGGCTGGAAATAAAGCATCCTGCTTTAAGCTACCATGTTCTAGTAAAAAATCCGAAGATTTAGGAAAATTCCGGAGAAATGGCAGCCCTGTAATGCGTGAAATTTTTTGAAGCAGGCAGTGGTATCATGACAAGCGAAGGGTTTATGAAAACAAACATGTTGTTTCTATATTATAGTTGGCTTGCCTCCAAATTTGCATATAGGAAGCCTGTTGGTGCAAATTTCTCACGAAATGTCGTCTGCTTCAGGAATTTATGTCTGCTTAAACTCTTTGCATGCTAGCAGCGGATGTATCTTTGCCACAATGAAGGGGACAGTCATGTGGCCTTGATCATGGTTGAATAATAAAACTGAGTTTTTCATTTGAAAATCCTTATATCTTAACCAAATCCTATTTTGTGACTACTCATTTTAACCCTTTACCTTATAGAAGCGCCTTTTAGCGCATTCCGTTTAATCCTCCGCGGAAGAAAATAATTCCAGTCTATACAGTCATGAAAATGTATCAGAAGAAATTTTTCTTAATTCTAGTAGGTAGTAACTTAAAGCAGGCTGAAAGTAAAGCAAAATGCGCCTTAGGGCGCATTCTGCTTTACTTTCAACCTGCTTTAAATAGTCACCTATTTTCAAATCTAGAAACAGGCTATGGGGTAAAGGGTTAAGAATCATCTCTTGGAGACACATTCTAATTGTGTAGTCAGCAACATTGGATTTGATAGAAATTAAATGAAAATGGTATTAACCCACTACTCCATAGATACACCTTTTCATGCCTAATATTTATTCATTCATTGTGGAAAATAGTTCCTTAACCCATTACCCCATAGCCTGTTTTTAGTTTTAAAGATAGGTGATCATTTAAAACATTTACTTCCAGCCTGATTTAAGCTACTATCTGCTACAATATAGAAAATATTTCTTATGGTATATATTCATGACTTATTCATAAATTGGAATTATTTTCTTCAGTGGAGGAATAAATAAAAGGCATTAAAAGGCGTATTTATGGAGTAATGGGTTAATATGCACCATAAGAATTATATTTCATTTATCCTAGCAGATTGTAACTTAACCCATTACTCCATAGCATGCATGGTTCTAGTATTGAGAAAGATGACAACTTGAGGCAGGTTGAAAGTAAAGCAGAATGCGCCTTCTGCTTTACTTTCAGCCTGCTTTGAGCTAATATCTGATAGGATATAGAAAATACTTCTTATGGTACATAATTATTCATATCTGTATAAAAAGGAACTATTTTCTTTACTAGATGAATAATTTAAAGGCGTAAAAGGCATATTTATGTTGAAAGTAAAGCAGAATGCGCCTCGTCTCTGACTTTAAAACTAGAAACAGACTCACTATAACGGGATAAAGGGGGCTTGCCAATTGTGGCCTTGATCCAACGATGTACTCAACAGGTTTTTTTTTGGAATGAAAAGTAAGTGTTTATAATCAGACACACTCATACTAGAAGTAGGGAAAAAATATTTGTTTTGAAATACGGTATATAAGTGGGTATTATTGCAGGTCAAAACATGTGCGATCTGGTGATTTCAGGTAGCTCATGTGAGGTTTACTTTGTGAATCAATGAAAGTGGTGGAAATGAACATTTTAACCCTTAACCTGTCAATGTGCTGCTTTGATTTGTTGTTAAACTTGAAACTTTTCTGCCTTTCTGTATGTCACTCACATGCTCTAGGTATTGTCCGTCTGTCTCTCATTTTCGCTCTGAAGAAGCTTTTTAGTTCAACATGGATTATGTATGACAAAGGAACAAGGTCATGTGATACTTCATATTTTGCATGTGTAGTTGTGTACTTGATACAAGAATTAAGCTCTTGAGCTCAGTGCAAGTTGGGTTATGTCTGACAAAGGTCAAGGTCATTTAGAGGTCAAATAGGGTCAATATAACATTGGCTATAACTTTATAACTGCATGTGATAGAAACTTTTAACGCTGTTCCTTCTTAATCTATTAGGATAGACGAGCGTTGGCACCCGATACGGTGCTCTTGTTGTCTTATTATGTTTACTTTCCTTTATCATATGCTTTCCACTATTCTAAAGTCCTGATGTTTGAAATAACACACTCCTGAACCAGACGTTTGTCTGGTATGGTGTGCAAGCCATGTTCACATTACCCTTTGCAGTCTGCCTCAAGACTTCACAAGATAAGTCTACCTAAACACTTCACAAGATCAGTTCAAATAAAACTTACATCTAAGTACTTGAATGCAATTTAACCCATTAATTACCCCATAGCCTATATTGGAACACTTAAGCAGGTTGAAAGTAAAGCAGAATGCGCCGTAAGGCACATTCTGCTTTACTTTCAACCTGCTTTAAGCAGGTTTCATTTAGTGAAGGAATTTATCAAAGGCATAAAAAGGCATAGTTATGTTTTAATAGGTTAAAATAAAGAAGGGATGGAACGGGACCAAATCTTATGTCCGGTTTAGTATGTCTGGTATTTAGAGGTTCCGGTTTGGAGGAGCTCCAGTGTATTTAAATGTTGCTTCTAATCTAAGGCTCTGTTACAGTCTAGTGGGATACCAGATTATATAGTCTTGCTTTTGGTCGTAAAAGATGTATAATAGTAAATAAAAGTTTAAACTTTTAAACTTAAAATAAAGTAGTTTTACGTAGGAAGTGACCGGTGCTCGGAGGTCATTCGAGGACCATGACTAACTGCCGCAAAAATTTTAGTAATTACCACGGCTACCTTCCTAGATACTTCTTATTAGACTTTGAAAATTTTTAACTTCTTATTTCAAGTTTAAATAGTTATTTCTTCCAAGATTGAATGAACTCCGTAATGAAAAAGTGTAACGTGACCCTTATTTGACCTCTGGTCATTTGCGGGGACAATTGGAACTTCGGAAAAAAGAAATCGTAAAGAAATACCTTTTGCTTTTGTTTGCACAGACGAAATGAGATAGGTGTGTTTTGTTATAGACGAATGTTGGTGGTGAATCAACTTGCAATTTGACACAAGGCGCGTTTGTATACAGTCTAACCTATAATTTGTCGTTCAGGGCTCAAGAGAAGAGGTAGTAAATTGAACTCACTCATTTCAGCACCAAATCTTATGGTGCCACTACTCATTAGAATCGTCTCGTCGAGACGATTCTAATGAGTCGTGACACCATAGGGTTTAATGCAGAGATAAAGATTTTAGTTTTTGAAATACCGCCGTTATCTTCAACTTTGGTCGTTCATTCATTGAAGTAGCATGGAAAGTCAGGTCACTGCTTAATACAGGTCTAAAGTAATGTAGCTCCTTTGGAGCTTTCTACATTACTTTTGACCCTGCATTAAGCTGCAAGCTGCCTTAGAGAACTGTTAAATAAATAATTTAGTTTCTGTTTAACATGGGTTGTACTGTAGGTATAGTTTATGTGCTCTTTAATGTACAATTATTGTTAAACCTTTTGTAAGCAGCATGGATGTAGATCAGTTTGAGTAACTCTGCATTAATTTATCGTGACTATTTAAAACTGAAGGGTAAACAAGTTTGCTATGATTTAATAGTTTTCTGTAGACATTGAAATGCAAGCAGGCAACATTTTGGGTAGCATTAAAAAATTTATTTTTCAACTATAATGACTATTGAAGGCGTTTTGTTGGTGTTTAGACATGTAGTTGTCGACAGTTCGAGAAATTTTCTATGCCTAGATTTGATGGTGTATTTAAAAGTGTGATGAAATTATAAGATTGCAGATGATATTACGAAGCTTGATACTCGATAAAAGTGATGATATTGCAGACAGGCACATCTTATTGGACCAGGGTGTCCAAGTCAGGTTTCAGTTTGATACATAACTGAAATATTGTACAGAGCTCCTTTGTGAGCTTTTTGCTGTGCTTTCTACATTACATTTTAGATATTAGATCATCTGAGCATTTCGGAGCTGTCTGATCTTTATCTTGGTCTACACTGTTTTAAAAAAACATCCAATTAATGAATTAAACGCTATTAGCAGTAGAAATGTTAACACTTAATGTTACACAGGGCTCCAGATAAGAGGGAGTAAACTGAACAAATCCAATATCTTCTCACTGACATTTTAATTTCAGTACCAAATCCTATGGTGTTACTACTCATTAGAATCGTCTCGAAGAGACGATTCTAATGAGTAGTGACACCATAGGGTTCAATGCAGAAATAAACATTATGATTATACTCCCCTTATCTGAAGCTCTCGAGTTAACACATGGCAGGACTGTTACCTTGGCTCGGTGATTTATTAGTGTGGTGTAGAAAAGGGGGTAATTTATAACTCATAATCTGTGTCCGAAATGTTTGCTCAGCCTCAGTAAGTTTACATATGTTTAACTCTTTGCATGCTGGGTAATTTTTTCGTTTGGTAAAAATTGTCGTCTGCAACTGTTCTAAAAATTGAAATTTTCTAAATTTATTTTCAAAACAGGTTCAGAGTGTCAAACAGTTTGGATCCTGATGAGATGCCCCAATAAGCGGTGTCACATCTGGATTCAAACTGTTTGCAAAGGTAATGACTGTAGCATATCAGCCGCTAAATTAACTAACATGATAAGAGTTGCTGTACAGTAAAGCATGGACAGCTCAATCTCGTTTAAAGTCGGAACTTGATTAAAAATTTACCTGTATTTTTAAGTTGAAATATACCAGTGTTTCAAAGTTGAAACGTAGCAAAGCTATGTTTTAACTTTGAATTACAGGTCGACTTATGCAAGTTGAAGTCGTTGATTTTCTGAACCATTGATATGAGTTAACGGTCAGATTATAGAGAGTTCAATTTTGTTAACTCCTTGCATTATAGCGGTGAGACCGTGATTACCTTTGCAAAAGGTTTGGATCCTGATGAGAGGCTGCGTAACATAGCATCTCATCTGGATCCAAACTGTTTGACACTCTGATCCTGTTTTGAAAAGAAAATTCTACCTGGAGGAATAGCAGCAGACAACAATTGTTGCAGATGAAAAATTTACCCAGCATGCAAAGAGTTTAACACTTTACAATAACCCTTAGCCCGCCAAATAAATTGTCGTCTGCTATATTTCTCCCCTGCTTCAAGTTTCAAAGTGCTTCAAAGTTGCCCAAAATTGCTGAAAATGTTGTCCGAGTGTCAAACAGCTTGTATCCGGATGAGACGCCGAGTTACTCGGCGTCTCATCCGGATCCAAGCTGTTTGCATATGGAGCTATAGTCGTGAGTGGCAGGCTAAGGGTTAATCTTTTGCCTGCTAAAAAACTGTCTGCTTCAAATTTGAGCTTTACTTATTCCTCTGTTTATTTCAAGGTATCTGGGTACATGTTTCTAATTTGCAAACAGTTTGGATCCTGGCGATTTGCTGAGTTATTTGCCGCTTATCTGGATACACACTGTTTGGCATGTTTCCATTTGCATGTTAATATAAGATATCTTAATGGCCCATTTTCCAATAAATCAGGGCCCAAGATAAGAGGGGTAAACTGAAAAAATCCAACATTTTCTCACTTATTTCAGCACCAAATCTATGGTGTTACTACTCATTAGAATCGTCTTGGAAGTTTAATGCAGAAATATGTTCATCGTAAGAACTATCCCCTATGTCCTAGCAGATGATAGCTTAAAGCAGGCTGAAAATTATGCTCCTTTGATTTGCCTTTTCTTATGGTGCATAATTTGAATTTAATAAAGTGGGAAATATTTTCTTCAATGGAGTGAAAATTTAAAGTTGTATTTATGGGGTAATGGGTTAAAGCAGGTTGAATTCTCATTAAGATACAGGCACATTGCGCTTTACTTTCAACCTGCTTTAAGCTATCATCTGCTAGGATACAAAAATAATTTCTTATAATACAGTCATACATGACTGTATAAAATGGAACTATTTTTCAGCGGAGGATTGAATTAAATGCGTAAAGAGGCATATCTTTAGAGCAAATTGTTATAATCATGTGAATTAGAGTTAACCCACTACTCCATAAATACACTTTTTTACACCTCTACATCATTCCTCCATTGAAGAAAATAGTTAGCATTTATACAGTGATGAGTATATACCATAAATGATATTTTCTATATCCTAGCAGATAATAGCTTAAAGCAGGCTGAAAGTAAAGCAGAATGCGCCATATGGCGCATTATGCTTTACTTTCAACCTGCTTTAAGTAATCACTTAATTGTCTTCAATACAGGCTATGGGGTAATGGGTTAAAACTGCCAGCTCGCTCCGCCTTGTAAAATATGACAGATCATTATTCCAATTGCTAGCGAAACTGGAGGCTGGAAAAAAATTCCCCACATGTGTTGCATGATACAAGATCTTATGGTAGAAGTCGAAAATCAATATATGGGAGAAGCAAAATATTGCCAACCTTTCCGTTGCTGGTGGGCGGAAAAAAAAAGTATCGGAGACCGTTGCAAAACAATTTGGATCCAGATCAGGCCCCACTAAATATGGGGCTTGATCAGGATCCAAAACTGTTTAAAATGGGTTTTTATGTTGTTTAGAGTAGGGAGTATGACTGTAAGAGTTTGAGCTGGTGACGTTTTTTTAGCGGGAAAAGTGGTTAAAACCTGTTGCTCATATAGTTAGTTGCTTGGAAGATTCTTGTTCGGGTTTATTGGTACTGAAACATCATCTATAAAGATCTGATCATCTTTAACTCATTGCATGCTGGGTAATATTTTTTGTCTCTAACAATTGTCGTCTGCTACTGTTCTAAAAATAGATTTTTCAAAAATTTCTTTTTCAAAACGGGATCTGAGTGTCAAACTGTTTGAATCCTGATGAGATGACGCGTTACGCGGCATCTCATTAAGATCCAAACTGTTTGCATACATAATCAAAATTCCGCTGCTAACACCGTAAAAGTCAATCCAAAGCCAGCTGGAACAGTGCTTACTTTCGTTGTATAAGATAAGGGGAGTATTTTATATGGAATAAAAGCCCCTTTATGTCACCTAGAATGTCTATGTATTGACTTTTGGTTTGTTTGATCTTTTCATCCCTTCACAGTGGGAAAATGATGGGCGTATATTTTACAAAAAATAAACATCTGTGGCTTTCTTTATGTCATGTCTCTTTTGAGAATGTTCTAATGTAGTCATAGCATAGGGTTTTGTGGAAATATAAGGATTTTATTATATGAACTACTCTGCTTATCCTTTCCGTCATAGCCATAATTATGTGCATATCATAATGAATTATATTCAAGTGCGTTTAACCCTTTACCCCGTAGCCTGTTTCTAGTTTTGAACATAGGTGACCACTTTAAATCAGGTTAAAATAAGAGCAGAATGGGCCTTAACCCTTTCCCTAATAGAAGCGACTTTTAGCGTATTTAATTTATTCCTCCGCTGAAGAAAATAGTTCCAATTTAATCAGTCATGATTATTATAGTATAGGGAAAATTTTCAATATTCTAGCACATGGAAGCTTAAAGCAGGCTGAAAGTAAAGCAGAATGCGCCTTAGGGCGCATTTTGCTTTACTTTCAACCTGCTTTAAGTGGTCACCTATCTTGAATACTAGAAATAGGCTTTCAGGTAAAGGGTTAAGGTGCATTCTGCTATACTTTCAGCCTGCTTTAAGCTTCCATCTGCTAGTATAGGATATAGAAAATATTTCTTTTGGTACAATCATGTTCATGTCCGTTTCATTGGAACTTTTTTCTTTAGTGGAGTGCATTCTGCTTTATGTTCAACCTGCTTTATGTGGTCACCTATATTCAAAACTAGAATCAGGCTATGGGGTAATGGGTAAAATGGTCACCAGCTGTCTTCAAAAGTAGAAACAGGGGTTTACAGGCACCCAGAGAAGGAGAGTACTTCAGCTACAAAATCCTTATGACTGCACCAAAACCCAGATACAATTCCAGGGCTCCAGATAAGGAGAGTATTTCAAAAACTTAAATCTTTATTTCTGCATAAAACCCTATGGTGTCACTACTCATTAGAATCGTCTCGAAGAGACGATTCTTATGAGTAGTAACACCATAGGATTTTGTGCTAAATTGAGTGAGAAAATGTTTGATTTGTTTAGTTTACTGCCTCTTATCTGGAGCCCTGAATTTTAATAAGTAGTTTACCCATAGGGTTTGTCGCAGACATAAAGGAGAAATCGTTGGAAATGTTTAGTTTACTGCCTCTTATCTGGACCTCTGTATAATGTTGTTTAGATCAAGATGCTGTGCATTTGAAGCTCCTGATAGGGGACCCGAGTATTTCAAATATAAAATCTTTATTCCTGCATTAAACCCTATGGTGTAACTACTCATTAGAATTGTCTCTTTGAGACGATTCTAATGAGTAGTAACACCATAGGATTTGGTGCTGAAATGAGTGAGGAAATGTTGGAATTGTTCTGTTTATTCATCCTTATCTAGAGCCCTGTTAATTTTGAAAATATGGAGATGAAGAAATTTTAAAATAAAATCAGCAGACGACATTTTGAACAGCAGACAACAAATTCAAAGAGTTAAAAGGAAGTATCATATCTCATGTTTTTACCATGTGATGTAGATAGATGATATATAATTTTTACCAAGAGCGGATGTACTCTTTAAAAAAAACTTGCAGAGACACGCTTATACTCTTGTTTCTTTAAAATTCACAATATGAACCTTCTCCTTTATTCTGCATAACCGTTGACGTTTGCAACTTTCCTGAAATTTCTTTTCAAAATAAGAGTTGCGTTACATGAAAATGATGTAGATCCAGAAAGTTTGTAAAAGTTATCATGCTTTCAGCATTAATTTGCATTAAAAAAGTTTTTAAATAAAATATTTCACTTCCTGTAGCTTTCTGCTTGACTTTCAGCCTCCTTTAAACCATTAGCTCCAGATAAGGGGAGTATTTCAAAAACTGAAATCTTTATTTCTGCATTAAACCCTATGGTGTTACTACTCATTAGAATCGTCTCTTTGAGACGATTCTAATGAGTAGTAATACCATAGGATTTGGTGATAAAAGGAGGGAGAAAGTGTTGGATTTGTTCATTTTACCCCCTCTTGTCTGGAGCCCTGTTGTTCATGGTGGACAAGGTGTTATATATGAATATTGAGTTGGAAGAACATTTAGTATTCTGCGGTTGAACTGGTGTCACTGTTGAATTGTTATCTACTTTGTGAATGATTTATTCACATGTCCTTCCTGCTCGAGGCCCTTGACGTTTATTGTGCATTCAAAAGCTCAGGATCTAGATCTTTAAACTGGATGATTTTGCGTCCAAATATAATTTAGTTTTCGTGAATATTTAGTCATAGGTTTTCTTGGTGTTTGAAGTTTTTAACCTTTAGGTGTTACAGAACCGACTAGTTTTTAAAGTCACAAACCATAACAGAGAGTGACAGATGACGGAGCGGTACGGCACATTTCATATGACGGTAATATAGCTACTGGACATAAACATTGTCAAGCTTGAGTGACAGAAATATTAATGAGAAATAATGGTGAACAAGGGAGGTTACTCATAGGAGCTGTAGGCAGATGTAGTTGTAGAGGATTTGTGAGGCAGAAGTAACCTCCCCTGGTTTTGATGGCTCATACTCATATGAGATATGATCAATCGTGACAAGAAGATTACTAGTTTCTAGATCTGTAATTTGTCAATTGTAATAGTTTTTGAGATGTTCCTTTCTTGGTATACTGGTGCTGGTAAAGCAGTTGGAAAGAATGTCAACTGATCTAACCCCTTTCCTCCAAAGAAACGACTTACAGGGCTGCCATAAGTTGAAATGAAAAATCTTAAGATTTCCAAAGTTGCATTTTTCAAGTGCGATTTTACGAATCATACTTTTACCCCATAGCCTGTTTCTTGTTTTATTGACAAGCGACTTCTTAAAGCAGGCTGTAAGTAAAGCAGAATGCGCCTTATGGCGCATTCTGCTTTACTTTCAGCCTGCTTTAAGCTACCATGAACTGGGGAAAAATCCGGAGATTTAGGACAAATCCGGAGAAATGGCAGCCCTGGACTTGGGACGCCTCAACTTACGTCTCCGCATAAGCACCTATACTCAACCTATACTCAAGTCAATATTCAGTGTAATGGGTGTTGAATATCTGTAGCAGCTAAAAGCAACTTGAAAGTAAAGCAGAAAGCTCCTACAGGAGCTTTCTGCTTTACTTTCATTTCACTTTAAACAATAAACTGTGTTGACCCTTTCATGCATATACATTAAATTTGCAAATAGATTACATGTGAAAAGTACACTTGTCCTATACAAACAGTGAGGACCCAGATCAAAGGGTTCTTACAGAGTCAGAGTCTACACTGTCATAATGCAAAACACTGACTAAAACAACCCTAAATAGTCAAAAAATGGAGTACATGTATACTAATTTGGAAACTGGACTTGGAAGTTTCAATGAGAAAAGGGTTAAAACAGTGTTGAATAAAGGTGATCTGCACTTTTAGCTATGCAAGAAATAATGGAGTAATGAGTTAATTAAGCTATATTGAGATTTGACTGCATTATATTTGAGATTGTGAAAGTGTATTCAATTTTGCGTTGTTTTGTGTTCTTTCAGAAACAAGTGTCTCAATGAGCGCCGCCGACGTGACCAAGAGAACCAGTACTTTGAGGAGCTTGCGGAAATAATCTCAGCAAGCATTGCGGACATGTCGAACTCGTTCTCTGTCAAACCTGAGAAGAGTGCTATCCTTCAGGAGACTGTCAAACAAATCAAGCAGATCAAACAAGGTATGTAACTAGAAATCTCTTCCTCTCTTTCTCTTTCTCTCCTCTGTGTTGCTGTTTCTTTCTCTCTCTCTGTTAGAGTCTTTCTCAGTCTCTTAATATTTCTCTTTCTCTCGCTCTCTCTCTCAATTAACTTGCATTTTCCTGAGAGAAAGAGAGAGGGAGAAAGAGAGAGTGCCATAGAGTGGAATGGAGATTTCTAAGACTAAATCCAAGCTGCAGCTTAATGCAGAACAGAAGTAAAGCAGAGGGCTTTCTGCTTGACATTAATTCTGTATGGAGCTGGAACCTACCATCACAATATTGAAGACAGATTCTTAATTAAATCAGACTGAAAGTAAAGCAGAATGCGCATTAACTCATTCCTCCCTGAAACTTCAAATGGACAATCCCAGTTTCCATTTTAGTCTAGTTCATTTCTGACTTTTGTCAATGTTTTGCATTATGACAAACATAGGGCTCCAGCCTCCTTAGGGATAAATCTCACTTAAATAAAAATTAATAGGCGTAAAAAGGCTTTATTATGGGGTAATGGGTTAAAACAAACAAACACTTCTTGCAGAAGAAGAGCTATCAAGAGGTGGTTTAGGACTGTTTATAATGTTCATAGACATTAAACTGATACTGATGAATTGCCTATTTGTTTAATGCATAATATTTTAATCTAATTTGCATGTCATCTAACTGTACCGGTGGATAACACATTTTTTCCCAGATCAGACGTAGACATATGGGCTTCCAAAGCATGCAGAGTGCTCCCTCTCTACAACAACACCCAGTGCGAGACAGATTGTTTGTGTTTGTAGGGAGTTGTAACAGGGAGGGAAAATTTATACACCTCGAATGCTGAGCATTACTTGTCTTACGTTTGCAAATGGCTTGAACCTGGATAAGAGGCCGCGTCACATGGCTTTTGATATAAGTTCAAACTGTTTGTCTCTTGGCTTTATGTTTCTTCTGTCAAAATTTCTGATACGTTACTTTTGAGAAAAAACAGCAGACAACAATTTTAAGCTTTCTGTAATACATTCACCTTGTTTTAAGCAGGATTTGGTGCTAAATGTTGGATTTGTTCAGTTCAGTTTACTCCCTCTTATCGCAGAAGCCCTGAATGTGATTGTCATCCGTAAAAATTGTCGTCTGCAATAATTCTAAGATCAAATTTTCAGCAGTTTATGTTAGCCAAAACAAGCAGAGTGCCAAACAGTTTGGATCCAGATGAGATGCCGAGTTACTCTGCATCTCATCTGGATCTAATCTGTTTACAATCGTTGTCAAGAATTCCCCTGTAGGGTGCAGAAGATTAAATACTCATGTGGGCTTCGGATAAAATAAGTATTTCAAAAACTAAAATCTTTATTTCTGCTTAAAACCCTATGGTGTCACTACTCATTAGAACCGTCTCAATGAGACGATTCTATTGAGTAGTAACACTGTAGGATTTGGTGCTAATGTTGGATTTGTTCAGTTAACTCCTTCTTGTCTCATCTGGATGTAAACTGTTTGCAACAGTAACAGTTTTACTGTTGTCAAGAATTCCCCTGTAGGGTGCAAAAGATATTAAATCATTCAGTGGGGAGGAAATGTGCGATTGTGAAATGGGAGCCCATTGTATAGTGACCAAGTGGGTTTGATTTGCCATTGAATAAGGTGCTTCATCAACTTCCCTTAACTCTGTGCATGCTGGGTAAATTGTTTGGTCTGCAATAATTGTCGTCTGCTACTGTTCTAAAAAAAGATTTTTAAAAATTTATTTTAAAATTTAGAGTCAAAGTGTCAAACAGTTTGGATCCTGATGAGAGGGCATGTTACGCGATGTCTTATCACGATCCAAAACGCTTGCAATCGTTAGCATGGTTTCAACGCTTGTGTGCAAAGAGTCGGCCCCTTCTCTGCCTTAACCAGAGTAAAATGGTTATTTGCAAACAGTTTGGATCCTGATCAGACGCCGCATAATGCGGCGTCTGATCAGGATCCAAACTGTTTGACAATCAATATGATACTTCTTTAGTCAAATTACGGAAAATTTAAGATTTGAGAAGTTTAAAGCAGTTGCCATTGGTTTAAAGCAGATGATGTCATGGCCGTGAAGGGGTAAAATTCTACACCTTTTGTACAAATTCTACACCATTCATTATCATGCATAAATTTTGGGTATTTTACAGTTTAACCACTTCGGTTACCGAGCTCTCGTTGACATGGATCGGCACTTACTCTTAGCCCCTGTGAATGATGGCTGAATGTTTTCGGCTTTAAAAAATGTCGTCTGCAAAGATTTGTTGAATTGGAATAAATACATTTATAGATTTATAGATTATAGAAACTTAAAGACAAGTATTTAAACATGTCAAATAGTTTGGATACAGACTAGAATCAGAGTTACTCGACTTCAGATTTAGTTTCAAACTGTTTTAAAATCGTCACAATTGGTGAATCGGTAGGCAGAGGATTAATCCTTTACTCTATAGGCTGTTTCTAGTTTTGAAGACAGGTGACTTCTTAAAGGAAAAGCAGGTTGGAAGTAAAGCAGAATGCGCATTCTGCTTTACTTTCAGCCTGCTTTAAGCTATCATATGCTATGATAAAGATGATAAAAAAACTATTTCTTATGATACATATTCATGGCTGTATAATTTGGAACTATTTTCTTCAGTGGAGGAATAAATTAAATGTGCTAAAAGGGGCTTCTACAATGATAAATATATGTACATTGTAATAAGAAATATATTCAATATTCAAGCAGATGGTAGCTTAAAGCAGGTTGAAAGTAAAGCCTTAATGTGCATGCTGTTTTACTTTTAAACTGCCTTAAGTGGTCACCTATCTTCAGAATTAAAAACAGGCTATGGGTTAAAAAGTTAGTCCAGATATTGCTATTGTTATGGCATGTCAGCATATTTTGTGGCAGGTCAGCAAAGGTTAATAGATATTCCGACACCTGGTTGTGAAATGGCTACAAATTATATGACCAGGTGATCCTAGAGCGAGCAAGACCAAATTGTGATATATAGTTTAACCCTTTACCCCATAACCTGTTTCTAGTTTTGAAGAAATGTGACCGCTTAAAGATAGTTAAAAGTAAAGCAGAATGTGCCTTAAGGCACATTCTACTTTACTTCCAGCCTGCTTTAAACTTCCATCTGCTAGAATATGGAAAACATTTATTATAAAACATATTCATGACTGAGTATATAAGAACTATTTTCTTCAGTGAAGGTAAATTAAATGTGCTAAAAGGCGCTTCTTTGGGGGCAGGGGTTAACTTGTGTCAACCCTTTATCTGATAGAAGCGACTTAGTTTAGTCCTCAGCTAAAGAAAATAGTTCCAAATTTATACTGTCATGAATATGTATCATAAGAAATGTGTACTTCAATCATATAAGTCCCTATTGTTTATGGAAAATTCCTAGTATCTACTGAAGACTAGGAATTTTACTGTTTAAAAATCCTAGGATATAAATCAATTCCTTGTATTATGATAGTATTTGCACTTTGACAGAAAATTCCTGATAATTCCTAGTCATGGGACCAGGGGCCCGTTTTACTAAACTACTAACGCAAATTTTAAATTTTAATTTATATTTTTCATTATCACTTGCTACAAACAGTAAATAGCCAGATCAGAGGACGCGCTTTTAGCTGTTTGCAAACGTTTATGATTGAAAAATAAGAGTTAAACGAGTTTGAATTTTTGCGTAAGTTGTTTAGTAAAACGGGGCCCTGGAGTTTCAAGGATATATTTTTTTTTGTTGAGAAGTTGTGATCATTATCCTAAGAAATCCCAGGATATTCCTAAAAATTCCTGACTTATAAAAATGCCAGGAGATATTCCTGCAAGATGACATCTCATAAGGATCCAAATTGTTGTTCCCTATTATGAAAAAAAATATTTAGAAAATTCTGCTGTGCTGTACATCCTGGTTTAACCCATTACCCCCATAGCCCACTTCTAGTTTTGAAGACAGGTGACCACTTAAAGCAGGTGCATTCTGCTTTACTTTCAGCCTGCTTTAAGCCACTATCTTCTATAGGAAATACATGTTCATAGCTTGTAGATTGAAACTATTTTCTTCAGTGGAGGAATAAATTAAATGTGTTAAAAGGTGTTTCTATTGGGATAATGGGTTAAATGTCCCAAATGTTTCAGTTATTAAAGGTTTTGGATTAATTTTTGGCAGATATATAAAAACGGGTGGGAATACTATTTTAGGGAGCATTTAACCCATTACCCTATAGCCTGTTTCTAGTATTAAAGGTATGTGACCACTTAAAGCAGGTTGAAAGTAAAGCGGAATGCGACTTAAGGTGCATTTTGCTTTACTTTCCGCCTGCTATAAGCTATTATCTGTTAGAATATAGAAAACGTTTCTTATGATTTTCATTTGTGACCTGTATGAATTGGAACTATTTTCTTCAGTAGAGGAATAAATTAAAGGTGTAAAAAGGCATATTTAAGGGGTAATGGGTTAAATGGGAAAATATGGTAAGTTACTAAATAGATGACATTTGATGCAGATACATGTATCAATATGACTTGCCTTTCTGCAAAGAATTGAAGTATACTAGGAAAGCACATTGTCACAGGTTGCATGCTATGGTATATATTTCCTGGTGTGCAGTGTACACTTGGTTTGCTTATTCATAGCTGGCATTATGACTGTTAGAGTCAGGGCTCCAGATAAGGGGAGTATTTCAAAAACTTAAATCTTTATTTCTGCATAAAACCCTATGGTGTCACTACTCATTAGAATCGTCTCTTCGAGACGATTCTAATGAGTAGTAACACCATCGGATTTTGTGCTGAAATGAGTGAGAAAATGTTAAATTTGTTCACTTTACTCTCTCTTATCTTGAGCTCAGTAGAGTTGATGTAAAAAGAAAACAAACAAATAAATATTTGAGATTGCCTACTTTCAGGAGGTTCGAGTGGCGATTCCGCAGTACAACAGAGTCACGTGTCCTCAAGTAAACCAGCGATTCTTGCAGACGACGTTCTCGGACCACTACTGTTGGAGGTAACTGTACAACTGAACTTTCCTATCCCAAACTCGCTTAACTCTTTGCATGTTGGGTAATATTTTCATCTGCAACAATAATGGTCGTCTGCTATTGTTCTAAAAGTAAAATTATCATAATTTCTTTTCAAAACAAAGTCAGATTGTCAAACAGTTTGGATCCTGATGAGACACAGCGTCTCATTAGGATCCCAACTGTTTGCAAAGGTAATTACTGTGGCACATGTATCTGCCGCTAGCATGCTAAGAGTTAAATTTCAAAGTTAAAACGTCGTTAAGCCACATGTAAACTTTGAAATATGGATATGTTCCACTTAACTGAGTTTAAGATATCAAAATTGAATTGTAGAAAAGAGCAAAGAAAAAGAGAAAGAAAGAAAGGTGCTTAGATTAATTTCTTAGATTAAAAATCGGTTGGAGGCTCGGATGTGACAATGAACTGCATCAGAAATAACTTTATTGCAATCAGGAGAACAGTTTTGATTTCCATATAGTGAAATCTCTAAATTGAGAGTTGTTATACCCGTAGGTAAAATATCATTGAATAATCTCCCTCATATGTACATAGTACCCGACATGTAATGAAAATCATTTTCACACGGATATCCACATGTACTGGCATTTGCAAATAGTTTGGATCCAGATCAGGCACTAGTCATTTATATGGAGTGTGAGAGAGAGTAATGGTAAGTATAAAAAATGTCTTTGCACAAAATCTGAATTCAGAATTCCTCCACCAAACCCTATGGGGCCCTGAGTCCAAGGTTATAAAGCGTCTCAGTTGAGTCTGGTTTTATTTTCAAGCATTTTGATTGGTCAGATTTTAGCCTTGGCTCAAATCTGACCAATCAAATGCTGAAATATTCACTTGATGAACCTTTATTGTTTATTTATTTCAGGCATTGGACGGTTTCCTGTTTGTTGTTAATTCCCAAGGCAAGGTGGAGTTTGTGTCAGACAACGTTACACAGTTCCTAAAATACACTGAGGTACAAACTGTCCTTTAAAAGTTTTATCCTTCTTTCACCTACCACCTGTCCTTTGCTTTCCTTTCATCCTGCTTTCACCTACCACCTGTCCTTTGCTTTCATCCAGATTTCACCTAACACATGTCATTTGCTTTCAACCTGCTTTCAACTACCATATGTCCTTTGCTCTAAACCTACCATAGTTCCTTTACTTTCATCCTGCTTTCACCTACCACCTGTCATTTGCTTTCAACCTGCTTTCACCAACCTCATACCTACTGCATTTCATCCTATTTTATGTCCTGTACCTTCATCCTTCCTTCAGCCATCTGATGTCCTTTACTTTCACTTGCCACCTACCTCTCTTTACCACCTGGAACATGTAATGTTTGGAGTTGACATAATATAGGGAAATTATTCTTAACGGTCAAAGATAAATCATCATAACTGCCTGTGCAGATGACAATTGTGTTCCTTTGAACACCTCTCAAATTATTTTATCAAAGTACAGTCGAAACTCGATCGTCCGAAATCGCTTCAGTCAAACATACCCTTATTTCAAAGTGAAAACGTGGCTTAGCCACGTTTTAACTTTGAAATAAGAGTATGTTTGACTTGAGTGAGCTCGAATTTACGAAATTTAAAGGAAGAAATACGGGTAAGTTTGAGTTAAACAAGTTTGAATTAAAGAGTTTCCCTGTATATAGACATTCAATGGCGTGTCAGGATAATGATCAGATGAATGTTTTTATTGACCTTGCTCATGCTAATGGTGTAAGTTGATGACTGTTTGCAAACAGTTCGATAACCTTGTACACTTTCTCTACCTACTGGGGAATACCATTAGAGCACCATTAGTCTGTCTGGTTTTCTGTCTGTCTATCAGTCTGTCTATCCCTCCTTCATGTTTTAACCCATTACCCCATAAATACACCTTTAACTTATTCCTCCGCTGAAGAAAATAGCTCCAATTTATACAGTCATGAATATGCAAAATAAGAAATATTTTCTGTATCTCAGCATATGGTAGCATAAAGCAGGCTGAAAGTAAAGCAGAATGCGCTTCAATACTAGAAACAGGCTATGGGGTAATGGGATAAAGGTTTGTAATGGCTCACCATATGCGGATAGGGGACAGCAATACCCACTTGTACATTGATGGTTATTGAATATATGTTGCAGCTTAAAAGCAGAATGAACAAATAGGCTATGGAGTAAAGGTTTAAAGTGACACTAGTTTAACATATTTAGATATTCCACCTTTAGCAATGTAGGAAAGAATTAAATCATTGAGCCTTAGCATAGAGTATACTTGTCATTTATGTAAAGTGTACCTTTGAAGAGTATACTTGTCCTAAGCAAATAGTGTAGACCCAGACCATAGGGCTCATTTAGGATCAGGGTCTGTATTGCTTCATTCTCTTGTCATTTTGAAATCAATTGTACAAGCCAACTCTAAATAGTAATAAATGTACTAGACTATATTATTATTGGACACTAGAATTGTCCTTAAGGCGCATTCTGCTTTGCTTTCAACCTGCTTTAAGTGGTCACCTATCTTCAATACTAGAAATAAGCTATGGGGTAATGGGTTAATTTCAGAAAAACGAGCTTTTATAAAGGTGATAATGGATATACTGTATTTTTGTTTTGTCTTCCAGGATGACCTTATTGGGAAGAGTGTATACAACATTATCCACGTGGGAGACCACGCCCAGTTCAGTAATACCCTCCTGCCTATGTCAGTTAGTAAGTAGAGATATTGTTACTCTGTTCATAATAAGATTGGAGCATCCCTCCTGTGTTTTCTGTATGCCCTACCCTATCTCTGGGGCAACCAATGATGGCAGAAGCAGAAACAGATTTTAACAAACAAACAAACAACAAAATTCATGGAGATGTTGTTTGTTCTTTCTCTTAAACACAAATTTTTTTTGGCATTAAAGAAGGACCAAAATAAAAAATGTGTTAATTTTCCAAAAGTCACATCAACTTAAGCCTTTTAGAGCATTTCTCTACTGAAGAAATAATCCCATTTTATACAGTCATGAAAATGTACTTTTAGAAATATTTTCTAAATCCTATCATATGATAGCTCAAAGCAGGCTGAAAGTAAAGTAGAATCTGTGCTTAAGGCACTTGTAACTGGCTTTGATTGGTCACCTGTCTTTAAAACTAGAAACAGACTATGGAGAGAACAGTTAAGCTAGTTTAAGTACGGGGTTTAGACTGTAGTGTCGTATTGGGGATATTAGTGAGCACCTTGGCAACAGTTTTAGTTTGTTTTGTTTATTTTTTGCAGGTAGTGGAATCACATGGCCAACAGACAACTTAGGTGGAAAAGGAAAATTTTTTAATTGCCGTTTACTTAGCAAACCTCCAGGTAAGTACAGGGTTCCCTCCCTACAACAACCCTTGCCACAGTTCCCTAAACAGGACAATTATGTCTTAACGCTTTCACTGCTGTAATATAGGGTGTTAAATTTTTTTTCTCTCAAAGTAACATATAAATTGACATTTTTATAGAACAAATATAATGACGAGTGACAAACAGCTTGAATTCAGATCAGACGCTGCGTGATGCAGCGTCTGATCTGGATTCAAGCTGTTTGCAAATGTAAGCCAAGTCTTAATTTTCTCTCCCTATAAAGACTCCCTCCGAACAACACACAGAATGTCGTGTCCCCCATTGGATGCCGTTGTAGAGAGGGAGCACTGTACTGCAGCCGCCCTCCGAACAAAGATTCCTTCCTTACAACAATGATTGCTGCTGTTCCCCAAATAAGACAAGGCAATTATGTTCTAATGCTTTCACTGCTGCAATATTGTGAGCTGAAAATTGTCATTAATTTTGTTGTTTTTACTCTAAAGTTAAATATTGGACAGTTGACAGAAGAAACATAAAGACGAGTGACAAACAGAGGGAACCCAGATCAGACTGCGTGACACAGAGTCTGATCTGGGTTCAAACTGTCTGCAAATGTAAGCATAGTCAATTTCAGCATTCTAAGGGTATAAATCTCCCATTGAGTGTTGTTGTAGAGAGGGAGTAGGGTATATTTCAATGATCTGGGGCTGAACAGTCATTCGCGTTGAAAGTAGACTGGCTTGGTACTTTACTTTAACACATTGAACCCTAGCGAGGTGTGTACTTGTCATTTACAAACAGTGTACCTGTGAGGATTACACTTGTCCTATGCAAACAGTGTAGACCCTGATCAGAGGGCTCTTAAGGAGCCCTCTGATCAGGGTCTACACTGTTTGTCATTTTGAAATATATTGTTTGAATTAGCCCTAAATAGTCAAAAATGGACTAGACTTGTTTTGAAATAAGAAATGTCCTTTAAAAGTTTCAGGGCTGAATGAGTTAACTGAAAAATTGTTTTCACTGAATGCTTCACTATTTTGTAGGTAATGATGATGATATTGAAGCGAAGCAGATGTGTATCCCCCAGTATGAAACCATGCAAATCTCTACCATTCTTCATCCGGCGGACACATTGAATGATAACTCTGAAAATTCAGGTAAGAATTTCCTCAACATGCTCCTTTGAATAAGTATGAATTTGGTCATCATGCTGTTCTTAACCCTTTACCCCATAGAAGCGGCTTTTAGCGAATCTGATTTATTCATCCGCTGAAGAAAATAGTTCCAATTTACTAATTTAATATATATTATAGCGAAAATTTTCAATATATTTTAGCACAGGATAGCTTAAATCAGGCTGAAAGTAAAGCAGAATGCGCATTAAGCGCATTCTGCTTTACTTTCAACCTGCTTTAAGAAGTAACCTATTTTCAATTCTAGAAATAGGCTATCAGGTAAAGGGTTAAAAAGAACTGCTCCAGATAAGGGAAGTATGTGTATGTCAATAACCTAAAATCTTTATTTCTGCATTAAACCCTATGTTGTCACTACTTTTCGAGACGATTCTAATGAGTGGTAACACCATAGGATTTGCTGCTGACATGAAGGAGAAAATAGACGATTTGTTCAGTTTATCCCCTCTTATCTGGAGCCCTGTTTAAACCAACTTCTAGCCTTATCTAGATTTTTCAAGCCACTTTTAATGCCCCCAGTCATTTATAGATGCAGAGACATGGTACTGATAGGCCTGTGTTTGCTGTCGTGCATTTAAGGTTAACCAGATTTTACTGTTTCATCCAGCATCAACACTGCTTACTTGAATACTTAAAGAGTTATTCTAGGATATAAGAAATATTCCTTACTGTACATGGCTATACCATATTTTCTTGCATAGAAGTTGATATTAAATTTGGCCCCCTACTGTGAGGAGAGAATCCCTCAATTTGCCTTGACTCATATATCATATATAAGACGGATGGAAAAATTGTGGCTGGTACAAGATAAACTTTTTGTGTGAAAAACTTCGAAGTTTCATTTTTATGCCCCCCTTTGAAAGAAAAAGGGGTACAATGGAGCGTTGTTATTCCCAGATCAAAGCCCTATTTTTAGCTCACCTGAGCTAGCTCAGGGTGAGCTTTTGCAATACTTGAATGTCCGTCGTCCGTCGTCAACAATTTTAGTGTTTATTCTCTAGAGGCCACAATATTTATCCAATCTTTCTCAAACTTGCTCAGATGGTATAATGCCATAAGAGTTCAGATGAGTTCGATTATGGTTGAAATTGGACAAATAAGTCAAGAGTTATCTACCTTTGAATTGCTGAAAATGCCATATTTAAGGGTGTTTACACTCTAGAGGCCACAATATTTATCCAATCTATCTCAAACTATCTCAGATTGTATATGACTATAAGAGTTCAAATGAGTTTGATTATGGTTGTAATCAGGTCAAAGGGTCGAGAGTTATCTACCTTTGAATTGCTGAAAATGCCATATTTAAGGGTGTTTACACTCTAGATGCCACACATTTCATCCAATCTTTCTCAAACTTGCCCAGATTGTATATGATCATAAGAGTTCAGATGAGTTCGATTATGGTTGAAATCGGACAAATAGATCAAGAGGTATCTACCTTTGAACTGCTGATAATGCCATATTTAACAGTGTTTACACTCTAGAGGCCACAGTATTTATCCAATCTATCTCAAACTATCTCAGATTGTATATGACTATAAGAGTTCAAATGAGTATGATTATGGTTGTAATCAGATCAAAGGGTCGAGAGTTATCTACCTTTGAATTGCTGAAAATGCCATATTTAAGGGTGTTTACACTCTAGAGGCCACACATTTTATCCAATCTTTCTCAAACTTGCCCAGATTGTATATTACCATAAGACTTCAAGTGAGTTTAATTATGGTTTTAATCAGATCAATAGGTCAAGAGTTGTCTACCTTTGAATTGCTGAAAATGATATATTTAACAGTGTTTACACTCTAGAGGCCACAATATTTACTCACGCTTTCTTAAACTTGCTCAGATTGTATAATTATGACTATACGAGTTCAAAAAAGGGTGATTATGGTTGAAATTGGACTAATTGGTCAAGAGTTATCTACCTTTGAATTGCTGAAAATGCCATATTTTACAGTGTTTACACTCTTGCAACTACAGTTTTGAATGGATTTTGATTATACTTGCACACAATGTATATAGCTATAGGTTCTCAAAGGAGTGCAATATTATTGTTTAAACTTATCATTGTTACAATAGTTATCTGCCCTTGATATACTTTGAACTGCTAGAAAAGGCTTCATTTCAGTATTGTTTAGGGTCTAGTTATCAGTCCTTTATGTTCTCTACTATACTAGAATTATGAGGTTGTATTCCAAAATGGTTTACATGCTATACTGCAAATTTGAATAGATTTAGATGAAAACGGGTGAAACAGAAAGGTAAAGCTATCAGGTTTCAGTACAAAAGGTGAGCGATATCAGGGCCTTCAGGCCCTCTTGTAACTCTTACCATGCTAACAGCGGATATATCTGCCACAGTGATTGCCTTTGCAAACAGTTTGGATCCAGATGAGACACAGCGTAATGCAGCATCTCATCAGGATCCAAACTGTTTGAGACTGACCATGTTTTGAAAAGAAATTTAGACAATTCTATTCATAGAACAGTTGCAAATGACAGTAATTGTTGCAGACAAAAATACTACCCAGCATGCCAATAGTTAATAAGCAACCAGAGACATGCAAACAAGTGTGTACTCAGGGCTCCAGATAAGAGGGAGTAAACAGAACAAATCCATCATTTTTAGCTCACCTGGCAAGAAGTGGCAAGGTGAGCTATTGTAATCGCCCTGTGTCTGTCGTCGTCCGTCCTTCCGTCCGTCAGTCCATCCATCGTCAAACTTTTTCTTTAAAGATCTTCTTCTTGGAAACCACTGGGCCAATTTCATGAAAACTGATTTAAGAATATTGTTACACAAATAATGATTCATGGGTGACCCTTAGCCAGTTTTCTTCTAATAATCTTCCTAGTTCAAACAACATATACTGGCATTATCAATAGTGGGCTTTTTTGGACAGGGTCGTAAAAGTGGGCCGTTTTGGACCTGTCATGCGAGTGGGTGGGGTTGAACTTATAGTGAAAACTTAATCATAACTGGTCCATTATCATGACCATAACCATGGGAACCAGGTGAGCGATCAAGGGCCGCATGCGGCTCTTGTCTCACTCTTTACAGCATCAAATCCTATGGTGTAACTACCCATTAGAATCGTTCTAGA
The DNA here is from genome assembly GCA_922989275.2 of Gari tellinella. Taxonomy (NCBI): domain Eukaryota; kingdom Metazoa; phylum Mollusca; class Bivalvia; order Cardiida; family Psammobiidae; genus Gari; species Gari tellinella. The sequence goes on from OV277872.1 coordinate 36,051,055, forward strand.
CGATTCTAATGAGTAGTCACACTAAAGGGATTTATGAAGATACATGTAATTATTTTGAATTTTGAAATACTCCCCTTATCTGGAGCCCTATGTACTGGTAAATTTCAGAATCTAAAAGTGCTAATGCGGTAAATGATGTTAATATGCTTGCTGGATGATGTTAATATGTTTGCTTTTTGAGTCTAGAAAAAAATTGAATGCGCTAAAATGTAGTTCTATTGGGGAAAGGGTTAAATAGTCCTCATGTTTTATTTGAACTAATGTTTTTTCAGATGCCAACTCAAGTCTAGTGTGTGTGGCACGGAGACTTCCCCTAGCTGAGAAGACAAATACCATGTTAGGTGTAGAGCAATTTACTACAAAACAAGATTTAAATGGAAAAATAATCGGCTGCGATATAAGGTAACTAAATTAGCTTGGTACGGTTTTTAGCTCACCTGGAACAAAGAAGAGAAGAGGTTAAGAGCGTTTTCTGTAACATGACTATTGAATTGGGTCTGCACTATATTAATGTGTTAATTATTAGATGTGTAAGACAGGTGACTGCTTAAAGAAAGATGACAGTAAAACAGAAAGCTCCTTTAGGAGCTTTCTGTTTTACTATCACCTTGCTTTAAGCTATCACCTGCCTTTTAAACAATCAATTAGCCTTTGTTTAAGTGGTTGTAATAGAGAGGTTTTACTGTTAAGCTTTTCTTGCTCTTTTTCTGGAGCATTGATATAGTTGTTGCTTATGTTTCTCATTACAGTGGAATAGCCCCTGGAAGGTTCAAGTGTCCGGACTTTGTGGGTCAGAATATCCATGAATTTTGTCATACCAATGACCTTCAACAGCTGTCCAAACATTTACAAGAAAGTAGGTCAACAAAAATGTTTCTATATCTGTACATTGTGCTTTATTAAACCAATATCCCATAGCCTGTTTCTAGTTTTGAAGACATATAACTACTTAAAGCAAGTTGAAAATACTTTCAGCCTGCTTTAAGCCATCATCTGCTAGGATATAGAAGATATTTCATGTAATACTTGCTCCTTACTGTCTAAAGGCAGAACCGTTTTCTTCAGAGGAGTAATGGTGTTGGATACAGGTGACAGCTTAAAGTAAGATGAATGTAAGGTAGAAAGCTCTTGAATGAGCTTTCTGTTATGAGTAGTGGGTTGCTCAGTAGAGTCATCCGTCAGGATTCAGAGAAAGATGAAAGTGAAGTAGAAAGCTCCTGTTCATCTTTTGGTGGTTCTACATGTTGCTGATTTGTGCCTGTAACAGTGTATAAAAGGTATCGGGGGTCTTCCTTCCTGAACGTAGCTAAATGACTTTAATAAGCTATGTAAAATCATAACAAATCAAATCAAATTTCTTTCAACTTTCTCTAAGTAAACACCTGTATTTAACATGATTATTTAATCTTCAATTGAGTCAATTGATCAGAATAATGTACCGGTGGCCAACTGTTTTAATGCTTTTATGTGTAGGGAAGGGTCAAAGACTCGTTTAATATTGTGATACTGAATCCTATTGATGAGCATAATCATCCTTTACAAACTGTGTATATGTAAAGAATACATTTGTCCTATTTAAACAGTGAAGACCCAGAAAATAGGGCTTATTAAGGAGTCCTCTGATCAGGATCTGCACTGTATGTCATTTTGCAATTGATTTCAGAATATAACACTAAAAATCATAAAGGGACTAGACTTATTTGGAAACTGGAAGTGTCCATTAAGTTTATGGGGTGAATGAGTTAAAGGTTGATGAGAAATGATAGCTATCAAATTCTATACATGTTATTTTTATTTCATATATTTATAGCTGTGAAAAATGGGAGCAACACTAGTGCTGTTTACAGATTCAAACTACAAGATACCAAGTATGTTTTTGTTCAGACTAAGAGCAAGCTGTTTCAAAATGCCATCAGCGGAACTGGTGAATTTATCATGTCAACTCACTCAATCATTAGGTAAGAAAATATTAATGAATTTATCATGTCAACTCACTTTATCATTGGGTAAGAAAATATGAGTGAATTTATCATGTCAACTCACTCTATTATTAAGTAAGAAAATATGAGTGAATTTATCTTGTCAACTCACTCTATCATATGTCAACTCACTCTATCATTAGGTATTAAAACTAAGGAATGTATCATGTCAACTCACTCTATCTTTTGGTAAAAGATAATGTGGAATTTATTATCGGATAAAAAACAAGGGTTGAATTTTTCATGTCAGCTCACTCTACATTATTATGTAAGAAATTATGAGGAATTTATCATTAAACAAGAAACAATGAGCAAATTTATCATGACAGTTCATGCTTTCATTAGATAAGAAAGACTTAGGAATTTATCATTCCATAAGAAACAGCAAGGCTCCGAATTAGAGGGAGTATATTTAACAACTCCCAACATTTTTCTGACTCATTTCAGCACCAAATACTATGGTGTTACTACTCATTAGAATCGTCTGGAAGAGACAATTCTAATGTGTGGTGACACCATAGGGTTTACTGCAGAAATAAAGATATTCGTTTTTGAAGTACTCCCTTTATCTGGTGCCCTGAACAAGGGGTGAATTTTCTCATGGCTACTCATTCATGAGACAAGATACTTAATATTGAATATATCATATCAGTACGCCCAGTTCTAAGTTAAGAAAATTCAAAAGTTAATTATCATGTTAATATGCTTCATCATTAGATATGAAATGAAAAAGTTATGAAATATGAGTGAAAGGAATTTTTAGCTCATCTTGCTTTATCATTGGGTAAGAAATTACAGGTAATATTCTGTATTTTAACTCACCTATTTTTTCATAAGGTGAATAATTGTGAAAGCACTTTGTGAACTTACTCTATCGTTAGGTAAGAAATGGGAAGAGAATTTATTGCAAACAAGAAACGTAGCAGGTAGTTCATCCTGTTATTCCTTTTCTCCATAGAAATACCTTTTAGTGTGCATTTATTGATTTTTGTACTGAAGAAAATGGTTCTAATTTATACAGTCATGAAAATGTACCAAAATAAATAATTTCTGTATGGTAGCAGATTGAAGCTTAACCCATTACCCCATAGCCTGTTTCTAGTATTGAAGATAGGTGACCATTTAAAGCAAGTTGAAAGTAAAGCAGAATGTGCCCTAAGGCACATTCTGCTTTTCTTTCAGCATGCTTTAAGCTAATATCTGCTAGGATAAAGAAAATATTTCTTATGATACATATTTTTGACGGTGTAAATAGGAACTATTTTCGTCAGTGGAGGAGTAAATAAAAGATGTTAAAAGGCGTATTTATGGGGTAATGGGTTAAAGAAGGCTATGTGGTAAAGGGTTAACCAGAGCACCAGATAAGGGTAGTTTTTCAAAAACTAAAATCTTTATTTCTGAATTTAAACCCTATGGTGTCACTACTCATTAGAATCGTCTCTTCGAGACGATTCAAATGAGTAGTAACATCATAGGATTTGGTGCTGAAATAAGCGAGAAAATGATTGATTTGTTGAAATAACTCCTTCTTATCTGGAGCCCTTAGTTAACCCTTTCATTCGTAGGCATAAGTTCCACTCGCCTATATCAAACTGTTAAAGGTAGAATTCTGCTTAAAGCACACGCTGCTTTACTTTAATCTTGCTTTAAGCTACCATCTGCTGGGATATAGAAGATAGTTGTTATAGTCCATGTTCATGACTGTATAAATTCTGCTTTACTCTCAGTCTGCTTAAAGCTAACATATGCTGGGATATAGAAAATAGTTTTCATAGACCATGTTCTTGACTGTATAAATTCTGCTTTATTCTCAGTCTGCTTTAAGCTAACATGCTGGGATATAGAAAATAGTTTTCATAGACCATGTTCTTGACTGTATAAATTCTGCTTTACTCTCAGTCTGCTTAAAGCTAACATCTGCTGGGATATAGAAAATAGTTTTCATAGACCATGTTCTTGACTGTATAAATTCTGCTTTATTCTCAGTCTGCTTTAAGCTAACATGCTGGGATATAGAAAATAGTTTTCATAGACCATGTTCTTGACTGTATAAATTCTGCTTTACTCTCAGTCTGCTTAAAGCTAACATCTGCTGGGATATAGAAAATAGTTTTCATAGACCATGTTCTTGACTGTATAAATTCTGCTTTATTCTCAGTCTGCTTTAAGCTAACATGCTGGGATATAGAAAATAGTTTTCATAGACCATGTTCTTGACTGTATAAATTCTGCTTTACTCTCAGTCTGCTTAAAGCTAACATCTGCTGGGATATAGAAAATAGTTTTCATAGACCATGTTCTTGACTGTATAAATTCTGCTTTATTCTCAGTCTGCTTTAAGCTAACATGCTGGGATATAGAAAATAGTTTTCATAGACCATGTTCTTGACTGTATAAATTCTGCTTTACTCTCAGTCTGCTTAAAGCTAACATCTGCTGGGATATAGAAAATAGTTTTCATAGACCATGTTCTTGACTGTATAAATTCTGCTTTACTCTCAGTCTGCTTAAAGCTAACATATGCTGGGATATAGAATATAGTTTTCATAGACCATGTTCTTGACTGTATAAATTCTGCTTTACTCTCAGTCTGCTTAAAGCTAACATATGCTGGGATATAGAAAATAGTTTTCATAGACCATGTTCTTGACTGTATAAATTCTGCTTTACTCTCAGTCTGCTTAAAGCTAACATATGCTGGGATATAGAAAATAGTTTTCATAGACCATGTTCATGACTGTATAAATTCTGCTTTATTCTCAGTCTGCTTAAAGCTAACATCTGCTGGGATATAGAAAATAGTTTTCATAGACCATGTTCATGACTGTATAAATTCTGCTTTATTCTCAGTCTGCTTAAAGCTAACATCTGCTGGGATATAGAAAATAGTTTTCATAGACCATGTTCATGACTGTATAAATTCTGCTTTATTCTCAGTCTGCTTAAAGCTAACATCTGCTGGGATATAGAAAATAGTTTTCATAGACCATGTTCTTGACTGTATAAATTCTGCTTTATTCTCAGTCTGCTTAAAGCTAACATATGCTGGGATATAGAAAATAGTTTTCATAGACCATGTTCTTGACTGTATAAATTCTGCTTTATTCTCAGTCTGCTTAAAGCTAACATATGCTGGGATATAGAAAATAGTTTCCATAGACCATGTTCTTGACTGTATAAATTCTGCTTTACTCTCAGTCTGCTTAAAGCTAACATCTGCTGGGATATAGAAAATAGTTTCCATAGACCATGTTCATGACTGTATAAATTCTGCTTTACTCTCAGTCTGCTTAAAGCTAACATCTGCTGGGATATAGAAAATAGTTTCCATAGACCATGTTCTTGACTGTATAAATTCTGCTTTACTCTCAGTCTGCTTAAAGCTAACATCTGCTGGGATATAGAAAATAGTTTCCATAGACCATGTTCTTGACTGTATAAATTCTGCTTTACTCTCAGTCTGCTTAAAGCTAACATCTGCTGGGATATAGAATATAGTTTTCATAGACCATGTTCATGACTGTATAAATTCTGCTTTACTCTCAGTCTGCTTAAAGCTAACATCTGCTGGGATATAGAAAATAGTTTCCATAGACCATGTTCTTGACTGTATAAATTCTGCTTTACTCTCAGTCTGCTTAAAGCTAACATCTGCTGGGATATAGAATATAGTTTTCATAGACCATGTTCATGACTGTATAAATTCTGCTTTACTCTCAGTCTGCTTAAAGCTAACATCTGCTGGGATATAGAAAATAGTTTCCATAGACCATGTTCATGACTGTATAAATTCTGCTTTACTCTCAGTCTGCTTAAAGCTAACATCTGCTGGGATATAGAAAATAGTTTCCATAGACCATGTTCTTGACTGTATAAATTCTGCTTTACTCTCAGTCTGCTTAAAGCTAACATCTGCTGGGATATAGAAAATAGTTTCCATAGACCATGTTCTTGACTGTATAAATTCTGCTTTACTCTCAGTCTGCTTAAAGCTAACATCTGCTGGGATATAGAAAATAGTTTTCATAGACCATGTTCTTGACTGTATAAATTCTGCTTTATTCTCAGTCTGCTTTAAGCTAACATATGCTGGGATATAGAAAATAGTTTCCATAGACCATGTTCATGACTGTATAAATTCTGCTTTATTCTCAGTCTGCTTAAAGCTAACATATGCTGGGATATAGAAAATAGTTTCCATAGACCATGTTCATGACTGTATAAATTCTGCTTTACTCTCAGTCTGCTTAAAGCTAACATCTGCTGGGATATAGAAAATAGTTTTTATAGACCATGTTCTTGACTGTATAAATTCTGCTTTACTCTCAGTCTGCTTAAAGCTAACATCTGCTGGGATATAGAAAATAGTTTTCATAGACCATGTTCATGACTGTATAAATTCTGCTTTACTCTCAGTCTGCTTAAAGCTAACATCTGCTGGGATATAGAAAATAGTTTTCATAGACCATGTTCTTGACTGTATAAATTCTGCTTTACTCTCAGTCTGCTTAAAGCTAACATATGCTGGGATATAGAAAATAGTTTTTATAGACCATGTTCTTGACTGTATAAATTCTGCTTTACTCTCAGTCTGCTTAAAGCTAACATATGCTGGGATATAGAAAATAGTTTTCATAGACCATGTTCTTGACTGTATAAATTCTGCTTTACTCTCAGTCTGCTTAAAGCTAACATATGCTGGGATATAGAAAATAGTTTTTATAGACCATGTTCTTGACTGTATAAATTCTGCTTTACTCTCAGTCTGCTTAAAGCTAACATATGCTGGGATATAGAAAATAGTTTTTATAGACCATGTTCATGACTGTATAAATTCTGCTTTATTCTCAGTCTGCTTAAAGCTAACATCTGCTGGGATATAGAATATAGTTTTCATAGACCATGTTCATGACTGTATAAATTCTGCTTTACTCTCAGTCTGCTTAAAGCTAACATCTGCTGGGATATAGAAAATAGTTTTCATAGACCATGTTCTTGACTGTATAAATTCTGCTTTACTCTCAGTCTGCTTAAAGCTAACATCTGCTGGGATATAGAAAATAGTTTTTATAGACCATGTTCATGACTGTATAAATTCTGCTTTATTCTCAGTCTGCTTAAAGCTAACATCTGCTGGGATATAGAATATAGTTTTCATAGACCATGTTCATGACTGTATAAATTCTGCTTTACTCTCAGTCTGCTTAAAGCTAACATCTGCTGGGATATAGAAAATAGTTTTCATAGACCATGTTCTTGACTGTATAAATTCTGCTTTACTCTCAGTCTGCTTAAAGCTAACATCTGCTGGGATATAGAAAATAGTTTTTATAGACCATGTTCATGACTGTATAAATTCTGCTTTATTCTCAGTCTGCTTAAAGCTAACATCTGCTGGGATATAGAATATAGTTTTCATAGACCATGTTCATGACTGTATAAATTCTGCTTTACTCTCAGTCTGCTTAAAGCTAACATCTGCTGGGATATAGAATATAGTTTTCATAGACCATGTTCTTGACTGTATAAATTCTGCTTTACTCTCAGTCTGCTTAAAGCTAACATCTGCTGGGATATAGAATATAGTTTTCATAGACCATGTTCATGACTGTATAAATTCTGCTTTATTCTCAGTCTGCTTAAAGCTAACATCTGCTGGGATATAGAATATAGTTTTCATAGACCATGTTCATGACTGTATAAATTCTGCTTTACTCTCAGTCTGCTTAAAGCTAACATCTGCTGGGATATAGAATATAGTTTTCATAGACCATGTTCTTGACTGTATAAATTCAAACTATTTTCTTCAGTGGAAGAATAAACTAAATGTGCTAAAAGGCTCTTCTATGGGGGTAAACAGTAAAGACTTGACTCTTTACTCCATAACCTGCTTCTAGTTTTGAAGATAGGTGACCACTTAAGCAGGTTGAAAGTAAAGCAGAATGTGCCTTAACTCTTTCTTCCCTGAAACTTTAAATGGACAATTCTAGTTTCCATTTTAGTCTAGTCCATTTCTGACTTTTAAGGGTTATTTTTGTCAATGTTTGGCATTATGACAAACAGTGAAGACCCTGATCAGAGGGCTCCTTTCGGAGCCCTCTGATCTGGGTCTTCACTGTTTGCAGGGACAAGTGTACTATTCACATGTATACTGTTTGAAAAGGACGCCTATATGCGGGACTAGGGTTCAAAGGATTAAGGGGCATTCTGCTTTACTTTCAGCCTGCTTTAAGCTATGATTTGTTAGAATATAAAACATATTTTTTATGATTCTTATTTGTGACAGTATAAATGGGAACTACTTTCTTCAGAACAGGAATAAATTAGAGGCGTAAAAAGGCAATTTGAGAGGGTAATGGATTAACTATGGTTTTGTTGTTGTTTTCAGAGAATGTGATTCTGATGATGTCAAAGGTTCAGCTTCAACAAGCCTTATGAAAGCTATCATAGGGCCCAGTATACAACAGCATAATCAAACACAAAACAAACTTCAGACTACTGTTAGTGGAATTAACCCATCAATCGCAAATATGACGTTAGTGGGGAATTCAATGGTGAACTCGGGAAACTTTCTCGGACTAAGTGATAATTTCATGGATACCGATTTCTTCAGCCAGGCCGGTGGCTGGGAATCACCGATGTCGGACTCTTTAATGAGCAACAACTCGGCAGTGAGTGTTAATAATAACTATAGCTTTCAAAGCACAAATGTGTCAAACAATTCTACCTCATTTGTGAATTCACGGAATTCCCAGCTGAAACACTCGCAGGTGCAACAGCATCTGACTCGTAGCCTTTCCACCTCGAGTGGGCTTCAGGGCAAGATGCCCAATATGGGGCCGAGTGCTCTGTCGCAGGTGAAGCGACCTGGAAATTTGTTACAGTACGGACAGCGGAGCAGTAGCCTAGACCTAGGTCAAGGCCAGTTGCAGGGTCAAGGACAATTGGTAAATCAGGGTGTAAAGAGCCCTGGAGTTGCTGCAAGCCCTGGGTCTCGTAGTGGGCCATTTCAGCTGCCGAGTCAGCGGGGAATGATGGGATATAATCGGAGAAGTCCAGCGGCTTCTCCTGTGCCACATGGTCAAAGTAACTTTAATATGCCGTTTCCACGGACACCATCTCCCATGCTCTCTCCATCTCCAGGTATGATACTCATACAGTCGAACTTTGATATCTCGAACTCGGTTAAATCGACATACCCGTATTTCAAAGGTAAAACGTGGCTTAGCCACGTTTTAACTTTGAAATATGGGTACGTTCGACCTAATCAAGCATGAAACGATGCAGTTCATGTGTCGAACTATCGAATAGTTCGAGCTAACGAGTTCGAGATATCGAAGTTTGACTGTACTTTAAAATATTTCAGGGTTCCAGATAAGGGGGAGTAAACTGAACTATTCCATCATTTTCTCACTTATTTTAGCACCAAATCCTATAATGTTACTACTCATTAGAATCATCTCTAAGAGATGATTCTAATGAGTAGTGACATAATAGGGTTTAATGCAGAAATAAAGATTTTAGCTTTTGAAATACTCTTTTTATATGGAATTTATGTTGTGACTCCTCATTAGAATTGTCTCTTTTGAGACAATTCTAACGAGTAGTCACACCATAGGGTTTTGAGCCAGCATAAAGATTTCAGTTTTTGCAATACTCCCCTTACCTGTTGCTCTGTCTTGCAATTCATGACTAGACTTGCATTTGTAAACAATTTGAATGTAGACCAGGGCTCAAGATAAGAGGGAGTAAACCTTAGTTTTCCAATATATGCACTAAACCCTATGGGGTGTCTACTCATTAGAAAGGTTGACAAATATGGCCTCTGATCAGGATTCTAACTGTCTGTCATTCAGAGAAATATGAAATTATCACTGGGCCCAAGATAAGGGGAGTATTTGATAATCTCAAATCTTTGTGTCTGCACCAAACATTCATCGGCCCTATATGACCTATTTTGTGTCGCAGTGCCTTAAAAACCAAACTCGTCCAACCATCCAAATCCTATGGTGTCACTACTCGTTAGAATCGTCTCAAATGAGACGATTCTAATGAGTAGTCACACCATATGGTTTAGTGAAGTAATGAGGAAGAAAATGCCGGGTTACTTAAGGTTACTACTTCTTAGCCTTGGCGTTTGACCAGCTCCCCAACTGTATGACGTACAGATGAATTGATCTGAACAATTGCAAAAAGCTGTCAGTTTCAACATAATTATCATTATTGTAATTGCGTTTAGTCTTACTTATTCCGTTACCCCATAATATTTAATCTGAATCTCATTTTGAAAATGGGTTGCCACTTTATACTTGTTGAAAGTAAAGCAGAATACTCCTTTAGGAGCTTTTTGTTTTACTTTCAGCCTGCTTTAAGTTCCCATCTTAAAACATACTTGAAATTGTATTTTATATTTCATGTCCAGGACGTCCTAACTAAGGAACAATTGGAATCGTAAAAAGTTGTATTTATTTCGTGTTGGACAGGTTTAGTGAATTTCAGGGGACCTTCAGATTTACTTCACTATATTGATATTGGTATTTATTTTTTGTGACAGGTTTGAACCCACCAAGCTGGGGAGCCCATCAGGCTATGATGTCACAGCAAAGCCCTGGTATCCATGGTCACCAGACCTTTGATACCCAGTCAATGATTGCCTCCCCTAGCTCTGTTCACGGGCCCGGGCCCAACCCTGAACGGTTGCTTCAGAAACTGAGTGGGGGACTGGACATGTTGTCAGGAGAGAAGAAAATCAAGCACTCAGGAAAACTTTGTCAGCTTCTGACACAAAACAGTCCGCCTTCGAGTTCGCGGAAATCGGAGCCAGGTACTCCGAAATCTGGTCGGAGTAGACATAACAGTCGGCAGGGACTGATGGAGTTGTCACCGGCGGAGAGTATACAACAGTCACCCCAGCCTGGCCCCGGGCAGAGCCCGCCAGAAAAACCACAGAGCACGTCTAATGACGATGGTGACCATTTGGTTCATACAGATAGTAAGGACAGTAATCGGTTGTTGAAGTCGCTGTTAAGTCAAGAAGACGAGGAAGAAGACGAGTCAACTATCGGTGGGACGTCAACAAATTCGGTATTAAAAGATGAACAATCAGCTGAGGCTCAAGCAGTACAGCCTGCGGAGAGCTTGTCCTGTTTAGAGATGGAGAAAAATGAGGCGGAGGCGAAAAAGCCATCCAATATATTGTTAAAGGTAAGCAAGCACTCCCAGGGCTCCAGATAAGAGGTAGTTATTTCAACAAATCAAACATTTTCTCACTTATTCAGCACCAAATCCTATGGTGTTACTACTCATTAGAATCGTCTCTTCGAGACGATTCTAATGAGTTGTGACACCATAGGGTTTAATTCTGAAATAAAGATTTTAGTTTTTGAAAAACTACCCTTATCTGGTGCTCTGCACTCCCTTGCAAACAGATACACTCCCTTGCAGACAGGTAGATAGATACTTTTAGATAGATTTATTTTGGTAAAAAGTGTGCACAACATGGCAAAACATATTATAAGGTCATAGGGGCCTTGAACGAATGTATTAAATTCTATATTTAGAATTGAAAATTTTTTTTCTTTCAAGGTCCCTATGATTTAAGTAACATATAAGAGCCATGTAATGTGCACTAGACACCAAGAATAACACAAAAAATAAAGGAAAATGTTTCCTTATTTCCATTGTGGTCCTTAATTCTAATGGCACAATACAGAGAGTATTATCATAAATTACTATCACAAATACGAACTTAAACTATAAGTATTACAGAAATATCATCAATTTGAACTTGCTTAAATCAAATTTTTCCATTTTTCAAAGTTAAAACGTGGCATAGCCATGTCTTAACTTTGAAATACGGGTATTTTTTACTTAAGCCAGATCAAGTTATGGAAAATTAACTTTAGAAACATGGGTAAGTTTTAAGTTAAGCGAGATCCAAGTATGGAGATTCAACTGGATCTATTCTAATACTGATTTTGTGTATTGTAGCAATTACTGAGCACAGAGGATGAGTCTGTTATGAAGGATTACGTAAAAGAAACCACGACAGAGCCCGTTCCTGGTGGGCGCTTGATACACAAGCTTCTCAACGACAAGAACGGCAACTGCAAATCTGTGCCTGCAGTAAGTACTTCCAGGGTTCCAGATAAGGGGGAGTATTCTTAACAAATCCAACATTTTCTCACTCATACTGCACCAAATCCTATAGTGTTACTACTCATTAGAATCGTCTCTTCGAGACGGTTCTAATGAGTAGCGACACAAAAGGGTTTAATGCAGAAATGGAGATTTTAAGTTTTGAAATACTCTCCTTATCTGGATCCCTGTACTTCACTCCCAAGTTTGTTGTTTGGCTCAAAGAAAAATAGTCAAGCTATTGTTGCTACCCTATAATCTTCTTCCGTACTTTCGTTGGTTAAATGTTTCAGTTAATACTTTTGAAAAGACAACAAATTCTCGAAAATTCTCAAAAGTATCCATTTGAATCTTGGAATTTTGTTCAGGATTATAAGGCAACTCAGTGTAATTGTACTTGTTTTTACTTGGTATTTGGGGATTAAATGAATTTAACTATTCAATAACTATTACAGATATAAGTTTGAAATTTCGACTTCTTGCAACTCATAACAACAAGGCAGGGAACCCTTGGATTTTTCATGTAAGAGTTATTGCCTTTGTTTTGACTTAGATTTTGGTTCAATTTGCTTCAGTAAAGATGACAGCTATTATTAACCCATTTAACCCATTGCACGCTGGGTAATATTTGGCGGCCATTTTAAAATGTCGTCTGCAGCAGGTATAACTCAAATATTTGCAAAAGATTTTAGCAGTTTCTGATAGAATATTGACTTAACTGCAAACAGTTTTGATCAATGTGGGGCCTGATCTGAGATCAAAACTGTTTGCCTTGAGGTACACCTTAAAGTGTACCCGCATAAAATGGGTTAAGCGTATATTCTACTAAAGGAACATTTGCAAACAGTGGAGACCCTGATGAGCCATCGTGTTACGCTGGGTCTCATCAGAGTCTATCCTGTTTGCTGTTTCATATGAAATGTTCTGCTGTATGGACAAACACTGTTGTGCATTTAGTTCACCATTGTATATTTAACCCTTAGCCCGCCAAATAAATTGTCGTCTGCTATATTTCTCGTCTGCTTCAAGTTTCAAAGTGCTTCAAAGTTGCTCAAAATTGCTGAAAATGTTGTCTGAGTGTCAAACAGCTTGGATCCGGATGAGACGCCGAGTTACTCGGCGTCTCATCCGGATCCAAGCTGTTTGCATATGGAGCTATAGTCATGAGTGGCAGGCTAAGGGTTAAAATGAAAACTTTCAGTAAGCACACAGTGAGAATTCATTACAGGGCATAAATGAGTTGTATATTTAACCCTTATCCCGCCAAATAAATTGTCGTCTGCTATATTTCTCGTCTGCCTCAAGTTTCAAAGTTGCTCAAAATTGCTGAAAATGTTGTCCGAGTGTCAAACAGCTTGGATCCGGATGAGACGCCGAGTTACTCGACGTCTCACTTGGATCCAAGCTGTTTGCATATGGAGCTATAGTCATGAGTGGCAGGCTAAGGGTTATAATGAAAACTTTCAGTAAGCACACAGTGAGAATTCATTACAGGGCATAAATGAGTTAGGCTGATACCCAGTGAACTCACTATAGTTAGACAGGGCTCCAGATAAGGGGTATATTTCAAAAACTAAAATCTTTATTTCTGCTTTAAACTTTATGGTGTCACTACTCATTAGAATCGTATCGAAGAGACAATTCTAATGAGTAGTAACATCATAGGATTTGGTGCTGAAATAAGTGAGAAAATGTTGGATTTGTGCAGTTTACTCCCTCTTATGTATAGCCCTGGCCATACTTATCATAATTCAGTTAGAATATGGCATAGGCATGTTTTAATTTTGAACTATGGGTTTGTTTCTTTGACGGAGAAGAGCTCAAGTAATTGGGTTTCAATATAATCCATTACACTATAAATAAACCTTTTTATGCCTCTTAATTTATTCCTTCACTGAAGAAAATAGTTCAATTAATATGACTGTATCACAAGAAATATTTCCTATATTCAAGTAGATAATAACTGAAAGCAGACTGAAAAGAAAGCAGAATGCGGTCACATATCTTCATAACTAGAAATGGGCCATACCAATAATGACTTAACCCATTACCCAAACTTATTTTAGTTTTGATGACAGGTAGTTGCTAAAAACAGGGTGAAAATAAAGCAGATTTCTCCTTATCCCATTAAGCCATACTGACTCATTGCGCAATAGCCTCATACTAACTCATTTTGACTCACTTTAATCAACTAGCATGATTGTATTGAGGTGAGCACTGATAATTGTTAATCGCTTATGAGTTAATGGGTTAAGAAGCATTCTGCTTTACTGTCTGCATACTTTAAGCTACAAATTGCTAGTCCTGATACAGACAATATTTCTTGTGGTGCAAATTCCGGACTGTATATCAATATAAAGTGAAACTATTTTCTTCAGTGGAAGAATATATTACAGGTGTTAAAAGGCATATTTATGGAGTAATGGGTTAGTTACTTAGTAGTATAAATGACAGGTGGCAGCTTTAGGCAAGATGAAAGTAAAGCAGAAAGCTCCTAGAGGAGCTTTCTGCTTTACTTTCACAATGCCTGAAACACTCACCTGCCATAAATAACTAATCATTAATATAGATTAACGGTTGTAATCGAGCTGTTTTACTATATAGTGTTTATTTTACAGGAAAGTACAAGTGCTGACATGGACTTGGCCCGTCAGCGACACCAGTCAGGTCCCCAGGAGCCCCAGTCTACCACAAACCACCCAATACCCACACCTCGGCTCTCCTCGCCTCTTACCTCACCCACGACGACAAGCTTCATCCAATCACAAGCCAGTAGTGACGTATCATTGCTCAAGGGCCTTTTTAGCTCAAGTTCAAACTCAGTGAATCTGTCATATAGTGTGAACTCTAGTACGCTTCCGAGTGTGAGTAGTTCTATGGGTAGTGGAAGTGCTAAGGACTCGAGTATGAGCTCAGAGATTTCAACGTCGGTGAACAATAAAAAAATCGATAAGCTTTTATATCTGTTGTGGGAGGATAATTCTGGTGAGGATAAGGGTGAATCGATGAGGGAGCGAATTCAGATCTTAAAACGGAAGGCGGACCTTATGGAGAGCGGAGATTTTCCGGATCAAGTCAGTACCTCAGCAACTAGTACAAGTATAGCGATGACTGTAGCTAGTAAACTTTCTACAGACAATGCCTTGTTGTCACAACTGTTGTCTCAGAAAGCCTCGAACGATATAGTTGTGAATACGTTAAATACCATACAACCATCCAGTGTTCCCCAGCCCAGGATTCCAACAAATTTTGCAGCTAAATTACTAAAAGTGAATCCATCATCAATTGCTGGCACATTTACGACAGAGGGGGTGAAACGTGCTAGGAGTGATAGTTCTGGGATGCCATCCACGACACAATTGGAACGGGCTCTGAATCCACAGAAAGACACTTCTCAGTCTATAGAGACTATATCTGCGGTAGGTTCAAATTCAGACTCCAATTCTGGAATCAGTAATATAAGTAGTGATGCTAAACAATCACAGTTCAAGGAACAGTATGCAGAGCTACAGATAATGCTAGCCCAGACTGTTAATGACAGTAATAATCCACAGAATCCACAGTCGTCGTCTACTGTTGCCATGGAAGTGGACCCAGCGGACACAACAGACCCACTTCTCGCTCAAATATTACAACAGGCTACAGAGTTACAGCAAGATATCTCCACTGGGGCTATAACCAATCAGAATTCCCGCACCAGCGTACCTCTTGAATCAGGGACAGGAAATGTCAGTGCTCAAAATTTACTCAACTCCAGTAACATGAGTTTCAACTCTACAAACACTTCTAATCAAAATGGTACTCCCCCAGTTGATATTATCCAACAGCTTGAACAGGTCCTTAGCGACCCTAATCTAAATTTAGATTTAGACACTTTATTTGGGGCCACTGGGGCCCCTACAGATATGAACGATCAGTTAGCAATAGATGCCATACAAGAGCAGTTAATGAGAGACATACCCGGGCCGGTGTCAGAGGTTTCAACCTCAAGTGTACCGACACCGCCACTTCAGTCAAATATAGTGCGTCAACGGTTTCCCCAGCCAATGGGTGAGCCGATTCCCCAAGCCGGTGCCCAGATGCAGCATAATTTACTTGGGAACCAGGCAGCCCGGATGCCTCTCAGTCGTGAACAGTTCCAGCAGATGCCATTACGTCAAGGCTATAATGGACCCGGTAGACCACCTGTGCCACAACATCAGGGGTACGCACAGTCCCCGGCCGCTCAGAACTTTCCCTCACAGGGGCCAAGACTGCCCCATCCTCCAGGTATATTGGTGTGAAAGTTGTGCTAACCTTAAAACCCTTTCCTCCCTGAAATTTCAAATTCCAGTGTCCAATTTAGTCTAATCAATATTTGATGATTTAAAAAGGTATGCACTAATTCTTGCAAAATAACAAACAGTGCATACCCTGATCAGGGGGTCCTTTAGGTGCCCTCTGATCTGGGTCTCCACTGTTTGCATATGATAAATGTACTTGTCAAAGGTACACTTTTTGTAAAGGACACATATATGCGTGACTAGGGTTCAAAAGGTTTAACAGGGCTCCAGATTTGATAAATATTTTTATTCCCTCATGACTATCCATAGGGGGGAATACTGTTTTACCCCTGTTAGCCTATCCATCCTTTTGTCAGTTCGTTAATCAATCCACCCAATGAATCATTGGGAGGACAATACTCATCCTGTACAAGCAGATTAACTGTTAAAAGCACACTGTGCTATGCAAACAGTGTAGACCCTGATCAGAGGGTTCCTATGATTAAGGTCTACACTGTTTGTCATATTGCAGTACATTGTAGAAACAGAGCCTTAAACAGTCAAAACTGGAATAGACTTTAATGGAACTGGAATTGGCCTTTTGAAGTTTCAGGGGTGAATGGATAACTGTTGTGATGTTAGTGTTTATTACTGTTTATTTATGTTAAACCCTGTAACCCATAGCCTACTTCTTGTTCTGAAGACAGTTTACCACTGAAAGCAGGTTAAAAGTAAAGAAGAATGCGTCTTAAGGTGCATTCTGCTTTACTTATGCCAGCTTTAAACTATCATCTGCAAGGATAAAGAAAATATTTCTGATGATACATAATCCTGAGTTTATGAAATTCAACTATTTTCTTTAGTGGAGAAAAAAGATTAAATGTGTATTTATGGAGTAAAGGGTTAATACTGTTACGAACAAGAGAAGGGCTGCCATTTCTCCAGATTTTTCCTAAATCTTCGGATTTTTTTCTTGTACATGGTAGCTTAAAGCAGGCTGAAAGTAAAGCAGAATGCCTCCCTTCACCCGTAACTATGTGGGACAGGACAGAGTATATACATCTTAAATGCAAACAGTGCTGACCCAGATCAGGTTGCTCATTCAGGGGCCTTCTGATCAGGGTCTGCAATGTTGGTCTTTGTTGAAATATTCAGAGAACAAGCCCTTGAAGGAAGAGTCAATGCAAACTGGTGATTTCTCAAACACTAGAATACAAGGGCTCCAGATATGGGGGGTATTAAAAAACATAAATCTTTATTTCTGCTATAAATCCTATGGTGTCACTACTCACTAGAATTGTCTCGAAGATGACTGTTTGTCATTTTGCCATTTATTGTAACAACCATAAATAATCGATATCATAATTTATGGACTAGACTTTATGGGAAGCTGGAATTAACCATTTGAAGTTTTAGGGGTGTATTGAGAGTATTCACCCGTTTTAAGACTAGTGTCTATTGAAAGGAACATTGGCAAACAGTGTGGACCCTGATGAGACACTGCCCTACATGGCGCCTCATCAAGGTATGCATTGTTTGCTATTGCATATGAAATTGTTCTGCTGTATGGAATAACATTGCAGTTTCCTGATATATATAATGAAATCTTCCATCAAGCGTATAGGGAGAGCTCATTGCAATATCCAGGCATAAATGGGTTAACTAGAGTGATGGTGTTCAGGGCTCCAGATAAGAGGGAGTAAACTGAACAAATCCAACATTTTCTCACTTATTTAGCATCAAATCCTATGGTGTTGGAGTAGTGACACCATAGGGTTTTATGCAGAAATAAAGATTTTTGTTTTTGAAATACCCCCTTTATCTGGAGCCCTGATGGTGTTCATTGCAGGACTATTGGCCTGTATTTACATAGCGATGTTAAGTTTTGTTGTTAATGAGAGTACTAACTAGAGTGATGGTGTTTATTTCAGGACCATTGGCTAGTGCCTTACCGTCCCCCACACAGCCTCAGAGACCTCCATTATTTACCAATGCCAACCCCAACTCCACTGCAATGCAGGTATGTATTGTGTCTTATATACCAAAAAAAATAAATTTGTTATGCCATTACAGTTTCGTCATAGACTTGTCTTTTCATGCTATTGTTTAAGAGCCTTAGGAAACCTTCTCTGCATCTTGACAAGTGGATGCTTAAAACAGGCTGAAATTAAAGCAGAAAACTCCTGAAGGAGCTTTCTGCTTCATTTTCATTCTGCTTCAATCATCTAAATATGACACTGGTTAAGACTTAAAAGAGATGCTTTTGTTGGATATTCAAATAGACACTTTTATTGGTTAAAGGTTTGAATTCAAAAGGATTATTAACTCTTTTAAAAAATTGTCATTTTCTACATTTTATTGCATTGTGTTTCATTTAGTTTAAATAAGTTTTCACAATTGTACGTACTTGTTACCTGTACTATCCACAGGTTCGTCTGTCATTGCTCCAACAGCAGAAGCAGAAACAATTACGAGAGCGTGACAAACAGCGTATTCAGCATCAACAAGACAGACAGAAGCTACTGCTACAACAGCAGCGACAACAACAGTTCAATCAGTTTTCATCACAACGGTTTCCTCATGTAAGTTCTAACAGAGCTCAAACATAATAGAGAACTTCTCATATAAGTTGTAATAGAACAAGAACATAATTGAGTACACCTAATATAAGTTCTAAAGCTCATATAAGTTCTAATAGAACAAGAATATAATAGAGTACTCCTCATATTAATTCTAATAGAACAAGAACATAATAGAGTAACCCTCTTGTAAGTTCTAATAGAGCAAGAACATAATAGAATACTCCTCATGTAAGTTCTGATAGAACAAGAACATAATAGAGTACATCTCATATAAGTAGAACGTAATAGAGTACTCCTCATATAAGTTCTAATAGAACAAGAACCCTTTACTCCATAGCCCAATTTTAGCTCACCTGAGCTAGCTCAGGGTGAGCTTTTGCAATCCTTGATTGTCCGGCGTGCGGCGTGCGGCGTCAATAATTTTAGTGTTTACACTCTAGAGGCCACAAATTTTATCCAATTTTTCTTAAACTTGCTCAGATGGTATATTGCCATAAGATCTCGGATGAGTTCGATTATGGTTGAAATCGGACAAATAGGTCATGAGTTATCTACCTTTGAACTGCTGAAAATGCATATTAACAGTGTTTACACTCTAGAGGCCACAGTATTTATCCAATCTTTCTCAAACTTGTCCAGATTGTATATGACCATAAGAGTTCGAAAGAGTTTGATTTTGGTTGAAATCGGATAAATAGATAAAGAGTTATCTACCTTTGAATTGCTGAAAATGCCATATTTAACGGTGTTTACACTCTAGAGGGCACAGTATTTATCCAATCTTTCTAAAACTTGCCCAGATTGTATATGACCATAAGAGTTCGGATGAGATTGATTCTGGTTGAAATCAGACAAATAGATCAAGAGTTATCTACCTTTGAATTGCTGAAAATGCCATATTTAATAGTGTTTACATTATAGAGTTCACAATTTTTATCCAATCTATCTCAAACTTGCTCAGATTGTATATGACTATAAGGATTCAGATGAGTTTGATTATGGTTGTAATCAGATTTATAGGTTGAGAGTTATCTACCTTTGAATTGCTGAAAATGCCATATTTAACGATGTTTACACTCTAGAGGCCACACATTTTATCCAATCTTTCTCAAACTTACTCAGATTGTATATTACCATAAGAATTCAGATGAGATCAATTATGGTTGTAATCGGATCAATAGGTCAAGAGTTATCTACCTTTGAATTGCTGAAAATGATATATTTAACAGTGTTTACGCTCTTGAGGCCACAATATTTATACAAGCTCTCTCAAACTTGCCCAGATTGTATATGACCATAAGAGTTCGAAAAAGGGTGATTATGGTTGAAATTGGACAAATAGATCAAGAGTTATCTACCTTTGAATTGCTGAAAATGCCATATTTTACAGCGTTTACACTCTTACAACTACAGTTTTCAATGGATTTTGATTATACTTGTATACAAAGGATGTAGCTATACGTTCTCGAAGGAGTGCAATTATTGTTGAAATGTAATCATTGTGGCAATAGTTACCTGCCCTTGATGTACTTTGAAATGCTAGAAAAAGGCTTCATTTCAGTAGTTTTAGGCTCTAGTTATCTACCTTTGATGTACTCTACTATGCTAGAGTAGGTCGACAAAACTTGAATGGATTTAGAATAAAAAGGGTGAAATTCAAAGGTAAAGCTATCAGGCTTCATTACAAATGGTGAGCGATATCAGGGCCTTCAGGCCCTCTTGTTAGTTAAGAAGACTGGTGATCACTTAAAACAGGTTGTAAGCAAGTTATAACAGGTTGTAAGTAAAGCAGAATACACCTCAGTGCACATTCTGCTTTTCTTTCAGCCTGCTTTAAGCTACCATAAGCTATGATACAGAAAATGTTTCTTATGGTACATGTTCATGACAGTATAAATTAGACAGGATTATCCCTCCTTTATTTTGAGGGGCAACAGATTGCATGGATGAACAGGAGCACCCCTCCCCA
This sequence comes from Gari tellinella, assembly GCA_922989275.2. Taxonomy (NCBI): domain Eukaryota; kingdom Metazoa; phylum Mollusca; class Bivalvia; order Cardiida; family Psammobiidae; genus Gari; species Gari tellinella. The sequence goes on from OV277872.1 coordinate 36,071,984, forward strand.
GTCAAAATTTTTTCATTTTAATTGTATTATACTGATCAGTGTTCTTACACTTTTGTTCTATTTTAAGAACAAAAAGTTTCATTCTAAGCTTTATCTCTTATTGTTCTGGATCTGGTTTTAGGAGCTGCTGCTTTACTTTCATCTTGCTTTAAGCAGATACATGATGTGGTGATGTAGGTAGAGGGTACTTTAGGTATTTCTGTAGAGAAGAGGGTTAACCCATTGCCTAATAGATATTCCTTTACTAAAGAAAATAGTTCCATGTTACATAGTCATGAATATGAATAAAAATAGAAACACTTCCTACATCCTAACAGATATTAGCTTAAAACTATTGAGAGTAAAGCAGAATGCTCCTTAAGGAGCATTCTGCTTTACTGTAAAACTGGCTTTAAGCAACCTGTTTTAAGCGCTAAAAACAGGCTATGGGGTTAAGCCATTACTCCATAGATACACCTTTTAAAGCCTTTAATTTATTCCTCAACTAAAGAAAAAAGTTCCATTTTACACAATCATGAATGTGCACCATAAGAAATATGTCCTGTCTCTGGTCTCTGAACAGATGGTAGCTTAAAGCATGCTTAAAGTAAAACAAAATGCTTTCTAAGGAGCAATCTGCTTTACTTTCAACCTGCTTAAAGTGATCGCTTTTCTTTAAAACTAGAAATGGGCTATTGGGTTCAGGGTTATGCAGCATTCTGCATTATTTCTAAACCTGCTTTAGACAACTGTCTCGCTTAACACCTAAAAATAGGCTTTGGGATTGGGTAAAGGGTTAAGACAAGTGCGACTAGCCGTCAGGGCTCAGATAAAAGTGAGTAAATTGAACAAATCATTTTCTCAAACATTTTCCACACCAAATCCTATAGTGTGACTACTCATTAGAATCGTCTCGAAGAGACGATTCTAATGAGTAGTCACACCATAGGGTTTAATTCAGAAATAAAGATTTTAGTTTTTGAAATACTCATCTTTTCTGGAGCCCTGCTAGCCATTAGACATTTGTTTGGGATGTGTTACAGGAAAACATGGGTATGGGAAATAGTGGTGTGATACCGGCTTTCCCCGAGAATCTTGCAGAGCTCATGAACAGTGGAACAGCACCCAATGTGACATTGCAAGTGAGTGATAATACAATCAATCACTATCCTTTCAGTTAAAGGGAGGGAACTCAAAATTAATACTACTATTCCTTTCAGAAAAAGGGAGGGAACTCAATCACAATCCATTCAGTAAAAAGGGAGGGAACTCAATCAATAACTAACCTTTCAGTGTAAAGGGAGGGAACTCGATCAATCACTAACCTTTCAGTGAAAAGGGAGGGAACTCAATAACTAAACTTTCAGTGAATTGGAGGGGACTAACCTTTCAGTAAACAGGGAGGGAACTCAATCAATCACTTACCTTTTTCAATTAAAGGGAGGGAACTCAATCAATCACTTTCCTTTGTTGAAAGGAGTTACTTGATAATTATCCTTTCATTTAAAAGGAAGGACCTGATCAATTCCCTTTTTCAGTTAAAGGGAGGGAACTCAATCACTTTAGGTGGTCCGTTATCATTATCCTTTCAGTTGAGAGAAAGAACTTGCAGTTTAAGGGAGGGAAAAGACATGTTCATTTTTAAGTTGAGAAGTTAAACCAATTATTACATAAATATGCCTTTTTATGCCTTTAATTTCTTCCTCCAGTGAAGAAAATATTTCCATATATAGTCGTGAATATTCAGCATAAGAAATATTTTCTAGATCCTGGAAGATAGTAGGTCAAAGCGCATTCTGCTTTACTTTCAACCTGCTTTTAGTGGTCACCTGTCTTCAAAACTATAAAGCGGTTATGGGGTAATGGATTAACATAGAACTGTTCAGATTGTCCAGTCTTACCTTAAACCCAGACTGTTCAGATCGTCCAGTCTTATCTTAAACCCAGGCCTTAAAATAATTATAGAAATAGAGTTCATTTAACCCATTGCATGCTGGGTAATATAAGGCGACCATTTTAAAATGTCGTCTGCAGCGGGTATAACTCAAATATTAGCAAAAGATGTAGCAGTTTCTGATAGAATATTGACTTAGCTGCAAATAGTTTTGATTTCAGATCAGGCCCACAATGTGGGGCCTGATCTGAGATCAAAACTGTTTGCCTAGAGGTATACCTAAAAGTGTATCACACATAAATTAAAATGGGTTAACCCATTATTTCATTAATATGCCTTTTTAGGCCTTTAACCCATTATCCCATAGCATGTTTCTAGGTTTGAAGACAGGTGACAGCTTAAAGCAGGTAGAAAGCAAAGCAGAATGTGCCTTAGGCACATTCTGCTTTACTTTCATCCTGCTTTAAGCTACGATCTACCAGAATATAGACAATATTTCTTAAGGTACATATTCATGACTGTATAAAGTGGAACTGTATTTTCAGTGGATGAATAAATTAAATGCGTAAAAATGTGTATTTATTTTATGGGATAATTGGTTAATCAATACGCCAAGGAAAGTAGTCCACACCTTGGAAGTTCAGAATATTAAATACAGAGAAGGTATTTCAGTATATTTCCAGATTGTAGCTTTAAGTAGATTGAAAGTAAAGCAGCTCCTGAAGGAGCATTCATCCTTACTCTCAACCTTCTTTAAATGGTCCCCTGTCTTCAAAACTAGAATTGGGCAATGGGGTAATGGGTTAAGCCATCATATTTCATGCATATGTTATTTCAAGCTGTAGCAACAATGCATCATCAGTATAACACGGACCTCCAGATAACGGGTGTATTTCAAAATTAAAATCTTTATTTTTGCATTAAACCCTATGGCGTTGCTACTCATTAGAATCGTCTCTTCGAGACGATTCTATTGAGTAGTTACACCATAGGATTTGGTGCTGAAATAAGTGAGAAATTGTTGGATTTGTTTTATTTTCCCCCTCTTTTCTTGAGCCCTATATAACATCCATATATTATAGCTACCACCGGAAGCACATATTGAAACTTTTCAATCATACATGAGTTAACAGTTTGAACCGTAGTCACAAATATATGCAGCCTTTGCCTGTGAACCGTACACTGGTTCTATGCAAACAGTGAAGACCCAGATCAGAGTGCTATGCACTGTTTGTCATAATGCAATTTATTGACAAAACCCCCCCAAAAAAACAACTAAATATTTAAAAAATGGACTAGACTAAAGTGGAAACTTTGTCCATTTGAAGTTTCAGGGAAGAGAGGGTTTAAATCTGCTTTTATTCTTCCACAGCGTAACCAGATACCAGGCCCCATGTCCCCTCGGTTTGCTACAGGATTGCAACAACCCCCACAGAGCCCCAACATGGGTCAAATGCTTCCCCCTAATCCCCAGCTGTCCCCTCAATTCTCCCCACAACAACAACAACAGCAGCAGCAGCAACAGCAGCAGCAGCAGCAACAACAACAACAGTGGAACATGAGGCAGAGCCAAGGAAACATGAATATATCACCTCAGGTAACCAAGGAAACAGAATTTTGTTTATTTCCGTTTATTTTAAATGTGTTTATATAAAGTCCAATTTTATTTGAAACTTTTTCCTTTGCTGAACTATTTTTGTCTCCCTGTGAAAATTAGACTAATGTCAGAGCTCCAGGGGAGCCCTTTGTGCCCTAGTCCCGCATATAGGCGTCCTTTTCAAACAGTGTACATGTGAATAGTACACTTGTCCTATGCAAACAGTGAAGACCCAGATCAGAGGGCTCCTAGGAGCCCTCTGATCAGGGTCTTCACTGTTTGTCACAATGCCAAACATTGACAAAACCAACCCTTAAAAATCAGAAATGGACTAGACTTAAATGGAAACTAGAATTGTCCATTAAAAGTTTCAGGGAGGAAAGAGTTAAACCGTTAATTCATAGATAGGCTTTTAAGCGCATGGATTTATTTCTCCACCAAAAAAAATACTTGCACTTTATACTGTCATCTATATGTATCATAAAAAATATTTTCTATATTTTAGCAGATGATAGCTTAACTCTTTGAACCCTAGTCCCGCATATAGGCGTGCTTTTCAAACAGTGTACATGTGAATAATACACTTGTCCTATGCAAACAGTGAAGACCCTGATCAGAGGGCTCCGAAAGGAGCCCTCTGATCAGGTTCTTCACTGTTTGTCACAATGCCAAACATTGACAAAAACAACCCTTAAAAGTCAGAAATGGACTAGACTAAAATGGAAACTGGAATTTTCCATTTAAAGTTTCAGGGAGGAAAGAGTTAAAGCAGGTTGAAGGTTACTTTCAACCTGCTTTAAGCTGTCACTTGTCTTTAATGCTAGAAACAGGCTATGGAGTAAAGGGTTAAAAAACTAAAATTTGTTCGGATTTTTCATGTGGGGAAGCCTTCCAGCTGGCTTGCGGAAGGTCGGTGGTTCTACCCAGTTGCTGATTTGTGTCTGAAACAGTGCATAAAGGGCTTCTGGGGTCTTCCTCCACCTGTAATTAGCTGGACGTCGCGATATGACTGAAATACTGTTGAAAGCGACGTAAAATCAAAACAAATCAAATCAAATTAATGAGTAGTCGCAATATAGGGTTTGGTGGGGAGTAAAGGAGAAAACATTGAAAACATGTGGTGTACGCACTCTTATTTGACAAACTGTAAAGAATTGCTTTTATGTTGGCATTAACCCATTCCCCCATAAAAACGCCTTTTTACGCCTCTATTTTATTCATCCCCTAAAGAAAATAGCTCCAATTTATACAGTCATGAATATGTATCATAAGAAATATTTTGTACATTCTAGCAGATGATAGCTTAAAGCAGGCTGAAAGTAAAGCAGAATGCGCCTCAAGGCGCATTCTGCTTTACTTTCAACCTGCTTTAAGTGGTCACCTATCTTCAAAACTAAAGACAGGCTATGGGGTAATGGGTTAAGTAATAATTCTGAAATCAAAAGATTAAATTGATCAAGTTTTCTCATAAAAATACTTTTTATCTCCCTGTACAGGGCACTACCCAGTTTAATCGTAATCGGTCGCTGTCAGGTGGCACGCTTCAGACTGTCTCCCCTCAACAGTTCCCTTTCTCGGAGTCTCAGTTCTCAGGAAACCAGTCTGCGATGCAGGGCATCTATAGTCAGCAGCAGCAACAACAGCAGCAACAACAACAACAGATGTTCCAGCAGAATAGGAATGGACCTCTGCAGCGACAGCTCAGTATGCCCGGTAAGACAGCAGAATATGGATTAACCCTTAGCCTGCCACGCACGACTATAGCTCCATATGCAAACAGCTTGGATCAGGATGAGACGCTGAGTAACTCGGCGTCTCATCCGGATCCAAGCTGTTTGACACTCGGACTACATTTTCAGCAATTTTGAGCAACTTTGAAGCACTTTGAAACTTGAAGCAGACAAGAAATATAGCAGACGACAATTTATTTGGCGGGCTAAGGGTTAATTGAATTGTGTTCAAGACAGGTTAACCCTTTACCCCATTGATTGTTTTCAGTATTGAAGACAGATGGTTACTGAAAGCAGGCTAAAAGTAAAGCAGAATGCTCCTGAAGGAGTATTCTGCTTTACTTTCAGCTTGTTTTAAGTTGTTCATGACTTAAAGAAATGAAAAAAGAAATGAATTTAAGATCTTAAAAGCGTAGCTACAGTAAAATCTCTGTATTACAACCACTAAAACGAAGGCTTATTGGTTGTTTAACCCTTTCCCTCATAGAAGCGCCTTTTAGCACATTTGATTTATTCCTCCACTGAAGAAAATAGTTCCAATTTATACAGTCTTAAAAATGAACCATAAGAAAAAAAATCTAAATTCTAGCAGATGATAGCTTAAAGCAGGCTGAAATTAAAGCAGAATGTGCCTTAGGCACATTCTGTTTTACTTTCAACCTGCTTTAAGTGGTCACATGACTTCAAAACTAGCAACAGGCTATGGGGTAAAGGGTTAAAAGACAGGTGACGGTTATAAGCAAGGTGACAGTAAAACAGAAAGCTACTTAAGGAGCTTTGTTTTACTGTCACCTTGCTTTAGGCAGTCACCTGTCATAAATCCATAACTATTTATGTATAGAAATTTTGTTATAAAGACTTTGCACGATTACTTCAACGTTGGTATTTATTTCAGGTCGAGGCTCACCCCGTACCTCACATGGCCAGTTCGGGCCGGCCCCAGACCCCTTGCTCATGTCACCTCATAACATCTCGCCCAATTCTATGCGGGCAGGGGGCCCACCTCAACAACCAAGCCCCTCCTACAGCCAGCCAGGTGGAATCAAGAACACGTTTGGACAATCGTCATTGACCCCGCCCACAAGTACAATGACCTCACCTCAGTATTCACAAAACCAGGGACAACTCGGAATGACCTCACAGAATCTAGATCTAGATCCTAGCCTCTTTGACAGGTAATCGACATTGCCAAAATACTACAGTACTCCCTCTCTACAAGGACACCCAATGGGAGACACAGATTGTGTGTGTTATTTGGAGGGAGTCGTTATAGAGAAGGAAAATTTAAGACGTTACTTACGTTTGCAAACAGCTTGAATCCAGGACAGACGCAGCGTCACACGGCGTCTGATTTGGATTCAAGCTATTTGTCACTGGTCATTATATTTATTCTATCGAAATTTACACTTATATGTAAGTTTGAGAAAAAACAGCAGACGACAATTTTAAATAGACGATATTGCAGCAGTAAAAGCCTTAGATATAATTGTCCCGTTTAGGGAATTGCGACAAGAGTCGTTGTTGGGAGAGTGGTTGCAGAGAGGGAGCACTGTATATACACAGTCCTATATGACAAATATTGTGTCGCAGTGCCGTAAAACCCAAATAAAGAAAGTAAAATAAATATAAACACAGTTAATTTTGTCTCAAAAAGGAGATTAATCAATCTTTAATGCAGATGGCTGGTTAATGCAGAAAAAGTAATGCAGAAAGCTCCTATTGGAACTTTCTGCATTACTTTTGTCATGCATTAACCTGTTACCCTGTAGCCTGTTTCTACTTTTGAAGACAGCTGACTACTTCACTCTTTGCATGCTTGGTAATTTTGTCGCCTGCAACAAAATGTTGTCTGCTATTGTTCTAAATATAGATTTTAAATTTCTTTTCAAAATATGGTAAATTTCTTTTCAAAATTGGGCTAGAGTGTCAAACTCTTTTACCTCCATATCATTGTCTACATGTCTTCTGCAATTTTAAGTCGAAATTCAAATTATTGAAATTTTGAATTTTTGAACTATTATTTAAAGAATTTATTGTTTCAACCATTTTCAGTAGCAAAAAGCCTCTCGACGTACCTCTCAGTGTGAATACTCCTGGGGCGACCCAGTACATTAAACAGGAACTGCGAAACATCTGTAACGCCAGGTCGGAGCGACAGCTACAGTCACAGATGTTGCCACGGCAACAGTCGCCACAGTACAGTTTACAGCAGAACCAACCACAGCCCATGGATCACCAAGAAACTGTGTCAGAACTGCCTCTTGATATCCTGGAGCAAAGTGAGTGCTGGCTTATAATTAGGGCCCTGCATTGCAAATGCAGGAGCCCTATATGAATCTCATTTTCTGTCTGTCTGTCCATTTGTCTGTCCGGCACTTTTGATGTGACGCGACAACTCAAACAGTTCTTCACATATCAGGTTCATATTAATAGCATATGCTAAGTATCATGAGAGGAACACGCCTTTAGTTTTTTGGTTAAATCAAATCATTACGACCAGAGTTATCTGCCCTTGAATTATCCAAAAAATCATATAAAAACCATGTTTACTCTCTAGCAACAATCCATATTATATGTTGACAGAATGTGTACCACTATAAGATCTTTATAAAGTTTGATAATTTACCTAAATGGAATTAGACAGTCAAGAGTAATTGCCCCTGATTTATAAAAAATAGTGTATTTGGCCTTGTTTACATTCTAGCAATTTTAATTCGACCTTGACCTAATTTGGACTTGGAAAAGATTTTGAAGATTCTGTTGTGTCAAGGATGCCTCCAGGGGCATATGCATTTATTGAACGCATTCTTGTTCTCCAGTCGTTTCATAAGTGCTTCTCATTCTATAACTTTTGCAATATAACAAATATCAATGCCTATTGTTTTATGGTTTCAGTAAATGAAATGAGTGCTGAGCATGGGAGAATAGGACAACAAGGGGGCGGGGGCGGCCAGAATTTTAAGGAGGAGATTGTTCTGCCAAAGAAAAGGGAAGAAGCAAAGAAAAGATATGAAAACTTCCGAGCTCTGGCCAGCTCAGGTAAGTGGGTTGACCGATGACTGGAAGTCATGCCAAGTCTTAGAAGGATGTTATTCTTGCTGATTTAGCCACTTACTCCATGTCATGTTTCTAGTTTTAAAGGCAGATTACTTCTTAAAGCAGTTTGAAAGTAAGGCATAATGTGCCTTAACCCTTTACACCATAAATACACCTTTATACGCCTTTGATTTATTTCTCTACTGAAAAAAATAGTTCCAATTAATACACTCATATCCATGTATAGAAATATATAACTTAGGAAATGGAGGCTTAAAGCAGGCTGAAAGTAAAGCAGAATGAGCCTTAATGTCCTTTCTGCTTTACTTTTAACCTGCAATTAAGTGGTCACCTGTCTTCAAAACTAGAACAAAGCTAGGGTAAACTGTTAACACATGTTTTACTCTATATATCTTGAACTAAATGAGCCCTAGTGAGAAGTATACTTGCTTTACATTTGACCTGATAAGGGTACACTTGTCCTTTGCAAACAGGGTACCCTCTGATCAGGTTCTGCATTGTTTGTCATTTTAAGATTCATTGTAAAAAAAAACCTTAATGTTCAGTCTAATACAGAATAGACTTAATTGAAAACTAGAATGTAAAGTTTCACGGGTGAATGATTTAAATGTTTATAACATTGCAGAGGATCCGGAGGAGAAAGCATCCAATTTGTTCCGTAAGCAGCTTCAGTCTAACGGAGGCAGGGGCGGCCCCGGAGACGGCAATCAACCCCATGGTATGGTACCAGACAAGTCTGCAATAAGTATAGTACAAAACAAACCCAGGGTAAGTAAACTACATAATAGGGGAAATTTAATCTTGTGCAGCCAAACTTTCAGCCTGCTGTAAGCTACTGTTAAAATATAGAGAATATTTTTTTCTGTCACATATTCATGGCTGTATAAATTGGAACTGTTTTCTTCAGGGAAGTGATAAATAAATGTGAAAGTTAAAATATTTTCTTCAAAAGAATAATAAATTAGAGGCGTAAAAAGGCTTATTTATGGGGTAATGGGTTGAGGACCGAAATTGAATATTTATGGTGCTGTTCAATACTGATGGCAGCTTAAAGCTAGATTAAAGTAAAGCAGAAAGCTACTGTAGGAGCTGCTTAAGCAGTAACAAGCATTAAGAACAACCGGATAAATGAGGATTTGCACTTTTGACTATTAGAGGAAGGTTAAATATATATACAGCGCTCCCTCTCTACAAGGACACCCAATTGGAGACAAAAATTGTGTTAGATGTTCGGAGGGAGTCGTTATAGGGAGGGACATTTGCAAACGGCTTGAATCCAGATCAGAGGCCGCACCTCTGATCTGGATTCAAGCTGTTTGTCACTCGTCATTAAGTTCTTTTTCCTGTCAAAATGTCCTTTATGTAACTTTGAGAAAAACAGCAGACGACAACTTTAAGCAGACGACATTGCAGTTGTGAATAGGATGGACATAATTGTCCTGTTTAGGGAACTGTGACAAGGGCTGTTGTAAGGAGGGAGTCGTTGTTGGGAGGGCCGTTTGTAGGGAGGGAGCACAGTGTTTTGCATCTACTTTTTACAGAGGGGAAAATGGCCGTTTATTAGCACACAATATGCTCCCCTAAAATGGACTCTGATACTAAATAAATATTTGTTTTCTGGTTACAGACCCCTATCGAGGAGATCAAGCCGGCCAACCAGAAAGACAGCCTTTTACAACAGTTGTTATCGGACTGACATAGGTCTCGTCACTAGGCTGTGTCCACAACTTATCTGTAACACACAGCCTAGTGAGAAGAGAGGTAATCGTGTTAAAATATTTGTGTGACTATTATCACAGTCGCACACTGCTCAATCGGAATATCTCGGGTATTTATGTTCAGGCCAGTAGATCTTGGACAGAGCTACTAAAGAAAGAAAGAAGGTCAGAGTTGGAAGGAGGTTGACTTCTGTGTTGTGATTGGCTAATACTTTTTGACCCACAACCAATGAGAGTGTGTCTTACATGAACTAGTGTTAATACAAAAACAAAGAGGAGTTCCTATTGGTTGAGGAAGTTAAATACACTACAGAGTGGTGGATTGAGGAAATATCCGCTGTAGAAAACTTGGAAGTGTCTTAGAACTGATCGAGAAACAAAAATTTGTGCTACATTATCAGTCTCTGTGCTTCAGAAAGTGTTACAGTGGTGGAAATGAGGGATCTTCAAGATCTACGTCATTCATATTGTGTTAGTGATATAAAAGTATTCAAGACTTTGTTGTGAGTGGGGATGCGGAATAACAAGGGAAATTTTCTCACTGAAACGTGGATTTATATTCCCCTTTGATCTCAGATCTTGTTATGGGTTTAACAAACTGTTTCTATTTGTTTTGAACTGTCATGAGAAATCTTTTCTTCGACAGACATTGTTTTGAAGTTCAAATAGTTTTAATTGCCCTGTTGGATCAAATGATCAGATAGGGTCAGATTTTTAGCTGTCAGGGCTCTAAGGAAAAGGGATAGTCAATTAAAAGATTTCCAACATTTTTTCCTTCATGTCAACATGAAACCATATGTTGTGACTACTCATTAGAATCGTCTCGAAGAGACGATTCTAATGAGTAGTCACAACATAGGGTTTGGTGGAGAAATAAAGAATTATGTGTTTGAAAACTCTTCCCTTATCAGAAGCACTACCTATGATTTTGAAATGGAAGTTACATAATGGCTTCAAGCGTGATGATTTTGGATTACATGAGAAATCTGAAATTCTTGTATTTGTCTGCAAAGGAATCCTTTTAAAGGAGATAGATTGCAGCAAAATAACATCGGAAAGCCGAGGTGTTTGACCTTACGTATGAGAAGTATGACTTCACAAGAATTTGAAAACAGTTGTGATCTAGACCAGACGTCATGTGACTGAACGTCTGATTTTGATTTCAATTGTTAGTCACTACTAGTTTTCAAGTGTTCTATAGTTAACCCTTTTCTCCATAGCATTGAAAAAGGTGACCACTGACCACTTTAAACAGGTTGAAAGTAAAGTAAAATGGGTCTTAAGGTGCATTCTGCTTATCTTTCAGCCTGCTTTAAACTACCATCTACTGCGATATAAGAAAATTTTCTGATGGTGCATATTCATGACTGTATAAGGCACATTCTGCTTTACTATAAGTCTGCTTTAAGTTACCATCTGCTAGAATATAAAAAAAGTTGTTCTTATGATACATATTCATGACTATAAGTTGGACCTATTTTCTTTAGGGTATGAATAAATTAAAATGTGTAAATATGTGTATCTATGGAGTAAAGGGTTTAAAAGAGGTACTAGCATTTTAACAAAATTGCCACCTGGTCACATTTTATCATTTTTCAGAATTTTTGGTTTGCTATAAAATATACCAATTAATAAGTATTAGACTTTTGTAAGAATATTACATGTCAGTAAAGACGTGAGCAAACAGTCACCTGGCTTGAGTGGGCCTTGTAATGCTTAACTCATTATATCATAGCCACTTTCTAGTTTTGAAGACAGATGACCACTTACAGCAGGTTGAAAGTAAAGCAGAATGTGCCTGAAAGGCACATTCTGCTTTACTTTCACTCTGCTTTAAGCTACCATCAGCTAGGATATATAGAAAATATTTTTTTTTATACATGTTCATGTCGGTATAAATAATTTGGAACTATTTTCTTCAGTGGAGGAATTAATTTAATGCGCTGAAAGGCACTTCTATGGAGGGAGGGTTGACTTTCTGAGCAGAAAATACCTCTCATCCTATTGCCACTGCTTGTGAAAATGTTTTCTTGGTGTTCCAAATAATTCAGAAAATTATGAAATATGACCAGGTTGGAAATTTTGCAGGAAATTTTTATAAAGGGTTAATACACAATATTCTAGTGAGAATATAGGCCAGATGAACTGTCGAGCAGATGGATAATTTGAAAAATTAATTCTGTTCCTGGCCAATGAAGCTGCAGAAGATGGGCAACGGTGGAGAACAGGCTATTATATAGTGCTATAGTTACATTAAATGATAGTTTTGAAGTTTTGAGCTATTAGTTGACAATAATCTCTAACCCTTCTGGTTTGGTGCCCAGCTTCTACCAGAATGGCAGGAGCTGGGAGCCATACCAAAAGGGTTTGGAGATTATTCTTCAGTCTCAAGCCTCAGAATGTGTTTTGTGAATTCAAGGTCACGTGACAAATTATTTTGGATTTTTCTGGATTTCGACAAAATGTCGGTCGGTGTCCAGGACTGTATGAAGATGTATACAGTTTATATATAGACTGTTATCGTACCAGATGACTATTGAAGTGCAATTTACAATATTTTGAACGGCAGGATTTCATTGGTGTTGTACAGTTAACATTTGTTTCAGTATGAAGTGTGACAAAAATTATGATTTGAGCCACGTTGGGAGAGAAAAAATGGCCTTTAGATGTTGTAAGCAGTGTAGACCAACACCCCCGATACACACATTGAACTTGTCAGGATTCCTGATAAGAGTTTGTCAACTAAACACTTCCAACATTTTATCTTTTATGTTTCCACCAAACCCTTTGTGGCTACCACTCATCAAAATTGTCTCAAAGAGACGATTCTAATGAGTGGCAACAACATAGGGTTTATTAGAATAATAAGTAAGTTAATATTGAACTACGCACCTTTTCTTGAGCTCTGATCTTGTGAACATAACTATGTCAAAGTCAAAATCTAGCTTAGCTACTTTCGACCTTTGAAATACCAGCACATTCAACTTAAGCTAGCTAAGGATATCTAAAGTCCCCAGAAGAATGAAGTATAATATACACTTAAGTGTGCTCATGTTTAACAGTTTTTGAAAAACTGTGAAGACCAAGAATTGGAAATTATTGGACAAGGTCTACACTGCTGACAAGGGCTGAAGGTGGATTGATCCCAGGATGTGGCTTATGTTGATATACAGGTTTCCAAACCATTTAACGCTCTTGTAACGGTTCCGTTATAAGATAATTATAATTATTTTGATGTTGTGAAATGACCTTCACATTATACAGGGGTCACTCTCTATTAAAACCACTCAAATGTTGCATTTTCTGTGTTTAACCCATTACCCCATAGAGTGTTTCTAGTTTTGGAGACAGGAGACCACTTAAAGCAGGTTGAAAGTAAAGCAGAATACATCTTTAGATGAATTCTGCTTTACTTTCAGCCTGCTTTAAGCTACCATCAACTAGGGGTATTAAAGACATTTCTTACAGTACATATTCATGACTGTATAAAGTGGAACTATTTTCTTCAGTGGAGAAATAAATTGAATGCTTAAAATTTGTATCTATGGAGTAGTGGGCTAATGCAGATGACTGCTTGAAGCAAGATAAAAGTAAAGCAGAAAGCCCCCTATGGGAGCTTTCTGCTTCACTTTTATCTTGCTCCAAGCTCCTCCATCTGTCTTTAGCACTAGTTTGACTCATTCCTTTAAGTGGTCTTAATAAGAAAGGGGATTTCGCTGTATTTTTTAGGCATAATGCCTTCCATAAAGTAATAACAAGTTTTTGTTAAAAAATCAGATTTATGAAAATTAAAAAAAATATATATACCTTTAACAAAGAAATTAAAAGTTATATATTTTATGTACTGGCACGTTTTTTGTCAATGAAAGTTTATATACAAAAGTCAGGGAATGAGGTACGTTAATTGTACCTTTTAAAAAATCACCTGTGCATAGCAGATGTTAAATGATTTCATAATCTTTCTCAATTTTCCTTGTGTATGTATATAAAGATACATGTACACTTATTTTAATAGGAAAATATAACAACATATGATTTGTACAGTGGTAACTGAAAAATTTCTACTGTTGTGTTCATTAGGAAAGAAGACTTATTTGATGGGTTAAAGGCTGGTTGACGCTATACAAAAGAAGACCAGAATAATCTTTTGCTCAGAAAAATTTCTCCTTTAGATGCTTTTTGCTGTACAGTCATCTTGCTTTAACCCTTTACTCCATTGCCGATTTCTAGTTTTGAAGACAGGTGACCGCTTAAAGCAGGTAAAAGTAAAGCAGAATGCGCATTGAGGTGCATTCTGCTTCACTTTCAGCATGCTTTAAGCTACCATCTGTTAGAATATAGAAAACATATCTTATGGTGCACACTCGTTATTATTTAAAATGGAACTATTTTCTTCAGTTGAGAAATTAATTAATGCGTAAAAAGTTCATCTAAAGCAGTTACGGGTTAAACTGCTATTTTTAATCAACACCATCAATAAATATTTATATACCAGTATATACACAGTTGTGCTGCTTCGCCCTAAGGGGCTTCTGCGGACATTTAAGAAAACACCTACGTATCTAAAATAATGGGGGAAAAAGACGGGGGTTTACAAAATGTAAACTGGCAATTGGGTACCTGCCTTTAACATGGAAAATGAGCCTTCTGTCGAGTGGTCACAACAACAGAGTTTTACGGTACATGCATTCAGATGTATATAGTCGTTACAGTTGTTAATGAACGTGTCAAGACGGTGTTACACTTGTGATTCTGTTTGTTACTGAGTCATTAAATCTTGTGGATATTAACCCTTTCCCCCTATAGCTTGTTTTCAGTGCTTTAAGACAGGTGGTTGCTTAAAGCAGGCTGAGAGTAAAGCAGAAAGCTCCATCAGGAGCTTTCTGCTTTACCCCCAGCCTGCTTTCAGTATCCACCTGTCAGGATTTAAAATAAGTGATTGCTTAAAGCAAGCTGGGAGTAAAGCTTAAAGCTCCATAAGGAGCTTTCTGCTTTACTCTTAATTAGAAAATGGTAGAAGTATGAAAAGTAAATTTATATGAGGATAAAGTAAAGACGTCAAAAGGCGTATCTATGGGGGAAAGGGTTAACTCATAATACTGTTGTTACGGCTTCATTTCGTTATGGCTTACTCGGTGGTCATCCGCATTTTGTTCATTTTCTCATCACTCATTCATTCACTCATTCATTTGTAGCAGTCGTTCTTGTGTGAAGAGACTACTTGTTTAAGTAGTATTTAGGATTTTCAAGGACAGTCGGCTGCTCAGAGCAGGATAACGGTAATGTAGAAAGCATCAATAGCTTTCTGCGTAATTTTTATGCTGCTTTTGTTTAGCCGCCGTCTGGTTTTAAAGACTTCCTTCAGATAAAGGATACAGAGTTTTATGTATGAATATTTAGAGATAGAAGGTTTTAAAAGAAACCACCAGGCAGTGAAGTGATTAAACTTCCTGTTATAGACTGGTTCTTTGCACTTTTCTCTCCAACATACAATTAGCTACCAATAATAGAGAACCAGTCCATTAGAGAGGTGACAGCCTAACCCTTTACCCCATAGCCTGTTTCTAGTATTTAAGAGAGGTGATCACTTAAAGCAGGTTGAAAGTAAAGCAGAATGTGCCTTAAGGCGCATTCTGCTTTACTTACATCCTGCTTTAAGCTACCATCTGCTAGAATATAGAAAATATTTCTTTTGATACATTTTCATGTTTGTATTAATTTGAACTATTTTTTCCGCAGTGTAGGAATTAATTAAATGCTTAAAAACTAGTGCCTGTATATGGAGTAAAGGGTAAATTCAAAACGAATGTGATGCAGAACGTTTCTGGCATATTACCCTATTTAATGGTACACAAAGTTAGAGATGAAAACTAGTAAGTAGTAGTTTTCAGATATTGTTTGAAGCAAAGTTGCCTTTATACAAATTGCTCAAATGAGAAATATTTCATGAATACTCAAATTCTGTTAAACTTGTATGAAAGCAACCCTAGAAGAGAAGTCTCCTAACCTTCCCCCAACTTTCTTAGCTATCGTTCCAATTCTATTTTTTCAACTGCAGAGTCCCAGTGCAGTTATTTTGATCCGTCTCCCCGTTATTCTTTCTATCTGTAGTAACTTTTCATGATCTAGTCTCTCATCTATCTAGCTCTCTATGGCTTTGTTATTTACTTGTAAACATGGCTCCAGATAAGAGGAAGTTTTCCAGTAGATTTTCTCCTTCTTGCCTGCACAAACTTTATGGTGTGATTACTTATTGGAATCGTCTTTTCGAGGTGATTCTAAAAAGTTGTCACACCATAATGTTTGGTGCGGACTAGGATTTTAGTTCTCGAAATACTCCATTATCTGAAGCCTTGCTTGTAAACTTTTAAGAGTTAGTTTTCCATCTCCCTTCTTACCTAAATATTGAATTTAAATTTGTTTTTAAACTATGCATGCAAGTGTCTTTAATTGCAAAAACCATTTTAGCATATTAAAATGCATGGTTATAGTTTAGTTAAATACTGTTAAGCTTATTGTTAGTGAAAATTACAAAGGTAATGCTTACATATTTTAACCCTTTGAACCCTAGTCCCGCATATAGGCGTCATTTTCAAACAGTGAACATGTGAATAGTACACTTGTCCTATGCAAACAGTGAAGACCCAGATCAGAGGGCTCCGAAAGGAGCCCTCTGATCAGGGTCTTCACTGTTTGTCATAATGCCAAACATTGACAAAAACAACCCTTAAAAGTCAGAAATGGACTAGACTAAAATGGAAACTGGAATTGTCCATTTTAAGTTTCAGGGAGGAAAGAGTTAAGAGAGGTGGTAGATTAATGCAAAGCTGATGGCAAAAGCTCAAATTTGACCAATCAAAAGCTTCAGAATCATCTCAAATGCTTTATATGCATAGACCCAGATGTAATGCAGAAAGCTGCGAGCATTACTGCATTACTTTCAAACTGCAGTGATGTTGATGATGATGATAAATAAGCTGTGGTATGTGTTTACAGTAAATTGTAAAAAGCAAATTCTAAATTTGTCAAAATCATTTGAAGTACTTGGCCAGTAAATGTGAAGATTTTCAAAAAATTGTGATGAAATTTCAAAGGAGATTTACCATTGTTTTATGAAATAACGATGTGTTACATGTTTTAAAAACCATGAAAACTTTCAATGTGTTATGATTATGATCATGAAAATTGTCAAATGTGTTAGGTTATCCCTTTACCACATAGCCTGTTTCTAGTTTTTAAAAGAGGTGACCATTTAAAGCAGGTTGAAAGTAAAGCAGAAAGTGCATTAAGGCACTTTCTGCTTTAAGCTACCATCTGCTTGGATATAGAAATGGAGTCAGAGCGGACACGATAAGGCTTCAAACTGTTAGCAAATCAGACAAATATAAATTTTTCTATATATGATTGTATTGTGTTTGCATTTAAGTTGGTTTAAATGGGAAATACCAGTAGTAACATCTTCTCCGCCATATCTCTTCCCTGTATTATTGTTACCTTGTATTAAGTAACAATCTGTATTTAACCCGTTACCCAATAGCCTGTTACTAGTTTTGAAAACATGTGACGACTTAAAGCAGATTGAAAGCAAAGCAGAATGCACCATAAGGTGCATTCTGCTTTACTTTCAGCCTGCTTTAAGCTACCATGTGCTAGAATACAAAAATATATCTCATGGTTCATATTCATAACTGTATAAAATAAAATGGAAATATTTTGTTCAGTGGCCGAATAATTTAAAGTCATAACAAGGCGTATTTATGGGGTAACAGGTTAAGGTAACCCAAGTGTATTTTAGTGAGTAGTTGCTTAATACAAAATGACTGTGATTTTAAGTCTCACTTTAAGACTCACTTTAGTTGACAGTTTAATAACCCTTATTCTATACCTAGAAAGTATTTAAATTGTAAGCTTTCGTTTTACACACAATATGCTCATTAATTATATTTCAACCCTTTTAGAATACACACAATGTATGTAAGTACAATTTGTTATATTTTGATACTTAACCTTGAACAGGGCTCCAGATAAGGAGAGTACATGTATTTCAAAACTAAATTCTTTATTACTGTATTAAACCCTATGGTGTCACTACTCATTAGAATCGTCTCTTCGGGGCGATTCAAATGAATACTAACACCATAGGATTTGGTGCAAAAATGAGTGAGAAAATAATGAATTTGTTCAGTTTATTCCCTCTTATCTGGAGCCCTGCTTGAATAATAGGAATTTCCAACGGAATATTTTGCAATAATTCACAGGGAATTTTATAACATATTTTTCATCTTGACAGTAAATTAATCAAATGAATATTTGTTTTTCAGTCAAAGAAAGAGTCTCATTACTAGCAAGTTTCACGTTTTCACCTGTAAAAAAAATATTCCTAATGTGTCACATGTGAAAGAAATATCTATCTTACCCTGGGATTTCACTACAGTAAATTGTTTGGCTTGATCAGGATCCCAACTGTTTGTCATTTTTAGTGTATTTTGCATGTATTTAAAGAAGACTGGTCAATTATATTTACACAAAAATGCAGCAGATGACATTTTCTAAGCAGATTTAAATTATTTATCTTTAATATTGTTCAATTAACCCATCGAGTTCGGATACTATTCGTATGTGGAGTAACTCGGTGGCTGATATTTACAGGGCTCCAGATAAGAGGTAGTTAACTGAACAAATCCAACATTTTTCTAAAATATTTCAGCACCAAAGCCTATGATGTGACTACTCATTAGAATCGTCTCAAAGAGACGATTCTAATGAGTAGTCACACCATAGGGTTTAATGCAGAAATAAAAAAAATAGTTTTTGAAATTCTCCCCTTGTCTGAAACTTTGTGATAAGAATCCAAACTGTTTACCTCAGGGATGGTATACCTGCTAATATAGAAAAGAAAATTCCAATGTAAGAAATAAAGCAGACAGTATTTTAGCAGACGGCATATATTCAGCACTGAAAGGATTAAGTACGATATAATACACAAGAAACTATTTTGAAGAAACGGCATGCAAAGAGAACATTAGTCACTTAACTCTTGGCATTGCATCCTGGTGGTGAAATCACGATAACCTTTGCAAACAGTTTGAATCCTGATGAGATGCCGCAATATGCGGCATCTCATCAGGATCCAAACTCTTTGAAACTCTGACCTTGTTTTGAAGAGAAATTGTTAAAAAATTATATTTGGAGAAGTAGCATACGACAATTGTTGCAGACGGAAAACATTTACCAGCATGCAAAGAGTTTCTGTTTTGCCACTACAATGCTGTAAGTGAAGCTTATGTTGAGCAAACATTTGAATGAAAATGCATAGGCAGGCATTTATTTGAACACTGAAATTGTCCATTAAAAGTTTCAAATATGTTAAGATATAAACATCGAGAGTTGACAGACTGGTAATAGAACTGCGTACTACTGAGCGTCATTGACTGCCATTTATCAAATTTGCCATAGCATTGTCACTATCATCATTTACTGCATAGTTCACAATAAACCCATGAAGTTTCAACCACTCAAAAGAATGGATTGATTTCTGTGTTTACAGGTGCCGGTAGGTGTCGGCTTCAAGTGAGATGAAAGTAAAGCAGAAAGCTCAAATGATTTCTGCTTTACTTTCATCTTGCTTGAAACTACACCCTTACCTAGACACAGTTAACCCTTTACCCCATAGTCTGTTTCAAGTTTTGAAGACAGTTGACCACTTAAAGCAGGTTAAGATTAAAGCAGAATGCGCCTTAAGGCGCATTCTGCTTTACTTTCAACCTGCTTTATGCTGTTATCTGCTAGAAAATTTAAAATATTTCTTGTGATAAACATCCATGACTGTATAAATATATTGGAACTACTTTCTTCAGTGGAAGAATATATTAAAGGTGTTAAAAAGCATTTCTATGGAGTAATGGGTTAATGAATCTTCTTTGGGGTGATTGTTATTGATGGGAATTTATTGTACTTTATCATGGTCATACTGTTTGTATTTTTATTGTGAATCATAGATAATCTTTTAAGAGAGAGAATTAAATAAAACATTTAAAGAAAAAATGTGGATTTTATGCCATGTTTTTTGTTAAAGATTTGTGTATATATAAAATAAAAAATCTATATCTACATTTGTATAGAACTCGGAATCATCCATTGTTTTTGCTTTTGTTATCATGATTGTAAATAGTTGAAATGAAGTTTGGTCTGTATTTCGTTGTACAAGTCCAATACATGTTGCTCGCGCAAATAAAATTCAGCTGTATGGATATCTCGTGTTCCGTATTTATTTCTTATACCAATTCCATGTTCAGTTTTTATGTCCCCCACCATGAAAGGGAACGGTTTCAACACCAAGTAATTCTTGTTGGTTTTTACCCCTTGTGGATCTTTTTAGTTAATACCAAAATATGAACCAATCTACTTGGAATTCTGGGAAGTTTAATAAATACTGCTCTTAATTAGCAAACAGTGTACTAGTGTAGACCCTGATCAGAGGGCTCCTGTGCAACTGTAAAGAGTAAACAATGTATTTAAAACAGGTCCGATGGTGTTGAAAAAGTTACAAGTGCACTGTGCTTTATTTTTAACCCACTTCAGGCTTTCCCCATCTTCAAAACTATAAACAGGCTGGGGGGTAAAGGTTAAACAAACATTTTCTAAATATATACACCAAACCAACGTACAAAGTTTTATGAAACGGGCCCCTGGGTTCCAGATAATGGGAGTATTTCAAATAATGAAATTTTTTAATCTTTACCAAGCTGATGTGTCTACTTATTAGAATCGTTTGGGTTTTACCAAAAACATAAAAAATAGTCCTTGAAACTTGAACTACTAGCATTAGGAGAGATGTCGGGGCTTAATAAAATCTTTATTTCTGCATTAAACCCTATGGTGTTACTACTCATTAGAATTGTCTCTTCGAGACGATTCTAATGTGTAGTATCACCATAGGATTTGGTGCTGAAATTATTGAGAAACTATTAGATTTGTTCAGTTTTCTCCGTCTTATCTGGAGCCCTTTTGTTATAGTGTGGCATAGTTCAGCATATCATTCACATAAAGTCTGGACATTTCTAATAGAAAACTTGAACAAGTTGTGTTTTTACTAAAATAATTTATTATTCCTGAGTAGTTCTGATTGGCATAATTCAGAGTTCCAGAATAGGTGAGTATTGGACAAAATAAGTTTTTAAATAACATCCAATAAAATTTCAACCAAACCCTGTGATGTGACTACACATTAGAATCGTCTACAAGAGACAATTCTATGGGAAGTCACAGCAAGGTTTTGATGGCAACTAAAAGGAAAAAAAATTATAGGAAATATTTAAAGTTTACTTACTCCTATTTGAAGCTCTGGGGCCCGTCTAATGAAGCGTTGTCCGATAAAAACGGTCGAAAGTCAAAACTACATAGTTACATATAATTTCCGATTTCTCCATATAATCCTGTCTTGTGCCATCTCCTTGGAATTGTCTTTTCAAGACAATTCCAAAGAAATGCCACAAGACAGGATTAGATAGAGAAATAAATAATAATTGAGAAATTTTAGAATCTGATTTACGACAATATTTGTCGTACAACATTTCGTAGGACGGGTCCCAGGTATATAAATAGACAAACTAAGCATCAAATTTATTAATGAAGCATTAAACCACTTCCAATCTCCTGCTGTTAAATGTGTTAAATCTTTTAAAAAACAGTGTAGACCCAGATTATACAGCAGATCTGGGTCTGCACTGTTGTTTCATAGGATCTGTCAAACATGAGTCTGTACTTCTATGGAAAATTTTCCTTATTTTGTTAACCGATGTAATAGTTAATATAACAGAATGATGTTGATAGTGGGCGGGGTGTGGTATATGAATATTCAGTGGGAGAAGGGTAAAGATCTTGTATTATCCGATTTTTCTGACCTGCCCAAGTTATTTTTAGAACAGAATAATTTATGATGGTATATAGGTAACAGGGTAACATCGGATATATATTCGTACACTTTCCTACTTGAGATAAGCATGATCCTCGTGCAGCAAGCGACCGCTGCAGTAATTTTCTGATATGTTAGCCTTTCCAAATAAACGTATTTACACTGGAACTATTATTTCAATTGCAAACAGGTTGGAGCCAGATCAGACGCTGGGTAACCCATTGTCTGATCAGGCTCCAACCTGTTTGCCACTCAGCTTAAAAAGATAGTTAGAAATTTCTAAAAAGTAATTTTCTACAGTTTAGTACATTGCATTTAAACGGGAAAGAATAATTTCTTCTCCACTGTCCATTAGTCGCAATAAATACAGCTATCCGTATCCCTAGCTGACTATACGGAAATCATAGAGTACGATGATGATCCCATTTAAATTTTAAAGTTTTAAGATGTTCCAATCTAAAAATAACTTGGCCAGGTCAGAAGAAAACACTTTAATATGTCCCTACTACAGTTATACATGATAATAATTACCATATCATATCAGGGCCTTTTTTCGACCACTTTTATAGCAGTTATTGGGCTATGTTCCCAACAGCAAAAAGTATCTTTTTTCCCCCCAATTTTCCGCAAAAATATTCCCAAATGAAAAAGTAAAAAAAATCCATTGCTATCTTTGTAAAGCAGGTATCAGGAACACTATACACATTTGTATATACATGTAGTGTTCCTGGTCAAATAAATAGAAGCAATCGTTGATGGGTCAAATAAATTTATAAAATTTGTTTTTCTTACATGCAAAATAACTAATTTTTAGTGATAATTCCCATTTCTAGGATTATGGGTGATTTTCCCAAAATGGTTAAAAAAATCCCTGCATCTTCCTTTGAAAAGGACTAGGTGTATTTATGGAGTAATGGGCCGATATGAATAAACCTTTGAAAACTACCCCTGTCCATGTAAGAAACCTCAATTGTCCAGACACTTCTCTGAACTTAACACTATTGTCCAGAAGAGTTTTATTTCCATGGGTTTTATTGCACACTAGTGCCCAGTACAGTAAAGCCTGTGTTAACCAACCACTAAATGAAGATGCAAGGTGACTTTAAAAGACAGGTGACTGTTTAACCCATTACCCCATAGCCTGTTTATAGTTTTGAAAATAGGTGACCACTTAAAGCAGGTTGAAAGTAAAGCAGAATGTGCCTTAAGGCACATTTTGCTTTACTCCAAGCCTGCTTTAAGCTAACATCTGCTAAACATAGTTAATATTTTTCACTAAAAATATTTATGACTGTGTTACCGGTAATTGCAACTATTTTCTTCAATGGAGGAATAAATTAAAGGGGTAAAAATACCCTATAGGACTGGAGCCTTCTGCATGCCTTTACCCTGCATTCAGCTGCCACCTGTCACGTATACTCCAAATATAGCATCTTTTTAGTGGTCGCTTGATTAACACAGGTTTGACTCAATGTGCAATAATAGTCAAGTGTGACGGCAGCGCGAACCATGTAGATGTAGACTACTTGTAGCAGTCACAGAGTTTCTCACAGCATCCCTGGATCAAGTCATTCGGTCTTGAGCTCTGGAATTGTAACTGACAGAATATCGGACAGTCTAAGGACAGCATCAGGAAGAGTCCCCATAGGGGTCTGAAGATTGGACATCTGAACCATCTGTACATTTACATCCATCGCTTTCAAAGTGCCGGTCACTTTGGTCTTTTCATACATGTTTATGTCTGCTTCCTGACCATTTAATGAAGCCATCATTCGCAGGAAGCGCTCTCGAAGAAAGGTTCTGTTCTCTTGCTTAGAGGTGTCAGCTATGGAAGGATCCATCTATAAAAAGAAAAGAAATATCGTTATTGTGCTAGATTTAATTTAATGTTTTTAATTAATACATCCATTTCTGCCAATTTTGGGCCAATTCTGTATTCAAAGAGTGAAAAAAGTGGATATAGAGAAACCCAGGCCTTGCAAAAAATATTTTTCAGTAGTTCTTTCACATACCTAGAGTGTATAGCATTAATACATGCCACTTCAGTTTAAAGCCTCATCCAAAGGCCTTGGCCAGAATAGGCATTGAACGCCAGAGCTCTAGATAAGTAGGGTATTTAAAATAAATACAAGAAGCGTACGTGTCCTAGATACAGGAATGCATCAGATAGCACAGGGAGGGAAATCAAGACTATCCTATGAAAAATGTTTGAGTAAGAGAACAGAAGGTAAGGGTTTGTTTACTTAATGTACAGGGTTTAATTGGAAAAAGATACTCAAAGTTGGATGATCAATACATGAAAAGTTTGTTTGATGAAAATGATATTCTCTTATTTACAGAAACATGGTTGAGCGATGTGTTTAATCCAGAAATGCATGGGTTTTTAGCTCACCTGAGCCAAAGGCTCAAGGTGAGCTATTGTGACCGCTCACCGTCCGTAGTACGTCTGTCCGTCTGTCCGTCTGTCCGTCTGTCTGTCTGTCCGTCTGTCCGTCTGTCCGTTCACTTTTACTTCAAACGACAGCTCCTCTGAAACCCGCCGATTGTAGGGAGAGTTCAAACTGCTCATGATGTTCCTTGGATGCTTCTCTACAGAAGTTGTTAAAAAAAAATGAAAAAAAGCACAAACTCTGCTTGAAAAAGCAAAAAAGCAAAAATCTTTAAAAAATCTTCTTGCCCAAAACTACTAGGCCCTAAGCTTTGATATTTGTACAGTAGAATCTCCTGGTGGATCTCTCTATAGTTTGTTAAAATGAAATCCCTAGGGTCACATTTGACACCACCCTGCACAGTTTAAGTGCTGCTCTAGGCAGGTTTTACAGTATTTTTGATTTAGGCAGAACTGTATTTACCTGAGTTACCCTTAATATACTATGGGCAAATAACCAATATTTGCAAACAGTTTGGATCCAGATCAGATGCAACATAATGCTGCATCTAATCTGGATCCAAACTATTTGCCACTCATTTACCAACTTAACATTTTCTAAAAAATAAAAATGTACATTTTTTACACACAGAAGGTATTTAGCAGACATCATTTCAGTCTGGTAAGGGTAAGCTCCCAGACTGCTGCTGCTACAGTTCTCTTACATAATATTTGACCTCAGTGATCAGGCCAACAGAACTGAACATGTTGTCTGCTAAAGTTTAGAAATGGTTCAGTCGTTTGTTCAGACATTTGTTAACCCATTACCCCATAAATGTGCATTTTTAGGCCTTTGATTTATTCCTCCACTTAAGAAAATAATTCCCCTTTAACCCTTTCCCCCATAGCATATCTCTAGTATTGAATGTAGGTGTCCACTTAAAACAGGTTGAAAGTAAAGCAGAATGCGCTTTAAGCGCATTCTGCTTTACTTTCAGCCTGCTTTAAGCTATCATCTACTAGAATATAGAAAATATTTTGTATTATACATATTTATGAATGTATAAATTGGAACTATTTTCTTTAGAGCAAGAATAAACTGAATGTGCTAAAAGGCGCTTCTATGGGGGAAAGGGTTAAACAGTCATGAAAATGTAAGATGTGAAATAAGTTTCTATATCCTAGTAGATGGTAGCTTAAAGCAGTTTGAAAGTAAAGCAAAGTGTGCATTAAGACCCATTCTGCTTTACTTTCAACCTGCTTTAGGTGGCCACCTATTTTCAAAACTAGAAGCAGGCTATGGGGTAATGGGTAAAATGAAATTGCCTATTTGGAAAGAGCCTAATGAGAGGAAGTGCCATTTGCAAAGGCCATAACTCTGACATCATTGTTTTTTTTAGTTATTTCCCTTTGTCATATTTTCTTGTCAAGAAGACAACTCCAGGTCTACTGATGCTATTGTAATGAAATTTTATGTATGGAAAGAAACTGATGAGAGAAAATGCCTAGTGCATAAGGGCAGCAATATTTTGTTTTCCCCTTTGTCATATTTTATTGTCAGGAAAATAACTCCAGTTCTGCTGACGCTAGTGAAATAATTATCATTTACCGGAAATGGAAATAGCTTGATAAGAGGATGTGTCATGGATAAGGGTCATAAGCTTGGCAACAAAATTCACTTTTGTCATGTTTTCTTGTCCGGAAGATAACTCCATTTATAGCTATATTAAAATGTTGTCTTGCCCAGTCAACTTAGGTACAAACTTCAATGTCCTCAGGTGAGCGAATTTAGGGCCATGGCCCTCTTGTTTACTTTCACTTTAAACAGAACTTGTAAAAAGAAATAGTGGGGGAATTATAGTTTATGTTAGAGATTCATTGAAAAACCATATAGAATTACTAAAGCATGTCGAAGACTGTATAATCTGGTTCAGAATAAAGGGGAATATAATAGGGAGTACTGATGATTTACTTATATGTCTGTGTTATAATACGCCGGTGGGTAGTGGTAGGGGGGTGTTTATAAATAGAAATGTGTTTGATCTAATTACTGATGACGTATTACTATGAAAATCAATATGGCAATAGTTGTAAGTTTTTTGATTACAGGGGACTTTAACGCAAGAGTGGGAGAAAGGGCAGATTATGTAGAAAATGAATCTTTGGTTGATTTAGATTTGTTGCCTGATGACTATATTGAAGATGAATGTTTACCTAGGACATCTTGTGATAAATGTGTAAATGAAAGTGGAAGGCATTTGTTAGATATGTGTAAAGCTACAGGCCTGAGACTACTGAATGGAAGACAGGATTTTGATAACAAGAGCCCCATGGGGCATATGTCGCTCACCTGAGAATAGCTGTACATCAAAATGGAGATAATGATTTAAGTCCAGGACGGGGTCATTTTTTACCCGAGGGGCATAATTTGAACAATCTTGATAGAGGACCTGTAGATGATGCTATGTTCCAAATATCTAAGATCAGGGTACTAGGGTTCTAGACAAGAAGATTTTTTTTAAGTTTCCATTGAAAAAATCTGTTTTTAGCTCCTGTGACCTACATATGCAACAGACTGGAACCATTTGAACAAAATAGATAAAGGACATCTAGAAGTAACACCATGCCGAATATCAAAGCTCTGGCTATATTAGCTTCAGAAAAGAAGACGTATGAAAACTGTGACCCCCGGAGTGGGGCTAATTTTGACCCCAGGGGCATAATTTGTACAAACTTGATAGAGGACCTGTAGATGATATGCAATCGACCAGAACCATTTGAACCTTATTGGTATAGGACATCTAAAAGTGTCACCAAGCCAGATATCAAAGCTCTGGCCATATTAGTTTCAGAGGAGAAGACATTTGAAAATTTCACTATATAACTCTATGTTAAACTGTGACCCCCTGGGCGGGGCCAATTTTGACCCCAGGGGCATAGTTTGTAGTTTGATAGAGGACCTGTAGATGATGCTATGTGACAAATGTCTAAGATCTGGCCCTTGTAGTTTCAGACAAGAAGATTTTTTAAGATTTCCTTATTTTTTCACTTGGTTGCCATGGCAACCAGAGTTCTACATTGTTTTTAATTCTTTGAACAATTTTGAAAGAACTTGACCCAAGGAACATTCGTGTAAAGTTTGGTTGAAATCTTTTCAGCGGTATATGAGGAGATGTCATTTGAAGCAATTGTTAAAGACAACAATGACTGTATAAAGTGAAATATTTTCTTCTGTGGAAGAATAAATTAAAGACATAAAAAAGAATATGTATGGGTTAATAGGTTAATAAATATCATTATTTACATTTTCTAAATATAAGAAACTATATGTAAATGAGTGGCAAATAGTTTGGATCCAGATTAGAAGCAGCATTATGTGGCATCTGACCTGGATCCATACTGTTTATGGCCAAGAATTAATTGTGGACTGATAGACAGAAAGATAAACAAACAAACAAAACACAACCAAACAAACAGACAGACCAAAAGTAATATGCCTCGAACTAAGTTGTGCTTGAGCATAAAATAGCAGACATCACTTTCATTTCTGTTATGTATCTCAGTGACCTGAGTTCAGAGCTAGCTATGGGTCAGTTATGCAATTGGAGACGGTCTCAGAGAGAAATGACTATTATTATGCTGAACTGTTGTCTGCTCCAAATGTTTGTATGTGAAATATGTAAAAAATAATAACTTTTATTTATGCTTTTCGGTGGATTACCACGATATAGCAGTGGATGATCACTTGGTAATCCACTGCAGTGGATTATCACCAATCGCTTTTATTATGAATTTTCCCCGTAGGGCTCCCCAAGAATCGTAGTCAATCGTGTCTTATCGTTAAATTCCGGCAGTCCGATTTGTCGCGAACTACTCACCGGAAGAGCACGAATCCAAACTCGGGAGATACGAAGTCATTCGGATGACGTCAAATCAACAAATATACCGCCAACTGTCACGCACGTGTGTGTTCGACATAAAACGTGGGGCTCAACACGGGATAAATAGTGTACGTTCGCTTTCAATTTTTAAACAATTTCGTTTAAAAAGTGGCTTAAAAGCATAAATAAATAGAATAACTGTGTTTTTTCAGTGTAAGATCGAATTTAATCCATTTCGTGAACATCAGACTGTTATATTTTCACTCGTGGCTTCGCCACTCGTGAAAATATAACGTCTGATGTTCACTCAATGGATTAAATTTCGATCTTACACTGAAAAAAACAGTTATCCTCTATATATTTTCTTAATATAAGAAAATATGTAAATGAGTGGCAAATAGTTTAGATCCAGATTAGATGCAGCATTATGTGACATCTGACCTGGATCCAAACTGTTTGCAAAAATGTTGCATTTAGTATAAGGGTAGCTTCTTAGCCTGGAAGATACAATGCGTCTGTATAAAATGGATCATTAGAGAGTTTTTACTGTCAGACCTGCATCAAAAAGCACTGATATGGCCAGGGTTGAGTCAAATTTGATCCTAGGGTTTTGATTTTTTACAATTTTGAAAGTGATTTAGTAGAAGATACTATTCATGCAATATCTAAGGTGTGGGAACAGTGGTTTTTTACAAAAAACTTGTTTAAAGTTTTTCACTTTTTTTAATAAATTTCAATAAGTAGTCCACTTTAAAGTTTCATTTTAACAATTTCTGTAGAGAAGCATCCAAGGAACACCGTGAGCAAATTAGTTTTTTCCTCAGACTCGCGGTTTCAGAGGAGTTGTCGCTTGAAGTAAATTTGAACGGACGGACAGACGGACGGCGGGCGATCACAACAGCTCACCTTGAGCCTTCGGCTCAGGTGAGCTAAAAAGGGAAAATTCACTTGTATAACTTCGCAAGGAAGTAGCGTTATTGATTTAGTAATGTGTAGAAAAGATTTCTTCAGCTCAATTTGTAATTTCAAAGTGCATGAACCCAACATTTTATCAGATCATGCGGTAGTAAGTTTTTGTATTAAAGCATTGAGTTATACTATTAATAATTATTCAAAAGAAAATTCTGATGTGGATAGTTCTTGCAATTTTGATAAGGTAGATCACATGTATAAATGGGATAATGATAAAAAAAGATTTGTTTTTAAATGCCATTAGTTCTGAGGAAATAAGTAGAAGGATGGAAAGTTTGTGTTCTGAAATAAATGAATCATGTACTTCTGATGAACTAAATGAACATTTAAAATTATTTTATTCTTGTGTGGAAGACATTTGTGACCCTCTTTTTAAGAAAAAAATATCATGTAAGAATTGTGAAAAAAATAGTCAGTATAGTAAAGAAAAACAGCCTTGAATGTAAGATGTGTCAGTCTGAATTTTACAAACATTTAAATAGCTATAGAAAAGATAAATCTAATGAGAATAGAGAAAATATGATCACAAGTAGGAGTAGGTATAAAAGCTTGATAAGGAGTAAGAAATACAGTTATGAGCAACAACAGACTAGAAAGTTAGAAAACCTAAGATATAAAAATGCAAAAGAGTATTGGAAACTGTTAAAACGTATGTGTGTCCAGAATACAAATAGTAAAGTAAGTACTGAGGTTTTTGCAAGATATTTCAAATCAATTAATGATCCTGACTCTGCATTTTACCAACCTGATGAAGAAATCCTATTGTTTAATGAAAGATATGTAAAAGGGGATTTTCAATGCATGTTTAATGAACTTAATGTAAATATACAATATAATGAGGTTTTGAAAGCTTGTAAAGAATTAAAAACAGGAAAGTCATCAGGGCCTGATTTTATGTTAAATGAATTTTTTATACATGGCACAAAGAATAGTACTTTTACAAAATGTTTAACTATGTTGTTTAACAAACTGTTTACAGTAGGTTACTTTCCTGACAGCTGGTCGGAAGGGTTTATCATCCCTTTGCATAAGAAAGGTAATGTAAATGAGCCGGAGAACTATAGAGGTATTACTCGGTTAAGTACACTTGGTAAATTGTTTACCAAAATTTTAAATACTAGATTGACAGAGTGGGCAGAAATATATAATGTATATGTAGAAGCACAAGCAGGTTTTAGAAAAGGTATGAGTACAGTAGATAATGTGTTTATACTTCATGGGAATATTAATCATATGATAAATAGAAATAACAAGACTGCGCGTTCAATAAACGCTTATGCCCCCGGTGGCATCCTTGACAATATATTCTGAATTTTTTCTAAGTCCAAATTAGGTCAAGGTCAAGGTCAAACTGAGCTTGGGTATTATTGGTGAGATGGTAATGGTCCAAGGCAATAACTGTATAAGTATTGAAGCATTGTAGTAAACAGTGTTGATGCTAGACGAAACGGTAAAATCTAGTTAACCAGGAAATAGCCTATTTAAAATATTCTAAGTCCAAGTAAGGTCAAGGTCAAGGTCAAAATCATAGTGTTGTGATATTGGTGGATAGAGAATGGTCAAAGGCAACATTTGTATAAGTATCAAAGCATTGTAGTCAGATGTGTTGATGCTAGACGAAACGGTAAATTCTAGTTAACCAGGAAATAGCCTAATTAAAATATTCTAAGTCCAAATTAGGTCAAGGTCAAGGTCAATATCAAAGTTTGGTGATATTGGTGGATAGGGAATGGTCCAAGGAAACAACTGTATAAGTATCCAAGCATTTGGGTAAGCAGTGTTGATGCTAGACGAAACGGTAAATTCTACTTAACCTTGTTACGGACACACGGACGGACTGACGGACTGACGGACGGACTGACGGACAGGACGATTACTATATGCTCCCGCATCTGTCGATGCCGGGGGCATAACCGGGGGCATAAAAAGCTGTTTGCAGTATTTGTAGATTATACAAAAGCTTTTGACTTTATTGTCCGAGACATAATATGGTACAAGTTAATAAAATTAGGTGTGCGTGGGAATATCTTAAATATTGTTAAATCTATGTATGATAATTTCAAAACTACATGTAGGGTATTTAACAAAATAATCAGTTAAGTGATAGCTTTGTAAGCATGATGGGTGTTAGACAGGGCGAGAGTACTTGGGGTGAGGACTCAAACACAGAACAGCTTTATTTATGGAGAACTGGGTAGATATCCCTTAAGATTAAAAAGATTAGTAAGAGTTATTAAATATTGGTTCAAGATTATCAGATGTACGGATGGAAAATATATAAAATGTGTTTATAGTATGATGCTAAGTGATTTAGAAAATCACCCTGGTAAAAACTCATGAGCAAAATCAGTAAAAACATTATTAGAAAATCTAGGTTTTAATGAAGTATGGTTAAATCAAGGGGTTGAACACACTAATATTTTTTTGTCAATTTTTAAACAACGGCTTAAAGATAACTATCTACAAACATGGAATAATGATCTAGAAAATTCATCTAGGGCAAGAACATACAGATTGTTTTGTAATTTCAATTTTCAGCAATATCTCAATATTGTTAAAACCGAACATTTTAGGATAGCCCTTTAGTAGATATCGTTTATCAGCACATAGATTGGTAGTTGAATCCGGGAGATGGCATAAACCTATAAAAAATCTATTTAATGAAAGGAAATGTCAACTATGCAACACTTTGGAGGATGAATTTCACTTTTTACTTGAATGTCCATTGTATTGTGAATTAAGAAGATTTTATATCAATAACTATTACTGGAAACGCCCAAATATGATAAAGTTCATAAATTTACTTAAATCAGTAAATGAATACACACTGAAAAATTTAGCTATGTTCATTTATAAAGGTTTTGAAAAGAGAAACAATTTCTATTACCTTAATTAGTATAAAAACTCTTCTTTTACATCAGATATAGAGCAATATTTTGTATACATGTATACACTTGTGTAGAATGTTTGCATTAGATTATCAACTCATTTGTCATAACAGTGGATATTAATTTAAATTATTGAAAAAATCTCTTCTCTCATTTATTCCGATTATGGAATACTTACTGTATTTAAATCTGGTCGTAGTTTTGGAGAATACTGGTAACCACTTGAAGCAGATAGAAAGTAAAATAAAATGAGCTTAGTAAGGCGCATCCTGCTTTACTTTTAGTCAGCTTTAAGTAAAATGCATCATTGCACGGTGCTATTTATGATTTATAATCTATTGAATAGTTTGTTTTAGAAATTTTTAGCTTGTTTCTAGTTTTTGAAAACAGGTTACCACTTTGAACGGGTTGAAAGTACAGTAAGATACATCTTAAGGTACCTGCTGCTTTACTTTCAACCTGCTTTCAGCTTTCAACTTTATAGATTTCAAGCTTTGTATTACTTTTGACTTGTATACTATAGAAAGGTTACTGTATTTTAACTAGTTATTAGTTTTGAAAGCAGGTTTTCACCTGAGGGGATATGAAAGCAAGTCAAAATGCACCTTTAGATGCATTCTGCATTGCTTTCAGCCAGCTTTAAGCTCCAGTTACTGTGTATATATCGTCAATTTATGAGTCATGTATATTAACCTCAAAAACAGGTTTTTCACTTGAGGAAAGGTGAAAGCAGGCCTGAATTTGCACATTAAGATGCATTCTGCTTTACTTTCAGCTATCTGTAAGCTCTGATTAATGTACTAACCTATAATATGGATACTAACAGTTCTGTGAATAGCTAAAGGGAGGTAACTAATACAATGGATTATAATTTGGATAATCTGGTTAACTCCCTTACAACAAAACATACCATGTGTAAATGTTTTGAATAATTTATTACATGTAACCCATTTGTGCCTAGTTTTTCTAAATAAACACTTTGTATATGGTGTTTTAAAGAGATAGTCACGAGCTATTGGCATGCCTAATGTGCAGAATGAACGTATAAGTACATCACCTGTTCATGAGAGATGTACTTTTAATTACAGAATAGCAAACGAAATAGACCCAACTAAACGTCTGACGTGGGTCCAACGTGGGTCTGTACTGGTTGCAACTGTGAAAATGGTTACATAAGTAGATGCATGGCACTTATGGGTCGTATTGAGCTGGAAATAAAAATTGGTGTAAAATATATGTATATGTCAAGGGAAGTAATCAAACCGTTATGGTATCATGGTTTTGACGTAGTTACTTCCCTTCGACCTCCACTTTTTGTTAAATATTTCAGACACCATTGGCCGATGTAAATAATAATGTTTTGTATTATATGTGGTAAATGAAAGGCATATTTGCCTATTACCCTGAATAAAATATATCTATCTATGAAAAATGTTTGAGAAAGAGATCAGAAACTGTCGTGGAGCACCATAAACACGCCATTTTGAGGATTTCAAGGGCCATAACTCCAAAGGACCTAGTGTGAATCGGTGCCGCTGTTTATTGAACTTGGTCTCAATTTTATGACAACAAACATTTTCAGAAAGTTTGGTAGAGATCAGATGAAAAGCAATGTGTTTGTGAAACACAAATGCCCCCAGGGAGCATCATGTTCTGTAATGTAATGTTTATTCGCAAAAGTAGGTCAAAAGTCAAGGACTTAGGTCCCTGGGTAAAAAACAACAACATTGGCATGGTTGGAAAAGCCTTAACCCTTAGCCTGCCACTCACGACTATAGCTCCATATGCAAACAGCTTGGATCCGGATGAGACGCCGAGTAACTCGGCGTCTCATCCGGATCCAAGCTGTTTGACACTCAGACAACATTTTCAGCAATTTTGAGCAACTTTGAAGCACTTTGAAACTTGAAGCAGACGAGAAATATAGCAGACGACAATTTATTTGGCGGGCTAAGGGTTAACACAAGAAAGATGCAATGTACATACAAAGTATGGAAGCTCTAAGCCTTCTGGTTCAAATTTTATAGACATTTCAAGATGTTTACAAAAGTAGGTCAAAGGTCAAGGGCACATGGTCAAAAACATTGGGTTGGTTGGAATTTATGTCTTGACACAAGAAATTTACACCAAATATGAAAGTCCTAGTGGTTCAAATGTTATAGACATTTAAATTTTTTAACAAA
Organism: Gari tellinella; assembly: GCA_922989275.2. Lineage (NCBI taxonomy): Eukaryota > Metazoa > Mollusca > Bivalvia > Cardiida > Psammobiidae > Gari > Gari tellinella. The sequence continues at coordinate 36,106,165 of OV277872.1, forward strand.
AGTAGGTCAATGGTCAAGGTCAATGTCTAAATGGTTTGTATGGTTGGAAAGGTTTTGACACAGGTATGACACGTGCCAAGTATAAAAGGCCCATGTGCAATAATTCAAGACTTAGAGCCAATGTTAAGGTTTTTGGTTAAAGTTTTATTAAACATGTCAAAGGTCAAGGTCACATGGTCAAAAACATTAGTATGGTTGGAAAGGTCTTGACACAAGATATATACATACTAAATATGAAAGTCCTAGGCCTACTGGTTCAAATGTTATAGATATTTAAAGATATTACAAAAGTAGGTCAAATGTCAAGGTCACAAGGTCAAAAAGGTTTGCATGGTTGGAAAGGTCTTGACACAGGGAAGACACATGCCAAGTATAAAAGGCCCATGTGCAATAATGCAAGAGTTATAGCCAAGGTTAAGGTTTTTGTTTAAGTTTGATTAAATAGGTCAAAGGTCAAGGCCACATGATCAAAAAGGTTTGCATGGTTGGAAACGTCTTGACACAGGGAAGACACATGCCAATGATAAAATGTCCATGTGCAATTATGCAATAGTTACATCCAATGTTAAGGTTTTCGACACAACAGACAGACGGATAGACGGATGTTCTAATGTAATGGTTTTGTTGGGTTAGATGCTATATTTAAACCCTAACTTTAAAACTAACCCTACATGCACCGTTGTAACCCAACAACACTCTCTTTCATTTGAACCCAACAATTGCTGAACTGGTCAGGTTAAAGGCAGTATATAGCGGTCAAGTAGCCAAAATCATGCATTTTTAAAATCTGAAAATTCAGGCACATACGTAATCTAAACATATAAAAAGAAGTAATCTGCGATGATTATCAAGGCAACATTGTTTACAAACCCGTGAATTTTGTGGAAAGAAGTCGATTTTTAAATCGGTTTGTTGACATCCCATCATCAACTGAGATTTTCCGAGTTTGTTCGGTGTGCGCCCGGTAAAGATATTTACATAGCTCATTATTAATGACTTGGCAGAGTTTTTTTTAGATTGGAACATTCTAAAACTTTAAAAGGGATGAGTATTCTCTACATCCAGCAAGAGACATTGGTCGTATTCGAATCATCGATTTCGTTGACAACGAATAGTAGGCGGAGCAAATGCGCAAAGATTTACAGCTGACAACAATTTTGCAGCGACTCAAAGAGAAATTGTGGTCAACGAAAACTTTGTACTATACAGGACGAAGGAAATGAATAAAAAAAACCCGTTAAAAACAGTGGAAACGTCCCCAATTTTTATATACGCGTATAATGCCATGCGATCTGGATCCATTAGGTCGATTGAAAGGGTCTTCATTAATTAGCATTTGTTACTAACACTTACGTGGTCACGTGACTAAATCAACACTTGATTTAAGGGTTTGACAACATTTTGTCAACTGAAAACATCAAGTGGTGATTCGAATAGAACTTTTTGACAACTATTCCAACTAACGTGATAGTTGTCCTGATTCGAATACAACCATTGATAGCAGTACTGTAGAGAATACATTTTTCTTTCATGTTTACCCGCAAACACATTGCACTAAACTGAGGAAATTTACTTTTAGAAAAAATTTTAACTATTTTTTTAATCTGAGTAGCGAATAGGTTGAAGCCTGATCAGATGCTGAGTTACCCGGCGTCTGATCTGGCTCCAACCTGTTTGCAATAGAAATAATAGTTTTGTATATAAATGCGTTTATTGGGAAAGAAAAAAATATCAGTAAAGTTAGCGCAGCTGCATGAGAATCATACTTATCTCAAGTAGGAAAGTGTACGAAGTATATATTCCATGTTACCTTGCCTACAGTGGACAAAATGTTATTCTTTCCCAATACTCGCGTTTACGCTAAAACCATTATTTCAGGCATGAAACTGTTTGCCACGCAGACTAACATGAATGGTCAGAAGGTTGTCCTTTTATGTGTTTTATTGCAATGCGTTTGCGTTTAAACGGGAAAGAATTATAACGTTTTCTCCACTGTTACCTATTTACCATTATTAACTATTCTGTTCTAAAAATGACTCGGTCAAGTCAGAAAAATCGGATCGATCACGTGACTCTTATTCGACCATGCGGAAATTCTCGGAAGCCGACACGAAGATTTGTTATTGTGGTGAGAGCCGGGATCCGTCGGGTCCTGGAGAATAGGAGGAACCAGGATGGCGAGAGCCGGGATCTGTAGGGTCCCGGAGAATAGGGGGAGCTCTGCGCAGGACAGCTGCGCAGAGAGATGCGCGCGCCAGACGAATAGTGAAGCTGGCAGCGAGAGGCGGCTGCAGAAGATAGTGTGTTATAGAATACAAGGAATTAGGATTATCGTAGAAGACCAGGGGCCAGTAGAAGACTGGTGAGTACGATAGTTATTATATATATTTGCTCTGAGTAAAGATAGGGGCGAATACAATATTGGTGGCAGCGCTGATTGAAAAAAGAACTGCACGCTGTTGCAGAACGCTACCGATCGCAAGCGGGACGGGTTGCATCAGACTGCTATTCCGATAGCGGTAAAAGGCGGAATCCAAAGAACGATTTTGTGAAGAACGATCTCGTTAGGGTTCCCGCGGGACGTGTCTGTACGTCGCAACGCGTTTGGCGATTTGATTTTAAGTCCGATTTGGTTGAATTGAGCGCAGCTCAATTTCGCGCCATTTCAGTCACGTGGTTTCTGCAGCCGAGGCGGAAGCCATCTTTGTTGGACTTCGAGGTCACGTGGTCTCTGCAGCGGAGGCGGAGATCACGCGGTACAATTTCTAGGCCGCGTGACTTCTGAAAACGAGGCGGAGGTCACATATTCTTGTTGTTAGGTTATGATTTGGAACTTAGCCAATTGTAACTGATTTTCAAGATGGCTGATGGGAATGGACCAAGCCATTCCTCTTTCAATAAGCCTTCTGGGGTTCAGATTAATTATGCCTCAGAGGGAGAATTAATTCAAATCCCCGGTATAAAGGCAAGATTGGCAAAGACAATCATTGCAGTCAGGGAGGGTTCAGGGAACATTACCCCATATATTTTGGCCTCTTTGACCCGGGGTAAATTGTCGGACACGGTGTTCTCCCAAATAGACTTTGTCCCAAACACAACACTCCAAGGCAGGGGGGACCAGTCTTCAGATGAGGACGAGGATGATGCTCAACGCAAGGCTTTCGGCTCCGTATGGCCGGAGGTGCGAACTGTCATCCAGGCCGCCGCTAGGGTACTGGAGAACCAGCCGGTGAAGCTAGAATATCCCAGCCCGGTTGATACGCCAAAGGTGCGTCAACCGGGTAAAGGCCACCTGGGTTTGGAGCTTAAGTCACCAGCTGACTTCATGACCTCCACACCGAAGCGGAAGCTCCGGTTCGAACCCTTATTGGAGGAGAGTTTGACCCGGGCTACCCCATGTAGGAGTTTGTCCGCTTCGCGGCAGAGTGACATTATAAGGTCCCTGCCTAAGTCACTGACTTTTGATGGGAAGGGGAGTTGGGATGCCTTCCATCTAAAGTTCACTAGGTTCGCATCCGCAGCTGGGTGGTCCGACGATGAGTGTATGAATGCACTCACATGGTGCTTGACGGATAAAGCAGCCGAGTACCATGTGCTTATATGCGAGAGGGGAGAGTCTCTCTCTTACACAAGTTTGCTGGGGAAACTGGCCGGCAGATATGGTGATCATGAACTGCCGGAAGCGGCACAGGCATGCTTCCAGCAAGCCATGCAGGGACAGGGCGAATCCCTAGAATGTTGGGCCGACAGGCTTCTCACTCTAGGGTGCCGTGCTTTTAAGCAGTTACCTGAAGATTTTGTTGATAGGCAGATTATCAACAGATTCTGTCAGGGACTGTTGGACCGGGAGGCTGGAATGCATGTTTGTATGCAAAGTCCCAGTTCCATACAGGATGCCATCCAGGAGGTCAGAAAATACCAGCAGGTCCAGGCGGTGATCCAGGGCAGGAAAGGGCCTAAGCGGAAGGAAGAAGACGTACCTGTTTACGCCGTTGGCACGGCAACCGCATCATCCCCAAGCTCCGAAGCCGCAGGGTTTACGAAGGCCCTGCGGGACTTGGAAGAAAAGCTTACGAAAGCTTTTGCATCCAGTCGGGTGTCCACCGGGCCTGGTCGCTCACCCGCCTACCGGCAAAGGAAGCCTGGCACGTGCTATCAGTGTGGCAAGCCGGGGCACTTCCAGCGGGACTGTGTGGACTATAAGGGTCCATTAAACGGGAACGGGACGGAGAAGCAGGCCGATCGCCGTCCCTCATGGAAGTAAAGACCTCTCCCAGGAGGTCCAGAATGGCCGCAAGGTTTCCGGTTACTGTGGAACAAGGTTTTGATCAGAGACAGTCTCCGTCAGAGGTTTCTACTCCGGTCGCACGAGTCGAAGAGCCGGTAGTAGTATGTCAAGTCTCATCTTCATCGCAGTTTACAATTGGGGTCCAGGTTGGGGACAAGCCCATTAATGCAGTGGTAGACACGGCTGCTCAGGTAACCATTATTTCAGATAGGGTCTATCAGTCATTAAAGTATAAGCCCCCTACCGTTAGGAAGGTCCAATTAATGGCTGCGGGGAGGGAGATGACCATGCAAAGTTCTGTGGTAGGACCATTGAGGTTAAAAATAGGACATCAGTGGTACAGTGAGGAAGTTTATGTAGCTCCAATTAAGCAGGATATGCTCTTGGGATTTGACATACTCAGGAATCGGGGACAGGCTATTCTTGACATGGGGAGGGGGTTATTATTCTTTGATGGCATGGAACTACAGCTTAATGTTGGCCAGACACAGGGGGACCCTACAGTGGCTAGGGTTACGGTTCAAAAAAGGCGTGTCATTCCGCCACATTCGGTGGCTAAAGTTAAATGTAGGGTTAGTCAGCAGATGCCTGATTATGTCATCGAGCCCAAGAGCAATGCCCATTTCTTGTTGCCCAGAGTAGTACGAAAAGGGGGGACCGAGCCCTATGTTTGCCTAATCAACCCTAGTGACCGGTATAGGTTAGTTGCAAAGGGGAGGGAAATTGGTACGGCGTTCCCGGTGGACTCTGTGTTAGAGGCGCAGGAGACCGAAGAGGTGATGGTCCAGGAGGTGGGGACTGAGCCCCCTCAGCCCGGTACACAGGAACCAGGGGTTATTCCAGACCATCTTAGACAGCTGTATGACGAGGCGGCGGCGAACTTGAACGAAGACGAAAGGATTCAGTTAGCGCAGACGCTAATCGAATTTCAGGATGTCTTTGCGAAGGACGACTTCGATCTGGGGAACTTCAACGCAGTGGAACACGTGATCGACACCGGAGATGCTAAGCCGATAAAACAGCGGATGCGACGGACACCGCCGAGTTTTGTCGGAGAAGAAGAGGCTCACTTGAAGAAAATGCTGGACGCCGGGGTTATTCAGGAATCAGTTTCCGATTGGGCCTCGGCGCCCGTGCTGGTCCGGAAGCGCGATGGCAGTTTTCGGTGGTGCATTGATTATAGGGCGTTGAATGAGGTTACTGTCAAAGACGTGTACCCGTTGCCATTGATTGATGACTGCCTGGATACTGTAGCCGGCAGCATCTGGTTTTCCAAATTAGATGCCAATTCGGCTTACTGGCAGTTGAAGGTGAGAGATGAAGACCGTAAGAAGACGGCCTTTATTACCAGGTATGGCCTATTCGAGCATGTGCGAATGGGATTTGGTCTATGTGGGGCTCCAGCTACCTTCGCCAGAGCCATGAACCTGATTCTGCGCGGTCTAGTCTGGGAAATAGTGCTGGCCTTCCTAGACGATGTGATCGTTCTAGACAGTAGTTTTACTGACCATATGCAAAACTTGAGGGAAGTCTTGAAACGTTTCCGTCATTACGGTCTTAAGTTGAAGCCGAGGAAATGCGCTCTCTTCCAGAAGGAAGTAGAGTTCCTCGGGAGGAATGTTGGGCAGAATTCCTTGGCCATGACAACAAGAGATATTGAAGTTGTACAGAATTGGCCTGAACCGACCAACTCTAAAGAGGTAGAGAGGTTTATGGGGTTAGCTAACTATCATAGAGGGTTCATCAAGGACTTCTCTAAATTAGCTGCGCCCCTGTACGCGGTTACAGGAAAGCACAACTACACCTGGACGGAGGAGCAGTCCAAAGCTTTTGAGAAGCTGAAGGGAGCATTGGTGAATCCACCAGTCCTTGCGTTGCCGAATACATCCGATCAATTTGTACTAGATACAGATGCTTCCGACTTGGCTGTTGGGGCAGTGTTGTCCCAGATCCAAGATGGGCAGGAGAAGGTGATTGCCTATGGAAGCTTTGCATTGACAAAAGAACAACGTAGATACTGTGTAACTCGGAAGGAGTTGCTGGCAGTGGTGCGCTTTACGCGACAGTACAGGCACTATCTGTTGGTTAGACCATGTGTGGTACGTACCGACCACTCGAGCTTAAGATGGTTGATGAAATTCCGTGAGCCTCAAGGGCAGTTGGCGAGATGGATGGAAGAGCTATCTCAGTACAACATGGTACTTCGGTACCGGGCGGGTCGTGACCATGGTAATGCGGACTCACTGTCAAGGTTACTCCAAGATGGCAGTTGTAATGCTTACCAAGCGGGTGTGCGACTAGATGCGCTGCCTTGTGGCGGGTGTAGGTATTGTGAGAAGGCTCACCTACAGTGGGCCCTCTTCCATGATGATGTGGACGACGTAGTGGCATTGACAAACAAGACGGATACGTCTGTTCCATTGGCCATGGAATGTAAGACGGTCTTGGAGATCAGTGGGGACCTACCGGAAGTCGTTCACGGGCAAACAGACGGAATTGAATCACACCAGATAAGTAACGGTGGCAAGCCGGATGGTACCACAACCGGTGTACAACTCTCAGAAGAGTTAATTTTCAGTAGTCCAGGGGCGGATCAAGTGATCCAGGGAACTTGGGTTCCGGAAATGCCCGTAGAGGACAAGGATTTAGCGTGTTGAGAAGCGCAGTGGAAAATATACCTTGGGACCAGGATTCGGAGCCCGGCGATGAGGTGGTTTGCGTCAACGTTGTTACTCGCGGTGTTGCCCGAAAGGCGGCGGCCGAGTCAGAGACTTCGACCCAAACCTCACCATCTCAGGGTAGCTCTTTAGATGGGCATGGGTCGGCTAAGGGTAGCACTCTTTTGGTGCCAGGGGGACCTGGAAAGATCAATGATCATCCGACGTCCCATAGCCAGGCCAAGGGACTCCAAAAGCCATTGTAGTTGGGGCTTTACTATCGAGGATCTCGTGTCCTCGCAATCCAAGGATGCTGATCTGGATCAGGTTCTTGGGTGGCTGGAAGCGAAAAAGGAGCCTAATTCCTCAGTCCTCTTCCGATCCAGCCAAGCAGCCAAGTACTATTGGTTAAACAAAGACCAGTTAGTGCAGATAGGTGGGGTATTGTACTTGAATGAGCCTAAGACAGGGGAAAAACGATTGGTTCTTCCCAAGGATCTTCGGGAGAAAGCTATGTACCTGCATCATGATTTGCCGTCGTCCGGACATCAGGGTGTCCAGAGGACAAAAGAAAGGATGAAGGAGAAATTTGTCTGGTACGGGATGGGAGCGAGTATCGCCAAATATGTATCTGGTTGCGCGGTCTGTAACCAGAACAAGAAGTCGGCCAGACGCGGAAAATGTCCATTGATTGAGTACCAGGCAGGCTCACCAATGGAAAGAGTACATATTGACTTCCTGGGACCCTTGCCCAAGACTTCCAGAGGAAATGAATATGTACTTATGATGGTCGACCAGTTCACCAAGTGGGTGGAGTGCATTCCTTTGCCGAACCAGTCGGCGGAGGAGACTGCACGTGCAGCGGTCGACCATTTCTTTGCGAGATTCGGGTCTCCGTTCCAGGTATTTTCAGACCAGGGACAGAACTTCGACTCCAAACTGTTTGCAGAACTCTGTAAAGTCCTGCAAATTCACAAGACCCGCACCACACCCTATAGGCCTTCCGCTAACGGTCAAGTGGAAAGGTACAACAGCACTCTGATGGACGCTGTCCGTTGTTTCATTGGTAAGTCCCAAAATCAATGGGATTTACACATACAGCAGATTGCCAGTGCGCTCCGGTCTTCCGTGAATCGGATGACGGGATACACAGCCAATATGCTCATGCTAGGTAGGGAAGTTAACACCCCAGCAGATTTAATGTTCCCCCTTCCTAAAAAGACGACAGCCGACATTGGGTCCTATCCGGGGGAGTTAGCCACCCGGATACAGCAGGCTCACGAAACAGCACGCAGGGTTATGAAGACCACTTCAGAAAGAATGAAGCGGAATTATGACCTTCGTGTGCTCACTAAAAACTACCAGGTGGGGGATGTGGTGTATCTCTTAGACACAGCGGTTCTAAAGGGGAAATGTAAGAAGCTGTGTTCGCCATGGAAGGGGCCTTCGGTAATTGTGACCAAATTGTCCGACTTCCTCTTTAGGGTAAAGGTTAGGAACGCGGTCTTTGTAGTAAACCACGATCGGTTGAAACCGTGTCGTGACACGGAGGTTCCCCAGTGGATCAAGCGCTGGCAGCAGCAGCCGGACCAGGCAGTGACTACGGCTCAGGGAGATGACAGGGTGTATTGCCTGTGCCGGAAACCCTGGCAGGGGCGTTTCATGATACAGTGTGATTATTGTACTGAGTGGTATCATGGGGCTTGTGTTGACATTACTGCGACTGACGCTGTAAATATAGACCGATACAAGTGCCCAGACTGCAAAGACCGGGTAAGGACCCTATTGGGTTAGGGGATTGTCCAGGGTTAATCAGTGTATTAAGTCTCGCCTTTTCCTTATTTGCAGGTCATGTCTGACAGGAGATACAACAAGCCGAGGCGGGAGGAAAAGCCTGCCTTGGGGAGGAGGAGTAGGCCTGGGAGGGGGCAGCAGCCCTCCTGGGAGGACAGTCGGGCGAGGCACCCTAGGAACAGTGGACCTAGAGACCAGCGAGAAGGTCATCACCCAGCCCCCCAGAGGAGGTCATCCCCCAGCCCACCGGGTGAAGGCCTTGGATCCGCGATACGCTCAGCCAGGAGAGGGAGTCTGTATAACCCGAGTACCCTGGCCAATAAAGTATGTGCAGCCAGCAACCACGGGTTAGCCATGGAGGCGCTGGAGGCACAAGTCACTTACGCAAGGAGCCAGGATCGCCAAGGATGGCTCAGGGATCTGGCGAAGGATTTGCAGACGCTCCAATTTCACAGCGACCTTTGGATTACGGAGCATGTAGCCTATGTAGCCCCGGCACGTAGGAGGCCCTCTCAACCGAGACCACAGGAGACCAGGGATGTGAGACGGGATCAGAACCCTGATCTGCCAAGGATTGTGGTAGACATGGGAGTCAGGAGCAGGGAGCCTTTGTTGGAGCCGGTGGAGGGAGAGGAGATGGAAGTGAGCTCCCTCACGGGAAGCCAGGAGGCACAGCTGCTGTCTCCTGGAGAGGCTAGGACAACGCAAGAGAGACCTGCAGAGCCGGCTGTTGCGGGGGGAACATCGCCCAGGAGGTTCTTGCCAGAGGCAGCCGGAGGAGGGACGGAGAGCCGCTTAGTTCGACCCAGGAGACTAAGCGGACGAGGGAGCTCTGTCCTATTGAGGGGTGTGAGGCGGAAAGTAGCCGCGCTCACGCATTTCAGAGGCACCTTCCAGAGGTGTTCCAGCCAGCCGTCAAGGGGGAGGAGGTCACTTGCCGCAGAGTTGGGGCCTTAAAGATGGCCGCATTCTGGCTGCAAGGGGCTAGGACCTCCCTGGGAAGCCTCATCAGGTATCTGGACCAGATGGGGGGATTGAAGCGCTGGGAGGTGGACGAGGACACCGAGGTAGCCATGAAGGACCTTTGTCAGTACCTTCAGGAGGAAGACACGGAGGAGCTGCAACTCCGGGTCAGGGACAACAGAGAAACAGCACTTGTGCATTGGAGAGTGCTGTTGTTTCTGGTGTCCCTGCTGGAGGGGAATCATCAGAGGTCCCTCAGGGAGTCGTTTCCCCTGGAGGAGAGCGAGAGGCGGTTGGTTCCAGGACTGCCTCTGGCCTTTGATAGCCACTGCCACCTGGACAGGACAGCCAGAGAACTGGGAGTTGGGCGGGCAGTGGAGCTCTGTGACATCCTGGACCATCAAATAGCCAGGGAGCCATATGAGGTGAAGGTAGACCAGTTGGTCGGGGTGTTCTGCGACCCCGATTCATACCCGTCGGCGGAGGAGGTGAGGAGCCTAAGGAAGAAGGGGGTGTATGTCACCATCGGCATCCACCCCAAGAGATCTCTTCCGGATTGGGGCCGGGAGCGGTTAGGGGAGCTCCTGGAGGAGCCGGATGTGGTCGGGCTCGGCGAGGTGGGCATAGACCACGGTGAGCCCGTCAGTTCCGGGGTGGAGCAGACCTTCAAGCTGCAAGAAGTGCTCTTCAGTCTTAAGGAGAGGCATCTCCTTGTGGTCCACGCCAGGGGGATGGATGGGGTGCATGCGGATGAGGCAGTCCTGAGCCTCATGTTCCAGCTGCAGGCACACCCAAAGGTGGGGAAGGATCGCCTTATCCACCTTCATTGCTTCACGGGCACGTCACGGGTTAGGGATGCATGGCTGGAGGCATTCCCCAACACCTTCTTTGGAGTGACCTGCCTCCTGAGTAAACTAAGTCACGCCCAGAAGGAGGCCTTCAAGACGATGGACAGGAGGAGGCTCCTGTTGGAGACAGACGCGCCTTACTTCAAGCCGACAGGATACAAGCGGTCTACACCGAGCCTGTTGGGGGTGGTGGCAAAGGAAGTCGGGGATGTCATCGGCGTGCCATGGCAGGAGCTCCTGGCTCTTACTCATGCCAATGCTGAGAGGTTGTACCGTCAGTTACAACCTCCGGTAAAGGCATGAGTGGCAGCAGGAGGGGGAAGGAGGATAGGGGGGCTGTTATCCAGCATGGTCAGATGCTGGGTACAGGGACACAGGAGGCAGCCCGGGGCCTTATCCTCAAAGATAAAGTGGGGAGGAGTGTGGTGAGAGCCGGGATCCGTCGGGTCCTGGAGAATAGGAGGAACCAGGATGGCGAGAGCCGGGATCTGTAGGGTCCCGGAGAATAGGGGGAGCTCTGCGCAGGACAGCTGCGCAGAGAGATGCGCGCGCCAGACGAATAGTGAAGCTGGCAGCGAGAGGCGGCTGCAGAAGATAGTGTGTTATAGAATACAAGGAATTAGGATTATCGTAGAAGACCAGGGGCCAGTAGAAGACTGGTGAGTACGATAGATAGTTATTATATATATTTGCTCTGAGTAAAGATAGGGGCGAATACAATATTATGTAAACAAAGAGCTTATTTTTCTGACCATCTCTATAAGAAATTGGCATATTTATGTATGATTCTTAAAGAAAGGGGGGAGGGGGGGGGGGGGGCATATGTCAGGCATCTGACAACCGATTTCACTTAGTTTTATACATATATATAGAAAATGTACATAATAAGAAATTGCGCGTTTTAAACATCCATTTGGGCGGTATTATGACTTTAAGCCTTAAGGACCCAAAACAGCCAGGTTAGGATCCCATAAGGTGGCTCCTGTAAGTGCAGACTAACTAAGGGACGGACAGACAGTACAGGGTATATAATACCGCTTTCACAGGCGTATAAAAATTAGAGAATAGGCTTCCTCATTGGCGCACAGGATTTCGGGTTAGCATTACGACTGGTTCGTTGGTGTCAGGATAGAGTGACCGGCCAGTCCCTGATACACCTTAAGTGTCCCGTCTCATAATCATTTATCTTGATTGAGAGAAGTAATGATAAGAATACAATAAAGAATTGCCTTGCGTCCTTGGTTACGATACTACAATGGTCCGAACAATACACGAAAACTGGTGACAATAAATCAATCTCTTCTTTTTCAGTTCTGACATATAGTACGATACTATTTTTGCTTGATAATAATAATTATAGCCTATGTTAACACATACACTTGCTGTAATTTAGTTATTAATTGTTAGTATACCTGTTTTATTTGACAAACGAATTTGCAACGAAACTAGCCTTGTGGACCAAGGGACATAACTCGACGATGTTTATCTCACGTGACTCAAATGACGAGGCCACCCAAACAAAATGGCAGACATCAACATCTCAGCTGACTGAACCGGGTTGTCAAGGAATTTTCTTCGCTTACTGTGGCAGATATTCTTTTCACCTAATCATTTTCTTACTCTACAATGGCAGAAAGTACAGCAAACACTCTGATGGAGGGTGAAAGCTTCGAGGTTGATGATGATGAGGGTTTCGATGACATTGCCTTGTCAAGAGAAGGAGTTATGATGCTCTTGAATAATAAATTTGAGGACGCCCTGTCACTGTTTCAGAAATACAAGTAAGTGCTATGGGTACTTAATTCATAGTTACCATCGATTTTTCGATTTCCGACCATTCGCCAAATACGCAAAGTCTCGTTTGCAGTTGCGGACCTTTGACCCTTCGAACTTGCATAATCATTCACTATTTTAGCACTTAGATAAATGAGTTATATATGGCTAACGAGCAGTCCAAACCTGTGCCAAGTAAATAAGTGATTGGGCTGCATGTTTGAGCTGTAGAAGTTGCGACTGACAGCCCTCCTAGTTCAGTTCAAATGGTAAAGAGCCAGACCAGTAGACCATGGAATTATACAACACGGAATCGCAACTCAGCGAAGTTGAATAGGCGAGCGTCTGAGCTCTCGCGACGTTAGGATTTTGCGAGATCATGTGTAACGTGACAACATCTTCACTTTTTGCCGCATTGTCCGCCATTTCTGGGGGGAAATTTACCGACTCGAGTGTATTTATTGAAATTTTAGTGGATTTAAAAGAATTGGTGGACATTCCTATCAATTTACGGGAGTATAAACCCATGAATAATGTTTCGATACAGACATTAATCATATTGACTACAGATAGACATGATCTTATCAAGTCTCGAGAAGTCTCGTTTGCGCCGGACGTAATGGGCTTGATAGCGCGAGGTTGTGATTTCGTGTGTTGTATAATTCCATGGCCAGACTAGTCTCAGAGATTGTTGTAAGTTTGAATTTTCAACAATTGCACATTTATGGTGCTAAAAGTGTTTCTCGGCCAACGGGAGGGGCCTCCTGGTCTGTGGTATAGTCACAGTGACTTACATCTCTAAGCTCCTCACCGCTGTGGGTTCAGACCCCAATCTGGGCACTTCAGATTTTTCATGTGGGGAAGCCTTCCATCTGGCTTGCGGAAAGAAGTTCTACATAGTTCCCGATTGTGCCTGAAGCAGGGCTTCAAGGCTCTTCCTCCATCTGTACTTAGCTGGGAGTCAGGATATGACTGAAATATTGCTAAAGTGACATAAAATCATAACAAATATGTAAATCCCTGCCAATGGGAGTCGTTTGGCCTTCAAAGAGCTTTGCAAGCTTTAAAAATTAAATTGGGAGAGCACAGTGGATGTACCCATTGAGTCTCAAACCTTGAAAATAAGTAATGAGGAAAACTTGCAGGAAAACATTTAATGAGTATTAAACAGAAGATAAACTTTATGACAGATAATTACAGAAGACAAAATAGTGAAAAAGGTCCTACTCCTATTTATAAGCTTTTCATTTTAACTTGCTGATAATAACACTATCTAATTGACAAATTTCACATTTTTTCTCAGGGATGACAGTGCACTGATGCATGCTGGATACAGTTTTGTTTACTTCATGGTAAGTTTGTTGTTTACAGTGAGTCCAAAGTGAAATATAATCATAATAATGTGGTGTTTTATGATGACTAGTCTGAGGGTATTCAGTTTTACCTCTGAGGTTCTGTTGTTTGTCAGTTGGTCCACATATATTAACAATGTATATGGATCTTTGAATGCATCATCATCATCTAGTTTTGTTTATCCAAGCCATTGATTAATCCTACTAAAAGTTCTTATAAGGGTGAGGCCTGGCTGTCTTTGAGGGGTTAGACCTCCAATTAGTAAAAAAAAAAATGTTTTAAATTATTCAAGGTTGGCTGTATTATGTAATTAACATTACATGTATATGTGTTATGTTTTCAGCAAGGCTTAATGTCCTATGAGGAAGAGCTAATGGACAAAGCTCTGAAAGCCCTGGAAGACACAGAGAAGAAGTGTGAAGTTAGTGACGGCTTCGTAAAGTCAATCAAGAAAAAGTTCTCCAAAAAGAAGAGACAACAGGTAATGTAAAGCACCATGCTTACCAAGCTGCAGATAAGGGGAGTTCATGTATTTGAAAACTAAAATCTTTATTTCTGGATGAAACCCTATGGTGTCACTACTCATTAGAATCGTCTCAAAGAGACGACTCTATTCTAATAAGTAGTAACTCCTTAGGATTTGATGCTAAAAGGAGTGAGAAAATGTTGGATTTGTTCAGTTTCCTCGCTCTTATCTGGAGCCCTGATGCCTAGACTGGCAGAGTGTAATCAGCCAGGGCGGCTCCAGATAAGAGGGAGTAAATTGAACATATCCAACATTTCAGCACCAAATCCTATCTTTAGATGAATCTAACGAGAAGTGATACCATAGAGTTTAATGCAGAAATAAAGATTTTAATTTTTGCAATTCTCCCCTTATCTTGATATACAATGTACAAAATTTGATATTGGTCTTACTCCACAGCTCAGTTCCTGTTTTGGGACACAGGTGACCACTTAAAGCAGTTGAAAGTAAAGCAGAATGTGCCTTAAGGCAAATTTTGATTTACTTTTAACCTACTTTAAGGTACCATCCACAAGGATATAGGAAATATTTCTTATGTTGCACATTCATTACAATACTATATAAAACTGAACTATATTCTTCAGTGGAGGAATTAATTAAAAGGCATATCAATCTAGTTAAGACTAGTTAAGAGATATACAACATATGGTATACAGTGACTGTGACACCTATGACAAATGAACCCTTCCGTTCAGTTTATAGAGGTTATCAAGGAGGTTTAGCATCCATTCAAAAGATTTTCACTTGCAGTTGCTTAACCCTTTCCCCAATAGAAACGCCTTTTGGCGAATGTGATTTATTCCTCCGCTGAAGAAAGTAGTTCCAATTTAATCAGTCATGAATGTCTATCATAGGGAATTTTTTTATATTCTAGCACAGAATAGCTTAAAGCAGGCTGAATGTTAAGCAGAATGCGCCTTAAGGCGCATTCTGCTTTACTTTCAACCTTCTTTAAGTAGTCACCTATCTTCAATACTAGAAATAGGCTATCAGGTAAAGGGTTAAGACATATAACTGCTTAATGCAGGACATCAGTAATTTTTGACCTGCATTAAGCAGCCACCTGTTCTTAAAGGTTTGTATGCATCTTTGTTAAATGTTTGGTGAAACTGGTTTAAAAATGAGAAATTTATTTTTTTAAGAAATTTATTTGAATTAAAAGTCTTCCGGTTTTAATTGGTATGATTTTCGGATGTTTCACTGTACATGTACCTGTCAAACCAAAGCCACAATATCATAGCTTTATTGATCTAGCGTCAAGTCATAATCTATTACCTCATAGCCTGTTTGTAGTTTTGAAGACAGGTGACCACTAACCTTAAGCTGGTTCAACCGTTGAAAGTAGAGCAGAATGCACCTTAAGATGCATTCTGCTTTACTCTCAGAGTACTTTACACTACTATCTGCTAGGATATAAAAACTTACCTCGCATATATGCATTATTGTATAAATTAGAACTATTTTCTTCAGTGGATGAATAAATCAAAGGCATAAAAGGCCTATTTGAAGAACTGTTTGAAGAACCATGGATATATATCAAGACAAGTTTCTATTTAATGCAAATCAAAAGTAATGCAGAAAACTCTCAACAAAGCCCTCTGCATTGACAAGTCACCATTTGAAATAGATTTTGATTGTGTGACAGATCTCTTATCATTGAACAAACTGGATTCAACCTAATTCCAAACATGTATTAATATCACTATTGTCAAACCGACTAAAATTAATCTTTAAAACAAATAATTTATATGCAGAAAAAGGTATTTAAGTTTTGCCAGTGAAGGGTTTAAGCAAACAGTTAGATTTGGCAGGGAAAGGTTAACCCATTGAACCCTAGCAATGATTATACAGTGTTCCTTTCTACAACGGCTCTCTCAACAACGACTTCTTCCTTACAACGATCCTTGCCACAGTTCCCAAAACAGGACAACGAACCATGTCTTACGCCTTTACTGCTGAAATATCGTCTGCTTCAAATTGTTGTCTGCTGTTTTTCTCAAAGTAACATAATGGACATTTTGACATAAAAACCTTAATGACGAGTGACAAACAGCTTAAATCCAGATCAGACGCGGCTTTACGCGGTGCTGATCTCGATTCAAGCTGTTTGCAAATGTTAGCCAAATTTCCTCCCTATAACGCCTCCCGAACAACGCACACAATTTCCGTCTCCCATTAGATGTCGCTGTAGAGAGGGAGTGCTGTACTTGTCATTTACAAACAGTGTACCTGTGAAGAGTACACTTGTCCAATGCAAACAGTGTAGACACATGTATCAAAGTGCTCCTATAGGAAACCTCTGATGTTTGTAAGTTTGCAATATATCGTAAAAATCAGCCCTACTTTGTCAGAAATGGACTAGACTTGCATGGAAACATGGAATTGTCAATTTGAAGTTTTAGGGGTGAAAAGGTTAATTGATTATATTTATCATCTACTGATATGGTGTGCATTAACATGCAACAAGGAAGATAACAGTTGACAGATAACTGTATAAACCTGTACCACTATGTCTGGCCTCAGGGTTTTCAACTGGTTTATGGCTTTGAGAATTTAAATGTAGCTTAACCCATTGCCCCATAGCCTGTTTCTAGTTTGGAAAATAGTTGAGCTACACTGTTTGCTAATTTAGACTTAAAGATTCACAAGGGAACATAACAGTTACTTAGTGTTGAAAGAGTTAAGAGTTTAAGAGTTAACCCTTTACCCCATGGTCTGTTTCTAGTTTTGAAGACAGGTGACCACTTAAACTAGGTTGAAAGATTAGCAGATTGTGCCTTAACTCTTTGAACCCTAGTCCCACATATAGGCGTCCTTTTCAAACAGTGTACATGTGAAAAGTACACTTGTCCTATGCAAAGAGTTAAGGCGCATTCTGCTTTACATCTTAGCCTGCTTTAAGTTTCAATCCTCTAGTATATAGAAAATAGTTCTTATAGTACATGTCAATGACTGTACATTTGTAACTATTTTCTTTAGTGGAGATATAAATTGAATGCACTTCTATGGAGGAAAGGGTAAACTGTAGCTTAAGCATTTACAAATAAGATCCAGTGGCCTATTTGATAAAAATTGAACCAAATTTTATCTAAATGTTCTTGGAATTTTAATTTACTTGAACTCTTTAATCCCTAAATTGTTTTGAGTATTGAACATAGATGGTTGCATAAATCAGGATGAAGTAAAGCAGAATACTCATTGAAGAGAATTCTGCTATACTTTCAGCCTGCATTAAGCTACCAAGCTAGGATACAGGAACTATTTTTTATGGTGCATATACTAACTGTATAAAGTGGAACTATTTTCTTTAGTGGCAGAACAGATTAAAGGCATAAAAAGGGGTATCTATGAGTTAATTGGAAAACATTTCCTCCTTTAACCCATTACCCCATAAATACGCTTTCTTATGCCTTTTATTTATTCCTCCACTGAAGAAAATGGATCCAATTTAAACAGTCATAAACACTACCAAAAGAATTACATGTAGTTTCTATATGATCCCAGCAGGCCAAAAGAAAGGCTGAATTGACCTTAAATGGGCAAACTGAATGACAAATAGTGTAGACCCTGATCAGAATGCTCCATCAGGAGCAGTCTGATCAGGGTCTACATTTTATGCTCAGTCCTGTCTGTAATAATACTTAGGGTCATTATGATAATCTGATTTTTTTGTTGTTGTTTTATTGGCAGGATCAAAGAATAAGTGTGGAGGACAAGATTCAGCGACAGGTTATCGTCGGAGACTCTCTTCTATATCAATCCATTCTCGTCTTTACTGGACAGGACATCCCGAGTTACGTCAAAGGTGGCTGGCTACTGAGAAAAGCTTGGAAAATATATGAAAAAGTTCACAAAGAAGTGACTCAGTTACGCGAAAAACACAAACTCAAACCGTCCCATTCACAATCTAGTTTATCAAGTAACGGAGATGGTGTTACGGATGGTAACGAAAATCAAATTCCTGCACATGTGCTAGATCGTTTGCAGGGTGCAGTAAACTTCGGCTACGGGACCTTTCAAATTTGTATATCCATGATTCCTCCAAAAATATTGAAGGTGATAGAGTTTTTAGGGTTCGAGGGTGACCGTCTTACGGGGTTGAAGGCATTACAATATACCTGTGAGTCGACAGACATGAAAGCCCCACTGGCTACACTGGGGCTATTATGGTACCATACAGTATTACGACCATTCTTTGCATTAGATGGAGCCAATGATTATGATGCAGGTTAGTAAATTTACCAGGGCTCCAGAGTTAATCGAACAAATCCAACATTTTCTCACTCATACAGCACCAAATCCTATGGTGTCACTACTCATTAGAATCGTCTCTTCGAGACGATTCTAATGAGTAGTGACACCATAGGGTTTATTGCAAAAATAAAGATTTTAGTGTTTGAAAAACTCCCCTTATCTGGAGTCCTGAATTTAGTACAGTCAAACCTTGATATATCAAACTGGCTTTAATTAAACTTACCTGTATTGCTTTACTTAGATTTGATAATTCGCTTCACTTAAGTTCAATATACCCATATTTCAAAGTTCAATTTAGTTGAAATGTGGTTAAGCCATTTGAACCCTATCCATGCATATACCCAATAAAATCTTTTGCAGAAAGTATACCTGAGAATAGTACACTTGTCCTATGCAAACAGTATAGAGCTAGATCAGAGAGCTCGTAGTAGAGCCCTCTGATCAGGGTCTGCACTGTTTGTCTTATTTACAATACATAAGCAAAAACAACCCATATTGAACAAAAATGGACAAGACTGAATCTGGAACTGGAATTGCTCATTTGAAGATTTAAGAAGTTTCCATTACCCCATAAATACGCCTTTAATTTATTTCTCCACTGAAGAAAATATCTTAATTTAAACAGTCATAAATATGTACCATAAGAAATATTTTCTTAGTAGATTATAGCTTAAAGCAAGCTGAAAGTAAAGCAGAATGTGCTTGCTTTAAGTAGTCAACCTGCTTTAAGTAGTCACATATCTTCAATACTAAAAACAGGCCATAGGGTAATGGGTTAATCAGTAAACTGTGTGTAGAGATCTGAATGAATACTTACTGCATGGTTGCCTAAAACAGGTTTTACTGTAAAGGAATGAATTCAAGCAAAAATTGTTATCTTTGAACATATACTACAGTCAATAGATCTACAATATTCCTTATGGTGCATATTCATGACTGTATAAATTGGACTATTTTCTTCAGTGTAGGAATAAATTAGTGGCGTAAAAAGGCATATTCATTGGGTAATGTTTGGATTCTTATCAGGCCCAAGATCTAGACCCAAATTGAGTGCAAAGGTCTGTAATGCTAGTTTTTCTGTGCTTGGAAGCATGATTTCTAATCAATACAGAACGTTTAGGTTATGCAAATAATGCTAATGCTGATACAGTCCAAATTGTGTAAACCGATTTCTCCTTGAAGAAGCATTGATATCGCTAAAGACAGGTTACTGCTTAATGTAGGATGTAAATAATGCAGAAAGCTCCTATAGGAGCTTTCTGCATTATTGCCATCCTGCATTAAGCAATAATCTCTGTTTAAAGGTTGTCCATGAGTCTTTTATTAAATGGTAGCTGAAAACTTGTTTTACTGTAGTAACATTATGTGGTAGGATATTGGGTCCATGATTGTTTGCATAACGTAATTCTCTGAACACAGGAAACCAGAAATGGACATCGCAGTAAATAGTTTGGATGAAATTGGATCCAGATCAGACAGAATGTATTTTGGCATCTGATACAGATTCAAACCATTTGTCATTTGAGTAATAATTTTACATATTTGTGATTGAAAGCAGATCAATTGAGCCACGTTCAAAACGTTTGAAGTTTATAATTTAACCCATTACCCCATAAATACGCCTTTTTACACCTGTCAATTATATCTCCATTGTAGAAAATGGTTTCACTTTATAGACTCATGAACATGTACTGTAAGAAGTATTTTCCATATCCTTGAAGATGGTAGCTTAAAGCAGGCTGAAAGTAAAGCAGAATGCACCTTAAGGTGCATTCTGCTTTACTTTCAACCTTCTTAAAGAGGTCACCTATCATCAATACAAAAAACCCAGGCTATGGGGTAATGGATTAAAGCTGGCAACACTTTCTTTGTTTAACCGTTTTCTTACTTAATATTTATACATGTATATATAATACCGTCCACTATATCTATCATAACACTTAGACTATTACATTGGCTGATGAAATAAAGGAAAATCTCCCCCAGGGAAGAGTGCAGACTCATTTTTAGAAAGATCCCATAAAAACAGTGCAGAACCTGATCAGACAGCTCCGTTAGGTCATTTAGGAGATATCTGATCTGGGTCTGCACTGTATCCCAAAAAGGTATCAAGATACACTAATAGCAGAACAAGGTTAGAGTTGAAATTGATTATGGGTAAAAATCCATTATGAACACACACTATTTAGTTAAATGTTTAAATTGGGAAGTACTCTGGGTTAAATCCATTATGGTAAAATTAAGTTGCTGATGGCCTTACATGTACATTATCAGTCATGTGAAACCATGTGTTAACTTAAAATTATAGTCCCATTACCCAATAGCCTGTTTCTAGTTTTGAAGATGAGTTTAAAGCAGGTTGAAAGTAGAGAAGAATGCAGCATTTTTCACTTTGTTTTTTTCCTTTAAAGCCCATTCTGCTTTACTTTCGATCTACTTTAAGCTACCATCTACTACAATATAGAAAATATTTCTTATGGACATAAAGCATCACTCTATGCTATTACAAGTAGGAGTGAAACCTTCTTTTAAGCGTGACGACTGGATTTTGAACGCCTTACGAAAATAATTCCAATCTATACAGTTATGAATATGTATGATAAGAGCTAGTTTCTATATTCTAGCAGATGTTAGCTTAAACTTTAAAGCAGACTAAAGTAAAGCAGAATGCGACTTAAGGTGCATTCTGCTTTACTTTCAACCTGCTTTAAGTGGTCACCTATTTTCAAAACTAGAGTCAGGCTATGGGGTAATGGGTCAATCTTCAACATGCCTTTAACATAAAAGTATTACATACAGTGGAGAATCTGTTATTCTTTCCCAATAATCGCGTTTACGCTTAAACTATTATTTGCAGTGCAAACAGTTTGGAGCCAGATCAGACGCCGGGTAACCCGGCGTCTGATCAGGCTCCAAACTGTTTGCCACCAAGATAAACAAGAATTATCAGAATTGTCCAAAAGTTGTTCTTTTCTACGTTTTAGTGCTTTGCGTTTGCGTACGTTTGTGTTTACACGGGAAAGAATAACAGATTCTCCACTGTATGCTATATAACTAACAAGTTAAAAGTAAGTTGTTTGTACTGTTGGCTAAGGTTGAAGAGGTTAGACTTTATTTCAAGAGGGTAAGTTAACACTTTCCTCCCTGAAACCTCAAATGGACAATTCTAGTTTTCAATTTAGTCTAGTCCTTTTTAGAATTGTTGATGTTTATAGTATATGTCAAAATGCCAAACAGTGTAGACCCTGATCAGAGGGCCCCTTAAGGAGCCCTCTGATCAGGGTCTACACTGTTTACATAGGACAAGTATACTCCTTACAGGTACGCTGTTTGCAAATGATGTATATATGCGTGACTCGGGTTCAAAGGGTTAAGTTATTTGATTGTTACAACTTTACATTCATAGTTGTGTTTTTTGTCTTTACAGGGTGTTCAGATGCGGAGGCGTTGATTGATGCCAAAAATGATAGTTTTCCTAATTCCTGCCTCTTCCAGTTCTTCAGAGGAAGAATCTACAGGCTTCGAGTATGTATGCATACTCTATGGATCATTTATCCTGTCCCCTTATCCTAGACTTATTTTAGCCAAAGAGACCGCAGAATAATCATCCACCAGTATTCATTGTTTACCTTTCAAAGTAGGCTTTTTCAGTGTTTAACACATTCAACCCTAGTGACAAGTATACTCATCATTTACAAACAGTGTTACCTGTGACAATTACACTTGTCCCATGCAAACAGTGTAGACCCTGATCAGAGGGCTCCTTAAGAAGCCCTCAGATCAGGGTCTACACTATTTGTCATTTGGAAAGATATTGTTAAAATCAACCCTAAATAGTCAAAAATGGGCTAGACTTATTTGAATTTGGAATTGTCTATTAAACGTTTCAGGGGTGAATGAGTTAAGCATTAAACCCATAAATATGAATTTTAACACCTTTAGTTTACTCTTCCAGTTTGACTTTATACAGTCATAATGATAATTAATGAACCATAAGAAATATTTCAAGTACTAAATTCCTGTTTATAATCCTTCAAAGCCTATGTCATGAATACTCTATAATTCAGAGCTCCAGATAAGGGGAGTATTTCAAAATCTAAAATCTTTATTTCTGCAGTAAACCCTATGGTGTCACTACTCATTAGAATCGTCTCTTCTAATGAGTAGTCACACCATAGGATGTTGTGCTGAATTAAGTGAGAAAATGTTGAATTTGTTCAGTTTACTCCTTCTTATCTGGAGCCCTGATAGTTGTCTTTAACAGAATATTCTAATGATTAGCCAAATCATAGAGCTTGATGTAAAACAAGAATTTTGGTATTTGAGAAATATGTTGTTTACTCTCTCATGTTTGGGACTCTGGTCACTACATGTATTATTTCTACTGCAGAAACAAACCGATCTCTCTCTGAAGATGTACAATCAGGCCTTTGAGGCAGCTGACGGGCAGAAGGAGCTAGAGCTGATGTGTCTCTATGAGATAGGTAAACTTTATATAATATTTGATCCAATCCAGTAAAACAATTGAACTTAACCCATTGCCCCATAAATATGCCTTTGTACGCCTTTAATTTATTTCTCCAATGAGGTAAATTAGTACCAATTTATACATTTATGAATATGTATGATAAGAACTGTTTTCTATATTCTAGCAAATTGTGGCTTAAAGCAGACTGAAAGTAAAGCAGAATGTGCCTCAAGACGCATTCTGCTTTATTTTCAACCTGTGTTCACCAATTTTCAATACTAGAAACAGGCTATGTCTTTTATCACCATGGACCTATTTAAGATATACTCATTACATTTGCAAACATTGTAGACCTAGATCAGCTCCCTCTGATCAGGGTCTACACTGTTTGCTAATTAATTTAGATCAGTATTTTTTCAACTACTCAGAATTCCAAGTAGACTGGTTCATGTTTTATAACTAAAAAGATCATGTATAATTGTGTGTGAATAGGGTTCAAAGGGATAAACAAACATTCAATACAATACCCATATACTGGTATGAAGTCTTTTAACCAGGTATTTTCTAAATGCAGTATAAGAAATAACGCAGAAAGCTCCTACTGGAGCCTCTGATCTGGATCTACACTGTTTGCATAGGACATGTGTACTCTTTATATATACACTGTAAAATACACTAGGGTGTCAATAAATTTCATGTTTGTTCACAAGTTTTGTGTATCAATGTTTTCCAGGCTGGTGCAATATGATGAGATTGAACTGGAGAGAAGGATTGTCAGCATTCCAGAGGTACTGTGTGTACGAAGCGTACTTTCTCTTTAGTATATAAACAGTGCTTCCTCTCTACAATATCACCCAATGGGAGACAAAGAATGTGTTCGTTGTTCAGAGGAAGTTGTTATAGGGAGGAAAAATTAATACCTTTAGCGAGCTGAGCATGGCTTGACTTACATTTGCAATAAGCTTGAATCTAGATCAGACGCCACTTAAAGTGGCATCTGATCTGGATTCAAACTGTTTGCCACTCATCATTATGATTGTTTTCTGTCAAAAGGTCTAATACATGTATATAACTTTGAGAAAAACAGTAGACAAAACTTTTAAGCAGACGATATTGCAGCTGAGGAAATGATAGACATAATTGTCTTATTTGGGGAACAGCGGCAAGCATTGTTGTAAGGAGGGAATCATTGTTCGGAGGGCAGTAGTAGGGAGGGAGTACTGTTGTCAAACTTCAATGTTTTGAGCTTATGTTGAACATATCCATATTTCAAAGATAAAACATGGCTTTAACTTCGAAATAAGGATATGCTCAACTTAGTGAGGCCGAAATAAGGAAATTCAACTGTACTGCTGCTGTTCTAGAATTCAAATATTCCTGAAGGCACCCTCTGATCTGGGTCTTCACTGTTTGCAAAAGGTAAGTGTACTCTTCACAGCTACACTGACTGAAAATGACATGCATCATTAAGGGTTAATGTTTTAACCCATTACTCCATAGCCTGTTTCTAGTATTGAAAATAGGTGACCATGTAAAACAGGTTGAAAATAAAGCAGGATGCGCATTTAGGATGCTACCATCTGCTAGGATGTAGAAAATATTTCTTATGATTCATATTTATGAATGTATAAACTTAATAAAGTGGAACTATTCCTTCAGTGGATGAATAAAATAAAGGCGTAAAGAGGGGTATTAATGGAGGTTAATGTATATAATAAGACACAAGCTTTCTTTCGAGTAGCGATAGTAACAAGAGTTTCCTGTGTCACATGTGCTGGTTGAGTTATGGTCAAGTGATTTGCACTTGTGGTTATATGAGAAAAGGGTTAAGAGTTTATCATATGTGGTTAAGCCAATAGGTCAATGTATCTTTAGTTAAGAGAGTTTACAGGCCTCGGCCATGGTACAGTATTAACTCTTATGATAATGAGTTACTGTTGTCTGTTAAAAATGGTGTCTGCTTGAATTCTGAAACTGGTTTGATCTTATTAAACCATACATGTATGCCTTTTTAAGCATTTTACTAATTCTTCCACTGACGAAAATATTGCTACTCCTTACAGTCATGAACATGTACCACATGAAAAACTCAATATATCCTAGCAGATGATAGCTTAACTGCTGTACTATTGAACTGCTTTTAATGATTCCTGTCGTCAATACTAGTATGAAGCTATGGAGTAATGGGTTAACTCTTTCGACACTGAGTAACTGTCAACTGTATTTATAACTACAGAAACAGGTCCCACTTACTTGGGGTCTGATCTGGATCCAAATCTGTTTGCAATGTTCTGCAGTAAAGAGATAAAAAAAGTTAAGCCTATTTCTGTTAACCCTTCCCCTCAAAGCTTCTGTTCAGTATTAAACCTATTACTCCATAGCCTGTTTCTAGTTTTCAAGAGAGATGACCATTTATAGCAGTTCAAATGATTGCTAAATGCTGGATGAAATAATGCTGAGAAAGCTTTTTGCATTATTTTTATCCTGCATTAACCCTTTGAACCCTAGTCCCGCATATAGGCGTCCTTTTCAAACAGTGTACATGTGAATACGTATACTTGTCCTATGCAAACAGTGACAAAAACAACCCTTAAAAGTCAGAAATGGACTAGACTTAAATGGAAACTGGAATTGTCCATTTAAAGTTTCAGGGAGGAAAGAGTTAAGCACTTTCCATTAGTGGTTGCTTGATAAAAGATTGACAGTATAAAACATTAACTCTTTCCTCTCTGAAACTTTAAATGGACAATTCCAGTTTCTATTTAAGTCTAGTTCATTTCTGACTTTTAAGGGTTGTTTTTGTCAATATTTGGCATCATGACAAAAAGTGAAGACCCTGATCAGAGGGCTCCTAGGAGCCCTCTGATCTGGGTCTTCACTGTTTGCATAGGGCAAGTGTACTATTCAAATGTACACTGTTTGCAAAGGACGCCAATATGCGGGTCTAGGGCTCAAAGAGTTAAGTACAGATGTAGCCCTTACCTGGTATTAACCCTTTTCTCCATAAACATGTCTTTGTAGGCAACTGTTTATTTCTACATTAATTAAGGAAAGTAGTCCCTATCATAAAGCACAGAAGGCATTTCATGTATGCAAGTAGGCCTTATGTCTTAATTAATTCCTCTACTGAAGAAAATAGTTTCAAGTTATACTGTTACAAATAAAAATCATAAGAAATATTTTCTATATTCTAGCAGATGATAGCTTAAAGCAAGCTGAAAATAAAGCAAATTGTGTCTTAAGGCGCATTCTGCTTTACTTTCAACCTGCTTTAAGTGGTAACATATCTTCTAAACTTGAAATAGGCTATGGGGTAATGGGTTAAAACTAGAAACGGGCTATGGGGTAAAGGGTCAACTGTACCTAGTGGTTATTGTGTACTGATGTTGTTCACATTTTTCTTGTAGATTGAGGGAAGAAACCAAGTGGTCCAAGTGTTACTATGCATACATGGAGGCAGGTATGTACACTGTTAGATAATATGAACTATGTCCTTTTGTCCGTCATGCTTTTTGTGTCACGCTACATATCTCCTGTTCTACTATAGCTTTTAACCTATTACACCATAAAAACGCCCTTTTACGCCTTTAATTTATTCCTCCACTAAAGAAAATAGTTCCACTTTATACAGTAAGGAATATGTTCTAAAAGAAATATTTTCTGTATTCTAGCAGATTGTTAGTTAAAGTAAGTTGAAAATAAAGCAGAATGCGCCTTAAGGCAAATTCTGCTTTACTTTCAACCTGCTTTAAATGGTCATCCGTCTTCAAAACTAGAAACAGGCTATGGGGTAAAGGGTTAAGATGAAACTTCATTTATGGATAGAGCTTGACAAGTGGAAGCGTATTGCACATGGGTTATAAATCTTGCTACAATATTGTAAGAGTTATTCCCCTTTTCAACATTTTCTTTTCATGCAGATTTCTTCTGTTATACTGAAGATTTTGAAATGAAATTTCTTTTATGGAAAGAGATTGATGAGTGAAATTGTCTTGCACAAGGTTGATAACTCTTGCAGCAATACTGTCAGAGTTACTCCCCTTTTCCATATTTTCTATTTTTAGCATTTAACTTCTGTTCTACTCATGCTTTCCAGATAAAATTTCATTTACTTAAATAATTTGATGAGTGGAACTGTCGTGCTCTTGTTTACGTTTAAAATTTGATTTACTCAGAATGGCTTAATTAGAACATACCTACATTGAACTACCGGTATTTACACGCTTAGTAATTTTTTCGTCTGCAACAATTGCCATTAGCTACTATTTTCAAAAAAAAAATCAAAACAGCCTTGTCACGAGTGTCAAACAGTTTGGATCCAGATGAGATGCTGTGTTACGCGGCGTCTCATCAGGATCCAAATTATTTGCAAAGGTTATGGCTGTAGGATATATCCGCCGCTAGCATGGTAAGAGTTTGGACACAATCCTAGAATCATGATTAATGAACTGTTTAAATCATTACCCATAGTCTGTTTCTAGTTTGGGAGGCAGGTGACCAGTTAAAGCAGGTTAGAAGTAAATCATCTTGATCTTCACTGTTGTCAAAAAGCGTCAATGTATGCGGAGAAGAGTAACTTAACCCATTACCCCCCTATTGTTTCTAGTTTTGAAGATAGGTTACTACTCAAAGCAGGTTAAAAGTAAAGCAGAATGCGCCTTAAGGCACATTCTGCTTTACTTTCAGCCTGCTTTAAAAAACCATTTGCTACAATATAGAAAATATTTCTTACAGTACATATTAATGACTATAAATTGGATCTAATTTCTACAGTGTAGAAATAAATTAAAGGTGTATTAACCCTTTCCCCCATAGAAGTGACTTTTAGCATATTTAATTTATTCCTCAGCTGAAGAAAATAGTTTCAGTTTATACCCTCATGAACAATTACCATAACATATATTTTATATAACATAGCAGATGGTAGTTTAAAGCAGGCTGAAAGTAAAGCATAATGTGCCTTAAGGCACATTCTGCTTTACTTTCAACCTGCTTTAAGTGAGTACCTGTATTTAATGTTATAAACGGGTCATTGGGTAAAGGGTTAATAGGGTAATGGTTAAATAAACCCTTTTTCCCCAAGCTTGTTTTCTGTATTGAAGACAGATGGTAGCTTATCATGTTATTCTTTCACTTTCAGTTTGTTTGGGCAGTATGGGGGATGTGAAGGGGGCCTATGATCTCTTCAAGGAGGTTCCAGGACTGTTGAAGAAGAAGAACAACCAGATAGAGGCCTATGTGGCGAGGAGGGCTGAGAAAATGAAGAAAGTTCCGCCCACCCAGGAGTACTGCCGCCTACTGACCCTGGAGTTAGTCTTCCTCTGGCATGCTCTGCCATCTCTCACATCAGATGAACTCCGACCTTTCTTAGATGGTAAGTAGATCAGGTAATTCTATGTAGTTTATGAAAAACAAGTCATGGTTTCAATCCACAGTCAGATTTGTGTTAACTCTTTACTCCATAGCCTGTTTATGATTGTAAAGACAGGTGACCACTTCAAGCAGGTTGAATGTAAAGCAGAATGTGCCTTTAGGCACATTCGCTTTACTTTCAGCCTGCTTCAGGCTTCAAGCTACCATCTCACTGTATATCATTTACAAATATTGTAGACCCAGATCAAAGGGAGTCCTATAAGTGTAAGGGCTGAGGACATATTCATTTTCTTTATATTTTCAGTTTGTGACATGCAAACAGACCACAAAGTTTTCCATGTCCGGTCTTTACTAGAAGGCTCTCTCTTCTACCACTTAGGACAAGAGGAGATGGCGCTACAGGTATTCTACAAGTATAGAGTTAACCTTAACCCATTACTTCATAAATACGCCTTTTCACGCCTCTAATTTATTCCTCCACTGAAGAAAATAGTACCAATTTATACAGTAATAAATATGTATCATCAGAAATATGTTCTTTATTCTTGCAGATGGTAGTTTAAAGCTGGCTGAAAGTAAAGCAGACTGCACCTTTAGGAGCTTTCTTCATTAATTATGCTCTGCATTAAGCAGTCATCTCTCTTTAAAGGTGTCCAAACATCTTAATAAAAGATGCTTGGACATCTTTAAAGAGATATGACTGCTTAATGCAGGGCATAAGTAATGAAGAAAGCTCCTACAGGAGCTTTCTGCATATACTTTTGTCCTGCATTAAGCTATCAATAATAATACTATAATCATTATTATTACATAATTTTATTTATATATTCTTTTTATCAGTATATCTGAGTGTGTTTGTTTGTTTTTCTGTCTGTCTGTCTACAACATAAATCTTGGCCAATTTTTTTAACTACATGTGATAGAGACTTTATATTTGGCATATGTACTCAACTTTACACCAGTTTTCTTGTATAATGGTTTTCAGTGTTTGAAGGAGGCTATTGCAAGACACTCAGGGATGAAGGATGACCTACATATACCACCATTTGCCCTCTTTGAGATGGCATCAATATACATGAAAAAACCAGAGGTGAGATTCTTAACAATTAAATGTTTTAAATGTGGGAGTTTTCTTGACCTTTGCTATCACTTTGAATCCTGATTAGGTGCCTTGTGAGCTGTTTGCAATGCCAGTACATCAACTCTTTGAAACCTAAGTAACTCTTGTGGGTTATTTAGATTCCGTTGTGGATCATTTGAGCTACCAAAACATGAACAAGTATACATGGAATTCTGGGTAGTTAAATAAATACTGCTCTTAATTAGCAAACAGTGAAGACCCTGATCAGAGAGCTCCTGTAGGAGCCCTCTGATCTGGGTCTACACTGTTTGCAAATGTAATGAGTATATTGTAAACAGATCCATGGTGTTGAAACAATTAAATCGAATTTTCTTGAACTTTGCCATTACTTTGATTCCTTATTAGATGTCTTGTTACGCAATCATGGCAAGGCTATAGCTTATTTCTAGTTTTTAGCTCACCTGAGCCAAAGGCTCAAGGTGAGCTATTGGGATGGCCCTGTGTCCGTCGTCCGTCGTCGTTAACAATTGCTTCAAATGACATCTTCTCCTAAACGGCTGAACAGATTTCAACCAAACTTTACAGGAATGTTCCTTGGGTCAAGCTCTTTCAAATTTGTTCAAAGAATTGAAAACAATATAGAACTCTGGTTGCTATGGCAACCAAAGTGAAAAAATAAGGAAATCTTAAAAAATCTTCTTGTCTGAAACTACAAGGGCCAGAGCTTAGATATTTGGCACATAACATTATCTACAGGTCCTCTATCAAGTTTGTTCAAATTATGCCCCTGGGGTCAAAATTGGCCCCGCCCCGGGGGTCACAGTTTTACATAGAGTTATATAGAGAAAATCTCAAACGTCTTCTCCACTGAAACTGATATGGCCAGAGCTTTGATATTTGGCATGGTGACACTTCTAAATGTCCTTTACCTAGTTTGTTCAAATGGTTCTGGTCGGTTAAATATCTAGGTCATAATTCACATTCAAAATATGTATAGCAGACAGCAATTCAGCATTATAAGAGTTAGACCCTAGCCAAATTTCCTACTGGCAGAGTTACATAACTGAACTCAGGTCAGCTGGTCAGCTGATGAGGTTGCTGAGGTTGCATATGGTGGTGTCTGCTATATTTTTATGCCCTGCAGTTGGGGGCATATTGTTTTTGTCTGTCTGCTTTTTTGTCTGTTTGTCCATTTGTTTGTCTGTCAGTCCACAACTTTAATCTTAGCCATAACTTTGTTAAAGTTAGAAACTTTATAACCTGGGTCATGTCCTACAAAGGTCAATGTCATTTTTGAGATATTTCCCAGTGTCATATTTTCTTGTCTTTGAGATAACTCCAGTTCTACTGATGTTAACCCATTACCCCATACATATGCCTTTTTACGCCTTTAATTTATTCCTCCTCTAAAGAAAATAATTCCACTTTATATAGTCATAAACATGTAAGATATAAGAAATAGTATCTATATCTTAGTAGATGATAACTTAAAGCAGGTTGAAAGTAAAGCAGAGTGCGCAATAAATAATCATATGGAAATACATGTAGCTTGATAAGAATAAGTGTCATGGATAAGGGCCATAACTCTGCCAACAATATTTTTTTAAGTTATTCCAATTTGTCATGTTTTTTTTTGTCTGGAAGATAATTCCATTTACAGCTATATTAAAATGTTGTCTTGCCTATTAAGCTAAGGCACAATGACCTCAGGTGAGCGAATTAAGGGCCATGGCCCTCTTGTTAAGACAGTTGACCTCTTAAAGCATGTTGAAAGTAAAGCAGAAAATGCCTTAAGGCGCATTCTGCTTTACATTCACCCTGCTTTAAGCTACCATCTGCTAGGATTAAAGAAAATATTTCTTATTTTATGTATTCATGCCTGTATAGATTTGAAATTATTTCTTTATTGAAGGAATGAGATAAAGTCATTAAAATGTGTATTTATGGAATGAAGGGTTAAGCTGTGGGCAAATAAAAGTCATCACTAGAATCATGAAAAAAAAGTCTTGAAGTAAATCATAATTTTAAAACATCAGCGGATGTCTTTGTCTTTGTATTTGATTATTGAAATTGTATTTGAGACAATTGAAAATAAATACTGTGATCTAAGAGAGCATTATAGTGCCATCTTGGCATCAAATTTATTTTTGCATGTGAATAATAGTTTATTCAATTTTGTCTTACAGACCAAGGGACAAGCCAAAGCTCTTTTACAGGAGATTAAGGTATGTATAGAAGGGCTCCAGATAAAAGGGAGTACAAGTCCCAACATTTTCTCACTCATTTTAGAACCAAATCCTATAGTGTTACTACTCAGTAGAATTGTCTCGAAGAGAGTAGTGACACCATTGGGTTTAATGCAGAAATAAAGCTTTTAGTTTTTGAAATACCCCCATTATCTCCCGCTCTGGTATAGTCAGAAAGCAGGATTAATTTTGTTTATTTACTTTAATGAGAAAGCATAAATTGTGACCTTAAATCATTCCCAATGAAATTTTTCATGGAATAGACAGTTTGGATAGAATATGGACTTTTCTTTTGAGTTATCATAAAAACAATGTACAGAGATCTATTTTCCATGCTGAATATTCATGTAAAAAACTCTGTCTACTATGAACATGTATCATATGAAATATTACACCGACTTATAGAATATGGAAAATGTTCTCCAGGAAATTGTACAAACTTATGTCAGACAGATTGTATAAGAAAACAGTGGAGACCCTGATGAAGGGGCTGTCTGATCTTGGTCTACACTGTTTTCAAGAAAATGCTAAAACAGTCAAACCGCTATATTAGGACCACTAAATTGTGTTAACCCTTAGCCCGCCAAATAAATTGTCGTCTGCTATATTTCTCGTCTGCTTTAAGTTTCAACGTGCTTCAAAGTTGCTCAAAATTGCTGAAAATGTTGTCCGAGTGTCAAACAGCTTGGATCCGGATGAGACGCCGAGTTACTCGGCGTCTCATCCTGATCCAAGCTGTTTGCATATGTAGCTATAGTCGTGAGTGGCAGGCTAAGGGTTAATTATGAAGTCTTTAAGACAAGTGACAGTTAAAAGCATTGTGAAAAGGAGCTTTCTGTTTTGCTTTTACATTGCTTTTAACAGTCACCTGACTTTTAAACAATCAAGTAGTTTTCTATTTAGTTGTTATAATGGAGGCGTTATACTGTATATACTTATAGGAGGAGAAGGACCAATTGTGTTTCATTTCTCTTACAGGACAAGCATAAAGAGTATGATTTTGAGAACCGCCTGGTTGTGCGAGTGAACAATGCGTTGAAGCAGATGAAACTACAGGACAACCCGTGTGATTGATGATAGTTGGGGCACTTCTAGGTGCAAAATACTTTCATAGACTTATAGGGTATTCTTAGTTACATTGACAGCGAATGATCAACAAATCAAAACTGCAATTGCACTAAAGCCTGTGTTACAGTAAAACCTCTATTACGACAACTTAACCCTTTTCCCCATAGAAGCGCCTTTTAGCGCATTAAGTTTATTCCTTCACTGAAGAAAATAGTTCCAATTTATACAGTCATAAATATGTATCATACTAAATATTTTCTATATTCTAGCAGATGGTAGCTTAAAGCAGGCTGAAAGTAAAGCAGAATGCGCTTAAGGCGCATTCTGCTTTACTTTCAACCTGCTTTAAGTGGACACCTATATTCAATACTAGAAACAGGCTATGTGGGAAAGGGTTAAAGGGCTAACTGACTGTACTATAGACAGGTGACATCTTTAAGCTAAGTGAAAGTAAATCAGAGGGCTCCTACAGGAGCTTTCTGATTTAATTTCATCTTGTTTTAAGCCCCCACCTGCTTTAAACAACTTATAAATCACAATTTGTAGTCGTAATAGAGGGACTTTGCTATAATTTTTTTCTGAATCCAAACAATTTTGTTGTTGATTTAGAAAGTGATTCTACTTATAAAATCATATCTGATTTCAAATCTTTTAAGTCTGAGTACCATTGATTTTCTAGATATTCAAATCTTTTACTAGATTTTCTGTTATAGTCTGATCATAGATATTATCTATTGAAATCAAATAAGTTTATACAGGTCTCAATCTAAATAATTCTATTGAAATCATTTAAGTTTATACAGTCTCCATCTAAATATTTCTCTTGAAATCAATTAAGTTTATACAGGTCTCAATCTAAATATTTCTATTGAAATCAATTAAGTTTATACAGGTCTCCATCTAAATATTTCTCTTGAAATCAATTAAGTTTATACAGGTCTCCATCTAAATATTTCTCTTGAAATCAATTAAGTTTATACAGGTCTCCATCTAAATATTTCTCTTGAAATCAATTAAGTTTATACAGTCTCCATCTAAATATTTCTCTTGAAATCAATTAAGTTTATACAGGTCTCAATCTAAATAATTCTATTGAAATCATTTAAGTTTATACAGTCTCCATCTAAATATTTCTCTTGAAATCAATTAAGTTTATACAGGTCTCCATCTAAATATTTCTCTTGAAATCAATTAAGTTTATACAGGTCTCCATCTAAATATTTCTCTTGAAATCAATTAAGTTTATACAGGTCTCCATCTAAATATTTCTCTTGAAATCAATTAAGTTTATACAGGTCTCCATCTAAATATTTCTCTTGAAATCAATTAAGTTTATACAGGTCTCCATCTAAATATTTCTCTTGAAATCAATTAAGTTTATACAGGTCTCAATCTAAATAATTCTATTGAAATCATTTAAGTTTATACAGTCTCCATCTAAATATTTCTCTTGAAATCAATTAAGTTTATACAGGTCTCAATCTAAATAATTCTATTGAAATCAATTAAGTTTATACAGTCTCCATCTAAATATTTCTCTTGAAATCAATTAA
Source organism: Gari tellinella (assembly GCA_922989275.2). NCBI lineage: Eukaryota > Metazoa > Mollusca > Bivalvia > Cardiida > Psammobiidae > Gari > Gari tellinella. Next base: position 36,140,410 of record OV277872.1, read on the forward strand.
GTTTATACAGGTCTCCATCTAAATATTTCTCTTGAAATCAATTAAGTTTATACAGGTCTCAATCTAAATATTTCTATTGCAATCAAATAAGTTTTTGCATTGTTGCAAAGACGGAGCTAAAGGGAGACAAGGCTGTCGCTCCTGTCTAGCAGTGTCAAATACAGTCGAACTTCGATACTTCGAACTCCCTTGAATCGATCGTACCAGTATTTCATAAGTAGAATTTCTATAACCTGATCTCACTTAAATCAAACACACCCCTATTTCAAAGTTAAAATGTGGCTAAGCCACATTTTAACTTTGAAATACGGGTATGTTCAAGCTAACACGAGTTTGAACTATCAAGTTTCGACTGTATTTGGATTTGTCTCAAACTTTTTAAGGTTTGTATATTTTTGCACAATTTCTTGAACATGGGTACTCATCTCCTAGTCTCACCTTTCTTCCCTTTGTAAGCAAAATCAAAGATATGTCATCAGTTACAAAGCACTTTATTACTCATCTATAATGTTTAAAGAGTTAAATTATTATTACTGTAGGTTACCTCCCTTTGTCTATCCCTCAAAATTGTGTGAACATTTAGATAGGTTAGAAAAGTCAGTATGAAATAGAAGACACAGATTGTTTTCTAAGTTTGCTTTGATTCTCTAGATTATTATTATTATTGTCCTTAGATTTTTATCCTTATAGATTTCAGACTTTTATATGTTTCTATTTGACTGAAATACCATTAAAAGGAGGAAAACAGATTATCACAAACAAAATCACTTTCATTTTATGACTAATGACTATATGTAGTTTACATAAGTTAAGGGGTTTGTCCTAAAAAGTATTTGAAGTATGACAAACAGTGAAAACCCAGGTCAAAGGGTTCCTTCAGGTGTGCTCTGGTCTGGGTCTATACTGTTTGACTTGGTCCCAACAATATTTCAAAGTATGACCTAAAACAGTGTAGACCCAGATCAGACAGGTGCCCTTTGACCAGTTGCTACACTGTTTACATAGGATTATATTATACTTGGTCCAGACAATGTAAGATTTTATTTAATACGTTTTATCAAGGTTGTAGATATACATTTCATTTGAAAATGAATACATGTTCATACTGATGTTAAATAGTCATATATCAAAGTATCTTCAATTTTACCATACTGTAAAGAGCTGTTAGTGTGACAAATCAAAATAATACTCAATGATTGTGTTAAAGACAGATAGCAGCATACAGCAAAATTAAAGCAAAGCAGAAAGCTCCTTCAAGAGCTTTCTGCATCGCTTTCTTATTATTGTAAATCTTTTCAACCATATCTTGTTTTCAGTATAGAAAACAGATGGTTTCTTAAAACAGACAGAAAGTAAAGCAGAATCCTCCGTTAGGAACCAATTAGGAGCCTACTGCTTTACTTTCAGCCTGCTTTAAGAACCCATCTGCTAGTTCATAGGAAATATTTAAGGCTCATTCTGTTTTACTTTCAACCTGCTTTAAGAAGCAACTATCTTCAAAACTAGAAACAGGCTATAAGGTAAAAGATTAAGTTATTCTTCTCCTGTTATTTGCATATTTTGATGCTTTTTGAAAACAGTGGTGATTCAGATCAGACAGCTCCTGAAGGATCTGTCTGATCAGGATCTATACTGTTTACAAATAGGATATTTCTGACATGAGTTTGCACTATTTCCTTGAGACAAGTTTCATTATTTTATTATCCAATGTCATAGTTCAGTTGATTAAAGTTCTAAGTGGGCGGAGTTTTATGAATAAATAATTAGCATGAGAAGGGGTGAGAAATAAATTGCAAGGTTAACTATTTCGACACCATGGACCTGTTTAAAATATTACATTTGCCAACAGTGTAGACCCAGATCAGAGGGCTCCTACAGGAGCCCTCTGATCTGGGTCTATACTGTTTGCTAATTTAGACCAGTATTATCTAACTTCATGTACATAGAGTTCTGAGTAGACTGGCCCAGTTGCGGATTTTTGTGCCTGAAACAGTTCATAAAGGGCTTCTGGGGTATTCCTCTACCTGTAATTAGTAGACTGGTTCATATTTTTGTAATTAAAAAGACCTACAATGGAACATAATAATCCACAAGAGATACTTTAGTGTTGAAAGAGTTAATGGTGAGATTTGCCCCATGTGTACATTTTCTTATTGAACTAGTCATTTAACCCTTTGATCCCTAGTCACTCATGTACACACACTCCCCTTTTCAAACAGTGTACCTCTGAAGAGTACACTTGCCCTGTGCAAACAGTGAGCCCTCTGATCAGGGTCTGTACTGTTTGTAAAGTTGCAATACACTAACAAAAACAATCCTAAATAATAATAAATGGACTAGATTAACACATTACCCCATAAATATGCCTTTTTATGGCTTCAATTTATTCCTCCACCTGCTTTTAGTGGCAACCTGTCTTCAAATCTAGACACAGGCTATGAGGTAATGGGTTAAATTTGGGAACTGGAATGGTCTATTTGAAGTTTCAGGGAGGAAGGGGTTAAACATAGATGTTCTATGGCTAGATTAGGTAGATGTTTGATATTACAGCCTAGTCCAGAGATAGGTAGTCAATAATGTGGTAGAGATCAAGCTCTGTACAGCTATGTTTTACAGTGAGGGACATGTTAAATCGTTTCTATTTAACCCACTACCCATACAATAGCCTCTTTGTAGTTTTGAAGATAGGTGTCAACTTAAAGCAGGTTGAAAGTAAAGCAGAATGCTCCTAAAGGAGCATTCTACTTTACTTTCATCCTATTTTAAGCTACTATCTGCTAGGATTCAGAAAATATTTGTTACGGTGCATATTTAGTGACTTATAAAGTGGAACTATTTTTTTCAGTGGAGGAATAAATTATCTATAGGCATTAAAAGGTATATCTACTGGGTAATGGGTTAAAAAACAAGATTGATAGTATGTACAAATTAATTATAAAAATAGTTTCCATTCGCATATCCATTACGTTTTAACTTACATGACAGTTTTGGCACACCGTTGGTGTGCCAAAACTGTCATGTAAGTTAAAACTTAATGGATATGCGAATGGAATTTTTTTTATAATTGAATAATATGCTTACCTGATGAATTTCTTTCGGGATGTACAAATCAATGTTAAAATGTTGTCTCTGTCAATATGATAGCAAGCTGTTTTTCAAGGGACCATTGAACATTCTGTATCATCAGCACTGACTTGTTAAAGCTTGATGTGTAACTTTGTGTGTTCAAATTCTCTATTTTTTTGTTTATTGAGAATTATAATTTTGTTTACCTTGTTTACCTTGTTATGATTCAGCTGGAATAATTTTGATTTTCATTAATCAGATTTAACCCATCTCTCCATTAGCTATGCATTTTATGCCTTTATTTTAGTTCTCCTCTGAAGAATATGTTTCCAATTTATACTGTCAAGAATATGCGCAGTAAGAAATATTTTCTTTATCCTAGCAGATGGTAGCTTAATGCAGTCTGAAAGTAAACCTGCTTTAAGTAGCCACCTGTCTCCAAAACTAGATTTAAGTGACTATGTGTTGTGATCTGCTGTTAAACATCAATCAGTCATTCATTTAATATTCAAAACTAGAAGAAGGCTATGGGGTAATGGGTTTATTTTAATGATAATCCTTTGTGAAATTGTTCCCAAGTATTTGATTGGTCAGATTTGAGTTTTTGCTGAACAAAAACTAATCAGATGATTGACAACGATTTCAGACTCAACTCAAATACTTTGTAACCTTGGTTACTGACCATGAAAAAAACGAAGCCATCTAAATCTATTAATCTCTGCCCTTCCTTGCCTTATGATACAGAATATCTGTAGTGGCAGATTGGATACAGATCAGAAGCTAACTAATCCACCATCTGATCAGGATACTGTTTGACATCTGTTTTAATGATTCTTCCATCAATATATCTTAATTCTAGCTTTTATAGGGTAAGTCGTGAGAGAGAGTCGGACACCTGAAGATCTGGTACCCATCTTACGAAACGTCGTACGACAAAAATGGTCGTAAGTCAAAACTTGAAATAATCTAATTTCTTATATATTTCCCTGCAAAATCATGTCTTGTGACATCTTTTTGGAATCGTCTTTTCAAGATGATTCCAAAGAGATATCTAAAGACAGGATTAGATGGAGAAATAGATAATAATTGAGAAATTATAATCTGACTTATGACAATATTTGTCATCCGACATTTTTGGAAGACGTACCCCTGGAGATCAGGTGTAAGAACTGCAATGGGTGCAGCAAGCCAGCGGAAGGGGCCCCTTGATGTGGATATTGCCCCTCAATCTGCATGCTAATCAAAAACTTGATGCTGATAATGATGAAGTCCTAAATGAACATAACACTAATGAATATTTCTATTTTGTTTGTTTTTACAGTCAAGTGTTCTGTTATCTTGGAAACTCACATAAAAGTTTCTTATAATTTATTTCACACACTAAATTTTTGTATTGTTGTGTACTATTTTGAATTATAAATATAGTAGAAACTTGATCATTGAACTCGCGCTAGTTCGAACATACCAGTACTCCATAGATATGCCTTTTTACACCTCTAATTTTTTCTACACAAGGGAAAAGGGTCTCCACCTTCAAAAGAACACTCAGATTTACTTTCAGCCTGCTTTAAGCTGACTTAAAAGAGATATTGGAAAATGCTTCCTGAGTTTTATATTCATGACATTTTAGATTGGACTACTTTACTTAATACATTCAACCCTAGTGACGAGTATACTCATCATTTACAAACTGTGTAACTGTGAAGAGTACTCTTGTCCTATGCAAACAGTATAGACCCTGATCAGAGGGCTCCTGTACGACCTGTAGGAGCCCTCTGATCAGGGTATACACTGTTTGTCATTTTGACATATATTGTAAAATCAACCCCAAAAAGTCCAAAATTGACTTGGACTAAATTGAAAACTAGAATCGTCCATTTGAGGTTATAGAGAGGAAAGGGTTAAGCCGCCATAAAAGAGATAATGAAAATGCCTTCTGTGTTTTATATTCAGGACTTTTTAGATGGGACTACTTTACTTAGCGTAGAAAAACTTAGAGGCATTAAAAGGCATAATTATTGTTGGGTACTGGGTTAACCCATTACCCTATAGTCTGATGCTATTTTTGAAAAAAGGTGACCACTTAAAGCATGTTGAAAGAAAAGCCTCAAGGCACATTCTGTTTTACTTTTAGCCTGCTTTAAGCTACCATCTGCTAGAATATAGAAAATAGTTCTGATCATACATAGTCTTAACTGTATAAATTGGAACAATTTTCCTCAATGGAGAAATAAATTAAGGCATAAAAAGGCGCATTTATGGGGTAATTGGTTAAGGTATATAAGGCATTAATTGTTAATGTTAGAGTAGTGGAACTATTTTGTGTGTGTAATCATTATGAGATTACTTTTGGCATTGTGATATATGACTATAAACGGTTGATTTTTTACCCAATATACTAGGGACAATTGTCCAGATATACAAAAGGAAACTTTGAAAACACAATTCTATGAAGAAAATGTTTAACCATTAACCCCATAGCCTGTTTCTAGTTTTAAAGACAAGTGACTTCTTAAAGCAGGTTGAAAGTAAAGCAGAATGCGCCTTAAGGCGCATTCTGCTTTACTTTCAGCCTGCTTTAAGCTACCATCTGCTAGAATATAGAAAATATTTCTTCTGGTACATATTCATGACTGTTTACATTAGACATATTTATTCAATGGACGAATGCATTAAAGGCGTATTTATGGGGTAATGTTAAAAGTTGAGTATATGCTATAGTGGAGCTGTTTTATTTTGTAATCATTATGAGATTACTTTATTTCCATTGTGATATAACTACTATAAAAGGTTGATTTTTTTACCCAATATACAAAGGACAGAATAATCACTTATACAAAAGGGAGACTAACCATGTAATACAAAAAGGGAGATTATCCTGATATACAAAGGGAGACTATCCGTGTAGGAATAAGTTCTGTGAAATTTTAAATGTGTTCACCCATAGTAAGCATGTATTGTGATGTTTGTTTTTTCGACAGCAATAATAATGATTACAGCTTCCGTTAAAACTTATATTAACCCATTACCCCATAAATATTCCTTTTTATGCCTTTAATTTATCAAGTCACTCAAGAAAATAGGTCCAATTTATATAGTCATGACTATGTATCATAAGAAAGATTTTCTATATTCTAGCAGATGGTAGCCTAAATGGTGTCTGGTCTCAACGCCCCATCGCATTCTGCTTTTCTTTCAACCTGCTTTAAGTGATCACCTATCTTCAAAATTAGACACAGTCTATTGGGTAATTGGTTAATTTAACCTGTTACTCCATAGTTTGTTTTAGTTTTGAAGACAACTTGAAGCAAGTTGAAATTTATGCAGAATGAAACTTAAGGTGCTCTCTGCTTTATTTCAGTCTGTATCAAGCCAAATCTACTATGATATAGAAACTATTTCCCATGAAACATAATAGTGACTGTATAAATTGGAACAATTGTCTTCACTGAAGGAATAAATTAAAGATGTAAATATAGGTATCTATGGAGTATTGGGTTAACCCTTTCCCACATAGCATATTTCTAGTATTGAATATAGGTGTCCACTTAAAGCAGGTTGAAAGTAAAACAGAATGCGCTTTAAGCGCATTCTGCTTTACTTTCAGCCTGCTTTAAGTTATCATCTGCTAGAATATAGAAAATATTTTGTATTATACATATTTATGAATGTATAAATTGGAACTATTTTCTTCAGGGCAAGAATAAACTGAGTGCGTTAAAAGGCGCTTCTATGGGGGAAAGGGTTAAAGACTGCTAAATATTCATGGCTGTTTGTCACATGATTGGTTGAATACTTAGTATTATTATTTGTACAGTTTTGTACAATTTATCAACTTGTTTTACATGTTTTTATGATATTTATACTGACAATAATGTACATAAAAACCATGAACAGTCAATGCTATGTTGAATCAGGGCTCTAGATAAGAGAAAGTAAAATGAACAAATCCAACAATTTCATCTTCAAATCAGCACCAAATTCTAACTCATTAGAATTGTCTCGAAGAGATGGTTCTAATGAGTTGTGATACCATAGGGTTTAATGCAGACATAACGATTTTAGTTTTTGAAATATTCACCTTATCTGGGGTCCTGAATTGAGTTGAAATCCGAAAGGTTGTTATGACCACTATGATTCGACATTGGAAGGTCACTGTACATAGACGTTTGATTGTTGTGGTGAAATAAAAATCAAAACCAATTGGAAGCTGAAAATTCAAACCTTTGATTCCTTACTGGAATCTAATTGTGATAAAAACATTCTTTAATTCAGATTTGTGTTAATTTGTTGCCATTTTAAAATGATCTCTTTAAACGCACATGACAGCTTAAATCGGGATGAGAGTAAAGCAGAAAGTTCCCGTAGGCGCTATTTGCTTTAATGTCATCCTGCATTAAGCTTCAACCAGAATCAAATACTATCAATTTATTTCATATCTAGTGGACACTTGGCACAAATTTGTTATAAAAGAATGATTGTTTCTTCAAATAATCATGTGATTGATCAGGACTGATTTTTGTATGAGTGCTTTGTGTTTTTCTTCTGTTAACAGCTAGAGTTGATATCAAACAATTGATCTCATGAAGTAGTGTTTTATTGATTTGAAAATCCGAAAAAACCAGTATCATTGCTATAGAAATTGCGGGTCAAGGTGGACTGATTTGCTAACAATTTTACTATACAGTAAACCCTCTCTATTACGACTACTAAAAATAAGGCTTATTGATTGTATAGCCCATTTCCATAGGCTGAGTAGCTTCTTTCTATTATTGATGATAGGTATATACTTAAAACAGGCTGAAAGTAAAGCAGAATGTGCTTTAGGGTGCATTCTGCTTGGTTTCAGCCTTCTATAAGCTACCATCTGCTAGAATATTGAAAATATTCCTATGATACATATCCATGGCTGTATAAGATGGAACTATTTTCTTCAGTGGAGGAATAATTTAGAGGCTTTAAAAAGCATTTTTATGAAGTAATGGTATAAGCTACAGTTGACAGCTTAAAGCAATGTGACAGTAAAACAGAAAGCTCCTTCAGGAGCTTTCTGTTTTACTGTCACATTGCTTTAAGCAATCACCTGTTTTAATTTCCTAACAATTAACCATTTAGTTGTCGTAATAGAGAAGTTTTACTGTACATGTGTATATCTAAGCCTCAGTTTAAAAACCACTGACCACTGGTTTTATATGATGCTGTATGTGTGTATATGTACAGGGCTCCAGATAAGAGGAGTATTTCAAAATCTAAAATCTTTATTTCTGCTTTAAACCCTATGGTGTCACTACTCATTAGAATTGTCTCTCCGAGACGATTCTAATGAGTAGTAACACCATAGGATTTGGTCCTGAAATGAGTTAGAAAATGTTGGATTTGTTCAGTTTACTCCCTCTTATCTGGAGCCCTGATATGTATATGAAGAAAAATATGGTGCAAGCATGAAGAAAATCTGGTGCACAAACTAGAATATGCACAACATGCACAGCTATAACCAATCTTTACTATTTAACCCATTATCCCATAACTACACATTTGTATGCCTTAAATTTACTATTCCACTGAAGAAAATAGTTCAAATTTAGTAGCTAGTATAAGAAATATTTTCTACATCTTAGCAGATGGTGCCTTAAAGCAGGCTGAAAGAAAGGTGCTTGTACTTTACTTTCAACCTGCTTTCGGTGGTCAATTCTCCTCACAACTAGAAACAGGTTATGGGGTAATGGGTGAAGAACTTTTGTTATGTTGCATTATTATAGGTTGTATTTTTACTTCCCTGAAATTCATGATCGATTATTTTCTTTTTTATTTATTCCTTTAGCTCATCAGTGCTTAGTTACCGAAATTGGCAGGTGCCAATTTCAAATTTGTGATAGTCTTGCAAATAGTTTGTGTCCAAATGAGACACAGAGTACATCATAGTCTCAGTAAGATCGTTTGACTGGCAAGAAATTAATCCTTCGTCTGCTTTTAGCATATACATTTATATTGAAGCCTGAAGAATTCAGTGAATACCCAGAGGCCAGATCAGATTGCTCCTTCAGGAGCTGTCTGATCTGGGTCTGCACTGTTTTCTTATAACATCTGTCTGACATGAGTCTGCGCTTTTCCTGGGTCCAAGGTTATATTATGAAACTTTTTGAGTTGAGTCTGAAATCGTTTTCAAGAATTTGATTGGTCAGATTTGAGTTTTTGCTGAGCAAAAACTCAAGTCTAACCAATCAAATGTTTGAAAACCATTACTTTTAAACGACCTTGCAGACAACACTATTGAAGCAGACGACAATAAAGTATGGTTTCTTTATTTTATTAGCCAGTGTACCAAGTTCAGATTATAGATGTTTAAAGTGGGTGGAGTTTGATACTATGAATATTCATTAGGAGAAGGATTAACTCTTTCAATACCATGGACCTGTTTAAAATATATTCATTACATTTGCATACAGTGTAGACCCATATCAGAGGGGCCCTCTGATCAGGGTCTACACTGTTTGCTAAATTAGACCAGTATTTATTGCACTACCCAGAATTCAATATAGACTGGCTCATGTGTTTGTAACTAAAAAGATCCACAAGGGAACATAATAACCCTCAAAAGTTACTTTAGTGTTGAGTTAAGGTGGCTAATTACTGGGGCTTACTTTAGTGATATTTTTGTTTTATGTATAGAAGTGCTGAGTGAAAGGAATACTTGTGAATATGTAGAGACTCAATGAGTTGAACTTGCACAAATTTTTTCAAAGTTAAAGCATGGCTCAGCCATGTTCGATTGAACTCATTACCCTATAGCCTGCTTCTAGTTTGAAGACAGGTGAAAACTTAAAGAAGGTTGAAAGTAAAGCAGAATGTGCCTTAAGGCACATTCTGCTTTACTTTCAACCTGCTTAAAGCTACCATTGGCTAGAAAATAGAACTATATCTTATTGACTGTACATATAGGAACTATTTTCTTCAGTGGCGAAATAAATTAAAGACGTCAAAAGGCGTATATTTGGGGTTATTGGTTAAGGTGAACTTATCTGTACGTCAAATTTAAAACATGACTCAGCTATGCTTGGCTGAACCCGTTACCCCATAGCCTGCTTCTAGTTTTGAAGACAGGTAACCAATTTAAGCAGTTTGAAAGTAAAGCAGAATGCACCTTAAAGCACATTCTGCTTTACTTTCAACCTGCTTAAGCTACCATCTTCTAGAAAATAGAAAATATTTTTAATGATACATATTCTTGACTGTATAAAATGGAACTATATTCTTCAAAGTAGGAATGGTTTAAAGGCATAAAAAGGTATATTTATGGGGGAATGGGTTAAGCAAGTTCACGTAATTGAAATTCATCTGCAGAAATAAGAGTAAATTTGATCCATATGCCAAGTTTGAATTATCAATACAAGACTATATGTTTAATACAATTATGTGGTAATTTGCACGTTGAGAGTTTGTTTTCAAAAATTTCAAGTGATCATGTCAAAAGAATTTTATTTATTTACAAAGCAACAGAATTTAAACACTGTGAACTTGTTTGTTATATTTTTGTTATCGCCAATGTGTTTGACATGGTTGGTATATCAAATGATCTTTGAACATTGCACACATGTTAACCCAGATCAGAAGTCGGGTTAGAAATGTAAAATCTGGCCACCATTTACCATTGGAAGATAGGTTAAAAATATTTTCGAGAAATAAATTAAACTAATAATTCGAGGTCTTGGTGAAAAAATATTGTACAATCATGTAACTCCTTCACACTGTGAAGAAGTTACAATAGTTTTGCACCAAGTCCTGATCATGTTCTAAGTGTGCCTTTGCTTGAAACCCATTCAACCCTATTCACACATTTATGCATCCTTTGCAAATATTGTACCTGAAAAGAGTACACTTGTCTGATATAAACAGTGAAGACCGAGATCAGAAGGAGAAAACAACCCAAAATGGACTTGACTGAATTGAGAACTTGAAGTGTCCATTTGAAGTTTCATGAAGGAAAGGGTTAGTTTAGAATGTTCTCGTTCACCCCTAGATTTTGTCTACAGTGAAACTCGAGGCCTTGGTGCAAAACTATCTGGCACTAAGTTCCAAGGTGAGGTACTGTGATGACTCTGTGTTTGTCACCTGTCATGTGTCATCGGTCCTATGTAAATTTTTTCATGAAATAACTTCTTGTAAATTAATGGGTCAATTTCATTTAAACTTTTACATAGGGAAATGTTTCTTGCATGGTCTTCTTCCAAATGCCTTCAAAGAATTCAGTTCTATGCAGGAAAACCTCTCTATTATGGAAATTATTAGGTGTTTAATGTGGGTGACTGCTTAAAACAAGGTTACAGTAAAACAGAGACTTTCTGTTTTACTGTCACCTTGCTTTAAGCTGTCACCTGTCTTTTATACAATCAATATGCCTTCGTTTTAGTGGTTATGATAGAGAAGTTTTACTGTAATTATTTAGAAACTAGCTCACCTGCATGAGCTATTAGGATCACTTTTTGCCTGACCAGTCGGTCATCCACAATTAGTTTGTTTACTCATTCACCCTGAAACTTTTCAAAATACATGTAAGTCTAGTTCATTTTGACTATGTAGGGTTGATTTTAACGATTTATTTCAAAATGACAAACAGTGTTGACCCTGACCAGAGGGCTCCATATGGAGCCCTCTGACCAGGGTCTTCACTGTTTGCATAGGACATGTGTATCCACACAAGTATACACTTTGTTAATGACCAGTATACTGATCGCTAGGGTTGAATGTATTAACAGTCAAGAGGCTTCAAATCGCAGTAGATCTAAATGAAACTATCAATAAAACCTTAGACACATTGACTGTGATACATGTTTGGTAAAAAAGTAGGCATCTAGGTCAAATAATGTAAAAAGCTTGTTTAACACTCTGAAGACCCCGTTTGCTCTTAACCTACAAAGAATTTGGTTTGTATGTTAATTTTGATAAAATTTTGGTCAGTTTGAATATTGATCATCTTGGGTAAAAAAAACTAGGTCAATGACAGAAAAAACTTTATAAAGGCTACATCTCATTAGATTTTAATGAAACTTAGAACATTTATTTTATCAAAATCTAGATCAAGTCGATGGTGAAAAAACTTTTGTCACTAAGTCGACTCATAGAAAAAACTTTTGTTAACACACTAGAGATTACATTTTCACTAAATATTCCAATGCATTTAGGTTAGGTATTGTCCTGGTTAAAATCAAGGGTTAGTTTGTAATATGGGCCACCAGTGGTTAAAAGAAGGTGACTAGCTAGGTCAAATCATAGGAAGACCTTGTTAACATTCTAGAGGCTTATGCCCCTCATTAGATATTTTAAGGGTGTATCCAACCCATAAGCGATGTTTTCAAAGTATTAAACTTTTTTTCTATCATTGTTTTTTTGGAAGAGCTATTTATGATGAATGAAAAAATGAAAAAAAAAATATATGGTGGTGTCCTTTTTTTTTTAGCGACAGTGATTTGAAAAGGGTATGTCAAATTTGGGATTTTTTTCAAATTTTACCCATTCAGAGTACAAGCTTCAGTAAAATCTATTTCAAAACAAAACAAAAATGGTAATTTGGGTTTTCTTTATTTATTTCATGTCTATGGTTGTATTTTCACATATATAAACCAAATTTAGGCAAAGCAGGCACCAGGTTTGAACAAAAAGGATCCTTGAATATCAAAAATATGCTTTATATAGGGCATGATTTTATTAGATTTTTTATTTCATGAAACAAAAGTAAAAAAGTGTGAAAATGAAATAGTTCTAGTATTAAATTTTTTCTTATATTCTACCAGATGAAAGCCCATGCTAATGCAGTTCAAAATATGAAAAGAAATTGAAAGGTCAGTGTTGAAAATTTTGAGTTATTAAAGTAAAAAGAGTTATCTCCCCTAACAAAATTGACAATAAAGTACCATATCGATGATATTTAGAGCTTTATAAATTTCACATTTGGTGCCTTTTTTTTCTTAAATTAGTTTTTGTATGAAGAAATACTACCATAGATACGAAATAAATAACACAAAATCAAATTATCATATTTGTTTTCATTTAAAATGGATTTTATTGAAGGGGGCTGTTTGAAAAGGACAAAATAAGAGGAAGTGGGTGGGGTAAATTTTACATGGCCGTAGAGCACACTGTTGTTCACCAAAATGTATACTTTTTCTATTTTTTCATTCATCTTAAATAGCTCTTCAATACAAAACCATCATAGAGTGTTTTCATATACTTTGAAAAATTACAAATGCATGACATTGATACACCCTTAAAAAGAAACTTTGTCAAAATGTTTGCCTTATAAAAATCTAGGTCAAATCATAGAAAAAAACTACACAACACATTTTGAATTTAATCTTCAATGAAACCATAAGAATCTAGGCCTAGTTAGAATGTAGGTCACAAAGCCCATTTTTGTCAGATCAACATTTCTTAAGGAATCTGAAAAAGGTTACTTTAAGAAATATTCCAAATAGTTATAATGCCCCAAACAGCAGTTTGGGAGTATATTTTTCTCTCTCAAAATAATCATGCCCATTGCCATAGCAACCCGAGTTCTGCATAGAACTGAAGCCGTTGGAGCAGTTTTGCAAGCGGCCAGTGCGAGAAAACATTTTTGTGAAGTTTGGTGGTTCTTTGAGAAGAAGATTTTTTAAAGAAAATGCTGACTACAACTGATACAGGGCGATCACCAGGGACCCGTGTTACGAAACGTAAATTCTAAAATTCTGAATTATTATTGACTTCTCCATTTAATCCTGTCGTGTGACATCTTTTTGGAATCGTCTTGAAAAGACGATTCCAAAAGATGTCACAGGACAGGATTAAACGTAGAAATCACAAATTAGACGTATTTTAAAGTTTTGACTTACGACCGGTTTTATCGTTCGACGTTTCGGAAACCAGGTGAGCTAAAACTGTCATCAATACAAATTCTAATGACATTTGAACAATTATATCTAGATCTACTTTTTATTCATTTTTTTTTAACATTTTTGTTTTTAAGAAAAAATTGTAAAATATGTCAAATTGCCAAGTTTTGACTAAAATATGTTGAGTACCGAACAGTTTGGATCCTACTTAATGCGGCGTCTGATCTGGAACACACCAGCAGTTTGCAAAGTCGACTTCAGTCGCTTATGGCGGAATGGGTTAAACGCCGAAATGAAGCATTCACTGAAGTGGGGGTAATGGCGGACTATTTCTGTACCTTAAGTCTTTCACTGCCAATGGCGCCCAAAGGCGACATTGCAAACAGCTTGGATCCTGATCAGCGGTGTCTGATCAGGATCCAAACTGTTAACGTTCGTATCGACATTTCTTCAAAAACGGCCTAAATCTGATTTTAAAAATGTTGCAGACGACACTACCAAGGCAGACGATATTTTGGCGGTAAGAGGGTTAAAGCAGACGATAAAACTAGGCAAAGAAAGAGTTACAGAGTACATTTCGTAGTACTATCAAGATGGGTAAGTATATCCGGTGTCATTCAAATGAAAATATCCCGGATGTATGTTTTTACTATGTTACTCGTAGGTACTCGTGCAACTAAATTGTCACCTGCTTTAAATTTGTCGTCTGCAAATATTTTCTAAAAAAAATCCATTTTCAATAATATAAAAAATAGTCACCTAAAACACATTCTACCTACCTTAGAATAACATTAAAAAAAAATGTTAATAAGCCTGTTTTTATGACCAGAAGACAATTAAACAATCGCAAAACTTGACCCCTTTCTGATTATCAGTGACCGATATATAGAGGATATTGAATGAGTGTGTGTTCAGTCGTGAATTTATTGAACGAGTTGGATAAAATCATATGTTGCGAGCCTTGGCGAGCAACATATCATTTTATCCAACTCGTTCAATAAATTCACGACTGAACACACACGAATTTGATATCCTATTTATCGCATAAACACCAAAATGACACGAAAATCCGAACGGTCTTACTTTCACTTTTGCCCACGATTAGTCATAGGCGTTATTCGGTTGTATTCATCCGTAATGAAAAACACCTATCAAACTAAAATAGAGACAATCAACATCAATGTGCTGTGAAAAGACTTCTCTGATACCATATTCTGTATACAACGAAGCTCGCTTATAACGTAGCTATCGGGACCGTCTGGTCATTTCTTTTCGTTATATCCTTTTTTATACACATACCAGGTATATTTTACTATAAAATCTACGTTAATGAGGGATGTGAAATAAAGTTTGTTGTTTTTATATGCAGTATTTCGTTATATCCAATTTCGTTATAAGCGAGCAGCACTGTAGTAGGAAAGTTGTTTTTCTTTCTCGTTTAAACGATTTTTAACTCAAATGCAATGAAATAAAATGTGAAAAAAACCCAGTTTCCTGTAAACGTGGGTCATTAAAAATCTTAATCTGAGTGGCAAAAGTCTTGGAGCCTGGTCGAGTTTCTCGGTCTTTGACAAAGCTTGATCATCATTGATTTAACCCTTAGCCCGCCAAATAAATTGTCGTCTGCTATATTTCTCATCTGCTTCTAGTTTCAAAGTGCTTCAAAGTTGCTCAAAATTGCTGAAAATGTTGTCCGAGTGTCAAACAGCATGGATCCGGATGAGACGCCGAGTTACTCGGCGTCTCATCCAGATCCAAGCTGTTTGCATATGGAGCTATAGTCGTGAGTGACAGGCTAAGGGTTAACATAAATGCACTAAAGTCTTATTGTTAAAGAAAAACATCACCACTTAACGCCTTCCCCTCTCTAGTACCATGCCGCCTCTCTACAACGGCCCTCTGAACAACGATTCCCTCCTCAGACCGACGATTGCCGCTGTTCCACAAACAAGACAATTATGTCCAACCTTATCACGTCCTCAATATCGTCTGCTTAAAATTGTGGTTAGCTGTTTTTCAAAACACAATGGCTGAATGCATGTAACAAAAATGTGACGTGTGTTTTGACGTGATTTTCTTTGAAAAAGGCCCTTAGTGGTCGAAATATTAGAAAAGAGCAGTATATATATTAAGAAAAAAACCATAACGACGAAATGACAAACAGCTTGAAACTAGATCAGACGCCGCGTTTCGCGGCGTCTGATCTGGATTCAAGCAGTTTGCAGATTTTAGCCAATTTCCCTCCCTATATACAACTCACCCGAACAACACACACACTATTTGTCTCTCATTTGGTGTTGTTGTAGAGAGAGAGCACTGTATACAATAACATGATACAAGGGGTTTGAAGTAGACATAACAGCCCATCCCTCGCTTGAAGTGGTATCCTCAACTTTTACTATACTTATACTATACTGTGGTTTGTAAAAGAATTATTATAATATTTACGCGTTTAGCTAAATGTGTCTGAGAGTCGGGCAGTCATCAATATACACCGAAACAAATAGTTACACAAATATCCTAGTAGTCGGTAGTTTAAAGCAGGCTAAAAGTAAGATGAATATACAGTAGAACCTCTCTATTACGACCACTAACATAACGTTATTTGTTTGTTTAAAGGACAGGGGGTAGCTTAAAGCAATGTGGAAGTGAAACAGAAAACTCCTGTTGGAGCTTTCTGTTTCACTTCCACATTGCTGTAAGCAGCCACCTGTCTTAAACAACTAATATTTGACACATCTAAATGGTCGTAATAGAGAGGTTCTACTGTACGTATTTTGTTTCACTTTAAACCTATTTCAGGGGTCTCCTGTCTTCAAAACTAGAAACAAGCTAATGGCACAAAGGGTTATATCAAATCAAGTCCTAACATTACGCTATGTTTGATCAGTATGCAGACTGTCCGTCATCCCCACGGCTGCATCTCTGTTGATTGACTGGAAAACAAGGGCCCGTCTTACGAAACATCGTACGACAATTATTGTCGTAAGTCTGGTTCTCCATCTAATCCTGTCTTATCTTAATCTGCTATCTCTTTGGAATCGTCTTTTCAAGACAAATCCAGACAGGATTGAGTGGAGAAATAAGTAATAAATTATATTCTAAAATTTTGACTTACGACTGTTTTTGTCGTACGACATTTCGTAAGACGGGCTCTGGGTTTTTATTTAACACATCCAACCCTAGCGACGAGTATTGTCGTATTTCCAAACAATGTTTTTGTAAAGAGAACAGTCTTGTCAAATGCAAACGGTGTCGACCCATATCCATGCCCTTTGATCATTTTTATTTACATTATACAAAATAACCCTAAATATAGTAAATGTAGACTCGACATAATTGGGCACTGGACTTATCCATTTGAAGTTCCAGGGGTGAATGAGACTCGTAAACCTCTAAAAAGGAAAACATGCGACATTGGGCGTTAAGTTAAACTTCCTAACCGGGTTTGCTACTCATTGTGAAATGGGACCATCTACTTCAATTTCTATTTTTGAAGCTCAACTGTCTCTATTAAATGCTCTGCACGCAAAAGGTCAACACGTGCTTACATTTGCAAGCAGTGTGGATCTAGATGAGACGCAAAGTTACTCGGTGTCTCATCAGGGTCGTAAATGTTTAACACGCTGTCATAATCTTCAAAATAACTTCTAATTTTAGAATAGTATCAAAAGAAATTTAGTTTTCCCTCCCTACAACGACCCTCCCAACAACGACTCCCTCCCTACAAAGACTATAGTCGCAGTTTCCTATAAAGGACAATTATGTTCAACTTAATCACGACTGCAATGTCGTCTGCTGTTTTTCTCAAAGTTACATAATGGACATTTTGACAGAAAAAAAATTGATGACGAGTGACAAACAGTTTGAATCCAGATCAGACGCCGCGTTACGCGGCGTTTGATCTGGATTCAAGCTGTTTGCAAATTTCCCTCCGACCTAAAACGACTCCCTCCGAACAACGCACTCATTTTTTGTCTCCCGTTGGGTGTCGTTGTAGAGAGGAAGCGCTGTATTTTAGACGAAAACACCTTTTATCGTTCAAAGAGTACTTAAGTAGTTTTACTGTCACTGAAGTAAAGGGTTAGCACTCTTAAAAACTTAACTAATTCACCCCTGAAACTTTAAATGGACAACTCCAATATCCAATTACTAGTACGTCTAGCCCAATTTTGACTATTTAAGGTTTATTTTAACAATAAATTGCATTATGACAAACGTACTCTTCATAAGTACACTCTTTGTTAATGACTATTATACTCGTCGCTAGGGTTAAGTGTGTTAAACAGCTACTCAGACTGGCGATATATAGGTCATTTTGGTTCTCTTGTAACCCTTGGTAGAGCGAGTGGATTTAGCTGGGGAGGAAGCAGGTTTTGGTGCGATATGAGTCGACAATTCACATTATTTTGACGGAAATTCAAGCTGACCACTTAGTTTTATCTGTGGGATCTAGGCCTAGTGGTCAAGGGACTTGGAGTACCCTAAAGTTTCATTGACATTTGTGGACATAAACACGTGCAGAGATGACCGGAGAGTACTGGACGCTGGTGACGGTAGTTTTGCTGGTCTGTTTTCGAGCACAACTTCTTTTGGCTGGATTTTCCGCATTGTCAACGGTAAGTCTTTGACAGTTTTGACAGAAAACCCAATTTGGCCAAAAAACAATGTTTGTAAATGGATGTCTTGAGTCTAAATAGACACGTGTACATTAGCTAAGAAAAAGTTATGTTAACTCTTTGAACCCTAGTCACGCATATATGCGTCAGTAGCAAACAGTGTACCTGTAATGAGTACACTTGTCCTATGCAAACAGTGTATACCCTGATCAGAGGGCTCCTCAAGGAGCCCTCTGATCAGGGTCTACACTGTTGTTGTTTTTTTAATTTTAATGTGAAAATCAACCCTTAAATGTTAATAATGGACGAGACTAAATTGAAAACTAGAATTTACCATTTGAGCTTTCAGGGAGGAAAGGGTTAACCCTTTACTCCATAGTGTGTTTCTAGTTGTGAAGATATGTCACCCCTTAAAACAGGTTGAAATAACATGTAAAACAGAATGCGAATAATGGCACACTCAGATTAACTTTAAGCCTGCTTTAAGCTACAAGGGTGGTTAAAAAGTAATAACTTCAATATAATAGGAGAAAAAATGCACGTGTACATATCATTTTAAAGAGAAGTTCTTTGCCTACACGATGGTATAATTCACGATAAGATCACATAACCCGATAAGTCACAACATGAACTTAATGACCCCTTCTCCAGGTCACTAGACCTTTTTGTGTATTGTTGAGATAAGTTTATGAACAAAAGGTGATACTACATGTATAATTATTATTACCGATTTATTATTTTGAATAAGTTTATGAAACTTTCTGTCAAATAAAATCAGACAAGTATGCACACACTTCACAGTTTCAAATGTTATTATTTTATAAAATATAGAAATACAGCTAATACTAAACACGTACTGAAAATATCATAAACACAATCTACTGTTATGCATAAAAGTATTTGATGAAAGCTCAAACCAGGCTATAATTGAAGCCATTGAAGTAGATCTTTATGTTTTAAAATCAAAATGAAGATATACTAATCTAGAAAACCTTCATAATGTTCGGAAACATATGTCGACTTTTGTCATTAGCAAAATAAGAAATGTTTTTTTTTTGCAAACTTGAGATTTAAGACAATTAATCCTTTCAATTGTAATGAAATTGTATTTACATCAAAATTCAGACATAAACTGATATATCTCAAAACAGAAATTGTACTTTTTAAGAATTTATTACGTCAAAAAATAATGTCTGAAAAGTGCTATGTTCCAGTGTCCTGGAGTCAGGGCTGAGTTTTGCGACCAATATCCCTATCACGATAGTAATCGATAGTTAGAAAACTGTATCACGTTTAGAAATAACTCTCTCCACGAGTTGTACCTGATTTTTGACATGGCGTGTTTGATTTTGTTTCCAGTGTATTTTAAGTCTCTTTTAGTCCCTTTTCCTACAGCTCGTTTTCAATATTGATTTCAGATGGTTCTTTCAAGCAGGTTGAAAGTCAAGCAGAATGCGCTTTCAGCCTGCTTTAAGCTGTCATCTGCTAGGATATAGAAAACATTATTTATGGGTTTTTTATTCACAATAGGTTAATATAAGATAAACTATTGTGATATTATTGCAATAGTGAATCCAACTATCGATAGTCTAACAAGTTTTACTACGTTTCTTTGGTGTACCTGATTAAGGCCCAGCTATCGATAGTAGCTCGAACTCTCGTCGATAGTATCGATGGTTTGATTTTGCAATCGATTATCAACTATCGTTACTTCACCTATCACGATAAGTCGATAATATCGACTATCATGTCATCCCTTCCTAGGAGTAGGGGTCATTTAGGTTCATGTTGTGACTTATCGCCTTATGTGATCTTATAGTGCATTAGAACATCGTGTAGGCAAAGAATTGTTCTTTAAAATGATATATCACACATGCATTTTTCACTTATTATTATTATGTTATGGATCAAACATCATTACTTTTTTAACACCCCTCGTACCATCTGCTAGAATATAGAAAATATTTCTGGTGATTCATATATAAAGTGAAACTATTTTCTTCAGTAAAATAATAAATGCCGTGTTAAAATACGTGTCTATGGTCTAAAGGGTTAAAAATCATTGCAATGAAAGAAAGTACGGTAAAATGAAAGTAATGTTGATAGAATTTGTGGCCCAACCCTTTTGCTCTTAGATTTGTTTTTTGTTAAACTTTGATTTTGCACCTATGTTTTACGCTTCTTCAAATATTAAGAGTTTAAAGTATGGCCTAGGCGTGCCTTCTGTCCATAATGGCACACCTGATATCATAATGACCCAGTTTATGGGGGGACTGTTTATAGCTTTGAAGAAATGTGGTCACTTAAAGTAGGTTGAAAATAAAGCGTTAAGGTGCATTCCTCTTTGTTTTAGCCTGCTTTACGAAACTATCTTATATTTCTGATGGTGAATATTCATTATTGTATAAAGTGGAACTATTTTTTCATTGGATAAATAAATTAAAGTCACAAAAAGCGTATCTCTGGGGTAAAAAGTTAATACATTTAATCATTTAATTACGCCATATAAAGTCCATTTGAAGAAAAATATCTGCATTAAATGCAGATATTTTTCTTCAAATGGACTTTATATGGCGTAATGAGTTCAACGGGAAAAATAACGTCTTCTCCAATCATATTCATGTTTATTTTTATTTTAGCAATCGCCGTTTTGGACCGCATACCTGTCAAGTGATTTAACAGGTATGTTAACTTTCACACGGCCAATGTCGACTTAACTACTTTCCAAGCAGTAACTCGACGTCTGTCCAGATTCCAAACTGATTGACACCGAAATCGATGGGTATATTTTCCTGAAAATATGCCAAGTTGAAATATTGAAACCTTGTTTCGTAACTGAATATGGGTTCCTTTGTTATCACCCGTTTTGTAATAGCAGTTCATATTTAGGCGTCTCGTGAATTTTTTATTGCAGTGTGCGTCTCGGTGCCATAAAAATGCAAGTATCTCAAGGAGATAAACGCAATATACTCAATATGATTATTACATTGAATTATGAAACGGGTTTCACACTAAATGTATTATAATTATATGTCATATTTCAGTGGGTATAATATTGTACATGTTGTCTTAATGCTAAACAGCATATGATTTATAGTAGTTCATACTCCCTCAAAACTTCAGATGAAATTATTATTATTCTGATATACTATAGACCCCAAACCTCACAACCGTACACCAACATTGGGACCGTATCATAAAATCAAATACATTATGTTATGCCGATAGACCAAGTTTGTATCACTGAAAACATGTTTTTTCTTCAATTAACAGATTGTAATGGACCCGGGAAGTTCACGAGGTTTCCGGACGTGTACGCCCTTGGGAATGACGTCACGACGTCCATCGATGCTCCCGTAAATATCACGACTTCGTATGTGCTGAAGGCCTATATAGGAAGAAGGCGATGGTTCCGGCCTTGGTTTTATTTGCCGGGTATTCTGGTCGAGATTTCGCCTCCACAACATGGTAATTTTTGTCTCGTGGCTCGATCTAGTAATACTATTTCTGTAACAATCAATGTGATAAAATAGTGTGATTGCCTTTGCAAACAGTTTTGATTCTAGTGAGATGCTGCCCCAAATAGTTCAAACAATTATAATGCTGCCCTAAAGAGTTAAAACGATTATAACTCTAATTCTTATAATTCTAATAATAATAATTTAATATTATATTATGCAATACAATATAATACAATACAATATAATAATAATAATAATATTAGATCTAATTGTAATTATTATCATTATATTTTTGTCGATATTTTTGTGAACACTTTAGGTTCTGAACACGTGACTGGGTATGAGATTATGCTTACAAAACAGGGTGGTGGAATGTGTTTAGTGTTGGAACTAGAGCCCGGAGCACAGGCACAACAGGTAATGTGGAGTACAGTAAAACCTCTCTATTACGACCAATAAATTATGTTAATTTTCAGAGGTTTACGACAGGTGACTGCTTAAAGCACGGTGACAGTGAAACAGAAAGCTCCTTTAGGAGCTTTCTGTTTTACTGTCACCTTGATTTAAGCTGTCACCTGTATTTTATACACTCAATTAGCCTTTGTTTAAGTGGTCGTAATTCGGTTTTACTGTCGTGTAAATTCTTTCCCGTTTAAACGCATCGGTCTATAGTAAAGTTTGCTTATAACGAATTGGATATAACGAAATATTGGATAAAACAGAACAAAAGTTATTCACCATCTCTAATAAACGTATGGTTACATGGACCTGATATAACGAAATGTTGATATAACAAAGGAAATCAGACAGTCCCACGAGCACTTCGCTATAAGCGAGCTTCACTGTATACGAAACGCAAACGCACTGTACTGAAATGTAGAAAATTACAACTTTTTGAAATTTCTCACGATTAATTTTAATCTGAATTGCAACAGTTACCCGTCGCCTGATCTGTCTCCAAAACTATTTTGAATATAAAGAATAGTGTTTAAAAAAAATAGCGCGTTTAGTGTGAACGGTTAAAGTCTTCTCTACTATTATTCAGGGTTGTTTTTGTAATATATTGCCTTAACCCTTTCCTCCCTGAAACCTCAAATGGAAAATTCTAATTTTCAATATAATTTAGTCCATTTGTGACTTTTTAGGGTTGATTTTTACAATAATGTCAAGATGACAAACAGTGTAGACCCTGATCAGAGGGCTCCTTAAGGAGCCCTCTGATCAGGGTCTACACTGTTTGCATAGGACATGTGTACTCCTCTCACATTCACTGTTTGCAAATGACGCATATATGCGTGACTAGGGTTCAAAGAGTTAAGGCACATTCTGCTTTACTTACAACGTAGTTTGAAGTAAAAGGGGTTATGGGGGTAATGGCCAAAAAATGTATACAATGTACAATGCACACTCTACAAGGGTCTAAAGGATAAAACTGTTACTGGTTTAGTTTTGATTCTAACTTCCTAGCATGTTGTTAAAGCTGTTAAAAATACATGTTCAAACTTATGAATGCATAGCAATATTTATTCTGCAGGAAAAGATCCAGCTTGAGTTATATCCACTGAGTAGCGAGACCTATTTCCGCGTCCATGCTGCTTCACTGCCTCTCTATGATGTCTCTACTCAAACGACACAGACCAGCAGAATCATGACAGGTCACGTTTAACAGGGACTAGCATGCATGACATTTTCTCCTTTACTGCTGAATGTTCATATTTAAAAGTCTGACCACCACGAACATCTATCATTTGAGCTATTACACTGGCTAATAAAAATCAAGTTTTTTGTAGGAATGAGCGCAGACTTGTCAGACAGATCCTATAACTTGGAAAACAGTATGTATATGATACAGGGATAACGTGTAATCAGGTAATACGTGAACTCACTGAAAATCAGGGAATTCACGAAAAACCTTAATTTCTCAGGGAAAAGTCGTAATTTTGAAACTTTTCGTGTTTTTTTTT
This sequence comes from Gari tellinella, assembly GCA_922989275.2. NCBI lineage: Eukaryota > Metazoa > Mollusca > Bivalvia > Cardiida > Psammobiidae > Gari > Gari tellinella. The sequence continues at coordinate 36,164,385 of OV277872.1, forward strand.
TTTTTTTTAAATATTTGGCAGTTCCTTTTGGTTTAAGTAATGAATTTTACATTGTTTAGTTCATTACGTTCAAAGGCTTGTACCACGCTATGAAACATTTTGTTAACCTTAAAAACAAGACAGATGTCTTGGTATTTTAATTGCCCTGGCTTATATGAACACTGTTCACTTAATTTTATTCACTTGTGCGAGAAACTTTGTTCATAAGACCATGATATTTCAAGAAAGCATGATGTTCTAAACCGAAAGAAATGTCATGATAATAAACATCTATTTATATGATAAAAATGGACATTTCATCACTTCCCCAAAATGCCCAGTGATTACGCGTAATCCCTAAAAAGTTCAGGGATTACATGTACGCGTAACCCCTAATTACACGTTATCCCTGTAACATAATGTATAGACAATGGTCAGAAAGCTCTTTCAAAAACCGTTACTATCACCATTCATTGCAAAATAAATATACTACCAAGCACAAACGAACAGCATGCTTAAAGACTGAATACCAAATGATGTATTCAAGTGCACAACTGAACATCAAATTATGTATTCTGCCGCGTAAAACGTCTGATTGTGGTCTACACTGTTTGCCAATAACCACTTTAGTAGAAACTGTATAGTTAAATGGGTTAAACTAATACAATATACCGTAAGAATACACACATACGAATACTGACATACAGATTTTGTTTTACAGGGAAGGACGGGCTACTTCCACAACCCGTATTGTGGGTAGCTTCCGTCACTTACAATGTGACCTACCATGGTCAGGAGAGATGGCTAGAGGTGGTGTTCAGCTCACCCCCACCACAGTTCAGGTAAAATACCGGTGTAACATGAAATTTCATATATGGCACAAAATGTTACCAGAAAAACATAAAAGCATGAACGGGATTTCTATGAAGACTATGTAAAAGCATGAAACGTATTTCTACGAGGAATATATAAAGGCAGGAAGGTGTTTCTGTGAGGAATATATAAAGGCAGGAAATGAAATCCAATTAGGTATTTCGATGAGGATTGATTGTACAGAAGTATGAAAAATCTTTCTTTGAGGAATTATGTAAAGGCATGAATAGTTTTTCTTTGAAGAACACTTAAATCAATGAAAGAAATGAAAGGTATTTCTACGAGGAATATATAAAATCATAAATGGTATACAGGGATAACGTGTTAATATTTGGCAGTTTCTTTTGGTAATGAATGTTACCTTGTTTAGTTCATTAAGTTTAAAGGGAAGTACCTCGATATGAAATATTTTGTTAACCTTATTAACAAGACAGATGGCTTGGTCTTTTAATTGTCTTGGCTAATAGGCACACTGTTCACTTATTTTTAATCACTTGTGCGAGAAACATTGTATGGACATTTATTAGATCATGCTATTTTTCGCCGTATGACCATTTCATGCGCGGTGCCGTAAAACCCAACTCAATCAATCAACCATGATATTTCAAGAAAGCTTTATGTTTTAAACCAAAAATGTCATGATAATACAAAGTTATTTATTTGATGAAAAAGGGACATTTCACCAATGCCCTAAAATGCCCTTTGATTAAGCGTAATCCCATAATATTCCAGGGATTTCGCGTAATCCCTGATTACACGTTATCCCAGTAACATATACAAACATGAAAATACATTTCTATGAGGAATATATAGAGGCATGAATGGTTTTTCGATTGGGATGGCACATAAACCATGAAAGGTATTTCTATTGGGATTATTTAAAAGCATGAAAGGAATCTTTTTTAGGAAACTGCGAAAGCCCAAAAGCCTCAAAAGCATTTACATGTATATGCGATGGAAAAGGTACTACAAGTTTCACACACTTATTAGATTTGCTTTCTATTTTAGTTTCCGGCGTTTTGAGGTGGCGATGCTACCAACTGACAACCGAGTGCACGGAATACAAGTTACGACCACAGAAACATGTTTTCACACCTTCAAGAACGTCTCGCTTGGCCAGTACAAACTACAGGTATGGAGAAATTATAAAAGGGGTAAAACGTGCAATAACGGAGAAATGGGCTAACCATTTCCCTAAAGGTCAGTATTTAGTTTTTCAGTAATTTCTTTACTGTAGTGTATTGTCAACTCTGCCTGTACATATTTAGTTTGAAATATAAAATACTCTAACTAATATGGATGGCAAAAGCAGATAGTAAGTATAAATCAGAATTCTTCTGGAGAAGCGTTCTGCTTTACCTTCAGTCTGGTTAAAGCTTCCATGAAACATCTCTAATGGTAAATATTCATGACTGTTTGGATTGAAACTATTTTCTTCAGTGGAGGAATAAAATTAAAAGTACAAAAATGCATATCTTGTAAAGAGTGATAGCTGTGTGAAGGACAGTGGCCTAACTGATTGGTCAACTGTTTGTTATTATTCCAGATCCGGCCAGTGGATGACTTTTTCTCTGTGCAGGGACAGTGTATCTGTCGCTACCATTCAGGACACTGCTCCACGTGTGTTACAACTGAGGTGTCGGGTTTAGTCATCACATAAGGGACATATGACAATAATCCCATTCACTGCCATGCCCCAAATCCAATTTTGTTTATTTGCAAAAATGTTTAGATTCTGAACAGACGCCGCTTAAACTGTTTGACATTTATAACGATATTATTTAAAGGAATTTACCTCAACTCTAAAAGTGAAAAAAATAAACCCAGGCTACATTTGTTTACACCAGATGATGCCATGATAGAAAAGGATTTAATAGTCAAGTCAAATCGGTATGACCACTTAAGGATGTTTTAAACTCATGAACTGGGGAAATGTGTAAGTAAACAACGAGCAGTGAACCATAATATTTAGCGTAGGCCTAGTCCACTTTATGGGGGAATCGGCATGCTGTCAGCATATTGACAGCTTAGTTAGATGGATTGCAGCAATACAAACACCGCTAAATCGTGAAAAGTGCCAAGTTGTAAAGTGCATTCACGGTTCACTGCTCGGTTTTTTATTAGCTATTTAAGATGAATGGAAAAATATACCAAAATTCATATTCGCTATACATTTTTGGCTCTACGGACATTCCTAAAAGGTGTGTCAGATTAGGATTCATTGAATTTTTTTGTCCTATTCAAAGAACAAGCTTCGGTAAAACCCATTTCAAATGAAAACAAACATTGTTAGATCTATTTGAGGTTTCATTATGGTAGTATTTTCTCATAAAGAAACTAAATTAAAACAGTTCAGGCACCCACTTTGAAAAATATGACGCTCTAATATCATCAATATGGTACTATTTTGTAAATTTTGTCAAGAGCGATAACTCTTTTTTCTTTAATGAGTCAAAATTTCAAACGCTAACCTATCAATGTTTTTTCATAGTTTGAATTTGTACGGGCTTTCATCCAGTGAAATAATAATTATAAGAAGTTAAAACTAGAAACATGCTCATTTTCAGCTTTTTACTATATTTTCTTTTTGATAAAATTAAAAGATCGAAAGAAAAAATAACAAAAAATCTTTACCCATTAATATTTATTTTTAAATATTTAGAGAAATAATTATTTTCAAATCCGATGCCTGTTTTGTCTTGATTTAGTGATTTATGTGAAAATATGCCACAGACATGAACTCAAAATTGAAAACTAACATTGCAATGTTTGTTTTCATTTGAAATACAATGCAGATTTTACTGAAAATTGTACGTTGTATGGAATTTGAAAAGAAATTCCCTAAATTGACACGACACATTTTGTCCAAATGGCCGTAGTTTAAAAGAACAAAACCAACATATGATTTTTTTTTTACAAAGAGCTCTCCCAAATAAACATAAAACAAAAAAGTTAAATACATGTATGCATACTTTGAACATTTCGTTTATGGGTATAACACATCCTTAACCCTTTACCCAATAACCCGTATATAACATTAAATAAAGGTGATCACTTAAAGCAGGTTGAAAGTAAAGCAGAATGTGCCTTAAGGCACATTCTGCTTTCCTTTCAGCCTGCTTTAAACTACCATCTGCTAGGATATATAACATGTTTGTTATGGCTATTGTTCATGAGGGTATAAACTGGAACTATTTTCTTCAGCGGAGGAATAAATTAAATACGCTAAAAGTCGCTTCTATGAGGTAAAGGGTTAAAAAGATTTGTTTTCAGTGAGAAAGATGCTTAATTAGAGTGAGGTGAAAGTAAAGCAGAAAACTCATGTAAAAAGCTCTTTTCAAGCAGCTTTTTTTGCGATTACCAAATTAAACGTTCTGCTACCATTCAACCTTCTTCTACTAATACATGTACAATCATAATTATAACTGTGAACATGCTTTATTGTCATTCTCTATACATGTTTTATGTAAATAGTAAAGTTTGAAATTCCAGAAGTCTGTATTTTTCTCTCGTTCTTTCTTCATTTCATAATTCATCATCATCTTATGCTCAAAGTTTTCTTATGTTAAAACTGATATTGCTCAAAATTTAAGATTGTTCCAAAATAAAATGTATATATACATATTTTTGTAAGTTCAAAAATTTAACGGCTGCTCTAGATTACTGTTTTGTGATGACAATGGCTGCTAAAAATCCTTTATTTTGTTTTCTAAAATTCAATGACTGCTCTTAATCACTAGGTTCTTTGCGAATTTTATGAAATCAGTTTTTGTGAATTCAAAGGCTGCTCTAAACCAGTTTTGTTTGAATTCAAAATCTGCTCTATACCATTTTTGTGTGAATTCAATGGCTGCTCAAAACAATTATTTTCTAAAATCATTGACTATTCTAAATCATTATTTTTGTGTGAAATAATGAATGCTCTTAACCCTTTACCTCATAGCCTGTTTATAGTTTTGAAGACAGGTGACCACTTAAAGCAGGTTGAAAGTAAAGCAGAATGTGCCTTAAGGCACATTCTGCTTTACTTTCAGCCTGCTTTAAGCTTAAATCTGCTAGGCTATGTAAAATTGTTGTAATGGTAATTGTTCATGAGGGTATAAACTGGAACTATTTTCTTCAGCGGAGGAATAAATTAAACACGCTAAAAGCCACTTCTATAGGGGAAAGGGTTAATCACTTTTATGTTTATTCAATGGCTGCTGTAAATCAGTGTTTTTATGTGATTTCAATGGCTGCTGTAAACTACTGTTTTTGTTAAATCAATGGCTGCTCTGAATTACTGTTTTGTGTGAGTTCAAAAGCAATCAATGGCCGCTATTCACTACTTTTTCTAAACCACCATTTTTGTGAATTCAATGGGTGCTCTAAACCACTCGTTTTTTGTGAATTCAATGGCTCTAAACCAACTTTTGGGTGAATTCAATGGCTGCTACAGGTAAAAATTGTTTTTGTGAATTCAATGACTGCACTAAATGACTGTTTTGTGTGATTTCAATGGCTGCTCTAAACTACTTTTTTTTTTATCTATTCATAGAGGACATTTGTTTGTTTGAGTGAGATATATTTATTTGAATGATATAGGAAGGGAGATATCTCGATATTTCCACCAGGCTTAAGCCAAGTGGAAGTATAAGAGGTATCTCTCTTCCTATACATTTCAAATAAATTCTAACGAACAAATATTCTATTGATTTTATTCTATGACATAGTATGGACAGAACAGATAGGAGCGTAGTATTTATATAACAACTATGAGCAGAGCATAAACGTATTGGAAAGATTTTCTTCTTAACCAAACTATTTCTTTAAATTATGTGTTATGAGGCCACCTTGGTCATATTGTAGAAATAATAAGAGGCAATAATAAATTTCCATTGAATTGCTGATTTTTTGTCTACACACAATGACTGAAGAAATGGAAACTGTAATTATATCTTGCTTATAAATAAATATATTTTCTTAACTTGCAGCTTGTTGTATTTGACACTCCTTTACCTCCTTTTTACTATGACTTCATCTACTTCAAAGTTTTATTGACCAGATTTAGAAATTCGGCATTTTGAATGAAAAAACCATTTATATGAATGTAAAACAGTTTTAAGCCTGTTCAGTTGCTTATAGTTACCCATCATCTGATGTGGACCTGAAGTATTTGAAAGAAACAATGTAGTACCCTATTTACTAGCTTAGCATTTAACGGGCTACAGTTTTTGTTTTAAAGTTATGATTTCACAATTATTAATTTTTTGAGATTGTGTATACACAGCATTTGCATGTACTGTGAAGAGAACACTTGTCTTAAGCAGACCTTGATCAAAGGATTCTAACATGAACCCTGTGATCAGGGTTTGCACTGTACTTCATGTTGTATAATGTTGTAAAAACATTCATAAATAGTCAACAAGAGCACTGTATGTGGGTGCCAACACTCATCTGTTTTAGAGATCAGAGAAAAATGCAGTAAAATTAGGTCAAAGGTCAAGGTCAAGTGGTATAACAATTTGGTATGTCTGGATTGGACTTGTCAAGATGAACATGCAAACCAAAAATGAAGGTTGTAGATAAAAAGTTGAAGAAGTTATGACAAACTTGATTATCAGTGAAAAATACAGATGAACATGCATAACAAAAGTGAAGATTGTAGATGAAAGTTGTAAATGAAAAATTGAAGAAGTTATGGCCAAAATTGCCATGCGGGAGTGACATTAGCTCATTTGTTTTCTTTGAAAAACAAACAAGCTAAATATGGACTAAACTTAGGTGGAAACTTGAGTTGTTTATTTGAAAATTTAGTTCATTAGAATCTGGTTACAGTCCAACTATGGTATTTCAAACTCACTTAAGGCAAACATATCCTTTTTTCAAAGTTAAAATACTCATTCTTTACAAACAGTGTGCCTGAAAAGATGTGGAATTTGTGCATATTTTCAAAACAAAATCTTCAACATTTTTCAAAAAATAACTTTATTCTGTGGGTCAAAAATATTTAAAATCCACAAAGAAGTACTTGTCAAACAATACATAGTGTCATACATGAGTTTTAATGACCATGGCTCAAGATAAAAGGGAGTCTGAACATATTCAACTTTTTCTCACTCATTTTTTACCCAATCCTATGGTGTTACTACTCATTAGAATTGTCTTGAAGAGACGATTCTAATGAGTAGAGACACCATAGGGTTTAATGCAGAAATGAAGATTTTAGTTTTTGAAATATTCCCCTCATCTGGAGCTCAAACTTTTTCATTCTAACGTACAAGCCTTTCTTCAACAGAATTTTGATAACTCAAGTTTGACTTAACCTGTTACCCCATAGCCTTTTTCTAGTTCGAAGACATGTGCTCACTTAGAGCAGGTTGAAAGTAAAGCAGAATGCACCATAAGATGCATTCTGCTTTACTTTCTGCCTACTTTAAGCTATCACTTGTTAGGATATAGATAATATTTATGGTACACATTCAAGACTGTATAAATTGGATTTGTTCTCTTCAGGAGAGGAATTAACCAAAGGCATAAAAGGTGTAACTATGGGGTAATGGGTTAAGAAAGTTAAAGTTTATATTGTATTAAAGTTAATTTATGAACCATTTTATTTTACATCAGGGCTTTTTTATGCCTTGGCAAAAAGTGGGCTTTAATCCCATGGGCAGTGATAATTTTACATGTGCATCCCGAGTCCAATACACATTAAATTTGCCAGGGGCTCATTATTTAAAAAGTTGCGAGCCCCATGAACCCATAGCTTTCCTGGCCTTTATCAACCTAATACTCATAAACAAATACATGTAGTAGCTTAAAGCAGGTTGAAAGTAAATCAGAATGTGCCTTAAGGCACATTCTGCTTTATTTTCAACCTGCTTTAAGTGGTCACCTGTCTTCAAAACTAGAAATAAGTTATGGGATATTGTGTTAATTTTTCACCTCAATGAGCCAATGTTAGTCTCAAGGACTCATTGTTTTACAGAATGCGCATCCCAAGGACTCATTCAACTGATTTCTAAAATTATCACTGCATGGGTTATCATCCTAGTGGGATTTTTGTCTGTACCCCGTCCCAATAATATGTATTGATTGGTCAGATTTGACAATTCCACTCAAATCTGGCCCCAAGGTTATAAAGAGTTTGAGTTGAGGCTGAAAAGGATCACAGACTCAACAAAAACACTTCATAAACCCTGGACCCTGACCAATCAAAAGCTTGAAAAATAATCTCAGACTCGTCTCAAATGCTTTGTAAGCATTGGGCCTTAATTGGTTAGCTAAAATATTATGGTTATTCTGTATATAAGTGTACATTCTGTTAACAATATTGCACGTTAACCCATTTTCATGCCAGTAATAAACATGAACACATGTAAACATTGTACAATAAACCATCAGAAAAAGTTTAAAAATAAAAAAAATATAATCACATAGGTCCTCATACTTTTCAACTCAACCCTTTCCTCCGTCTTGTACATTTGTACTTCAAATGGACAAAGTGAAGTTGTCACTTCAGGGCTCCAGATAAGAGGGCGTAAACTGAACAAATCCAACATTTTCTCACTTATTTTAGCATCAGAACCTATGGTGTTACTACTCATTAGAATCGTCTCTTCGAGACGATTCTAATGAGTAGTGACACCATAGGGTTTATAGCAAAAATAAAGAGTTTAGTTTTTGAAAAACTCCCCTTATCTGGAGCCCTGCACTTACATTTAGCCCATTTGTTACTATTTAGGGTTGATTATTGTCAATTTACTGCAATTTGGTAAACAGTGCATAACATGATCAGGGGGTTCTTTAAGGAGCCCTCTGACCTGGGTCTTCACTGTTTACATAGGACAAGTGTTCTATTTACAGGTACACTGTTTGCAGAGGATACATATCGATGTGAATATGGTACAAAGGGTTAAGATAAAACAGCAGTACAAGACCAGAAAAGAAACTATAACAAAAAAAATGCAATTAAAAATATTCCTATGGTCCTTCTTAAAATCATTTATCACAGTTCAATTTCGTTGTCATAACAGTCCTATACAGGAATTTGTAAACAGTCATTGCATTTAAAACTTTATACTATCGATTAAATTCAGTTAACTCTCCACTGAATAAACTACACCATCATTTTTGAATACTATACAAAGACAAAAATATGGCAAAATAATGTCTGAACTGATGTCTTTACAGAAAGTCTGAATTCAACTCTTTATTTTGTATGTCTTTAGTACTACAGTATAACCTGCCGTATCCCACATCCTTTGGTACAACTGATGACGTCGGATAAAGCAATGTGCCGGTTTAAAGAAGGTTTTTAAATATACAGCGAAACTTTGATATTTCATACTTGCTTATATAAGTGGTACATACCCGTATTTCAAAGTTTAAACGTAGCTGTGCAACGTTTAAACTTTGAAATACAGGTATGCTCCATTTAAGCGAGCTTGATAAATATAGAAATTCATCAAAAGAAATATTGGTTAGCTCGACTGTTTGAGATAGCGAGGTTCAGCTGTATGTAATTCGACATTTGTGTCCGAAAATCATTGTCATAAACAGCAGGTTTCTGGCTTAAAGCGGTGTCGGATAAGCAAGGTTATACTGTAATATATATGAGACAAACAGTTTAGGTTCTGGTAAAGACCCACATTTTGCAGGGCCTGATCTGGATGAAAACTGCTTTCACGATCTTCACTACTGGTCTGCATCATTGAGAAGAACAATACATGTACATAGCATAATTCAATTTCAATCAAAATTGTTACTTCTTTTTACCGTCCAGATTATTGCACTATCACAGGAAGTCAAATACAGTCAAACCTCTCTACTACGACCACTCAAACGAGGGTGAATTGATTGTTTAACCCATTACCCTATAGCCTGTTTCTAGTTTTGAAGATAGGTGACCACTTAAAGCAGGTTGAAATTAAAGCAGAATGCGCCTTTAACCCATTACCCCATAGACTGTTTCTAGTTTTGAAGATAGTTGACTACTTAAAGCAGGTTGAAAGTAAAGCAGTAACCCATTACCCCATAGCCTGTTTCTAGTTTTGAAGATAGTTGACTACTTAAAGCAGGTTGAAAGTAAAGCAGAATGCGCCTTAGGGCGCATTCTGCTTTACTTTCAGCCTGCTTTAAGCTATTATCTGCTAGAATATAGAAAATATTTCTTATGATTCTTACTTGTTACAGTATACATTGGAACTATTTTCTTCAGTAGAGGAATAAATTAAAGGCGTAAAAAGGCGTATTTATTGGGTAATGGGTTAAATGACAGGTAACAGCTTCAAGTAAAACCAAAAACTCTTATCACCTTGCTTTAACCCTATTACCCCACAGATGCGCCTTTTTTACGCCTCTAGTTTTTTCCTCCATTGAAGAAAATAGTTTAAGTTTATTCAGTCATAACTATGTATAATAAGAAATATTTGTATATTCAAGCAGATTGTAGCTCAAAGCAGGCTGGAAGTAATTTAAGCAGAATGCGCCATAAGGTGTATTCTGCTTTACTTTCAACTTGCTTTAAGTGGTCACCTATCTTTAAAGCTAGAAACCGGCTATGGGGTAACGGGTTAAGCAGTCACCTTTCTTAAACACCTAAAGATTAACACATTTCAGTGGTTGTATTAGAGAGGTTTTACTGTATTAGAAGAGTCTTGAGGCCTTTAGATTATCTGTTCAGTCAGAAACTTCGCGTAATTTAGCATATTGTGTATGGGTACTGTCCTGAGACTGCGTCTTTACCTTCCTGGTAAAGGTAACGCCTCGTTTCGGTTCGTTCCACGGCTGTACCGTGCCCTTAGCCAGTATGAAGTACATAATAGCTCCACTGATGTACACTGCTGCCGAAATGTAGAATACTATATTCCATTGGGCTCTTGTGTTCTGTTGGAGAAAATACAGGCATCAGGGGCCCGTTTTACTAAACTACTTACGCAAAATTTTTGCGTAAGTCAAAATCGTTTTACTCTTATTTTTCGATCATAAACGTTTGCAAACAGCAAATAGCCAGATCAGAGGACGCGCTAAAAGCGCGTCCTCTGATCTGGCTATTTGCTGTTTGTAGCAAGTGATAATAAAAAATATTAAACAAAAATTAAAATTTTGACTTACGCAAAAATTTTGCGTAAGTAGTTTAGTAAAACGGGCCCCAGGGCATCATATAAGAAGGAGTAAACTGAACAAATCCAACATTTTCTCACTCATTGTTAGACCAAATCCTTTGGTGTTACTACTCATTAGAATTGTCTCTTTGAGACGATTCTAATGAATAGTGACATCATAGGGTTTAAAGCAGAAATAAAGATATTAGTTTTTGAAATGCTCCCCTTATTCTCGAGCTCTAGGCATGATGTATGAAGATGCATAAATGCAGTCTAAAGAGCTAAAAGGTTCACCAGTTATTGTTGAAGATCAGATTTAGTCTTAAAACAAGACTGCGCGTTCAATAAACGCTTATGCCCCCGGTGGCATCCTTGACAATATATTCTGAATCTTTTCTAAGACCAAATTAGGTCAAGGTCAAGTTCAAACTGAGCTTGGGTATTATTGGTGAGTTGGTAATGGTCCATGGCAATAACTGTATAAGTATCAAAGCATTGTAGTAAACAGTGTTGATGCTAGACGAAACGGTAAAATCTAGTTAACCAAGAAAGAGCCCATTTAAAATATTCTAAGTTCAAATTAGGTCAAGGTCAAGGTCAAAATCAAGGTATGGTGATATTGATGGGTAGGGAATAGTCAAAGGCAACAACTGTATAAGTATCAAAGCATTGTTGTCAGTTGTGTTGATGCTAGACGAAACGGTAAAATCTAGTTAACCAAGAAATAGCCTATCTAAAATATTCTAAGTCCAAATTAGGTCAAGGTCAAGGTCAAAATCAAAGTTTGGTTATATTGGTGGATAGGGAATGGTCCAAGGCAACAACTGTATAAGTATTAAAGCATTTGGGTAAGCGGTGTTGATGCTAGACGAAACGGTAAAATCTACTTAACCTTGTTACGGACGCACACACGGACGGACAGGATGATTACTATATGCCTCCGCATCTGTCGATGCCAGGGGCATAAATAATCTTAAAGCAGATTGAAAGTAAAGCAGAATGTGCCTACAGGCACATTCCGCTTTACTTTCAGCCTGCTTCAAGCTATTATCTGCTAGGGTTTAGAAAATAATTATTATGGTACATGTTCATAGCTGTATAAATTTGAACTATTTGCTTCAGTGGAGGAATAAGTTAAATGTGCTGAAAGGCACTTCCATGGGGGAGAGGGTTAAAGACAGATGGTTGCTTAAAGTTACTTTCGGCCTGCTTTAAGCTACCATCTGCTAGGATAAGAAAACATTCCTTAGGGCTCATATTCATAATATTATAAAGTATGATAAACTAATGTGATTTATTGCAACAGTGATTCCAACTATCGATAGTCTATCGCAATAGTGTTTTCAACTATCAATAACTATCGTAAGAGTGATTTTTGTCCCAACAGTCAGTCCTATTACTGATCGAACAATCACTTTTTGCCTTCAGCACCTATAGATGTCGGGGCATTTAAATGGACTAGACAAAACTAGAAACTGGAATAGTCCATTTAAGTAATAATTAATTTATACCAGTGTTTTATCATGCAATCGAACACGGGTAGGAGTTGAGTATGTAGTAATTTAATCAGGAGGCTGTAGTCAGATTTATTTGATTACCAGCATCTTAATGACTACCTGTGTTCTATTGCAGGATAAAACACTGGTATCAATTTATTATTTCGATTCTAACACTTCAATTCAACCACAATTTGCACCAATGCAACGGCGCTTCATTTCTTGGCATACACATTTTCGAAGACTCATTACGTCAGTAACGTCACATATTAGCCGTTACAGCGTGTGCTTGTTTAATTGAGAATTCAAACACAAGTGCGTCCTTCTTTGTTTATATGGGTTGTGCTCGAGTTGTGTTAGAATTAAAAGTTCAGTGGTCAAATATGTTTGTTACATTTGCAAACAGTGTAGATCTAACTCAGAGGGCACCTATAGGAGCTCTCCAATCAGGGTCTACACTGTTTACGGATTTTAAGCAGTATTTTTTAAACTACCCAGAACTCCAAGTTTGGTTTGGTAAATAAAAAGATCCTCAAGGGAACCAAATAACCATCAAAAGTTACTTAGTGTTGAAAGAGTTAACTCCCTTTATTAACTCATTCACCCCTGAAACTTTAAATGGACAATTCCAATTTCAAAATAATTGTTGTCCATTTTTGACTATTTAGGGTTGATTTAAACAATATTATTTCAAAATGACAAACAGTGTAGACCCTGATCAGAGGTTAAGGAGCCCTCTGATCAGAGTCTTCACTGTTTGCATAGGACAAGTGAAATCCTCTCAGGTACACTGTTTGTAAATGACGAGTATACTCGTCGCTAGGGTTGAATGTGTTAACACAAACTCCCTTTATTAAAACAACACTCACATGTTTATCTGTTAACCAGCCAACAATCTGAGGTCCCAGAAATCCTGGAATGGTGGCCCATGAGTTAGACATACCCATAAGTACACCTGTAATAAATGGTAGATACAGTAAAACCTCTCTAGTATGACCACTAAATTGCGTTAATTATGAGGTGTTTAAGACTGGTGACTGCTTAAAATAAGGTGCAAGTAAAACAGAAAGCTCCTTTAGGAGCTTTCTGTTTTACTTTCACTTTGCTTTAAGCTGTCACAGGTGGTCTGTCTTTTTTACAATCAGTTTTTAGTGGTTTCATGGAACATCATCTTGAAGAAAAAATTCTAATGAGTAGTCACTACATCAGATTTTGTAGAGACAGTTTTTTTTCTCAATATCACATTACTCCATAGATACACCTTTATACATATTTAATGTATTACTCCATTGAAGAAAATAGTTCCATTTTACACATTTTAGTTCAGTAAAGGCCTGAAGAAGGAAACTTTTCTCACCAGCAAAATTCGGGGACAAGTCTATATGGTTGACTTGGAAGCCACCCATCGTTAAACCAGCAAAGCTGAGACACAACACCAGCAGTGTGACCACAACACCATGACTACAGCCGGCAAACTGGATACAGATCATGATAATACCTGGTACAATTAGACCTGAAATAATATATAAGGTTAGACATAACACTAGCAGTTAGACTTCGAGCTACTGAACACCCCCCTCCCCCATGTGGGGACTTTTGAACACCATACTTTTCTGAAACCTCATGGTCTTCCGAGTACATTCTGTTTTTCTGCACTTTGTACGTTGGGGCTTTACCTTGTCAGAGCAAATTGAAATTACCTCCCCTTTGTGAAAATTAAATTCTGATAGATAATGTAATGATGACTTGTTTTAGTCGCAAAATAGCTGTTCTTCACTGATATCACCATTGTTTTTATGGAGACATAATCTCTATCCCAAGAATCGATCGAAACGAGTGTTTTCTTACTTTTTACTGAATTATCTCCCCTTGAATATATCAAATACAATAAAAACTAGTAAATTCATAGTTTTATTACATTTAAAGCTTCTTTGAAACCCTAGTTTTTCTTTAAATGATGATAAAATATTCAACTGGGTATAGTGAGGATGTTTTCTAGCATACATTTATTTTATTTTCGCGGAAAATATTGTCTTAGATTATGAAATAACAAAACTACCGACAAAGACTTGAATACAGTTAATAACTGTAAGAAATAAGATTCGGAGAATTACGTAGAAATCATGGATCATGGAAATGGATAGTACACGGATACAGTGCTAAAAACCTTTTCTAGAGGCGGCCCACCGACCGATACAGTGCTACAACCCTTTTGTAGAGGCGGTCCATCAACGGATACAGTGCTATAATAGTTATCTAGAGGCAGTCCACCAACGGATACAGTGCTATAATAGTTATCTAGAGGCAGTCCACCAACGGATACAGTGCTGGAAACGGCATATACTGGCGGTACACCAACGGATACAGTACGACAAACGTTATCTAGAGGAGGGAAACCCACGGATACAGTGCTAAATCCCTTTTCTAGATTCGGGCCACCAACGGGAACAGTGCTACAAACCTTTTGTAGAGGCGGTCCAGAAACAGATAGTGCTATATAGGTTATATAGAGAGGCGGTCCAACAACAAATACAGTACTAGAAACATTATATAGATGCGGTCCATTAATGGATACACTGCTAGAAAAGTTATCAACAGACTGTTCACCAACGGATACACTGCTATAAACAGTATCTTGAGGTGGTCCATCAACGGATACAATGCTAGAAACCCTTTCTAGAGGCGTTCCACTAACATAATTATACAGGGCTAAAACGTTATCTAAAGGCGGTCCACCTATGGATACAGTTCTAAAAAGCTTATCTAGAGGCGGTTCATCAACGGATATAGTGCTATGTACAACGTTATCTGAAGGCAGTCCACCAGCGGATATAGTGCTAAAAACCTTTTGTAGAGGCGGTCCACCAACGGATAAAGTTTTTTAAACGTTATCTAGAGTCGATCCACCAACGGGAACAGTGCTGGAAATGGTATATACTGGCGGTACACCAACAGATACAGTGCTAGGAACGTTATCTACAGCCACTCACCAACATATACAGTGCTAGAAACCTTCTCTAGAGGACGTCCACCAATGGATTTAGTGCTTGAAACCTTTCCTAGAGGTTGCCCACCAACGGATACAGTGCTAGAAACCTTTTTTAGAGGTTGCCCACCAACAGATATAGTGCTAGAAACCTTATCTATAGGAGGTCCACTAACGGATACAGTGCTAGAAACATTATCTAGAGGACGTCCACCAATGGAAATAGTGCTAGAAACCATTTCTAGAGGTTATCCACCAACGGATACAGTGCTAAAACTTTATTTAAAGGCGGTCCATCAACGGATTTAGTGCTAAAATGTTATCTACAGGCTGTCCACCAACGGATACAGTGCTAGAAAGGTTATCTAGAAGCGTCCTCCAACTGATATAGTGCCAGAATTTATCTAAAGGCCGTCCACCAACTAATACAGTGCTAAAATGTTGTCTAAAGGCGATTCACCAACGGATACATCACCACCTCTATACATGTATAACCTTTCTACTGTATCCGTTGGTGGATCTCCTCTAATTTTTATTCTTCTTGTTTTGTTTGAAAGGGAGGCAATTATCTTACTCCCATCAATTTTTTTTTATTTAAAGCAACCATCAAATTGAATGCTTTTCACTTGATAATGTTGTAAAATAACATGTAATTGGCAACAAAGGATTATTGTTCTATTATTTAATACATATTATAGCATATGATAACACATAAATCAATTTTGATTTTGATGGCAGGGATTGTCTACGAAAATCCCCAAATGGGTGATTTTGGTTTAATATTTTGACAATTTAACCCCAAAAATCAGTTTTTTGAAAGTTTTATTTATCCTTACTAGAACCATTACACAGTTAAAACGATTGTTTGTCTAACCTGCATATTTGGTATATCTATATTAATATCCACGTTCACAGTAGGGAAATCCAAAAAATTCGCGTTTTCATTTATGTTTTCAACAATTTTACCCCAAAATACATTTTTTAATGTTTAAGTTATCCTTAATAGTACTATTTCACAATAGAGATGTATAAGTATCTAGCCTGTAAATTTGGAGCTTTTAAATTGATAACCAACGACACAGTACCGAAATCCCTAAAATTGGCGTTTTCATTTATTATTTCAATAGTTTTGCCTCAAAAAACATATTTCGCATGATTTGATTTTCCTAGATTTTTCTTCTGTTATTTGGTACATGCTCTACCATATGAAAACACAAAAACCATTTCTCTGCATCTTTTCCTTTATTTAGATGTTTGACGCCAGGTAATCTCTACTAAAATCTCCAAATTTGGGTTTTTGTTTAATATTTTCATGATTTTCACCCAAAAAGAACCATTTATTGAAAATTTTATTTATCCTAATTAGTACTATTCCACAGTGGATATAACTGTCATTCTAATTTGTAAATTTGGAGCCTTTATGTTAATACCCAGGGTCACAGTATGGAAATTCCAAAAATTATCATTTTCGTTTATCAATTCAACCATTTTACCCCAAAAAATCGGATTTCGCATCGTTTGATTTTCCTAGATTATTTTTCTGTTATTCGGTACATATTGGGGCATATGAAAACACAAAAATCATTTCTGTGCATTTTCCCCCAATTTTTTTAAATGCCCTCTACTATAACAATATGACAGGAATTAAAAAAGGGAGGTAATATTTTTGTTCAATTACACACAACGACTGTGCTGTATAACCCAAAAGTTATATATTGAGTTTGTGGACATATAAGGCTTTCATGTAAAGAAGGTTTCGTGATTAGATCTTGTTTCTATAATATGTTTTCAACATTTATAAAGGGAAAAGTGACTTGTTTTTGTATAAAAATTGCATTCTGTACTTTTAAGGGGAGATAATTTGAATAAAATTTGAGTTATGTCCAATTGTTTTTGCATTTTTTGCTTTCAGTTAGTTATGTTGCATAAATGAATCATTTTGTGTTAGATATATAAGTTTAATAAAAAAATTATATTAGTGCAACAACTACACATACAATTACGTATTTCTCCATTTATGCAAGGGGAGGTAATCTTCAAAGTCAAATTTTAGACTAAAGCCCCAACGTTCAAAGTGCAGAAAATAGGATTTGAACCTACAGACCCTGGGCTTTCAGAAAAACATAGTGACCAAAAGTCCCCCTATGGGGGGAGGGTTCACATTATTGGCCAGCAGCCTAAGTGTGACGACCACGCCATGACTACAGCCGGCAAACTGGATACAGATCATGATAATACCTGGTACAATTAGACCTGAAATAATATATTCCGGTAAACATACATAGATATTAAAAGTTGTTTTAGTAAACATTTTATAAATCATATTATGAAAATGTCTAGACTATAGCCAGAAAACGGGAAAAACAATATTTTAAGATTACAAAAAGTAACATTTTACTGAAACAGGGTAACTTAATCAAAAGAATAACTGTATTTTAATATTTACAAGATTGACCGCAGTTCCAGTTATCAAGACGTGCATGTACAATCAATTTATGAGACTTGCCTATTGTTGTTAACAGACGTCGAGTACCAAGTGTTGTCAGGTAACCATTCCCACGTAAATAGTCCGCTATAAATCCTGACAAATTCTGACCAAACCAGCAGCCAAGATAGGGAATAGCAGAAAGAATAGCATTCTGAAATACCAAAGCACATACATGCAGAAGCTGACAGAATAAGAGAGCGGTACACATTCAGCAGTTGCAGTTAACCCATTATCCCATAGCCTGTTTCTAAGATTTGAAGACAGATGATCACTTAAATCAGGTTGAAAGTAAAGCAGAATGTGCCGTATGGCACATTCTGTTTTACTTTCAGCCTGATTTAAGACTCTAGGATATAGAAAATATTTCTCAAACTCTAAATGCATGACTGTATAAACTGAAACTCTTTTTTTTCACTGGAGGAATAAATTAAAGGCATAAAAATGTGAATCAATGGAGTAAAGCAAAGGGTTAAAAGTGGCTATAATGACAACTCTACTCAGTGACAACTGAACCTCCTAACTAGCAGTTCCAGTTTCCAATTTAGTTTAGTCCATCTTTGACTATTTTGGGTTGTTTTTTTTACAAAATATGGCAAAATGATAAGCAGTGTAGATCCTCAGCAAAGGCTTCCTATAGGAGTCCTCTCATCATAGGCTATACTGTATGCAAAGGACACAAGTAATGTTTGTAAGGGACAAGTCACTAGCGTTCAATGGGTTAAGAGAGAGATGTCTTTCAAACAAGAAGCCACCCTTTGCCTTAAGAAATGCCTTTGCATGCCAAAGCAGATCCATGTAGAAGTTGACAGAAAGATGTAAACATTCAACAATTATAGTCAAAACACAGTTTTTATTCCCTTGTGAGTTATTACTATAATTAGGTTCACTTTTGGAACATTTAAGTTACCAATTCATGAACCAGACTCCTTGGAATTCTGGTTAGTTTAATGAATACTGCTCTAAATAAGCAAACATTGTAGACCCAGATCAGAGGGCTCCGAAAGGAGCGCTCTGATCTGGGTCTACAGTGTTTGTAAATGCAAAGTAATGTTTTAAACAGGTCCATGGTGTTGAAAGAGTTAAAGAGGGCGTGTCGTCTGTCTTTTAAACTAAAAGTTGCATCAAGATCAGATGCTGTGTCTGACTCGGATCCAAACTGATTGATAATATTCCTTAGGTTTTTACTAAATTAACTCATTCCTCTGAAATACAGTCGAACTTCGATATCTTGAACTCGCTTAACTCGAACTATCCGATGGTTCGATACATGAACTGCATTATTTCATGCTCGGTTCAGTCGAGCATACCCATATTTCAAAGTTAAAACGTGGCTTAGCCAGGTTTTAACTTTGAAATACGGGTATGTTTGACTTAACCGAGTTTGAGATATCGAAGTTCGACTGTACACATTTGTATGCCTTTTATTAATTCCTCAATAGAAGAGAATAGTTGAATTTTGTTCAGTCATGACTCATGAATATGCACAGTAAACTATATATGCATAAGAACTATTTTCTGTATCTAAAAGGATGGTAGCTTAAAGCATGCAGAAAGTAAAACAGAATACACCTTAAGGTGCATTCTGCTTTACTCTCAATATTCTTTAAGTGGTCACTAATCTTCGAAACTAAAACCAAGCTATTTGGGTTAAAGGATTAAAGAGGGCTTGGCTTCTGTCTTTAAAACAAAATCTTGGACCAAGATCAGATGCTGTGTCTAATTTGGATTAAAATTGAACATCACTTGTTTTTAGGTTTCTTCAAAATCAAAGAGTCAATTATAAATTATAGGTCAATTAAAACTATAATTGAGTCTTTTTGAAGTCGAAAAATAGAATCGATGATATTATGGCATGAAAAGTGTTAAAGCAGATGACATAACTGTAAAGATACAGTCAACTCTTTAGACACTAAGTAACTATTGTGGGTTATTAGGTTCCCTTGTGGATCTTTTTAGTTACCAAAACATGAACCAGTCTACTTGGAATTCAGGGTAGTTTCATAAATAAAGGTCTAAATAAGAAAACAGTGCATACCCTCATCAGAGGGCTCCTATATGAGCCCTCTGATCTGGGTCTACACTGTTTTCAAATGTAACAAGCATATTTCAAGGAGTTGAAGCAAGCAAGAAATCTGCCAGTTAAAGTGTTTAGAAGAAACAACCAATACAATTGATACTCACTGTTTTCAAGTCAAACTTGAGTACATTCTTCATGTAGTTAGGTAGTGTGGTAAGCATTGTGTAGAAACCCCAGTTATTAGAGAAGTGGGCAATACAGATGGCCCACACAGCTCCTGTAGATAGTATAGGACCCCACGGTGTGGCTAAATCCTGAAATAGAAAAATAGCAATATAACGGCAACCTCAATTATAAGGTTTCTAAGTGTGACTTTACTCATTAACTCTTTCCTCCCTGAAACTTTAAATGGACAATTCCAGTTGCTATCTAAGTCTAGTCCATTTCTGACTTTAAAGGGTTGTTTTTGTCAATGTTTGGCATTGTGACAAACAGTGAAGACCCTGATCAGAGGGCTCCTTTCAGAGCCCTCTGATCTGGGTCTTCACTGTTTGCATAGGACAAGTGTACTATTCGCATGTACACTATTTGAAAAGAACGCCTATATGCGGGACTAGGGCTCAAAGGGTTAACTCCAAATGAAGCACCTATATGCATCATTTACAAATAGTATACTTGTAAAGATTACACTTGCACTGTGAAAATAGTGTAGACCCTAATCAGAGGGCTCCTTAAGGAGCCCTCTGATTAGGGTCTGCACTGGTTTTCATTTTGAAATATATTGTAAATCAAACCTAGAACTAGTAAAACAAAATGGACTAGACTCAATTGTCCAATTGAATTTTCATGGATCAGTAGTTTTACCTGAAACAGAGAGCTTATTTGAGTCTTCAAATTCACTTAATTTTCATAGCATAACAGCCACTTAATTGTGTTCATTATTAGGTGTTTATGACAGGTGACTGCTTAACCCATTACCCAATATCCCGTTTCTACTTTTGAAGATATGTGACCACTTAAAGCAGGTTCAAAGTAAAGCAGAATGAGCCTTAAGGCACATTGTGTTTTACTCTCAGCCTGCTGTATGCTATTATCTGCTAGAATATGCTGCGTTGGTATGGCCACGTAGAAAGATCTAGCGGTGCGTTGAAGGCAGCCTGCAACACACAGGTTACTGGAATAAAAGTTGACATGGAAACAGTTAACAGAGAGGGATCGCAGAGATTGGAACCTCTCTGCAATCGACCCTCGAGAGAGAGAGACACCTGGAGATCAGGTGTAAGAACTGCCATGTGTGCAGCAAGCCAGCTACCTGGAAAGGGGCCCACTGATGTGGATAATTGCCCCTGAACCTGCACGTTAATCAAAAATTTGTTGATGATGAATATAGAAAACATTTCTTATGATTTTTATTTGTGAGAGTATAAACTGGAACTTTTTTCTTCAGTAGAGGAATTAATTAAAGGTGTAAAAAGGCATACTTATGGGGTAATGGGTTAAAAGAAGGTTACAGTAAAATAGAAATCTCCTTAAGGAGCTTTAACTGTAACCTTGCTTTTATCTGTCACCTGTTTTTATACCATCAATTAGCCTTCTTTTTTATTGGTTGTAATGAGAGAGGTTTCACTGTATGTTTAATACAAAACTTAATTTCCTTATTTCATTCATGTCTCAGATAAAATCTAGAGATGTGGCTTATCTGTAAGACATCCAATTATAATGTCCCCTAGTTGCATGTACTATATATGAATAACATTACTAAGTAACTTAGTTTATCCACATTTAATTCTTAGAAAATTTAAATTATATCAAAATCAGGCAATATGCACATAAATTATCTGGTACATGTATATTTGAAAACATCATGAAAATTTATAAAGTTTTAGATTGCAAACTGTATGAGAAGTTAGTTGGACAATGTATGTATGTAAAACCTCTCTTTTACGACCACTAAATTATGTTAATTATTAGGGTGTTAACGATAGATGCCCGCTTAACCCTTTACCTGATAGCCCATTCTAGAATTGAAGATAGCTGACTACTTAAAGCAGGTTGAAAATAAAGCAGAATGCGCATAAAGGCGCATTCTGCTTTACTTTCAGTCTGCTTTAAGCTATCATGTGCTAGAATATAGAAAATATTCCCTATAATATAATATCCATGCCTGAATAAATTGGAACTATTTTCTTCAGCAGAAGAATAAATCATATTCGCTAAAAGGCACTTCTATGGGGGGAAAGGGTTAAATAAAGCAAGGTGAGAGTGAAACAGAAAGCTCCTTTAAGCAGTCACCTCTCTATCAAACAATCAATTAGCCTTCATTTTAGTGGTTGTAATAGTGAGGTTTTACTCACTGGCACCAGAGTCATGGACTTATTATGTGTATGTGTTTACTGTATGTAAACCTCTACTGAAAACTCTAAGTCTCTACAGGTATATAGACTATCTATAATAAGGTGTTATATTTGTTTGTTTGAACTGTATCTACCGGTAAGTAATGTCTACTATATGAAGGGGGAAATCTAGATGTGTCTCTATCTATTAGATTCTGGCTCTAGATCCTATTTTTTCCGGTCGGTTAGCAATGTCTATTGTATGGAAATTGAAATAATAAAAAAACAAAGTGAGTTGACTCTATGTCTCTACATAGAGATCTACCGGTCTGCTATCTATTAGTATAAGATCTATAAGATATAGATTCTTGATCTATAAGACCCCCAGCCCAACCGGTTAGCAATGTCTATTGTATGGGAATGGAATAACAAAACAAAAACAAAAAGATGAAAAAAAATAAAAAAAATAGATAGCTTGACGCTGGACATTTACCAGTCCGCCTATCTACTATTATAAGACCATGGTGTGCAACCGATTCTTAACCTTGTCACTTCAACCACACG
This sequence comes from Gari tellinella, assembly GCA_922989275.2. NCBI lineage: Eukaryota > Metazoa > Mollusca > Bivalvia > Cardiida > Psammobiidae > Gari > Gari tellinella. The sequence goes on from OV277872.1 coordinate 36,187,206, forward strand.
GATTACTAACTAAAACACATTCAATCGAAACCAAATCTTGTGCAGTCCATAGATAAGATATTTTTCTATCCAAAATACATTTCTTCGATGGTTGATTTGATTACGTAACTTCAAAAATCAAAATTGAAATCTATATTTTAAAATCCAGGGTTTTGTGTTAACATTTTGTCAGAATTTCAGGAAATCATGTATCAAATGTAAATTCTACTGTAGATTTTCATTAAATTTTTGTGACTAGTAGAATTAAGTTATATCTATCTAATAAGAGTAAAATTAGTGTATGTTAAACAGCTAGATGTTTTGTAATTTGAGATTTTCAGAATTTGACTTTTTTAAAATATTGATATTTCCAGAAAATATGTCATGAAATACTTTTTATTGCCCAATATCTTATAGTCTATGTACAGTTTACTTGAATGTGCAGAAATTTTTTAGTTATATCTTTCTATAAAGAAAATATTCCTGTTATTAGAAAAGGAGCTTTTCTCGACAAAAGGTCCTGTCAGAAAAAAAAGGCACTGTAACTTTTGTTTATTTCTCTCCATATGGTATATTTCAATTTAATCAAGGTTTCAAAGAATTCTGACACAGAATAAGCTGACCCGCGAACCACCTTAATACATGACTAAATGGAATAAAGGACCTTTCTGTTTGACATTGTCTTTCTGTTTGGCCTGTGTCATGCAGTAACATCCTGTATTAACTCAACCACTCCTGAAACTTCAAATGGACAATTCCAGTCTATAATTAAGTCCACACCATTTCCACATGTCAATTCAGGGGTTTTTCACCATATAATATATTGCAAAATTTCAAATAATACACATCCTGATCAGAGGGCTCCTATTTGACTCTTCATACGTGCACTGTTTATCAATGATGTATATACTTGTAGTAAGGGTTTGATTGTTTAACTCTTTCCTCCCTAAAACTTTAAATGGACCATTCCAGTTTCCATTTTAGTCTAGTCCATTTCTGACTTTTAAGGGTTGTTTTTGACAATGTTTGGCATTACAGTGAAGACCCAGATCAGAGGGCTCCGAAAGGAGCCCTCTGATCTGGGTCTTCACTGTTTGCATACGACACATGTATTATTCACATGTACACTGTTTGAAAAGGACGCCTATATGCGGGACTAGGGTTCAAAGACTTAATGCATTATAACAGCTTTCTGTTTGCCTACACCTTTCTGTTTGGCTTTTGTCATGTATTAAGCTACTGCATGTATAACCCCTTTATCCTGTATCCTGATTTTAGGTTTGAAGACAGGTGACCAGTGATCATTCTGGATTGGATGACTGGTGGGCCATTGGCCCACCAGTCATCAGAGAAGTGGGCCATTTGACATTTTTGGTGGGCCGAGCTTAAAACACCTAGATTACTGAAAAAACATGCAGAACAGAAACTGTAACATGCATCAAGAACTGAAATAAACCAATGTGGAAATAAAATAACACTTTCCTACCTATTGTTGTCTCTTATAGTGATGACCATGCAGTATACACTGTCTATTTCATGAATATCAGGTGTATTCCTGACACAAGAAATCCATACTTGCTAAGTGGGAGGTCTGTTTTACCCAAATAGTGAGCTGTCTTCATGCAATTGATAATGGCATTTTCTTTGCTGACTTTTAATACAGAACTAGCGATCGCTACTCTAAGCATGTGTTATCAAAGTGTTTGTCCTAAAATTTACACAGCCGTTAACAAAAATGGTTAGCCGAGTTTTCTCTTTGCATAGTTCACAAATTCATTATTTTTTACCACTGTTGTAGCATAGCCATTTGAATTTAGCTAGGCTTTGTGATCGTCAGCCATTTTTTCGAGTTCGATTTAGTCGGGGTGCGAGTCGTTCAGATGCATTCTCGATCTGTGTTGTGACATTATAATTTGTTTTCGGCTTTGTAATAAAGAAATGCAATTTAGAGTTTCACCCTCGCATCCATGTTTGGTTCGTTTCGACATACTTTGCTTTTCAAAACAACACTGACATGTGATTCAATCCCAGACCGGAAACCGGCCGCAATATATCAACAACCAATCAAAGTTATCAATACTTATCACCGGAGGCTGTAACTAAGCAACATGCAATCGCAGCTACTCGGACATGTACAGATCAAAGGAATGTCGAAGAAATATCTCGATTGAGCACCATTACCGGGAAGCGTGATTATATTAATAAACCAATGAAATTGGGTCTAGTATTCGCTGTTGTCTTCACAGAAATTTGGACACGAAAGTGAAACTAGACAAATCTATGGCCCTTCAAGTAAGATTTCGTTGCGGGATTATGGATTTCTGTGAGCCGATATGGCCCACATACAAAATTCTCTTTGCGCCATTTGCGGGAATCCCGCAAGGGCGCATCCCAGAATGAACACTGGGTGACTGCTCAAAAGCAGGATGAAAGTAAAGCAGAATGTGCATTCTGCTTTACTTTCAACCTGTTTTAAGATACCAACTGCTAAGATAAAGAAAATATTTTCAAATACACATATTTATGACTGTTTATATAGAAACTTTATTTTTAGTAAAGGAATAGACTGAACATGTAAAAGGGCATATTTATTAGGTAATGGGTAAAAGCTTAACACAAGTATAACTGTAACTGTTACAGACCTCTTTACGACCAACTCCTGCCTCTATATACTCTCGCTCTGCTTGTGAGATACGGGGATGGTCAGCGGGTGTATTGTACGTAATCAACATCCAGGCAACGAACCATAGACAGGCAATACCACCTAGAAAGTACGTTAAGTTCAGTAAAATCTCTCCACTTCAACAATAAAATTGTGTTAATTATAAGTAGTTTACAACAGGTGACTGCTTAGGAGCTTTCTGTTTTACTGTCACCTTGCTTTAAGCTGTCACAGGTCTTTTAAACAACTATTTAAATAGCCTTTTTTTAGTGGTCGTAATTAAGAGGTTTTACCGTACCATAACTTGATGTAAGTCAATAAGAAACGTACAGCAGTCAAAACATGTGTAACAGGGCTGCCATTTCTCCGGATTTTTCCTAAATCTCTGGATTTTTCCCCAGTTCATGGTAGCTTAAAGCAGACTGAAAGTAAAGCAGAATGCGCCCTAAGGCGCATTCTGCTGTACTTACAGCCTGCTTTAAGTAGTCGCATGTCAACAAACCAAGAAAAAGGCTATGGGGTAAAGGTACGATTCGTAAAATCGCACTTGAAAAATGCAAATTTGGAAATCTTAGGATTTTTCATATCAACTTATAGTAGCCCTGGTGTAACCAAGCAAAAAAGTATACCTGTATATGGGTCCCATATGAGCAAGCCCATATGGATAAGCCCATGTGAGTCCTGAGTGGGTTGTACCTTGGCACTTCAATCATGTTCAAACACACAGCACATTTTTGTAACATGCATTCAGCCATAAATCAAAGAGAATAAGATTATTCAATTTATTCCTCCACTGAAGAAAATAGTTCCAGTTTATGTCATGACTATGTAGCATAAGAAATACTTTCAATATTCTAGCTAATGATATAAGGGTTCAGGGGCCCGTTTCATAAAACTTTGTACGACAAAAACGATCGTAAGTCAGATTATAAAAGTCTCAAAAATATTTATTTTTCTATCTAATCCTGTCTTGTCACATCTTTTTGGAATCGTCTTGAAAAGACGATTCCAAAAAGATGTCACAAGACAGGATTAGATAGAGAAATCAGAAATTATATGTATTCTAAAATTTTGACTTACGATCGTTTTTGTCGTACGAAGTTTTATGAAACGGGCCCCTGCTGAACTCTTCTTGCCTAGAGCTATATACATGTATAAGCAGTACAGCAAATGTATTGAAATTCCGCCCAAATACCTTACCAAACACGTAGAACACAGATGGCCATCCCCCAGCAAAGCCGTGGTCACACAACACACCCGATATAGGCATAGCAAACACTGTACCTAGCTGAGCTCCTGAAATATACATCACATCATCATCGGATTTTTGATTAACGTGCAGGGGTGGGAGCATTGTCCACAACAGTGGGCTCCCTTCCAGGTAACTGGCTAGCTGCACGCATGGCGGTTCTTACACAGGATCTCCAGGCTTTTCTATCATGTGGGTCAACTGCTGCGAGTCCCCATTCTTGGTGGTCTCTTACAGTCAGCTCCCTCCATGACACAGTCAGTCATTTGTTCAATGGTAAAAACTGAATGGAAATAACATAGAGCCTACTGAGACAGCTCCTGGGGAAGCAGTCTGATCAGGGTCTATACCGTTTGCTCAGGCCTGTCTATCCCAATACTTAGGGTTATTACGGTATTTGTTAACACTACCCCCATAGAAGCATCTTTTAGCATAAATTCTTATACTTAGAGATTCCTTTTCCATACAATTTACAAACATCTGGTTAAAAATTCAAGGAGTTCCTCAAGAAATTATGATACAAAATAAAGGTATTTTTGCTATTGGAACACCTTGCCACTTACCACAAATCAACTCAGAATTGGCTGAGTTATGACTGATTTTGTAGAATTTTTCCAGTAATAATTTTTTTTATGATACATTATTTTAGTTTTATAGATTTTCATTTCTTACACAAAATGCACATAAGGCCTAAAAAAAAAATATGTGTGTTTCTGGTTTCACCCTCTCAAAATTTTAGGGTAGGTCGGTAGGAAAAAGTTTTTATTTTTTAAAAAGTTTTTATATAGGGTATATATGCAGATTTATTTTTACAATCAAAGGATGGGTTTATATGACCAATAATGACATTTCTCTTGCTGTATTCAACATTGAAAGTGTCTGAAATGATTTATCTTGATTTGCAAGTTTAATTGTAAGGTATTTCATAATATAATTATGTGAAAAAGTTCTTGTTTCAATCTGAAAACCATTGCATCAAATAAATATTATATTTTAAAAAAATGTGTGTGTTTGCTTTTAATACAGGGCTTTTTTCCCTTCTGTGACAGCAGGCGCCGAATAACGGCCCCCTTCCCACCAAAAAACTTTCCCCTAAAAAAAATAATTTTTTATTTTTTTTATTTTTTTTATTTTTTCTTTAAAAACTTTAGGGTCGGGGGTAAAAAATAGGGTCGGTCGGGAAACCGGAAACACACATCTTTTTTTAGGCCTAATAATAATTACAATTAGACAATACAGTGAAACCCCTCTATTACAACCAGTAAAACGGAAGCTAATTGATTGAATAAGATTAGGTGATAGCTTAAAGCAAGGTAACAGTAAAACAGAAAGCTCCTAAAGGAGCTTTCTGTTTAACTGTCACCTTGCTTTGAGCGGTCACCTGTTGTACACACCTACTAAATAACACACTTTAGTGGTCGTTATTGAGAGGTTTTACTGTTTGGAATTTATATCCATACCTGCATAAGAGAAGCCTGTGAGTTTTGACCTCTCATACAGTGGTCCCCACTTTCCCCACATGGCATGCATAGCTGGGAATGTTACACCCTGTAAGTAAAATAGTGTCAAATGTAAGAACACAGTACATGTAGACAGTAGTCCAGATAGCAAAATGGTTAGTGCATTTGCTTCTCATCAATGTGGTCCCTAATTCAGTCCTGGATCTGGGCAGTATGTGTGAGGGTACATTGGAAGCCTGTCCGGACGGCGGACACATGGGTTTTGTCTGGGTACTCCTGGGTCCAAGGTTATAAAGCTTTTTAGTTGAGTCAGAGTCTGTTCCCAAGCATTCCCTAGGCTCAAATCTGACCAATCAAATGCTTGGGAATGAGTTTAGTCAAAAGCTTTATAACCTCGAAGCCAGGGCTTCCAATGAGTCCACAGCAATGACCACACATGGCTACATATGAGCTACCAATAATGATTTGTTTAAGTTGTTAGAACTTGTTTCTTCTTCTTCTTCTTCTGGGTTCAAATGTTTAAACATGGTCATGTCAGATACTAAGACGTGTACTTCTGATATACTGTGCTGTAGCTTTTAGCTGTTGGGTTGAACCCCAAAGCTTGTCCCTCAAGATCCCACCCTGGGGCCATGTGTGACCCCTTTCTATGGCAAAACTTGGACAATCTTGGAGAACATGCTCTGGTGTCTGGACACCAGTGCCACAGGGACATTCGTCTGTATGGGATATCTTCAAGCGGTGCATGCGAGACAGTAGCCTGCAGTGACCAGTTCTGAGTCTGAAGATAACTGTTTGCTCCCATCTTTCTAGTCCACCGAGATTGTGAACCACTTCATCCACATTCCTATCAGCTTTCCATCTTTGGTGGAAAACATTTTTGATGAGGGTTCTGGCTTCTGGGTAAGAAATGGGGTGTTGAAACTGCTCCATTTTGCTACCTTCCTTGGCGAGTCTGTCAGCTTCTTCTTTCCCTGCTATTTGGCAATGCGATGGAATCCACTGTAGGGCAATAGTGCACACTTGGGAAAGCCTGAAAATTGCTCTCTGAAGGTCAGATGTATTTCCATCTTTGGCTGTTGTCTGAATCGATTCAAGCACAGATTTGCAGTCTGTTAGAAAAACAACTGGAATGTCTGGCTTCTCTTTCAGCAGTAGGTTGACTGCTGTAAGTAAAGCTGTCTGCTCTGCCCTAAAGTTGGTGGATAAGTTTCCTGACGGGTTTGACTTGGAGATCTTTTTCCCAGTGGGAAACTTGATGTACACCCCACTACCGCCATTCTTCACTCCACCATCAGCAGAGCCATCTGTATACGCTTGAATCCATTCAGACTCGTTGAACTCTTTGTCTAGAAACTCCTGTGTAAGGGTCTTCAGTTGGTACGGCTCAAGGTCACTTTTCTTCAAGATTCCTGGGATTTCTGTTGAGATTTGAACATTTGACAGGTGCACATCTGGGTTTTCTGTCTCTGGTAAGGGTTCTCTCTCTGTTTTATTGGAACAGGTATTCTCACAGTATGTTCTCCCAAGTTCAAGAACTTGTTTCATAATCAATGTAAAATAAATAAAATTTAACCCATTACCCCATAGCCTGTTTCTAGTATTGAAGATACTATGTAACCACTTAAACCTTAAGGGGCATTCTGCTTTACTTTCAACTTACTTTCAGCTACCATTTGCTAGAATATTGGAAATATTTCTTATCATTATGATACATATTCTTAACTGTATAAATTGAAACTTTTTCTTCAGAAGAGGAATAAATATGATCTGTTTGAAATGAGTACACATACCAAATATAAAGTCTGTATCACATGTAGTTGTAAAGTATTGCCAACATTAAGATTTCGGACGACAACAACAGCGCTGACGACAACGACATGGCAGACTCCGGAGTGATGACAATAGCTCGTACTTTCTTAGAAACAGACAAGCTAATAATGGGATCCAAATAGCAACCTTTGTGTGTCAAAAGGAACAGCTTTAAAACGCATTCACTTTTAACCCAGTACCCAATAGAATGTTTCTAATATTAAAGATAGGTGACCACTTAAAGCAGGTTGAAAGTAAATTCTGCTTTACTTTCAGCCTGCTTTAAGCTACCATCTACTAGTTTATAGAAAATATTTCTTACTATATATTTCTTATGACTATAAATTTGAACTGGAGGAATAAATCAAAGGCATTAAAATGTGTATCTCTGGTGTAAAGGTTTAAAGTTGTTTATCATTGTTATTGGAATTAACCCTTTCAACCCTAAATATCTCTTGTGGGTATTTATTGCCCTTTTGGACTCTTCTAGTACAGGCAATGTGAACCAGTCTACTGTTGTATTTTTGATATGTCAACAAAAACCAATGAAAATAACAAACAGTGCAGACACTGATCAGAAGGATCCTATAGGAGCCCTCTGATCAGAGTCTACACTGTTTGCATATATGTAATCAGTAATCTCTCAAGAGGGCTGCAGGGTTGAAAGGGTTAACAAAACCTTACCTCTCCCAGGCCCATGAGGACCCTTACAGCTATGAATGCACCCACGTTCAACCGTGCAGCCAAAGGTGTCACCAAAGTGAGGATAGCCGTACACAGTACACCAAATCCAAACAGGTATTTCCCACCAAACTTCTCTGATAGCCAGCCTCCTGGTATCTGAGTTACAATGTAGCCATAGAAGAAAGAGCCCAGTATGTAGCCCACAGTTGTAGATCCCCAGGTAAATTCTGGTGTCTGTGAAAGAAAAATGGTTGGAAATTAACCCTTTCCCCCAAAGAAGCGCCTATTAGCGTTTAAAGTTTATTCCTTTACTGAAGAAAATAGTTCCAGTTTATACAGTCAAAAATATGTATTATAGGAAATATTTTCTATATTATAGCTGCAGATGATAGCTTAAAGCAGACCACTGAAAGTAGGCTGACAGTAAAGCAGAATGTGCTTAAGGCACATTCTGCTTTACGTTCAGCCGGCTTTTAACCCTTTCACACATAGAAGCGCCTTTTAGCACAAATAGTTAATTCATACATTGAAGAAAATAATTCCAATTTATACAATAATAATCATGTACCATAAGAAACATTTTCTATATTCTTGCAGATGGTAGTTTGAAGCAGGCTGAAAGTAAAGCAGAAGGTGCCTTAAGGCACATTCTGCTTTACTTTCAGCCTGCTTTAAGTGGTTGCATAACTTATATACTTGAAACAGGCTATGGAGTAAAGGGTTAAGCTATTTTCTTCTAGAACATAGAACATATTTCTTATGGTGCATATTAACAACTGTATAAATAGAGGATCTAACATAAGTGCTCATTAATTATCATTTTTAATAAACGAGTTGACTAAAACAATATGACGCGAGCCTTGGCGAGCGTTATATTTGTTTTAGTCAACGAGTTTATTAAGAATGATAAATAATGAGCACGAATGTTAGATCCTATTTATCACATAAACATTTTAAAACCCTTTTAAATGAACTGAATCCGTAGTTTTTTGTCTCTCCGCCATATGTATTTTCCGCCAAAACTTGACGTTGTTTACAGTAACACCATGGCAAATGACGTCATTTAGCGCCCAGCGCCATGCAGCGCTCGTGGAGGAACAGGTAGGGCCGGAGCCCAAATATTGATATTTCACTATAGTTTATTGAATGGCTTTATAACACTCCCAGAGTCGGTTTTATGTGATAAAATGAGGCTATTTTCTATAGTGGAGGAATAAATTGAAGGCTTTTAAAAAACCATATTTAGTTGGTAATGGGTTAAACTATTGTTCAGTAATCACATTTCATTTTTATCTAATTATGTTTCATAATTACTTATTGTTGAAAAAATAGAATTACAAATAGATAAGATAAGCTTTACCATAATTACACTTGACGATAATGTGAAAACTACCAGCAATTTATCCATTCTGGTATAGTTTTATTTTTAGTGTAACTGTTGTAACCTGGGTGGTTGCTTAACCCATTACAGTGGAGAATCTGTTATTCTTTCCCGTTTAAATGCAAACGTACACAAACGCAAAGCACTAAAACATAGAAAATGACAACTTTTGGACAATTCTGATATTTCATGTTTATCTTGGTGGCAAACAGTTTGGAGCCTGATCAGACGCCGGGTTACCCGACGTCTGATCTGGCTCCAAACTGTTTGCACTGCAAATAATAGTTTTAGCGTAAACGCGTTTATTGGGAAAGAATAACACATTCTCCACTGTACCTCATAGCCTTTTTCTAGTTTTGAAGACGAATGACCACTTCAAGCAGCCTATTTTAAGATACCATAGAAAATATATCTTACAGTACAGTCATATTCATGACTGTATAAAGTGGAACTTTTTTCTCTTCAGTGGAGGAATAAATTAAAGGCGTAAAAATGCATATCCATCATAAGATAGGTTAAAGCAGACTGAAAGAGCCCTATTGATGAGCAATGCTTGTTGAGCATGGATATAATTCAGTTTTCCTGTGAAGAAAACACTTGTCCAATGCAAACAGTGTAGATTCAGGTTTTTTAAAAACTCTCCTTGAAAATGGAGTTTATATAAAATTATAAGTAAAACTGTGTGAGGGCTCCAGATAAGAAGAGAATTTCAAAAACTTAAATTTTTATTTCTGTTTTAAACCCTGTGGTGTCACTACTCATTAGAATCGTCTCTTCGAGACAATTCTAATGAGTAGTGACACCATAGGAGTTGGTGCTGAAATAAGTGAGAAAATGTTGGATTTATTCAGTTTACTCTCTATTATCTGGAGCACTGGGGAAGTGGGGTGTAACTTACATGAAGTGGGTGAGTACTCTTTGTGTTTAAATCTGGACACTGGTCACTGCTGTTGGTCTTGCTGGTGGTGCTGTTCACCATGGCAACAATGGCCACACTCAGGTTAACCCTCATGCAGTATACGTTGAAGAAACCAAGAAATGCCATCACAGCTAATAGATGTCGATAACCCCATCCTATTAAGAACAAAATTGTACCAGGCCTTATTGCTTATTTAATACATTACCCCATAAATATGCCTTTTGTGCCTCTAAATTATTCCTCTACTGAAAAAAAACCAATTCTACTTTAAACAGTCATGAATTTACAGCATAAGAATTTTTTTCTATATCCTAGCAGATGGTTACTTAAAGCAGGCTAGACTTTCAACCAGCTTTAAGTGGTTATGTATACCTTAAAACTAGAAACTGGCCATGGGGTAATGGGTTAATCCTTTCCCTCCATAATTTGTTTTCAGTATTGTAGGTAGATGGTTGCTTAAAACAGGCTAAAAGCAAAGCAGAATGCTTCTTAAGGAACATTCTGCTTTACTTTCAGCCTGCTCTAAGCTACCATCTACTGTATAATTATAAGAATTTAGTATTTCTTATGGTCCATATTCATGACTGTATAAATTTGAATGACTGTTTTCTTCAGGGGAGGAATAATTTAAAGATATGGAGTAATGGGTATTGTTTGTTGCCAATATACCTTTAGGATTAATATGTTATAATGAACAAATATTATATATCAGTAATATCACCTGTTGCAAACAGCTTGGAAGCAGAAAAGACACAGAGTAACTTAGCATCACGTCTGAATCCATATTGTTTGATATTTTAATGATATTTCCTGTAAGTTAAGCCTTTGCCCCATAGCAGCAATTTCTAGTGCATTTAGTGTATTTCTCCGATGAAAAAATGGTTTAAATTTATGCAGTCAAGAATATGTATCATAAGGAATATTTTCTTTATTCTAGCAGGTGGTAGCTTAAAGCAGGCTGAAAGTAAAGCAGAATGCGCCTGAAGGTGCATTGCTTTACTTTCAACCTGCTTTAAGTAGTCACCTGGTTTCAAAACTAGAAACAGGCTATGGAGTAATGCCTACTAATGGGTTAACTAGTACAACCCTAGCAATTTAATATATAAATTGTCATTAACAACCAGTGTAAACCCAGATCAGTCTGAAATTCTGAATAGAACAAAAATCTTGTCCAATATGCAAACAGGGTAGACTCGGATCAGAGGGCTCATTTTTTGGAGGGCTTCGATTGGAGTCTACACTGACTCTTTCTTTGTATAGGACAAGTGTACTAAATGCATACACATATACTGTTTGTTAAGTATTAATATACATGCACATGTATATTTAAACTTGGGAGTTGTTGACTTGTCATGCTGTTGTTGCTCCTTCATCCCCAAGCAAATCGACCACAACTTTAATCTGTTGAATGTCAGTGATAATTATGAAAGTGGCTTTTTAGTTAAAGGCTGATCCTAGCACCAAAGGTAGGGCCACATGAGTTGCAGATGTGATTGGATGGTGTTGTTGAGGTACTGGCTGCTCTTAAAGACATCTCCTCAGTCCTTTGATGGACTACTCCCCATTGTTCTCGATAGGCTTGAAAGTAACTGCAAAGCAGAAGCAAAGTGTGCACAGCCAATTTCAACAATCTCAAGATGTCTAGAGAGGCCAAGACATACCCTCACTCAAGGGTTTTTTCAATGGGTTTTACTAACGGAGCTATCAAATATATGGTGTGGGCCTCACACGAGACGCTCCAATGATTCACAGTAATACAGGTATGCATGAAAATCATGCTTTTAGCCAGGAACTGCCTGTATAGGGATTATTTACAAAAGTAGGTCAGGAAATGTCATTAGCTTCCGGTTCAAACACTTTTTACTCAGAAGATCTTCTGGTCTCTGCCTCAATCAAGCCATTCTGACTGCTGACCTTCATGCAGGGCGGTTCTAGGCCAGGTTTTTATAACATTTCTTCTGGTCGCAGACCTTTTACCAGAGGAGAGCTCTCTGTATACAGTAGTTAACCCTTTCCCTTATAGAAGCGACTTTTAGCACATTCATTTTATTCATCAGCTGAAGAAAATAGTTCCAAATTATACCGTAATGAATATGTGTCATATTAAATACTTTCCTTATTCTAGCAGTTAATAGCTTAAAGCAGGCTGAAAGTAAAGCAGAATGCGCCTTAGGGCGCATTCTGCTTTACTTTCAACATGCTTTAAGTAGACACATATCTTCAATACTAGAAACAACGCTATCAGGTAATGGGTTAATGGTGCACATATCCATAACTGTATAAAATGGCATCGAGTTCCAGATAAGGGGAGTATTTCAAAGACTAAAATCTTTCTTTCTCCATTAAACACTACATGGTGTCACTACTTTGAGACCATTCTGATGAGTAATAACACCATAGGATTTGGTGCTGAAATGAGTGAGAAATTGTTGAGTTTGCCCAGTTTAGTCCTCTTATCTGGAACTCTGGTACTAAAACTACTATTTACTTTGACAGTGAGTTAATACATTAACGGCGTAAAAAGGAGTATCAAACGGATAATCAGTTATGTAATGAGCATACACCTTTTACAAACAAATATACCTGTGAAGTGTACACTTGTCCTTTACAAGGTAAATCCATATCGGAGAGGTTTTTTTAAGGAGCTCTCTAATCTTGGTCTACACTGTTAGTTATAGGAACAGTATTTTTCACAGGCACACTGCTGGTTATTGATGAATATTCTCGGTTTTTAGAGCTCAGTGGGTTTAACTCTTTCCTCCCTGAAACTTTAAATGAACAATTCCATTTTCCATTTTAGTCTAGTCCATTTCTGACTTTTAAGGGTTGTTTTTGTCAATGTTTGGCATTATGACAAACAGTGAAGACCCTGATCAGAGGGCTCCTTTCGGAGCCCTCTGATCTGGGTCTTCACTGTTTGCATAGGACAAGTGTACTGTTCACATGTACACTGTTTGAAAAGGACGCCTATAAGCGGGATTAGGGCTCAAAGGGTTAAGAAACTTGGGGCTATTATGATCCCGGGCCTTTTTCTGACCATTTTGGAGAAATCTGTAATGTCTGATTTGGGGATTAAAATGACCCAAAAAATAAAATGATTTGGGAATGGGTCTGTTTAACACACCAACGGATGCACTAGAAACTGCCCTGGATTAAGTGGAGAAGATGTTATTCTTTCCCATTAAACGTGTTTAGAAAATGCCAAAACCATTACTTCCAATGCAAACAGCTATTTAAGATAGTAAGTTGTAAATTTAGGAAGCATTAGGCCCTCGAGCCTAATGGCTGGACTTTTGGGTCAATGGTTAGAATGCTTGCCTACCAAGCGAGAGGTCATAGGTTCGATTCCCAGGCAGGTCACTATAGTGGCGTTGTCGAAAAGCAGATTTTTAAGTCCCATATGGTGATGACTGTCCTTGCCTATGCATGGATTACCATCAGAAATGACATGTGATAGCTACCCAGTCTTCCCCTTAGTTTTTCAGGCCCCTTGCCCAAAGCTGACAAAAATTGCCTTTTTCGCTATCCGAAATTACCTGTGAGGGTGTGAGACAGAATGAATAGATAGATATGCCAAATTCTGATGCAAATATCACTTGCCAGAATCTTAAACCACTTGCTCTGGGCTTTGGGCAAGTAGGTCAAGGTGAGGACTGGCTACTGCAAGTCGAAACGGGTATAATGATCTCTGGAGAAATAAAAAGGACCTCAAAATTAAGATGAGGAGGAATTTGGTAATCATCAGCAGTGAAAGGTCCTGAAACCTAACACCCAGAGTTTTGGCGCCATAGTTAGAATGCGCTTGCCTACCAAGTGGGAGGTGACCCGTATCCCGTGTTCATTTCCCGGTCCGGACACTTATGACTATATTTGTCATAATTTATTACGCAGGGAACCTGGCATCTGATCAGGCTCGAGAATGTTTGCCACTCAGGTTTAAATAAACCTTTTGACATTTCAAATACTTGTAATTTTCTACATTTTAATGTTATGCATTTGAGTGTAATGGGAAAGAGCCATTAAGGATTGTGTTTGAGACGGGATAACCACAAATATTGTACATAAAGAATCATGTGGGACTTTTGAAAATGATGAGAGGTCAAACTACAAGTACAAGAATGAAGATCTATGACCTCATTCATGAATGATTAAACTCCTTCATCGCAAAAATGTTGTCTGCTTAAAAACATTTTTTTTTCATATTTTCAATTCTTTTTCTTTAATTTTGATGGAAGAAAATTGAAATGCATCTCAAAAACTTTGAATCTCGATCAGACGCCGAGTTACTCGGCGTCTGATCGGGATCCAAACTGTTTGAAAATTGTCCAGAGATGTTGACAATGGCAGTGATTGAAAGAAGTGTTGAAATATTTTACCTGGTGATTTTGGTGCCCTCCCACTTTCGCCTGACAATAATCGAACCTTTTCTGTAGAGTCCGACATCTGTGTGTGCATTGTATCCACACCCATAAATCGTACAGAAACCGGAAGGCGACTACTATTGTAATTAGAGATTGTTATCAGCCTGTCCCAAATTTCAAGTTAACTTCATTTCGTAAACATTACCTTTGACCCCGAATGTAACAGTTTATAGGTGAAAATAAAACACTGACCGTGGAAAGGACCGCATGAATAAAACGCGTGATATTTTTTTGCGGCGCTTTTAATATCTCAAGACACAGTCAATGAGTCATTAATTTAGTCCTAGGATCGGGTTAGTCAACCAGGGAGTAAATCCGTGAGATAGCTTGTCAATGAGTTATTGAGTTAGCAAGTTATGGAGTCAGTCAGTCAGTCAGTGAGACGGACAGTCAAGGGGAAAACAGTCAGGGAGTCAGTCAGGGAGTTCGACTAGACAGT
Source organism: Gari tellinella (assembly GCA_922989275.2). Classification (NCBI taxonomy): domain Eukaryota; kingdom Metazoa; phylum Mollusca; class Bivalvia; order Cardiida; family Psammobiidae; genus Gari; species Gari tellinella. The sequence goes on from OV277872.1 coordinate 36,202,212, forward strand.
GAGGAATCATTCAGTCAGGGAGTCGGCATTAATGGAGTCAATCAGGGAGCTAGCCGTTCATGAATTCAGTGAGACGGACAGTCAAGGGGAAGACAGTCAGGGAGTCAGTCAGGGAGTTCTACTAGACAGTGAGGAATCATTCAGTCAGGGAGTCGGCATTAATGGAGTCAATCAGGGAGCTAGCCGCTCATGAATTCAATGAGACGGACAGTCAAGGGGAAGACAGTCAGGGAGTCAGTCAGGGAGTTCTACTAGACAGTGAGGAATCATTCAGTCAGGGAGTCAGCATTTATGGAGTCAATCAGGGAGCTAGCCGTTCATGAATTCAGGGAGTCGGGCAGTCAGAGAAATAGACGGTCAGGGAGTCAGACAGAGAGTTAGCCAGTCAGGGAGTCATCATCCAGGGTGTCAGTATGAATAGGCAGTCAGGGAGTCAGACAGAGAGTTAGCTAGTCCGGGAGTCATCATCAAGGGTGTCAGCAGGAATAGGCAGGCAGGGAGTCAGACAGAGAGTTAGCCAGTCAGGGATTCATCACCCAGGGTGTCAGTATGAATAGGCAGTCAGGGAGTCAGACAGAGAGTTAGCCAGTCAGGGAGTCATCATCAAGATGAAGGGTGTCAGCAGGAATAGGCAGTCAGGGAGTCAGACAGAGAGTTAGCCAGTCAGGGAGTCATCATCCAGGGTGTCAGTATGAATAGGCAGCCAGGGAGTCAGACAGAGAGTTAGCCAGTCAGGGAGTCATCATCAAGGGTGTCAGCAGGAATAGGCAGTCAGGGAGTCAGACAAAGAGTTAGCCAGGCAGGGAGTCATCACCCAGGGTGTCAGTATAAATAGGCAGCCAGGGAGTCAGTCAGGGAGTTAGCTAGTCAGAGAGATAGTCATCCAGGTTGTCAGTATGAATAGGCAGTCAGGGAGTCAGTCAGAGAGTTAGCTAGTCAGGGAGTCATCATCCAGGATGTAGGTATGAATAGTCAGTCAGGGAGTCAGTCCGAGAGTTAGCTAGTCAGAGAGTTAGTCATCCAGTGTACGAGTCAGTAAGAAAAGGCAGTCAGGGATTCAGTCAGAGAGTTAGTCAGTCAGGGAGTCATCATCCAGGGTGTAGGTATGAATAGGCAGTCAGGGAGTCAGTCAGAGAGTTAGCTAGTCAGAGAGTTAGTCATCCAGGGTACGAGTCAGTAAGAATAGGCAGTCAGGGAGTCAGTTAGAGAGAAAGACTGTCAGGCATTCAGACAAAGAGTTAGCCAGCCAGGGAGGAAGTCAATCAGGGAGTTGGCTAGTCAGGGAAGCAGTCAGCCAGTGTGTCAGTATCAATGGACAGTCAGGGAGTCAGCCAGGCAGGGTGTTAGTAGGAATAGGCAGTCAGGGAGTCAGCCAGAGAGTTGGTCAGTCAGGGAGTCAGGTCATCAAGTGTGTCAGTATGAATATGCAGTGAGGGAGTCAGTCAGAGAGTTTGCCAGTCAGGAATTAGTCATCCAGGGTGTCAGTATGAATAGACAGTCAGAGAGTTAGCCCATCACGGAGTCATTGATCCAGGGGTTCAGTATGAATAGGCAGTCAAGAAGTCAGTCAAAGAGTAAGCCTGTCAGGGAGTCAGTCATCCAGGGTGCCAGTATGAATAGGTAGTCAGGGAGTCAGTCATCCAGGGTGCCAGTATGAATAGGTAGTCAGAGAGTCAGTCATCCAGTGTGCCAGTATGGATGTACGCAGTCAGGGAGTCAGTCATCCAGTCAAGGGTGTCAGTACGAATAGGCAATCAGGGGGTCAGTCGAAGAGTTAGCCTGGCAGGGAGTCAGTCATCCAGGGTGCCAGTATGAATGTATGCAGCCAGGGAGTCAGCCAGAGTTAGTCAGTCAGGGAATCAGTCATCCAGTCCAGGGTGTCAGTACGAGTAGGCAATCAGGGGGTCAGTCAGAGAGTAAGGCTGTCATTGGAAGCATAAACAGAGAGAGAGAGAGAGAGTTAGTCAGACAGGGAGTAAGTCAATCAGAGTGTTAGTATAAATAGGCAGTTAGGGAGTTAGTCAGAGAGTTAGCTAGTTAGATAGTCAGTCAATGAGGGTGTCGGTATGAAAAGGCATTCAAGGAGCCAGTCAGAGAGTTAGCCAGTTAGGGAGTCAGTCATCCAGGGTGTCAGTATGTGTAGGCAGTCAGGAAGTCAATCAGAGAGTGAGTCAGTCAGGGAGTCAGTCATCCATGGTGTCAATATGAATAGGCAGTCAAGGAGCCAGTCAGAGAGTTAGCCAGTTAGGGAGTCAGTCATCCAGGGTGTCAGTATTGGTGAGCAGTAAGTCAGAGAGTTAGTCAGTCAGGCAGTCAGTCATCCAGGGTGGCAGTGTGAATAGGCAGTCAAGGAGTCAGTCAGAGAGTTAGCCAGTTAGGGAGTCAGTAATCCAGGTGGCAGTATGAATAGGCAGCCAAGGAGCCAGATAGAGAGTTAGCCAGTTAGGGAGTCAGTCACCCAGGATGTCAGTATGAGTAGGCAGTCAATGAGTCAGTCAGAGGGTTAGCCAGTTAGGGAGTCAGTCATCCAGGGTTTCAGTATGAATAGGCAGTCATGGAGTCAGTCAGAGAGTTAGCTAGTTCGGGAGTCAGTCATCCAGGGTGTCAGTATGAGTAGGCAGTCAGGATGTTAGTCAGATAGTTAGCTAGTTCGGGAGTCAGTCATCCAGGATGTCAGTATGTGTAGGCAGTCAGGGTGTTAGTCAGATAGTTAGCTAGTTCGGGAGTCAGTCATCCAGGATGTCAGTATGAGTAGGCAGTCAAGGAGTCAGTCAGAGAGTTAGCCAGTTAGGGAGTCAGTCATCCAGGGTGTCAGTATGAATAGGCAGTCAAGGAGCCAGTCAGAGAGTTAGCCAGTAAGGGAGTCAGACATCCAGGATGTCGGTATGAATAGGCCCCACATTGTAAGCCCATATGGGCTATCCCTGACATAGCCCACATTTAGCCCATTAATCCATGTTAGCTTGCTATATCGGGTGTATATGGGCCCCACATTGTAAGCCCATATGGGCTAGCCAGAATATAGCCCTCATTGGGCCCATTTACCCATGTTTGCTGGATATATTGGGCCTATATGGGCCCCCATTGTAAGCCCATATGGGCTAGCCTAGATATAACCCACATTGGGCCCATTTTACCAGGCTTGCTTGGTATATTGGGCTTGTATGGGCCCCACATTGTTAAGCCCATATGGGCTAGCCAGAATATAGCCCTCATTGGGCCCATTTACCCATGTTTGCTGGATATATTGGGCTTATATGGCCCCCATTGTAAGCCCATATGGGCTAGCCTAGATATAACCCACATTGAGCCCATTTTACCAGGCTTGCTTGGTATATTGGGCTTGTATGGGCCCCACATTGTTAAGCCCATATGGGCTAGCCCGGACATAGCCCATATGGGACCCATTTAGCAATGTTTGCTGGGTAGCTAGTTCGGGAGTCAGTCATCCAGGGTGTCAGTATGAGTAGGCAATCAGGGTGTTAGTCAGATAGTTAGCTAGTTCGGGAGTCAGTCATCCAGGGTGTCAGTATGAATAGGCAGTCAAGGAGTCAGTCAGAGAGTTAGCCAGTTAGGGAGTCAGACATCCAGGATGTCGGTATGAATAGGAAGTCAAAGAGTTAGCCAGTCAGGGAGTCAGACATCCAGGATGTCGGTATGAATGGGAAGTCAGAGAGTTAGCCAATCAGGGATTCAGTCAATCAGGGAGCCATTATGAATAGGCAGTCAGGGGGTCAGTTAATGAGTTAGCCAGTCAGGGAGTCAGTCAGAGAGGGTGTCAGTATGAATAGGTAGTCAGGGAGTCAGTCAGAGAGTTATTCAGTCAGGGAGTCAGTCATCCATTGTATCAGTACGTGTAGGCAATCAGGGAGGTAGTCAGTGAGTAAGCATGTAAGGGAGTCAGACAGAGAATTAGCCAGACAAGGAGTCGGTCAATCAGGGAATTGGCTATTTAGGGAGTCAGTCAGCCCCGGTGTCAGTATCAATTGACAGTCAGTGAGACAATCACCCAGGGTGTCAGTATGAATGGACAATCAGGTAGTCAGTCAACGAGTTAGCCAGTCAGTCATCCAGGGTATCAGTATGAATAGACAGTCAGGGAATCAGTCTGAGAGTTACACAGTCAGTCATCCATTGTGTCAGGATAAATAGGCAGGAAGGGAGTCAGTCAGTTATCCAGAGTGTCAGTATGAATGAGCAGTCAGTTAGAGAGTAAGCCAGTCAGGGAGTCAGTCATCCAGTGTGTCAGTATGAATAGACAGTCAGGGAGTGAGCCATATAGTTAGCTAAAAAAAGGAGTCAGTCAATCAGGGTGTCAGTATAAATAGGTAGTCAGGGAATCAGTCATCCAGGGTGTAGGTATAAATAGGCAGTTAGGGAGTTAGTCAGTCAGGTGGCCAGTCATCCAGGATGTCAATACGAATGGGCAATCAGGGAGTCAATCAAAGAGATAGTCAGTCAATTACGGGAGTGGCCAGTCAGGTAGTCAGTCATCCATAGTTTCAGTATGGATGGGCAGTAAGGGAGTCAGCCAGAGAGTTAGCCAGTCAAGGAATCAGTCATCCAGTGTGTGGGTATGACTTGGCAGTCAGAGAGTTAGCCAGTCAGTGAGTCAGTCATCCAGGGTGTTAGTATGAAACTGTAATCAGGGAGTCAGTCTGAGAGTTAGTCAGTCAGCCTATATTTAAGCTAATATTTGCTAGAATATGGAAACTGTTTCTTATGGTGCATATTCATCCTGTATAAAGTCACTATTTATTTTTTAAAGTGGAACAGAGACCATGTATATATACCAAAGATAGCTAATATAGATCATTGAGTCTAGTTATATCCCTGAGTGGAACGACTTTCTTTGGTGGACAAATAAGTGAAAGGTACAAAAAAGTCATGTCAATAGAGTAATTGAAACCAAATCTATCACCAGTTGACAGAGATGTCGATTATATTACCGTAGTTGTAATTTGGTTCGATTCCGATAGCGCACATTTTTTTTTGCGTGTGGTGTAACTCTTATTAAAAGATGATAAACACGCACAGCCGGGCCCATCATAAACTGAAGTGTTTCTTGGGGAACCCCCCATTTTTCTGGCCACTTGTTGACATATTTAAACCCAAATGTTATTAAATAGATAACTAATAGTTATTTGATTTTGACTGAGTAAAAATATGGTTTGTAGCAAGTACAATATTATGAAAAATAATGAAAAACTCCCGTCTGCTCTACGTCTACACCGTCTAGCTTGGTAGCCATGCGACCAAATGTATTTACCTTCCGGTATTCCCATAATTAGCAATCTTATCTTCAATAGAAATGAAGGTAGAACCCAGGTAGACACGGGCCATTATTCTTAAATGCGTTTTACAAAAAAAGTGTAATTGAATGATGGAATAAACCGGACTAAAATACTCTTTTACAAGATCGGCGGGATATTTGGAAGCAAAACAAATTGGAGTGAAAGGCTCAGTGGAGAGATTGTCACAGCGCGTGAATAGACGTCGGTCTTGTGTAAACACATACACACTTGGCATTGAAACTAGGCGGGTTATCAGTAATTTGATCATAAGGTGATACAGAAGCGAATGTTATTGTAGCAAACGATACGTTACAAAAGAATTACAGACGATTCGTCACCATGCAAATTCGTCACCAAAGCGATATATAGTAATGGCAAAAGACGATTCGTCACCAAAGACTTTGTATAGGGTATTTTCTTACCTGGTATATATATGATCAGGATCATTTTTCTGTTAATTGTATAAGTTATATTGTTGAAATTGACAAGTATCGATAAGCCCATATGTATATTCATGGAGGAATTATGGGTATAATTCCTCCATGGTATATTCTAGAATTTACAATTGTAATATATAAATTACTATAAGTATAAAAGATGAATCTAGATGCCGAAATTTTTCGAAAAAAAGATAAAACTATGACCAAGTTTATTTATATCTAAATATATTAAAGTAATTAGATATAATATACTCGATAAATAACATTCCACATGTGCATGTACAAATTAATTAGCGACACGGATTGCAGCGGCAAAAACTTATTGTGTAATTAACGTTAATCCCTCCTGCTTAAGGAGGATCATATATGATCACCCTTATTACTGCCATTATGCATGAAAATTGTTGCAGAAAGCTGCTATACGTGTTCCCTTATTAATGTCATCTTGCCTTAAGCAGCCAACTGTCTAAAACACTAATAATAGGAAGACTTTTCAAAGTAAATATGTGTTTAGGTTCTTGCACTTGAGAAGGGTGGATTGTTAAAAAAAAACTGTCTTAAAACAAATACGTGAGTATGTTCGCTGACCCTGGTTTTATTAAACTAATCTAAAATAAAAATGGAAATGCGAGATAAATCCTCTCTAAAACGGAAATTGACATGTATTTATTGATTGAGCGTTTTTAAAAATATTCGAATATGTTATTTAAAATGAATGCAAAAAATGATCTAATTAATACAGTAAGAAACAGTTGGTCAAACGTAAAAGTTTGTTATATATACCGCCAAAGGCAGATTACTTTAATTACATGTACATTGTTGTTAATCTGGTGTGAAATGTTGATTGGTAATTACCCGACCTGTTATACCTGTATTGATATTAAACTGTAAAAACAACAAACCAATTAATGTAAATATCATAGGCACACGTACAAAGGAATGTCATGCTCAGTGAACATACACGTGTCAGTCAGTCACGTGCCATCAGGAACGTATATTAGACATAATCTACGTTCCTGGTGCCATTCAGTTTGAAACTGGATACTGATAACAGGTTTTCTTTGATTCAGGCTTCAAATATCACCGATTAAAGGTAGTTATATAAATAGTTTAAAAATGATGAGAAAGTAAGAAATTAATTAAATACTTAATCCCATTTAATGTTGGACAAAAGTAATGCAGTGGCAAGCTTAATGCAAGACCTTTACTATACGTGTGCCGATCAGTGTAAATTAATTCTGGTTATCTATGGTTTAGGTCCTTGGCGGCATTTGCAGAGGATTTTAATTGAGGCACGATTATGATTATTATCTGTATATACACTTATCACTGCTGCATTTAATTTTGTAAAAAATGCTAACTGTAATTTTATTGCACATCATCATTTATTATAATCTATCTCATTATACTAGATCTATCAAATAATTCCATACAGAGTGTTCTAGAGATATGGACTTATTTATATACATAAACCCCCACTTTTATTTGGGAAAAGCAGCCATGAAGTAAAGATGGAGTTGCCTTCTGCTTTACTTTCATTTTGCTTTAGCCTACGTGACATCTTATACAGTAACTAGGAAGCGGGTGTGAAGATCTTCTATCTTTAATGTAATAAAGGTTTATATGATATGATATGATCGGTCTTGAGGTTATTTCACCTATGAAGTTTTAAAAAGATAACACAGTTTCGATCCAAATCTTTTCTGGCTCCGATTTATTTCCAATCAACGCTTAAAAGTATTGGAATAAAATGTCATCTATAATTTCTGGTTGCATTTTATTTCTTCCGCTTGACAAGCATTTTGGAGCCAGATCATATGTGGATCCAAACTATTTGGTAAAATATTACCAAATTGCCCATAGCGTAAATATATCCATAAATATTTACATTTCCCGTATATCGGGCTCCTAACTGACTGACCAAAAACTTAAAGTGTCCGTATATATCGGGATCCAAACAAAATGTAAGTGTCAATTTGATCTACATAACGTGTATATTAACACTACAAAAAAGGTAATTAAAACACCTCTTTGTGTGAACAATTATACTCATTTAATCAGTATATAAAATTTTGTACTATATTTCCTTTGGTGACGAATTGACTACCCCTTTTGTACTATAATGCTTTGGTGACGAATCTGCATGGTGACGAATTGTCCATCATCCTTACAAAACTGGATTTTAGGCAATGATTAAATCCGGAGCTGGAAACACCTGGATATATCATCAGGTAGAGTTTTCCAACATAGCTTTTTCATGTCATTGTTTAAGAAATTAGGACAGGTGTTTTAAACAGGTGGTTGCTTAAATCAGACTGGAGGAAAAGCAGGAAGCTCTTGAAGGAGCTTTATGCTTAACACTCCGATTGATTTATAATTACCCATCATACCCAATATAGCCTAGCTATTTCTAGATCTGAAGACAGTTGACCACTATATACAGGTTGAACGTAAAGCAGAATGGGCATTCAGTAACTTAAAGAGGCTTAAAAGCAGATTTCTGCTTTACCTTCAACTTGCTTTAAACAGTCACCTGCCTTCAAAACTAGAAACAGGCTATGGCCCTGGGGTATAATGTGTTAAAGCTAGCAGGATCCAATATATTTTAAAGCAGTATCACTTGATCTTTCCTTAGTGACTACTTCCTGATTGTTTGCTGATTAACTCGTTGAGCCCTGAAACTTCAAATGGGAAGTTCTAATTTCAATTTAAGTCTTGAAAGTCTTATCTTTTAACTCTTTGAACCCTAGTCCCGCATATAGGCGTGCTTTTCAAACAGTGTACATGTGAATAGTACACTTGTCCTATGCAAACAGTGAAGACCCAGATCAGAGGGCTCCGAAAGGAGCCCTCTGATCAGGGTCTTCACTGTTTGTCACAATGCCAAACATTGACAAAAACAACCCTTAAAAGTCAGAAATGGACTAGACTAAAATGGAAACTGGAATTTTCCATTTAAAGTTTCAGGGAGGAAAGAGTTAAATTAATATCAAGGGTTTTTCTTTACACCTTGTATTGTAAAAAGACACATATTTCAGACCCTGATCAGAGGGCTCCTGTAGAAGCTGTCTGATCAGTGTCTACAGTTTGCATCTATAGAAAAGTGTACACTATACAGGTAAACTTTTTGTAAAGGATCAGATTCAGTATACAGTAAAACCTCTCTATTACGACCACTAAATATAAGGCTAATTGGTTGTGCGAAAGACAGGTGGCAGCTGAAAGCAAGGTGAAAATAAAATAGAAAGCTCCTATAGGAGCTTTCTGTTTTACTTTCACATTGCTTTAAGCAGTCACCTGCATTGAAGTCAAAATAATTAACTTAATTTAGTGGTCATAATAGAGAGGTTTTCTGTACTCAACACTGGGAGTTAATGGGTTAAAACAGGCTGGAGTTAATGCAGACCCTAACAACAACCCTAATACCTGTAGAAGTCTTTTACAGCCCTAATTGATGTTACCTCATAGAAATGTTACCATGCTGTTTGTTAAAAATTATGTTTACAATTTACATACTTAACCTATTACTCCATAAATATGCGCTTGTTAATTATTTCTCCACTAAAGAAAATACATCAATTTTACTATTTTATATGGTAATGAATATATCCACCATAAGAAACATTTTCAGATTGTGACTTAAAGCAGACTGAAAGCAAAGCAGAATGTGGCTTAAGGTACATTCTGGTTTACTGTCAACCTGTTTTAAGTGATCACCTATCTTTAATACTAGAAACAGGCTTTGGAGTAAGGGTTAAACACTTTTAAATGTGTATGTGAAATATAATTTACCATATATTTTTGAAAATTTAAATTCGAAATTAATATAAAATACATTTTCCTTTTTGTGCTTTAACCTAGTAGCTGATAAACACATCTTTTGTAAACAATGTAGAACCTAGTCAGAAGGCTGTTCAAGACCTTAAGGAGCCCATTGATTAGGGTATGTCGTGTTCATCATATTTTTGTATAGATATTTTTGGGACAAACTCATGGAGAGTCAACATAGGTTCTCTGTCATGGAGAGTCCTCCTACAGATCGTGTATGGATTCAGCTTTGTTAGGGCTTACATTTTACTACTCACCCCTTTCCTACCTGAAATCTCAAATGGACAATTCTAGTTTTCAATTTAATCTACACCATTTTTGACTTTTTAGGGTTGATTTTTACAAATAAATATATGTCAAAATGACAAATAGTGTAGATCCTGATCAAACACTGTTTGGATAGGAAAAGTGCACTCCTCACAGATACACTGTTTGCAAATGACACATATATGCCTGACTATAAGGTTCAAAGAGTTAAATTGTTCTCTATTTCAGTGATAATGCCGTCAAGTCGGGACCCCAGGTCCTATGTCAAGCCAGTACATCTTCCTATCCCAGCATGCAAAGGGGTTAAACTACTAGCAAGGGATACATTTAATTTCAATCCTGAGAACCCCAAGCGAGAAGATGTACGGAAACACAACTACTACCGCAGACAGACCCAAATGTCCACCATGGGTTTCAAGTCCCTCAATCACAAGCCGTACATCGGCATTGGGGATCCATTTTACCTTGATGAAAAAAAGATGATTCTTCATGCTCTGGGACAATGGAATGAGGTAAGGTTAAAGACCTAAGTCACGGCTCCTGACATGCAGATAAGAGGGGATAAACTGAACGAATCCAACATTTTCTCACTTATTTCAGCACCAAATCCTATGGTCTTACTACTTATTAGAATCGCCTTGGAGAGACAATTCTATAATAAGTAGTGTCACCATAGGGTTTAAAGCAGAAATAAAGAGTTTAGTTTTTGAAAAATCCCCCTTATCTCTGCTTTTGCTGAGTAGATCATTGTATAACCTAGCTTGTCTGAATTGAGAACTTGAAATGGCCTTATAGTTCAAAACGAATATTCATTGATTATAATCATTTTCTCATCTATTTTACCTTTATAACACATTTTTATGCCTTTATTTTAATTTCCTCCTCTGAAGAAAATAGTTCCTCATTATACACTTATGAATAATGCATCATATGAAATATTTTATATACCCTAGCTAGCTAGCAGATGGTATCTTGAAATGCAGCTTGAATTTCTTGAGCTGCATATTCATAACTGTATAGAATGGAACTATTTTCTTCAATGGAGGAATTAATAAAAGGCATAAAAAGGTATACCTATTGGTTAACCCTTATCGTGCTAAGTGCGACTTTGCTAACATTTGCAAATAGTTTGAATCAAGATCAGTCGTATCTGATCTTGATCCAAGCTGTTTGTCACTGATATTCAACTTTTATTCTGTTTAAAAAAGCATCACAACTAATTTTGATTTTTTTAGGAGACAACAGTTCAGCATGATAAGGGTTAATTGGAACTTCCTTTTCTCATGTGATATTTGCATTGACACTAGTGACCATTAAAATAACCTACATTTACCAGTATCAATCACCAAAATAGTATTTAACTTGTCCAATTACATTTTCAGAAATTAGGGGCTTCAGACAAGAGGGATCAAACTGAACAAATCCAACATTTTCTCACTCATTTCAGCACCAAATCCTATGGCGCTACTACTCTTTAGAATCGTCTCGCAGAGATGATTCTAATGAGAAGTGTCACCATAGGGTTTAATGCAACATTAAATATTTTAAATTTTGAAATACTTCCCTTATCTGGAGCTCTGGAGCTTTCTACATTACTTTTACTTTACATTATTAATTTAATCCCACAGACTGTCTTTAAACCTTCCCTTCATAGAAGGGCATTTTAGTGTTTTTGATTTATTCCTCCACTGAAAAAAATATATACAGTCATGAACATGTACCTTAAAAAATATTTTCTAAGTCCTAGCAGATGAAAGCGTAAAGCAGGCTGAAAGTAAAACAGATGGAAGCTTAAAGCAAGCTGAAAGTAAAACAGAATGGGCCTAAAGGCCCATTCTGCTTTACTTTAACCTGTTGCAAATGGTCAACTGTCTTAACAATTATAGAAACCAGCTATTATGTATAGGGTAAAGGGTCTGACCCTTTCTCCTGTAGAAGTGCCCTTGTGATGCCTTAATCTTTTCTTCATAGAATTATCATTTCATGCTTCTACCTTGTACTCAGCCGGATAGAGTCAGAGGAAAGTTTTACTGCATTCTAAGTTACTGGACTGGTAGATTCTTTAAGCAGGCTGAACGTAATGCAGAAAGCTCCTGGAGGAGTCATAAGCTTGCACCTTTTACACTGAGAACATGCTGTATAATTATAGGGTAATGATATAATACAGTCAATCTTGGATATCTCTATCTCGCATATGTCAAACATATCCGTATTTCAAAGTTAAAACAGGGCTAATAGCTCCATTTTGACTTTTAAATAAGAATATGAAGCTTGAAATATTGAAGTTGAATAGCAAAATTACAGGTAAGTTTAATTTTAGCAAATTTGACATATCTATTTTCGACTATATTTCTTTACAGAACATTTTAAAACTCCTGATTTGACTTTGAAATAAAAAAAAAAGTATCAATCTTTTATTTACAGCTTATCGTTACTAAAGCTGCACTTGCATGCCACGTACACTCTAAAGTCGTGCAAATTTATCTTTTCAACTTTGGTGGTAGAAGTTTTATTGACTGTATTGACATAAATATCGGATAAATAGTTTTCCCTTTCAAACAGTATTTTTATGTACCTAATACTACTTTAGCCTTAAGCCTGCTGTAAGATTGTTTGCTTTGAAATGTGTTGTTTATTAACTTGGTTAAATTATAGTTTGTGTATTTTATAATTGAAATTCTTAAGATGAGTGTCAAACAGTTTGGATCCAGATCAGACTTAGTTGTCATGCAGGGTCTGATCTGGATCCAAAATAATTCCAAATGCAAGTCAAGCCATGCTATGTTAGCTTTAAGGAGGGCTCCTTTTATAGCCATAAACGCTTGCTGTCGCTGCAGCAATCGGGCCTGCAAATCCTGCTTTGGCCTGATCAGTCACATGCATGCATGGAAAACGTGAACAACCACCTTCATAGACCTTCATTTGCAATGCCAAGCCATTGATGATGACGACGTAATGATAATTTTTTTCAATTTTAGATTTTGATTTGTTTTTCACTGAAGCACAAATTTAATGGAAACTATTTTAAATTTTAGTGTTAACTCAATAGTGACCTCTTAAAGTAGCTAAAAATTGCTTTAAGCTATAATCTGCTAGAAATTTTAAAGAAACTACATGTATTTGTTAATGTAAAATATTCCTGACTGTTTAAAACGGTGCTATTTTCTTAAGTGGAGGAATAGCTAGCTGGATTTTTATCCTGTTTAGGTATCAAGTATCTTGTCAACCAAATTATTTGCAACTGTCAGTTAAGTCATGCCTGCCAGTGAAAGGCACAAAATAAAAAACAAACTATATACCAAAGTTTAGCTAACCTATAGTTTGAGATGTTTACAAATGTCCAACCACAATAAATTAGTTAAAAGGTTAAAGCGACTCGCAACCAGATGGTGCATTAAAAATAGTAATTTGTAAATATGTGTCAAACGCTTATATAAATGGTAAAGAATTAGTTTAGGATAAGAAATTCTGTTTAAAAAAAATGAATTTCAATAAAAAAAAATATTGGTCTCTGGTGGGATTCGAACCCATGGCCCGGCATTGGCGGACAGAAGGCAAAATAGGGGAAACCGCTTAGACCAATGGACCACGGAACTATCCGTTTATCTCGGATCGATTTAACGTATTTCAATGCGTTGCGGTCGAAAGTGCATACAACTTCGTAATTCGGCTCGTGTTTATGTCTGAGCCCGTGTAGAGAAGCAACAGCAACAACTATACCGTCTACTAGTCGGTATAGAAAAACGATGGAAAATATCTAAAAATCTAAGATTCGGTGACGATTCTTGAGACTTTTTTTGGACTGATCATATTTTTTTAATGTCAGAAGCCAAATAATGCCACAAATTTGCTTTTATTTGAGTATTTTATTTTATTTTGACAAGTACACCATCCGGTTGCGAGTCGCTTTAAACCCTTAAACTGCAAATCAACAAAATCAGTTTCCAATTAAGTCTTGTACATTTTTGACTATTTAGGTGGTTTTTTTTACACAATAAGTTTCAAAATGATAAAAATGATAAACACTGTAGACCCAGATTAGAGGGCTCCTGTAAGAGCCCTCTAATCTGGGTCTACACTTTTTGCATAGAGCAAAATGTACTATTTACAGGTACACTGATATTAAAGAACATGCATACTTGTCAATAGGGTTCAATGGAATAAATCTTCTGACTGGCAAAACAATCTGCTTTTTATCCAACTTTAAATTTTTGATATTGAATTAATGTCAGAAATATAATAAAAAAAACCCAAAAACATGCATGTTTTCAACTGTTTAGATCCTGATCAGATGCTAGCTTACTGTTTGATTTGATTCTAAACTGTTTGCAAATGAAACTATTTTTGTTGCCAAATTGATCACCTGCTTTAGCCCTTTAAATTTGCTGTCATAATTTTATCTGCATTGATTCTGTTGATTGTAATATTTTTCAAAGAAAGTCTTAATGAAGAGATGTTGATAGGCCTGTTGAACTGTTTGGATCTTGATCAGACACAACATACTGCATCAATTGATTATGATCAAAACAGTTTGTAACACTTAATTCACCTATAACCAAGTATATGGCTTTGAAGTTAAGTCAAGCAGTGTTTTGCCAGAGGAATATTTAATCAACCATAAATCAACATCTATCTCAGTTTGACATGAACAGATTAATGTTCCTTTCACAGGTGACATGTTCAACCCTCCGTCTGCTGACTTTGCACTTGGACTATTCCAACTCCTAAATAATATAGTGTTTACATTGTTTCTCAAGGAATTTAATATTTCCAAAGTAATTATAAGTTTGATAAACAGTGCAGACACTGACCAGAGGGCTCCTTCAGGAGTCCTCTGATCTAGGTGTACACTGTTTTAAAATGATCTACAGTACTCCCTCTCTACAACACCCAACGGGAGACAAAGATTGTGTGCGTTGTTGGAAGGATGTTGTTGTAGGGAGAGAAAATCAAGACTGGGCTTACAATTGCAAAAAGCTTGAATCCAGATCAGACACCACGTAACACGGCCGACGTTTGATCTGAATTCAAGCTGTTTGTCACTCATCCATTTAAAACAAATAAAAATAGATTGCTTGGTTACTATAATTGGCAAAGTTATTGGGTGGCATGGCCCCCCGTACTCCCAAGGATCTACATTGTTTGCATGGGACAGATGTAATCCTAACAGGTACACTGTTTGTAAATGACGAGTATACTCGGCACTATATAGGGTTGAATGTGTTAATTAAGCAACTTTTCGGCTTTATTTGCATTCTACTCGAAGGATTTACTGTTAGATCTAATTAAAAATATATATAACTGTATAAATTTCAACCTGTTAAAGTTTTCTCTAATTTAATATTTAATTTTCAGTTTACTTTCTTATAAACTCCAGAGTTCAAAGAGTTTATAAGAAAGTAAATTGAAAACGCAGCGCAGGGCCAGTCAAGTACCAGTTTTGACTATTTGCATTCTACTTGTAAGATTTACGTACCGTTTAAACATTATGTTATAATATTTATAATCGCCCCATTCAATTCCATTGACAAAAAGTGTGTTCATTTCAAATAAACACCAATTTTCGAGAGGGCGGGACTTGTGGAAAAGTTTCGAAGGGGAGGCGGGGCATATGTAGTTTTCATTCGCGAATTAATCTTTGGAACTTGGGGCAGCAAACATTTGGCGGATTTTTTGAAAATTTGTTCTTAACCGATCTATGCCTTCCTACTAGTGGAAACCAAGATTCCCGACTAATATTCTTCTTTATAAATGAGATAAATTGCAAGAAAATTGACATAAGAATCTACCTTATAAACAGCGGCCTATATCTGGGTTTCTTTATGACAATAAAACCCCGATATATTTATCCTACTCTAAAATTACGTCACTTCTAATGACGTCATAAATCAGCATTTTTCGCGCCAAACTGTCAAGTTGTTGACAATGGAACTTTTTTTTTCTGCTTTCGAATGTACACAGATTCAGTAAATCGGTCATGGCTGTTCCTTATAGGGTACACATTATTCGTGTTATCGACCTCTAATATGGATTAAACATACATGCGTACTGACAAAATGTTTATTTAATGTTAGAAATTACAGCAAATATATTGTAAATATAAGAAATGAACTGATTTTTTTCGGCGTTCAAGCGAAATGCACGACAGAAAATTATCGGCAAATTTACCATGAATCGCTAGCGCGATTCATGGAATTTGCCGATAATTTTCTGTCGTTCATTTCGCTTGAACGTCGAAAAAAATCAGTTCATTTCTTAATTGTTGTCTGCACCAACTGTTGTCTGCTACTGTTCTAATACTAGATTTTTCTTGAATTTCCTTTTAAACTTGGATTACAGAGTCAAACAGTTAAGATCTTAAAGAGATGCTGAGTAACTTGGCGTCTCATCTGGGCCTAAACCCATTACCCCATAGATGTGCCTTTTTATGCCTCTAATTTATTCGTCCACTGAAGAAAGTAGTTCAAATTTATACAGTCATGAAAATGGGTTGTCAGAAGTATTTTTCTATATTCTAGCAGATGGTAGTTTAAAGTAGGCTGAAAGTAAAGCAGAATGCACCTTAAGGTGCATTCTGCTTTTCTTTCAACCTGCTTTAAGTAGTCACCTGTCTTCAAAACTAGAAATAGGCTACGGGGTAATGGGTTGAACAGACTATGTACTGTTTCCAAAGGTATAGTCATGATTTTGCAGGTAGCATGCAAAGAGGCAAGTCATTGTGTAGTTTACCTCTTTCCTACCTGAAACTTCAAATGGACAATTCTAGTTTCCAGTTTAGTCTAGTCCATTTTGGACTTTTAGGGTTGTTTTTGTCAGTGCATTGCAGTATGACAAACATTGCAGAACTCTCTAATCTTCACTGTTTGCATAGGACAAGTGTGTTCTTCACAGGTACACAATTTGCAGAAGAGGCATAAAACTACTACTTATAAGGGACTGCAGTCTAATCGGAGTCTACACTGTTTGCTCAGGCTTTTCTGTCCTAATACTTACAGACATTACTAAAGATTCAGGCCAAATTAATTAATAAATGTTTAAAGGCTAAACATTTTAATTTTAAGACATGAAAATTGAAAGGAAGTTTATGTCTAATTTATTTTGTTTCCAAGTTCAAGATATTCATAAAAATGTTGGCAAACAACCTCGCATAATAAATCTTATTCAATCTTAAATTGGGTGTTTCCTAATTATGTCAAAAGACGTTTCAGGTTAGTTTCATTTTCGTTGCTGCACTCAAAAAACCATGCTATTAATTTCAAATGAGCAGTAACATTTTGAAAGTAAAGCAGAATGCGTCCTGAAAATAGAAATTATTTCTTATGATACATGTTTTGACTGTATAAATTGGAACTATTTATTTACTTCAGGGCTGCCATTTCTCCGGATTTTTCCTAAATCTCCGGATTTTTTCCCAGTTCATGGTAGCTTAAAGCAGGCTGAAAGTAAAGCAGAATGCGCCCTAAGGCGCATTCTGCTTTACTTACAGCCTACTTTAAGTAGTCGCATGTCAACAAAACAAGAAAAAGGCTATGGGGTAAAGGTACGATTCGTAAAATTGCACTTGAAAAATGCAAATTTTGAAATCTTAGGATTTTTCATGTCAACTTATGGCAGCCCTGTTACTTCAATGGAAGAATAAACCGCATGCACTAAAAGGTGCTTCTACGGGGAAAGGGTTAAATCAGGCCGTAATAAAAGCAGAAATGTCCCATGGGTGATTTCTGCTTTACTTTCAGTCTACATTTTAACCAATTACCCTATAAATGTTGCTTTTATAAGTTTAATTTGTTGATACCCTGATTTGCATGTGGAGAATTTTAGCCTTCCAGCTGGCTTGCGGAAGGTCTGGTTCTTACCCAGTTGCCGATTTGTGCTTGAAACAGTGCATAAAGGGCTTCTGGGGTCTTCCTCCACATGTAATTAGCTGGGTGTCTCGATATGACTGAAATACTTTTAAAAGCGATGGAAAATCATAACAAATCAAATTGATCCCCCAGAAGAGAATTGTTTGCCTTTAAAACAGTCATCAATATGTATCACAGGAAATATTTTCTACATCCTAGCAAATGGTTGCTTAAAGCAGGCTGAAAGTATTTAGGCGAAATGCACCTTAACTCTTTGAACCCTAGTCCCGCATATAGGCGTGCTTTTCAAACAGTGTACATGTGAATAGTACACTTGTCCTATGCAAACAGTGAAGACCCTGATCAGAGGGCTCCGAAAGGAGCCCTCTAATCAGGGTCTTCACTGTTTGTCATAATGCCAAACATTGACAAAAACAACCCTTAAAAGTCAGAAATGGACTAGACTAAAATGGAAACTGGAATTGTCCATTTAAAGTTTCAGGGAGGAAAGAGTTAAGGCACATTCTGCTTTTCTTTCAACCTGCTTTAAGTGGTCACTTGTAGAAACCAGCTATTGGGTAATGGGTTAAACAGTCAACTGTCTTTAAAGCGACTTGCAACCAGATGGTGCATTAAAAATAGTGATTTGTAAATATGTGTCAAACGCTTATATAAATGGTAAAGAATTAGTTTAAGATAAGAAATTCTGTTTAAAAAAATGTATTTCAATAAAAAAAAATATTGGTCTCTGGTGGGATTCGAACCCGGGGCCCGGCATTGGCGGACAGAAGGCAAAATAGGGGAAACCGCTTAGACCAATGGACCACGGACTATCCGTTTATCTTGGATCGATTTAACGTATTTCAATGTGTAGCGATCGAAAGTGCATACAACTTCACAATTCGGCTCGGGTTTATGTCTGAGCCCGTGTAGAGAAGCAACAACAACAACTATACCGTCTACTAGTCGGTATAGAAAAACGATGGAAAATATCTAAAAATCTAAGATTCGGTGACGATTCTTGAGACTTTTTTTGGACTGATCATATTTTTTTAATGTCAGAAGCCAAATAATGCCACAAATTTGCTTTTCTTTGAGTATGTTATTTTATTTTGACAAGTACACCATCCGGTTGCGAGTCGCTTTAAAACCGAAAACAATCTGTCAGGGAAAGGGTTAATTAAAGTAGATTGTAAAATTAAAATGAGATTAAATTTAATCTTTGAGTAAAGTGTACATTAATTGCTTAGCTTAATGGCTAAACTGCATTCACCTTTGTAAACACTTTTGTACCTTTAATACACAATAGGCAAATTTGCAATAATCTCTCGAAATGTGTCTGATCCAGAATAAATTCCTTTCCACATAAAACAGGATCAGACTGATAATTGCATGCTGGGTAATTTTTTTCGTCTTCAACAATTGTCGTCTGCAACTGTTCTATAATTAGAATTTTCAAAATTTCTTTTAAATTCAGGGTCAGAATGGCAAACAGCTTGGATCTTGATGAGATGCCGCGTTACGCGGCGTCTCATCTGGATCCATACTGTTTGCAAAGGTAATCACTGTGGCAGATTTATCCGCCGCTAGCATGCAAAGAGTTAATTTGTTATCAGAAATGTTTCTGAAAATGCTGCAGATGACAGTATTTGCAATCTGAAGAAAGCTGTAATAAGTTGTTTTTAAACCTTTCAACACCATATATCTGTTTAACCCATTACCCCATAGCCAGTTTCTAATTTTGAAGATATGTGACCACTTAAAGCAGGTTGAAAGTAAAGCAGAATGCGCCATAAGGCTCATTCTGCTTTACTTTCAGCTTGCTTTAAGCTAATATCTGCTAGAATATAGAAAATATTTCTTATGATTTTTATTTGTGACAGTATTAATTGGAACTACATGTATTTTCTTCAGTAGAGGAATTAATTAAAGGCGTAAAAAGGTATATTTATGGGGTAATGGGTTAACATATACTAATTACGTTTGCAAATTGTGTAGACCTAGATCATAGGGCTCCTATAGGAGTCCTCTGATCTGGGTCTACACCGTTTGCTAATTTAAAGCAGCATTTATTAAAACTACCTAGAATTCCAAGTAGACTGGTTCATGTTTTTGTAACTAAAAAGATCCACAGGGGACTTAGTTACCATTTAAAGCAAGATGAAAGTAAAGCAGAAAGCTCCTTAGCTAGAGCTTTCTGCTTAACTTTCATCTTGCTTAAAACTGACACCTGTACTAAACATATAAATAGATAAAGAGAGTTTTGGCACTGAAAGCAGTATTATATTATGGTAGACTTTTGTCAGACTGAATTTTTTTTTTAGATTAGTCAAAAAAAAAAAAGGTCTAAGAAAAACTATTCCTCTTGATGTGATTCATGACCTCTAAATGACCTTGACCTGTGTTTGACACAACTCAAGTTGTATTGAGGTAAAGGGCTTCTTGAGTGCCAAATATGAAGCCTCTATCACATGTAGTTTTATAGTTGTGGCTAAGGTTAATGTTGCGGTCAGACTGTCAGACAGAAAAACAACAAAAAACAAAAACATGTCTCAGACAGACCAATTTTCACCTTCAAGTATATTGTGCAAAGGCATTTTAAATCAACATGAACAGGTCATTTTTCCAAAGCGGAATAGTTAATATTATAGGAACTGTCAACAGCATAAAAAGTGTTAAGTTAATCTTATTATAAAAGTAATCATGGGATAATATTTATACGTCTTTTGACTAGTTTTGAGTAAAACTTCTGTTTATTCAACCTAATACAGTCAAGACTTTTATATCAATTTCCAACATTTAAGATCTAGATCAGAACTGATGATATCTAGCAGTGTTGATTTGCATCAAACCTTATTGACACTTGTATTTTTGTCTATTCTGTCCACCTAAAAATACAAAGCATATATTAAATTTGACTGTTATTTGAAAGAAGTGGAAAAATACTTGCAGGCTAAAGGTTTATATTTAAATGTTAGTTTAAAGTTAACTAGCGGTCAAACTTATATTAAGTGACCGGAGAAAATAAAGTATATTTGTAGCCTATAATATTATGCAGGGCTCAAGATTTGAACTGAACAAATTCAACATTTTCTCACTCATATTTCAGCACCAAATCATATGGTGTAATTATTCAAAGAGATGATTCCTGAATGACTATTGACACCATAAGGTTTAATGCAGACAAGAACATTTTAGTTTTTTGAAATGATCCCGTTATCTAGACTGAGCTCTGCTTGTTGACAGGTGGCAGCATCATGTAGGACAAAAGTAATGCAGAAAGCTCATATAGGAGCCTTCTGTTTTACTTAAATGGATCATGATGAGACGATGCGTATTGCAACATCTCATCAGGATCCAAACTGTTTCACACTCTGACCATTTTTTTAAAAGAAATTTAGATAATTCTATTTTTAGAACAGTTGCAGACGACAAAAAACTTACCCAGCATGCAAAGAGTTAACATATACCTCATAGCTTCAGGAAACTTTTCCTACTTTTTGGGTATGCATGTACTTTAATGATACCCTTTCCCCCCATAGAAGCGCCTTTTAGCGAATATGATTTATTCCTCCACTGAAGAAAATAGTTCCAATTTAATCAGTCATGAATATATATTATAAGGAACATTTTCTATATTCAAGCACATGATAGCTTAAAGCAGGCTGAAAGTAAAGCAGAATGCGCCTTAAGGCGCATTCTACTTTACTTTCAACCTGCTTTAAGTAGTCACCTATCTTCAATACTAGAAACAGGCTATCAGGTAAAGGGTTAACAATCAAACATTTCCCCCCCTTGGTCTCCAGCAAATAGTCAACCATCAACGGGATTTCTGAAATAGAACATAAAAAGCTCCTGGGGATCTATTGGTTCTTCCTTTTTAATTGCTGGAAATATTTGCTGAAATAAAACAATGATATTGGTTATAAACAGTTTTTGGTTCTAATCAATAGTCAAGTCACTCGGAATGAAAAGTGACGTTGATTGAAATTGTTTGCAAATTTACCGGGTGATGTTACTATTAGAAGTGACATGCGATAAACATTGGAGGATAGTGAAACTTGCTAATTCATGTCAGCCACGTGTAGTAAAGTTAAGCTTTTACAACCATTCAAATAGAAGGCTATATTGAAAGTATAGCTTAACTGTTGATAGCTTAAAAAAGGTTAAATTTAAAGTAGAAAGCTCCTTCAGTTCAGGGGCTTTCTGTTTTACTTTCATCCTGCTTTAAGCATTGTGAACTTACATTAGGGTTGAACCCTTTCACAAATAGCTTGTTTTCAGTACAGTATTGAAAACAGATAATTACATAAAGCAGGCTGAAAATAATACAGAATACTAAAAGAGCTTTCTGCCTTATACTCATTTTGCTTTAACCCTTTGAACCCTAATCCCGCCTATTGGCGTCCTTTTCAAACAGTGTACATGTGAATAGTACACTTTTCCTATGCAAACAGTGAAGACCCAGATCAGAGGGCTCTGAAAGGAGCCCTCTGATCAGGGTCTTTGCTGTTTGTCATAATACCAAACAATGACAAAAACAACCCTTAAAGTCAGAAATGGACTAGACAAAAATGGAAACTGGAATTGTCCATTTAAAGTTTCAGGGAGGAAAGAGTTAAGCAATATCATTCCATAACCCTTTACTTCATAGCCTATTTCTAGTAGTAAAGATAATTAACAACTTAAAACAGTTTAAATTAAAGCAAGATGCACCTAATGGCACATTCTTCTGTACGTTAAGCCTGCTTTAAGTTACTATCTGCTAGGATAAAGGAAATATTCTTTATGTTGCATATTCTTTACTATATAAAATAGAACTATTTTCTTCAGTGGAAGACTGAATTGACTGTGTATAAATGTGTACCGGTATTAATGATGTAATTCCTTAACCCATTACCCCATAGCCTGTTTCTAGTTTTGAGGATGTGTAACCACTTAAAGCAGGTTGAAAGTAAAGCAGAATGTGCCTGCTTTAAGCCAAAATCTTCTAGAACATAGAACATATATCTGATGGTACATACTTATGAATGTATAAAATGAAACTATTTTCATCGGTGGAGGAATGAATTAAAGGCATCAATAGGCATATTTATGGGGTAATGGGTTAAACACAGAAGGTTATAGGTGATTAGCATCATCACAGCTTAAAGCAAGGTGAAAATGAAACAGGAAGAAGCTTTCTGTTTTATTTTCACCAGTTGCTTTAAGCAGTCCCTTGTCTTGAACACCTAAAAATTGAAACAATGTAGTGGTCATAACAGAGAGGTTTTACTGTAATACTCATAATAAGGGTTGAATGCATTAATCAATGCCAATAATTAGTAAATAGATGTGATGTATATATTTTTAAAACATTATAAGTTTCTAAACAGAATTGTATAGACTGATTCTTATCATAGCTGAGGCATAGTATTATACTATTAACGTTGCAAAAATCCAATTTGTTTAAAGTAAATAAATTGAAGTACTATTCAATTACCAGAGCTCCAGATAAGGGGGGTATTTCAAAAACTAAAATCTTTATTTCTGCTTAAAACCCTATGGTGTCACTACTCATTAGAATCGTCTCAAAGAGACGATTCTAATGAGTAGTAACATAATAGGATTTAATGCTAAAATAAGTGAGAAAAATGTTGGATTTGTGCAGTTTACTCTATCTTATCTGGAGCCCTGAATACTAATTCACGGCAGTGACCTGAAAGACTAAAGGCTCTTGTGATAAAATCTAACACAGTTATTGATCTACTCTACAGGCTTACAATTATCAATGGTTTAAATGGATCACCTTAACCCATTACCCCATAAATATGTCTTTTTACACCTTTCATATATTCCTCCACCAAAACAATAGTTCCACTTTATACAGTCGCAAATAATTAACATAAGAAATATTTCCTATAACCTAGCAGATAGTAGCTTCAAGCAGGCTGAAAGTTTAGCAGAATGCGCCTAAAGGCGCATTTTGTTTTACTTTCAACCTGCTTTAAGTGTTCCACCTGTTTTCAAAACTAGAAACAGGCTACTGGGTAAAGGAATGAAAGGATTGCTTTAGGATTAAAGTTAAGCTGAAAGCTTTGGGCCTTACTCTCATATTGTTTTAAGCAGTCACAAGTTCAATAAAACAGTTGGAAATTGTCATTTTGGTGACTTGTCTGAGTTACTTTTATTTATTCAGTCACCTGTATATTAAATGCCTGATAATTAACACAATTCAGTGGTTTTAATAGAGGAGTTTTGCTGTACAAGTATAATGCAAGATCTGGTTCATCCAGTTCCAGGATAAAGGATCATTTGGCTTACTTTCATATTGCTATAACCATACACATATACCATCAGGGAAATAATAAATCAGGCTGTCAGTTTGAAATACGTGATTTGTATCAGTGGCTGTGGGAAAAGGGTTAAATTCAGTCCTCTTGTGTTGAGGTAAACAGAATCATATTAAGCCCATTTCAATGGACTTTAGAATGAATGACGAATTGATGTTTGCCCTTGCTTGAACAGTAACTTGGTACAAAGAAACTGAATATAGTGATAAATTACTTAATCAATATTTGGTCAATATGTCTATATACAGTAAAAACCTCTCTATTACTACCACTAAAACAAACGCTAATTGAGTATATAAAATACAGGTGACAGCTTAAAGCAAGGTGACAGTTAAACAGAAAGCTCCTAAAGGAGCTTTCTGTTTCACTGTCACCTTGCTTTAAGCAGTCACCTTTCGTAAACTCCTAAATATTGAGATAATTTAGTACAGTCAAGACTCGATACAATGACATCCGTTACAACGGAATACTCACTTACCGACACAAATTTGGTGGGAACGAACCTGCACAATGCTATATATACGAGATTCAATATAACGACAAACTCGTTACAACGACATATTTGTTGGGAACGAACTGTGTCGTTGTATCGAGTCCTGACTGTAGTTGTAATAGAGAGGTTTTAATGTATATGTAAAGCGGCATGTGGTCGACTATATTTGGTGAATGTATTTGTTCACACAACAAGGGTCAAAGAAAGCCAATTTAAATTAACAGTTCTGGTAACAGGCTGTTTACAATTTACCTCATGAAAGCAGAAAAAATGTAGGTAATGTCATTTGCTTAAAATGATGTCTGCTGCAGTTTTGATGTTGTATTTTTCTGATTAAATAATTATACAGAAACACACCCCTGCTTTAACCCATTTGTGCCTAGCATTCTATAAAAGGGACATAGCTAGGCAAACAGTGCAGACTCTGATCAGACGCTACATAATGTGACTTCTGATTAGAGTCTACACTGTTAAATTTGCTGATAGAAATTTTAATGTAAAACAAACCAAAAATCAAAATTTAGGCAAGGCACCCTTTAACCCTTTACCTGATAGCCTATTTCTAGTACTTCAGATAGGTGACTACTTAAAGCAGGTTGAAAGTAAAGCAGAATGCGCCTTAGGGCGCATTCTGCTTTACTTTCAGCCTGCTTTAAGCTATCATGTGCTATAATAAAGAAACTATTACCTATAATACATATTCATTACTGATTAAATTGGAACTATTTTCTTCAGCGGATGAATAAATCATATCCGCTAAAAGGCGCTTCTATTGGGGAAAGGGTTAAATATTTAAGCAGTCACTTGTATGAAACACCTAATAATAAACTCAATTTAGTTGTCATAATAGAGAGGCATTACTGTATTGTATATGTATAGCTTGCAGTATGCTTGTCAAATGCAATGTATTGTATAAACATCATTGTTGCAATACATTGTGAAAAATATATCTTAAATGGATTGGACTTCTTTGGAAGCTGGAATTGCCCCATTTGAAGTTTCAGGGGTCAAAGTGTTAATATCGTTGTTGTTTGTATTTGTACAGGAGGAGAGAAGTTCATCCAGTAGCTCTGATGATGATGAAATAGTTAATGTTGTTGTTTGTATATTTACAGGAGGAGAGAAGTTCTTCCAGTAGCTCTGATGATGATGAAGAGGAAGGTGGTAAAGAAGACAAACACAAACCTGCTGTAAGTTATAACACCTCTTTATATTTCCTTATGTGTTTTATGGTGCCAATGTCGATCGATCTCCGGCATCAAACACCATCAATATTTCCTAAAAAAAAGTAAATTTACTGTTATCATATATATCATATATTATACATGTAATATCATATTTTCATAGACCATAATGAGCAATAATAATACTGGTTTACATTTTTTTATGATAGTACAGCGCTCCCTCTCTACAACGACACCCAATGGGAGACAACAAATATGTTCGTTGTTCAGAGGGAGTCGTTATAGGGAGGGAACTTTGTTTACATTTGCAAACAGCTTGAATCCAGATCAGACTCCGCGATACGCGGCGTCTGATCTGGATTCAAGCTGTTTGTCATTTGTCATTATGATTTTTTTACGTAAAATGTCATTTTTTGTAAGAAAAACAGCAGACAACAATTTTCAGTAGATGAGGATGCATCGGTGCAAGCATAAAACATAATTTTCGTGGGAACAGCGGTGAATGTCGTTGTAAGGAGGGAGTCGTTTTACGGAGGGCCGTTGTAGAGAGGGAACGCTGTATACTTCGTTCTAAAATACATAATGTAGTATGCTTCTGTAATAGTATGCTGCTGCAATGTTACATTTGTCAAATTACTTACAAAATACTGCAATAATGTCTCAGTCTGTGCTTTATAATTGTCATCTACATTTCTTTAATCACTATTTAACTGAAAATACATCATTCATTTACATGTAATACCAAGAGACTTAACGGAATGGAAAGATAAAAATTGCCGATAAACAGTGGAGAAAATGCTATTTTCCCGTTTAAGCGAAACTAAATGAAAACGCAATGCAAAAAATGCACGAAAAAGCCAGCTGTTTGAAAATATGAATCTCAAGTTTAACCCTTTCACTCTCAATGATACCAAAGCGCGTTTGCAAACAGTTTTGATCCTGATCAGGATCCAAACTGTGTGACACTCGTATAGATATGTTTTATGTCATACTACATTGAATCTTATTTTGAAGCGATCTCGCAAACAACAAAATTGAAATTGTACTTGCTAATGGAAGCAGTTTGGATCCAGATCATACACCAATATATCTAGTTTTTACTTTAGTTCACAGCTGCGAAGTTTGTTTTACGGAGATCGAGGAAAGACCTGAATACACTCAATAAAGCAGTTGTGCATGGAAGGTACAGTAAAAAGCATGATCACAACTAGTTATTCCATTACTCCACAGATACACATTTTTTCACACCTTTTATGTATTCCTCCATGAAAGAAAATACAAAATGCAGTTCAATTTAACCCTTTCCCCCATAGAAGCGACTTTTAGCGTATTTAATTTATTCCTCCGCTGAAGAAAATAGTTCCAGTTTATACCCTCATGAACATTTACCATTACAAATATTTTATATAGCCTAGCAGATTTTAGCTTAAAGCAGGCTGAAAGTAAAGCAGAATGTGCCTTAAGGCACATTCTGCTTTACTTTCAACCTGCTTTAAGTGGCCACCTGTCTTCAAAACTAGAAGCAGGCTATGAGGTAAAGGGTTAATACAGTAATGAATGTGCAACATAAGACATATTTCTTATATCCTAGCAGTTAGTAGCCTAAAGCAGGTTGAAGGTACCCTGCTAGCAGCGGATATGTCACTGCCACAGTGAATATCTTTGCAAACAGTTTGGATCCAGATGAGATGCCACGTTACGCGGCGTCTCATCTGGATCCAAACTGTTTGCCTTTCTGACCCTGAATGTTAAAGAAAATTAGAATTTTTGTTTGTTTTAGAACATTATCAGACGACAATTATTGTTGCAGATGAAAAATTTATCCAGCATGCAAAGAGTTAAGTGGTCTCACATATCTTCCTAGAAACAGGTTGAATTCCGCTTAAGCCGTTGCTAGGGGCCGTGAGCACTGTTGCATATTTCAGTATTGCTCATGAACAGACTCAATTAAACCGAGTCTGCAATTTTCAGTATTTGCTTTGATTTCTGTGCTTTCAAAGGATCTCCCCTTATTCAGATTTATATGGAGTAATGGGCTATCCGAACATATTGTCATTTACATCTCCATGAAACCCTATATTGTGACTACATGTACTCATCAAGCCAATTCTAATGAGTAGTAACAATATATGATTTGTTGTAGTTTTATTGAATTATGTTATTGAAATACAGTAGTCCTTTAACCCTTTACCTCAGATAGCCTATTTCTAGTACTTAAGATAGGTGACTACTTAAAGCAGGTTGAAAGTAAAGCAGAATGCGCCTTAGGGCGCATTCTGCTTTACTTTCAGCCTGCTTAAAGCTATCATGTGCTATAATATAGAAAATATTCCCTATAATACATATTCATTACTGATTAAATTGGAACTATTTTCTTCAGCGGATGAATAAATCATATCCGCTAAAAGGCGCTTCTATTGGGGAAAGGGTTAATACGGAGTGGTGACTAGTGTCCATGTAACTTAAGTGGGATGAAATTTAGTACTAAAGAAGACTATTTGATATCTTCTTAACTTTCTGGTACAATGAAATATGTATTGTTACTTAGGTCACTTTTACCTACATTGTATTTAACCTATTACTCAATAATACATGTACATCTTTGTGCACCTTTAATTTCTACAATCTAGCAACTCCTGGACAGAAAGCACAGAAGGTATGTGTACAGTTGACATTGATGATTCAATTTTGACTTTTCCAGGAATATGATACGCAATGTGAGGTTAGGACATGGCCTGTTTGAGCTGATTACAAAGGAGAAACAGGACAAGGTAGGATTGATACTTCAATGACAGAGCAAGTGATAATAATTATTCCAATCGTCACAGCCTGTAGGTTTATCATCACTTGTACGGCCTTGCTGTACAAGCATGCTTTTAGGGCAATGTGATAGGGCGCATTACTGTGAACCTGGCGACCCGGTTTGAGGGGGTATGTTTCTTTATGAAAACACTGGTTGCACAAGTAGAGTAAAACCCCTATATTACGACCATTCAATGCAGCTCAGATATACTGCCCTGATTGAGGATTGAACTGGGAACTGCTAACCTCTGCGCTATCCAGACATGCAAATGATGGTGTTAAATACATCTTGATAGCTTAACCCATTACCCAATGAATATGCCCCTTTACACCTTTAATTTATTCCTCCACTGAAAAAAATAGTTCCACTTTCTACAGTCATGAATATGTACAATAAGAAATATTACAGATAATAGCTTTGAGCAGGCTGAAAGTAAAACAGAATGTGCCTTTCAACCTGCTTTATAAATTCACCTCTCCTCAAAATAAGAAACAGGCATTGGGGTAGTGGCACTAATAGTTTAAAGAAAGAAGAAAGAAAAGCATATTTTGTTTACTTGCATTCTTCTTAAGCTCCTGCAGGAGTCCTATGGGTAGGTTCTTTGCTGTTAATTTTTATATGACAGAATATAATGTTGCACAATATTATGCATGCAAGACCTAAATTATTTATCTGAAGGAAGGGACACATACCTGAAACGTGGCTGTGATAGACACTTGAATGGCATGAATGATTCATACAGTTAAACTTCAAATACATGTATTATAACTGTACATTTTGTCCTATGCAAAACAGTGAAGACCCTGACAAGAGGGCTCCTACAGGATCCCTCTTATCAGGATCTGCAATATTTCAAAAGCAACCCTAAAAAAGTAAAGCAGAATGCACCTTAAGGCGCGTTACGTTCAACCTGCTTTAACTCTTTCCTCCCTGAAACTTTAAATGGACAATTCCAGTTTCCATTTTAGTCTAGTCCATTTCTGACTTTTAAAGGTTGTTTTTGTCAATGTTTGGCATTGTGACAAACAGTGAAGACCCTGATCAGAGGGCTCCTTTCGGAGCCCTCTGATCTGGGTCTTCACTGTTTGCATAGGACATGTGTACTATTCACATGTACACTGTTTGAAAAGGACGCCTATAAGTGGGACTAGGGTTCAAAGAGTTTAGCGGTTCCCCTCATTTCGAAACAATTAAGAAACTGTATTTTGGGTAAAAGGTTAACCCTTTCTTCTACAGAAGCCCCTTAGAATTCTTCAATCTATTTCTTTACATCTATATGTGCAGAAATGAGAATTCAATTATTGTGCTTAATTCAGGTAACAAGCTTATAGCAAGATAAATGCAAAGCAGACAGTACCTTAAGGCATCTAATCAGGATCTAAACTATTTGCCATTTAACCCTTTACCCCATAGTCTGTTTCTAGCTTTGAAGAAAAGTGACCACTTAAAGCAGGTTGAAAGTAAAGCAGAATGTGCCTTAAGGCACATTCTGCTTTACTTTCAGCCTGTTATTAGCTCACCTGAGCCAAAGGCTCAAGGTGAGCTATTGGGATGGCCCTGTGTCCGGCGTCCGGCGTCCGGCGTCGTGCGTTGTGCGTTGTCCGGCGTCGTTAACAATTGCTTCAAATGAAATCTCCTCCTATACCGCTTGACAGAATTCAACCAAACTTTACAGAAATGTTCTTTGGGTCAAGCTCTTTCAAATTTGTTCAAAGAATTAAAAACAATGCAGAACTCTAGTTGCCATGGCAACCAAAGTGAAAAAATAAGGAAATCTTAAAAAATCTTCTTGTCAAAAACTGCAAGGGCCAGAGCTTAGATATTTGGCACATAGCATCATCTACAGGTCCTCTATCAAGTTTGTTCAAATTATGCCCCTGGGGTCAAAATTGGCCCCGCCCCGGGGGTCTCAGTTTTACATAGAGTTATATAGTGACATTTTCAAACGTCTTCTTCTCTGAAACCAATGTGGCCAGAGCTTTGATATTTTGCATGGTGACACTTCTAGATGCCCTTTACCAAAATTGTTCAAATGGTTCTGGTCCGTTGCATAACTAGGTCACAGGAGCTAAAAATAGATTTTTTCAATGAAAACTTAAAAAATCTTCTTGTCTGAAACTACAAGGGCCAGAGCTTAGTTATTTGGCACATAGAATCGCCTACAGGTCCTCTATCAAGTTTGTTCAAATTATGCCCCTTGGGTCAAAATTAGCCCTGCCCCGGGGGTCACAGTTTTACATAGAGTTATATAGTGAAATTTTCAAACGTCTTCTTCTCTGAAACTAATATGGCCAGAACTTTGATATTTGGCATAGTTACACTTCTAGATGTCCTATACCAAAATTGTACAAATGGTTCTGGTCCGTTGCATAACTAGGTCACAGGAGCTAAAAATAGATTTTTTCAGTGAAAACTTAAAAAATCTTCTTGTCTAAAACTACAAGGGCCAGAGCTTAGACATATGGCACATATCATCGACTACAGGTCCTCTATTAAGTTTGTTCAAATTATGCCCCTAGGGTCAAAATTGGCCCCGCGGGTCAGTTTTTTTGCATAGAGTTATATAGAGAAAATTTCAAACGTCCTCTTCTCTGACTCTAATATGGCCAGAGCTTTTATATTCTGTATGGTGACACTTTTAAATATACTTTACATATTTTGTTAAAATTGTTACGGTCTGTTGCATATCTAGGTCAGTCCTGGATATAAATCAATATCTCCATTTTTCCAGTTATTCTCAGGTGAGCGAATATGCCCCATGGGGCTCTTGTATATATACCATCTGCTAGATTATAGAAAATATTTTTTACGCTACATATTCATGACTACTGGAACTATTTTCTTCAGAGGAATAGATTAAAGGTGTAAAAATAAATATTCATGGGGTATAATGGGTTAATTAAATCGGCAGTGTTTATAAAAGCCTACCATTTTGTGCATTTTATTGCATTTAAGCTCGAAATAATTTTGTCTTTCACATTGTATTTTAACAGAGAGCAGCATCCGAATTAGCGCTTAAGAAGCGACAAGAGCAGTTACGGAATGAGTTCCAGCCACCTAAGGCGGAGAGTGAAGATGAGACAGACGATGACCTTGACCACGATGTTGACCTTACTAAGTATGTATTGTGCTCTTTTTGACTTGGTGTGGTGAATTAAGAACAAAACTTCAATATTTTTTTATCAAGCCTTCTTTTGCTGAAAACATTGTCTGTCTTTTTTTTTAATTATAGTTCATGTTAAATAAGTTGACATGTGAAAAATTCTGTCCTCTACATACAAGTATATGTATCAACTCAACTCAGCTCAGTTCAATTTAATTTAATTGGCAATTATCAATACATGAGAGCCATTGGACATGTCTGAAAATATCAGAAAAATGATGTTTTTCTTCCTTGTTGCTGTGGAATTTGCATGATTAAGATGAGATGCCAAGTTATCATCTGGATTTGAACTGTTTTCTAAAGTTCTCTCAATACAAACATGAAAATAGTTAATATTATTTTTGCAGCTTAAATGAAGAGTTGTTTAGTTTGAAGTGCACAGTATGATTTCTTAGGATTAACTCTTTTAACAACATGGACCTGTTCAAAATATGATCATTACATTTGCAACCAGTGTTACAAGACCCAGATACAGTGGAGAATCTGTTATTCTTTCCCGTTTAAACGCAAACGTACGCAAACGCAAAGCATTAAAACGTAGAAAAGAACAACTTTTGGACAATTCTGATAATTCTTGTTTATCTTGGTGGCAAACAGTTTGGAGCCTGATCAGACGCCGGGTTACCCGGCGTCTGATCTGGGTCCAAACTGTTTGCACTGCAAATAATAGTTTTAGCGTAAACGCGTTTATTGGGAAAGAATAACAGATTCTCCACTGTAAGAGGGCTCCTGTAGGAATAGTACAGATGCCTTTGGAGGGAAAAATAATATTTCACTAACATTTATTCTTAACCTTTTCAACACTAAGAAACCATTGTGGGTTGTAAGGTTCCCTTGTGGATCATTTGAGTTACCAAAACCATAAACCCAGTCTACTTGGAATTACTACTACTACTAACTACTAAATCCTGAGTTTATTTGTCAGCTGCTGCGGGTGTCCCTACAGGGGTAGGCAGCAGGCGGCTAGAGGTTCCAACACCTAACCTCCAGGCTTCTCTATTCTGTGGATCAATGCCACCAAGGCTGCATGTTCTTATGTCAGCCTCAACACATTCCAACCAGGTCTTCTTTGGCCTCCCTCGCCCCCTGGATCCTGGCACTTCCATACCCATCACTGAGTTGATACTTGAGTTTGCACGCGAGACATGTCCGTACCATCTCAGACGCCTTGTGCGTAGGGCCGTTGTCACTTCTTGAATCCCCAGCTTTGCATACAGTGCTTCTGTAGTGATGTCGTCTTGGTGCTTGACACCACAGATCCAACGGACCATGGCTCTGTCATTTCGACGAAGACGCTGCAAATCTGAGGCAGACGGTGCCCAGGTTTCCCCTCCATGTAGTAGTGCAGAGCGCACACAAGCATCAAAAACTCTCCCACGAGCCGTAAGGGACACATGCCTAGATGTAAGAAGAGGCAGGAGTTTCTTGAACCTTCCCCAGGCCGTACCGCATCTGGTGATGATCGCGAGCTCACATCCTCCCCCTGCACACAGCATATCACCTAGATAGCAGAAACTGGCTTCCACCTCGATTTGAACGCCATCCACGTCAACCTGGGTGACTGGTCTACCATCAATAGGGCGTGCCATATCACGACATCTGGGGCACACATAGTTCGGGTCGTCTGCAATTCTGCCCTTGATGCCACAGCATTTCTTGTGCACCCACAGCATGCATTGGGGACATTTGATAGAATTAACCCCAACTCCAGTCCGGCACACAGCACAAGGAAATGCCCCAGAGTCACGAAGGAGATCAAGCCCTGGGCCAGATACCATGAGCTTGGTCTTCTTCATGTTGACCCTCAGTCCTTTACCTTCCATACCTGCTTTCCAAGCTGTCAGCTTGGAAATGCACTCCTGAAGTGAGTCTGCAATCACGGCGAGATCATCAGCGTACAGAAGCTCCCAAGGGACTCCGGTACGGAACTCGCGTGAAAGCGCCTCAAGCACGAGGATGAAAAGCAGAGGACTGAGGACCGAACCCTGATGCACTCCAACTTCGACTCCAAACTCGTCGCTGTACTGCCCGTTGACACGCACTCGACTTTTGACATCCGAGTACATTCCTTGGATGACACGCACAGCCCACTCGTCAACACCCAGACTTCTCAGTGCCCACCAGAGGACTTTCCTAGGTACTCTGTCGAAGGCCTTCTCAAGGTCAACAAAGGCAAGATACAAAGGCTTGTTGGCTGCTATGTACTTTTCCTGTAACTGGCGAATGATGAAGATCGCATCATTGGTGCCACGCCCAGGAACAAAACCGAACTGCATAGAGTCAATATCAACCATCCTTCGTACAAAAGTGTCCATCACACGCTCAAGTAACTTCATCACTTGGTCCGTTAGCTTGAGGCCACGGTAATTCCCACGCTCAAGAGCATCACCTTTACCCTTGTACAGGTTTAGGATGTAACTCTCTTCCCAATCCTTGGGTATTACACCACTACTGAAAACTGCCTCCGTCAGTTGTCTCAGCAACTGGACTCCCTCCTCCCCTGTTGCTTTCAACATCTCGGCAATAATGCCCGAAGGACCTGCAGCTTTCCCATCCTTCATTTTACCGAGAGCTTCACGAATTAAAGTCGCAGTAATTGGAGGGGGTGGACCCTCTGTTGGGTTGACTTCTGGAAGAAGGTCACTCTGCCACTCGAACTCAACATTAAGCAGTTTAGAGTAATGCTCCACCCATGCCTTCATCTTCTCCTCGTCACTGAGCGATAGTTCACCTTTGTCGTTCTTGATACACTTCTCCCCCACAACATCCTGATTTTGCCTGTCCATTTGCTTTGCAAGCTTGAAGATGGTTCCATCATTTGGAGAGACGTTTGCAAACCTGTCCTTTTCAGCCTCTGATTTTGCTTGCCAAACAGCATGCTTGGCAATGCGCCTAGCCTCATAGTATATAGCTTTGGCTGTAGAAAGCTCGCTGCTAGGGCCAGTCTTTAGTAGGGCTTTGTACTTCTTGAAACAGGATCGTTTCGTCTTCACTGCATCCTCAACTTTCTCGTCCCACCACCAGGTTTGGCGCTTCCACTGGTGGTTTTTGGAGAGCCCACACACCTCTGTCGCTGTTGTTAAGAGAGGTTGCTTCAGTTTCGCCCACACCTCTTCCACGGTGCCAGTAGACATTTCATTTGCAGAAGCAGATACTTTTTCTGCGAAGGTTACATGAAATTCATTCGCCACAGCTTGGTCCCTCAGCTTCCAGGTTCGTATACGTGGGGAGAACTTGCGTTTCTTAACTGTGGGAATGTGTACATTGAAGTCGCACACTACAAGGTTGTGTTGTTGCACGCACTCCTCTGTAGGGATGACCTTCACATTTGTGACTGCTTTGTAGGGTAGTTTAATAAATACTGCTCTAAACTAGCAAACAGTGCAGATCCTGATCAGAGGGCTCCTATAGGAGCCCTCTAATCAGAGTCTTCACTGTTTGCAAATGCAATAAGTATGTTTTAAACAGGTCCATGGTGTTGAAAGATTTAATTGTGTTAAAAACGATTGCAGCATTTTACAACCTGTACCATTAAAATGGCAGTACACATGATTTGTGGTGAATTGCTTGGTGCTAGAGATATTGCTAGAACATGACATGAACCATAAAACCCCTCTATCATGACCACTTTAACCCTTTCCCCCATAGAAGCGACTTTTAGCGATATGATTTATTACTCCGCTGAAGAAAATAGTTCCAATTTAATCAGTCATGAATATATATTATAGAGAATCGTTTCCATATTCTAGCACATGATAGCTTAAAGCAGGCTGAAAGTAAAGCAGAATGCGCCCTATAAGGCGCATTCTGCTTTACTTTCAACCTGCTTTAAGTAGTCACCTATCTTCAATACTAGAAATAGGCTATCAGGTAATGGGTTAAATGAGATTAAGTTTTTCGTTGTTTTGAGGCAAGAGACTCCTTAACCCATTACCCCATAAATATGCCTTTTTACCTCTTTAATTTATTCCTCAACTGAAGAAAACAGTTCCACTTTATACAGTCATGAATATGTACTGTTAGAAATATTTTCTATATCCACACAGATGGTAGCTTAAAGCAGGCTGAAAGTAAAGCATAATGTGCCTTAAGGCACATTCTGCTTTACTTTCAACCTGCTTTAAGTAGACACCTGTCTTCAAAACTAGGAACAGGATATGGGGTAATGGGTTAAAGCAAGGTGAAAGTAGAGCAGAAAGCTTTAAGCTGTCACCTATTGTTAATTTCAGCAATCGGTCTTCTTTATAGTGCATTAGAGGGGTTTTAAGCCAATTCATATTTCATGCCATCTTGAAGCTCACACTTGAAGCACACCGACATTGTGCTATACCATTTAAGCATTTTCAAGGTTCAACATAAACCCATTACCCGTTTTATGCCTTTCACTTATTCCTTAACTTAAGAAAATAGTGTTACTTTATACAGTAATGAAAATGTATCATTAGAAATATTTTCTTTATCCTAGCAATTGTTAGCTTAAAGCAGGATGAAAGTAAAGCAGAATGTGATATAAGGTGCATTCTGCTTTACTTTCAACATGCTTTAAGTGGTCCCCTATCTTCAATACTAGAAAAAGGCTATGGGGTAATGGATTAAGACTAGTGTCCTTTTAGCTTGTCCCATGGGACAATTATCTAAGAATGCAAAACAAAGTTATTCAGTGTTTAACCCATTACCCCATAACCTGATTCTAGTTTTGAATATACTTGACCACTTAAAGCAGATTGAAAGTAAAGCTATAAGCTACCATCTACTAGAATATAGAAAATAATTCTGATCATACATATTCTTAACTGCATAAATTGGAACAATTTTCCTCAATGGGAAAAATGAATTAAAAGTGTAAAAAGGCATATTTATGGGGTAATGGGTAAGGTTAAAAAGTAAAATTATTATTTTGTCCAGTACGTATTTTAAAATGTTCAAGACTGCCTAATATTGCAAATATCCAAGTTATTAATATATTCAACTTACTTTGCTAGTTTACTGTTTGAACGCCATGCATTGATCATGTACAATGTTTTTTGCCTGCTTGCTTCATCAGCTATATGGTGCCAGTGGCCCCGCCCACATTTATGACCCAGCTTCAACAGATGGACACGGATGAGGATCTTGGGATTATTAGTGACCATGCAGCGTCAGATGATGACCAGAGTCCAGAGCGAGAGGCGGAAATTGTCACTTTTAGCGGGTTGGTTACATGTGTTTAACATTTTAAGTTTGTCTCCTTTTAAATGTTCATGACAGCTGGATCTTCACCTAAAGATGGACACACGTCATAATCATTATGTAGTTAACCTATTACCCCATAGCCTGTTTCTAGTTTTGAAGATAAATAACCATTTAAAGCAGGTTGAAAGTAAAGCAGAATGTGCCTTAAGGCACATTCTGCTTTACTTTCAGCCTGCTTTAAGCAAACATCTGCTAGGATATAGAAAATATTTCTTATGGTTTATATTTTTAAGGTATTATTTGGAACTATTTTCTTCAGTGGAGGAATAAATTAAAAGGGTAAAAAGGCATATTTATGGGGTAATAGGTTAAGTGTAAGAATCAAGTAAAGGAGTAAATCTTGAATTGCTGAAACACCGTCCAAGATTTTTCACTGGTTTTTCATGACCATGTATTAGACCTAGCTTTGACACCATTTCTGGTTTTTATTAAACTAACAATTACCATTCATTGCAAAATTATTCCAAATAATTTTGTTGAAAACACCACCTTCAATTCGCTCTAATTATCAGTAAACTAGTTGGTTTGTCTGTATTAATTTCATTGTATTAATGTTCAATTAATTTCACTATTTAGTGTAGATTTCTTCACATAAGGACGTACAATAAAACTTCTCTTATAATTTCGACCACTAAATTATGTTAACTTTCAGGTGTTAAATGCAGGTGGCTCCTGTAGGAGCTTTCTGTTTTACGTTTCACCTTGTTTTAAACTGTCACCTTTCTTTTATACAGTCAATTAGCCTTCTTTTTAATTGTCGTAATAGAGAGGTTTTACTGTATTTAGTTTTAAAGGTCTGTTCACTTGATTTTCATTGTGCAATATCTTCAGTTTCTGTACATTTTAATTACTGTTGTTTACCTTCAGAACGCTTGCAAAATTTGCCATTTGTAACAATTTTCAGACATGATTAATTCACATTTTTCATTGATCTGCATTGATCAGGAAATATCATTAATGTGTCAAATAGTAACTTGGTTTATCATCTTGATCCAAACTATTTGCACTAGTTACTAGTTTCTGCCAGGAGTAAGCTAGTTTGTTTGCTAGATCTAGTTGTGTTTGGTGAATGTTTCATGTGATCTTGTTTGATTTAGATGAAATAATACAAAACATGAAAGGGTAAACTGCTTTAGCAAGCTAGCAATTCAGCCTTTAATTTGCAAAAAATTACATAATAATTATTCATTACTCAATAAAGCAAAGCCCTTAAAATGCTAAAGGTCAAGGCATTTAATGTTAGCTACAGCAAGTTTCTCAAAATACATAGTTCTGGGACAGATATGAATTTGCAGTAGGGAGTCGTTTCAGTAGTAGATCAACATTACTCTATTTAGCAGTGGTTTTTCCTACATTCACTAAAACCAGCATGTGCATGTTTTACCGTAACCTTATATACATGAGAGTGAAAGTATGCTACAGTCAAACTTCAATATCCCAAACTCGTTTAACTTAACTATCCGATACTTCATTAATGCTCAGTTAAGTCAAGCATACCCTAATCTTAAAGTTAAAACGTGAAATACGGGTAGGTAACCATGGCGAGATTTCAAAGTTTGACTGTGTCATGAAAGGTAAGTTTAACCATAAAAGGTAAAAAGAAAACATGAAAGGTTAAATACGAAAATATTAAAAACCAATATGATGATATGGACAGGAAATATCAGAAAAAAAGTTAATTTGGTGAAATAAAAAAAATGAAAGTGATCAACTATTTCCAAATAAGAAGATGCATGATGATATTAATGTGTGACTATTTTACAAACAGAAAGAAAACCATAGTTTGGCCGAGGTTTGTATTATACACACGTACCCATTTTATCTATCCGTAGATGCATGTGGGGGCTGTGTTATGTTTTATAAACTATCTTGCAACAATAATGTCCTAAGATAAATACACATAACCAGTTGGCAGTGGGATACAAGGTTTGAGACATACTTGGTGGTAAAAGCTGATCTGTTGAGCGCTTAGGCATGAGTCTGATTGCTTGTTTCTGCCAAGAACTGAATACATTGCCCTTTAATGCACTGTCAACAGATGGTGTATTTATATGCCTTTAATATACACCAGCAACAATTAAATAGTTGTTTCAATCATTTTATATCTTGAAACATTTAATATTTGAAGCAATGCAAGAATTTTTTTATGCCACAAAGAATAAAGCTGAAATGAGGTCGGAATAAAATACAAACAGTAAAATACAAGGAGTAAGACACAGACTCTTGTATCTTACTGTACAGATACATGTGGAACAGCTTGATATCAAAAGAAGGCATATAATAAAATAAAATTCTGCTTTAATGACCATTCAAATGAAGATTCATTGTTAACCCATTACCATATACATGTACATGTATGTACACTTTTTTACGCCTCTAATATATTCCTACATTGGAGAAAATAGTTCTACTTTATAAAGTCAAAAATATGTAATTGGATAAATATTTTCTACATTCTAATAGACTGAAGCTTAAAGCAGATTGAAAGTAAAGCAGAATGTGCCTTAAGACACATTCTGCTTTACTTTTAAAAACTACTTTAAGTGGTCACCTGGCTTCAAAACTAGAAACAATTAAGCTATACACATATATTGTATGGGGTAATTGGTTAACCCGTTACCTGATAGCATTGTTTCTAGTATTGAAGATATGTGACTACTTAAAGCAGGTTGAAAGTAAAGCAGAATGCGCCCTAAGGCGCATTCTGCTTTACTTTCAACCTGCTTTAAGCTATTAACTGCTAGAATAAGGAAAGTATTTAATATGACACATATTCATTACGGTATTATTTGGAACTATTTTTTTCAGCGGATGAATAAAATGAATGTGCTAAAAATCACTTCTATAAGGGAAAGGGTTAAAATCAGGTGGAAATTGAAGCAGGATTAAAGTAAAGCAGAAGCTCCAACAGGAGCTTTCTACTTCACTGTCATCTTGCTGTAAGCGATAACTTTTTAGAATATTTAACCCTTTCCCCCATAGAAGCGCCTTTTAGCGCATTCAGTTTATTCTTGCCCTGAAGAAAATAGTTCCAATTTATACATTCATAAATATGTATAATACAAAATATTTTCTATATTCTAGCAGATGATAGCTTAAAGCAGGTTGAAAGTAAAGCAGAATGCACTTAAAGCGCATTCTGCTTTACTTTCAACCTGCTTTAAGTGGACACCTATATTCAATACTAGAGATATGCTATGTGGGAAAGGGTTAAAACAATCCTTCCTTTTGAGTGGTCATATTATAGGGTTTTCCGTAATCTCTCTGTAAGGCGTGTCCTTGATAAGGACCATTCTTAAAATGATAAATGTATTAGTGTAATATTATTAAAGTTTCTCCTTTATCTGAGGGGCTTCACAAGCAAACAAAGCCCAACTTTTATTGATGCTTATAGTTGTCAACAGGGCGCCAGATAAGAGGGAGTAATCTGAACAAATCCAACATTTTCACACCCTTTTAAGCACAAAATTATATGATGTTACCACTCATAAGAATCGCCTCGAAGAGACAATTCTAATGAGTAGTAACACCTTAGGGTTAAAATGCAGAAATAAGGACTTTTTTTTTAGATACATTGTAGATCTATTCCCGTTTTCTGGAGCCCTGAGTTTAGACCTGACTCCACCAATGAATTAAAAACTAAGTCAATAGTTGCTTTTTTTACTGCTAAAGCAAACACTTTAGACCCAAAACATCTCTATTTTGCCACCTTATCTGGGTCTAGACTGTTGTGCATTGATCAGACCCATTTCTCTTGATGTAGCTTGTATTTATTTTTATTATCTTATACAGTAAAACCTCTTTATTACCACCAGTAAATTGTGTTAATTATTATGTGTTTACAACAGGTGACTGCTTAAAGCATGGTGACAGTGAAATACAAAGATCCTGTAGGAGCTTTCTGTTTTACTGTCACCTTGCTTTAACCCTTTGAACCCTAGTCCCGCATAAAGGCGTCATTTTCGAACAATGTACATGTGAATAGTAAAATTGTCCTGTGCAAACAGTGAAGGCCCAGATCAGAGGGCTCCGAGAGGAGCCCTCTGATCAGGGTCTTCACTGTTTGTCATAATGCCAAACATTGACAAAAACAACCTTTAAAAGTCAGAAATAGACTACACTAAAATGGAAACTGGAATGGTCGATTTAAACTTTCAGGGAGCAAAGAGTTAACCCATTATGCCATAGATACATACACCTTTTTTACATCTTTAATATATTTCTGCCATGAAGAAAAAAGTTCCACTTAATGCAGTTATGAATATGTATCAGAAGAAATATTTTCTATATTTTATCTGATGTAGCTTAAAGCAGGCTGAAAGTAAAGCAGAATGTGCCTTAGGTGCATTCTGCTTTCCTTACAACCTACTTTTAGAGGTCACTTGTCTTCAAAACTAGAAACAGGTTATGGGGTAAAAGGTTAAGCTGTCACCTGTCAATTAACATAAGTTAGCCTTCGTTTTAATGGTCGTAATAGAGAGATGTTACTGTATCAACCCTACATTTTGCATGTTTTGAAGTACCTCGAGCTCCCTGATATTTCGATACATGAAATACATTACTTCATGCTCGGTTAAGTCGAACAT
Source organism: Gari tellinella (assembly GCA_922989275.2). Classification (NCBI taxonomy): domain Eukaryota; kingdom Metazoa; phylum Mollusca; class Bivalvia; order Cardiida; family Psammobiidae; genus Gari; species Gari tellinella. Next base: position 36,243,678 of record OV277872.1, read on the forward strand.
ACCGTATTTCAAAGTTAAAACGTTTGAAATACGGGTAAGTTCGACATTACCGAGTTCGAGAAATCGAAGTTCGACTGTATCAGTCTTTATATGTACAAGTGAAAGGTAGGGCTCCATATAAGTGGAAGTAAACTGAACATTTCAAAATTGCTCAACAAAACCCTATGGTGTGACTACTCTTTAGTATTGTCCCGAATTGTCGATTCTAATTAGTAGTCACATTGTTTTATTTGGTTGATTTTATTCTTGATTACTCATCTTATCTCCAGACAATAGGGAGCAATCTAAACAAATTTAGTATTTTATACTTCATTGCAGTACCAAATCCTATGGTGTACTACTCATTAGAATTGTCTCTTCGAGACAATTCTAATGAGTATTAACACCATAGGGTTTTATGCAGCAGCTATTCTGACTCTCCACTATTTGCAGCACACTCTTTATCTTGTATTAATACAATATTGACTGTATCAGAGTGCCTATAAAGGTGAAAGTCAGCTTGTTCAAATGTTTGCTTTTTTATAAATCAAAACTTGTTGTTATCTTACCCTATTGTATTCAGGGTTATTATTATCATCCCAGGTATTTGAATAGAAAACAATCTTTGAAAGTTTATTGCCAATTAGTTTGGATCCAGATAAGATGCCGAGAAACTCAGTGTCTCATCAGGATTCAAACTTTAACTCTTTCACACCATGGACCTGTTTAAAATATACTCATTACATTTGAAAACAGTGTAGATCTAGCTCAGAGGGCTCCTATAGGAGCCCTCTGATCAGGGTATGCACTGTTTTTCTAATTTAGGCCAGTATTTAATTAACTACTCATAATTCTTAGTGGGCCGGTTCATATTTTGGTAATTAAAAAGAACCACAAGGAAACCATATTACCAACAAAAGCTACATAGTGTTGAAAACGGTAAGACACCCTGACCATAATGATATACTGATTGAAAAGTAATTTTGGAATATTCTAATTTTAGAACAGTAGAAGACAACAGTTGCTACAGATGACAATATAACTTATGCTTCAAAGAGTTGGTAGACAACTGTTTTAACAATAGGGACTTTTTGCCATGAAAACAACTACATGTACCCACATTTTTCTGATAGTGCAACAAAAAAGCTTTTACAGTAAAACCCTCTGTTAGACCACAGAATTATACAAAACGGAATAGCAACTAAGCGAAGTTGAATAGGCGAGTATCTGAGCTCTCGCGGCGGTTGAATTTTGCGAGATTATGTGTCACGTGACAACATCTTCACTTTTTTGCCTCGTTGTCCGCCATTTCTGGCGTGAAATTTACCGACTCGAGTGTTTTTATTGACATTTTATAGGATTTAAACGACTTGGTGGACATTCCTGTCAATTCACGGGAATAAAAACCCGTGAACAATGCTTCGAAAACACACATTTATCATATTGACTACCGATAGACATTCTCTTATCAAGTCTCGCGAGTCTCGTATCCGCCGCACGAGATTTACGATATAGCGCGAGGTTTCGATTCCGTCAGTGTATAATTCCGTGGTTAGACCACTAAAAAGAATGCCTAATGATTGTATGAAATACTAGTGGCAGCTTGAAGCAAGGTGTAAGTAAAACAGAAAGCTCCTTCTTTCACCTTGCTTCAAGCAGTCACCTGCCTTAAACACCTAAGAATCAACACAATTTACAGGTTGTAATAGAGAGGGTTTACTGTACATGTATTTTTTCTTACAATGCAAAAAGTAGCTTATATTCCTATAAAAACTTTTTCAATTCTTTCAAGCTTTTCTTATATATTTATCTATGTAAAAATGTGCGAAAAGTAGTTTAAAGGGGGGGGGGTTACTCATTTTTTTTCATAATTGCTTATTCATAGTTACTTCCCTTCTTTCATATTTTACCTTTTTACCATATTTTACATTGATTATGCATAGCTTATAGAAATAAGTATAAAGATTAGTATCCTAGAAGCTAGTTAAGAAATATGAGAGGAAATTTTAAGAATTAGACAAATTTTCTGAAAAACAGTAAACATTTCAGAGAACTAAACCTTCAATGCCAATCTTTTTCAAAATGAATTATTTCATTTTTTCCAAATAAAAGGTTTAAATTGACTTTAAGGGCTGATTTTTAGGAAATATTTGGGATAAATCAAAGTAAGACAAATATTACAGACCCTGATCAGAGAGGATTCCCTATTAGGAGCCCTCTGATCAGGGTTTACACGGTTTGCAAATTTTACATAATTATGCATAATTACCCACCATCTGACATGGAATAAAGTAACATCACAAAATAAGACAAAACAAGTGAATAATGACAGCTTACATGATTGATTTTAAAGTATATGTATAATTATGTACTTTATGGGCTTTAACAACATGAAAGAGTTTTAGCATCAGCAACTGGTAAAAATTATAGTGAAATTGTCATTACTATAAATAGCCTCAATACATGATTTAACTCATTACCCCATAGCCTGTTTCTAGTATTGAAGATAGTTGACCACTTAAAGCAGGCTGAAAGTAAAGCAGAATGCTCCTTAAGGCGCATTCTGCTTTACTTTCAGCCTGCTTTAAACTATCATCTGCAAGGATATAGAACAAATTCCTTATGGTACATAGCCTTGGCTCTATAAATAAGAACTATTTTCTTCAGCGGAGGAATAGATGAAAGAGGTAAAAAAGCGTAGTTATGGTGTAATGGGTTAACTTGTCTTATCTGGATCTATGTCATATATCTGTTTTGGAATGTAAAGATGTGTACGGATGTAAAATATGTGAATAAAATTATTGGGGAAAAAAAATGAAATAAAACAAGAAATATCTTTAAAAAAGATATTCGGCGGAATGAGTGGTTGAACTAAGGCTATATAGATGGGTGTGCAAAATTGAATTAAATTGAGGTTTTCAAAGAATATATATCTTGGATTGAAAAGCAAAAAATACAAGTATTCAATTGAAACAGTAACTTTTATTTAAAATGCAAAACTATCATGTACAGAAATGCAAAACAAAACAATAATTTAACTCATATCCTAGCTACTGGTAGGAGATCCTCACATTAATCTATTGTTCCATTCATAGAGTTTCTTGAAACAAACTATAGCATACACAAATGTACAGATACAACAATCTACTGTACTTCACTCTTGTAAATAATGATGAAACAACACAATTGTGTTTAACTCACTTGAGGCTATTCATATATAAAATATTGCTTTTAATGTATGGCAAATGTGTACAAATAGTTAACAATTAAAACAAATTGGTTGTAAACAATTATGAAACACCTAGCTTCCTCTGTATATCTATAAATAGATTTCAGATCATAGCATAATTTTGTCAATTCTGTGGCCTAGTGTAGTAAACAGACAGCCTGTATCTCTAAATTTTACACCCACAGTCCACATCATGTAAAACTGTAATGGGACATAAACCAGCCTATAGGGCTCCAGATAAGAGTGAGTAAACTAAACAAATCACATTTTTTCACCTCTTTTAGCACCAAACCCTATGGTATTACCACTCATTTTGATTGTCTTGAAGAGACAATTCATATGTATAGTGACACCACAGGGTTTAATGCACAAATAAAGATTTTAAGTTTTGAAACAATTCCCTTATCTGGAGCCCTGGCTACTATCCAATCAGACTATTCAGTTTCAACAGGTGCTCTTAATTCTAAATTTCTGATCAAATATTATTGGTTGAAATGTGTGGCCAAATATTAAAGTGTGTCTAAATAGAAAACAGTCAGCTCCGCCGAAAAAATAATAAAAAAATGAAATAAAAAAATATGTCATATAGGTATCTGTTTTGGAATGTAAAGATATGATTGTATGGATGTAAAATATGTGAATAAAATTATTGGGGGAAAAAAAAATAAAAAAAAAATAAATAAAAATAATGTCATATTTATGTTACAGAATGGCCAGGGCGGAGGAGGAAGAAGAGTTCATTCGAGCACGGTCAGCCATGGTCACTTCCCAGATGACCTCGGTCATGTCCAGGCCGGTCAGTAGCCGTAAGAAGAAGCAACAGACGCCCCGCCCATACACCCCTCAGCACACAAATATATCTGCCACCATGTCATTTAGAGAATCTACAATGGACACAGAAGATCAAGATTTTGATATATCAAAGTATGTATAATCTCATTTTAACCCACACACTGCCATTTTTACTAACTGGACTACAGTGCTCCTTCCCTACAATGGCCCTCAGAACAACGATTCCCCTCCATACAGCAGCGCTTGCCAATGTTTCCCAAACAAGTTTAGAATCAAGATCAGATGCCGCTTAATGCGGCGTCTGAACAGGATTCAAGCTGTTTGAAATTGTAAGCCAAGTAATGTTCAGCTCTTTAAGTGTATTGATTCCCCCTCCCCCTTAAACAATTCCCTCTGAACAGCACTCACGATCTGTGTCTCCCATTGGGTGTTGTTGTAGAGAGGGAAACTGTATTAGAATATCTGAAAGAAATAAGTATATATAGGCTGTAATTGTACATTGATTGATAAGTGATGAAAGTTTTATTGAGAGATTAAGGATATATTTTTTGATAACATAAAACTTTATACAAGCAACTATTTCTGAAAATATAAGTCAAAATTATAGCTGTACTGTATGATGGTACAGTAAAACCTCTCTATTACAACCACTAAAACGAAGGCTATTTGATCATATAAAAACAGGTGACAGCTTCAAGCAAGGTGACAGTTAAAACAGAAATCTCCTTAAGGAGCTTTCTGTTTTATTGTCACCTTGCTCTAAGCACTCACCTGTCATTAATACCTAATAATTGACAATATATAGTGGTCGTAATTGACAGGTTTTACTGTATTCAATATCTGTTCCAATACATTGAAAAAAAATCTGTTACAGTCTGTATCTCTTGATTTTGCAAACAATTTTCATGTCCAGTTGCAATTGTAAATAGTAAATTAATTCGTCTGACCCCTTAGTCAAAGAGACAATCGATTTTAAAATATTTTCAGGGATGCGTTGTTCCGCCAACTATGTGTGCTGCACTGGATCCTAGAGGCGATGAGTGCTGATGGTGTGCCCATGACCTCAATAACTTCATGCTGGAGCTTAGCGTAAGTCCCTCCCCAATAAACATGAGATACAGAACCTTCACATAGGTCAGAGCCTTCATGCATGGCAGTCAGTGTAGACCTAGATCAGCCATGTCACCTGGGTGGTTGCAACCCATTCTTTTTTATCGTTGAAAATAATTACTTTAACCTCTTACCCAATAGTCTGTTTCTAGTATTGAAGACAGGTGGTCACTTAAAGCAGGTTGAAATAAAGCAGAATGCACCTCAAGGCGCATTCTGCTTTACTTTCAGCCTGCTTTAAGCTACCATCTGTTAGGATACAGAAAACATTTCTTATGGTGCAGATTCATGATTGCATTTATAAAGAAGAACTTCAAAATAAAGGTGTAAACATGTCTATTCCAATATATGCGCAGCAGTAATGGTTTAAAATACTGATTTCGCATATGCGCGTGGCCATGATATCTCTGGGGGATCATCTCAAGCATGTTATGCATTGGATGAAATAAGATAATTTTTTATAAAATGCAAATATATTATTATGATATGAATAAATTTGACATATGTGAAGAAGGATCACATTTTGAGTGATAGGGGGCTATGGAATGCAGGGCTCCAGATAAGAGGGAGTAAACTGAACAAGTCCAACATTTTCTCCTTAATACTAGCTCAAATCCTATGGTGTAACTACTCATTAGAATCAGAATAATGAATTAGAATAATGAGTAGTGACACCATAGGGTTTAATGCAGAAATAAAGATTTTAGTTTTTGAAAACCTCTGGAGCCCTGGGAATGACAGCTGTTGAAATGAGTATTCAGACATTATATACCATTACTTTTAATTTGTATATTTCAGGGAAATCGGTGGTTCTAAAGCTCTACAGAAGAAACTCCAGCGAGACAAGGCAACGGAAACTGGCTGGGCTACCTTTGTAAGCAAGGAACCAGCAAAGGTGAGCCTCAAAGAATTATGGGATATTTTGTTTTTGATTTTCTTCTGATATTATATAAGGGAAATGTAGCTTTTAAAATAGTAAAACTGTTGTTGCCTGCAGCTTCTGGGTATCAAATAGCAGGGCTCCAGATCAGGGGAGTATTTGAAAAACTTAAATCTTTATATCTGCATAAAACCCTATGGTGTCACTACCCATTTGAATTGTCTCTTTGAGACGATTCTAATGAGTGGTGACACCATATGATATGGTGCTGAAATGAGTGAGAAAACATGGGATTTGTTCAATTTACCCCCTCTTATCTGGAGCCCTGAACTAATTTGGAGCCTGGTCAGATGCCAAGATACTTGTGGTCTGATCTGACTCCAAACTATTCCCAATGGGTACCATACTTAGACTCATTTGGTGGGACTGAACAGCATTTTATCTCATGTGCTTGCTTTATATGGCCAGTTGGTGTTCCAAGCTTTTTGTCTCGTCTATATAGTGTGATATACAATGTAGCCAATGTTAACCCTTAGCCTGCCACTCACGACTATAGCTCCATATGCAAACAGCTTGGATCTGGATGAGACGCCGAGTAACTCGGCGTCTCATCCGGATCCAAGCTGTTTGACACTCGGACAACATTTTCAGCAATTTAGAGCAACTTTGAAGCACTTTGAAACTTGAAGCAGACGAGAAATATAGCAGACGACAATTTATTTGGCGGGCTAAGGGTTAATTAATTCTTGCAGTGCTGCAATCAGACAGATTCAAGGAACTTTGTTTACGTAGGATACAATATTATACAGGGGCAGGCATGGGGTCAATTACTTGAGAATGTAATGCATTACATTACAATTACATTGCAAAAACAGTGCATTAAATTACAATTACAATTACTCTACTTTTACAATTGTAATGAATTAAATTACAATTACATTGGCAAAGTAATGCATTACATTACACATTACATTTTCTACATCTATCTAAACATTACTGTAACAGGGCTCCAGATAAGGGGAGTATTTCAAAATCTAAATTTTTTATTTCTGTTTTAAACCCTATATGGTGTTACTACTCAATCGAATCGTCTCCAAGAGATGATTCTAATGAGTAGTAACACCATAGGATTTGGTGCTGTATGAGTGAGAAAATGCTCAATTAGTTCAAATAATACTTCCTCTAATCTGGAACCTTGAATATATTATTGGTAACAATAAACATGAGCTATGACAGCTACAGACAAACATAGGTATAGTATAAACAGGAAGAGTTGACATTTAAATACTAGATTAACCCATTACCCCATAGCTTGTTTCTAGTTTTGAAGACATGGCACCACTTAAAGCAGGTTGACTAGGCGTGACTAGGGTTCAAAGAGTTAAAGCAGGCTTAAAGTAAAGCAGAATGCGCCTAAAGGCGCATTCTGCTTTACTTTCAACCTGCTTTAAGTGGTCACCTATTCCAAACACTAGAAACAGGCTATGGGGTAATGGGATAAAGGGAAGTAACTGCTTAATGCAGGGCAAAAGCAACACAGATGGCTCCTCTAGAAGCCTTCTGCATTTCTTCTGTCCTGCACCAAGCTGCCATCGGTCATAAACACTACAAATATATCACCTTTTTCTTGGTCCCTTAACCGATTTGTGCCCACGATCCCATATATGGGACATAGGCAAACAGTGTAGACTCTGATCAGATGCCGCATAATGCGGCATCTGATCAGAGTCTACACTGTTTGCTGATAGCAATTTCAATATAAAACAAAATGAAAATGAAAAGTTTGACCAGGCATCCCTTTGATAAAAAATGGACTTATCCAATATAAAACATGGAAGAATCCACTGGGCCCAAATGGGTTAATACTGGTTTGGCTGTATAGCTGTACTAACTGAACTGAGAACTAAAAATCAGACAAACATGTTGACATTGATGTTGATCACAGTACAATCTTAACATATTGAAGTTAATTGTTCATGTTTTGTTTTCAAGTTCTAAAATTGGAAGCTATAATTAAACATCCTGTGCATACAGTGTAGACCCAGATCAGAGGGCTGATCTGGGTCTACACTGTTTGTCATACTTCTGGACATTTTGAGAGTCTGTGAATACTAGTCATAAACATTATATTGGATTCGAATGATTACCAGATGTTGCAAACAGTTTATAACCGAGGAATTGAGCATTAGATCAGGATTCAAACAGATGGAATAATATTTAGTTACCAAACACACAAACCAGTCTACTTGAAATTCTGGGTAGTTTAATAAATACAGGTCTGAATTAGCAAACAGTGCAGACCCTTGTCAGAGGGCTCCTATAGGAGCTCTCTGATCATGGTCTACACTGTTTGCAAATGTAATGAGTATATCCATACTGATCCATGGTGTTGATAGAGTTATCACAATGCTCTTTGATATTGACCAAATGTTCTTTGATAATTTTCACTTCTCAACAGGGGCCCACTTCATAAAACATCGTACGACAAATGTTGTTGTAAGTCAGATTATGAATGTCTCAATTATTATTTATTTCCCCATCTTATCCTTTCTTGTGATATCTCTTTGGAATCGTCTTGAAAAGACGATTCCAAAGAGATGTCACAAGATAGGATTAGATAGAGAAATCAGAAATTAAATATATTGTAAAGTTTTGACTTATGACCGTTTTTGTCGTACAAAGTTTTATGATAGGGGCCCCAGGTCCCTAATCAAATTTGGCACAACGGTTCTGATTCAGCCTAGAATGACTTAGCTATTAGGTACTTTAACTTTGAAATACAAGTGTGTTCGACCTAAGAGAGATCGAGGTACAGAAAGTCAATTATAGATATATTGAATAATTGATTTTGGACTTTTTCTTTGGTTTCATTCTCCATTTTGTTGTATGATTTTCCTTTTTCAGAAAGTTATCATATCACCAAGGGTACATGTTGTTACCCTACCAAATACAAACACTGCACAGGTAGTAATATTTTCAGAATGAATTATGGGAAGGATGACGTAGCTGGTTTTTGGTCTGGTCTAAACCAAGAATGAAATATTACCATCAGCTCAATCTATTATTTAATCTATTAAAATTCTTTAATTTATATACAGATTTTTTTTTTCATTTCTTAATTTCTTGTTGGATTTTAGAGCACTTGAGTACGCTTGGACCAAAAACCAGATTTAAATGTTTCACAAAAGGAAATGGGTACCCCACCAACCATCATTACACATTGGTCACCAATAACTATGCTATTACAATCAAATTGATTTTTTATGTAGTACATTTTCATAATAATTCAAGCTCATGTGCTTTGGGTTTTTGCTGTTTTGATGCAAAAAAATTACAGATTTAGTTCTTGTATTTTAGAAATTACTCTTGCTTAAATTTAGATTAAATCTTTGAGCGAATGTATCAAGATAAAAATGAAGCTATATCTTCGATAAGGATTGTATCGTAAACAGCTTACAGATTCTGAAAGACATAGATTTCGAGTTCCATAGCATAAATTGAAAGTTTGAAAGCATAGCTGATTACTGTTTAGAGAGTTGTTGTACGGTAGTTTTGTCATTTTAATCACACCAAGGTGACGGCAGTACATCTAATCCTGGTTATAACTATTATACAATTATTATTATGCAAATCCATGTTAAATGTTATCTTACAATCTGGTAATAGATACATGTATATCCTTACCATTAGGCTCCAAATAAGAGTGGGTAAACTGAACATTTCAAAACGTTTCTCCTTTTATATGACTCCTCTTACCCTATATTGTGACCACTCATTAGAATTGTCTTGAAGAGACGATTCTAATGAGTAGTTACACCATAGGGTTTGGTTGGGAAATAAAAAAGTAAGTATTTGAAATACATGTATGATGTATGCACCTTATAAGGAGCAATGTTCAACTACATTTTGCAAACAGCTTGACCTAGACTAGGTGCCTGACATTACCGGTAATCAGCATCTGATCAAGATCCATTTTGACATTTTCTTTCTTTAAATTACCTTAATACTAGACTTGAAAAACAAAACAATTTTTGAGCCGACAATTTTATGGCAGTGAAGGGGTTGCCTAATATCAATGTAACTTATACATGATAATGATTTAGGGCCTCAAAATGACTGCTCATACTGTCAAACTATAATATCTCGAACTCGCTTAAGTTGAACATATGCATATTCCAAAGTTAAAACGTGGCGACTGGCTAGGCCACATTTTAACTTTGGAATATGCATATGTTTGACTAATTTCAGACTGTATTTAAATTTAATATATTGAAATTAAACTTAAGAAATACTAGTAAGTGTGACTTAAGCGAGTTCAAGATACTGAAATTAAACCGTATAGATTATGCATGTCCGTTGAAACTCTTTGAATGCCAAAATGATTTTGATGTCTTCAACATGTATCGTATGCTACTGTTTGAATATTAGAATTTCCTAAAACTATTTTCAAAAATAGGGCTTTATTGATAAACTTCTCAAATCCTGATGAGACTCTGAGTGACTAAGCGTCTCATTTGGATCCAAATTGTCTGCGAAGGTAAAAGTGATCATGTTTTTTGCTATATCAAAGGGTTGGTGCAAAACCATTGTAACTCCTTCAGAATTGTGAAGGAGTTACAATAGTTTAACACCAAGCCCTCAATATGCATTCAAAGAGTTCAATGTTTGTGTGTGTGCTGTATGTGTCTTACTGTGCCTGTTAGAATGGGCAATGGTATGCAGTTTATGCATTTATAATGTTAACAATTCCTATGACGACCCGTTGGTCCATTATCATTTGTATTTACCCTTTACCCCATGACCTGTTTCTAGTTTTGAAGATAGGTAAGCACTTAAAGCAGATTGAAAGTAAAGCAGAATGCACCTTAACCCTTTCCTCCTTGAAACCTCAAATAGACAATTCTTGTTTTCAATTTAGTCTAGTCCATTTTTGACATTTTAGGGTTGATTTTTACAATATATGTCAAAATGACAAACAGTGAAGACCCTGATCAGAGGGCTCCTTAAAGAGCTCTCTGATCAGGGTCTACACTGTTTTCATAGGACAAGTGTACTTCTCACAGGTACACTGCTTGTAAAAGACGCGTATATGCGTGACTAGGGTTCAAAGAGTTCGGCACACTTTACTTTCAGCCTGCTTTAAGTTACTTTTTACTTGGATATAGAAAGTATTTCTTATGTTATATATTCATGACTATATAAAGAGGAACTATTTTCTTCAGTAGAGGAATTAATTAGAGGCGTAAAAAGGCTTATTTATGGGGTAGCGGGTTAAGTGTGTCTCTAGACAGGTGTTTGTTTTGGGGGATAGCTCTAGTATAATATATAACAATGGTTGATGATTGTGGTGGGCCATGCATGATTGATAGTAGTTCTGAAACCATAGCAACAGTTCCTGATTGAAAGTGAAGATTTATATATGATTTGTACAATGGAAGAGATGCTATTTTTTCCCCATTTATAACCCAATACCCCATAATTTGTTTCTAGTTTTGGAGATAGGTGCCTACTTAAAGGAAGTAAAAAGTAAAGCAGAATGGGCCTGAAGACGCATTCTGCTTTACTTTCAACCTCCTTTAACCCTTTCCCTTATAGAAGCGACTTTTAGCGCATTCATTTCATTCATCCGCCAAAAAAATAGTTCCATTTTATACTGTCATAAATATGTACCATAAGAAATATTTCTATATCCTAGCAGATAGTAACTAAAAGCAGGCTGAAAGTAAAGCAGAATGCGCCCTAGGGCGCATTCTGCTTTACTTTTAGCCTGCTTTAAGGGTGTATCAATGTCATGACTTTGGGAAACTTTCAAAGTATATGAAAACACTCTATGATGGTTTTGTATTGAAGAGCTATTTAAGATGAATGAAAAAATAGAAAAAGTGTTTATTTTGGTGAACAACAGTTGGCTCTACGGCCATGTAAAATTTACCCCACCCACTTCCTCTTATTTTGTCCATTTCAAACAGCCCGCTTCAATAAAATCCATTTTAAATGAAAACAAATATGATAATTTGGTTTTGTGTAATTTATTTCCTATCTATGGTAGTATTTCTTCATACAAAAACTAATTTAAGAAAAAAAAGGCACCAAATATGAAATTTATAAAGCTCTAAATAGCATCGATATGGTCTTTTTTGTAAATTTTGTAAGGGGAGATAACTCTTTTTACTTTAATAACTCAAAATGTTCAACACTGACCTTTCAATTTCTTTTCATATTTTGAACTGCCTTAGCATGGGCTTTCATCTGGTAGAATATAAGAAAAAGTTAAATACTAGAACTATTTCATTTTCAAACTTTTTTACTTTTTTTCATAAAATAAAAAATCTAATAAAATCATGCCCTATACAAAGCATATATTTTATATTCAAGGATCGATATTGTTCAAACCTGGTGCCTGCTTTGTCTAAATTTGGTTTCTATATGTGAAAATACCACCATAGACATGAAATAAATAATGGAAACCCAAATTATCATGTTTGTTTTATTTCGAAATAAATTTTACTGAAGCTTGTACCCTGAATGGGTAGAATTTGAATTTTTTTTTCCAAATTTGACATACCTTTTTCAAATCGCTGTAGCTCAAAAACAAGGACACCACCATATATATTTTTTTTCATTTTTTCATTCACCTTAAACAGCTCTTCCAAAAGAACAATGTTAGAAAAAAAGTTAAATACTTTGAAAAAATGGCTTATGACATTGATACACCCTTAATAGGTCACATATCTTAAATACTAGAAACAGGCTATGGGTTAAAGGGTTAAGCTATCATCTGCTAGGATATAGAAAACATTTCTAATGATACATATTCATGACTGTATAAATTGGAACACTTTTTCTTCAGTGAAAGAATAATTAAAAGGTGTAAAAAGTCAATTTATGGCGGGAATGGGTTAAACATAAATTAGTGCAAATGCATTACAGTAAAACTGAGAAACGGACAACCTTGTGACATTTCTAATTATTCATTTTAATCTGATTGGCAAACAGTTTGGAGCCTGATCAGAAGCCGGGTAACATGGCGTCTGATCTGACTTTGAAATATTTGCATTGGAAATGATATTTTAAGCCTAAAGCTGTTTACTGGGAAAGAAAAACTTCTTCTCTATTCTTGTTAAAAGTTTTGAAGCCATAGCAACAGTTTCCCAATTGAAAGTGAAGAGTTATGCATGAATTGTATTTTGCCATAGTTACAACTTGCAATTTCAAGTTAAAGCTTGAAATTAGATTGACAATTTGACATGTCATTTTTGCACAGGACAAGACAAGTGTACTCTTTTGCAAAGGAAGCATGTGTCACTTTGATTTTATGTGTTAAAAAATCCTGGCAGTCTATATAGGCCTTTCTAGACAGAATGTGATGGTTTTGTCATATTTTGAACAAATGTCTCATGATTTTACAGTTCAGTTCATGCCTATTGAGAACAAATTGTTATTCAACTGCAGATGTTTTATAATATACATTATTCTATTATTACATTTTGTTTTCTGTATAAAAATAGAATGTGAACTCTTTTTTCGCAAAGGTAATATTTTCTGTTATTACCCAGTGATATATGTTTGAGTTGTTGGCACTCAGGTTTTTGTATTCCTGTTTCACTTGTCATATAACTACTGTGGTGTGTATGTGTAAGTTGTCAGACTTTTGTTACAGTTGTAAATGCATAAACTGCATACCATTGCCCTTTCTAACGGGGCACACAGTAAGACACATACAGAACAAATGCTATAAAGTCATGCCTTTTCAACTGATAAAGCATTTATAATACTTCTGTATTTAAGCTAGTGGCAGCTTGAAGCAAGATGACAGTAAAGCAGAAAGCTCCAGTAGGAGTTTTTTTTCTTTACTTGCATCAAACTAATAAAGCTGCCATCAGTTTGTGCATTTATCAGCACAAGGTAAATTATAAGGCTTTTTAAGGTTTAACTCTTTGAATGCAAAGTAATGCAAAGTGTAATTTTTCATCAGCAACAATTTTTTGTCTGCTACTGTTCTAAAATTTCTAATTTTTTCTCTTCAAAATAATTTCTGAATGTCAAACTGTTTGGATTCTGATGAAGCTGCATGATGCAGCATATCATCTGGATTCAAGCTATCTGCAAAGTAAAATGGTATGCTTGGTAATGTTACCCTTTGATAAAGGTATGTTTCGTCCAATTACTGTTTGCAAAGATATTCATGTGTTTTGAAATAAGCATGAAAGATGACAACTTGTATGTACACACCACTGTATATTGTAAGCTAACATGAATCTGTAAATAACCCATTTGTTACAGGTTTCTAAAGACCATTGCATCACATAACAATCAAGAACAAGATTTAATTCTCCAGTAAATTTCGTAATTGGATACATAGACCAGCCTGAATGCAATTTGTCCCCTATACAATCAGACCGTTCAGATTCATTTACCTAGAAATCTGACCATTTATCATTGGTTGAGAATTTGCAAATGCTGGGTCTTAATAGATACCATACAGCTCTGCTGAAAAAATTACCAAGTAGCCCTTACCTTTCATTGTGAGAGTTTCATAACTTTGTCTAGTGTTTGGTCTCATTTTGTGCAACTGAAAGTAAAAGTATCATTAAAAAAAGGTTATGACTGGGTATTTGATTGGTAGTCATGCAAGTTTAACCATTACCCCATAGCCTGTTTCTAGTGTTGAAGATAGGTGACCACTTAAAGCAGGTTGAAAGAAAAGCAGAATGCGCCTTAAGGCACATTCTGCTTTACTTTCAGCCTGCTTTAAGTTACTTTCTGTTAGAATATAGAAAATATTTCTTAGGATTCATATTCATGACTGTATAAATTGAAACTATTTTCTTTAGTGGATGCATAAAATAGAGGTTTAAAAAGGCTGATTCATGGGGTAATGGCATTGGGTTCAAAATCTCTGTATCATGAAGGTCATATTGAGATGACCAAGGGAGGGTACACTTCAATATGCAGTAGAATCCCTCTATTTCAACCACTCATCATCATCAACATCAACATCATCATCCTGTTTAGTTTACTAAATCATGTTACTATGCCTCTAAGGTAGGTGATTGCTTTAAGTTGTCACCCATCTCTCATACAAGCAATCAGCCGTTTTAAGTGGTCGTAATACAGACTGATGTTTTACTGTAGTATGTATTGGTAACTGTTGGTTTGTCTGTCTTTTATCCCTGATTACCCCATAGCTTGTGTCTAGTTTTGTAGACAGGTGACCACTTAAAGCAGGTTCTAAGTAAAGCAGAATGCACATTAAGGTGCATTCTGCTTTACTTTCAGCCTGCTTTAAGCCTTCAGCATTCTGCTACAATATAGAAAATATTTCTTATGATACATATTAATGAATGTGTCATCTGGAACTATTTTCTTTAATGGAGTAATAAATTAAAGGTGTAAACTGGCATATATGGGGTAATGGGTTAAGTGTGTGTCCCACTGTGTGCCTGTCGGAATGGTTTCTGGAGTATAACAATTTATGAATCTTGGAGTGTGGGTAAAATATTTTACTGTAAGTGGAGTATATTACTGTAAACTATATAGAATATTTTACTAAGGCTGGAATATTTTACTATATAATTATGGAATATTTTAATTACTATTGATTAATTATTTTTACTATAGATGGAATATTTTACTAGTGATAGAATAGTTTTTAAGTGGAATATTTCTCTTTTGATGAAATATTTTACTACAAAATTAAACATTTTACTTATATTTTGAGGGAATATTTTCCTGTGATATTATAGTATTTTACAATTTGATATCTTACAATTGATGTGTTAGATCTACTTATATTTTTAGGAGATATTTTCCTGTGATATTATAGTATTTTACCTTGGGATATTTTACTTTTGATGAAATATCCAGGAACATTTTACTATGTGATATTTTACTATTGATTCAATATTTATTTTTATCATACAGACAACACTTAATATTCTGCATACAGTAAAGAAGGTAAACATAATTCTTGGTTGTACAATCTATTTCAGTTTTTATACTGAAACTCTTTCATTTCTGTTGTAAATTATGCCTTCTTGCTGTTAACCCTCTAAGAGTCTCAGTGCAACTTGGCTTAACAGTAAAATTTCTGAAAATTGGAAAACTCTGTAATCCTAATATTTAAACTACATGTAGTTGCTTTTATCACATAGTTATTTGTCCAAAATGTGCAAACTGAATGGCAAACAGTGTAGGCTCCTGGAGGAGCAGTCTGATCAGAGTCTAACACTGTTTTCTCAGGTCTGTCCATCCCAATTCTTAGAATTAACTCTTTCCTCCCTGAAACTTTAAATAAAAAATTCCAGTTTCCATTTTAGTCTAGTCCATTTCTGACTTTTAAGGGTTGTTTTTGTCAATGTTTGGCATTTTGACAAACAGTGAAGACCCTGATCAGAGGGCTCCTTTCGGAGCCCTCTGATCTGGGTATTCACTGTTTGTACAGGACAAGTGTACTATTCACATGTACACTGTTTGAAAAGGATGCCTATATGCGGGACTAGGGTTCAAAGGGTTAATATGGTAACATTTGCAAACAGTGTTGATCCAGATGAAATGCCAGATAACTTGGCATCTGATCAGGATCTTATTATTTAACCATTTGACACAATCATGTATGACTTCTGTCACAACGAAAACATTTCGGTCTAGATCTGATGCCAAGTAATGTGGCCTCTCATCAGGATCCTCATTGTTTGACACTCAGACCCTGTTTTGGAAAGCAATTTAGAAAAATCTATTTTCAGAACAATAGCAGACGACAATAATTGTTGCAGACAAAAAAAATTACCCAGCATGCAAATAGCTGTTAAATATAAACCAGTCTTCTATGGACTGGTCTAACATATTAATGGAATTATTCTGTTCCTGTCTTTTTCAACATCTTAACTCTGTCAACACAATGGGGATGATTAATATATGCTAATTACATTTGCAAACAGTGTAGACCTTGATCAGAGGGCTCCTATAGGAGCCCTCTGATCTAGGTCTACACTGTTTGCTAAATTAGACCTGTATTTATTTTACTATCCAGAATTCCAAGTAGACTGGTTCATGTTTTGATACCCAAAATGATCCACAAGAGTATATAATAACCCACAAGAGTTAATTAGTGTTGAAAGAGTTAACTGAATCATCTCTTTTGTTCCTCACTCCTGGGTATACTTCCATTCAATTTATGACTTTTTTGTTATTTTTTTCAGGGCTGCCATTTCCCAGGATTTTTTCTAAATCTTAAGATTTTTATCCTAGCAGATTGAAGCTTAAAGTAGGTTGAAAGTAAAGCAGAATGCGCCTTCAGGCACATTCTACTTTACTTTCAGCCTGCTATAAGTAATTGCGCTTGAAAAATAGAAAATTTGGAAATCTTAGCATTTTTCAAGATCAACTTATGGCAACCCTGTTTTTGTCTTTTGCTTAATGTTATTTTGATTTCTTTCAGAACTGAACTACTGTTGACCCTGCATTAAAAAGCCTCTTCACTTTTGATTTCCTGATTTGATTTGAAAGTTTATAACTCCTAGTTATATTTTCGTTCAACTTATAAAGTTATTTATCTTAAGCCTAATGTTGATTTGTTTTCTTTCAGAACTACATGTCTATTACTATGGTACTGCATTAACCCATTACTCCATAAGTATGCATTTTTACACCCTTTAATTCATTCTTCCACTGAAGAAAATAGTTCCACTTTATACAGTCATGGATATGCATTTTAAAGAAATATTTTCTGTATCCTAGCAGATGTTTGCTTAAAGCAGGCTGAAAGTGAAGCAGAATGTGCCTTACTTTCAATCTGCTTTAAGTGGGCAACTATCTTCAACACTAAGAAAGAGGCTATTAGGTAAAGGGTATTAATCTGATTGTCAGATTGGAGTGCATTATGCATTACTTTTAACCTGCTTTAAGTGGTCAAATGTCTAAAAAACTAGAATCAGGCTATGGGGTAAAGGGTTTAGTTTATAGGCTACTACTTTGTCTTTTACTGAGTGGCCTATTTCTGCACTTGTTGTTCTCTGAATTTAGTACTGTATCAGAGCACCAGATAAGCGTAGTTTTTCAAAAACTAAAATCATTATTTCTGAATTAAACCCTATGGTGTCACTACTCATTAAAATCATCTCGAAGAGACGATTCTAATGAGTAGTAACACCATAGGATTTGGTGCTGAAATGAGTGAGAAAATGTTTGATTTGTTGAAATAACTACCTCTTATCTGGAGCCCTGCTGTATTCCAAATTCCCCTTTGTAATAACAATACAGTGATTCCCCTCTAAACTGGACATGATTGGGAACAACATAAAATCCCAGTTTAGAGAGGTTTCCAGTTTAGAGGGGTTTTAACCCATTACCAAATACATTACTCTCTACAACGACATCCAATAGGAGACAAAGATTATGTTCGTTGTTCGGAGGGAGTCGTTATAGAGAGGGAAACATGTTTTCATTTGCAAACAGCTTGAATCCAGATCAGACGCCGCGTCACGCGACGTCTGATCTGGATTCAAGATGTTTGTCACTCTTCATTATATTTATTCTATCAAAATGTCCACTTACATGTATATTTGAGAAAAAAGAAACAACAAATTTAAGTAGACGACATTGCAGCCATGAAAAGGTTGGATATAATTGATTTGTTTGGGGAACAGTGGCAAGAGTCGTTGTAAGGAGGGAGTCGTTGTTGGGAGGGCCGTTGTAGAGAGGGAACACTGTAGCTTGTTTCTAATAGCTGACCACTAAAAGCAGACTTTAGGTGCATTTAGCTGTACTCTCAGCATAGGGTATAGAAATATTCCTTATACTGCATATTTATAACTGTATAAATTTAAATTATCTTCTTCGGTAGAAAAATAAATTCAAAAGGCATTATAAGGTACACTTATGGTGTAATGGGTTAAAGGTTTGATTATATAAATGGCTTGCTTGATACCTGTAGGGGGGCATGCCTTAATTCCACAGTACCCTTCGAACCTGAATACAAACAAGTTTATACGGTATGATAAACAATAAATATATAAAAAAAAAAACCCAAAAAAACCCTAGTAAATATGTTGACCAAAACATGATAATGTTTTGGTCAACATATTTACTAGTTTTTATTGTTTTTTGTTTTTTTTTATATTCATTATTTATCATACCCTATAAACTTGTTTGTATTCAGGTTTGAAGGTCTTAATCTTTTTGTTTAAACAACATGTCTGTTTTTCTTTCAGATTTTAACTCTTTCAACACCATGGACTTAAATATTATAACTCATTACATTTGAAAAACAGTGTAGACCCAGATCACAGGGCTCCTATAGGAGCCCTCTGATCTTTGTCTGCATTGTTTTCTAATTTAGGCATGTATTTATTAAACTACTCAGAATTCCATTAGTAGACTGGCTCATGTTTTGGTGATTAAAATGATCCACAAGAGAACCTAATAACCGACAAGAGGTACTTAGTCTTGAAAGAGTTAAACAATTTTACCATTCTTTTGCTATTTATGCATATTGATGCTCTTTAAAAACAGTGCAGACCTTGATAAGTCTGATCAGGGTCTGCATTGATTTTTGATCAAGTTTCAAACTGTTAGTAACTCAAATTAACACATTCACCCCTGAAACTTTTAATGGACAATTTTCCAATTATATATCTAGTCCATTTTGACTATTTAGGGTTGATTTTAATAATATATTGCAAACTGACAAACAGTGCAGACTCTGATCAGATGGATCCTACAGGAGCCCTCTGATCAGGGTCTGCACTGTTTTCGTAGGACATGTGTACTCTTCACTAGTATACTGTTTCAAATGAGGAGTGTAGTCTACGGTTGGTCATCTTAATTAAAGATAGATTGTCATTGATACAAAAAATATCCATTTTTTACATTGCATTTATTTTGTATTTCAGGAAATAATAAGCATTTTTCAACAAAGCATGATGATATTTTGCATGCTTTTGTTAGTATGTTTTTTGACATTTTGATGGATAAAAGTTTTGTATTTGTGCATCTAAATTATGAAGTTTATTGTTTTAATTCAGTGTTTGATTTTTGATTTAACCTACATTGCAGAAAATTTGTACCAATCCAAACACATATAGATGAAGGTATTCATACAAAATTAAGCCTATAGTCTTGATACAGAATAACCCACAACTTTTGAAATAGTTATTTAACCGTTTAATCAACACCGATGCTATGCAAAAGAAATGAATGCTTGTTTATTATAATATAATATTATCACCTCCCATTGAACAAAGCCAATAAAACATGTAGGGTTGCATGTACCTCTCTTGTCTGAAGCATTATTACAGTGCTCCCTCCCTACATTGTAACGCAGTGATAATTTTACCTGTGCATCCCGAGTCCTATACTCATTAAATTTGCCAGGGACTCATTATTTAAAAAGTTGAGAGTCCTATGGACCCATAGCTTTTCAGGCCTTTATTAACATTTTACTCATAAGCAAATAGTAGCTTAAAGCAGGTTGAAAGTAAAGCAGAATGTTACTTAAGGCACATTCTGCTTTACTTTCAACCTACTTTAAGTGGTCACATGTCTTCAAAACTAGAAATAAGTTATGGGATATTGGGTTAATTTTTCGCGTCAAGGACTCAATGTTTGTCTCAAGGACTCATTATTTTCAGAATGTGCATTCCGAGGACTCCTTCATCTGATTTCTAAAATTATCACTGCAATGTCCCTACCTTGAATAACAACAATGCTTGACGCTGTTCCCAAATCCCCAAACAAGACAATTATGTGTAACACTTTCACTGTTGCAATAATTGGTCTACTTGAAATTGTCGTCTGCTGGTTTTCTCGAAGTAACATATTAGTGGACATTTTGATGGAAGAAATATAATGACGAGAGACAAACAGCTTGTATCCTGATCAGACGCTGGGTTATGCAGCATCTGATCTGGATTCAAGCTGTTTGCAAATTTAAGTCTTAATTCCCTCCCTATAACAACTCCCTCTGAACAACACACATTTATTTGTCTCCCGTTCAGTGTCATTGTAGAGAGGGAGCACTGTACTCCCCAATTTGCAGGTAGAAATATTGGTAACAATTGTTTAACCCATTTCATGCGGGATACACTTTTAGGTGTACCTCTAGGCAAACAGTTTTGATCTCAGATCAGGCCCCAGCTAAGTCAATATTCTATCAGAAACTGCTAAAATCTTTTGCAAATATTGAGTTATACCCGCTGCAGACGACATTTTAAAATGGCCGCCAAATATTACCCAGCATACAATAGGTTAACTAGATGGCGATATTCATCTTGTCACATCAGAATTAAGAGCCCCATGGAAACTTGAACCTTCGACCTTCGACTTCCAAAGCAGGTGCCTAGACCACTTGGCTATTGGGGCGATTGCATGTCAGTCAAGTTAATAAAACTAAAATCTAGATTTTCAGGTACAAATATACTTTATTAACACTTCTAAAATAAGGATCCATTGAGTAATAACCTAGTCAGTTCCAAGACTTGTAATGCATGGAAAGTTGTAATAATATAAATGCCAAATAATACCAGAGTATTTATTCTGACATAACTACCCCTGTTTTCTATAGCAAACAATGATGAGGAATATCCTTATCTCCAACATGTGTAAGATCACTTTGATGACGTCACTTAAACGTCACTATTTATAACGGCGTTTTGACGTCACCGGGGTTCCAAAAAACTGCATATTGCTTTAAAAATAGCTTAAATCGTTGGTAATGTGAGAAAAAGAATCTGTCACTCGTCGATGTTTAAGACCAAGTTGATCTCAAACTCTTCTAGAATAGAAAAGTTACTAAGCTCGCCAAGGCTCGCTTAATAACATTTCAATTCTAGACTCTTTTGAGATCAGCTTGTCTTAAACATCGACTCATGACAGATCCTATATTTCTGATACCTAGCAAAACTTGATTACCCTTGTTAGATAAGACAATTGTTGTGCAAATGCTCATACAAGACTTAACCAGTATTGTTAACCCTGTCCCTCATAGAAGCGCCTTTTAGCATATTTGACTTATTCCTCCACTGACGAAAATAGTTCGAATTTATACAGTCTTGAAAATGAACCATAAGAAAATATTTCTAAATCCAAGCAGCTGATAGCTTAAAGCAGGCTGAAAGTAAAGCAGAATGTGCCTTAACGCACATTCTGCTTTACTTTCAACCTGCTTTAAGTGATCACATGTCTTCAAAACTAGAAACAGGCTATGTGGTAAAGGGTTAACCTAGCAAGTGCATGTGTTTGACCTTTAAAATAATTTTAAGTTAAATCTTTTCATAAAAAAATGCTCATGAAAACTTTTTTACAGATTTTCTAGTCCTTCACGTAAACATTTACTGTTTGTTATATCCTTAAGCTTTACTCTATGTGTTTAATATTCAATGCTCTGTAGTATTCAGTAATACTCATATGACATGTGCCTTACATTATCAGGGCTCCAGATAAGAGGGAGTAAACTGCACAAATACATCATTTTCTCACTTATTTTAGCATCAAATCCTATGATGTTACTACTCATTAGAATCGTCTCTTCCAGACGATTCTAATGAGTAGTGACACCATAGGGTTTAAAGCAAAAATAAAGGTTTTAGTTCTTGAAAATGAACCATAAGAAAATATTTCTAAATCCAAGCAGCTGATAGCTTAAAGCAGGCTGAAAGTAAAGCAGAATGTGCCTTAACGCATATTCTGCTTTACTTTCAACCTGCTTTAAGTGATCACATGTCTTCAAAACTAGAAACAGGCTATGTGGTAAAGGGTTAACCTAGCAAGTGCATGTGTTTGACCTTTAAAATAATTTTAAGTTAAATCTTTTCCTAAAAAAATGCTCATGAAAACTTTTTTACAGATTTTCTAGTCCGTCACTTAAACATTTACTGTTTGTTATATCCTTAAGCTTTACTCTATGTAGTTCATATTCAATGCTCTGTAGTATTCAGTAATACTCATATGACATGTGCCTTACATTATCAGGGCTCCAGATAAGAGGGAGTAAACTGCACAAATACATCATTTTCTCACTTATTTTAGCATCAAATCCTATGATGTTACTACTCATTAGAATCGCCTCTTCCAGACGATTCTAATGAGTAGTGACACCATAGGTTTAAAGCAGAAATAAAGGTTTTAGTTCTTGAAATACCCCCCCACCCCCTTATTTGGAGCTCTGCATTATATATGTGCCTTGAATATTATGTATTTACCTAATTTTGTGACAAATTACCATGAGAAAACCAGACTGCAAATTTAACAGTGCATATCTATAGAGTAAAAGGTTAACCCTTTACCTTATAGAAGCGACTTTTAGCGCATTCCTTTAATCTTCCGCGGAAGAAAATAATTCCAATCTATACAGTCATGAATATGTATCAGAAGGAATATTTTCTAAATTCTAGCGGGTGGTAGCTTAAAACAGGCTGAAAGTAAAGCAGAATGCGCCCTATGGCGCATTCTGCTTTACTTTCAACCTGCTTTAAGTGTCCACCTATCTTCAAAACTAAAAGAAGGCTATTGGGTAAAGGGTTAAATATCTTTAGATATTGGAATTACAAAGTGATGCTGTTCTTTCTCCTTTTACTTTACTTTGGAAATTTTGTTTACCAGCTTGGAAAGCGTTTGAGTACCCAACGTTCTAGTCGTTCACCTCATGCACGGAGGACATTATTACATGGAGACAAGGGCCGTAACTCTGTGATGTCTTCTGGTGGGGATAGTCAAAAAGGAAGCGCAACAGGTAAGGGAAATAAAAGCCACAACAAGATGGAGTTATCAAAATATTTTTTAACTTTTTCTCACGTTTAATCTCACAGAGGATAATTAAGATCACTTCAAGAAGATTCATATGGCACCTTAAAACTAAAACAGAAAGCTGCAAAGGAACTTTTTGTTACAAAGATTTCATCTTGCTTAACCCTTTACCTCATAGCCTGTTTCAAGTTTTGAAGACAGGAGATCACTTAAAGCAGGTTGAAAGTAAAGCAGAATGTGCCTTAAGGCACATTCTGCTTTACTTTCAGCCTGCTTTAAGCTAAAATCTGCTAGGCTATATAAAATATGTATAATGGTAATTGTTCATGAGGGTATAAACTGGAACTATTTTCTTCGGCGGAGGAATAAATTAAATATGCTAAAAGTCGCTTATATGGGGGAAAGGGTTAAAGCAGCTTTCTGTAGAATAGATTTTTGTAAAATCAATATTGGTTGTCTATTAACATGTGACAATCAATTCCCTTTTGCAATTGTTGCATACTATATCAATGAATACTTAAATTAAAGAAAGATTTGTCAAATTACATGTATTTGTCTCGGTCATACTCTGTGCCAAAGAGTGAAATTCTTCGTACATACAGTGCTGCTAATTCTCCAGATTTTCCAAAATATTTGGATTTTTAGCTCACCTGGCACAAAGTGCCAAGGTGAGCTTTTAGGATCGCTGGATGTCCGTTGTCAGTGTGTCCGTCTGTTCACACTTGGTTGTGAACACGCTAGCGGCTACAAATTTCAAACTTGATGAAACTTGATGACAATGTTTGTCTTGATGAAATCTAGGTCAAGTTTAAATGTGGGTTATGTCGGGTCTAAAACTAGGTCACTAGGTCAAATTATAGAAAAACCTTGTGAACACTCTAGAGACTACAAATCTCATTGGATCTTAATGAAACTTAATCAAAATGTTTGCCTAATTAATATCTAGGTCTCAAGTTTAAATTTGGATTATGTCCGGTCAAAAACTAGGTCTCTAGGTCAAATCATAGAAAAACCTTGTGAACACTCTAGAGGCTACACATTGGATTTTTATGCAACTTGGTCAGAATTTTTGCAGAATTTTTATCTAGGTCAAGTTCGAATATGAGTCATGTCAGGTCTACAACTAGGTCACTTGGTCAAATCATAGGAAAACCTTGTTAACACTCTAGAGGCTACAAATCTCATCCAATCGTCATGACACTTGGTCAAAATGTTTTCCTCATTAATATCTATGTCAGGTGTGAATATGGGTCATGTGCAGTCAAAAACTAGGTCACTAGGTCAAGTTATAGAAAAACCTTGTTATAACTCTAGAGGCTACACATTTCATTGGATTTAATGCAACTTGGTCTAAATGTTTGCCTAATTATGTCTAGGTCAAGTTCAAATATGGGTTATGTCTGATCAAAAACTGGGTCACTACATCAAATCAAAGAAAACAGTGTTAACCCTCTAGAGGCTACAACTCTCATTAGATCTGAATGAAATATTGTCAGAATGTTTGCCTACATAGAATCTAAGTCAAAATCAAATGTGGATAAAAATGTGTCTGGTCAAAATCTAGGTCACTAGGTCAAATAATAGAAAATTCTTGTTAACACTTTAGAGATTTATTGTGGGTAATGTCTAGTCGTAATCTATATCACTTTAGGTCAAGTTTTACATGGTGAACCAGGTGAGCCATTTAGGGCCATGGTGGCTTTTGTTCTTTAACCAACAGACTTTTTTGGAATTTTCTGCGTTTTTTACTTAGGAAACATTGATATGGGTGTCAAACAGTTAAGATCCAGATCAGACACTGCATTAGGGGGCATCTGATATGGATCCAAACTGTTTGCATAATTATGTTTGTATTATAGCTAAGGGCCTTGGACAGCATAAGGGTTAAAAGTATGATTCCTAAAGTTGCACTTGAAAATGTGAAAATCTTATGATTTTTATAAGCAACTTAATGGTAACCCTGTACATAATTATACTAGGTCTTGTGCTATATGCTTATTTTATATGTTTGACCATGCACAATGACTTTGTACATTGACTTTGTATGATTTTGATTTTTATAACCTCCCTTGTTAGATGGTACTAGTAAGTATATTATATATGCTGCGGCAAAAGCTGCTTTAAATTTATGCTTTCATTGAGACTAACTCAAATGTCGTCCATCTTTATAAAACTATAAAATGAAAAAACATGAAGATAAAAGTAATTAATAAAAGCGAATTCAGTGTAAAATTATTCAATTGTCCTTGTAGTGCTGCCATTTCTTTGGAATTTTCCGAAATTTTGGAATATTTTTTTCCTAGCAGAATTTTTATGAATGGCTATCAATAGGATGATTATTCTCTTTGATTTTCTGGCTGAATGCATGTAACAAAAAATGTGACGTGTTTTGACCTGATTTTCTTTGAAAAAGGCCCTTAGAGGTCGAAATATTAGAAAAGAGCAGTTTATATATTAATATAAAATATAGTTAAATTGAGCAAACCTTTTAATCTTCGAGCTATGTAATTTTGTATTTCAGAGAGAGATATTTCTCCAAGCCCCACCCTTAAATTAGCTGGAAAGCTTACTTCTCTCCTTCAACCCATGCTCCCTAATGTTCCATCAAGAAGGAGCCCATCCCCTACCCCTCAGAAACTTGCTGGGGTCATGGGGACTTTTCTAGACATGAAAATGCGAGGAGGTAGGGGGCTGAACCCCGGTTTTCAAAGGAACCCTGATTTTACCTCCCACTACCTTTTACCACAACAGAGTTCACCATACAGTCTACCTTGTCTTAACCCTTTACCCAATAAATACACCCTTTTTACCCCTTAAGGCAGGCTGAAGGTAAAGCAGAATATGCCTTAAGGTACATTCTGCTTTACTTTCCACCTGCTTTAAGTGGTCACCTGTCTTCAAAATTAGAAACAGGCTATGGAATAATGGGTCAATCCTTTATCCTATTACTGCCAGCGTGTTTCTTTGAGTTTTGAAGATAAGTGACCACTTACATCAGATTGAAAGTAAAACAAAATGCTCCTTAATCTTCTTCCCTGCTTGTTTCTACTTTTGAAGACAAGCGACCACTTATAGCAGGTTTAAAGTAAAGAATGATGTGCCTTTAGGCTAATTCTGCTTTACTTTCAGTCTGCTTTAAGCTACCATCTGCTTGGATACAGAAAATATTTATGTTGGTACATCCTAATATGGCTGTATAAATTGGAACTATTTTCTTCAGGGGATGAATAAATAAAATGCACTTAAAGACATTTCAATAGGGGAAAGGTTTAAGCAATCTGCAGATGGCAGTTACTCATTGCTGAAAAAGGAAAGAATGGATACAAGTTGGACTGTACCGTTGGACTGTCTCCTAAAATGGCCTTATGACCAGAGCTCCATATAAGGGGCGTGTTTCAAAAACTCAAATCTTAATTTCTGCATTAAACACTATGGTGTTAGTCCACTCATTAGAATTGTCTCTTCGAGACGATTCTAATGAGCAGTAACACCATATGATTTGGTGAGAAAATGTTTTCAGTTAAATCCCTCATATCTGGAGCCCCGTTATGACTTTAACTAAGCATAATAGTGTTTTACCAGTCTTTATTCCAGACACTCTAAATGACCAGAGGTGCCTATTAACACAAGAATTATCATGACCTTAAACATTGTGGCTTGAATATTGCAATTGTTTTGATAAATAACAGAACACTAACCATAAGGAATTAACTCGTTCACCCCTGGACATTTTAATAGACAATTCTAACTTTCTTTCTGTTTTCAGAGGTTGTAATCTAAGGCTACCCGAGTGTAACAATCTTTTGAGCTAATAAAATATGAGTTATACCTTTAACCTTTATCTTTCAAATTTCTTAATAATTATTATTAAATTATCATTAAAATTAAAATACATGTACATGTGATTACCTTTGCAAACAGTTTGGATCCAGATGAGACGAATCATAATGCGCCTGGATCCAAACTGTTTGTCACTCTGACCCTATTGTTAAAAAACAAATAAAAATCTATTTTTAGAACAGTTGTAGCTGATGATTGTTGTCTACTGTTTGTTGTTACAGGGCTGTCATTTCTCTGGATTTTTCCTAAATCTCCGGATTTTTTCCCAGTACATGGTAGCTTAAAGCAGGCTGAAAGTAAAGCAGAATGCGCCCGAAGGCGCATTCTGCTTTACTTACAGCCTGCTTTAAGTAGTCGCATGTCAACAAAACAAGAAAAAGGCTATGGGGTAAGGTACGATTCGTAAAATCGCACTTGAAAAATGCAAATTTGGAAATCTTAGGATTTTTCATTTCAACTTATGGCAGCCCTGTTGTTATTATAATGCTCATGCCCTTATGGGCCAAGCTTTTTGAATAAAATCTTGAAATCTTGAAAATCTTGTAGATGTTAAAATTACTTAGTATGCAAAGATTTAAAAGAGATCTTGTTTATAGTCTAATATGTTTTCATCAGTGAAATGATTAATCTAAAATTAGTTTTAATAAAATTATTATTACTATTATATTTGGCATTATTTTTTATCTGAGTTGCAATAGAACTGTTATTTTTATATTCAACATTCTTGTAAAAGAATTATTTTTATCTGAGTTGTTATAGAAATACTATTACATGTGTATTATATTCAACATTATTATCGTCTAAATTGTATTCTAACACACTTCGCGCACGCCACTATATAAACAAAGAACGAACATTTCAGTGTTTGAATTTTCAATAGACCACTCACACGCTAAAATGTTCTAACCTGACCCCATATGGCTTCGAAAATGCGTACGCCAAGAAATGTAGCGCCGTTACTTCGGTGCAAATTAAGGTTAAATTATGTGTTAGAATCGAAATAATATATCAATACCAGTGTTTTATCTAACAATCGAACAAGGGTAGTCGTTGAGATGCTTGTAATTAAAACACTCGGCCTAAAAGCCTCGTGATTAAATTACTACGCATCTCAACTCATACCAGTGTTCGATTTCACGATAAAAGAATGGTATGAATTTATTATTTCTTAAATAGAATTGTTATATTTAACATTATTATAATCTAAGTTGTAATAGAATTTTATTATATTCTGCACTATTATCATCATCATCATCAGTAATAGTAGCAGTAGTAGTTGTAGTGTTATAGTAGTAGTAATGTAAAAACCATTATCTTTTTACCAGGGTGCAAGATATAAAGAGTTTGAGTTGAGTCTGAGATTGTTCTCAAGCATTTGATTGGTCAGATTTGAGCAAAAGCTCAAATCTGACCAATCAAATGCTTGAGAAGGATACTCAACTCAAATGCTTCATTACCTTGGGGCCTTTATTCAATCTGTTTGACGCTAAGATTGTACTATCACTGCAGTAAAAAAGGATCAAGCATTTTCAGGTAGATAGTTGAAAGCATTCTTTTAACAATTATTAACCCATTACACCATAAATATGTCTTTTGATGCCTTTACTTTATTCCTTTACTAAAGTAGAAAGTTCAACTTTATACAGTCATAAATTAGCATCGTAATTTCTATATTATAGGAGAAAGTAGCTTAAAGCAGGCTGAAAGTAAAGCAGAATGTGCCTTAAGGCACATTCTGCTTTACTTTCAATCTGCTTTAAGTTGCCACATACCTTCAAAGTGAGAAAGAGGCTATGGGGTAATGAGTTAACTGTTTCAACACCATAGACATGTTTTGGTATACTCATTACATTTGCAAACAGTGTAGCACAATCAGAGGGTTTCTAGGTCTACACTTTTTGCTAATATAAAGGAGTATTTATTAAAATACAGAATCCAAGTAGACTGGTTAGTTTAGGTTATTAACAAGATGTTCAAAGGGAGCCTAATAACCCACAAGATACTTGGTGTTGATCAAGAGTTAACTCATTCTATTTCAGGCCTTAACACTGTTGCTGGTCAAGGTAACTTGGGACGGGCCAGAATGGATGACCACGACCCACTGACACCACAAGCAGAAGAAGAGGATGACCAAGCCTACAATAAAAGTAGGTCCCACTTACAAACTAGCTCCAATAATTTCAGTCGGCCATTATCGCAAGACACGAAAAAGAGCTCTTATCTGTCTCAAATTAGACCAAATTACTCCCCTTTGATATAAGAACAAAGAAGGGGGGTATATGTTTGGGCTTTTCGTAAATATGAAATCAAATTATTACCAAGAAACAAACAATTTTCTTAAAATCCTTGCTTTTCATATACGGTTTCTACGGTAAAGATAGGAGTTCTCATGGTAAACAAGTAAATTTTTTAAAACGAAAGGAAACGATATACATTCATTGCGTTCATCTGTCAAAGCGAGTACATCCGTTTGCCAACACGAAACGATACACACTTATCACGATATCAGATTTGTTATCAGTTAAATCGATTTGAACTGTAAAGAAACACTTACGATATATGCAGTCTCAGTATGGGAAAGTTTTTGAATTGATTTAAGTGGCTATACATTCAAATGTATGATATAGTCTGGCAATGCGTATGTGCTCGCACTGACTACCGCTGTGTTGAAATATCACATACGCATTTATCGAAAGTCTGTAAGTGGGTCCCTAATACTTCAATACTACTCCTCTTAATCCATTACCCCAATTAGCCTGTTTATAGTTTTGGAGACAGATGACCTTTGCATGAAAGTCTTAAATTTGGTCACAACTAGTCATAACACCACAGTCAACGGTGTATCTATGACAAAGAACAAAAAAACAACAACAACAACACCACCAATGACGTCACAGTCCAGTCAGATTCTCCTTGACCAATAATTAGAGCCTGCAGTCAACAAGAAAAAACTGTTTGTTGGCTGTGAGTTGACGCTAGACAAGAGTCAATACAAACAATTATATATCAAAACAAGGACAAATTCATTTGAATAAAGTGCTTATAAAACAAATACCTTTGTTCAGAAATAATAATTAGCATGTTACAGCTCTCCCTTCCTACAACGGCCCTCCTAACAACGATTCCCTCCTTACAACGACCTGTGTCGCAGTTCCCTAAACAGTACAATTATGTCTAACGTTTTAATGTTGCAATATCGTCTGCTTAAAATTGTCGTATGCTGTTTTTTCTCAAAGTTACATATAAGTAGACATTTTGTTACAAGAAATATAATGATGAGTGACATACAGCTTGAATCCAGATCAGATGCCGCGTTACGCCATGTCTGATCTTGATTCCAGCTGTTTGCCAATGTAAATAATTTCCCTCCCTATAATGACTCCCTCCAAACAACGAACACATTGTTTGTCTCCCATTGGGTGTCGTTGTAGAGAGGGAGCACTGTACATCAAAACATGGACAAATTCATTTGAATAAGGGTTAAGTTCCAGATCTTGGAAAACAAATACTTTTAATCGGAAATAATAATAACTAAGCATTGTTAGTACAGAAAAACCTCTCTATTACGACCACTAAAACATAATTGATTGTATAAAAATGGGTGACAGCTTTCTGTTTTACTTTCACTTTGCTTTAACCCTTTCCCCCATAGAAGCGCCTTTTAGCGCATTCCGTTTATTCTTGCCTTGAAGAAAATAGTTCCAATTTATACATTCATAAATATGTATAATACAAAATATTTTCTATATTCTAGCAGATGATAGCTTAAAGCAGTCTGAAAGTAAAGCAGAATGCGCTTAAAGCATATTCTGCTTTACTTTCAACCTGCTTTAAGTGGACACCTATATTCAATACTAGAGATATGCTATGTGGGAAAGGGTTAACCCATAGCCCCATAAAAATGCCTTTTTATGCCTTTACATTATTCCTCCATTTTCAACACTATGTCACTCTTGTGGGTTATAATGTTCCTGTGTGGATCATTTAAGTTACCATAGCATGAACCACTCCTGTAGGAGCCCTCTGATCTAGGTATTCACTGTTTGCAAATGAAATGAAAATATTTTTAACAGTACCACTGTTGAAAGAATTAACCCTTTACCTCATAAACTTTTTATTATATGAAAGATAGGTGACCTCTAAAAGCAGGTTGAAAGTAAAGCAGAATGCGCCTTAAGGCGCATTCTGCTTTACTTTCAACCTGCTTTTAGAGGTCACCTATCTTTCATATAAAAAATATTTCTTATAACACATATTCATGACTGTATAAATTGGAACTATTTCCTTCAGTGGAGGAATAAATTAAATGTGCTAAAAGGCGCTTCTATTGGGGAAAGGGTTAAAATGAAAATCTTGGTCACAACCAGTCATAGAACCACAATACAGAGTATCCATGACAAAACAAAAGCCAAAAACAAAAACACCAATGACTTCCTTCTTGCACAATTTAGAGCCTGCAAACAACAAGAAAAAAGTTGTTAAGACTGTAGTCAATAACATATGTAAATAAGATATATATATCAGAACATGGTCAAATTTGTCAAAATAAGGGTCATTTCCAGTTCTTGGAAAACAAATTCTTTTGTTCAGAAACAATAATTAGCATGTTAGTACAGTAAAATCTCTCTATTACGACAACTTAAATGAAGGCTAATTGATTGTATAAAAACAGGTGACTACTTAACCCTTTACCTGATAGCCTATTTATAGTATTGAAGATAGGTGACTAATTAAAGCAGGTTGAAAGTAAAGCAGAATGCGCCTTAAGGCGAATTCTGCTTTACTTTCAGCCTGCTTTAAGCTTCCATGTGCTAGAATATAGAAAATATTCCCCATAATATATATTCATGACTGATTAAATTGGAAGTATTTTCTTCAGCGGAGGAATAAATCATATTCGCTAAAAGGCGCTTCCATGGGGGAAAGGGTTAAAGCAAGATGACAGTAAAACAGAAAGCTCCTGAAGGAGCTTTCTGGTTTACTGTCACCTTGCTTTAACCCATATACTCCCATAAAAACGCCTTTTTATGCCTTTACATTATTCCTCTACTTAAGAAAATAGTGCAACTTTATACAGTCATGCATATGTATCATAAGAAATAATTTCTATATTCTAGAAGATGATAGCTTAAAGCAGGATGAAGGTAAAGCAAAATGCGCCCTAAGTAGTTACCTGTTTTCAAAACTAGAAACATACTATTGGGTAATGGGTTAGCCCTTTCAACCCTACAGCCCTCTGTAGAGATTACTGATTGCATATGCAAACAGTGTAGACCCTGATCAGAGGGCTCCTGTAGGAGCCCTCTGATCAGGGTCTGCACTGTTTGATATCATTGGTTTTTGTTGTCATGCCAAAAATGCAACAGTAGAACGGTTCAAAATTCTTGTACTAGAAGTCCAAGAGTACTAGAAGAGTCCAAAAGGATTATAAATACCCACAAGAGGACTGGTACTCAGGGTTGACAAGGGTTTTAATCCCAGTTCTTTGAAAACAAATGTTTGGGTTATTTAAAAAAAAAATAGGCATTTTAGAACCTGTACCTGTTTTTATTTTTCAGGCATTTTCAAGTTCCTAGATGAGTACTACGAGAGTCTGAAGTACGAAGAGGAGGTGAAAGGAAAAAAAGACGAGGACAATAAGTCAACATCCTCCTCCCCGCCCATTTCCCCGACCCCCGAGAAAAAAGAGAAAAAGTAGGTCAAAGTGGACAGTATCAGTCTAGGACTTATACTGAAAATTTAAAAAATCTTCTTATTAGATCTACTGGTCCAAATTGCAAATAATTTTAAACAAATGATCCTATTCTATACCAGATTTATTTTTTCAAAAAATTTGCTAGTTTAACCTTTTCCCCCACAGAAGCACCTTTAAGCACATTCAGTTTATTCCTCCCCCTGAAGAAAATAGTTCCAATTTATACAGTTATGAAATTGTATCATAAGGAATATTTTCTTAATTCTAGCAGGTGGTAGCTTAAAGCATGTTGAAAATAAAGCAGAATGTGCCATAAGGCACATTCTGCTTTACTTTCAACATGCTTTTAGAAGTCACCTATTTTCAAAACTAGAGACAGGATATGGGGTTAATGTTAAAAAATAAATGACTGCCAGTGGGTCAGGTAAAGGTTTTCTTTCAATGGCTAAAGTGGAAGCTCTAAATACAAAAGTTATGTTCTTTTTTCGAAACCACTTGCCCAATTTTAATGTCACATTAACCATAACCATGGGAAGCAGGTGAGTGATTTAT
The DNA here is from genome assembly GCA_922989275.2 of Gari tellinella. Taxonomy (NCBI): domain Eukaryota; kingdom Metazoa; phylum Mollusca; class Bivalvia; order Cardiida; family Psammobiidae; genus Gari; species Gari tellinella. Next base: position 36,277,497 of record OV277872.1, read on the forward strand.
GGCCACCTGATGGCCCTCTTGTTAAAATATTCATGTTATCTGGAGCTCTGAACCTATGGACGTGTTTATGTGGCTACTATAAATAGTAACATATTTACTTTGATAAGAATGCAATACGCCCTTGCTGAGCGGGCCAAGAACTGGATGCAGTCCAATAACTGGTTATTGGATTGCATCCGGTTATTGGCCCGGGTGGCAACAGATCTTACAAATGCTTACTCTGGCCAAGATCCTCATGCTAATATGGCTAACTTGTGCCAATAAGCAACGACGGCCCGCCCTGGCGTTTGACCCATTACCCCATAGCCTGTTTCTTGTTTTGAAGATATGTGATCATTTAAAGCAGGTTGAAAGTAAAGCAGCATGCGCCTTAAGGTGCATTCTGCTTTACTTTCATCCTGCTTTAAGCTTTTATCTGCTAGAATATAGAAAATATTTCTTATTATTTTTATTTGTAACAGTATAAAATGGAACTATTTTCTTCAGTAGAAGAATAAATTAAAGGCGTAAAAAGGTGTATTTGTGGGGTTATGGGTTAATAACTGTATATTAATTCAGCTGCTTGCCATGTAATGCATAGGCCTCTATGTATGATTAAATCATTGGTATTCACTGTTTTGCAGGCACAAAGACCAGGAAGATAGAAAGAATAGAAAATCAAAGAAGAAAAAAGAGAAAGAAAAAGATGAGGTACATTTGTAACATTTTCCTTTCACCCTTTTTAACTCACATTAACCATATTTTCTCACATAGTAATTGGTAAAAGTTATCCAAATCCAAATGATACAGTTTGAATAGTACATAATTTTATTATGTGCTTCTGTATTCTATAACCCTTTTCCTTTAACCTTTTACCCCATAAATACGCCTTTTAACGCCTTTAATGTAGTACGCCACTGAAGAAAATGGTTCAAATTCATACAGTCAAAAATATGTATCAAAAGAAAAATTTGATATATTCTAGCAGATGATAGCTTAAAGCAGGTTGAAAGTAAAGCAGAATGTGCCTTAAGGCACATTCTGCTTTACTTTCAACCTGCTTTAAATAGTCAACTATGTTCAATAAAAACAAAAATATGTATAAAAAGAAATTTTTAATATATTCTAATAAATGATAGCTTAAAGCAGGCACATTCTTCTTTACTTTCAACCTGCTTTAAATAGTCAACTATGTTCAATACTAGAAACAGTCTATGGGATAATGGGTTAATAATATAGAAAAGCCATTGAACACTTTGAAGATATGTGATCATTTAAAGCACATTTAAAGCACATTGAACCTGCACCTGCACAATTTTATAAGCGAGGGTTGTTCAAAAAGTAATGATACTGGATCAATAACTTCAAGAAAATAAGTGCAAAATGCATGTGCGATATATCATTTCAAAGAGCAACTCTCCACCTACACGATGATATAACGCACAATAAAATCACATAACTCGATAAGTCACAACGTGAACCTAAATGACCCCTACTTGAGGACACTGGAACATAGCACTTTTCAGACATTACCTTTTGACGTAATAACTTCTTAAAGAGTACAAATTCCAGATTTGTTTGTGAAATATATCAGTTTATGTCAAAATTTTAATGTAAATAAAATTTAATTTCTATTGAAAGGGTTAACTGTCTAAATTCTCATTTTTTCAAAAACAAGATTTCTTATGTTGCTAATGACAAAAGTTGACATGTTTTTTCGAATGCTATGAAAATGTTCTAGATCAGTATATCACATTTTGATTTTAAAACATGAAAATCTATTTTGATGGCTTCAACTATAGCCTGGTTTAATATAAAAAATGAGTTTGTGATTTCACTAACTGCTTTTATACTTAACAGTAGATGACTTTTTTTATTATATTTTCAGCATGTGTTTAGTATTAGCTCTATTTTTGATATTTTATTTAATAATAACATTTAAAACTGTGTAGTGTTTGCATAATTGTCTGAATTTATTTGACAGACAGTTTCTTAAACTTATTCAAAATAATAAAACTAATAATAATAATAGTATCAAATTGTGTTCAGAAAATTAATTGTGTTCAGAAAATTAACTCAGCAATACACAAAAGGTCCAGTATCCTCGAGGACGGGTCATTTAGGTTCATGTTGGGTCTGATTGAGTGATGCCATCTTATTGTGCATTGTACCATGGTATCGGCAATGAATTGTGGCCCTTTCCCCCATATAAGCGCCTTTTAGCGCATTCAGTTTATTCTTGCCTTGAAGAAAATAGTTCCAATTTATACATTCATAAATATGTATAATACAAAATATTTTCTATATTCTAGCAGATGATAGCTTAAAGCAGGCTGAAAGTAAAGCAGAATGCGCTTAAAGCGCATTCTGCTTTACTTTAAACCTGCTTTAAGTGGACACCTATATTCAATACTAGAGATATGCTATGTGGTTAAGATGATAATAGCACACAAGCTATTTGCACTTATTATAATGAAGTTGATTTCCAGAGGAACCAGCTCTAACTGAATAATTGACCACCAGGGCAGGGGTTTTCTTCCACAAAATGCTAAAGGGGTTCGGGTCTGAGCCAATGGGGAAACATTTACGTTATTTTAGTCAAATTTGGTAAAATTACATCGAGTTTAGCCAAATATGGAAAAAAATTGCGATCGCTTTCAGTCAAATTACCAACAATTCGGGAAAATGGTAAGTTTTAATATTTTGGGAACGGGATCGGTATAAAATTTCCCTGCAGGGATAGCCATTGTCTTAGTGCACTTACATTTAGAACTCTTTATTAGCTTCACCTGTTTACCTACAAAGATATAGGTCACAAACTAAACATAACGTAAATGTCAGAGTTTGAACATATTAGTTTAACCCTTTACTCCATTGGGAATGGGATCAAAATATTAAAACAGACCATTTTCTCCATTTGTTGGTCATTTGACTAAAAACAATCGCAATGTTTTCCAAATTTGACTAATATCAAAGTGATTTCTTCAATTTTACAAAGAGCTAATCAACTCTTAACCACTTAACCCTTTGCACCCTAGTCCCGCATATAGGCGTCCTTTTTAAACAGTGCACATGTGAATAGTTCACTTGTCCTGTGCAAACAGTGAAGACCCAGATCAGAGGGCTCCGAAAGGAGCCCTCTGATCAGGGTCTTCACTGTTTGTCATAATGCCAAACATTGACAAAAACAACCCTTAAAAGTCAGAAATGGACTGGACTAAAATGGAAACTGGAATTTTCCACTTACAGTTTCAGGGAGGAAAGAGTTAAAGCAGGTTGAAAAGACCCTGCATTGTCTTAGTGCGCTTTCATTTTGTACTTTTCAAGCACTCACCTGTTTACCTACAAAGATATAGGTCTAAAACTAACCATTATGTAAATGTCAGAGTTTGAGCATTATTTTAACCCTTTTCCCCCATAGATACTCATGCTTACGCACATAATTTACTCCTCCACTGAAGAAAGTATTTCCAATTTATACAGTCATGAACATGTACCATAAGAGCTATATTCTAGATTGTAGCAAATTGTGGCTTAAAGCAGGCTGAAAGTAAAGCTGAATGTGCAGCTGTGTGCCTTAAGGCACAATCTGTTTTACTTTCAGCCTGCTTTAAATGGTCACCTATCTTCAAATCAGATACAGACTTTTGAGTAAGGGTTAATTTAGCTCTTTGTTAACACATGCTAATATGTATTTCATCATTATCCTCCAGAATTATCTTACATAAAAATCTACCCTGTATATCGTCATTGAAACTATATCATTGGCTCATAAGATAATTACTTTTTTCTCAAGGAAAGATTGGGGACTAACGCAAGACAAATCCTTTTCAGAAAGCAGTAAAGACCTTATGGCACATTCTGCTTTGCTTTCAGCCTGCTTTAAGTGGTCACCTATCTTCAAAATTAGAAACAGACTTTGGAGTAAGGGTTTATTTAGCCCTTTGTTAACAGCTAGCTGATGCTAATACGTATTTCATCATACTCCTGCAGAATTATCTTATATAAAAATCTACCCTGTATATCATCATCCATCATTGAAACTTTTAAATTGGCTCATTATAAATAGAGGATATTGTATGAGTGTTCATTATTTATCATTTTTAATAAACGAGTTGACTAAAATAATATGACGCGAGCCTTGGCGAGCGTCATATTCATTTTAGTCAACGAGTTTATTAAAAATGATAAATAATGAACACGAATGTGATATTCTATTTATCACATTACAAGTTCAAGCACCTATTAAATTGATTTGAAGCCGTAGTTTGTAGACCCTCCACTATATAGATTTTCCGCCAAACGTTACGTTGTTTACGTTAACGTCATAGTAAATGACGTCATTTGGCACCCCGCCACATGCAGCGCTTATGGACGAGCAAGTTAGGCCGGAGCCCAAAAAACGATATTCCACTAGTGGATTACGATATTTATACAATCGCTTTATGCAACTCCCAGACCGCAAATTATGTGATAAAGAAAATTACTTTTCTCTCAAGGAAAGGATGGGGGACTAATGACAGACAGATCCTATCAGAAAGCAGTGCAGACCCTGATCAGACAGCTCCTTAAGGAGCTGTCTGATCAGGGTCTGCACTGTTTTCAGAAAACATCAATATATGCCTTTAGCAGGAGAAGGTATATACCTTTAACCCGTTTCCCAATAGCATGCATGTTTCTAGTTTTGGAGACAGGTGAGTACTTAAATCAGGTTGAAAGTATAGTAGAATGCACCTGAAGGCGCATTCTGCTTTTCTTTCAGTCTGCTTTAAGCCCTCATTCTTCTAGGATTTAGATTTTTTTTATATATATATTTTCATGACTGTATAAATAGGAACTATTTTTGTCAGTGGAGGAATAAAGTAAGTGCACTAAAAGGCACTTCTTTGAGGGAATGGGTTAAAAACACTGACATTCAACTTCTAGAGCATTTTCAGTGTTTTTTGGGGTACTTTTTACATGTAGGGTATTTGTGGCTTTGTTCATTTAGAGGGTTAAAAATAGCTTAACTCTTTGAACCCTTAGGGTCACGCATATATGCATCACTTGCAAACAGCGTACCTGTGAGGAGTACACTTGTCCTATGCAAACAGTATAGACCCTGACCAGAGGGCTCCTTAAGGAGTCTACACTGTTGCCATTTTGACATATTTTGTAAAAATTAACCCTAAAAAGTAAAAATTTGACTAGACTAAATTGAAATCTAGAATTGTCCATTTTAGGTTTTAGGGAGGAAAGGGTTAATTAAGGTTTTTAAAAGTTTATCTCATGGACCCCTTGACCTTCATGTGAGCCAAGTCTGTTTCTTACGATAATTCTGGTTTGTACATGACTATTTACGGTTGTTTTTACAATATATTGCGAGTTGGCAAACAGCTAAAACCCTGATCAGAGCCCTCTGATCTGCGTCTACACGGTTTGCATTTGGACAAGTGTACTCTTCATAGGTACACTGTTTGTAGAAAATATGTATGAAATAAATCCAGACCAGTATTAAAGTAAAGGTATTAATCCATTACCCCATAAATATCCCTTTGTACATGTATGCCTTTAATTTATTCCTCAACTAAAGAAATAGTTCGAGTTAAAAAATATTGTCATGAATATGCACCATAAGAAATAGTTTCTACATCCTAGCAGATGGTAAGTTACCATCTGCTAGAATATAGAAAATATTTCTTATGAAATATGTTCATGACTATATCAATAGAAATTATGTTATTCAGTGGAGGAATAAATTAGAGGCATCAAAAGGCATATTTATGGGGAAATGGGTTAAGGGACAAAGTTATATATTTTACAGAATAACCAAGAAAAGAGGCTTGATCACAATATTATATATTTTACAGAATAACCAAGAGAAGAGGCTTGATCACAATATTATATATTTTACAGAATAACCAAGAGAAGAGGCTTGATCACAATATTATATATTTTACAGAATAACCAAGAGAAGAGGCTTGATCACAATATTATATATTTTACAGAATAACCAAGAAAAGAGGCTTGATCACAATATTATATATTTTACAGAATAACCAAGAGAAGAGGCTTGATCACAATATTATATATTTTACAGAATAACCAAGAGAAGAGGCTTGATCACAATATTATATATTTTACAGAATAACCAAGAGAAGAGGCTTGATCACAATATTATATATTTTACAGAATAACCAAGAGAAGAGGCTTGATCACAATATTATATATTTTACAGAATAACCAAGAGAAGAGGCTTGATCACAATATTATATATTTTACAGAATAACCAAGAGAAGAGGCTTGATCACAATATTATATATTTTACAGAATAACCAAGAAAAGAGGCTTGATCACAATATTATATATTTTACAGAATAACCAAGAAAAGAGGCTTGATCACAATATTATATATTTTACAGAATAACCAAGAGAAGAGGCTTGATCACAATATTATATATTTTACAGAATAACCAAGAGAAGAGGCTTGGTCACAATATTATATATTTTACAGAATAACCAAGAGAAGAGGCTTGATCACAATATTATATATTTTACAGAATAACCAAGAGAAGAGGCTTGATCACAATATTATATATTTTACAGAATAACCAAGAGAAGAGGCTTGATCACAATATTATATATTTTACAGAATAACCAAGAGAAGAGGCTTGATCACAATATTATATATTTTACAGAATAACCAAGAGAAGAGGCTTGATCACAATATTATATATTTTACAGAATAACCAAGAGAAGAGGCTTGATCACAATATTATATATTTTACAGAATAACCAAGAGAAGAGGCTTGGTCACAATATTATATATTTTACAGAATAACCAAGAAAAGAGGCTTGATCACAATATTATATATTTTACAGAATAACCAAGAAAAGAGGCTTGATCACAATATTATATAATTTACAGAATAACCAAGAAAAGAGGCTTGATCACAATATTATATATTTTACAGAATAACCAAGAAAAGAGGCTTGATCACAAAGTGGCAGTTGCCCTTGGAGAGGAAGAAAAGATGTCCTCCAAGTTTCTACGAGCAAATGCGCATTTCATTAGACCTAAAAGGTTTGTTCTCAACTTCCTTATTTCCATAGTAACAATTTCACAGTTTGTTTCAAAATCCCCATATTTGTGCATAAAAGGTAAACATTGTATACCCACTAATTACAAGAACAATGGATACTAGAATTAGCGCAGGGAAACAAAAGGATTCTGTCTGTAGTGATTACTCAGCTAATTTGACTCATTCATCCCTAGCAACTTGTATACTCAATTCATTATTCTAACACAACTGGCACACACCCTAATATAAACTAAACTGTATTTGATTTCACAATTAAACTCGCAACCACTGTTACGGCTAAAATGTGATGTTTCTGATGTAATACGGTTTAGAATATAGATACGCAAAGAAAAGTAGCGCCCTTGCGTCGGTGCAAATTGTGGTTAAATTGAAGTGTTAGATTGTTGAGATGCTGGCTAAGCCACGTTTTAACTTTGAAATGTGGCTATGTTCGACCTAACCGAGTTTCGAGATATCGAAGTTCAACTGTATGTGATATGCTGGAAAACTGTTTGTTAGATATAGAATTGAAAATATACAGTCAAAAGATATACATGTGATTGTATAAAACAAGAGACAATAGAAAAAGTGAGAACTACAAGGAATCTTTTACTACATTATTTTGTTGAGATCTATGTTTTGAACTAAGACTTTATGTATAGTCTTTAACCCATTACCCCATAAATACTCCTTTTTACGCCTCTAATTTATTCCTCCACAGAAGAAAATAATTCCAATTTATTAACTATTAGAAAAAAATCTTAATCCTAGCAGATAATAGCTTAAAGCAGGTTGAAAGTAAAGCAGAATGTGCCTTAAGGCGCATTCTACTTTACTTTCAACCTGCTTTAAGTGGTCACCTGTTTTCAAAACTAGAAACAAGCTATGGGGTAATGGGTTAAGACTTTAATTATTGGGCCACTACCGGCGGTAGTGACCCGATGGTAACACATTTGACTACGGTACCAGGGGTCGTGAGTTCAATCCCCTGCCGGACCAGTGGTGTGACTAGGGGATTTTTTCTGAATCCACGATGATGAACAGGAATGTTCTTGAGCAAGCCATGTACCGCGAATTGCTCCTCTCCACCCAGGGGTTAAAATGGGTTCCTGTGAAGGGTCTGAGCCTGTACTGCGGCTGCAATTGATTGCGCCATATGTTAGCAGTGCTCAATATTGTAGGCAAGATGGCTCAATGATCAGGGGAGTAAATGTACAGTTGGCTGAGCAGTCATTCGGACTGAAAGTAGACTGTAACTTGATTTATTATTATTAATTATTATTCTTAACAGGAATGATTTCTACTGCAATAAATATCAATTTGATACAACGTTATAATGTAGATCTAGTGTGTTTGACATTTAACCCAGTACCCCATAAATACGCCTTTTTACGTCTTAATATTACTCCTTCTAATATGAAGAAAATAGTCCCAGTGACTTTTGACAGTCTGGAAGGCACATTCTGCTTTACTTTCAACCTGCTTTAAGTGGTCACCTATTTTCAAAACTACAAACAGGCTATGGGGTAAAAGGGTTAAAAGTGTACTTCATATGTCTCCATTTTTGCAACCTATACAATTAATAAGTTACTATGCGTCAATGTAGGGCCTTTAGCAGTCATTGTCCATCCTAAAGGTACATTGGCACATAGGCTAAAGTCACGGAAGGCACACATGGCCATTTAGTAACTGTACTTTCTTGTTTCTAAGGGCTACTGGTAATCCTGCTTATTATCAAGTTCTTGTGCATGTTTATTTGCAGTTCTTCAGCATTGTTGGACTTTCAAGCTAAGTTGCCTAGCAACAAGCAGTCGTCATTGTGTGCTGATTTGCAAAATAAGTTCGCGGAGTGTCGAGAAGAGAGGGCCCTTACGCTGCACGATATTCTAGATCACAAGGAGAGGTAACGCTTGTTTTAGATTAACCTTTTAACCCATAAATACGCCTTTTTATGCCTTTAGTTTATTCATTCACTGAAGAAAATAGTTCCAATTTATACTGTTACAAATAAAAATCATAAGAAACATTTTCTCTATTCTAGCTGATAAAAGCTTAATGCAGGCTGAAAGTAAAGCAGAATTTGCCTTACGGCGCATTCTGCTTTACTTTCAACCTGCTTTAAGTAGTCAACTATTTTCAAACCCTTTCCTCCCTGAAACCTCAAATGGACATTTCTAATTATCAAATTAGTCTAGTCCATTTTTAGCTCGCCTGTTCGAAGAACAGCAGAGCTAATGTCATACCCCCGGCGTGGGCGTGGGCGTGGGCGTGAGCGTAAATTTTGTATGGAGGTTCATTAGGGGTTGAACATTGATGTTATGAAGTTGGAGTTTAAAAATAATTTAAATTTATGTCATTTTTGAACATGTTTTGGACTTAGGTTTTTCGACTACAAATCACCATGTTAAAAGTTTTTTGGACGGGTTGTTTTAAAGTTTAATACTTGGGCTAGGGGGCTGAAATTTTGTATGGAGGTTCATTGGGGGTTAAACATTGATGTTATGATGTTGGAATTAAAAAATATTTTTAATTTATGTCAATTTTCGACATGTTTTGGACTTAGGTTTTTCGACTTCAAATCACCACGTTAAAGTTTTTTGGATGGGTTGTTTTAAAGCTTAATATTTGTGCTAGGCTTATGAAATTTTTTATGGATGTTCATTGGGGGTTAAACATTGATGTTATGAGATGTTTAAATTTAAAAATAATTTTAATTTATGTCAATTTTTGATATGTTTTGGACTTTGGTTTTTCGACTTCAAATCACCACGTTAAAGTTTTTTGGACGGGTTATTTTAAAGCTTAATATTTGTGCTAGGCTTATGAAATTTTTTATGGAGAGGTTCATTAGGGGTTAAACATTGATGTTATGATGTTGGAATTTAGAAATAATTTTAATTTATGTCAATTTTTGACATGTTTTGGACTTAGGTTTTTCGACTTCAAATCACCACGTTAAAGTTTTTTGGACGGGTTGTTTTAAAGCTTAATATTTGTGCTAGGCTTATGAAATTTTGTATGGAGGTTCATTAGGGGTCAAACATTGATGTTATGATGTTGAAATTTAAAAATAATTTTAATATTTGTCAATTTTTGACACGATTTGGACTTAGTTGTTTTGACTACAAATCACCAGGTTAAAGGTTGTACGGGTTGTTTAAAGTTTAATAAAACTAGACTAAGACTCAACATTAATTTAATAATAGTTCTAAACTGAAAATTGATTTTCTTTTGATACAAGATGTTTTTTAGACTTAAACTTTAAACAGGCGAGCATCAGGTGGCTTTGACACCCATTTCTGGTTGACTTTTTAGGGTTGATTTTTACAATATAATTTATGTCAAAATGACAAATAGTGTAGACCCTGATCAGAGGGCTCCTTAAGGAGCCCTCTGATCAGGGCCTACACTGTTTGCATAGGACAAGTGTACTCCTCACAGGTACACTGTTTGAAAATGATGCATATATGCGTGATTAGGGTTCAAAGAGTTAATTAATAGGTGGTAGCTTCATGACATGTCTCTATTACAACCACTTAAGTGTGTCTATTATCAGGAGCCCTTTTCATCAAATGTTGTACAACAAAAAGGTAGTAAGTCAACACTTTAAAATGCAACTTATTTCCTATTTCTCTATCTAATCATGTCTTGCATCATCTTTTGGAATCACCTTTTCAAGACGATTCCAAAGAGATGTCACAAGACAGGATAAGATGGAGAAATAAATAATAATTGAGACTTTTATAAATCTGACTTACGACAACATTTGTTGTACGATATTGTGAAACAGGACCCTGGTCTTTAAGGCAGGTCTGACAGCGTAAAGCAAGTTGAAAGTTAAACAGAAATCTCCTTTTTAACCCTATGTTAGGCATATTCTGTTGTCTAGTTTTGAAGAAAGGCACTAACTTATAGCAGCTTGAAAGTGAAGCAGAATGTGCCTTAAGGTGTACTCTGCTTTACTTTCAACCTGCTTTAACCCTTTGAACCCTAGTCCCGCATATAGGCGTAATTTCAAACAGTGTACATGTGAATAGTACACTTGTCCTGTGCAAACAGTGAAGACCCAGATCAGAGGGCTCCAAAAGGAGCCCTCTGATCAGGGTCTTCACTGTTTGTCAAAATGCCAAACATTGACAAAAACAACCCTTAAAAGTCAGAAATGGACTAGACTTAAATTGAAATTGGAATTGTCAATTTAAAGTTTCAGGGAGGAAATAGTTAAGTTGTCACATGTCTTTCAAAACTAGAAGTAGGCTTTGGGATAATGGGTTAATACTTTAAGTGATCTTTCTGTCTTCAACAGTTAATTATGGTCTGCTACTTAATTGTAATTTTGAAACTTTCTGAAAAATAAATTTCAAATTGTTTCATATTTTCATACAGTTTGGATCCTGATGAGATGTTAATATATTAATTTATTTATGTGGCATTGCCCACTGGGGCTTAAGATACACACTGAATCGAAATCAGTTGTATTGAAAATAGTCAAGACTAATGCGTAATGTTGTTTGTTAATGGGCATTTTATTTTAAATGCCATAAACGTATAATATTAGTTATGCCGTGCTTAGTGTGGCTTATATGGAATATTCAGTGTCAGTAAACATTAATATGGGACGAGGCGGAGCGGGGTCCTATATTTACTTTTAATGGCACTGTATATTACATATTAGGCACACTAAGCGTGGCATAACGAATTTATCTTACCCACTACCTTTGATTTGAAGCATTTTATTCATAACTTGGAAAAAAACTTATTAAAACGTCAAAACGTCATTTACTGTATATGACGTTTTGACGTTAACACGCCAAAACGTCCACAGCCTTTTGTTAATCATCACATCATTAAATTATATAAATATTAATTGCCTTAAAAAGCCTAACAGCCAAACATTGGATAAATTATAAGCTTAAATTCGTTTTGGAGTTGTTATTTTTTCTAATACTCATAACTTGGAGAAATCCATGTGGCTTCAAGCAAGGGAATTAACTCTTGTAAAGACCTCATGAATTTGAGGCATCTTACTCACCCAATATGGTTTTTATGGGGTCTTCTCATGACCTCGATTGACCAATGGGGTGTCTGGAATCTAGTAAGATAATCTATGTTAAAGAAAGTAACTACAGTGCTCCCTCTCTACAACGGCCCTCCTAACCACGACTCCCTCCTTACAATGACTCTTGCCGCAGTTACCTTAACAGGACAATAATAATGTCTTACGCTTTTACTGCAATATTGTCTACCAAAAATTGTGGTCTGCCATTTTTCTCAAAGACACGTGATGGACATTTTGACAGATAAAAACATTATTTTGAGTGGCAAACAGCTAGAATCCAGATCAGATGCTGCATGATGCAGCGTCTGATCTGGATTCAAGTTGTTTGAAGGTGTAAGTTAATTTTCCTCCCTATAACGACTCCCTCCAAATATCGCACACAATATGTTTCTCCCATTGGTTGTCGTTGTAGAGAGGGAGCACTGAATGTAATTTCCATATCTGGGTGACCCAACAATTGCCAAGCATTTGATGTAGCAGAATATAATATCATGAATATAGTGGAGAATCTGTTATTCTTTCCCAATAAACGCGTTTACGTTAAAACTATTATTTGCAGTGCAAACAGTTTGGAGCCAGATCAGACGCCGGGTAACCCAGCGTCTGATCAGGCTCCAAACTGTTTGCCACCATGATAAACATGAAATATCAGAATTGTCCAAAAGTTGTTCTTTTCTACGTTTTAGTGCTTTGCGTTTGCGTTTGCGTACGTTTGCATTTAAACGGGAAAGAATAACATATTCTCCACTGTATAACATATCAAGAACATGATATGAAACAAGAAAGAGGAGGAGGAAGGGATGCTGTTGTTTTAACTGAAATTTGGTCAACGACCTGCTACTTTAGAGATGGAACAAGGATGGCTATGCTGCTCTCTGTTTGATCTAAAAGCAATGAGCTAGCTTCCCATTTGTCACCTCTTCCGGCTTCCTACACAGACTGGTTTCCTGTCTAATTAATTATTTACCTTATATAAGTGCCTTTTAGCGAATACCGTTTAATCCTCCGCTGAAGAAAATAATTCAAATCTATACAGTCATGAATATGTATCAGAAGGAATATTTTCCTAATTCTAGCAGGTGGTACCTTAAAGCAGGCTGAAAGTAAAGCAGAATGCGCCTTATGGTGCATTCTGCTTTACTTTCAGCCTGCTTTAAGTAGTCACCTTTTTTTTCAAAACAAGAAACAGGTTATGGGGTAAAGGGTTAATTCATAATAGAGTACTTGACTGCTAATTACCGGAATGATGGAAATGTCATTGACCGGTTAATAGTTACTGAAATAGTGACCAATTACATATAAATCCTTTTATGTTGGGCATAAAATATATTTGTGAAACATATACAGCGTTCCCTCTCTACAACGACACTCACAGGGAGACAAAAATTGTGTGCGTTGTTCGGAGGGAGTCGTTATAGGGAGGGAAATTGGCTACATTTGCAAACAGCTTGAATCCTTCACGCGGCGTCTGATCTGGATGCAAGCTGTTTGTCACTCGTCATTAAGTTTTTTACGGTCAAAATGTCCATTATGTAAATTAAGAAAAAAAGCAGACGACAACTTTAAGCAGACAACAACTTTAAGCAGATATTGTAGCAGTGCAAGCGTTAGACATAATTGTCTTGTTAAGGGAACTGCGGCAAACGTCGTTGTAAGCAGTGAATCGTTGTTGGGAGGGCCGTTGTAAAGAGGGAACACTGTATAGTAATCAACTTCAAATTTGTTACACATTGTAGTCAGAGAATGCTGGTTTGCCAGAGTAAGTTTGAGAGCCTGTCCTCTGCGACTCGTGGTAGTAGTTTTCATAGGGCCGTGGACGGCATGAGGAACCAGAGCTGGCAAAGACTGAGAAAACCCATCAACGACAGAAAAAAATCAACAGCCAAAGGAAACTGGTAATAAACAGGGGCCCGTTTCATAAAACTTCGTACAACAAATGTTGTCGTAAGTCAGATTATAAAAGTGTCAAATATTATTTAATTCTCCATCTAATCCTGTCTTGTGATATTTCTTTGGAATCGTCTTTTCAAGACGATTCCAAAGAGATGTCACAATACAGGATTAGATAGAGAAATCAGAAATTAAATGTATTTTAAAGTTTTGACTTACGACCGTTTTTGTCGTACGAAGTTTTATGAAATGGACCCCTGAAACTTAACCCATTACTCCATAAACAGAGCTCAGATAAGATGGAGTAAAATGAACAAATCCAATATTTTCTCACTCATTTAAGCAGTCAAGGACATAGAGAATCTTACATGAGTGCTCATCAATTATCATTTTTAATAAACAAGATGACTAAAATAATATGACAAGAGCCTTGGCAAATGTCATATTTATTTTATTCAACAAGTTTATTAAAAATAATAAGTAATGAGCATGTATGTGAGATTCTATTTATCTCATGAACATTTTAAAAACATATTTAGTCCTATTTTGTTGTCCATCTACCATAAATCATTTCCACCATACTATGACATTATTTATAGTAACGGCATAACAAATTACCTCATTTTGGTGTCCCCCGGTATTTGGACAAACAGATTGGGCTGGATCCCAAAAATCAATATTTCACTAGTGAAGTATCAAAAAATATTTAATGGCTTTATTACACTGTCAGAGGCGGTTCTATGTGATAAATATGATATATTATTTCTTGCAGGTATACAGAGCTAGTGGAGAAGATTCCACAGGATCTGAAGCAAGAGTGGTACTACACCAAAATAATACAGAAACTTGGAAACTTTGGCCTGGTAAGTTAAGCATTATGTCCATCAAATATTCAGTGTAAATGTCTCATGTTTTAGATAGATATTTTGTTCATTGATTTGTAAATATTAAATGTACATATCTCGTGTTTTAGATAGACATTTTGTCCAATAACCCATTACCCCATAAATATGCCTTTTTACGACTCTAATATTTTCCTTCATTTGAAGAAAATATAAATCCAATTGATACAGTAATGAATATGTATCATAAGAAATATTTTCTATATTCTACTAGATGGTAGCTGAAAGCAGGTTGAAAGTAAAGCAGAATGTGCCTTAAGGCACATTCTGCTTTACTTTCAACCTGCTTTAAGTCGTAGCCTATTTTCAAAACAAGAAACAGACTATGGGGTGATGAGTTACTTGTAAATATTAAATCTGTTTCATGTTTTAGATAGTTATTAAGTCTATTAATTTTGGAATATTAAATGTGCTTATCTCATGTTTTAGATAGATATTATGTCGATTAAATATATCTCGCATTTTAGATAGGCATTATATTTTCTAAGTTTTGAATATTAAATCAGAGCTCCAGATAAGCAAAAATAAATTAAACTATTCCAACATTTTCTTTTTCATTTCTTTATTTAAAACCCTACCGTATGACTACTCATTAGAATCAAGAGGATTCAAATGAGTAGTGACACCATAGGGTTTGGTGCAAGTATAACAATTTTAGTTTTTCAAATAGTTCCCGCATCTGGAGCTCTGTATATAAATGAGCTGTGCCATGAGAAATAGAGGATAATTGTTTTTTTCAGTATAAGATAAAAATTTAATCCATTGAGTGAACATCAGACGTTATATTTTCACGAGTGGCTTCGCCACTCGTGAAAATATAACAGTCTGATGTTCACGAAATGGATTTAATTCGATCTTATACTGAAAAAATACAATTATTCTATTTATCTATGCTTTTAAGCCACTTTTTAAACGAAATTGTTCGACAATTGTGAAAGTGAAAGTACATGATTTACCCTGTGTTGAGCCCCAAGTTTACATCGAACACATTAACGAAACAGTTTCCCGTACGATGATGTCTCTTATTTATTGATTTGGTGTCATCCGAATTACGTCGTTGCTCCCGATTTTGGATTCGTGTTCTTCCGTTGAGTGGTTCGCGACAAATCGGACTGCCGGAATTTAACGATAAAACACGATTGACTACGATTTTTGGGGAGCCCCACGGGGAAAACAGCGATTGGTGATAATCCACTGCAGTGGATTACCAAGTGATAATCCACTGCTATTTCGTGGTAATCCACCGAAAAGCATAAATAAAACCTGCTAGTTGCATTTCAAACAGTAATTTAATTTACTCGTGATTGTTTACCTATTACTCCATAGCCTGTTTCTAATTTTGAAGACAGGTGATCAGTTAAAGCAGGTTGAAAGTAAAGCAGAATGTGCCTTAAATTTTTTTATATAGTTCCACTTAATACAGTCATAAATATGCATCTGTAGAAATGTTTTCTATATCCTAGCAGATGGTAACATAAAGCAAGTTGAAAGTAAAGTAGAATGTCCCTTAAAGTACATTCTGATCTCTTTTAATTCTGTTCTAAATGGTCACCTGTGTTCAAAACTAGAAACAGGCTATGGGGTAAAGGGTTAAAGATTGTTAACTCATTGAGCCCTAGTGACGCATATATGCGTCCTTTACCAAACGTGTACCTGTGAATAGTGCACCTGTCCTATGCAAACAGTGCAGTCCCTGATCAGAGGGCTCCTGTAGGAGCCCTCTGATCAGAGACTACACTGTTTGTCATTTTGTAATTTATTACAAAAAACAATCCTAAATAGTATAAAATGGACCAGCCTTTATTGCAAACTGGAATTGTCCATTTGAAGTTTCAGGGGATAATGAGTTAATGGGTGTAACGTGTTTCAGCCTGCTCAAACATTAACCTACCTTTTGCTCTACTAGATATGGACAATATTTCTGATGGACTGTAATTGCAGAGCAACATGTTTGTGACTGTATGAATTGGAACTAATTTAAATATTCTTCAGTGGAAAAAAAAATAGAATGCGCTAAAAGGCGCTTCAATGGGGTAAGGGTTAGAAGTTGAATACTCCATATAGGAAGAATTCAGCATAAAAAATTTGAAAGTCAGTCACCTGCTGGAACCTGGAACTATAAGTACATGTAGTTATGAGTAGTCTTTGTAGGGGACCTTACACAGGGTTCCAGATAACGGGAGAATTTCAAAAATTAAAATCTTTATTTCTGCTTTAAATCCTATGGTGTCACTACTCATTAGAATCGTCTCAAAGAGACGATTCTAATGAGTAGTAACACCATAGGATTTGGTGCTGAAATAAGTGAGAAAATGCTGCATTTGTTCAGTTTACTCCTCCTTATCTGGAGTCATGCATACAGCTAGCTAGTACAATAAGATAAAAGGTCACATAACTATGACGAAGGAAATTTTCCGCACTTAAATGAAAAATGATGAAATCACTAATAAACCAGTCCCTTTAGTCTCGATTTTTTTTCCTGGTAGTAAAATCTGGAACTTTTTGATTAACTCTTTTCCCAATAGAAACGCCTTTTAGCGCATTTGATTTATTCCTTCCCTGAAGAAAATAGTTCAAATCTACATGAACATGTACCATAACAGATATTTCATATAGCCTAGCTAGCAGATGGTAGCTTAAAGCAAGCTGAAAGTAAAGCAGAATGCGCCTTAAGGCCCATTCTGCTTAACTTTCAACCTGCTTTAAATGGTCACTTATTTTCAAAACTAGAAACAGGCTATGAGCTAAAGGGTTAACCCTTCATCTGTATTCATAAAAAAATACTTTTTCAAGTAGAACTCTATGACATAACTCGACTTTTCTAACTCACGTTAGTTGGAACATACCCAAATGTCAAAGTTAAAACGTGCATGGCTTTAAGTCACGTTTTAACTTTGAAATATGAGGATGTTCGACTTAACCCATTAAGCCATACTGACTCATATTGATTCATTGCGCAATAGCCTCATACTGACTCATTTTGACGCACTTTAATCCACTAGCTTGTATTGAGATAAGCATTGATAATTGTTTATCACTCATGAGTTAACGGGTTAAGTGAGATCAACTTATTGAAATTCAACCTCTGAAACACTGGTAGAATCGAATTCAGCAGGTTTGTAGTGTCGAGTTTGGACTAGTTTGAATCCAGATCAGCTTCCACTTATTGTTCATGTCAAGGGGCATTGGTTATTAAGAAAGTGGCTGCTCATTGAATATGCACACCAGGGCTCCATATAAGGGGTGTATCTTTGAAGCTAAAACTCTTATTACTGCACAGTACTGGTTTACATCACAGGGCTGCCATAAGTTTATCATAAAAATCCTAAGATTTCCAAATTTCTATTTTATCTAAGCGTGATTTTAGTGTATACCTTTAACCCTTTACCCCATGGTCTGTTTCTAGTTTTGAAGACACGTGGCAACTTTAATAAAGCAGGTTGAAAGTAAAGCAGAATGCGTCTTTAAGACGCATTCTGCTTACTTTCAGCCTGCTTTAAGCTACCATTTGCTAGGATAAAAATCCGAATATTTAGGAAAAATCAGGAGAAATGGCAGCCCTGACATCATGGAAATGGTTAATGTTGATTGCTCAGACTTTTTTTAGTGATCGCCTGTGTCCGTCGTCGTCAGTCCGTCCGTCTTCAAACTTTTTATTTAAAAAACTTCTTCTCGGAAACCACTGGACCAATTTCTTCAAAACTTCATTGTTCCTTGTAGGGGAAAAACATTGTTATTTTCATGTTGATTTGAAATCTAGTGCAATGTGCATTCTGCTTTACTTTCAGCCTGCTTTAAGCTATCTCTTGCTAGGAAAAATAATTTTTCTAATAATTCACAATAATAACTAAATAAATTGGAACTATTTTCTTCTGTGGAGGAATAGATTAGAGGTATAAAAAGGTGTATTAAAATGTTATGGGGTAATGGGTTAAAATAGATATTCAAGATGGCCACCACTGCTGCACTAGATTTCAAATCAACATGAAAATAACACTGTTTTGTAAGGATCAAGTACTGATCATTTCTATCAAGTTTCAACAAAATCTGTCAATAAGAATTTGAGTTTAACTCTTGTGGGTTATTAGGTTCTCTTGTGGGTCATTTGAGTTTCTAAAACATGAACCATGGAGTCTACTTGGAATTCTGGGTAGTTTAAAAAAAACTGCTCTATTATCTATAGCAGCAAACAGTGTAGGAGCCCTCTGATCTGGGTCTACACTGTTTGTAAAATTAATGTACTTTTAACCCTTAGCCTGCCACTCACGACTATAGCTCCATATGCAAACAGCTTGGATCTGGATGAGACGCCGAGTATCCAAGCTGTTTGACACTCGGACAACATGTTCAGCAACTTTGAAGCACTTTGAAACTTAAGCAGACGAGAAATATAGCAGACGACAATTTATTTGGCGGGCTAAGGGTTAACAGATCCATGGTGTTGAAAGAGTTCAAATGTGAGTTAGTAATTCCTACCTGTATGACACTTATACAGTGCTCCCTCTCTACAACACCACCAATGGAGACAAAGGTCGTGTGTGTTGTTCCGAGGGAGTTGTTATACCCTGGGAAGAAAAACTTGGCTTACATTTGCAACAGCTTGAATTCAGATTAGACACCATATGACGCAGTTTTTACCTGGATTCAAGCTAACATGTGTGCTCATAATGTGCTGGATAATGTTTCTATTAGAAAGCAATAGAAGTTTGGCATTACAGTGCACCCTGTCTACAACGGTTTTCCAAACAATGATTTCCACCTTACAACAATGCTTGCCACTGTTTCCTCAATAAAGTGCTCTCTCCCTACAGCAGCTCTCAGAACTGCAGCATTATGCTTGCCGCTGTTTCCTCAATAAAGTGCTCTCTCCCTACAGCAGCTCTCAGAACATCGAGTCCCTCCTTGCAGCATTATGCTTGCCGCTGTTTCCTCAATAAAGTGCTCTCTCCCTACAGCAGCTCTCAGAACATCGAGTCCCTCCTTGCAGCATAATGCTTGCCACTGTTTCCTCAATAAAGTGCTCTCTCCCTACAGCAGCTCTCAGAACATCGAGTCCCTCCTTGCAGCATTATGCTTGCCGCTGTTTCCTCGATAAAGACAAGGAGTCCCTCCTTGCAGCAATGCTTGCCGCTGTTTCCTCAATAAAGTGCTCTCTCCCTACAGCAGCTTTCATAACAATGAGTCCCTCCTTGCAGCAATGCTTGCCGCTGTTTCCTCAATAAAGTGCTCTCTCCCTACAGCAGCTTTCATAACAATGAGTCCCTCCTTGCAGCAATGCTTGCGGCTGTTTCCTCAATACAGTGATCTCTCCCTACAGCAGCTCTCAGAACAATGAGTCCCTCCTTGCAGCAATGATTGCCGCTGTTTCCTCAATAAAGTGCTCTCTCCCTACAGCAGCTTTCAGAACAAGGAGTCCCTCCTTGCAGCAATGCTTGCGGCTGTTTCCTCAATAAAGTGCTCTCTCCCTACAGCAGCTTTCAGAACAAGGAGTCCCTCCTTGCAGCAATGCTTGCGGCTGTTTCCTCAATACAGTGATCTCTCCCTACAGCAGCTTTCAGAACAAGGAGTCCCTCCTTGCAGCAATGCTTGCGGCTGTTTCCTCAATAAAGTGCTCTCTCCCTACAGCAGCTCTCAGAACAATGAGTCCCTCCTTGCAGCAATGCTTGCCGCTGTTTCCTCAATAAAGTGCTCTCTCCCTACAGCAGCTTTCAGAACAATGAGTCTCTCCTTGCAGCAATGCTTGCGGCTGTTTCCTCAATACAGTGATCTCTCCCTACAGCAGCTCTCAGAACAATGAGTCCCTCCTTGCAGCAATGCTTGCGGCTGTTTCCTCAATAAAGTGCTCTCTCCCTACAGCAGCTCTCATAACAACGAGTCCCTCCTTGCAGTAATGCTTGTCGCTGTTCCTCAAACAAGACAAGATAGTTATGTCACTCTGTCACTGTTGCAATATCATGTACTCAAAATTGTTGTTTGTTGTTTTTACTCACAGTTACACATTGGCCATTTTGAGAGGAGAAACATAAAGATGAGTGACAAACAGTGTGAACCCAGATCAGACACCGCGTGATGTGGTGTCTGATCTGGGTTCAAACTGTTTGCAAAATTGATGTAAGACATGTCATTTTCCCTCCCTCTGAAAGACACACATCCCTCATTGGGTGTTCTTGTAGAGAGGGCACTGTATATTACAATACCATTTTGGAACCAGTGCAAATCTGCACTAAGAGCAGCTAGCTGTTTGACATTATTAAACATGGACAAGAAATTATTATTTTTTGTGGACAAATTTTTGTTTTTCTTGTTTTGAAAAATAGCTTCTTATCTTTACTATGCTGAGAATGTAAAACTATATTTGCAGTTACATTCTTTACTTAAACTGATTCATCAGCATAAATTCGTAAGTAAATAATCTCTCTCTGTAGCGATGCAGGGATAAGGGTTTATTTTTTTTCATTTTGTTTTTCATTTGCAGTATTGAGCTGTGAAATGATTCCATCATGTGAAATATTTCCATCATAACCTCTTTAATATAAGGCAGGGCTTCATTTGAGTGCACAACACAAACATGTTCAAGGATTTCCAGGTTCATAGAAAGGCATGGTAGCAAAGTGGATTCACCCACATATATATAGACTATATATGTAATGTTTATGCACTTTTTTTTCTTTTGGGGTTCAGACTTCTATTGTGACGGTCCCCTGTGGATTCACCAGCAAGGGGTCTGGGGACCGCCTAGGTTTCCAGCCATTCAAGGGCCTCATTGTCTAAACCAAATACTGATTTTTTTTAATTCAGGCACTCATATAAGCCATATAAATTGATAAAAACTTTCAGGATTTTTGGTTATTGAGGGTACCTTAACCCATATCATATTCATGCTGAATTGCTGTCTCCTTTAACTCTTTCCTCCCTGAAACTTTAAATGGACAAATCCAGTTTCGATTTTAGTCTAGTCCATTTCTGACTTATAAGGGTTGTTTTTGTCATTTTTTGGAATTATGACAAACAGTGAAGACCCTGATCAGAGGGCTCCCTTCGGAGCCCTCTGATCTGGGTCTTCACTGTTTGCATAGGACATGGTGTACTATTCACATGTACACTGTTTGAAAAGCACGCCTATATGCGGGACTAGGGTTCAAGGGTTAATTACATAGTCTTTGAAAAAGTAAAAAAAAAAATTGTTTTTTTTTTTTAAACTGAAGAGAAGTTATATATGAGTGCAAACAGTTTGGATTTAGATTAGAAGCCGCATTATGCGGCGACTGATCTGGATCCAAACTGTTTGCAAATGTTAGCCAAATAATGTGGATTCCAGAACATTATGTAACCGAGGTATAGGTAGCTACTAGTGTGCCTGATTTCTCCTTTATGGCTGCACCAAACTGTATGGTGGGACTACTCATAAGAATCGTCTCTTTGAGACGATTCTTATAAGTAGTCACATCATAGGGTTTGTGACTCCGAGACACAAAGAAGTTAGTCTTTGAAATACTTAAATTCTTTATCTGGAAATCTGCTAATACGGTAACTATGGTAACTGTTTCTCATAATGAACATGTTTTCTTTTTATAAGGTGTAGTTCGTTTTAAACAAGTTTTTTTCCTGCAAAAATGCTGCATCTTATAATATAAGTTCTATTCCTACATCTTCATGGTGATCGACCTATAACTTTGAGTGCATCATAAAAGCACTTACGGCGCGTGCAGCCTTGGTACCTACATAGGTTTATGGTCTTAACGTACCAATGCCTCAATGTACCAGTCTCAATGTACCATTTTCCTAGACTGAACGTACCACTATATAAAATTGATAAAAAACAATTTTATAATACTATTTTCTTAGATAAAGAAATGGTTTATGATTATCCCCAATCTAATTTGATTGATTTATGATATTTGTAGTTAAAAAACCCACACCCGATTGTAGGAAAAAAGAATGCAGATACATACATATTGAATTGTATAAACTCATTGAACTTCTACAAAAAGCGGATAATACTCACATAGGAACAATGTGTTTTAAAAGAAATAATTCATTTCAAGTAACATATATATGGTACTAATTTTCATTTTTCATCAACTAATAATGGTCAATTATGGTCAATGGTTGTAATATAGGATTTTTTTTTAAATGGTACGTTCAGACTGAAAATGGTACATTGAGGCAATGGTACATTCATGCAATGGGGCATTAAGACCAGCTACCCCTACATACACCTCATCCCATTAACCCTTAGCCCGCCAAATAAATTGTCGTCTGCTATATTTCTCGTCTGCTTCAAGTTTCAAAGTGCTTCAAAGTTGCTCAAAATTGCTGAAAATGTTGTCCGAGTGTCAAACAGCTTGGATCCGGATGAGACGCCGAGTTACTCGGCGTCTCATCTGGATCCAAGCTGTTTGCATATGTAGCTATAGTTGTGAGTGGCAGGCTAAGGGTTAAGCCGTTTTGAGTTGTAAACAAATTGCTGTTGTCAGCAGAGCAAAAAGTGTGAGTGGAAACAACCTGAAACTATATTGAAACTATGAAGAAAATCCTTGATATTTGAAAAAAAAAGGAATTCAAAACTTGATCTCATTGATCTACTTTTCTTTTTTTTAATAATTATGTTCCTTGGTGAAAACTTTTCAATAATGTTTATAATATGCTTATAGTGTAAAGTAGATTTTAAAGAGGATATACCAGTTGCTTTAATTTAAAGTGACAGTAGACTTGGAGAATCTTATAAACCATCTTCAGGGCTGCCATTTCTCCGGATTTTTCCTGAATCTTCGGATTTTTTTCTGATACATTGTAGCTTAAGGCAGGCTGAAAGTAAAGCAGAATGTGCCTTAAGGCGCATTCTGCTTTACTTCCAGTCTGCTTTAAGTAGTCACATGTCAACAAAACTAGAAACAGGCTCTGTGGTAAAGGTACGATTCGTAAAATTGCACTTGAAAAATGAAAATTTGGAAATCTTAGAATTTTTCATGCCAACTTATGGCAGCCCTGCTTCTTTTAATTAACTGGTATATTGGATGGATGTTTTCCATATAATAATGATATCATCGTCAGAGTTTAGCCTGGGAATACTATATTGGACGGGTGTTTTCTATATAGAATAGTATTATCAGTTTATCCAGGGAATACTACTGTCGAAACTCGATACTTGGAACTCGCTTTAGGTCGAACATACCCATAATTCAAAGTTAAAACGTGGCTAGGGTATGTTCGACTTGAGCGAGATAAAATGATCGAAATTGAAATTATGAAAAACTGGTAGGATGTATTTAAGCGAGTTTGAAGTATCGAGTTTTGACTGTATCAGGGCTCCAGATAAAAGGGAGTATTCTGAACAAATCCAACATTTTCTCACTCATACAGCACAAATTCCTATGGTGTTACTACTCATTAGAATCGTCTCGAATAGACGATTCTAATGAGTAGTGACACCATAGGGTTTAAAGCAGAAATAAAGGTTTTAGGTTTTGAAATACTCCCCTTATCTGGAGCCCTGCTGTATATAAAGGACGGATGTTTTCTACATAGAATATCATTATCTGTTTAGCCTGGGAATCGTAGAAGAGTAAGTTGTAGTGTTATTCACGGTCTAAGGTGTAATATCATCAATATCAAATGCAATGTTTGTGTTCACAATGTGTTCTATGTGGGTCACCGTGTTTCTGTGTCACTATGTCACTGTGTTACTGTCTATTAAATGTAGGTCAACCGTTTCCCGTAGTTTATATTTGGTTTCTAAGATGGTGGTTGCTTAGCCCTTTCCCCAATGGAAGCGACTTTTAGCGCATTCAGTTTATTCCTCTGCTGAAGAAAATAGTTTCAATTTATACAGCCATTAAAATGTATCATAAGGAATATTTTATTTATTCTAGTAGGTGTTGGCTTAAAGCTGGTTATATATAAAGCCCTTTTCTTGTTTTGTTGACATGGGACTACTTAAAGCAGGCTGTTAGTAAAGCAGAATGCGCCTTAAGGCACATTCTGCTTTACTTTCAACCTGCTGTAAGTAGTCACCTATTTAAAATCTAGAAACAGGCTATGGGGTAAAGGGTTAAAGCAGGTTAAAAGTAAAGCAGAATTTTAGCTCCTGCAGGAGCTTTCTGCTTTACTTTCAGCCTATTTTGGGCATCTACCTGCATGAAACATTGCCTTATAATGACTAGATCTCCACATAAAGGGGGGTATTTCAAAACTAAAATCTTTATGTCTGCATTAAACCCTATGGTCTGACTTACCTCATTAGGTTCATTTTTCCGAGACGATTCTAATGAGTAATAATACACCGTAGAATTTGGTCTGGACATAAAAGAGAAAATGTTGGATTGCTCAATTTACTCCCTCCTATCTGGAGTCCTGCTATAACTATTTAACCCTTTACTCCCTTTGCCTGTTTCTAGTTTTTGAAGACAGATGACCACGTAAAGCAGGCTGAAAGTAAAGGCCCTTTCTGCTTTACTTTCAGCCTGCTTTAAGCTACCATCGATCTGTTACAATATTTCTTTTGGTACAATTTTATGACTGTATAAATTGGAACTATTTTCTTCAGTGGAGGAATAAACTTAATGCGCTAAAAGGCGCTTCTATGGGGGAAAGGGTTAGATTAAGTGCTATTATTTCAATAAGGTTTTGATGGTACTTTTCATATATTGCCAGCCTGCTTTAAGCTACCATCGATCTGTTACAATATTTCTTTTGGTACAATTTTATGACTGTATAAATTGGAACTATTTTCTTCAGTGGAGGAATAAATTAAATTGGTTAAAAGACGCTTCTAATTGGGGAAAGGGTTAACAGGCATGGTTGAAGCATGAAAGGCATTTCTGTGGATAAAGGCAACAAAAGGTGCTTCTATGGGGAAATTAAGGGCTTAGCTCTCTTAATAGGACAATTAATGTTATTTCTTTTTAGATTCAGATCAACAGTTTGACATTCAGGTGATAATAAATTATTGACAATAAAAAAGACATTTTCTACATTAAATTACAATGCATTTGCATGTCATTTTGTTAAATCAGGAATGAGTAATACATGTACATGTACTCTAACAACTGCATCATTGGTTTAGGTATATAAAGTCATAATAATGCATGTAAATCTTATGTCACATAATTATAATCCATTTATGCCTGGATATTTGATGCCTGAATGTGTCCCATTTTGCTCATTGGACCATATATAGCTCCTTATCACTCTCAGGGGTCAAATCAGACATATTCTTATCCATGAAGGCATAATTAAAGCACATACAATTTAATGTATGTACTTTATCAACGTCTTAACACTTTACCTCATGACTTGTTTCTAGTTTTGAAGACAGGTGACCACTTAAAGCAGGATGAAGGTAAAGCAGAAGGTGCCTTACGACACATTATATGCTTTACTTCCAGCCTGCTTTAAGCTAGAAAATATTTCTATATAACGGTGCATATTCATGACTGTATCAAATGAAATCAATTTTTTCAGGGGAAGAAAGTAAATTAAACTCAGCAGCATTAGCCCTTTACCCAATAACCTATTGATAATATTAAAGACAGGTGATCACTTAAAGCAGGTTGAAAGTAAAGCAGAATGTGCCTTAAGGCACATTTTGTTTTACTTTCAGCCTGCTTTAAACTACCATCTGTTAGGCTATATAAAAATATTGGTTATGGTAATTGTTCATGAGGGTATAAACTTGAACTATTTTCTTCAGCGGAGGAATAAATTAAATACGCTAAAAGTCGCTTCTATGGGGGAAAGGGTTAAAATGTGTTTTTAACTATTTATGGTGTAATGGGTTAAAGACATGTTATGAGATATTCTGTAGGTATGACAATGATGAATTGATGCACACACTAGTTACACTGCATGCTCAAATCACATCTACATGTAGATTAGCAAAACAAACACTTTACCATTACTTTACAGTTGGTATTATTAACCATTTGTCTTACAGGATATTGCATTATGGACTATTTCAATTTTTGAAAGTGACCAGCTATTGTTGATTTGTACAAAGCTCCAGATAAGAGGGGTATTTCAAAAACTAAAATCTTTATTTCTGCTTTAAACCCTATGGTGTCACTACTTATTAAAGAGACGATTCTAATGAGTAGTAACACCATAGGGTTTGATGCTAAAATAAGTGAAAAAATGTTGGATAAGTGCAGTTTACTCCCTCTTATCTGGAGCCCTGTAAAATTGTAGGACCAATATTAAGAAAACCTTTCAAAATATTTAAGTGAATCAAACAGTGAAGAACCTGCATGTTCAGAGGGCTCCTAGTAAAGGAGCCCTCTGATCATGTTCTGCACTGTTTACAAAATATTCATACAGTCAGGACTCGATACAACGACATTCGTTACAACGGAATACTCACTTACCGACACGAAATCTGTGGGAATGAACCTGCCTGCACAAAGCTATATAAATGAGATTCAATATAACGACAAACTCGTTACGACATTTTTGTTGGGAACAAACTGTGTCGTTGTATCGAGTCCTGACTGTATACTGGTTTCAAGTTTAGAAACAGTTAATTTTTAGCTCACCTACTTTAAGCAGGGTCACTTAGAAACCAAATGTTCCAAAACAGCAAAGTTGTCAGCTACAGTATTTCAAAATATAACTACACAAGATGGGATAATTTTCAGTTTTTTCTTCAAAGAAATTCTCCACATCAAGCCTGTTGCATCATCTGAAGATATTCTTTTAAACACATTCAAAGTAGTCCAAATCTTGACTGCAAGGTCATGGTCACAGTACATGTAATGGTCTTTGTTACTGTTTTCATACTGTTTTAACTCTTTCCCACATAGCCTGTTTCTAGTATTGAATATGGGTGTCCACTTAAAGCAGGTTGAAAGTAAAGCAGAATGCGCCTTAAGCGCATTCTGCTTTTCTTTCAGCCTGCTTTAAGCAATCATCTGCTAAAATATAGAAAATATTTCATATGATACATATTTATGACTGTATAAATTGGAACTATTTTCTTCAGTGAAGGAATAAACTTAATGCGCTAAAAGGCGCTTCTATAGGGGAAAGGGTTAGATTAAGTGCTATTATTTCAATAAGGTTTTGATGGTACTTTTCATATGTTGCCAGTAATGTCGCCATAATGTCGCACAAATTCATGGTATTTGTACATGTAACTTGCAACAGTTTGTGTCAGTTTAAAGTCCCATTGTGTTTTCAGACCTTTTTTTAATGTGCGAAATACAATAACGGTTAATAATAATGCTTGAACATTCTAATGGGCCAAACTGATCTATGAAATGTTGAAGACAGACCTAAATCACCAAAAAAGCGATTTAAAACCATAACAAACCGAAAGTAGATCGTCTGACATAAATATTACCACACGGATTAGTGGCACGTGGAACAGCTGGGTTCAATATCACCGGGTGCGAACGATTGCTATAAAATGAGTCACATTTCGTCACAACGGTGTTTCAGCCCTTTTTGCTCTCTAACACAAAGAGTTTTTATCAGATCTTCACCAAACTTGCATTAAATGTTCTTTTATATAAAATCTAGGTACAGTTAAATTTCTACTTAAATCGAATAAGGCATGTAAGAGGTTTTGCCCTTTATGTATTAAAAGTTGACTGTTTCAGCATTTTTTGCTCTCTAAAACAATCATTTTTTAGTTGATCTTCACCAAACTTACTGAAATTGTTTATTATTATAAAATCTTGGTCCAGTTTGATTACTACTAAAATCGCATGTGGCATGTTTGCGTTTTTGCCATTTTTGTATTGAAAATGAGTGATTCAGCAATTATTGCTCTCTTTCACAAATACATTTACTGGATCTTCACAAAACTTGCTGAAAATGTTCATTAGTATAAAATCTAGGTTTAGTTTGATAACTACTAAAATCGTATGAGGCATATCTAAGTTTTTTTGCCCTTTATGTATTAAAATGACTGTTTTCAGCCAGTTTTTATCTCTAACACAAATTCTTTTTATTGAGTTTTCACCAAACTTGCTGAAAATTTTCATTGATATTAAATCATGGTTAAATTTGAATACTAGTAAAATCGCATAAGGAATGTCGTGGTAATTGCTCTTGAATTATTAGAAATGACTGTTTCAGCCTTTTTTGCTCTCTAACACAAAGAGTTTTCATCGGATCTTCTACAAACTTGCTGAAATTCTTTATTTATATAAAATCTAGGTCCAGTTTGATTATTACTAAAATCCCATAATGATTGTCTGAGTTATTGCCCTTAATGTATTAAAAAGGACTGTTTCACCATTTTTTGCTCTCTAACATAAATGCTTTTTATTGATTTTCACCCAATTTGCTGAAAATGTTTATTAATATAAAATCAAGGTTAAGTTTGAATATTACTAAAATCGCATAATGTATATCTGAGTTATTGTCCTTTAATTATTAAAATATGACTGTTTCAGGGGGTTTTTGCACTCTAACACATACAGTTTTTATCAGATATTCACCAAACTTGCTGAACATGTTTATAAATATAAAATATATCTCTAGTTCGAATAGTACTTATATCGCATAAGGCATGTCTGAGTTTTGTGCCCTTTAGTTATTAAAAATTAATGTTTCAGCATTTTTTGCTCTCTATCACAAACATTTCTTTTCGGATCTTAACAAAACTTTGCTGAAATTCTTTATTTATACAAAATCTAGGTTCAGTTTGATTATTACTTAAATCGCATAAGGCATGTCTGAGTTATTATCCTTTATGTATTTAGAAATACCTGTTTCTCCATTTTTTGCTCTCTAACACAAATAACTTTTTTGTGATTTTCACCAAACTTGTTGAAAATGTTTATTAATATAAAATCAAGTTCATAATCTTAACTACCAAAATCGCACAAGGCATGTTGAAGTTATTGCCCTTGAATGATTATAGATTGCATACTTCAGGCTTGTCAGCTTTCTGACTCAAACGGTTTTAATTGGATCTTCACCAAATTTGCTGAAAATAATATTGGATAAAAACTTAGTCCAGTTCTATGAATACCCAAATCGCCGAAGGCATGTTGGAGTTACGGTTCTTCAATTATTAAAAATTTGCTATTTCATCCTTATTTTAGCCCTGTCAACTCTGTAACAGGAACTGTTTTTATTCTATTTAAACCAACAATTTGGTCAATAGTTGCATGTGCTTCATCTTGGCCGTGTTGGTAATAAGTAAAGTAATAAATGACTACTCCATACCTCCTTTACCTCTTGAAGGATTTTCAGTCAGCTGTATTCGATTTTTGTCTTGATCTATATTTAAAACAAATACACAATGCCAGCAAGTTTGGTGAAGATCCAATAAAAAGTGTTTGTGTTAGAGAGCAGAAAAGGCTGAAACAGTCATTTTTTTTAATTATTCAAGGGCAATAACTCAGACATGCCTCATGCGACTTTAATAGTTATCAAAATTGAGCTAGATTCTATACTAATAAACATTTATAGCAAGTTTGGTGAAGATCCAAAAATAGGTGGTTGAGTTAGAGAGAAGACAAGGCTGAAACAGTCATTTTCAGCAAGATCCCCCGTATTGGATTGTACACGCTTACCACCGTGATTAATTATTTACACGTGGGGACCTTATCTCATAGTTTAATCCTGTGCCTACTGGTCGCAACTGTTTGACTCTAAAACAGACACCGCGTAACGCGGCGTCTCATCTGGATCCAAATTGTTTGACACTCGTCTTAAGGTTTGTTTAATCAAAAATATGCATAAATCTAAACTGAACAAATATTGCACACGACAATGTCAAAGCAGACGTCTTAGCAGCAGAATAAGGGTTAAATTCTTCATTTCATCCGGCTCCAGATAAGAGGAATAAACTGAACAAATCCAACATGTTCTCACTCATTTCAGCACCGAATGCTACGGTGTTACTACTGATTAAACCGTCTCTTCGAGACGATTCTAATGAGTATGACACCATTGGGTTTAAAAGCAGAAATAAAGAGTTTAGTAATCGAAATACTTCCGTTATCTGGAGCCCTGTATTTACAGAGTTGTCATTCTTTCCATTCACAAGGAGGCTCTTTAAATTGTGCTAGCACAAAAAAATTATAAATAAAAATTTAAAAGCGAATTTCTTAGATAAAGCCGCTTTTTATGAAAGAATCACGTCCCATGTAGTTCTAATGGGATCCCAAACAACCGTTTTATGCAGGTTTCCCAAAAACACAATGCGGCTTTAAGTGGTGTTTGTTATATGTGTGAACAGCAGTATGCTATGTTATATGTCAAATTAAACCGAGTTATGCAAGTTAAACACTGTAAAATTGAATAGGGATTGTTATGATTTAAAATGTCATTTTTAACATGGTATCAACTATATATGTTTCAGTCCGCAGAAGTTTATGGTATGATTGCCATTTTAAGCAATATGCCATTATATTATAGTGATGCTATTATAAGCACTTTGATTGTAATTATAAATTTGTTTTATAAGTTGTCTTTAATTATGCTATATCTAATAATGGTGTATTATTTCATGTGATGTGAAAAGTGGTGAAAGTTATAACTACATTTATGTCATATTGGACAGGGTCATAATTTATTTAATTTGGTGAATATTATTTGGATATTATATTCTGTTTTGAACTAAACTGAACTGAAATTTATGTGACTTTAAAAATGTGGGTATAATTATGTAATATTTGAAACTTTTCTTCGACGAGGAATGCTCAACAACACAAATTTCAAGTGATATATAAATTCCTTTGGTGTTTATATAGTATTTTTAAAAATTATATCAAATTTAATTGTTAAGAATTTTTGATTCACTGAATTGCACAAATAAACAGTTTTAAAATTGGTTTATCAAAGTTTAATGAAGTTCTCATGCAACAAAAGCTGAGTCTGTTTTAACCCATTACCACATAGCCTTTTTCTAGTAATGAAGATAGGCGATCACTTAAAGCAGGTTGAAAGTAAAGCAGAATGCGCCCATCCTGCTTCACTTTCAGCCTGCTTTAAGCTATTATCTGCTAGAATATAGAAAATATTTCTTACGATTTTTATTTGTGACAATATAATTGGAACTATTTTCTTCAGTAGAGGAATTAATTAAAGGCGTAAAAAGGTGTATTTATGGGGTAATGGGTTAAAGATGTGCAAATAGATTACTTTCAAACTAACTGAAGCAGTTTTGATCCAACAGATAGATGCCATTAAGTTACTTGGCATCTGATTTGGATCTCAATTGTTTGCAAATGCAGATCAATATGCAATTAGATAATAATTAGAGTTTACTCTGTGCATGCTTGCGGCAGATATTATATCTGTGCAAACAGTTTGGATCCAAATGAGATGCCACATATAGGGCATCTCATTAGGATCCAAACTATTTGACATTTACTCTGACCCTGTTAACCCTTTCAGCGTATTTAATTTATTCCTCCGCTGAAGAAAATAGTTCCAGTTTATATCCTCATGAACAATTACCATTACAAATATTGTATATAGCCTAGCAGATTTTAGCTTAAAGCAAGCTGAAAGTAAAGCAGAATGTGCCTTAAGGCACATTCTGCTTTACTTTCAGCCTGCTTTAAGTGGTCACCTGTCTTCAAAACTAGAAACAGGCTATGGGGTAAAGGGTTAAAGAAGTTTAGAAAATTCTAATTTTAGAACAATAGCAGACAACAACAATTTTGTTGCAAACAAAAAATTACCCAGCATGCAAGGAGTTAATTACAGTAGAACCTCCCTATTACGACCACTAAAAAGAAGTCTAATTGATTGTATAAAAGACAGATGACAGTTTAAAGCAAGGTGACAGTAATACATAAAAAGGAGCTTTCTGTTTTACTGTCACCCTGCCTTAACTCTTTCCTCCCTGAAAGTTTAAATGAACAATTCCAGTTTCCATTTAAGTCTAGTCCGTTTCTGACTTTTAAGGGTTGTTTTCTCAATGTTTGGCATTATGACAAACAGTGAAAATCCTGATCAGAGGGCTCCTAGGAGCCCTCTGATCTGGGTCTTTACTGTTTGCATAGGACAAATGTACTTTTCAAATATACACTGTTTGCAAATGACTCCAATATGCGGGACTAGGGTTCAAAGGGTTAAGCAGTCACCTGTCATAAACACCTAACAAGTAACACATCTTAATGGTCGCAATAGAGAGGTTTAACTTACTAATCTATTTTACTTGCAGGCAGCCGTGCCTTTGTTAAACAATTTAGAACTGGTAACATTATACTGGCACCTGTTTTACATGTGAAGTGTTCTTCTTGCCTGCATCAAGTTGCTTCTGGCTCTATTTTAAGACTTGAAAAGTATTGCCTCCTAATTGAAAGCATCAACATTTATAATGCCTTGTTAGGGACTGATCTGAGTGACATTAAAAGTCAAGTTGCATCCATCCGTCCATCCATCCATCCATCTATCCATCACAAAAGGTTAGAAAGTTTGATTCAGATTTTCAATTGATTACGAAATGAATATTTAAGGCGTCAAGACCCTATGCCATGCAAAAAAACAACAACCTTACTGCCATTTCAAATATTATCATGAATATGCAACTTTAGATCCCTTGGTGGACAAATGGGTTTACACAATTCTGAATTGAATTGCCATGACAACCAAGGTTCAAATACCTAAATTTACGTTTTAATTAGATGAAACATTAAAATGCATATCAAATGAAATGGATCCTGATTGGTTGTCTGATCTAGATCCAAATTGTTTGCAAATAGTAACTAATTGGTTGCAATATTACTTGTGTTATATGCTTTTTCAAGTCTTGAGATTTCTAAACACAAACACTAAGCCACAATTTTGTACTTTGATTCTGTACAAATATTCCTGAATTATCATTTTCTATTTATATTGTTTTCTTCTCTGGACATTTTGGTCAGGCATGCGGTTATTTTCTGTTTTGGACCATTATACTGAGTAATCACTCCGGATATTTTGGTTTGGCATGCCTTTATTTTCTGTTTTGGACTATACTATGTTATATCTCTGGGCATTTTGGTCTGGCATGTCGTTATTTTCTGTTTTTGATCACTATGATACTGAGTTATGTTATGTTTTCAGTTGTAATCCAATCACATTATTGCATGATATGTACAGTAAAAACAAGTGTATTAACCCTTTCCCCAATAGAAGCGCCTTTTAGCGGCTATGATTTATTCATCCGCTGAAGAAAATAGTTCAAATTTAATCAGTAATGAATATGTATTTTAGGGAATCTTTTGCTATATTATAGTACATGATAGCTTAAAGCAGGCTGAAAGTAAAGCAGAATGCGCCCTAAGGCGCATTATGCTTTACTTTCAACCTGCTTTAAGTAGTCACCTATCTTAAGCACGAGAAATAGGCTATGGGGTAAAGGGTTAAAGGTGACCACTTAAAGCAGGTTGAGAGTAACACAGAATGTGCCTTAAGTGTGTTCTGCTTTACTTTCAACCTGCTTTAAGTAATCAGACAGGATCTACTCAAAGTTTGCTAATCTCCATGGGTAAAACCTCCATAGGTTCCAATGTACTGCACCTATCACTTTTTCACACAGCATTTTTGTTTGATCACCTTTGGAGACATTTATGCCAAGGGTTCGTTTTATGGATTCTGATTATTTTTACTCTTATCTATGTCCTGTAGGCAAATCTGAGAAAATTATCAAAATGTAAAATTTCTGAGAATTCACCAACATTTTCAAATCCATTGAATTCTACATTGTTATGTTCTTAGAGGTGTTATTTGTTTGTAAAAACAATGTGATACCTTTCAATGTTCAATTGAGCGAATTTTAATATCTCTAAGAACATAACAATGTAGAATTCAATGGATTTGAACATTTTGGTGAATTCTCAGAAATTTCAAATTTTGATTAATTTCCTCGGGTTTCGCCTACAGGACATAGAGAACTGTAAAAATTATAAGAATCCCTAAAGTGAATCCTTGGCAATAATGTCTCCAAATTTGGAAGTAATTGAACAAAACTTTTGGAAGTTATGCAATGAAAAAGTGATAGGTTCCCTGCATTGGAAACTATAGATGTTTTACCCCTGGTGCTTAGCAAACTTTGAGTAATATAATTGGTCACTAGCAGCACTAGTTTGACTTATCTTATGATCATTTTATCACCAGGTTATGGTTATATTGCATGCCTTTGTTCAAGGCTCCAGATAAGAAAGGAGTAGACTCAAGTTTTCCAACGTTTTCTCCTTTATATCTGTATTAACTCTTTCCTCCCTGAAAATTTAAATGGACAATTCCAGTTTCCATTTAAGTCTAGTCCAATTCTGACTTTTAAGGGTTGTTTTTGTCAATGTTTTGCATTATGACAAACAGTGAAGACCCAGATCAGAGGGCTCCGTAAGGAGCCCTCTGATCTGGGTATTCACTGTTTGCATAGGACAAGTGCAATTTTCACATGTATACTTTTGAAAACGACGCCTATATGCGGGACTAGGGTTCAAAGGGTTAAACCCTATGGTGTGACTACTCATTAGAATTTTCTCTTCAAGACGATTCTACTGAGTAGTGACACCAAAGAGTTTTGTTCAAATATAAGGCTTTTAGTTTTTGAAATACTCTCCTTATCTGGAGCCCTGCTTGTTATTCTTTTTGCTTTATCTGTATTGTTACGTGTTATTTTATAGCCTTCAGCAAGGAAGGGGAGCTCTTTTGAAAAAGCATTGGTGTGTAATCGCTGCCTAACCCATTAATGCCTATAGGGGTTCCCATCCATAAGAAATGGTAAACAGTGAAGACCCAGATGTGGCATATTCTCTTGGTCTACATTGTTTGCTGTAATATTTAGACATATATGTACAAATATAGCATTGTTTGATATACAGTTGATCCTCAATATCTCAAGCTAAGTTAAGTAAAACTTACCTGTATTAATGTTCTTCAATTGAATTGCAAATAACCCAAGCTGACTTAAGCTGAACATGTTGCTTAGCCACATTGTTATGCCCCAACATGACTTAGTCGGGGACATTTTTGTTTTTGTCCTGTCTGTACACAACTTAAACCTTGTTTTTATAACTTTTGAGCTACATGTGGTAGAAACTTCAGATTTGGCATTGTGTACTTAAGTCAAGAAGCTTTTGAGCTCAGTACAAGTTGGACCATGTCTGATAAAGGTCAAGGTCATTTAGGGGTCATTTAAAGGTCAAGTACACTGAATTTTATATTTTTTTATCCTTGAAAAAGACCCTGTGAGGGATCGAAACGTCGGACATAATAAAAGATCGAAAACACCACATTGCCTTGGTCGTGAGTGTCTACTGCCTTTCCTTTTCCACACATGAATTTTATATTGTTCATAGCTTTTGAACTACATGTGGTATGGACTTCATATTTGGCATGTGTATACTCAATTTAAGAAGCTTTTGAGCTCAGTACAGGTCATGTCAAACAAGGTTCAATGTCCCTGAGAGGTCATTTAAATTTCAAATAGTCTGAATTTAACATTGCGCATAATTTTGTAAGAATGTGATAGGGAATTCATATTTGGTATGTGTATTTTACTCAAAAAGGTATTGAGCTTAGTACATTTTGGGTCATGTCAGACAAAGGTCAAGTTATTTAGAAGTCATGCTTAATTATTAGGGGCAAAGTGTTCCACAAATACGTCTTGTTAGATATGAAATAGGGTTGTAATTTTCATCTTAACTCTTTCAACACCATGGGCCTGTTTAAAATATACTCATTACATTTGCAAACAGTGTAGACCAAAATCAGAGGACTCATATAGGAACCATCTGATCTGGGTCTACACTGTTTGCTTATTTATTTAACTACCCAGAATTCTAAGTAGATTGGTTCATGTTTTGATAATTAAAAATATTCACAAGGGAACCTAATAATCCACATGAGTTATTTAGTGTTGAAGGTGTTATGTGATTTGAGATATTGAGGATCAATTATATTTCCTTGATTCGCCCTTTTGAACTTTTTATATATTCTAAATATTGAAAATAAACTGTCCTAAGAAACCCGATTGGAGGTCTATTTCTTGGACTATCACTTAGGCATTAATGGGTTAAAGATCCCCGTAGTGAATTTTTTATTTTGTATATATAATTTTGTAAAAAAAATTTTTTGTCCTGTAGTTGTTCAACTCTTTAGGGTTGAAGTGAAAAGTTAGAGAAAGATTTTGATCAGTATGTTAAATTAATCCAAGTTATGTAAAAAGTAGCTATTTAATGTCCAATTCTTTAGATTTTAAGTGAAAAATTAGAGACAGCTTTGAATCAGTAGGTTCAAATGATCACATTTATATAAAAAGTAGCTATTAATGTCCAATTTCTTTAGGTTTGAAGTGAAACATTAGATACAGATTTGATCAGTAGGTTAACTTGATCCAAGTTATATAAAAAGTAGCTATTTATGTCAAATTCTTTAGGTTTGAAGTGAAAAATTAGAGACAGCTTTGGATCAGTAGGTTCAATTGGTCCAAGTTTTATATAAAAAAAGTAGCTATTAAATGTCCAATTCTTTAGATTTAAAGTGAAAAATTAGAGACAGCTTTGGATCAGTAGGTAAAATTGATCCAAGTTATATAAAAATTAGCTATTTAATGTCCAATTCTTTAGATTTGAAGTAAAAAAAATGTTAGAGAAAGATTTGAATCAGTGGGTTAAATTAATCCAAGTTATATAAAAAGTAGCTATTTCATGTCAAATTATTTAGGTTTGAAGGGAAAAAGCGAAACAGATTCAGATTGGGATATCCAATAACTTTTGTTTTCTCTCACAGATACACTTTTAATAAAGGGTGCATACACATTTTACTATGGTTAAAGAGAACTCTATTTCTTATGGAAAATGCCATTACCTTAATAATTATGCACAACATAGAATTACTCAAAAAACCAAAACCATTTTTTAAAAAGCATGCAGGGCAATAAATTGTTCAAATATATTTTGCCATAAAGTCTTTAAGCCAAAGTGTGTCATGTTTAAGCATCAAGTAACTGGGATGCTTGCTCTAACTCTGCTTTAGTTTTATTAAAACTGTCTGGTCTCAGTTGGTGCAAATCATCAAAGGATCGGTGTATTAAAAATGGTGTTTATACACCACCTTTTGCAATCCAATTAGATCCAAAGCATCATTGAGCTCGGTTATCACCAGTCTAGTCTGGATATAAACTGTTCAACTGGTTCGACACTAAATTAAACTCTTATGAGTTATTAGGTTCACTTTTGGATCTTTTTAGTTACCAAAAACATGAACCATTCTATTTTGAGTTCTGGGTTACATACTGCTCTAAATAAGCAAACAGTGCAGACAATGATCAGTGCTCCTATAAGTACCCTCTGATCTGGTTTTACACTGTTTGCAAATGTAATGAGTATATTTCAAACAGGTCCATGGTGTTGAATGAGTTAGCATAGATATTCTACTTCAACAGCAACAAGGATGGAAGAGTTCATTTCACTTCTCAAATTAATGCAATGACACTTTGTTGAGACCAATCAGCTTTTAATGAAGAAGGTGGCGTTTTTGCTTTACTAAGGTTTACAATAAATTCTGCTGGTGATTTTAAAATTGAATAAAAAAATCTGGTTATTATGATGATTTTTTACAAATGAAGTCAAGAAGGAAGTGGTAATAGGTTCAAAATAAAGGCTTTAAAAGTTTCATCAACAAGGGACTCCAGATAAGGGGAGTATCTAAAAAAATTGAAATCTTAATTTCTGCATTAAACCCTATGGTGTTACTGCTCATTAGAATCGTCTCTTCAAGACGATTCTAATGAGCAGTAACACCATAGGGTTTGGTGTTGAAATGAGTATGAACATTTTGGATTTATGCAGTTTATTCTTGTCTAAAGACCTGTCAGCATTCAGTTTTTTCAGTGGAAAAGATGTTATTTTTTCTTGTAAAAACAAAAAGAACAAATGCAATACAAAAAACTGTAAAAAAACCAAACCTATTTTAGAAAAAATGTTGATGACTTATTTTAATATTATTGTTAAACTATTTGGAGTTTTATTAGATACAGAGTTACATGTTATTGGTGTCCGACTTTACTCCAAATTATTTGCACTAATTTTGGACATTTGTTCTTGGAATACATACGCTTTTTGTGGGAAAGAATAACATTTTTACTGCCTGTACAAGAAACTTATTTTATTGTTCCCTTTCAAATTCTCGATTCAGGGCGCCAGATAAGTGTATGTAAATCAATGTAAACCAAACGTTATCAATGTTTTTCTCCTTTTTGCCTCCACCAAACAATATGTTGTAACTACTCATTTGAATCCATGCAAAGAAATGATTCAAATAAGTATTCAAAACATCAAGCTTGGTGGAGACATTGATAATAAGGCTTTAATAATTTGAAATATGTACATTATCTGGAGCTCTGTCAATTGTTTTTACCAAATATATGTACATGTAGATTGTATTGAATTTGTATGATTCTATTGATCAAATATCATAGTTATTCGCATCCTACCATTCTTCTTTATAAGAAATACTATTGTAGTTCACTTTCTCACATGATAATGATTTTTGCATGCACTTTTGTTCCCATTATGTTAAATATTATATTTTATTGCATGCCCTGTAGATATCAATGGGCATCCGATTGCAGGCTGATTTTACATTGGTTACCTTAATTTTGCATGAGTTGATGATGAAGCATTGTAATTTAAACACTTACCATGCATTTTAAAACTTGACTGTTCTGGTTTTAAAAATAGAATTTTCTAAATTGGGATTGACATGCCTAAACAAACAGTGTATACCCTAATCAGACTGCTTCTGAAGGAGCAGTCTGATCAGGGTCTACTCTGCTTGCCATTCAGTTTGCACCTCTTGGACAATTAGGGTGTAATAAAAGCAATTAATTCAAATACAGCAGTTATATATACAAGGTGTACCAATTTTCAGGATTCTTACGTTGTAAGAGTAATTAACCCTTAGCCTGCCAGTCACGACTATAGCTCCATATGCAAACAGCTTGGATCCGGATGAGACGCCGAGTAACTCGGCGTCTCATCCGGATCCAAGCTGTTTGACACTCGCACAACATTTTCAGCAATTTTGAGCAACTTTGAAGCACTTTGAAACTTCAAGCAGACGAGAAATATAGCAGACGACAATTTATTTGGCGGGCTAAGGGTTAAGATTTAGCCATAGATGTCCATTGATAGTCCCTGTAGCTTTTGTTCTTCATACATAGTATTTATTTTTTGTCTAGAAATTGTTTGCCCCTTATAGGATGATTCTTATCCTTTCTTTCTGCATACAATCCATATATGATCCTAACCAATTTTAAATAGCTTTAACTCATTTACCCCTGAAACTTTAAATGGACAATTCCAATTTACAATTAAATCTAGCCCATTTATTGATCATTAGGGTAGATTTTAACGATATTTTGCAAAAATACAAACAGTATAGACCCTGATCAGAGGGGTCATTAAGGAGCCCTCTGATCAGGGTATACACTGTTTGCAAAGGACAAGTGTACTCTTGACAGATTTATAATTTGTTAATGACTAGTATACTCGTCGCTAGGATTCAATGTGTTAACCCATAGCCCGCCAAATAAATTGTCGTCTGCTATATTTCTCGTCTGCTTCAAGTTTTAAAGCATGTGTATGCTAATTCGTTACCCTTGAAATTTCAAATGTACAATTTCAGTTTCCAATTATGCCTAGTCCATAATTATTTTGATATTAAGATTTATTCTACTTTGCAAAATGACAAACAATGCAGACTCTGACCTTAGTGATCCTATAGATATAGTCATAGGATCTCTTTGATCTGGATCCACCTTGTTTACATAGGACAGGTACACTGTAAAGGATGGGTATTTGGGTCACTTAACTCTTTCCTCCCTGAAACTTTAAATGGACAATTCCAGTTTCCATTTTAGTCTAGTCCATTTCTGAATTTTAAGGGTTGTTTTTGTCAATGTTTGGCATTGTGACAAACAGTGAAGACCCTGATCAGAGGGCTCCGAAAGGAGCCCTCTGATCTGGGTCTTCACTGTTTGCATAGGACAAGTGTACTATTCACATGTAACCTGTTTGAAAAGCACGCCTATATGCGGGACTAGGGTTCAAAGAGTTAAAGGGCTTACGAGAGACGAAAGTAATAAGAAAAAGAAGAAGAAGAAATGTTAAGGCCTCATCTTGAACAAACATTCCACTTGTCTTTAACATCTTTCCAGGGGCCTCCGTGGCCTAGTGGTATAGTCACTGTGACTTACATCACTAAGCTCCTCACCGCTGTGAGTTCGAATCCCAGTAGGGTTGTTCGGATTTTTCATGTGGGGAAGCCATCCAATTGGCTTGCGGAAGGTTGGTGGTTCTACCCAGTTGCCGATTTGTGCCTGAAACAGTGCATAAAGGACTTCTGGGGTCTTCCATCACCTATAATTAGCTGGACGTCGCGATATGACTGAAATACTGTTGAAAGCGACGTAAAATCAAAAACAAATCAAATCAAAATTTAACATCTTTTCATAATGGCATGTTGTTTTCCATGATTTCTTTTACTGTTAAATGCTGTTGAATGTAAAATTCTTTGTTAAAATTTATATTTGTTCTAGAATATTTTAAAAGATATGAAAGAATGTTTTTAGGACACAAATTCTTTACAAAGTGTTGAAATATTATCTGTTTAATAATCATAAAAAGGTTAGCAATAAAATTATAGTGGTTAAATCAATCAGGGCTCCAGATGAGAGTGTATAAACCACATATTTCCAATATTTCTATTGCACTTTATAGGTGTTTTGTCGAGGCATAAGGATTTTTGGTTTTGAAATCGGCACCTTATTTTGAGCTCTGGGGTTATTAAAGTATATACACGTTTGTATACCCTGACTAGTCTCCTAATGTTTCCCGCAAATCCGGACAGGGTATACAGTATTAGTAATGTCTTTTATGGGGTGTCTCACGTTTAGAACTACAGTAAAACCTCGCTATTACGACCACTAAAACGATTGCTAATTGATTGTATAATAGAGAGGTGAGAGCCTAAAGCAAGGTGACAGTAAAACAGAAAGCTCCTAATGGAGCTTTCTGTTTCACTGTCATCTTGCTTTAAGCGGTCACCTACCGTAAACACCCTAATAATTAACATAATTTAGTGGTCGTAATAGAGAGGTTTTACTGTAGTTCTGTAAATACTAGATTTTTAAATCTGTTTTTAGAAAGTTGGTAAAATGAATACTTTCAGGGCTCCAGATAAGACGGAATAAAATGACAATATTCAAATATCTCGGCTAAATCCCGTGTTTCGTCTCTTTTGGGTAATCTAAATTACCTACAAAAAATATCTGTTCACTCTCAAATTCTAAAATATGTTTTGATTATCTTTCCACAGGTTGAAGGTACTGGTAAACAGAGTTTGTTCAAGTTCCTGAAAGTCTTGGAGGGCCTCCGAGAATGGGAGATTTGTAGCCCAGACGTTACAGCTGCCATCGAGTTTTGCCGTGAGCATATCGTGGAGATGACCATAGAGGAATACGAGTGGTGGTTTAAGCAGCAGTTCCCGAAGGTTACGAGACCACAGACAGCGCCACCTTTATCGAAAACAGAGAAGAGTTCAAAGAGTTCTGATGATGGGACACAGGTTTCACGGACGACAAGAATGAGTTCCGGCATGCCCAGGGTCTCTGTTCCAAGGAGGGCCGTACAGTCTGCATTTGTTAGAAGGGTTCAGCGATAGGAACAGTTGTTTTATATGCTTTAGGGCTCCAGATAAGAGGGAGTAAACTGAACAAATATAATATTTTCTCTTTCATTTCAGCATCAAATTCTATGGTGTTATTACTCGCTAGAGTAGAATCGTCTAAGTCAAAACATATTTGTTGCCAGAAATACGTGTAGTTACAATATACATGCAAACATACAGTAACACAATTTAGGAAAAGGATTTAAATGAAAGAATTAACTGATTGAGTTTCTCTCCTAGCAAGAATCATCTTGAAGAGACAATTCTTATGAGTAGTAACATCATAGGGTTTAATGCAGAAGTTTGGAGTACTACCCTTATCTGGAGCACTGGAGCAGTTGTTTTTATATGCTTGCACTTACACAGTCAAACTCGTATTGACCTGTTACCTCATAGCCTGTTTCTAGTTTTGAAGACAGGTGACACTTGAATCATGTTGAAAGTAAAGCAGAATGCTCCTAAGGGAGCATTCGGCTGTACTTTCAACCTGCTTTAAGCAGCTATCTGGTAAGACACCGGAAATCCCTTCTATGTTTTATGTTCAGGACTAATTATAGAAAGGGACTACAAGTACTTTCCTTTGCATAGCAATAATTAGATGTACATGTATAAAAAGGTATATTAATAGGTTAAAGAATCAAGTAGTCCACAGAATGGTTGGTTTATACAGATTTTACTGTAGGATATTTATTTTATATTAAATTTGAAAATGTTCCTGGGATAAAATGCTATTTATTTCCCAACAAACATATTTTACTGTAGAATATGTATTTCCATATCAAGTTTGGAAATGTTCTTAGGGCAAAATGTTATTTTTTTTCCAACAAATGCATCTGTATTGGTGCTAAAAGGACACACAGGTATTGGAAACAGCAAGCTAAGATGTCAAATTTTTGTTGAGTCTGATCAGGCACCAAACTGTTTAACAATAAGATTAAGAAAAATTATCAACTTATCTTAATCCCTTCACTGCCTTACCCCGAGTATATCTACAATAGTTATTTGCAATCAGTTTGGATCCTGATCAGATGTCATGTGACACAGCTTCTGATCAGGATACAAACTGATTGGCACTCATTTCAATACTTTCTAAGTCAGAATAGATCTACCTAAAATTTAAATATAGGAAATAAAAGCAGACGACAATAGTTTAAAATGTATGACGTCATGGTAGTGAAGGAGTTAATTCTATTGTGTATTACCATACAATGTGTTTGTTTTTCGTTTCGTTAGTGGGAAAGACTAACATTTTGGCCATACTGTAATTTTTTGTCTCAGTATAGCTATTGTCTTTTGTAAAGATAACAATGAATACCAATGAAGCATTCAATATACTTTCATGTGATACTAGTATTTGTTAACCCTTTGGTATGTCTTGTTAAGGTAAACAATGAACACCAAGGAAGCAGTCTATATACATGTACTGTCATATGATAATAGTATTTGTTAACCCTTTGGTATAGTCTTGTAAAGGTAACAATGAGTACCAAGGAAGCAGTCTATATACATGTACTGTCATTTGATAATAGTATTTGTTAACCCTTTGGTATAGTCATATAAAGGTAACAGCGAACACCAAGGAAGCATTATATATACTGTCATGTGATAATGGTATTTGGTATAGTAATGAACACCAAGGAAGCATTCTATATACTGTCATGTGGTAAAAGTATCCGTTAACCCTGTGGTATAGTCTTGTAAATGTTACAATGTAATACCAAGGAAGCATTCTATATACATGTACTGTCATGTGAAAATAGAATTGGATAAGCCTTTGGTATAGTCTTGTAAAGGATAAATTGATACCAAGTAAGCATTCAATATACTGTCATGAGATAATAGTATTTGATGACCCGTTGGTATAGTCGTATATAGGTAACAATGAATACCAAGGGAGCATTCAATATACTGGCATGTGGTAAAAGTATTTGTTAACCCTATGGTATAGTCGTATAAAGGTAACAATGAATACCAAGGAAGCATTCTATAAACTGTCATGTGATAATAGTATTTGTTAACCCTATGGTATAGTCGTATAAAGGTAACAATGAATACCAAGGAAGCATTCAATACACTGTCATGTGATAATAGTATTTGTTAATCCTTTGGTATAGTCTTGTAAAGGTAACAATAAATACCAAGGAAGCATTCAATATACTGGCATGTGGTAAAAGTATTTGATGACCCTTTGGTATAGTCGTATAAAGGTAACAATGAATACCAAGGAAGCATTCTATATACTGTAATGTGGTTATAGCCTATAATGATGGTTATTTAAAAACAGAGTGTAGACCTAGCTTAAGGAGCTGTCTGATCAGGTTCTACACTGTTTTCTAATATGGTCTTTCTGATAAGAGTCTGTGCTCTTTGCTAGGGGAATATTATCTTATTTCATCATTATTTGGTGAAGATTCGTATATAT
The DNA here is from genome assembly GCA_922989275.2 of Gari tellinella. Taxonomy (NCBI): domain Eukaryota; kingdom Metazoa; phylum Mollusca; class Bivalvia; order Cardiida; family Psammobiidae; genus Gari; species Gari tellinella. Next base: position 36,322,437 of record OV277872.1, read on the forward strand.
GAATACTCAGTGGGAGAAGGATTAACCTTATAATATTAGCATCCCAAGAATGAGTCTTATATTTCTGCTCATGATCTAAAATTTTACAGCATTGTATATGTAAGGGAAACTTTCAATTTGCTCATTTATCAAGACAGGGTAGATACATGGAAACAGACACTTTTATGAAAAATAGGTAAATGCATCAAACTGCATTATTATGAGAGTAAGTGTTAACACATTCAACCCTAGCGACGAGTATTCTCGTCATTTTCTAACACTGGACCCCTTAGAGGGGGTGCTTCTAAACAGGATTATATGGTAGATGAAATGCAGAAATGTATTTTTCCCAATCTCCGACCTATTTGTTAAAATGCCTATTGTGCTTTATGTGATAATAATAATAATTGATTGCATTACGATTTTGATCAGCATTTCAGATTTACATTAAATGTATAAATATATATACATCTACATTGTAAATTTCATATTTTTACTTCATGTTTGCTCATAATGGTGTTTAGAGCAGAAATAAGTGTGGTCTATCAGACATTATTTTGAACAATGTCTAATCTGTTCGTGTTGTGTAGTTTTTAGAGCTGCATTATGCTCTGTTTGTGTTGTGTTGTATTTAGAGTTGTATTTATATGCTCTATTTGTGTGGTGTTGTATTTAGAGTTAAATTATCCTCTCTTTGTGTTGTGTTGTATTAAGGGTTGCATTATGCTGTTTTTATTGTGTTGAACAATAAAACCTCTCTATTAGGTTCAATAAACGAGACTCAGTTTTCAGTCTATAAGGCAGTTGGGGCTGCTTAAAACAAGATGAAAATAAAACATAACGCTCCTATAGAAGCTATCTGTTTCACTTTCACCTTGCTTTAAGCAGTTACCTGTCTTAAATACATTCAATAAATCTACCTTGAAGTGATCGTAATAGATGGGTTTAACAGTATAAAGAGTTGTATTTTGAGAGTTTTAATTATATGAACTCTTTTAAAGCAATATTGTTGTCCGCAACAATTGTCATCTGCTAATGTTCTAAAAGATTAAGTCTCTTATGAAGATTGGATCAAAGTATCAAATTAGTCCTGATCAGATGCTGAGTTACTTGGCATCTCTTCTGGGCCTAAACTTTTAAAAAAGGTTTTCTTGGTTTTACTGTTATTTTGTTTCTTTTGGTTAAAACAAGCATGTCCAGCTAAAGCAATGATGTCCACTGCAAAGAGTTTGGAGTTTCATCATTATGCTGAGTATATCTCTGTCTGATCAGGTCCAAACTACTTGCTGCTCAGAATGAACCTTAAGTTCAATTTTGGAAATTTGTCTTTTTATAACCTAATACAGCATTGCATTTCAATGGTTTGTGGGAAAGCATAATACTTCCCAACAGTAATTTGTGTTGCATTGATCTGATGTGTTTTCATATGTTAAATCTTTATATAGCTGTTGGAGTTAAACTGTTTGTGTTGCATTGATTGTTTGTGTTGCATGTGTTTATATTTTTCACAGTTCAGGACTGTATGTAAGAATGAGTAATAAACCAAACCTTTCCATAAGTTTCCTTTTTATTTTCCACACGACTCAATGTTGTAACTTCTCTGAAGAGTTGTCTCTGCTCGACAATTCTAACAGCTCTGTAGCTGTATAATATAAACTTATGTCTTGTTTCTGTGTTGCAATCATTGTTTTTGTTGCATATCTTTATATTCTATACAGCTGTGTACTTGTAGTATATGATCTGTCGGTTCATGCATTGCTCTTTTGTATTGCACTTTGTCTTTTGTGTTGTGGTGTTGTGGTATGTTTGTGTTGCATTGAAATTTTGTGTTGCCTATCTTTTATATCTTATACTTACGTGTAATTGTAACTTATGCTCTGTTGTGTTGCATTGAAATTTTATGTTGCATATATTTAAATTTTATACTGCCGTGTAAATGAAATTTGTGAGAAGTGCATGTTGTATTGATCTGTCATGTGTTGCATATTATACTATTTTATATTGAAATAATTGTTACTTATTGTCTAAATTTATAAGTGCTAGAAATGAATTGACTTATATCTAACTGTTACATTTTTGTACCGTGAAACCAGTGATCAGTGACATTTTTTGATGAAGAAGTAGTGATATTTCATATGGAAAGTGGCATAACGAAAGAAGCATTCTTACTTCCAGTCTCTTTAAACCAATTACCCCATATGGAAAGTTGCATAACGAAAGAAGTATTCTTACTTCCAGTCTCTTTAAACCAATTACCCCATATGGAAAGTGGCTCTGGTCAGGATCCAAACGGTATCCTTTATAGCCATGGGCCGATGATGGGCTCCTATTACTCTGCATTACCCTTTATCCAGCATTTAACTGCAACATTGTTGTAAAAATGCAAATTCTGATTCTTTGGAACGGTCACTATAAAGCATGGTTTACTGTGTACAATATGTACAGTGGAGAATCTGTTATTCTTTCCCGATAAACGCGTTTACGCTAAAACTATTTTTTCTTTTACAAACAGTTTGGAGCCAGATCAGACGCCGGGTAACCCGGCGTCTGATCTGGCTCCAAACTGTTTGCCACCAATATATACATGAGTTATCAGAATTGTCCAAAAATTGTTCTTTTCTACGTTTTAGGGCTTTGCGTTTGCGTACGTTTGCGTTTAAACGGGAAAGAATAACAGATTCTCCACTGTAATGTAGATACTAGATAGGGGAAAGGTTGTATATAAGTGATGAGCGCTGTCCTGTATCCGTGCAAATGATGGAATAACATATAAACATTATTGTTGACACTATATAGTAGATAGATTATATTACATTCTAATTTAAAAAGAAATCTAGTGTTTTAGTCAAATATTATGTATACCTATATATTATGTTAAATTGCAGATATTAGTAGTATCTATAGTAGTATGAGATAATTATTATATTATTTTCTATGGTGCTACTTAAACAAAGCATTACAGAAAAATGACAGATACATTGTAAAAGTATTGAATGGTTTCACCCACTGTTAACACAATATCTGCTCGAATTTTTTCCTCTTTGGAATCGTCTCAAGTATTTTTTCGTGTCATTTTATCTCTTTCAACGCTAAGTGACTCTTGTTGGTTATTGTGTTTCTGTTTCCTTGTGGATGATTCTAGTTACCAAAACATGTACAAGTCTACTTGGAATTCGTTGTAGTTTAATAAATAATGATATAAGTTGGGTATTACAGCACTGTTCTAAATTAGCAAACAGTGTAGACCAAGAGCAGGGGACTCAGCTGTACACAAAAAGAAAGAAAAGTTATTTCAAGGCCTATCGATCGAGTAATGGGTGAAATGTGAAAGAATAACAAAAGTCTTAATGTATGTATAGTCAAACCAATTATGACCGTCAGAATGTACATGTACATGCTTTTTATATAGAATCCGTTAGATCGGTTTTACATTTGGTCGCATAACCCAGTAATCTTTAACCAGCTGAGATGTCGTCTGTTTTGAAATTGTCGTCTGCAAAATTTATCAAATTTATATTTTTACGTTTTATAAGTAAAGAAACCTTAAGACGAGTATCAAACAGTTTAAATCCAGATCAGACGACGCGTTACGCGGCGTCTGATCTGGATCCAAACGGTTTCCAAAAAAAACCCAGTGAAGTTGCAACCAGCAAGCAAAGGGTTAAACCACAATGATGCATAAAAACCCAGATCAGAGGGCTCCTGCATGAGCAACCTGATCAGTGTTTCCACTGTTTGTGATTTTGCAGTCTAATATTAAAACATAAGTTCTAAATACACTTGACACACAAAAGAAATATCTTGTTTCTAATAGCATACCTGTGATGATGAAATGTTAATAAATAATAAATGGATATTTATAATGAGTATTGTTTTGTTTGTTTTGCTTTACATTGAAGCCTTATATTTCCCAAATTTCCTGCCCGATTATAGTAATGGTACTTTTAAACCCTTTCGCTGCCAGGCTATATAACACTAACTTTATCATGCAAACAGTTAAAATCTGGATCTAAACTGATTGACACTCATATCAATGTTTCGTAAGAAAAAACACCATAAAAATCCAATTTCTAAAAGTAAGAGCAGAAATCCGAAGATTTCAGGAAAAATCTGAAGGTCCTGAGAAATAAAGAAATATCCGAAGATTTCAGAAAATCCGGAGAGATGGCATCCCTGGATTAGGGTGTATATCTGTCACTTATTTAACATACATTAACCGCAATAAGCAACTACAGTCAGCATGTCAACCAGTTTCGATCAGATTCAGATGTCGCATAATGCAATGTCTAATCATGCTCTAAACTGTATGACATTCATATCAGTATTTCTAAAATAAAATCGGGCATATCATTCTAAAATATAGAAACACAAAGACACAAAACTTTTTTTTTACTAAACGTTGAAACAAACACACACTATATATATCTTAAATCACAAAAGTAACTGTTTACCAAACGTTGAAACACAAACGCACCGTATATATCTTACCTCACATAAGTATTGTTTACCAAACTTTGAAACACAAACACACATCATATATATCTTACCTCCCTCAAGTAACTGTTTACCAAACGTTGAAACACAAACACACACCATATATATCTTACCTCCCTCAAGTAACTGTTTACCAAACTTTGAAACACAAACACACACCATATATATCTTACCTCCCTCAAGTAACTGTTTACCAAACTTTGAAACACAAACACACATCATATATATCTTACCTCCCTCAAGTAACTGTTTACCAAACTTTGAAACACAAACACACATCATATATGTCTTACCTCCCATAAGTAACTGTTTACCAAACGTTGAAACACAAACACACATCATATATATCTAGCGTCCCTCAAGTAACTGTTTACCAAAGGTTGAAACACAAACACACATCATATATATCTTACCTCCCTTAGTAACTGTTTACCAAACGTTGAAATACAAACACACATCATATATATCTTACCTCCCTCAAGTAACTGTTTACCAAACTTTGAAACACAAACACACATCATATATATCTTACCTCCCTCAAGTAACTGTTTACCAAAGGTTGAAACACAAACACACACCATATATATCTTACCTCCCTCAAGTAACTGTTTACCAAAGGTTGAAACACAAACACACACCATATATATCTTACCTCCCTCAAGTAACTGTTTACCAAACGTTGAAACACAAACACACATCATATATACTGTATCTTACCTCCCATAAGTAACTGTTTACCAAACGTTGAAACACAAACACACATCATATATATCTTACCTCCCATAAGTAACTGTTTACCAAACTTTGAAACACAAACACACACCATACATATCTAACGTCCCAAAAGTAACTGTTTACCAAACGTTGAAACACAAACACACACCATACATATCTTACCTCCCATAAGTAACTGTTTACCAAAGGTTGAAACACAAACACACACCATATATATCTTACCTCCCATAAGTAACTGTTTACCAAAGGTTGAAACACAAACACACACCATACATATCTTACCTCCCTCAAGTAACTGTTTACCAAACGTTGAAACACAAACACACATCATATATATCTTACCTCACACAAGACTTTTTACCAGACGTTAGGTATAATTATATTAACAGGTCTGCCAACAACAACTTAGCACATTTAAGTGTAAATATAGCACTTTGGAGACATTTGTCACTTAGTGTAATAAATGGTTGTTTTTTGTGGCTTTTTAAAAAAAAAAGAATATACAGTAAAACCTCACTATTACGACCACTAAAACGAATGCTAATTGATTGTATAATAGAGAGGTGGCAGCTTAAAGCAAGGTGACAGTGAAACAGAAAGCTCCTAAAGGAGCTTTCTGTTTTACTGTCACCTTGCTTTAAGCGGTCACCTATCGTAAACACCCTAATAGTTAACATAATTTAGTGGTCGTAATAGAGAGGTTTTACTGTATATATATTTCATAATGAAAAAGATTGACAATGTTTTGGTACGACAACTGTGCACTTAACTAGTAGGCTATACTGTTTTAAAAACGTTAATACTTATCGTTAGGGTTGAGCTAGAAACATGATTTTTTATCATTTCTAATAGTAGTAGTTTATTCATTCCTCCATACATGGAGATCTATAACACAAATATAGATTACAAATGAACAGTTTAAACATATCTGCGAAATAACATCTTCCCATACAAACACATTATAGTGGACGAAGAAAACATGCACTTATAATTTAATAACGAGCGAAGCGAGCTTCTACAGCTACGTATACAATCAATTTCAAGTTAAAATTCACATTTTTAGACCTGTATGTTAGACCTGTATGTACATTGAATAGATTTTTCTTCGTAGGTTGTTTGTACTTCCGCCGGATCTACTTGCTACATTATTTTTCACAGACTGGTCGACCCTGCTCGCGTTTTATTTATGAACATGTTGAACAAAAAAAGTTTCGTTAAAAATTTTGCTTCCGGTTCCCATACGTTGACCCGGAAGTTATTGTCTATCACTTGCGACCTCTCAGCTATTTTTCACATACTGGTCGACCCTGCTCGCGTTTTATTTATGAACATGTTGAACAAAAAAAGTTTCGTTAAAATTTTTGCTTCCGGTTACCCTAGGTTGACCCGGATGTTATTGTCTAACCCGCGCGACTATTCTGACTGACCTCTCAGCTCTGGAAGAGTCTATTTGAGATTTTTTAAGTGCACATTTCCGGTTATCTCCAAAGAAAACATAATTAATTGCGAGAATCACACATCAAATTTAAATCAAAAAACCTCGCTCGTTAATACCATCCTACTGAAATTATCAACACAGTCATCTGTTTTATTGAGTTTCCCCCCTTTGTTTATCAGTTGTGATGTTTATGACGTCACTTCCTACGATTAGAAAAGTACAATGTCACACACATTTGACCGGTTTCGACTAGGCCTAGATCTTTATTTCTGTGATATCAGATATGTTGTTTCTAAATCTTGTCAATATCAAAGTGCATGTGTATAATACACAGATGATTTCAACACTGTGCTCGATCATGCCAGGTGGGGTAGATTTATGTAGATAGTCTGGCAGTGTTGACAGTTTCAGCCGGTTTCGAAACACCTAGAAACCCAGGGCTATCCACTATTAAAACCCACCGTCCAATAGCCATGAAAAAAGTCATTTTCTGTAATAGTTTTCGTTATCTGAATGCCAGTCAGCTATATGGAAGTAATAATATTAGTGCCAACTATACACTTAATCCTCATTCATCAATTCACACAAAGTCACCCAAATCCACCCAAGTTCAACAGTGTTTTTAAAACTCTAGAAGCCACAATATGTCTCCAATCTTTCTCAAACTTGGCCAGATTGTATATATGACCATAAGATTTTGTATGAGTTCGATTATGCTTGAAATCAGATCAATAGATCTAGATCACATCAAGAGTTTTCTATCTTTGAATTGCTGAAAATGCCATATTTAACAGTGTCTACACTCTAGCGGCCACACTTTTTCTTCAAACTTGCTCAGATTGTATATGACTATAAGAGTTCAGATGAGTGTGATTATGCTTGAAACCAGACAAATGGGTTGAGAGTTATCTACCTTTGAATTGCTGAAAATGCCATATTTAAGGGTGTTTACATTCTAGAGGCCACAATTTTTACCCAATCTATTTTAAACTTGCTCAGATTGGATATGACCATAAGAGTTCATATGAGTTTGAATATTGTTGAAATCGGACCCATAGGTTGAGAGTAACCTACCTTTGAATTGCTGAAAATGCCATATTTAACGGTGTTTACACTCTAGAGGCCAGAATTTTTATATAATCTATCTCAAACTTGCTCAGATTGTATATGACCATAAGAGTTTAGATGAGTTTAATTATGGTTGAAATCGGACCAATAGGTTGAGGATTATCTAAATTTGAATTGCTTAAAATGCCATATTTAACAGTGTTTACACTCTAGAGGTCACAATTTTTATCCAGTCTTTTTCAAACTTGGCCAGATTTTATATGACCATAAGAGTTTAGATATGTGTGATTATGGTTGAAATAAGACCTATAGGTCAAGAGTTGTCTGCCCTTGAATTGCTGAAAATGCCATATCTTACAGCGTTTACACTCTTGCAACTACAGTTTTCAATGGATTTTGATTATACTTGCACACAAAGTATATAGCTATAAGTTCTCAAAGGAGTGCAATTATTGTTGAAATATAATCATTGTGGCAATAGTTATCTGCCCTTGATATACTCTGAAATGCTAAAAAGGCTTCATTTCAGTATTGTTTAGGCTCTAGTTATCTGCCCTTGATGTACTCTACTATACTAGAATTATGAGGTTGTATTCCAAAAAGTTTTACATGGTATACTACAAATTTGAATGGATTTAGATTAAAACGGATGAAACAGAAAGGTGAAGCTTTCAAGCTTCAGTACAACAGTTGAGCGATATCAGGGCCCTCAGGTTATTAAATCATTTAGTTTATTAACCCATTACCCAATAAATACGCCTTAATGGGTTATAGTCAAAGCGTACCATGGTTAAAGCGTACCAAGTCAAAACGTACCATTTTTGGTCGAAGCATACATAGGGAACATTTTCAATATGTTATTAGTCGATAATTTATTGTTTTTTGCACATTATATAACCTCGCGTAAATATCATAATTAGATCTAGTGTATTAAATATATGTCTTGATGTATAGTTTTTACCCAGACACAACAGTATCTTTGAAACTTTAGTCATTAGGAACAAATTTGCCATTATGATCATCAGTTCTCAAAGTTTCGAAATTATTAATATTAACATTAGTGCCAATAATTATGTTGATCCTGACCATGCGTCGCCGTACACATCTTCTAATAATCTACGGACTGTCACAAGTTCAGCTTCTTCCTGCGCACCATTCCAGTGTGGAACAGGCCCCCAGCGACTGCAGCTGAGGCTCCTTCTTTGGCATTTTTCAAGAAGGAGCTCTCCACTCTCTCCATTTAAATGTAACAAGCCAACCGCCGGTAGACTCACATGACGGGTAGCAGCTGTGCCAGCGGGGTTTCGTACCTCAGCAGGGCCTCCCAAGCTGGATTGGTCTTACCCAGATGAGTTGAAAGTGGTTTGGTGACACTATCTCTTTTTCTTACTTTGTCTGTGTGTGCATTTCTCCAGTTTCTCTTGTCCGTGTCTTTTTCTATCTTTGTCTATATTTCTCTTTATTTTTCTGTCTGTGCGCAGCTGCAGTATTGTCAGTCTGTATGACAGTTCAGCGTATTATGTAGATGTAGATAAGGATCCAAACTGATTGAAAATAAATTGTGCACCCATGCACCACAGTATCTTTGAAGATTCAGTTCTCAAATTTTCGAAATATTAACATTAGTGTCAACAATTGTGTACGGTAGATCCTGATCATTCGCCGCCGTACGCAGCTCCTGATCAGGATCCAAACTGCTTGAAAAATAAATTTCGTGCCCATGCAAAATATAGTCTCTAATTACGAGGCTTCTGATCAGGATCCAAACTGTTCAAAAAGTAAATAGTTCCATTTGATACAGTCCAAAATCTGTACCATAAAATTATATTCTATATCCTAGCAGATTCTGACTTAAGGCAGGTTGGGAGTAAAGCAGAATGCGCCGTAAGGCGCATTCTGCTTTACTTTCAACTTGCTTTAAATAACCCTTCATTCTGTTCTCAAAACTAGAATTAGGCTATGGGGTAATGTGTTAATTTGTTTAAATGCTCCATTATTTAACAGCTTCGCTCGCTTGTAGGCTGTGCCTATTTCATATTATTGTTTGATTTCATTACATTTGGTTAGCTGTGATTGGCTGTAATTTTTGTTTCATAACTCCATGAAAAAAATAAAATTTAGGCCACGCCTTGTCAGGACTACTTTCGCTTAGTCCAGCTGCTCTCCTCAAGCGCTGCATGAAGCAGGACGCCAAATGACGTCATTGACGTCGACGTTACAACATAACAACGACGCTTTTTGGCGGAAAATATATATGGCGGAGGGACTACAACCTACATTTTAAAAGCGTTAAAAATGAACATTCGCGTCAGATTCTCTATTTAACTACTTTCTTCAATTCAGTAGTGATATTAAATTATAAGGAATAATTCGGAATATTTAATGTTTTCATGGAGGTATGAAAAAAAACCTGGTCACACTTTTGTATGAAACCGCTTCGCGGTTTCATACAGTGTGACCAGGTTTTATTTTCATACCTCCATGAAAACAATAAATATTCGAATTATTCCTTAAATAACTGGACTCCAGACAAGAGGAGTTAAATCAAGGTTTTCCTTATATTATTATGTCTGCAGCAAACTCAATAATGTGACTAGCAATGAGCTACAGTTCTCCTACACTACAACGACACTTAATAGGAGACACAGATTGTGTGTGTATTTTGGAGGGAGTCGTCATAGAGAGGGAAATTTAAATCTTGACTTACATTTGCTAACTGCTTGAATATAGATCAGACGCTGCGTAACGCGGTGTCTGATCTTGATTCAAGCTGTTTGTCACTTGTCCTTATATTTAAAAATGTACACTTATATGTAACTTTGAGAAAAAACAGTAGACGATATTGCAGCAGTAAAAGCGTTATATATAACTGTCCTGTTAAGGGAACTGCGACAATGGTCGTTGTAAGGAGGGATTCGTTGTAGGGAGGGAAATTGTGTTTATATTTAATAGTCACAACATAAAGTCACAACATAAGGTGCCTCAGATATCCCTTATATGGAGTTCTGCTGTAAGATGCAAAACAAAACAACATGTACCCATGTATACTCTGAAACGAAAAAAAACATGGATACGTAACACAGATACGATGATAAAAGGTAGAAAATGAAGTACATTATATGCTATTCACAGGGTTAAAAAGAAAACGGACACCACCTTGCATGCCGTTTGATCGTGGTCAAAACCATCTGATGCTAGTACTGAGTGATTTATCTTCAGTGTGCATTCAAGTATTATACCTAATAAAAGTTATTTACCCATTTGCTTCAGGGCTCCAAATAAGAGGGAGTTGACCAAACAAATTCAACATTTCCCCACTCATTGTAGCACTAAAACCTATTGTGTTACTACTCATTTGAATCGTCTCTTCGAGACGATTCTAATGAGTAGTGACACCATAGGGTTTAAAGCAAAAATTAAGATTTTTGTTTTCGAAATACTCCCCTTATCTGGAACCCTGATTTTCTTTCTAACGAAAATGTACGCAATATAAAAAGGATGGGTTGTAAATGTAAACCTCTAGGCACGTGTTACACTACTCAGGATAACTGCAGTCAAACCTGAACTCGGCGGACAGTCGGGTAACATGTTACTATCCACAGAGAAATTAGTGCTCACCGATAGACAAGGGCCAGGCAGAAAGCATCCGATGGTGCAATATGTCAGCCATTTTCCTGTACTGAGCATCCCCTCACTGAACGCACAATCAGTCGGCCTTAACCCTTTACCCAATAACCCGTTTATCACATTAAATACGGGTGATCACTTAAAGCAGGTTGAAAGTAAAGCAGAATGTGCCTGAAGGCACATTCTGCTTTACTTTCAGCCTGCTTTAAACTACCATCTGCTAGGCTATATAAAAATATTTGTTATAGTAATTGTTCATGAGGGTATAAACTGGAACTTTTTTCTTCAGCGGAGGAATAAATTCAATACACTTTAAGTCGCTTCTATGGGGGAAATGGTTAAGGCATGAATCGCCATAGAGAGACTTCACTATATTTCGAGCGTGTTGCTATCTATAAATATTATTTCACTGTAACCATCCTTCTCTCTCTCCATATATAAACTATATTTAGAGCTAGAGCATAGCATGGATAGCCTAGCATGTGGCGGAAATGGGCAAATAAACACAATTACTTGATGGGCGTAGCTAGACCAACTCGTGTACATAACTTTACTAGTGGGGTCCGGGGCATGCTCTCCCAGGGAAATTCTACTCCTAGATCGTCTCTGGTGCGTTCTGGGGGCGCATCGCGAATCCAAAAGAGGTAAATTACTAATTTAAATCTATGTATGAATTCAGGTTTATGTTACTTGGATAACACTTTTTGACATTTTGACAGGTTATCTTACGGTCATTAATCTCCGTCTAACCCTACCTAAATCATGGACTAATTATGATTCTTTCAACGAGCCTTTCGGACGTTTTTGCAAAGCTTAAGCCTTGAAAAGTTTGTATGGAAAGACGGACTGACCTGGCTCTACCTTCGTTTTACAGGCCATAAGATCTTCGGCGCAGTTTCTGAATGAAATGAGATTGTTTTGTCCTCCTTTGTTCTAGAAAAAGCCATAAAAAGCAACAAGCAACGCAATGTATGAAGTAAAGCCAGCCTCATTATTATTGTCAATCATGTTTCATTACGTTACTTAGTTTACGAAATGCATGATACAATTATTGACTTATGTCGATGTTAATCTATATTTTACTACGGACCTGTAAAATGGCATTGACCGTGGGCGCAACCGGTGCCAATAACATTTTACAGGTCGGTAAAAAGCAAAGTTTGACCATAAGTCTATATTTGTTATATCATATGTCATCCGTGATACATTATCACTTTTAAGGGTCAAAATTGCTTATTTTTATGAACCGGTCAATCGAATGATGGCCTTAAAGGGTACCCTCAGATACCCTTCTTCGTAAAAGGAAAAGTCTGGTTTACAGCTCTCTCTCTATATATATATTTCTGTCTCTGTCTTTGTCTCTCTCTGTCTGCCTCTCTGTATGTCTCTCTGTCTTTCTCTCTCTTTGCCTTTCTGCATCTCTCTGTCTGTGTGTCTGTCTATCTGTCTGTCTCTGTCTCACTTATGCCTCTGTATCCCTATGTCTGTTTCTCTCTCTGTACCTACCTATCTCTGTCTCTGTCTGTATGTCTCTTTGTCTGTCTATCCATCCATCCATCCATTCCATCCCATCCCATCCATCCCATCCATCCCTCCATCCCTCCATCCATATGTCTCTTTGTCTGTCTCTGTGTCTCTATCTCTCTTTCCGTCTCTCTCAGTCTCCGTCCCTGTCTGTGTATATCTCTTTTTCTCTGAATGACTTTCTTTATTTCTCTCTCTCTTTCTTTGTGTCTATATCTCTATCTGTCTGTCTCTCTGTCTCTGTATGTGTGTGTGTGTCTGTGTATGTGTCAATCTCTCTCTCAGTTTCTCTCTTACTCGCCTTTTTATTTCATGCTGTACTACAAATTTGAATAGATTTAGATTAAAACGGGTGAAACAGAAAGATAAAGCTATTAGGCTTCAGTACAACAAGTGAGCGATATCAGGGCCTTCTGGTCCTCTTGTTTAACATAGGAAACGTTGATATTTTTGTCAAATATTATTTAAGAGTTTACTTGTTGACGCTTCAACCTCAGCTGAGGAACCACGATCTGCGCATGTGTAGAAACATCAAAATACGGCCCACTCATATACATGCAGCGGTATTATTTTAGGAAGTTCTTGGTAGTGGGGGTAATTTCCACAAAACAAACAAAAACACCCACTATCAACCTCAGAACCAATTAACATGTACAAGACAGGAACGTTTCTGGTGTTATTTGGTTTAACCCTTTCATGATCAAATTTGTCGAGAGTTGTTTATCCCTAAACCGCCATAGTGTCGTCTGCTTCAATATTGTTGTCTGCAATATCGTTTCAAAGTTAGATTTCAGGCAATGTGACTGACGAAATTTCGAAACGAGTGTTAAATAGTTTGGGTCCTGATCAGACGCCGCGTTACGCGGCGTCTGATTAGGACCCAAACTGTTTGCAAACGCGCTTTATGGCGTCATTGAGAGTGAAATGATTAAGCATAATAGCTCAACACCATACATGTATACTTCGTATACTAGTAATGTGTAACCTAGCGTCTGATCTCGCTCCAAACTGTTTGTAATGGCATTTATTTCCGTCGAAGACGGGAATGTTTTCTCTTTTAACCTCCTGTTGAAATGATTTAACCAATCAGTAATGATCAGAAATCTTAGTCAATGACCGCTGGCTTGAACTGCAGCATTCTCATAGGCCAATAGGCCGAAATGGCCTAGAGGATAGAGACCACCAAAACACTTCCTTAGACATCCATTATAACGTTCAAGGCTGTGCTGACCAAATTTAAACAGACATTTTAAGCACGGAATTATACACTGGGCCATTTTGTGTATAATTCTTGTATTTAAAGCGACTCGCAACCAGATGGTGCATTAAAAATAGTAATTTGTAAATATGTGTCAAACGCTTATATAAATGGTAAAGAATTAGTTTAGGATAAGAAATTCTGTTTAAAAAAATGTATTTCAATAAAAAAAAATATTGGTCTCATGTGGGATTCGAACCCGGGGCCCGGCATTGGCGGACAGAAGGCAAAATAGGGGAAACCGCTTAGACCAATGGACCACGGGACTATGTTTATCTCGGATCGATTTAACGTATTTCAATGTGTAGCGATCGAAAGTGCATACAACTTCGTAATTCGGCTCGTGTTTATGTCTGAGCCCGTGTAGAGAAGCAACAACAACAACTATACCGTCTACTAGTCGGTATAGAAAAACGATGGAAAATATCTAAACATCTAAGATTCGGTGACGATTCTTGAGACTTTTTTTGGACTGATCATATTTTTTTAATGTCAGAAGCCAAATAATGCCACAAATTTGCTTTTATTTGAGTATTTTATTTTATTTTGACAAGTACACCATCCGGTTGCGAGTCCCTGTTTATATAATGAATACTGTTCACTCCCAAAATAAACTTTAACTTTCGACGGAATATTTTTTTTGAAGATATTTCTTGTTTTTTGCTTTAGCAGGCGTTTATTGGGAAAGAATAACGCCTTTCCCACTGTACATCATTTGCATGCTGTATGCCAACCAAACGTATGAAAACGAAAGTAGAGATGGGGATTTCCATACGGTTGTCTTCCTAGTACAGATATAGATTATGTAACATGAGTTTTTACTCAACAGAAAATGATAAAAATAAACTGATGCAATCATAATACGTACAAGGAAATTATAGAGATGTGCTGGTTTGTATTTGGAATAGTATTAACATTTAGTAAGCTTCTTGAATCAGATATTTGCTCTTATATTTGGATTTTGTTAAACTTGGTTATTTACCTTTTCTATTATGATTGTAAAAATATATCGCCATTTACATGTAATATGTTGAAACAGAAAATAAGATTACATCCGATGGCGTAAACATTATTTTTAACGAAACTAAACAGTAAACACTGTGCATTTATTACTCGTACAAGGAAATCACTGTGCTACCGGTATGTATTTAGAACAGAACTAGGCTAATTTGCATCTGAGTTTTGTCTTATACATGTATTTGTATTTTGTTAAACTTGATAGTGATACTTTGTTATTAAGATTGTACAAATATATCGTCATAAAATATATTTAACCCTTTCCCCCATAGAAGCGACTTTTGGCGTATTAAATTTATTCCTCCGCTGAAGAAAATAGTTCCAGTTTATACCCTCATGAACAATTACCATTACAAATATTTTATATAGCCTAGCATATTTTAGTTTAAAGCAGGCTGGAAGTAAAGCAGAATGTGCCTTAAGGCACATTCTGCTTTACTTTCAACCTGCTTTAAGTAGTCACCTATCTTCAATACTAGAAAGCAATACTTAAAGCAGGTTGAAAGTAAAGCAGAATGCGCCTTAGGGCGCATTCTGCTTTACTTTCAGCCTGCTTTAAGCTATCATGTGCTATAATATAGAAAATATTCCCTATAATACATATTCATTACTGATTAAATTGGAACTATTTTCTTCAGCGGATGAATAAATCATATCCGCTAAAAGGCGCTTCTATTGGGTAAAGGGTTATCTAAGAATATATTGAAATGTGTGTCAAAACAGTTGTATCCTGTTCATACACTGCGTAACGCGGCGTCTGATCAGGATCTCAACTGTTTTCAAATAACTATTCTAACATGACACGCGCTGTGGTCACTATAAAAATAGAACAAGCTCATCGTGGTATACCTGGGACGTTTTACAACGCTCTTCCCTACCCCGCGCCTCCCGCGGTTAAATGACGTGACGTGTTAGGTAAATACCATATACTTTAACCAGTCATGTAACTGTAATTTCCCAATTTTTCTGCCTTGTTTCATGTTATGTTTGTTCTCTGTTAGATGGTGAGTCGGTAAATGTGTATTGTGTGTGCCAATTCTCTGCTGTACGTTACTTTGCTGTTAGGTGTTAGCTTCTTGTAAAAGCCGCGGGACCAGTTATTCGGTCGAAAGAAATGCATCCGCTGAGGAAATAAGTTTCAAACATTTGATTTCCTTTCTAATTAATTTCTTTAAATCTGGTCATGTTAGAATCGAAAGAATCTATGTTCTACCGTTGTGAAACGGTATTTTCGTGGACAATTCCTGCGCATCACAACTCCCAACCGTTGTAAAATACCGTTTCACAACGGTAGAACATAGATTATTTCTTTATTGTACTCGGGTAAAGCAGTGAATGGGGCTATAGATAGAGGTTTGGTCAGTAAAATTATAAACAAATTCCAAAACACCGTGTTTTAATTTGAAGAAGATAATCTGCATGAAAGACACTGAAAGAAATACTATTAACCCTTTACCTGATAGCATTGTTTCTAGTATTGAAGATATGTGCTTACTTAAAGCAGGTTGAAAGTAAAGCAGAATGCGCCCTAAGGCGCATTCTGCTTTACTTTCAGTCTGCTTTAAGCTATTACCTTCTAGAATAAGGAAAGTATTAAATATGACACATATTCATTACGGTATGAATTGGAACTATTTTCTGCAGCGAATGAATAAAATGCATGTGCTGAAAGTCGCTTCTACCCACCTTATCCAAAAGCTAATAAAAACACTTTAGGATTAATGAATAATTTTGCATTAGGAAAATATTGCCCGTCACTCTATTTGTTATGGATGAATACTACATGGTATTAGCATTTAACCATTCCGATGTAAAAATAACCTCTGCTTAACTTATGTCTTTTGTTTTTATTTTTTAAAGTTTGCTATCAGGTACCAGGACTGGAGAAACATCGAAGCAGCTGTCAAACGGTTTTAATCCTGATCAGACGCCGAGTAACTCGGCGTCTGATCAGGATTCAAACCGTTTGCACATTGTTGTTTAGTCGAGTTTAGGCACACTTAGAGCTAAAATGGCTCTAATATGTTTACCTAATAAAGGGGCATAGTTGGTTTAACTATATTTAACAATCGATCCATCATCAATAAATAAACATTAAAACAGTATAACGTATTTTAAATAGCGTCCAGTCAGTTACGAGGTGAATGTGTTTAAACAGTTTTTCACTCGTCATTATGTTGTTTTCTCTCTCAAAATGTCTAATATTACATACGGAATTTCAGAAAAACAGCAGACGACATTTTATGCAGAAGACATTGCAGGCGTGAAAAGGTTAGACAAAATTGTCTTGTTTAGGAAACAATCATAAGCGTTGTCGTAAGGAAGGAATCGTTGTTCAGAGAGCCGTTGGGGGAGGGAACACTGCAATGATAATTGCAAACAGTTGCGATCCAGATGAGACGCGGCATTATACAAACATGTGGAATTAACCCATTTGTGCCCACGATCCCATAAATGCGACATACAGTGGAGAATGTGTTATTCTTTCCCAATAAACGCGTTTACGCTAAAACTATTATTTGCAGTGCAAACAGTTTGGAGCCAGATCAGACGCCGGGTAACCCGGCGTCTGATCAGGCTCCAAACTGTTTGCCACCAAGATAAACAAGAATTATCAGAATTGTTTAAAAGTTGTTCTTTTCTACGTTTTAGTGCTTTGCGTTTGCGTACGTTTGCGTTTAAACGGGAAAGAATAACAGATTATCCGCTGTAGGCAAACAGTGTAGATTATGCGGCGTCTGATCAGAGACTACACTGTTTGCTGATAGGAATTTCAATATAAAACAAAATGAAAATGATAAATTTGACCAGGCATCCCTTTGATAAAAAATGGACTAATCCAATATATAAACATGGAAGAATCCACTGGGCGTAAATGGGTTAATCGAGTACTAACGATTTCGAATAACAATTATTTCATTTGGTTGTAGCCTTCTAAATGGCTTGGACAATACAACATCTATGTCAAGTATTCCTAATTCAAACCTTACACATGTTTACATAAATTGCTTATCTGCAAAGGTCTGTAAAGATGCCATCACAAAACCATAATCCCTACCGCGCAGCGACCAAATATATACATCATTTGCAAACAATGTAGACCCAGATCAGAGGACTCATGACTGTCCCCTCTGAATTGGGTCTACCATGTTTGTATTTCTCTTATTTCTTTAATCGAAAGTCAATGTAAGGTTATGATTCTTCAGAAAATGGATTTTAAAATTTGAAAAAACCTGAAAAGTCAACAACGTAATGGTTGATTAACCACATTGTATATTTATGTCATGACATACGCCATTTTCAGAAAAAACGTGAAAGTGCCCATCCCCCGAATCTTAAACAAGTTTAAGGTTGGTTGACCGTTTAATCGCTGCAGTCGTATATATGTAGGATTGAAAATAAAATATCTTTGTTTTTATAAAGATTAAAAAACGTATTTTGTCTAACACATAGAATTTTGGAACACCCCTTAGGGCCTTTACCATAGTTGGGAGCGTGTTCGGTTGGTTCTATATAGACCGAACCATAGTTCCAACATTGGCCCGATCTTATTAGGGATCTATAACCTTAACACCTAATAACGTCAATCGGTTCCATTCAAAAGCCATTACCACCATCCCCTTTAACCCCATTCACTGCCGTGACGTCATCAATATTAAACATTTGTCTTGTGCTTTTATTTCTCAAATTTAATTTTTAGGTATTTTGATTTAAGAAATATTGAAATGGGTGTCAAACAGTTTGGATCCTGATCAGACGCCGCGTCACGCGGCGTCTGATCAGGATCCAAACTGTTTGCAAATAAGCATCGCACTCGGGGTAAGGCAGTGAAGGGGTTAACCTTATTTTCCTGCTCAAACAATCTGAATCCCGATCAGACGCCGAACATCTCGGCGTCTGATCAGGGTCTAGACTGTTTGACAAATTAGATTTCGGTAAAATAAGCGAAAAAGGCACCAAACAACAACAACAACTACAAAACACTTAAAATTGCTTGCAGACGAAAATTTGAAGCAGATGACATTTGAAGAGATAAGGGGTACACCTAACCCCTTTAAAAGAGCTATTTGAAGGTCATTGGCATTAGTCTGGACCCTCAATTGACACAGGGGAACTCGGCGGCTGTTTTGGACCCCAAACTGCTTGATATTCATTCCAATAATTTTAATTTCAAACGAAAAAGTTAAACTTCACAGAAAATTGCAGACAACCAAAATCGAAGGTACTATTTATACATGTAGTAGGACGAAATTTAAGTTATTCTGTAGACTTAAAGATAAGTGATTATGTAAACTAACCCATTATTCAACATTGTCAAACTGTTCAATTTATACGGGTGACTAAACATTAAACACTTTCGCTGCTTTTAATGCTTTTACTTAAAATTATCGTCTGCTTAAACTATTTAACAATACATTTAGGCAGTTTTATTGCAGAAACATCGAAACGATCGTCAAACAGTTTGGATCAAGATCAGACGTCGCGTTACGTGGCGTCAGATCTTGATCCAAACTTGTTTGAAGAAGTGGCGCTTAGCACTTAAAGGGCTAGGGATCATGGAACGGTTAAAGATTGATTGAAAGTACTGGCTATTGTTATTTGGATACCGTTCGGAGTGGCTCAGTGTAATAAGATAGGACTGGTAGGATATATACAGTAAAACCTCGCTATTACGTGCACGACCAGTGGAATATAGACAGATTTGTAGTGTAAATGTAAAACCCCTCTTTTTACGACCACTATTAACCCATTTGCGCCCAGTGGATTCTTCCATGTTTTTATATTAGATTAGTCCAAATTTTATCAAAGGGATGCCTGGTCAAAATTTTCATTTTCATTTTGTTTTATATTGAAATTCCTATCAGCAAACAGTGTAGGCTCTGATCAGACGCCGCATTATACGGCGTCTGATCAGAGCCTACACTGTATGTCCCTTATATGGGATCGTGGGCACAAATGGGTTAATTGTGTTAATTATTAAGGGGTTTACCACAGGTAACTGCTGAGCCCATTACCCAATAACCTGTTTCTAATTTTGATTTTTTTGAAGACAGATGACCCCTTAAAGAGGCTCGCAACCGGATCAAGCATTAAAAATTGTAATTTGTAAATATATGTCAAATGCTTATATAAATGGGTAAAATTTAGTTTAGGATAATAAATTCTGTTAAAAAATGCATTTCCAACAAAAAAAGAAAAAAAGAAGAGGCTCTGGTGGGATTCGAACCCGTGACCATCCATGCGGAGACAAAATGAAAAATGAGGCATCGCCTTTACGCCCTCGGCTACGGACGCTCTCTATATATATGGTAGCGAATTAACGTACTTCAATGATAGCTATTAATAGAACATTATTCGGCTCGGGGTTATGTCTGACCCCGTGTAGAGAAGCAACAACAACAACTATACCGTTAGCTAACGCTATGGAAAAACGATTTTTAAATATCTAAAAAACAAAGATTCGGTGACGATTCTTAAGACGTGTTTTGGACTGATCATATTTTTTTAATGTCAGAAGCAAAATAATGCCACAAATTTGCTTTTATTTGAGTATTTTATTTTATTTTGACAAGAACACCATCCGGTTGCGAGTCCCTTTAAAACAGGTTAAGTAAAACAGAATGCACCTTAAAGTGCATTTTGCGTCTCTTTTAGTCTGTTTTAAGCTACTATATTCTAGGAAAAAGAATAAATATACATTGGCACTTGTTCATTACTGTACTAAATAGAACTATTTTCTTCAGTAAGGAATAAAGGAACTTATTTATGTTGCACATTCATAACTAAATAAAATGGAGAAGTAATTTCTTCGGTTGAGGAATTGAATGCATAAAAAGGAGTATATATGGAATCTTAATGGTTAAAGGTATTAACGGGATTGTAATCAGGGTGTCAAATATTCGACCAGTCTGTATTCAGGCGCTGAGTTACTCGTCTTCTGGTCTTGTTCCAAACTGCTTAACCCTTTCCTTCCTGAAACCTCAAATGGACAATCCTAGTTTTCAATTTAATTCAGTCCATTTTTTACTTTTTAGGGTTGATTTTCGCACTATATGTCAAAATGACAAACAGTGAAGACAGTCTACACTGTTTGCATATGACAAGTGTACTCCTCACATGTACATTGTTTGCAAATGACGCATATATGCGTGACTAGGGTTCAAAGAGTTAAAATGGACATCCATTATCGTAGTATAAACGAGTTTTGTTTAGAAAGAACATGCAGGCAATAAGTAATGGAAAAAAAGAGAGAAATAAAGCAGGAATCTGAAGTATGATTTTTCTGTTTTACTTTAACATTGCTTTAAACTGTCACCTGTTTTAAACACCGGTAACTAAGAGTCACAATCGATCTAGCGGGAACCTGTAACTACTATTAAGTAATAACTCATTATCCCCTGAAACTTCCAATGGATAACTCCTATTTGCACTAAAGCCTTGTCCATTTTTGACTATTTATGTTTTTTTGGTGTTTTTTTTTTTTATAATATATTACAAAATAAAAAAAGACCCTGATCAGAGGGCTCCTGTAGGAGCCCTCTGATCAGGGACTTCACTGTTTGCATAGGACAAGTGTACTCTTCATGTGTACTCATTTGGTTAATGACGCATATATGCGCCACTAGGGCTCAATGAGTTAACCCATGTCACGCTATATGTTTACAGGCGCGACCTGTACAAATAAGTACTTGTGAAGACTACACTTGCCCTATTCAAACAGTGAAGTCCCTGATCAGAGGGCTCCTGCAGGAGCCCTCTGATCAGGGTCTTTACTGTTTGTTATTTTGTAATATATTATAATAAAAAACACATAAATAGTCAAAGATGGACCAGGCTTTAGTGCAAACAGCAGTTGTCCATTGGAAGTTTCAGAGGATCTGCGAGCAGTTTGGAGGGGAGGGCCGTATCTAATGTTGGTTGAACTTGTGGCTCAACCCTTTTGCTCTTATATCTGTATTTTGTTAAATTTGATTATGAACGTGCGCTTTAGTGTTGTACAAATATACAATGTATATGACAATAAAATATGTTTAAACTAAACTAGTTTAAATCCAGATCCGACGCCGCGAAATGCGGCTTCAGATCTGCATCCAAACGGTTTGCCACTCACATCCAGCGTTATTTAGTTGAAAAGCATAAAAGCTGATTAAGAGATTTTCTGCAGACCACAATTTTTGTCTCCCGTCAGGTGTCGTTGAAGAGAGGGAGCGCTGTACATCTTTACTGGTACTTTTCCTTCAATTAACTATGCATTGTGATCGTAAATTAGTTGATTCCGTCGAAAATTGTTATATACGTCAATTGTGTTTTTGTTTGGTTCCTTGACGCACTTGAAAAGACAAAGAATAACAATGACCCCCATTGGTACTGCAGATGTAACCGAGTTTTGCATATTAGTTGATCCACGGAATCATGTACACATACTTCCGTGGTTGGTAAAATCAGACTGTAGGCTGAATCGAAAAAAAAAGTTTCTGTTGAAATAAAATATTGGCGGTAAGTTGTTTTCGGATGATCACCCTCAACAAGAGGCCACGACAGGATGAATATTTCTAAAACTAAACTGTTAATGTCTGCATTAAACCCTATGGTGTGTATACTCATTAGAATCGTCTCTTTGAGATAAGTCTAATGAAAAGTAACACCAATGGAATAGTATATATATAAGGAACGACAGCCTTATCTCTATAATCATGATCATGAACTTGATCTTACTCCCCCCCATCTGACCTTGGAGTTAAATGAACCTCCCGAGTATATTGACGTTTCTCCTCTTCAGCCACATGGTGTCGGCCTGGTCTAATTTCGCCCTATAGAATCTATAGTAAAATGCCTAACTTTCCGAGCCAACAGCTCCCTCCAAAACAGGATCTAGGCTATAAAAGACATACCCTTCAATTCTATGGACATTTCCCTGTTGATTGAGGCCAGTCAACCTATAACATCGGCAAATACATTTTTGCTATCAATGATTTTCTAAGGTCAGTGTCAAAATAAGGGTAAACAACTTTCACTTGCGTCCAATTCAGTGTGTTTCCGTATTTATCCGTCTGGGGAAAAGGTCCTGAAATGAGATTCCTAAAACAATGCCACTTTGGTGGAAATGACCACAAATAACCAGTTTTCATCAAGAAAATCATTCAAACTTACCCACAGGCAACACTAAACATTGCACATACGTGCCTCAATTAACTTCTCAGGGCCTCCTCAGAACATCCTCTCCACTCAATTTTGATTGTATTGTCCGCACGGGTTCGAACCCCAACAGAGCTTAATCTTTTGTTTTTTAATGTATTTCGTAAATTAATATTTACGAGTTTAGTTAGTTCGTATATTTTGAAATATTATTTCAAATTACCGGTGTTTAGCTTCGCCTGACCTTCTTTTTAAGGTAGTGTGGGTACAGGTAATGCAGACTAAAACAGTAATTATTTGAGGAATGTAAGATTGATGTACAGTGGAGAAACCGTTACTCTTTCCCGTTTAAACGCAAACAAAACGCAAACGCATCGCACTTAAATGTAAAAAACTACCGCTTTTAGCTCATCTGGCACGTAGTAGTAAGGCGCATTTGCAAACAGTTTTGATCCTGATTAGACGCCGCGTAACGCGGCGTCTAATCAGGTTCAAAACTGTTTGCCACTTGTTTTGAAATTACGTCAGTTAAACTGCCTTATATCCAACTTTGAAACAATATTGCAGACGGGACAATATGGCGGTGAAGAGGAAAACATCTCACGATAAATTTGATCATGAAAGGGTTAAAAACTATAAGAAGTTATATACTCGTAATTGTATAGAATAAAAAAAAACACGTACACTATCGTTATTTCAACTTATTTGTTTTCCTCTATTCTTCTTACAGAAAACTGTGAAAGAAATTGTCATCAAACAGAACAGAAGAACAGCGGCTACATTGACGACGGATTATAACCTAAAGCGACAGTTATTTATTCTAAATTCGAATTTGAATTTGAATTTGAATATTTATTCTAAAGGATTAAGGACAATATCAAAAACAAAACATGGTATGTGGGGACAGTTCTATCATTGCCAAGGTTGCCCTTATTGTTATGATTGTAAGCGTCGTAGCTTCAACTGTGGCGATTTTCACGCCGTACTGGAACGAGACGGAAACATCCGATGGCAAGACAATCTACTCGGGCATTGTCGTACAGTGTAACAATACGCTTGGACGCTGCGTCAGTATACAAGATATTCTTGATCGATACAAAGAACTGAGCGACTCAGGTAGGTACTAAAAAGATATACAGTATAGTTCGCTTACATGTATAACGAAATCCGGTTATAGCGAAATATTGGATATAACAAAATGATATGTATTCCTCATCTCTAGTTAATGTATTGTAAAATGGACCTCATACTCGTATAACGAAATTTGGATACATGCACAACAAAAAAAAATAAAATACACGCATATATGTTAAAACCATTCTACAGTGGAGAATCTGTTATTCTTTCCCAATAAACGCGTTTACAGTTTGGAGCCAGATCAGACGCCGGGTAACCCGGCGTCTGATCAGGCTCCAAACTGTTTACCACCAAGATAAACATGAATTATCAGAATTGTCCAAAAGTTGTTCTTTCTACGTTTTAGTGCTTTGCGTTTGCGTACGTTTGCGTTTAAACGGGAAAGAATAATAGATTCTCCACTGTAGTACATGTACTTCAGTTGCAAACAGTCACAAGCTGGAACTACCGTACCTACGCTTGATCAGGCTCAACACTGCTAGCTACAAGATCTGTCCAGCATTTATCTGTCACCAGACATGATAGTATAGTCCAGAATGGTGTTAACCCTTTCCCCCATAGAAGCGCCTTTTAGCGAATATGATTTATTCCTCCGCTGAAGAAAATAGTTCCAATTTAATCAGTCATGAATACATTTTATATGGAATATTTTCTATATTCTAGCGTTGGAAAGCTTAAAGTAGACTGAAAGTAAAGTAGAATGCGCTTAAGCGCATTCTGCTTTACTTTCAACCTACTTTAAGTAGTCACCTATTTTCACTACTAGACATATGCTATCAGGTAAAGGGTTAATACATGACTACGGTAATTACATGATTAATAAATTAATAAGTACTGATGTTGCGAATTGCGATGACACTGTACTTAACAGATACCATATGCGGATCTAGCGCTACACTTTGTCAGCAAGGATTATGTACCATTTAATCCTTTCTCTCATAGTTTGTTTTCAATAGAGAAAGGAAAATGGTTGCTGAAAGCTGACTTAAAGTAAAGCACAATGCTCATTAAGCAGCATTCTGCTTTACCCCCAGTCTGTTTTAAGCTACCACCTGATTTAGGACACAGGGAATGTTTATTTCAATTATTACGGTACTCACTTTTGGTTTTGTTAAATTGTTTTCTAAAACTTTCGTCTGCAATGTTATGTCGAATTATAAACTCGAGGCTTACAATGCGTATTTATGGGGTACCACAGGTTTTCGGCGCGTAAGCTATGACCCCTCCCCCCATAAATCTTTCAAAATGAGTCAAAATACATCCATATGTTCAACAAACATCCTTAACAAATGTTTCAAGAAGTTTCAAATTTTTTTTTTTTTTCGTATCAGGTATGTATACAATGAAAAGGTGGATGTGTATCAGAGCCATCAACTTCCCAACCTTGTCATTTTGTCATTTTTGGGCCGATTTTGACAAATGATGGCTTATTATTTACATTTAACAGTTCTGTTCAAAGAAAGTTAGCTCACAGCCCAAGCAAGACACGAGCACAAGTGAAGAAATAAAAAGTTCGATAGGCACCTTATATCGGAATCCTTCTGTCACCTTAATGTTTGGACTTGTTCGTCAGTCATTCAGCGATTAACAAATGCATTTACGACCATGCATTACACCATGGTACGGGGAATTAATAGAAAATGAAATATATAATAAATACCTTTTGAATTATCGGTAAAGGAGCATTTCTGTTACGAAATAAATTTCTTGATAACTTTCGTGTTCAAGTTTTCTGTTGACAAACGGATATGATATTTTCATTGGTCGTATTCGAATCATTCAATTTTTTATCAACGAAAACTGGGCGGAGCAAATGCTCGAAGATTTACTGATGACAAAGTTTTTGACCCGACTCGAATCGAAATTGTGGTCAACGATTTGATGGTTTGACAACATTTTGTCAACGGAAAACATCAAGTGGTGATTCGAATAGAACCTGTTGACAACTATTCCAACTAACTGATTAGTTGTCCTGATTCGAATACGACCAATTGAGGCGCTTTTCCAGCTTTGAAGCTGGTTCTCGGGTTCGCTAGAATGATAATAGTTTGACCGGGCAACCAGTCGTTTGTTTGGGAAAATTTTGCGTGGCAGAATGTTTCCGTATAAGGGGTCTCCCCACCCTTCGAGTACCCATGCGCGTGTTCGCCGATTGCTTTGAATTTTTTACCAATTTTCGTCAAAGAAAACTGTTTGCTGTAAACAATGAGCCATCATCTGTCCAGATCGTCCAAGATTTGACAAAATGACAGGGTTGGGAACTTGAGGGTTGCTTCTGCAAAGCGCTCTTTCATGGCAGCCTTTACTTTTTACTTATAAATTAGCAAATTTCACGAAACTTCAGGAAACTTCAGGAAATGTTCTTTTATGATGATTATTGAATGTATGGATAGATTTTAGGGTATTTTATCCACGTTTGGTGGTGGTGGTGGTGGTGGTGGGGGGGGGGGGGGGGGGGGGGGGGGTAGCAGCTAGGGGTAGTGTCATAGCCAACGGGCCGAATGCCTATGTGGGGTACAATGTAATTGGTTAAGATACTTTAGCGCTCTTTGTAATTGTCGTGTGAAAAATACGATGATGATGATGATGATGTTGTAAATGATGAAGATGATAATGATGTTAATAATAATAATGATAATAACAATAATAACAATAATAATAATAGTAATCATAATCATAATAACAATAAGTAAGTTATTCAAATCAGTATTGTAATTAACCCTTTCATTCTCAATGACGCCATAAAGGGCCTTTCTAAACAGTTTTGATTCTGATCAGACGCCGCGTAAAACTGTTTGCCACTTGTTTTGAAATAACGTCTGTTATACTGCCTTAAATCAAAATCTGAAACGACATTGCAGACAACAACATTGAAGCAGACGGCAACATGGCGGTGAATGGGTAAAAACCTCACGATAAATTTGAGCATGAAAGGGTTTAACAGCAGATTCTTGATCCGTCATTGGCCAATGCATATGGTATTTATGCTTCTATTCAATAATCTCTAAGTCGTGAATATACATGACGTCATTGGGGATTACATGTACCACGTTTTATATTTCCATTGCAAACAGTTTGGAGCCAGATCAGACGCCGGGTAACCCGGCGTCTGATCAGGCTCCAAACTGTTTGCCACCAAGATACGTTTCGTTTAAACGGGAAAGAATACGTATTCTCCACTGTATTTTTGTCTTTGCAAACAGTTAGCACTATATACCTTGGAAAAAATATTAACACATTAACACCTAGCGAAACATACATGTATATGCGCCATTAACAAACACTGTACTTGTGAAGTACACTTGTCCTGTACGTAAATAGTTAAGACCACACACAGAGCACAGGTTACCGTCATGTTTTACCCTTTATTCGTTCATCTGCTAACACCCCACCCCCAGCAACTATACAGTAAGATATTGGTCAACATAATCTCAAACACGTCCAAATGTTGTCAAAATACCATAAAACAACATTTAAAAGTAAACTGAATAAAATTAATTTCACGTAAATATTAAGTTATATAACATTGACGTGATTTTTTTATACCAATATATTTATATTTCTGTATGGTTGCAGGGGATGGGGGGGGGGGGGGGGAGGGGGGGGGGGAGTGGGTATCAGATGGACGAGAAGTTGGGTAGCGCACGACGGACACCTGTGATTAATAGGGCACCAGGAGCCTTCTGATACAGTGGAGAATCTGTTATTCTTTCCCGATAAACGCGTTTACGCTAAAACTATTTTTTCTTTTACAAACAGCTTGGAGCCAGATCAGACGCCGGGTAACCCGGCGTCTGATCAGGCTCCAAACTGTTTGCCACCAAGATAAACATGAAATATCAGAATTGTCAAAAAGTTGTTCTTTTCTACGTTTTAGTGTTTTGCATTTGCGTACGTTTGCGTTTAAACGGGAAAGAATAACAGATTCTCCACTGTATGTGTCTGCACTGTTTATCAGTTAGCAACACATTTAAGTAAAAGTTTATTATGTCACTACTTACAATT
Organism: Gari tellinella; assembly: GCA_922989275.2. Classification (NCBI taxonomy): domain Eukaryota; kingdom Metazoa; phylum Mollusca; class Bivalvia; order Cardiida; family Psammobiidae; genus Gari; species Gari tellinella. Next base: position 36,350,855 of record OV277872.1, read on the forward strand.
ATTTCTTACTTTGACAGTTTCGGTGTTTCATGTCACCTTTCTAAAAAATCCAACTAATTTTCGCCAGCAAGTGCGCTGACGGAAATAGGCGATGATCCACGGAATCAGTTGGATATTTGAGAAAGATGACAGCAGTCACCAAAACTGTCAAAAAAGAAACGTTTTATAAGTAAAGACATAAGAAACTTTTACTAATATGAACTAACCTACTAAATGAACTCTTTCAAGGATATTAGCAACACATTGTTAACCCTTCCTGTACCAAATTTTTCCACTAGTTTTTACCCCTTCACCGTTTCATTGTCGTCTGCTTCAATTTTGTTGTCTGCAATGTCGTTTCAAAGTTAAGAAATAAGGCAGTATGACTGAAGAAATTTGAAAACGAGTGTCAAACAGTTTGGATCCTGATCAGACACCGCGTTACGCGGTGTCTGATCAGGATCCATACTGTTTGCAAACGCGTTACACGTTTTTAAGCGTCATTAAGAGTGAAAGGGTTAAAACACCCCTTAATAGTAAAAAATGGACTATACTTAATTAGAAACTGGAATAGTCCATTTGAAGATTCAGAGGTGAATGCGTTAAGACAGTACGGACACATGGCCTGTAACGGTACAGTGCTCTCTCCCCACAGCGGCCCTCCCAACAAAGATCCCCTCCTTACAACAAACTTTGCCGCTCTTCCCTTTAACAAGACAATTATGTCTTATGTTTCAAATGCTGCAATATCATCTGCTTAGAATTGTCGTCTGCTTTTTCCCTCAAAGTTACATACAGCGCTCCCTCTCCACGGGAGACAACAATTGTGTGCGTTGTTCGGAGAGAGTCGTTATAGAGAGGGAAAATTGAAAACAGTTTGAATCCAGATCAGACGTCGCGTAACGCGGCGTCTTATCTTGCTTCAAGATGATTGTCACTCGTCATTATGTGTTCTCTGTAAAAATGTCCATTATGTAACGTTGAGAGAAACAGCAGACGACAATTTAAGCAGACGACATTGCAGCCGCGAAAAGGTTTGTAATAATTGTCTTGTTTATGGAACTACATGTACGATAAGGGTCGTTTTAAAGAGGGAGTCGTTGTAGGGAGGGAGCACTGTAATAGTGGACATTTTGACAGAAGAAATATAATGATGAGTGACAAATAGCTTGAATCCAGAACAGACGCCGCGTTGCGCGGCGTCTTAACTGGATTCAAACAGTTTGCAAATGTAATCTAATTTCCCTCCCTATAACTCTCTGCAAACAACGCACACAATCTTTGTCTCCTGTTTGGTGTCGTTGTAGAGAGGGAGCACTGTAGTCTGTAAAGGTAGTCTTGAATGTAAATCCCACGAGACAATGTTGATATTGGTTTGATCTAACACAATGCTAGGTGTGGACTTGTTTTCATTACGGGTACATTCGATCACATGTACGATATCGGTGTGGTAATGACCCTTTCCCCCATAAGTACGCCTGTTTACGCCTATACTTTATTCCTCCGCTGAAGAAAGTAGTACAACGTTATCCAGTCATTAATATGTACCATAAGAAATAAGTTTTATACTAAAGAAGATCGAAGCTTTAAGCAGGCTGAAAGTAAAGCAAAATGCGCCTTAATGCGCATTTTGCTTTACTTTCAACCTGCTTTAAGTAGTCGCCATTTTTCAAGTCTAGAAACAGGTTATTGGTTAATGGGTTAACTTATTCACCCATGGTAATTCCAATGTATTATTCCTGTTTCCAATAAAGTCAGGTCCATTCTTGACTATGAAGGGTGTTTTTTTAACAATTAGTTACACAATGACAAACAGTGTAGACCCTGATCAGATGGCTCCTTTACGAGCCCTTTAATCAAGGTCTACATTGTTTGCATAGGACAAGTGTACTCGGCATTGGTACACTGTTTGTAAATGACTAGTATACTCGTCTCTAGGATTGACTGGGTAAACTCTCTACTGACAGTACTGACTACAGTGGAGAAGACGTTATTCTTTCCCAATAAACGCGTCTGTGCCAAAAACCCTTCATTTTCATTACAAACAGTATGGAGTCAGATCAGACGCCGGATGACCCGGCGCCTGATCTAGCTCCAAACAGTTTGTTACTCAGAAAAGAAAAATTGTCAGAATTATCGATAAATAGTAATTTTCTATATCTTATTACAACGCTTTTGCGTTTCCGTTCAACACGAAATAATAACGTCTTCTTTACCAAACACTGCATTTACAAACAATTTGTATCCAGATCAGAAGCTGGCAAAACCTAGATCCAAGGCTACAAAGCGTTTAAGTTGAGTCTAAATTCGATCTCAAGCATTTGATTGGTCAGCTTTGAGCAAAAGCTCAGAATTAGTCGCATACTCATTTTTTAACCGTTTTGGCCCTTCTGTGAGTGTCCGTCCGTTTGACGGTTTGTTAACGCGATAACTTGAAGAATATTTACATATATATAATTGTCAACTTACTTGATACGTTCATTTGCCCGAAGATAGTTGGTGCTAAAGGGTTATGTTTGGTGGAGTTATGTACATTTTTCAAAACATTGTTCATTTTACATGTATTTAATAATCATTTTGATATTGCAATACCCGAGATGAACAACATTTCTGCCATATGTCCAAGGCCAGGGACCGTATTCCGAAACAATCTATAAGAAATTTGGTTTAGAGTTTCCTAATACTAACTTTTTTCGATAAGAAAATATAAAGTTTTAAAAACAATGTTCCATTTTTAAAGACGAATGCCGTAGGTAATACATGTACATGCCTTTAAAAGTCCCCTCACAGTCATGTGTTCAAAACACTGTTGCATGTACATATATTTTCGATAAAAGACCGTATATTAATTGGTCTGTCTCTCCCATCTGCCAAGATTACGAGTAAAAGTAACAGTTGGAGCCTTAGGCACTGGCTCATGTTAGAATAAACTGTTATTTCATATTCCTACACAGGTAGTCAAAATGCATTTAAACGTACATCTCTGAAAAGAGCTCTATGTAAATAATAACTACATGTATATACATATAAGATCTGTCATGAGTCGATGTTTAAGACAAGCTGATCTCAAACGAGTCTAGAATTGAAATGTTATTTAGCGAGCCTTGGCGAGCTCAATAATTTTTCTATTCTAGACGAGTTTGAGATCAACTTGTCTTAAACATCGACGAGTGACAGATTCTTTTTCTCACATATCCAACGATTTAAAGCTATTTTTCAAAGCAATAGGCATTTTTTGGAACCCCGGTGACGTCAAATCGCCGTTATAAATAGTGACGGTAAAGTGACGTCATCAAAGTGATCTCACACATGTTGGAGACATGGATATTCGTAATCGTTGTTCGCTATAGAAAACAAGGGTAGTTATGTGAGAAATAAAATATATGTATTATAATAACAATAATTAAAAGTAGTTTGCCAAACGACATATCGCCATGCTGTTTTACCTGATATATTTCAAATTCCAACTCTACACAACAACAACACCCAATGCAAGACACATATGTGTGTGTAGTTCGAAGGGAGTTGTTATATAGGGAGGACAATGAATACTCTGACAGTACTGAGCATGACTTTGCTTACATTTGCAAACAATTTGCACCCGATTAACCCTTTACCTAATAACCTATTTATAATATTAAAGACAGATGATCACTTAAAGCAGGTTGAAAGTAAAGCAGAATGTGCCTTTTAAAAAGGTACATTCTGCTTTACTTACAGCATGCTTTAAACTACCAGCTGTTAGGCTATATAAAAATATTTGTTATGGAAATTGTTCATGAGGGTATAAACTGGAACTACTTTCTTCAGCGGAGGAATAAATCAAATACGCTAAAAGTCGCTTCTATGGGGAAAGGGTTAAAACGACGCATAACGCGGCGTCTGATCTGGGCTCATAGTGTTTGTCTCTCGTGTTCATATGCCTTCTGTCAAAATGTTCAATACACAACTTTTAGGAAAAACAGCAAACGACAACTTTAAGCAGGAGGTGTTGCAGCAGTGAAAGCGTTAGAATAAATGTCTTGTTTGGGCAAAAGTGGCAAGCATAGTAAACAAAGTAGTCCCTGTGGAGAGCTCCTACAGGAACTGTCTTTTCAGGGTCCACTCTGTTTCCAAAGGTTAAAAAAATACTGATTTGTAATTGTGTTCCTTCGTGTTGTATATATGTTAATTTTGTTTGTGGACCATATTGAAAATTGGTTTGTTTGTTCGATACCAAATATGAAATCCACATGAAATAAAGTCGTTATTATTACAGCGCTCCCTCTCTACAACGACACCCAAAGGGAGACAAAAATTATGTTCGTTGTTCGGAGGGAGTCTTTATAGGGAGGGAAATTGGCTTACATTTGCAAACAGCTTGAATCCAGATCAGACGCCGCGTAACGCGGCGTCTGATCTGGATTCAAGCTGTTTGTCACTTGTCATTAAGTTTTTTTCTGTCAAAATGTCCGTTATGTAACTTTGAGAAAAACAGCAGACGACAATTTTAAGCAGACGGTATTGCAGCCATGAAAATGTTGGACATTAATGTTTTGTTTGGGGAACAGCGGCAAGCGTCGTTGTAGAGAGGGAGTCGTTGTTGGGAGGGTCGTTGTAGAGAGGGAGTCGTTGTTGGGAGGGTCGTTGTAGAGAGGGAGTCGTTGTTGGGAGGCACGTTGTAGGGAAGGAGTACTGCATCCCCATGACTTAATTGTGTCAGAATTGTTGTACATGTATAATAAAGATTATACTCTAATTATCTGTTACCTTTCAGACTGGGAGACCCAAGTGGCTAGTTTGTCGCTGGCTATGATTGGTTGGGTGTTCTCCGTGGCCGCCCTTGTCGTCATGATAGTCTATGCCTGCCTACCCAACAAAATAACAGCGCTTGTCGTAATCATTTTGTGCTTCCTTGGAGGTAAGAAGCCTTTGCTTTGTATTGTATTAAACGTAATACACACATGTATGTGTAATAACTAATGCGATGTGGTCATGTGTATCTCACTTAAAATTGATTTTTTTTATGTGTGCATACAAAATGTTTATACATTTATAACAATAAACATGTTTTGTTTTAAATATGTTACTTACTAAATTTATCCATGAATCACATTAATCGCGCTAGCGATTCATGGTAAATTTGCCAATCATTTTCTGTCGTTTATTTCGCTTAAACGCCGAAAATAAGCAGTTCATTTCTATAATATTTACATTATATTTGCTGGAATTTCTAATATCAAATAAACATTTTATTAGTATGAATGTATGTTTAATCGATATTAGAGGTTGTTAACACGAAAATTGTGTACCCTGGAAGGAACAGCCATTACTGCCATTACTCAAGGAACGCCACAGCATGATACGCGGAGAGCAGAATCATAAGCCCCGCCTCCACTGCGAGGATATATAGAAATCCCGCCCCTAGAAAAAATGCGTTTATACGAAATAAACGTCACTTTGTTCAATATAATTGAATGGGGCGAATGTAAATACATGTACAGTGGAGAATCTGTTATTCTTTCCCGTTTAAACGCGAACGTACGCAAACGCAAAGCACTAAAACGTAGAAAAGTACAACTTTTGGACAATTCTGATCATTCATGTTTATCTTGGTGGCAAACAGTTTGGAGCCTGATCAGACGCCGGGTTACCCGGCGTCTGATCTGGCTCCAAACTGTTTGCACTGCAAATAATAGTTTTAGCGTAAACGCGTTTAGTGGGAAAGAATAACGTTTTCTCCACTGTATATTGGTATAGACGGAAACATATTTAACCCTTTCATGATCAAATTATTCGGGATAGTTTTACCCCTTCGCCGTTTCATTGTCGTCTGCTTCACTTTTGTTGTCTGTAATGTCGTTTCAAAGTTTAAAAATAAGTCAGTATGACTGAAGAAATTTCAAAACGAGTGTCCAACAGTTTGGTTCCTGATCATACGCCGTATTACGCGGCGTCTGATCAGGATCAAAACTGTTTGCAAACGCGCTTTTAAGCGTCATTGAGACTTAAAAGGTTAACCTATTGCCCTATTTCCTGGTTTTTGTTTTTTGAAATCAAATGTTCAACTTAAATTAAAGCAGGCTGAATGTAAAGCAGTTTGCGCTTTAAGGCTCATTTTGTTTCTTTTTCAGTCTCCTATTAGCTACAAACTGCTAGGATATAGAAAAGATTACTTATATTGCATATATATTACTGTATAAAGTGGAATTATTTTCTTCAGTGGAAGATTACTTTAAATTAAAGGCGATAAATACGAATGAATTTATTTCTAGAGTAATGTGTTTATAGTGTAATGTGTTTGTTTGGTTTACAGACTCTTTGAACTTTTCTATTGATGTTTGTGTGATACACATATTTATTAACGGTTTTAATCGAATGTATCCATATTGGAGAGACGTTATGCAAGGCTGCAGAAAATATTTCTTATGGTACATGTTCATGGCTGTATGGATTGGAACTATTTTCTGCAGCGGAGGACTAAACTGAAAGTACTGAACGGGTTTTATATGGTTGAAAGGGTTAAGGTATGTGTGCTTGTATGTCTTCTATTTCCACATTCATAAGTCAAAAACTATGTCACAACCGTAAATTAATTAATTGTTGTAATTATCCGCATTGATTAGAGTTGCATAGTTCATTTTCCTACATACGAATGTTAAATCTTACAATAACTTGGTTAATTTGTTTTATTTTACATGTTTACCTATCGCTGATATATAGAGATTTCTCAGTTAAATAAATTTCATATGCGTCACAGTTGATATCATCACTAAAGATGATATCACTTTTGCAGTGACAATATCATTTTTGTGACGTCACGTCACAATATCTTTTGTGACGTCGCGAGTAAATAACTAATTGTGTGTGTTTTCTCTGTAAAAAAACGTCTTTAAATTGATAGAATAAAAAGAAAAACCAATTCCTTTGGATAGATATGAAAACTATATCACTCGAATGGGTTGTTATCTGGTTAAATGTATGTTTCGTATTGTATGTTTATATGTTATATAATTACATTCGGACCATTCAATTCCATTCATCAAAATGACGTGTAATCTTTTTGTAAATGCAATTTCTCAAGGGTCGAGACTTGTGCAAACCTTTCCGCGGAGGAGGCGGGGCTAATGTTTCTGCACTCCGCGAATCATTTTGTCGAGTTGCTTCAGTAATGGCGTTATGGCTGTTCTATTCAGGGTACACCTTATTCATGTTAACCTCTAATATGGATTAAACATACATGCATACTAATATAATGTTTATTTAATATTAGGAATTACAGCAAACATAATGTAAATATAAGAAATGAACTGAATTTTTTCGGCGTTTAAGCGAACTAAACTACGTTAGTGGTTGAAATTATTTTTTGACCAATGAGAGTTGAGTATTTTTGAAAAAAATTCGAGGATTAATTTTTGTAAGTCAGTACTACCAAACACTTATCAACGACTAAAAACTTTAATCCTGCGCATGCGTATTTGGGTTGATTCGCAGGTGTTTCTTTGGGTGCGGCCGTGTCCATTTCCTTTGACATCTCTTTGTCGGAACTATTTAAAAATGGTGTTTCGGGAAGAACATACGTTTTGTTACTTCCAATTGACGGTAAAGGTTTATAGATAGAGTTTATATAAGTTTATATAATATAGTTTATATAATATTGACGCACCGTGTCTTGCTAATGAGTCCTATAAAACCGGGGTCAAATCTGAGTGCTCCCTCTCTACAACGCCACTTAAGGAGAGACAACGATTGTGTGTGTGTGTGTTGTTTGGAGGGAGTTGTTGTAGGGAGGGACAATTTTAAAATTGGCTTACATTTAAAAACAGCTTGAATACAGATGAGACGCCGCGTTATGCGGCGTCTCATCTGAATTCAAGCTGTTTGTCACTCGTCATTATATTTATTTTGCCAAAAAGTCCTCTATTAAGTAACTTTGAGTAAAAATAGCGGACGATAATTTTAAGCAGACGATGTTGCAGTCGTGAAAAGGTTGGATATACATGTAGTTATACTGTTTTTGGAACAGCGACAAGTGTTGTTCTAAGAAGGGAATCGTTGGTCAGAGGGTCGTTGTAGGGAGGGGCACTGAATACTGTAACGTATGAAAAAATGACGAACAGGAATCATCTGAACTTGGTCGACACTGTTTCGGCAGGATAAGTGTACCCTTCACATACAAATACATGTGCATATGCAGGCACATGTACACGTAGACTCATCCTTGGAGTTGCATGTGTTTACTACATGTATAAGTTTATATTATTAGTGTATAGCAGTTCTTCGTGCCTTGTTTTATAAATAAGTCCTACAAAATGTCCTTCCCTGTTTGCTGTGTAGGAAACTGTGATAAATCGATGTTTCCAATGTTGCTGGTAACCTCTTAAAGCGGTGAAGATATTATTATTTCTCCCAATAAGCGCGCTTATAAATACTAAAATAACAGTAACTACATGTATGTTCATTTCAAACAGTATGGAGCCAGGCATCTGAATCTTCTTGTTTATCAATGGTCCAATTCTTGTTGTTTACCGATGTTCCCATTTGTATATTTTATCGATGTTTTGATTTGTGTCGTTTATTTGATTATAATTTATTCTAACACACTTCGCGCACGCCATATATAAACAAAAAGGGACATATCTGTGTTTGAATTCTCAATTAAACATGCACGCGCAGTAACCTTTTAACGTGGCGTCATATGGCTTCGAAAATGCGTACACACAGAAATGTAGTGCCGTAGCTTCGGTGCAAATTTGGTTAAATTGAAGTGTTAGAATCGAAATAATAAATGAATACGAGTGTCTTATCGTGCAATAAAACACGGGTAGTCGTTGAGATACAGGTAATTAAATCACTCGGCCGTCGCGTTTTGGTGAAAAATATAAACGGCGGACGGACAACAACCTACGTTTTAAAAGTGTTAAATAATAAACACTCGTGTCAGATTCTCTATTTAACTTCTTTCTTAAATCAGTAGTGATATTAAATTATAAGGAATAATTCGAATATTTATTGTATTCATGGGGGTATGGAGAAATAGACCTGGTCACACTTTTGTATGGAAACGAGAAGCGGGTTTTTTCGATACCTCTATGCATACAATTAAGAAATAATGAATTTATACCAGTGTTTTATCGTGGAAATAAAACACCGGTAGGAGTTGAGATTCGTAGTAATTAAATCACGAAGCTGAAGACCGAGTGACTTTATTACCGGCATCTCAACGACTATCCGTGTTTTATTGCACGATAAAACACTGGTATAGATTTATTATTTCGATTCTGACACTTCAATTTTCCACAATTTGCACCGAAGTGACAGCGCTACATTTCTAGGCGTACGCATTTTCGAAGACGTATGACGTCACGTTAAGACGATACAGCGCATGTGTGTTTTATTGAGAATTCAAACAAACACAGCTACGCCCCTTCTTTGTTTATATAGGGGCGTGCGCAAATTGTGTTAGAATAAATATTCAAATTATTCTTTAAATGTCCAATTTGTTTCTATTTCAGGAGGCTGTATATGTGCTGCAGTTATCATATACGGAGTTGGCTTTGAAGACCTGAACAGCACCTCATTCGGCTGGTCCTACGGTTTAGATGGAGCAGCAGGTGTGTTGGCCCTTGCCGCGGGCATCATCGTTATTGTCAATTCATGCTTAATACCATAAACACAGGGCTACCATAAGTTAATTATAAAAATCCTAAGATTTCAAAATTTCAATTTATCAGACGCAATTTTACAGATCGTACCTTTACTCCAGAGTCTTTTTCTTGTTTTGATGACACATGTCTGGCATTTAGCAAATGGCAAAGTAGCAAATGGCATTTAGCAACTGGCAAAAAGCAATTAGCCTGACCCGTATTCCATAAAAACGTTGTTATTTCCCGTTTAACCCTTCCCTCAAAGAAGTGCCTTTTAACGCATTTTATTTATTCCACCACTGAAGTAAATAGTTCCAATTTATGCAGTTATAAACATGTACCAAAAGAACTATTTTCTATTTCCTAGCAGATGGTGGCGTAAAATCGGGCTTAAAGTAAAGCAGATTGCACCTTAACCCTTTACCCCATAGCCTGATTTTAGTTTTGAAAAACGGTGACTGCTTAAAGCAGGTTGAAAGTAAAGCAGAATGCGCCCTAAGGCACATTCTGCTTTACTTTCAGCCTGCTTTAAGCTACCACCTGCTAGAATAAAAGAATTATTCCTTCTGATACATTTTCATGACTGTATAGATTGGAATTATTTTCTACCGCGGAGGATTAAACGGAATGCGCTAAAAGGCGCTTCTATAAGGTAAAGGGTTAAGACGCATTCTGCTTTAGTTTCAACCTGTTTTAAGTTTTCACCTGTGTTAAAAACTGATCATGGAGTAAAGGGTTAAACGAAACTCGACGCAAACGTAGATGAATAAAGTGAAGAAAATGACAAGTTTGGGAAAATATAACGACTTATTTTAGTCTTATAGGCAAACAGTTTTGAGCATGATAAGACGCCGGTTTACCCGGCGTCTGATCTGGCTCCAAACTGTTTGCAATACACATAAGGGTTTTCACTACAATCAATTTTTTTCGGAAAGAATAATCCCTTGCTGTAGCTATTGGAAAAATTTGGATCCGGATCAGACGCCGAATAATTTCATTGCTTCTGTGATATTTTCTCAATCCCTCTTCCATCATTAGCGTAGATTGACGGTTTTTTCTGAAAACAATGTAGACCAAGATCAAACAGCTCTTGAGTGAGCTGTTTTACATGATCTGTAAAATATGAATATGCACACTTTTCCCCGGGAAACATTTCCTTTTTTGTTAGCTAATTCAATAATGTAGATGAAATATGTTCGTAATTTAATTTATTCATTCTTTTAAATATATTTTAAATTGTATCTTTATCTAGTCTTACATTTCAGTAGCATGCTGTGATTCTGAATTTGATTGTAATACCTTCCTATGTCATAAAATGCTATATCTTAAGGAGCGCAATTGAAATGCGAGTATTTCTTACTCTTTTTTATGGTATCCATGGCATATAATGTTTAGTGAAATGACTGTATAAACCATACCTATGATTGCTTGTATGTTTACTGTATATGTTTTTTTGTTTTTTTAAAAAAAGATTGCAAAGTTATTGTACATTTTATGTTGAAATAAATTTATCTATCTATAATGGATGAAGTTTTATAAAAAATGAAGATTCTGCAGGAGAAGACATAACCCGTTTCCCCACAGCTTGTTTTTAGAATTGAAGACAGATGGCTGCTTAAAGCAGGCTGAAAGTAAAACAGACTGCTCCTTAAGAAGCATTCTGCTTTTCATTCAATCTGCTTCAAGCTAGCTACAATCTGCTAGGATACCGGAATCATTTCTGATGGTGTATATCCTTGAACGTGTTCAGTGGAACTATTTTCTTCAGTAAGGAAAAGGATAAAAAACATGCTTACTTTTCCACACGCTACTACTAACGGGTGTGTTGTAAATATTGCAAACAAACTTGATTCCGGTCAGACGATGAGTATATTTTTATTATTTTTATGTAATTGATTTGAAAATTTCACCATGCCTCCATCCTTTTACAGTACGACAACTTTCGTTACATTTTCTGGTTAGATGTAGCGTTAAGCGGGGACATGCATATCATTTACAGACATTTCCCGGTTTACTTTATTTTTTTTATTGCATAACTTAAATTCATACGTTACATACTTAAGGTAGCTTTATAGTTTCGATACTGCAAGCGGATTTTTCTTATTTATCATCATGATTTATAATTTATTCCCCCATTTTATAGCTGAATGGTTTAAGTGGTACACATGTCACCACAAAATGTCTTTTTTAAAAAAATATTTTATTTTTTTACGATTTTATAAGACAAATTTAAAAAAAATTCAAACAGCGATTTCAAAGCCGTCTTAATTTGTAACGCCTTTAAAATTGCCCATAATACACTTCAGTAACATATCTAGGGATCCGTGTCTCAGATTTTTAAAATTCCCCTTCCAACTATTATTAAGTAACATCAAAGTTATTTTACCGTTTAAAGTCGATTTCTATTACGCAATGCTTTGCTGTAAACAGCTGGAGAACCTCATCAACATTCTGAGACACTTTTCACTAGAGAAGATAATACCCTTTCATCTGCTTTAAACCGCATGAAAATCGGACCCCTACCGCGAACACAATCGTTGTCCAAAGATGCGGGGTGTTTGAAAATAAGGAGGTGCCGAAAACGTCAATTAACTGATAAGCGTGTCATTTTGACTGTCTGACACAGTGCGAATACCCCCGGGGTTCAACTATGTCCTTTTTGTTTCAACCAATAAGAAGACACATATTTCATAAGCGATTTTCCTTAGCTCCACCCTTAATAAAATATACCAATCATAATTCAATAATGATTTTAACATGCGAGACCCATAAATCACGCAACAGCAGCTGGAGAACGCCTCTAGGTGGTCACGTGGCTGGACTACGGAGTGCTTAATGAGGTGTGATTTATTGATCAGATAGCCGTGTAATGAGTTTGGTTTGGTTTTTGAGATTTTGGTAAAATGTAGAACAGAATGTCGGCTATCAAAATCGGAAAAAAGGTTAAAAACACATTTTTTGCAGTTTTAAAGCTATAAAGACACCTTAAGGTACAATATGTATACATGTTCTTATTTTACTTTCAGTTTCAAATAACACTGACATTGACAATGATTTTAATTCGTAATCAAAGGTCCCCGGTTCAAAAGCAACATTATTATATATACATGTACTATCAGAACATGTCGTGTTTATATTATAAAATGTGTGAAAAAGACAATACGTATATATACAGTGGAGAATCTGTTATTCTTTCCCAACAAACGCGTTTACGCTAAAACTATTATTTGCAGTGCAAACAGTTTGGAGCCAGATCAGACGCCGGGTAACCCGGCGTCTGATCAGGCTCCAAACTGTTTGCCACCAAGATAAACAAGAATTATCAGAATTGTCCAAAAGTTGTTCTTTTCTACGTTTTAGTGCTTTGCGTTTGCGTACGTTTGCGATTAAACGGGAAAGAATAACAGATTCTCCACTGTACAGTGGAAAAACATTGGTCTACCCCTTTTTAACAAAACGCAAAACGGATTACAATAAAATGTTTATTTCTAAAATATATACATGTAGATATATTTTTTAAATTCTAACGATTCATTTTAATCTTTGTGGCAAACAATTTGGAGCCTGGTCAGACGCTGGTGGGTATAAGGTATTTGGCATAAACACGTTTATTGGGAAAAAACGGTTTCTCCTCTGTATGTTTATGTCATATAAAAGTGATACATGTATTTGTTTACAGCAACTTTGGTGGTGTTGTTTTATTACCATGATGGTCCAGGGTCATATCCAGACTCTGGCGAAAAAACAAATCCTCATTTCTTTCTTGAATTGTTTATGTTTATCTTATTCTTTTAAATAAAAAAAGATATGATCGCATATACGTGTTGATTCTTTCGCCAGACATTCATTTACACCATTACTCCATAGATAGGTCATTTTACACATGTGTTTCCGCTCAACTGAAAAAGCAGCTCGACTTTATACGGTCATGCATATGCACCATCAGATATATCTTATATCATTGCCAGATGCAAGGATGAAGCAAACTGAAAATAAAACAGAATGCACCGGAAGGCACATTCTGCTTTCCATTTCAATCTGCTGAAAGTGGTCATCTATCTTCAAAACTAGAAATAGACTATGGGATATTGGATTAAAAATGCATTTACCACATCTGTTTCTTTAACCTTTACTATGCTGGAAAATGGTATGTGTATACAGCGCTCCCTCTCTACAACGACACCCAATGGGAGACAAATGTCTGCGTTGTTCAGAGGGAGTAGTTATACGGAGTGAAATTGGCCTACATTTGCAAACAGCTTGAATCAAGATCAGAAGCCGCGTAACGCGGCGGCTGATCTAGATTCAAGCTGTTTTTCATTCGTCATTATTTTCTGTCAAAATGTCCATTATGTCACTTTGAGAAAAACAGCAGACGAAAATTTTAAGCAGACGATATTGCAGCATTAAACGCGTTAGACATCATTTCCTGTTTAAGGAACTGCGTTAGGGTCGTTGTAAGGAGGGGATCGTTGTAGAGAGGACCGTTGATAGAGAGGGAACACTTTATTTTGAAAAACAATGTAGACCCCGATTATATACATTAATTGGACATTTTTGAAAAATGTAACAGTCCATCTGAAAATAAAATGGTCAATACAAAGGATGAATCGTCCCTTTGGAAGTCGTAATTATCAGTGGTAGTAATAAACATTGGTCGTAAAATCCAGTGGTCGTAATAGCCAATTGTAAAAGCAAGTGGTCGCGATAGCTAGTGGCCCGGTACGAGCCAGTGGTCAAAATAACCAGTTGTCGCAATGGTCGCAATATCCGGTGGTCGGAATGGCAGTGATCAGTGATCGTAACAGCCAGTGATCGTAAAAGCCAGTGGTCGTAATAGCCACTGTTTGTTATAGCCACTAGCGTATAGCGTAAACTTATAAAAACTTTTTTCTAAATAAATAATGAAATTGATCGGTTTTTACCATGTTAGATTTAACACCCCCTACTGTGTATGTAAGCCATTGGAACGATTGCAAATATAATGTGAAACATTTTACAAACGGTGAAGATAGCTGGTAAATAAGGAAGAAAAGGTTACAAAACTCAATGACTCACAATGTAACTATTTGCATAATTATTTTACAAGCAAAGTACACGTAGCTGACAAACAGATTTGACTAATGTACTGTACCGAAAAATATAGGTCGTATAGCGCACCCTCTCTACAACGACATCCAATGGGAGACAAAAATTGCGTGCGATGTTCGTAGAGAGTCGTTATAGGGAGGGGAATTGACTTACATTTGCAAACAATTTGGATCCAGATCAGACACCGCGTACACGGTGTCTGATCTGGATTCAAGCTGTTCGTCACTTGTCATTACTTTTTCCTGTCAAAATGTCTATTATGTAATTTTGAGAAAAATAGCAGACGACAATTATAGCGGCCGTGAAAAGGTTGGACATACTTGTCTTGTTTGAGGGAAGAGCGGCAATCGTCGTTGTAGGGAGGGAATTGTTGTTGGGAGGGCTGCTGTACGTAGGGAGCATTGTAGTTACATGTACAGTGGAGAATCTGTTATTCTTTCCCAATAAACGCGTTTACGCTAAAACTATTATTTGCAGTGCAAACAGTTTGGAGCCAGATCAGACGCCGGGTAACCCGGCGTCTGATCAGGCTCCAAACTGTTTGCCACCAAGATAAACAAGAATTATCAGAATTGTCCAAAAGTTGTTCTTTTCTACGTTTTAGTGTTTTGCGTTTGCGTACGTTTGCGTTTAAACGGGAAAGAATAACAGATTCTCCACTGTAACCTCTTCACTGCCTTACCCCGAGATATTAAATTTTGCAAACAGTATGGATCCTGATCGCAGCGTAACACTGCGTCTGATCAGGTTCCAAAGTGGTTTCTTAAGTCAAACAACCTAAAATTGAAATCGAGAAATAAAAGCAGACGTCATAGCAGTTATGAGGTTGAAAACAAATATAAAATTTGAAAATCTTAGGATTTTTCAAGATCAGCTTATGGCAGTCCTGCATGTATTTCAAGCATGCATGCTCTCATAGTCCCGAGGTTAAACGTTCTAGTAGGGAACTCTTGACTAATATACTTTTTGAAATTCGTCTACAATTACTGTCGGCTGCTGCATGAACTGCTATACTATTCATTTGGGTTTTTTTTCTTTTAAAATAGTGATGTTTTAAAAATTATGTCAGAATCACAAACAATTTCGATCATGATGGGACGCCGAGTTATCGCCGAGTTACCCGGCGTCTCATCAGGGTTCGTATTGTTTGCAAACGGTATCGAGGCTATTTTTCCTGATAAATCTTGCTCAAACTGGTCAAGACAGGTTAGCCGCTAATTAGACATTTTGTTCTTTTTCATTAGCATTAACCGATTTTCGTAGAAAAAATATCCATGGCAACCGTTATCCGTTTCCTGCCTTCTGCTCAAAACAATCTGATAACAGTTAACCCTGTGTTTAGCGACCACTAAATGGAGATGCATGGTGTTCTTTAAAGACAGATGATCGATTAATGCAGAGCAAAAGTAATACAGAAGGCTCCTATAAGTAGGAGCCCTATATAAGTAGGAGCCTTCTGCTTTACTTCTGCTACAGTGGAGAATCTGTTATTCTTTCCCAATAAACGCGTTTACGCTAAAACTATTATTTGCAGTGCAAACAGTTTGGAGCCAGATCAGACGCCGGGTAACCCGGCGTCTGATCAGGCTCCAAACTGTCTGCCACCAAGATAAACAAGAAATATCAGAATTGTCCAAAAGTTGTTCTTTTCTACGTTTTAGTGCTTTAAGTTTGCGTACGTTTGCGTTTAAACGGGAAAGAAAATAACAGATTCTCCACTGTATGCCCTGCATCAAGCTGTCACCGGCCATAGATACTACACATATTGTATATCCAGTAAAACCTCGCTATTACTACCACTAAAACAAAGGCTACTTGACTGCATAAAACACAGGTGACCGCTTAAAGCAAGGTGACAGTAAAACTGTTTTACTGTCACATAGTTTTAAGGAGTCACCTGTCTAAAACACTTAATAAGTAACACAAGTTAGTGTTCGTAATAAAGAGGTTTTACTGTTGTGTATTTTAGTGGTTACTTGACTCAGGTTTGACTGTATCTGATGCGTAACATGCAATACTAATATCAGGGTCGTATTCTATAATTATATTGCTAAGCAACGAATATGCTGGATTGTCAACAAAAACCGGACATATTTAAGATTGTATGAGAGTATTACTTATACTTAGGAGAATACGTTATTTGTTCCCGTTTCATCGAAAAACGAAACGCAACACAAATGAAGAGAAGGACAACTCTTGTATACTTCTGACTAGTCATTTTAATCTGGGTGGCAAACAGTTTGGAGCCTATTCAAACGCCGTATCACCCGGCGTCTGATCTAGTTCCAAACTGTTTGCAATGGAAATAATAGATTTAGTGTAAACGCGTTTATTGAGAAAGAATAACGTCTTCTCCATTGAAGAAATACAGTGGAGAATCTGGTATTCTTTCCCAATAAACGCGTTTACGCTACAACTATTATTTGCAGTGCAAACAGTTTTGAGCCAGATCAGACGCTGATCAGGCTCCAAACTGTTTGACACCAAGATAAACAATAAATATCAGAATTGTCCAAAAGTTGTTCTTTTCTACGTTTTAGTGCTTTGCGTTTGCGTACGTTTGCGTTTAAACGGGAAAGAATAACAGATTCTCCACTGTACTACTAACAACACTTCCAAAGACGTACAGACATACACTCATACTGTGAGGAAGACGATTTGCTTTCCCAACAAACGCGTTTAACCCTTCCAATCTCAATGACGCAAAAAGCGCGTTTGCAAACAGCTTGGATTCAAACTGTTTGACACTTGTTGTTAGCATACCGCTTTCTATTTATATTTATTATAGTCATACTGACATACGCATTCCCGTCTACTTGTATAGACCACTTGTGTGTTTTTATTACCGACATAAAACACCAATATACGATGTTGCATAATTCTCAAAGTCACTTAATGGAAATTTTGGCAGAAGAAAACAACATAATGACGAGTGGCAAACAACTTGGGCGTGCTCGATTATCAGCCCGGAATTGACGGAATCGAAAGCGAGCGGTCTGGAATTTTATTCCGGAACAATTCAAATAATTCTGGGATGTGAGCAGAATCGTGACGTATCATCATGGTTTTCGGTACAATTTACCAACGCTTCGACAGCAAAGTTATACTAAGCAGGGAACCGGACTACCATATATTCGCAAGTGATCAATTCCGGTTTCACTTGATTTACAATTCCATGGAATCGTTCCATGCAGTTCTGGAACTGATAATCGAGTACGCCCCTTGAATCCAAATCAGACGCAGCGTTACGCGGCGTCTGGTCTGAATTCAAGTTGCTTGCCAATGTAGGCCTATTTCCCTCAATAAATAAACTCCCTCCGAACAGCACACGCGAACTTTGTCTCCAATTTGTTTGGTTTTTTTGTAATGAATTTTATTTCATCATATTTCATGCTATACAATTTCGTATTACATAACATACATTTATACACATGAGATGAAATTTATTTTTTGAGAGATAGAGAGAGAGAGAGAGAGAGAAAAAAAAAGAGGGATAATGAGAGTAAGGAAATTAGTTTGGGAAGGAGTTGAAATTTGACACTATTTTAGGACTACAGTACCAGTCTAATTTTTATTTTATTTTTATTATATTTTCTAAGGGAACATGTATAAAGGTTTTTTATGTCTGTTCTAGGAATGGTCTCCATTTTATATTGTGTATTTCTAGTTTATCTCTGTTTTGTGCTATTTGTTTTTCAAGATTTATTTTTCGTGTTAGTGTATTTTTGAAATGTTTGAAAGTCGGTATTTCTTTATTGTTTTTTGTTTGGAATATGTAGTGTTTTGCTACTATAAGTATATACTTCTTTACATGGTCAGTCATATTGTATCTGTTGCTTATTATTCCTAATGTGATTGTTTGGTAATTTATATTTATGCTAATATTTATATTTTCTAACCAATTTGATAAGTTATTCCAAAAGTGTTGTACATGATTGCACCCCCAGAATAGGTGTTTTATTGTTTCTACCTGCTTATTACACAGATCACATATATTGCTTTGTTTGATATTATATTTCATCAGTGATGTGTTTGTTGGAATAATTCTATTTATAAATTTGTACTGGAAGCTTCTGAGTGAAGTGTCAATTGTGGCGGTATATATGTTTTTGTAGGTATTTATCCAATTTATTTCTGTATTGCCTAAGTCATGTTCCCACTTTTCTTGTGGATTTGGCTTGTCAAATTTGAGCTTTTTAAACTGAATATTGTATAAGAATGTATTTGTTTGTTTAGCTTTTTGCAGCTTTTGCAGTAAGGTTTCATTTTGTTGTATTGCATCATTTATATTTTCTAGTTTTAATTTATATCTCCATTGTTTTGGTATACAGGACTTAAGTTGATTATAAAAGAAAATCTCATTTTCAGCTAGATTGTATAGGTCCGTTAGGGTTTCAAACTTATAAAATTCGTTTGTTCTATAGTCGTATATGTCACTAATGTGTTTAATTCCTTTTTCGAACCACTGTTTTCTAAATACAGTTTTGTTTTGAATTAATACGTTTTTGTTATACCATAAAATTCTATTGCTTATTTTTGTACTGTTTGTGTCATCATTTATTTGTGTCCATGCAATCATGATTTCTTTTAAGAAGGTATTTGGCTGTTTCCAACGTCCATTATTTTTTTCTTCTATAATTATTTTTACCCAACTACATTTTAGTGCGTTGGTGAAAAGGATTAGATCTATCAATTTCAAACCTCCCATCAAAGGATCTTGTTTGATGGTTTGCCGGGTTTTTTTGTCGGGTTTCGAGTCCCAAAGAAAATCATACATTGTTTTCGTTAGTTTTTTTTAATGTTTCTGCTGCGGGGTTTTGAAGAGTACTAAGGAGGTATATGAGTTTTGGAAGTGCAAAAGTTTTTATGACTGTGATTTTTCCAAAGAGTGTTAACTTTCGATGTTTCCAACGGTTTAATGATAAATCAAATTCTTGAATTTTTTTTACAAAATTTTCTGTTATCATCTTTGATTTATCTGTGTGGAAAATTATGCCAAGTGCTTTTGTCTTTTCCGATGTCAAAGTAAATTTTCTGTTTTGAAAGTATTCTGTGTTTGTGCGTCTTGTAGAACCTATCCGTAACGAGTAGCATTTGGTAGAATTCAATCTTAGACCAGAGATATAACTAAAATTGTCCAGCGTGTGTATAATGTTTTCAAAAGACCTTTTGGAACCATCAGTTATAAAAGTTGCATCGTCCGCAAACATGGTTCTTTTTAATTCTTCACCTGCTATTACTTGACCTTTAATGTTTTCTTTGCTTTCTATTTCGTTCGATAGAAGTTCGATGCATATAATAAATAGATACGGGGATAGAGGACATCCTTGTCTTACCCCTCTTTCTACTCTGAAAAACTCTGTGATGTGTCCATTATTTAGAATTGCATTCTTTGAATCCGTATAGAATGTCTCAATCCATCTGATGAGTTCATTTCCAACGTTAAAATGCCTTAGGCATTTCAGCATAAATTTATGGTCTAGGCTATCGAATGCTTTCTCAAAATCTGCAAAAAACATTATACCAGGTAAGTCAATATCATATGTATTATCTAAGATATCGCTATTTATTCTTATATTTTCATCTATATATCTTCCTTTTATAAAACCTGTTTGAGAATTGTCAATTAAATTTTTCCAAGATTTTCTTTATTCTGTTAGCTATGGATTTTGTTGCTATTTCATAGTCTATGTTTAATAGACAGATGGGTCGCCAGTTTGCCAAATGGGACAAATCTTTATCGGGTTTAGGGAGGAGTGTTATAAGACCTTGTTTTTGGAGATCTGTTAAATTCTTATTTTTAAAGAAGTAATTAATTGACTTTACGTAGTATGATTTTATGTCTCTCCAAAATAGTTTGTAAAATTCTACAGATATACCGTCCGATCCTGGGCTTTTTGAGTTTTTCATTTGTTTAAGAGCATTTGCGCATTCGTATTCGGTTAAAAGTCCTTCACATATTTTTTGTCTTTTTCGCTTAGCTTTTTCATGTCTTCTTTGAAAAAGTCTATCGATGATGTGTTTGTTTCTTTTTGTTTGTAAAGAGTAGAGTAAAATTTTGTTTGTGCCGCTCTTATTTCTGGTTGGCTTGTGATTGAATTTCCATTGACTGTTAGGTGTGTTATAATTTTAGATTCAGCTCTTTTTTTCTCTAAACTAGCAAAGTATTTTGAGGTTTTTTCATTAAATTCTATCTCGGTGGCTTTTGCTCGAATTATAATTCCTTTTAGTTTATTTTCTATTATCTTATCTAATTCTAATTTTAATTGTTGTAATCTAAGCTTTTGTATTTCTAGTTCTATGTTGTTCCTTGTATTCGCAATTACATTTTCAGCATTTGATATTTCATTTTTTAGTTTGTTTTCTTGTTCTGTTTCTTTTTTTCTTTTTTGCACTGGTATATTTTATAGTTTCGTTTCTGATTGCCCCTTTGATAAGTTCCCATAGGGTGTTAGGATTCGCTTCTTTATTTATGTCTGCTATATCATTTATGCTTTTTTGATCTTGTTTTGGTAATCTGTTTCTAATAGAATGCTATTATTAAGTTTAAAGATTCCCGGTCCTCTATCGACTTTTGTCAGATCTACCGATATATTTATAAGTGAATGGTCAGTATTGTAGCCATGCTTTATATCTGGTTTTTTAACGCAGTTTAAAAAACTGTCTGATATTAAAAATAGTCTAAACGACAAAAGACGGTTGGTCTGTTGTTGGAATGCCATGTATACTGTTTTTTATTTGGATGCATTTGACGCCATATATCTATAAGAGAATTTGTTTGAGTGGGTGTATTTATTTTTTTACGTATTTTTGGGTGAGTGTTTTTGTTACCATTTTTCTTATCTATACTTTCATTTATGACCGTATTGAAGTCTCCTCCTATTATAAAAGTTTGTGTTCATTATTTTTGTTCATATAGTTTTATAAGATTTTCAAAAATTAAAGTGTCGTCTGAATTTGGTCCATAGATATTTATGAGTGTAATTATTTTGTCGTTAATTTCTATTTCTAAAGATTGTAACCTACCTGGTATCAACTCTTGGTAATTTATAATGTTATAATTCAGGTTATTGTTTATTAGTATAGCTACGCCTTTACTTTGAGTGTTAATTCCACTAAAATATGCTTTTGATCCCCACTGCTTTTGCCAAATGTCTTTAGTTTCTGTTGAACTATGTGTTTCTTGTAAGAAAATAATTGATATTGCTTGATCTTTGATCCATGTAAATATTTTTTCACGTTTTATCTTGTTAGCCAATCCGCGAACATATAGAGAGCTAATATATGTGTTGTTATTGTGTTTATGGTGGTTTAAGGTAAATTGTTTGCTTTATTGCTGGTTTTTGTAGTGCGTTGGTATTTTTAAAGTTGAAAGGAAAGGTGGATAGTATATAGAAGTCAATACTGAAAAGGATGTATCGTACAGTCCGATTGAATACATTGTCTGTTTCTAAATGCATATATAAAAGCGAGCGCCTTTTCGAAAATATTTCTATCGATAATACCCGGTTTTTATAAACGGATAAACAACAAACCAAACAAGTAAAAGAAACAAACAGACCATTGTCTCAACAGGCCCGCCAACCCCCACCCGCCAACATTGGAAACTTACGCCGGAATAATTTTATAATTTTGTAGTATATCTATATAGTTTTCCAAAGTTTCGAGGGTGAAGATGGCTTGCCTATGGCGACAAGGGTTCTTACATTATATACAGCTATAATACCTGAATATGTACAATATGGAATGTCAGTAGGACATCATTTTATCAAACGTCCCAGCTAGAGCTGTGTTTTGTTTAATTCCAAACATGTATTGCCTTTTTGTTTTAAACGTCGCAGTGCAAGCGCACGATCTTTGAAAACAGTGTACACCTCGATCGGTGGACTCCTGTAGGAATCCCTCGATCGGGGTCTACACTGTATTCTGAAATATATATATAAACTATCTATAAATATCATCTATAGAGAGAAAGATCTGGAGGGTGTTTCTCGGAACGCCAGTGTCTATTCCCGATAAGCATCAGTCCAAACAAGACATATAGCAAGCTTTCAGTATAACAGAGGTTACCTATGACTTTATCTGCCCGAATCTAGCATATAGAGAAAGGGAGTAACGCTCCTGGTATTTATGCAAGAGTTATGGGCAGTATCAGAACCATTTCCGTTCATCAAACTCTTCTCATCACTGAACTCCCTCCGAACAGCACACGCGAACTTTGTCTCCAATTTGTTGTGGTTGTAGGGAGGGAACACTCTATGATGTATTATTCTCTATACTGCATTTTGACGACCATCAGTACAGTTAAATACTTTTCCTCAGTCCATTGATGGACTAACCCCCCCATTGTCTGGATATGTGTGAATTTTAACTGTCAAAGCATGCATCACATGCTATACCAATCTCAATTTACCTGGTGAGGCTCAGATTATACTCATGCTCTAGTGATTTTCAATGGTTATTTCTAACCAAACTATCAAATATAAAGGTTGGGTTTCACACGAGAAGCTTCAATGGTTCTTTGCTACCCACATGTCCATAAGATCCATGTTTTTTGCAAGGAAATTGTCTGGCAAGGCGTTATGATCGAAAGGTCGTCAGGAGATGTCTTAAAGTTGATACAGTTGAGAAGAAATAACTTTAACTTTGAAACGCTATTGCAGACAACAGTATTGAAGCAGACGACAATATGGCGGTGAAGGGGTAAAAATCTCACGAGAAATTTGATCATAAAAGGGTTAAGATTGTCCATTGCAAACAGTTTGGAGCCAGATTAGACAACGGGTAACTTAAACTCTAGCAATTTAGATTAAACATATTTTATTTCAATTAAAAACATGAAATAATTGCAATAAAATTACTCAAGCAGTTAACACTACTGCCTTTTTCACTCGTCTCTGTCACTCTATTTGTATCAAGATTTTTTTTTCTTTCAAACAATATCAATTGTTTACCTGTATGAGACGATCAGATCCTTTTTTCACGAACTTTCAGATTTATCCGGGCTGTGAATGACGAAATATCTTGAAAAAATATATTTTACCCTATACGGGTACTTATTGTGAATTAGGCATCAAGGGCCCGTTTTATGAAACTTCTTACGACAAATGCTGTCGTAAGTCAGATTATAAAAGTATCAATTATTATTTATTTCTCCATCTAATACTGTCTTGTGACATCGTTTTGGAATCGTCTTGAAAAGACGATTCCAAAAAGATGTCACAAGACGGGATTAGAAAGAGAAATCACAAATTAAATGTATTTCAAAGTTTTGACTTACGACAACATTTGTCGTAAGAAGTTTTATGAAACGGGCCCCCGCTGTTTTTTGTGAGTAGTGTATGGCGTTGTGGGACACTCAATTTTACGAAGGTGAAAAGGCCTTAAAAAGCATTAAACAGATATTGTAATTCGGTGAATGGTAATCTAAACGTTAAATTCACATAACAAAAAGATGTTTACATCGTTATTTTGAAGGTGTTGTTAAATGTTCTGTAAAAGAATATTTAAACACGAAGTAGAAGTTGTAGAAAGCTGAAATTGTTTAATGAAGAAAAATATCTCAAGTGAAACGGACAGTAGATACATGTAATAGGAAACAATGCAATTGGTAAAATCCTAAAAACTAAGATTCAGTAAATTTTCATTTTCATTTTGTTTTATATCAAAATTCCTATCAGCAAACAGTGTAGACTCTGATCAGACGCTAAATAATGCGGCGTCTGATCAGAGTCTACACTGTTTGCCTATGTCCCATATATGCGATCGTGGGCACAAAGGGGTTAAAATCAAGACAAACATAAAGCAGAAAGTTCCTATGTATACAATCTCTTCCAGCTTTAGTTATCATCTTGAACTAAAGCCACCACGCTCTAAACACGGAAATAAATTTTGCTTTATTTTACCCTTTCACTCTCAATTACGACATGAAGCGCATTTGCAAACAGTTTTGATCCTGATCAGACGCCGCGTTATGCGGCGTCTGATCAGGATCAAAACTGTTTGCCACCTGTTTGCCACCTGTTTTAGAAATGACGTCATTTACACAGTCTGAAATCTGACTTTGAAACGATATTGCAGACAACAATATTAGAGCAGACGACAATATGGCGGTGAAGGGGTAAAAAACTCACGATTAATTTGGTAGCGACAGAATTGACGAATCAGTTACGTCAATACAAAAAAGGCCAACTGCAAGCCCACATTATCATGTGATTTTTGCTTCGATGTTTCTACAATGTTCTCTGTTTTAATCAACAATCTGCTATAAACACGGCACTAAAACCTAATTTTGGTGACCGTGATTATGAGTTTTGCCAAATTGTTTGCAAAAACATTCTTGCATAATTGTCAAATTTAGTATTGTATGTTTCAGAATGATGTTTTTCTATAGTTAATGTAGAATGTAGAATGCTTTGACGTCTTCAATTCATTTTCACCTCAAGAAAAGACGTCAATGATGTGTATGCAGACAAGTTTAACCCTTTTACTCTTAATGACGCTTGAAAGCGGGTTTTCAAACAGTTTTGATCCTGATTAGACGCCGCGTCACGCGGCGTCTGATCAGGATCAAAACTATTTGACACTCGTATCGATATGTTTTATGTCATACTACATTGAATCTTAATTTGAAACGATCTTGCAAACAACAATAGAGCAGACGACAATGAAACGGTGAAAGGGTAGTGAAGTTAAGTTTACAGACAAAAGAACGATTGATCGTGGTCTAAAGATATTGCGTTAGACTGCCAATCCAGGGGTCTTTAGTTCGTTCCCTTGCCGGACCATGTCCTTTGGATGAGACGTTAAACCTCTGAAACTATATCATAAGTTACCATAAGTCGTCTGTCGTCATCAGCCTCTGGCTCCAGCTCTTCATTAGACAGCATTCCCTCTCTACAACGGCCCTGCAAACAACAACTCCCTTCTTACAACGATCCTTGTCGCAATTCCCTAAACGGGACAATTATGTCTAATGCTTTTACTGCTGCAAAATTGTCGTCTGCTGTTTTTCCTCAACACTACATATACATGTAAGCGGAGATTTTGATAGAATAAATATAATGACGAGTGACAAACAGCTTGAATCTAGATCAGACGCCGCGTCACGCGGCGTCTGATCTGGATTCAAGCTGTTTGCAAATGTAGGTCAAGTCTTAATTTCCCTCTCTGTAACGACTCCCTCCAAGCAACACACATAATATGTGTCTCCCACTGGGTGTCGTTGTAGAGAGGGAGCACTGTATTGTAACTTGTGTATGGTTGCTATCTGTGTTTCGTTATTATACACTAGATCAGAGTCCTTCCAGAACTTGTCCAGTCTTCTTTCAAATGATGTTACGGTTGCTATCTGTGTTTCGTTATTATACACTAGATCAGAGTCCTTCCAGAACTTGTCCAGTCTTCTTTCAAATGATGTTACGGATGAAGCACTGACAACACTATCTGGTAAAGAGTTCCAGTGCTCAACCACTCTGTTTGCGAAGGATTACTTCTTGATATTTAATCTGAGTCTTTCTTTATTATCTTCAAATAGTTTCCTCTTGTAGCACCCTCTATCATTTTAACCCATTATCCCATAAATACGCCTTTTTACGCCTTTGATTTATTTCTCAACTGAAAAAGATGGTTCTAATTTATACAGTTGTAAATATGTATGATGAGAAATATTTTCTGTAGTCTAACAGATGGTAGCTTAAAACAGGCTGTAAGTAAAGCAGAATGTGCCTATGGGCACATTCTGCTTTACTTTCAACCTGCTTTAAGTGGCCAATTGTCTTCAAAAATATAAACAGACTATGGGTTAATGGGTTAAAAAACTTTTTGGTGTCAAAATAGTAGAGATTGTTGAGGGTTTTAAACACCTCGATCATGTCCCCAAGTAAACGTCCGTATGCCAAAATAGGAAATCTCAATTTCTTCAGTCTCTCCTCATACGTTAGTTCTTTAAGCCTGGCACAAGTCTTGTAGCTCTTCTCTGAAGATGTTCTACCATTGTTATGTCCTTCTTTTTGTAGGGGCTCCAAACTGGGTTTGCATATATCAGATGTGGTCTTATCAAACCATCATACATCAGTTTAAAGGATCTTTCATCAAGATACTGAAATGTTCTGTTATTCACTCCAAGAATTGAGTTTGATTTGTTGTTTTTTCTATCAAGTATTTTTCAAAAGGAAGTGTAGATCATCCACCACTATACTCCTAGATATCTACATCTTTTTCCTTAATAACTATTTCCATACCTGGTAAGTTTGGGCTTAGTCTATACGTGCGGTCGTCGCTTTTATTTCTTACGATCGACATGGTGTGGCATTTCTCTGGATGAAACTTCAGTAACCACTGCTCAAACCACTCATGAATACTGTATAAATCTTCATAGCTGTATAAGGTTTACTAAACTGAGAGAATTTCCTGACCGACCACTTTTTAAACTCATATTTTTCGAAACAGGAAATGACACACTGGCGTAATCAGTTTTATTTCAAATACTAGGTTAAATGTGCATTGAACTGAATTGTTGAATTTTGAGTCTCTCTCTACGTTACGCCACATCTCAAAAGGTATTTTGCACATGCAAAGCGAGTATGGGGACATTGGTAAACACGGCTTTTGATTATTTGTTGGTCATCAATCGTCCTAACAGAGAAGGCGGATTTTACGAATCACAAGAGCACTCAAAACATTGTATTTAGAGCCAACCTGAACTACCACGTTAAACTCATGAACGTTTTACGTCCTGTGTGCCCTTAACTCGTTTACATAAGCTAAACATTAAACAATAATATCTTATTTCGACAACTGCAACGCATTTCAACATGTTGTTCGCCAAAATCTGCTTGTTTTGAGGAAATTTTGTCTGACCGGAAGTGAAGAGACTAACGTCATTAGCGCCTACAGATGAAAAAAAACACACGTATAAGGAATTTTTCATTTTGATCATCACACGTGACTGTTCGTGCATGTCTGGACCGTCGAATATGTCAAAATAGTGTAACGTAACTGCGTTAACCCCATCAGCGTGAATCGTTTCACGCGAATTTTAACTCGGCGGCTCAAAATTCACCTTTCTTTTATTGATACAGTAACGTTGCACGTCGCAGAAGCCGTTTATAGTGGCATTCTTTCAGTATTCTGTAAATGTCACTAAGCCACTGCTGACAGCTTGTATTGTTTGGTTTTTTTTTATTTTACATATTACATGTATAAGAAAACAGACCAGGAGTTGTCTCAGTATTTCTGATTCAGTGACATTTGAACAATATTCCATCAACACTTACATAGTATTTTTTTTCAAAGTAATCATTTTAGTGCTACATATGGCACCAATGTCGCGTTGAAAGCTGGTAGCCTAACAGACACATGTCATTCATGGCATTGTGACTTACGTAAGGTTACAATTTCAATCATATTTTCCATAATTCGTGATCAATTTTAATGAACATTTTTCCCTATTATAAAACATCTTCATCTCATGGAAAATGTTATTTTTGGCATCCGGATTAACGAGTTTTTAGAGTAGCACCTTTAAATGTAACTGGTAGGTTAGAACATCCTCTCAGTGTACCGCGGATATCGTTAACCCTTTCCCCCATAGAAGCGACTTTTAGCGTATTTAATTTATTCCTCCGCTGAAGAAAATAGTTCCTGTTTATAACCTCATGAACAATTACCATGACAAATATTTTATATAGCCTAGCAGATTTTAGCTTAAAGCAGGTTGAAAGAAAAGCAGAATGTGCCTTAAGGCACATTCTGCTTTACTTTCAACTTGCTTTAAGTGGTCACCTGTATTCAAAACTGTAAACAGGCTATGAGGTAAAGGGTTAACAATATACAAATACAAAATGCACACAAATAAGGAGGTCACTGGTTAGGAACATGCATAGATCTACTATTGAAATATTTCATGATTTATCCACATAGAATCTAGATCTACATGTATATTACACAAAATTATTCCCATAGATAATCAAATATTTTAACACCACAAGCAGAGAAAAAAAAAGAAAAAGATACTACATATTTTTGTCTGGCAGTTTAGATCACGAATACAGTGAAACCCCTCTAAACCGGACATGTGTGGGGACAACATAAATTTTCGGTTTAGAGGGGTTTTAACCCATATCTTGTTTCTAGTATGGAATATAACTGACCACTTCATACAGGTTGAAAGTAAAGCAGAATGAGTCTTAAGGCACATTCTGCTTCACTTTCAACCTGCTTTAAGCTACCATCTGCTAGAATATAAAAGTGTTTCTGGTGATATATATTCATGAATGTATTTTCTTCAGTAGAAGAATCAATCAAAGGCGTAAAAGGGCCTTGTATTGGGTAAGAATAAAGAAGGGATGGAAACAGGATGAACGTTTTGTCCGGTTTAGAGAGAACTCCGGTATTAACAGGATCCGGTTTAGTGGGGTTTCACTGTAATTATTTTTGCCGCATCTAGCACAATAAACGCGTTTTTGCTAAAACTATTATTTCCATTGCAAAACAGTTTTGAGTCTAGTCAGACGGAGGGTAACCCGGTGTTTGACCAGGCTAAAAAAATATTGCTACTTAGAAATAACAAACTCGTCAGAATCTATGATTTTTGTTTGTAAATATAAAAAATAACAAATGAATACGCCATTGTATACAGTACATGTATAATGAGCTTAATTGCGTTTATAGCGTTTTTTGTTTAACCCTTTACCTGATAGCCTATTTCTAGTATTGAAGATAGTTGA
The DNA here is from genome assembly GCA_922989275.2 of Gari tellinella. NCBI lineage: Eukaryota > Metazoa > Mollusca > Bivalvia > Cardiida > Psammobiidae > Gari > Gari tellinella. The sequence goes on from OV277872.1 coordinate 36,380,280, forward strand.
CCACTTAAAGCAGGTTGAAAGTAAAGCAGAATGTGCCCTAAGGCACATTCTGCTTTACTTTCAGCCTGCTTTAAGATAAAATCTGCTAGGCTATATAAAATATTTGTCATGGTAATTGTTCATGAAGTTATAAACAGGAACTATTTTCTTCAGCGGAGGAATAAATTAAATACGCTAAAAGTCGCTTCTATGGGGGAAATGGGATAATGAGCTTAATTGCGTTTTTAGCGTTTTTTGTTTAACTCGTTCGCGTCCACGTTTATCGTCTGCTTTAACTCTTTCCTCCCTGAAACTTTAAATGGACAAGCCCAGTTTCCATTTTAGTCTAGTCCATTTCTGACTTTTAAGGGTTGTTTTTGTCAATGTTTGACATTATTACAAACAGTGAAGACCCTGATCAGAGGGCTCCTTTCGGAGCCCTCTGATCTGGGTCTTCACTGTTTGCATAGGACAAGTGTACTATTCACATGTTCACTGTTTGAAAAGGACGCCTATAGGCAGGACTAGGGTTCAAAGGGTTAACACCCTTATCGCATTTATCTGCATTGCTAGTTTCGTCTGCAATATTTTTAAAGTCAGCTTTAGGGCTGTTTTGACTGAAAAAATGTCGATGCGAGTGTCAAATTTTTTTTATCACGATCAGGATCAGAATCAAAACTGTTTGCAAAGCCACCTTTCCGCACCGTTGGCAGTGAAAGAGTTAAACGGGAAAGAATAACGCCTTATCCATCGTACCGTTTTGTTTGTACTGAAAACACAGTCAACCCTAGTGACAAGTAAACTCGTAATTTACAAACAAGGTACCTGTGAATAATACACTTGTCATTTGCAAACAGTGTAGACCCTGATTAGAGGGCTCCTAAAGGAGCCCTCTGATCAGGGTCTACACTGTTTGTCATTTTGAAATATATTATTAAAATCAACCCCAAATAGTCAAAAATGGACTATACTTATTTTGAAATTGGAATTGTCCATTTAAAGTTTCAAGAGTGATTAAGCTTAAGCGACCAAAAACCAAATGGTGTAAACATAACCGTGGTTAGATTATATTATTTATAAGAGTTTCATCATGGTTACAACATAGTATAATATACATTAACAAATCTTACTAGCAGTATTTTAAACAATGTCATTCTTTAAAGACTTATACAATACAAATATCACTACTACTTTTTTTACCTCTGTAAAAAATAAATGTAATTAAGACTACATGTAGTTAAGAAATACAAATACAGTATTATGTACATACGATTAAAAATTACGAAAATTATCAAATATATGACCTCCATTAATATGTAACGTTCTAAAATTTCTACAAAATGAGGATAAGAAATTCGTTAAGCAAACGCCATTTCCCCATCATTGTATTTGCAAAAAAAGAAAGAAAGAAAATGCTAAAAATAAAAGAAAATGTGTGGCATTATCGTGCAATTGGCATTAAAAATATGACCTATCTAAAACTATTATAAAGAAAAAATTACCGAATCTTAGTAGTTTTTTTTGTGTTTTTTGTTGATATTTTCCATCGTTTATTTAGATCTTTGCTTTAAGCTTCGCTACATGAAATTCAAACAGGATTAAATAGACATTCAGACAGGAATAGTAAGGTACACTGGGGGCCAACTACGTATTATCATCAAAATTCTAATTTGTTTTCCATTACTGAGAGCGAATTTGAATGAATCATCCAGAGCATGGAAACAACCTTTTTAGTTGTATCATCAAAATGTTGCACTACGTCAATGTCAACCTATATGGGTATTATAATAGATTTGTATTCCCATGACGTCAGTGTATATACTGGGAAACAATCCTATGAATCTATTATAATACCCATATAAGTTGTCGTAGCAAAACATTTGATGATACAGTGGAGAATCTGTTATTCTTTCCCGTTTAAACGCAAACGTACGCAAACGCAAATCACTAAAACGTAGAAAAGAACAATTTTTGGACAATTCTGATAATTCTTGTTTATCTTGGTGGCAAACAGTTTGGAGCCTGATCAGACGCCGGGTCACCCGGCGTCTGATCTGGCTCCAGACTGTTTGCACTGCAAATAATAGTTTTAGCGTAAACGCGTTTATTGGGAAAGAATAACAGATTCTCCACTGTAACTAGTTAGCCTCCAGTGGGGTGGTCGACTAGGTTTGGGCGATGTCTTCTATTAATGGGCGTATCTTTGCTGTTTTCTCCGCACGTGTTCGAGTCACGACTGAGTATCTCTTTCTTTGAACTTTTTATTTAGGCATAAATTCGTTGGTGCCAGGCATCCATTTACAGAAGAAGCGTGAAATTTGAGGTTAAGTCTCTTTAACCTGTTATGGGATTCCTATCCTACATCAACAAAACGAATGGTGGAATTGTTTCTCCCATATAAATCATTAAAACATGATGCAAATAATGAAATAATTGCTGTTTGTGTGTACTTTTTTCCGCCCAAAATTAACGCTGTTTATAGTAACGTCATCAGATATGACGCCATTTAGTTATCCGCGTCATTCAGCGCACGTGGTTAAGCTGGGCAAACAATAAAAGACGTCACGTGGTCTGGAGGATAGAGTGATACCCATGGGTCCAATCCCTATCCCATCCAACATTGTAAAGGTATTACATAATTTCTTGTTTGCGAACGGATGCTAACAATGTATGTAGGAATGAAGACGTCATTCGTGTACGAAAACACGCCTTGGTGCTAAACTAATGACGCTTGTTGTAGACAGTTTCAACTCATCTTTGTTTCTGGAGCTCTTTTGTTTTTAGCGGAGCTGTTGGAAATCTAGAGCGCTTCCTCTCTACAACGACACCCAATGGGAGACACATATTGTGTGCGTTGTTCGGAGGGAGTCGTTCTAGGGAGGGAACTTAGTTTACATTTGCAAACAGCTTGAATCCAGATCAGACGCCGCGTAACGCGGCGTCTGATCTTGATTCAAGCTGTTTGGAATTTGTCAGTATGTTTTTTTTCTGTCAAAATGTCATGTATGTAAGAAAAACAGCAGACAACAATTTTAAGTATACGATGATGCATCAGTGCAAGCATGAAACATAATTTTCTTGGGAACAGCGGCGAATGTCGTTGTAAGGAGAAAGACGATGTTCGGAGGACCGTTATAGAAAGGAAATGCTGTATTTGCACATTCTTAACCAATGATAAATGGTCAGAAATCTAGGTTTATGGACACCTGTTTAAACTGAATGGTCTGATTAGATAAGGGACACATTGCAAGCAGTCTTGTCTATGTACCCAATTACATGTTTAACAGGAGATGAATTGTGAGTGCAAAATTAATAGGCATGGTCTGCAATAGCTATGACAGCATGTTTGTAATTTTAGATATGACATCTGTTGAAGTATAGTTTGTTTCAAGAATCTCTACGAATGAAGTGTGATATATAGTTTCAATTATCGTTTTGGCATTTCTGCTGAAGATAGCCTTTTTAGTAGCTATGCTATACATGTATATTTACATAAAAATTACTGTAATTATTTTTGTTTTTCAATCCTAAGAAGATCTATTTCAATTCCTTGAAACCCTCAATTTCATACATTTTCACAACCATTTACGGCATTACTTTCACCAAGCACTCCGCTGAATACAGCGCTCCCTCTCTACAACGACAACGAATGGGAGACACTGATTTTGTGTGTTTTACGGAGGGAGTCGTTATAGAGAGGGAATATTGGTTTACATTTACAAACAGCTTGAATCCAGATCAGACGCCGCGTTACGCGGCGTCTGATCTGGATTCAAGCTGTTTGTCACTCATCATTAAGTATTTTTCTGTCAAAATGTCGAATATGTAATTTTTAGAAAAACAGCAGACGACAACTTTAAGCAGACGATATTACAGGAGTAAAAGCGTTAGACATAATTGTCCTGTAGGGAACTGCGACAAACGTCGTTGTAAGGAGGGAATCGTTGTTGAGAGGGTCGTTGTAGAGAGGGGGTACTGTATATTTTTTAGATATTCCTGTTTCATACTAATATACTATTTATATAATATACTTTATATAATATCATGTAGTAGTAGTAGTACAAGTAGTATAATCTTTATTTGAGTATCTTCATGGTTACACATTTTAAAACATCATCATTATACATACATATACATGAACCATGCCTTTCATTATTGAATTAAAAGAGCCTATGTAATTTTCTATGAAGACAATAAAATATGGAAATCACAGATAAGTTCATATGTGAGCATTTTATGGCAATTACTTTCACATATATTGTCCATTGGCTTGAACACTAATGCAATATACACTTATGGTGTCTTGTGTGTCGAATGGCGGTGGATGTCCAGGCACATTCAAGCATCCACTTCCATCGCCATTGTACACTTGAACAGTTTATTGTACCAGCATCATATAATGACAGACACATTTTTTGAATAGACCGGATTTTAAAAATCAAAGCCTGACCATTGTTTTACAATCACATTGCACATATCCTTATCAATGAATAAGATCAATTTATCAGCATTTATGATTTAACTCATTCACACTGAGACTTATATTGGGCACCTACGTTTTCCAAATACATGTACAGCCTAATCAGTTTATGGCTGCGCTTTGCAAACTGGTACACAATTGCAAGCAGTGAAGATCCTGGTCGGATGGCTCTCTGAGAGCCCCATGATCATGGTCTACGCTGCTTGAAAAAAGACAGGTGCACTCTTCACTGGTACACTGACTGTCAATGATGACTACAGCTGTCATTCGCGCTAGATATTCTACCATAACAACCAGTGTAGCTCCTTGTCAGATAGCTCATGTAGGAACCCTCTGATCTGTGTCTACACTGCCTACATAGGACAAGTGCACTCTCCACATGTACATTGACTGTCAATGACGAGTTCACATCTCATTGACGCTAGATGTTGTACAATGACAAATAGTGTAGTTCCTGGTCAGATGGCTCCTGCCCTCTGATCTGGGTCTACACTGCATACATAGGACAAGTGCACTCTTCACATGTACACTGACTTGAGATGACGAGTACACATGTCATTGACGCTAGATGTTGTACAATGACAAATAGTGTAGTTCCTGGTCAGATGGGTCCTGAAGGAGCCCTATGATCTATGTCTACACTGCCTACATAGGACAAGTGCAGTCTTCACAGGTACACTGACTGTTGATGACGAGTTCACATCTCATTGACGCTAGATGTTGTACAATGACAAATAGTGTAGTTCCTGGTCAGATGGCTCCTGCCCTCTGATCTGTGTCTACACTGCCTACATAGGACAAGTGCACTCTTCACTGGTACATTGACTGTTGATGACGAGTACACATGTCATTGACGCTAGATGTTGTACAATTGCAAATAGTATAGTTCCTGGTCAGATGGCTCCTGCCCTCTTATCTGTGTCTACACTGCCTACATAGGACAAGTGCACTCTTCACAGGTACACTGACTGTTAATGACGAGTTCACATGTCATTGACGCTAGATGTTGTACAATGACAAATAGTATATTTCCTGGTCAGATGGCTCCTGCCCTCTGATCTGTGTCTACACTGCCTACATAGGACAAGTGCACTCTTCACAGGTACACTGACTGTTGATGACGAGTTCACATCTCATTGACGCTAAATATTGTACAATGATAAATAGTGTAGTTCCTGGTCAGATGGCTCCTGCCCTCTGATCTGTGTCTACACTGCCTACATAGGAAAAGTGCACTCTTCACAGGTACACTGACTGTTGATGACGAGTTCACATGTCATTGACGCTAGATGTTGTACAATGGCAAATAGTATAGTTCGTGGTCAGATGGCTCCTGCCCTCTGATCTGTGTCTACACTACCTACATAGGACAAGTGCACTCTTCACAGGTACACTGACTGTTATTGACGAATTCACATGGCATTGACGCTAGATGTTGTACAATGACAAATAGTATAGTTCCTGGTCAGATGGCTCCTGTCCTCTGATCTGTGTCTACACTGCCTACATAGGACAAGTGCACTCTTCACATGTACACTGACTTGAGATGACGAGTACACATGTCATTGACGCTAGATGTTGTACAATGACAAATAGTATAGTTCCTGGTCAGATGGCTCCTGTCCTCTGATCTGTGTCTACACTACCTACATAGGACAAGTGCACTCTTCACAGGTACACTGACTGTGAATGACGAATTCACATGTCATTGACGCTAGATGTTGTACAATGACAAATAGTATAGTTCTTGGTCAGATGGCTCCTGTCCTCTGATCTGTGTCTACACTACCTTCATAGGACAAGTTCACTCTTCACAGGTACACTGACTGTTGATGACGAGTTCACATCTCATTGACGCTAGATGTTGTACAATGACAAATAGTGTAGTTCCTGGTCAGATGGCTCCTGCCCTCTGATCTGTGTCTACACTGCCTACATAGGACAAGTACACTCTTCACAGGTACACTGACTGTTGATGACGAGTACACATGTCATTGACGCTAGATGTTGTACAATTGCAAATAGTATAGTTCCTGGTCAGATGGCTCCTGCCCTCTGATCTGTGTCTACACTGCCTACATAGGACAAGTGCGCTCTTCACAGGTACACTGACTGTTAATGACGAGTTCACATGTCATTGACGCTAGATGTTGTACAATGACAAATAGTATAGTTCCTGGTCAGATGGCTCCTGCCCTCTGATCTGTGTCTACACTGCCTACATAGGACAAGTGCACTCTTCACAGGTACACTGACTGTTGATGACGAGTTCACATGCCATTGACGATAGATGTTGTATAATAACAAATAGTGTAGTTCCTGGTTAGATGGCTCCTGCCCTCTGATCTGGGTCTACACTGCCTACATAGGACAAGTGAACTCTTCACAGGTACACTGACTGTTGATGACGAGTTCACATGTCATTGACGCTAGATGTTGTACAATGACAAATAGTGTAGTTCCTGGTCAGATGGCTCCTGTAGGAGCCCTATGATCTGTGTCTACACTACCTACATAGGACAAGTACACTCTTCACAGGTACACTGACTGTTGATGACGAGTTCACATGTCATTGACGCTAGATGTTGTACAATGACAAATAGTATAGTTCCTGGTCAGATGGCTCCTGCAGGAGCCCTATGATATGTGTCTACACTGCCTACATAAGACAATTGCACTCTTCACAGGTACACTGACTGTTGATGACGAGTTCACATCTCATTGACGCTAGATGTTGTACAATGACAAATAGTGTAGTTCCTGGTCAGATGGCTCCTGCCCTCTGATCTGTGTCTACACTGCCTACATAGGACAAGTGCACTTTCACAGGTACACTGACTGTTGATGACGAGTTCACATCCCATTGACGCTAAATGTTGTACAATGACAAATAGTGTAGTTCCTGGTCAGATGGCTCCTGTCCTCTGATATGTGTCTACACTGCCTACATAGGACAAGTGCACTCTTCACAGGTACACTGACTGTTGATGACGAGTTCACATGTCATTGACGCTAGATGTTGTACAATGACAAATAGTGTAGTTCCTGGTCAGATGGCTCCTGCCCTCTGATCTGTGTCTACACTGCCTACATAGGACAAATGCACTCTTCAGAGGTACACTGATTTGAGATGACGAGTACACATGTCATTGACGCTAGATGTTGTACAATGACAAATAGTGTAGTTCCTGGTCAGATGGCTCCTGCCCTCTGATCTGTGTCTACACTGCCTACATAGGACAAGTGCACTCTTCAATGGTACATTGACTGTTGATGACGAGTTCACATCTCATTGACGCTAGATGTTGTACAATGACAAATAGTGTAGTTCCTGGTCAGATGGCTCCTGCCCTCTGATCTGTGTCTACACTGCCTACATAGGATAAGTGCACTCTTCACAGGTACACTGACTGTTGATGACGAGTTCACATGTCATTGACGCTAGATGTTGTACAATGACAAATAGTGTAGTTCCTGGTCAGATGGCTCCTGCCCTCTGATCTGTGTCTACACTGCCTACATAGGATAAGTGCACTCTTCACAGGTACACTGACTGTTGATGACGAGTTCACATCTCATTGACGCTAGATATTGTACAATGACAAATAGTGTAGTTCCTGGTCAGATGGCTCCTGCCCTCTGATCTGGGTCTACACTGCCTACATAGGACAAGTGCACTCTTCACTTCACAGGTACACTGACTTGAGATGACGAGTACACATGTCATTGACGCTAGATGTTGTACAATGGCAAATAGTGTAGTTCCTGGTCAGATGGCTCCTGCCCTCTGATCTGTGTCTACACTGCCTACATAGGACAAGTGCACTCTTCACAGGTACACTGACTGCTGATGACGAGTTCACGTGTCATTGACGCTAGATGTTGTACAATGACAAATAGTGTAGTTCCTGGTCAGATGGCTCCTGTCCTCTGATCTGTGGCTACACTACCTACATAGGACAAGTGCACTCTTCACAGGTACACTGACTGTCAATGACGAGTTCACATGTCATTGACGCTAGATGTTGTACAATGACAAATAGTGTAGTTCCTGGTCAGATGGCTCCTGCCCTCTGATCTGTGTCTACACTGCCTACATAGGACAAGTGCACTCTTCACAGGTACACTGACTGTTGATGACGAGTTCACATGTCATTGACGCTAGATATTGAACAATGACAAATAGTATAGTTCCTGGTCAGATGGCTCCTGCCCTCTGATCTGGGTCTACACTGCCTACATAGGACAAGTGCACTCTTCACAGGTACACTGACTGTCAATGAGGAGTTCACATCTCATTGACGCTAGATGTTGTACAATGACAAACAGTGTATTTCCTGGTCAGATGGCTCCTGCAGGAGCCCTATGATCTGGGTCTACACTGCCTACATAGGACAAGTGCACTCTTTACAGGTACACTGACTGTTGATGACGAGTTCACATCTCATTGACGCTAGATGTTGTACAATGACAAAAAGTGTAGTTTTGGTCAGATTGCTCCTGCAAGAGCCCTCTAATCTGGGTCCACACTGCCTACACAGGACAGGTGCACTTTTCACAGGTACATTGACTGTTATGGAGAGCACACTTGCTGTTAGGACTGAATGTGTCAAATGCACGGTAAACAGCGATGGATACTACATCGCCCCCTCTCTATATACAAAGACACCCTATTGGAGATGAAAACTGTGAGCGTTGTTCGGAGGAAGTCGTTATAGAGAGGATAATTGATTACATCTGCAAACAGCCATAATCCAGATCAGACGCCGCGTAACGCGGCGTCTGACCTGGATTCAACCTGTTTGTCACTGGTTATTAAGGTTTTTTTTCTGTCAAAATGTCCATTATGTTACTTTGAGAAAAAACAGCAGACAACAACTTTAAGCAGACGGTATCGCAATAGTGAAATAGATAGACATAATTGTCCTATTTAGGGAAACGCGGCAAACGTCGTTGTAAGGAGGGAGTCGTTGTTGGGAGGGCCGTTGTAGGGAGGGAGCACTATACATGTATGCACGGTGTCAGATTGAGTATTCCTCACTCCAAACATGGTCACATGGGTCACACTCAACTAGACATGTTGCAGGATATAGGAAGAAAGACGTCATTGTGTCCGAAAAACGATCCTTTGTGCTTAATCAATGACGCTCGTTGCGGACAGTTTCAAATTTTCTTTGGTTTCTGGAGCTCTTATTTATTATTACATACTTTATAAATAATATATATAATATATTTTATATTATGTATGTATTTATGTAGGAAATGAGACGTCATTCGAGTCCCAAAAAACGCTCCTTTCTGCTAAACCAATGACGCTTGTTGCAGACAGTTTTACATTATATTTGTTTCTGGGACTCTGTTTTATTAAACAGTGATGCTCACCAATTACGAAATCTAGGGGAACTTGCAAATTATTTCGTCTTATCTAAATTTCGTCTTATCCACATAACGAAATTTCATAGTGAATAGCTTGCATATAACGACATTTTTATTCATCATACTGTTTAGAAAGAAAGAGAGGTAGAAAAGCATAGAAACTAAATCTAAAATATTTGTTTTTTAATTGTACCAAATATAAATAAAAATGATAACAAAAATGATAACAAAATATGATTAGCTATGACATAAGAAATGTCATTTTTCTTCTTGAAAGTTATACCAATTCCCTGTTCTATATTCATAGAAAACTCAACCTATTGTTAATATTTAATAAGTAAAGGTGATGACAAGCTAAGCAATTCAGTACTGCAACCTTTTTAAGCCACGTGTCAAACTGTGATAATGACGGGCATGTTGTATTAACAGAAACATTTGACAGGTAAAATCCAGTGTAGGAACCTAAAAATCATTCTGTCTTATTCAATATTTCGTTTACCCATTTCATTTTAAGCAAGCTGCAGTCCATTTAAAAAACAAAGGGAGCAGTCGGGGAATTATTTTTATTTTGTATTAAGCAGTTTTTCGTCTTATCCTCGTTCGTTATAAGTGAGCCTCACTGCAATATACTTTATATATAATATATTTTATATAATGTATTTATGTAGGAAGTAAAACGTCATTCGTGTCCGAAAAACGCTCCTTTGTGTTGTACCAATGACGCTCGTTGCATACAGTTTTACACGTGTTCCCCCCTACAACGGCTACCCAACAACGGTTCCCTCCTTACAATACCCTTGTCGTAATGTTCCCTAAACAGAAAAATTACACCTAACGCTTTTATTACCAAATATCGTCTGCTTAAAATTGCTTTCTCTCAAAGTTATAAGTGAACATTTTGACAGAAGAAATATAAAAGAAGTGACAAACAACTTGAATCCAGATCAGACGCCGCGTTACGCGGCGTCTGATCTGAATTCAATCTGTTTGCGAATGTGTAAGCAAAGTCTTAATCTTCCCTCCAAATAACGACTCCCTCCGAACAACACACGCAATCGTTGTCTCCCGTTGGATGTCGTTGTAGATATGGAGCACTGTATTGGTTTCCGGGCATCTGCGTTCTTTCATTATACAGTAAAACTTCTCTACTTCGACCACTAAGAAGGTCAAATGATAGCATAAAAGACAGGTGACAGGTTAAGAGCAAGGTTAACGTAAAACAGAAATCTCTTAAAAGAGCTTTCTTTTAACGTTCACCTTGTTTTTAGCAGCAACCTGCCTTAAACACCTAATAATTAACATACTTTAGTGGTCGGAATAGGGAGGTTTAACTGCGATATACGTCAAATAGTTTGAATACTGTTAACAATGTGGTGCTGAATCTGGATCCAAAACTATGCCGTCGCTGTGTGGCAAAAGTGACAACAAAATGAGCAATGCCAACATTTTATTACGCTGCAAGATAATGTAGACCAAGCACCATTTGTGTCATCTTAGTTTGATCTACTTCGCCAAAAATCGTATACAGTCCTGCAGTATTAACCTTTCATGGTCAAATTTATATTGAGTTTTTTACCCCTTCACCGCCATATGTTCGTCTGCTTCAATATTGTTGTCAGCAATATGGTTTCAAAGTTAGATTTAAGACAGAATCTCGAAACGAGTATCGAACACTTTGGATCCTGATCAGACACCGCGTTACGCGGCGTCTGATCAGGATTCAAATTGTTTGTAAATGCGTCTTTTGGGCGTCATTCATAATAAAAGCCATATTGTGTATTAAAGGATAAAAATTGGAAATGAAATGTTAGTAATGAAATAATACTGATGAAAGGTGATGTTTAACCTTTTCATGATCAAATTATGCGGGATATATTTACCCCTTCACCGCCTTATTGCCGTCTGTTTCAGTATTGTTGTCTTCCAGACACGTTTTTAAAGTTAGATTTCAAGTTGTATGACTTAACAAACATCGATAAGAGTGTAAGCACCTGAAAAAGCTTATGCGGAACTATAAACCTTAACAACAACAAGAGTGGCAAACAGTTTGGGTCCTGATCAGACGCCGCGTAACGCGTCATTGAGAGTGAAAGGATTAATGTGAGTGAGAATGTATGTGTAGACCCATACCAGCCACTATGTCTTTGCAGTGCAGTAATTCTGTTTTTGTTTTCATATAATAATAATAATAATAATGATAATAATAATTAAAATACTGGTGTAAAATACTAAAAATACCAAATAATAGACTGGTTAAGCAATTTTACATCATGCTTAAATAGTTTGCAGAACAAAACAAAGCAAACTGGGTTACTAGTGTTAAAGATATGTTGTTTCTAAATGGCATGGGCAATGTTTGGGAAAGTCAATATGTAGAAAATGATGTAATGTTTTTTTTAAATTATTTGTACAACGGTTAAGAGATCAATACATTCAGGAATGGAGTTCTGCTGTCTCAGACTGTTCAAAACTCAGACTATATTGTATGTACAAAACAAACTTTTGCCATGAGACGTTTCTTGACATCATCAATATGAGAAAGGTTCGTGCTGCCTTATCCAGATTAAGAACTTCATCACATGACCTTGAAACAAAAAGGGGTAGATATGAAAGTTAAGAGTTATATATTCCTAGAAAATACATTTCAAGAGTTAATATACATACATTTTATATTCTAATGAGCAGTAGAAATACAGACATTAAAGCTATAGCTATCTTCACCTATTATGGGTTCCAAGAACTTAGTCGGCTATTGTCAATTTCAAATAACAGCCAGTAATGTGTTATGCAATAATATGTTAAAACCTGTAACATAGTCCATGAAATATATATGATATATGTTTATCGTATTGCTGCATAATGAGGAATAAAGCATTGAGTTGATTGTATCACCAGATAACTTAGTTTCTATATCTATGTTTATATGTTGTTGATTTAGGCCGGTGGCCATATATCAAATAAACTTTGTAATTGTCATTGTCAATAATAATAATAATAATAATACATGTAATAATAAAGAATTTGTTAAAGGAGAGAGCTCATTTGGTAAAGACCAATCTTCCATGAGGCCCCCAACATAAATGTACGAGATACAAGTACATACAACAAAAGGCATTTCATACAAAACAAATAATTAACAACAATAAAATAATATTAACTGGATGTAGCGAAATGACGCAATTGTTGTTCCTTCATGAACAAATACCAATTGTCATACAAAAAACGTTATATGACGTAGGTCAAGATTTTAAATAAACTTTTCACAGTTAAAACTATCCCTTTATGCTTTCATGACGTAAGCGAAGATTTTACTAGAACTCTTGTACAAACACAGAACAGAACAGAACAGAATAGAACATCTTTTATTCAGACTTGTACATAAGTACATCATCTTAAAACATAAGTAACAAAACCACATATTATGTCATATTCAATTAAATTCTAGTAATTACTAATGGTAAATAACTGTTTTAGTTACAGTGGAGAACATGCTATTCCTTCCCGTAAACACGCATACAAAACGCAAACGCGGTGCACTAAAATGTAGAAAATGGCAACTTTACTATGTTCCCACACAATCATTTTAATATGAGTGGCAAGCGTAAACGCGTTTATTTGGGAAAGAATAACGATTTTTTCACTGTAATATTAGTCAAAAGTCACTAAGTACGCAATGCGTACACTATTTTCTATTTCAGTATTATGATATTTTTAAGATAATTTTAAGAGGAAGATTTAAACTTCATATCACATAGAGATCCATTGTATAAAGGCAAACTTCAAGTATTTTGCCAGATTACACGACATATCTCTATCATCAGTTTGAAGAAGTTCTAGGAATTTAGCCATATTTGGTCTTTCATAATAGTATATATTCAAATATTTCTTTCGTAGCTCTAAATAACATGGGCATTTTAAAATAAAGTGATATTCATCTTCAATATCATTATTTACACAATAAAATATTATACAATATACACATTCAGAGCACCAGATAAGGGTAGTTTTTCAAAAACTAAAATCTTTATTTCTCAATTAAATCCTATGGTGTCACTACTCATTAGAATCGTCTCGAAGAGACGATTCTAATGAGTAGTAACACCATAGGAGTTTGTGCTAAAATGAGCGAGAAAATGTTTGATTTGTTGAAAAAACTACCTCTTATCTGGAGCCCTGCACATTTATCTATTTATTCAGTGCACAGGTCACAGGTTGTCGTCGCATGCAACAACCCTTTCTCCCTACGTATACAAATGCATACTTTTTTTAAAATCGCATCTTACAGTTTCTAAATCATTACAACATACAGTTATCTTACAAAAATACAACACCCCCACCCACCCCATCCCCCACCCCATCCCATCCCCCAAATCTGCACCGAATTAGTGGATGCGCAACTTTAACACTTTTTTAAAAGCTTGTTTGAATACCGTATTATCAAAGACATCATCACAATTTATTAACAGCCATCTATTTTTCTCAAACTTTTAACTCGTCTTTTAAATGAGTCGTCAAAGTGACAACCAACTCATTTCTTGTACACGACTCTGTACCCTTAGGATCGAACTAGAAATACGGCATAACTTAACCCCTTCACTGCCTTACCCCGAGTACACTAGTAATTTAAAAACAGTTTGGATCCTGATCAGACGCCGCGTAACGCGGCGTCTGATCAGAATATAAACTGTTTTACACTCATTTCAATGTTTCATAATTCAAAATAACTATATATTTAATTTTAGAAATAAAAGCAGACGACAATTGTTTAAAAATTAGAATTGATGACGTCATGGCAGTGAAGGGGTTAGCCTAAGTACAAACAGAATATAACTGGTCTATAATTCCATGTCACGGTCTGATATGTTGCAGCAAATAATTTACTGAATAAGTGAGTGATTGATTAGGGTTTTAACCCTTTGAACCTTAGTCACGCATATAGGCGTCCTTTTCAAACAGTATACATGTGAGAAGTGCACTTGTCCTGTGCAAACAGTGAATACCCAGATCAGAGGGCTCCGTAAGGAGCCCTCTGATCTGGGTATTCACTGTTTGTCATAATGCAAAACATTGACAAAAACAACCCTTAAACATCAGAAATGGACTAGACTAAATTTGAAACTGGGGTTTACCATTTTAGGTTTCAGGGAGGAAAGAGTTAAGGCACTGCGACACAATACACAATGCCAACACCCCCTTGGTCAAAATCCACTTGGTCTAAAAATGACAGGGGAGTGCAAATCCCATTTGTGAATATAAAAGGGTAGTCAAAATCCTCTTGATGAACTTTGCAAGGTAGTCAAAATCCCCATTGGTCTGGAAATAATCTTAATTATACTAAATCAGATTGGAAAAAATTAGTAGTATGAATTAAATATGTTACATAATTGAAGATATACATATACCAAAACAATTACTATTTTTCTCACTGCCATGTCAATAGCCAGGAGGGCACCAATCGGAAAATTAATAGCATTATACATGTATTCAAAGAAGTGTGTCAGGTTTCACAAATGAGCTAATAAGGAATTGTACATCTTTACAGTCATGCTATTTTCTCACATAACTATCCCTGTTTTCTAACTTTATTCAATAAAAGACTCTTAATATGTGCATGAGCACGATGTGCGTTTCTTTTTTTGCACTGAGTGTATGTAGTGAATGCATGAGTCACTTTTTGGTGGAGTTTTACCACTCTGACAGTTCGGGCACAGGGTATATTATATCCTCCGCCATTCCACTGGGGGCTCGTGCACTGACATCGGTATTTTTTTCAAATAATGTCAAACAAAAAGTTTCTTTAAAAAATATGTTGATCGGAAGTGTTGATATTGTTTAGTCACATTGCAGAAGACAGAACTAGTTTATTGAGGATTTCAGAAAAAAGCAAATTATAACTACATGTATTATTTGTTTGAGATAATGTTCAAATAAATTGTCTACATGTATATAAGATTTCTTTTCATGATATCAGACAAGTTATATGGTGTTTTGACGTATTCGGAGCAGATTTCGACCGGGGTTTGATACCTTTTACGTATTACATGTAATAGAGCGATATGTTGTTTGCGTACTTTTCTTTTCTTTCATTTCTTTTAAATTTTAGTTTTGGCCAGAAAACATTCTTTTGCTATGGATAAGATACTTACAACATGTTTTTATTATTATTATTATTATTGTTGTTGATGAACAGTAACAGCTTTATACTACGACCACTAAAAAGAAGGCGAATTGATGGTAAGTGGAGAATATGTTATTCTTTCCCGTTTAAACGCAACGAAACGCAAACGCAGAACGCTAAAACGAAGAAAAGTGCAGCTTTTTGACAATTCTGAAAAATCATTTTTATTTTGGTTGCAAACAGTTTGGAGCCTGATCAGACGCCGGGTTACCCGACGTCTGATCTGGCTCCAAAATGTTTGCAATAGAAATAATAGTTTTAGCGTAAACGCGTTTATTGGGAAAAGAATAACAGTTTCTCTACTGTATAAAATACAAGTGACAGTTTAAGCAAGGTGACAGTCTGTTTTACTGCCACCTTGCTTTAAGCAGTCACCGATCGTCAAAACCTAATAAATGTCACGATTTAGTGCATTTGTACAGTTGTTGTTGTTGTTTGTTCAGTGAGCATGACGTTCGCCAAGATTTTACTAGAACTCTATCACAACTTTATTTCTTTATTTAGTGATATGACCTACGCCAATATTGTACTTATATTGTTGTTGTTGTTGTTTATGCTCAAGTTTAACATCCCACACATGCTTATTCGAATGTGTCATCTTTGTGACAATGGTCAGCATCATGTCCATATTTGGACAATTGTTGCTCAGATGCCTGGCTAAATCGAGGGAGTTACTCCCCTTGAAAATGAGCCGATAAGGGACTGTCCACTAAGAAGCCACCAATAAAGGGTACATAAAAGATATATTGAGAAACAATTGTAACAGCAATAGCAATATAATTGTTCAAATCACAATATCCACCCTCACATGAGTTGAAGGTCTAAGTCTACACTTTATGGTCGTATATATATATATATATATTTTAACAATATTTCATCTTCAACAGTATTATTCGAATATTTAAACAGTAAAGTGCTGCTTCTATATTCTTATAATGTTTCTGTAAAAAAAAACCAGGAAGGTTGTACCTCTCTCGGCCCTTTACCTGATAGCATTGTTTCTAGTAATGAAGATATGTGACTACTTAAAGCAGGTTGAAAGTAAAGCAGAATGCGCCCTAAGGCGCATTCTGCTTTACTTTCAGCCTGCTTTAAGCTATTAACTGCTAGAATAAGGAAAGTATTTAATATGACACATATTCATTACGGTATAATTTGGAACTATTTTCTTCAGCGGATGAATAAAATGAATGCGCAAAAAGTCGCTTCTATAAGGGAAAGGGTTAAAAGCCACTTATTTATCAACGTTTGAATATCCGGCTTCATATGACTAAATTAAGAAACATTACCCTTACTAAAGTTATAAATTTCAGGTAGCCAATATATTTTTGCGTATTTTGGTACCAAATTTGTCTATGATTTGTACTTACAGTGGAGAATCTGTTATTCTTTCCCAATAAACGCGTTTACGCTAAAACTATTATTTGCAGTGCAAACAGTTTGGAGCCAGATCAGACGCCGGGTAACCCGGCGTCTGATCAGGCTTCAAACTGTTTGCCACCAAGATAAACAAGGATTATCAGAATTGTACAAAAGTTGTTCTTTCCTACGTTTTAGTGCTTTGCGTTTGCGTACGTTTGCGTTTAAACGGGAAAGAATAACAGATTCTCCACTGTATAAGTACATGTATAACAAAGTCCTTCAAACCAAATGTCCAGGGTTTTTTATCGTGTTAGTATATATGTTACAGGGATTAAGTGTAATCAGGGAATACGTGAAATCCCTGAAAATCAGGGATTTCATGAAAACCCTAAATATCTTAGGGAAAAGGCGTAAGTTTGAAGCTTTTCGTTGATTTTTTTTATAAATATTTGGCAGTTACTTTTGGTTCAAGTAATGAATCTTACCTCATTTAGTTCATTAAGTTCAAAGGCAAGTACCACGCTATGAAATATGTTGTTAACCTTATTAACAAGACAGATGGCTTGGTTTTTTAATTGTCCTGACTTAAATTCACACTGTTCACTTATTGTTATTTACTTGGGCGAGAAACTTTGTATGAACGTTCATTAGACCATGATATTTCAAGAAATCAGAATGTTTAAAACCAATAGAAATGTAATGGTAGTACAAATCTATAAATTTGACGAAAAAAAGTACACTTCATTAATTCCCTAAACGCCCAGTGATTACGCGTAATTCCTAAAATGTCCAGGGATTACGCGAAAACCCTGATTACACTTATTACACTGATAACCTGTCACCTGTCATTTATGCAATCTATTAGCCTTCGTTTAAGTGGTCGTTATAGAGAGGTTGTACCCCATAAATACGCCTTTTACGCCCCAATGTTTTATTCCTACACTGAAGAAAATAGTTCCCTTTTATACAGTCATGAATTACTATCATAAAAAAATGTTTTCTATATCCTTGCAGATAATAGCTTAAAGTAGGCTGAAAGTAAAGCAGAATGCACCTAAAGGTGTTGTTTTTTTTAAAAAAAAAAAAAGGTGATCACTTAAAGCAGATTAAAAGTAAAGCAGAATGCACCTTTTTTTTTTTTTAAAAAAACCAACTAAAAACAGGCTATGTAGTAATGGGTTAACAAACAAAGTAAAACTATCGGCTGCTGAACTTTTTCGTCTGCAATTTTAAGCCAACGTCAAAATGATGATGTTTGGACTGACGAAATATATACCAGTTAAAAACTAAACGTCTACTACAATATAAAGCGTTTGACTTCAAAGCACCCGATCTAAATGAAAACTTTATATTTTTCACTGGGGTTTTCTTTTACTTATGCAAACATTCTTTGTCTGTATCAAAACGACATTTTTAAAGTTCTTATTGATACATGTGGCTCGCAATTCTCATCAAAATGTTTAATAAAAGTTGATGAAAGGCCCACACTATTACACGCACAGGTACTTGACACATACTTTATTATCTATTAACCCCCCCCCCCCCTTTTTTTTTAAAAAAAAAAAATTTTTTTTTTTTTTTTATTATACTTCTATTATAGATACAAGGTAAACAGCGCAATTCGACACCTAGTCTTTACTATCCACTTTTACTGATGCTAAAATAGACTCGATCGCCGATATTCTCTTGTGGTATCCTCGGGAAGGGATTAATTTATCAATATCTACTTTTTATTTCATCAAATTCCGTCAAATAACGCCACAGTACGTGAATTATAACGAAAATAAGCATAAAAAAGTTTTCTGTCGTTCTCTTGGTACAGAATTTATTGCCCAAAATAAGGGGTAATCTAGTCGGTTTGCACATTTAACGGCCTTTACGGCTGGAACTTTCACCTAATTTCATTAGAGCAAACGCGTTTGTGTCGGAACATGACCCTCTTCACTATCAGCTATATGAAATATACATGTAATTTGGCATGAAATTGACAAGTGAAAGACTCATTTCATTGTGAATGCCATTTTGAATACCGGAATGAATTGAATGAACGGAGCGATCTCATTGGTCAAAATTAAACAGGTAAAGTTTCTTTTAATGTTGCATTCTATGTAAATTATATAAAACTGATAATATTTCATTTAAAGATGATTTATAATATTTGGTGAAAGTTCCAGTGGCATAGGCCGTTTATTGTGGACAAATAACAGATCATCCCTACATGTACATTCGTTGCTATGTACAATTCTGTACCAAGAGAACGACAGAAAACTTTTTTATGCTTATTTTCGTTATAATTCACGTACTGTGGCGTTATTTGACGGAATTTGATGAAATAAAAAGTAGATATTGATAAATTAATCCTTTCCCGAGGATACCACAAGAGAATATCGGCGATCGAGTCTATTTTAGCATCAGTAAAAGTGGATAGTAAAGACTAGGTGTCGAATTGCGCTGTTTACCTTGTATCTATAATAGAAGTATAGTAAAAAAAAAAAAAAAAATTTTTTTTTAAAGGGGGGGGGGGTGTTAATAGATAATAAAGTATGTGTCAAGTACCTGTGATTACACGCGTTACGCGGCGTCTGTTCTGGATTCTAGCTATTTGCAAATGTAGTCGATTCCCTCTCTATAACGACTCCCTCCGAACAACGCACACAGCTTGTGTTTCCTATTGGATGCCTTTGTAGAGAGGGAGCGCTGTAGACGTTTCTGTTTTAGTGTGGTACGAATACCAAACAGTTTTGGTCCTGGTCAGACGCCGCGCTGCGCGACGTCTGATCTAGATCCAATTTACTTACATAATCGGGGTTAGGCGCCTATTGTGTTATTGATATCATCAGTAGTAACAGTAGAAGTTAAGTTTTGCCGTGACAGGTCTATTTTTAAAAACGATTTATGGAAATAGATCTACAGGTTTATTATTATTGTTATTGTCATTATTATTATACCAGACAAAAAAGAAACGTCTACTATATATAATATTTAGTGTTTTACTTCATAGCATTAGATTTAAATAAACACTTCATATTTTCCACTAAAGTTTTCTTTTCCTGATGCAGATAACCTTTTTCTGTATTAAAACAACAATTTTAATTTTCTTATTGATATGTGTGGCTCGCAATTCTCGTCAAGATGTTGAATAAAAAGTCAATGAAAGGCACACACTTTTACATTGTAGACGTTTCTTGTTTTGTCTTGTATATTATTACAGGGCTGCCATAAGTTCACATGAAAAATCCTAAGATTTCCAAACTTACCTTTTTTCAGATGCGATTTTACAAATCGTATCTTTACCCCATCGCCTGTCCTTGTTTTGTTGACATGTGGCTGCTTAAAGCAGGCTGGAAGTAAAGCAGAATGCGCCTTAAGGCGCATTCTGCTTTACTCTCAACCTGCTTTAGGCTACCATGTACGAGAAAAAATATCCGAAGATTTAGGAAAAATCCGGAGAACTGGAAGCCCTGTTATTATCGTTATTAGAACCGTCGTTACTATTTTATTATTATTATTATTATTATTATTGTTGTTGTTGTTAATAGAACCATTATTATTATAATAATAATAATTACGACGGTTATAATGACGGTTTTTATTACTTTTATTATCATTACTATTATGTTATAATTATTATAACTATTACAATTATTATGATTATTATCCTCATCACTATCATTATTGGTAGTAGTAGTTGTTGTTGTTGTAGTAATATGTATTGACATATTTTTCAGCTTAATGGACATAAATTTAGCAAAACTAATTTAAATCTTATTCAAAGTGTAATCAGTTTCTCGCTTAACCCCTTCACTGCAATGACGTCATCACCTCTAATAAATTGTCGTCTGCTGTTATTTCTCAAATTTAAATAATAAGTATTTTGACTTAATTTCTTTTATTATTCTCACCATTATTATAACAATTGTCGTCTGCTGTTATTTCTCAAATTTAAATAATAAGTATTTTGACTTAAATTTTTTTATTATTCTTAGAATCTACCATTATTATAACAATTATTATAATAATTATTATTATCATCATCATCATCATCACTATCATTATTGGTAGTAGTAGTAGTAGTTGTTGTTGTTGTAGTAATATGTGTTGACATATTTTTCAGCTTAATAGATTTAGCTAAACTAATTTAAACTATCTTATTCAAAGTGTCATCAGTTATTTTCTCGCTTAACCCCTTCGCTGCCATGACGTCATCAGTTTGAATAAATTGTCGTCTGCTGTTATTTCCCAAATTTAAATAATAAGTATTTTGACTTAAAAATATTGAAATGAATGACAAACAGTATGGATCCTGACCAGAGGCCGCGTTAAGCGGCCTCTGGTCAGGATCGAAACTGTTTGCAAATAACCGTTGTACTCGGGGTAGGCAGGGAACGAACAGTAAAGGGGTTAAAAAGGCACATCACATGTCAAAATTATTATACACCATGGAAACTAGTTTCACCAAAGCAGAAGCTCCCAGACTCTGATTGATCAACTGGTCAGGTATTGGCAAGATGATTAAAGTTTCACAGTTTTCACTCGCTGTCACGGATGTCATATGGTCCTTTGGTCAACTTCTGGGCTAATTACGACCAGTTCTGTTTTAAAACTAATCAGCTACACACTGAGGGCGTGCGAGCTTTTCACAACTTTGGTCTGTTTGCATAACGGTGTCGTCAACGAACAAAAGAACACGGACATCGTTTTGACCAGGTACACTTCTGTTCAGCACACCTGCCATACAAAGGTTAATATCGGTAATTGGATATTGCCATAGAGATCGCGGTTGCGCTCAACGGTTCCGAGTAAACGTACTCACATAAGTTAAAATGTTGAACCACTATGGTGACTTCTCATAACATGTAACATAATCGTGGAAGGAAGACGGACCTTATAGTGTGCATCTGAAAGAAGGGACCAATAAATATTATTTAACAGTTTGCTGGATATTTGAATACAAAGTGTGAACATACACATTGTCGGAATTTAGGACTTAGTGCGAAAATAATAATAATTATTGTGAAAAATACAGAATTTGGATATTAGCAAAAAAATGTCAAATGCAACAATGTTATCGAGTGATATGCTGCGAGATGCATATTGCCACACAAATTATTACCAAGCCGGCAAGGCTGTAGATGAGGCGACACAGTATAACAGGGAGTCGTTGTTTGTTGACGAAGACGCCTCCAGACGCGTGGACGGACAAGTAGAGTCGTCCAGCGGCGAAGACTCGTACAGCACAGAAGAGAGCGACCGGGACAAGGAGAGCGGCAGCGAGGATGGCAACTTCACCACTCTGTCCACCGTTGACACGAAATATATGAACAGCAATGCTGACAGCGTCCACAATGGCGTCACACCAGACGTCAACGTCCTTGAATTGAAACAAGTTCTTCCCGCACAGCCATACGACATTCCGTCCATCCAGAACTTTTACCAAGAGAACCCAAACTACGACTTTCCGGGCTATAAGTATATCAAATACGAGTCAGCCGACACACCCCGAGACGTACTCACGTACCCATACCCGTATCAAACCCAGGAAGCACAGAAAGGCCGGGATCAAGCATACAACCTTGCCACCCAGGTCAGCTCGGCCAAGACTCAGGATGATTGGAACTATGGTACTTGCTCCCAGGCTCCGTCAACTAACGGAGCTAAAGCAGCCGTATTTCTGTGTAACAGGGAGCTCTGGTCCAAGTTCCACACCCATACCACAGAGATGATAGTCACAAAACAAGGAAGGTATGTCTAATAATTATATAGTGCTCCCTCTCTACAACGGCAGGGCTGCCATTTCTCCGGATTTTTCCTAAATCTCTGGATTTCTTTTCTAGTACATGGTAGCTTAAAGTAGGCTGAAAGTAAAGCAGAATGCACCTTAAGGCCTTAATTCGTAAAATCGCGCTTGAAAAATGCAAATTTGGAAATCTTAGGATTTTTATGTCAACTTATGGAAGCCCTGCAACGGCAAATCCAAACAACGATTCCCTCCTTACCGCAGTTCCCTTAACAGGACAATTGTGTCTAACGTTTTTACTGCTGCAATATCTGCTTAAAATTGTCGTCTGCTGTTTTTCTCAAAGTTACATAAAAGTTGACAATTTGATTGAATAAATATAATGACGAGTGACACACAGCTTGAATCCAGATCAGACGCCGCGTGCAAATGTAAGCCAAGTCTTAATTTCTCCTCCCTATAACGACTCCCTCCGAACAACACACACATTCTGTGTCTCCCAGTGGATGTCGTTGTAGAGAGGGAATGCTGTATCTTCTTAGTCAAGAGTCCCATATACATGAAGCAATACAGTAAACCTCTCTATTACGACCATTTAATTGTGTTAATTATTAGGTGTTTACGACAGGTGACTGCTAAAAGCAAGGTTTTACTGTCACCTGGCTTTTAAACAATCAATAAGCCTTCTTTTAGTAGTTGTAAAAAAGATTTTTACTATACATGTACATGTATTAATTTCCATATAAAGCGAGTATTCTGGCTTGAATTAACCAAACTAAACGCAAGCGCAATGCAGAAAAAGCTGACATTTTGAAAGTTAAGAACATGTATCATAAGAAATAGTTTCTATATTGTAGCAGATTGAAGCTTAAAGTAGCCTTAAAGACGTTTCCTCAGTCCATTGAGGGACCAACAGCATATTGTTCTGGAGGTGTCAATGTAACTGTCAAATCACGGCAAGTTTACCTTGTGAAGTCCATATTATACTCATGCTTTAGTGATTTTCAATGGTTATTCCATAGACTGCACATACACATATAGTAAAACAAAGCACCACATGTTCGTAACGTAGACATTCGTTTAGTACAGTGGAGAATCTGTTATTCTTTCCCGTTTAAACGCAAACGTACGCAAACGCAAAGCACTAAAACGTAGAAAAGAACAACTTTTTGACAATTCTGATAATTCTTGGTGGCAAACAGTTTGGAGCCTGATCAGACGCCGGGTTACCCGGCGTCTGATCAGGCTTCAAACTGTTTGCACTGTAAATAATAGTTTTAGCGTAAACGCGTTTATTGGGAAAGAATAACACATTCTCCACTGTACATATAGACGGTATTGACATAACCATGGAAAAAATATTTGGTGTCATAAGTTATTTTTGTATCTTGCAGACGCATGTTCCCCGTTCTAGAGTTCAGTCTGACGGGTCTCATCCACAGCAAGATCTACAATGTATACGTGGATATGGTCCTCGCTGACAACCACCACTGGAAGTTCCAAAATGGAAAATGGATCCCTGTTGGAGAGGCTGAGAAATTGCCGAAAAGTAAGTGTATTCCAATACCGTTATCTCAACTTTCACTGCTAAGTTTTATCGTCTTCTATAACCCTTTCCCTTATAGAAGCGACTTTTAGCACATTCATTTTATTCATCCGCCAAAGAAAATAGTTCCATTTAATACTGTCATGAATATGTACTATAAGAAATAGTTTCTATATACATGTACTAGCAGATAGTAACTTAAAGTAGGCTGAAAGTAAAGCAAAATGTGCCCTAGGGCACATTCTGCTTTACTTTCAGCCTGCTTTAATAGGTCAAATATCTTAAATACTAGAAACAGGCTATGGGGTAATGGGTTAAAGACATTTCCAGACCTACTTTCGGTGGTAACACCGAACCAGTTGTGCTGTAACTGTTATCTTTTCTAGGGATATACTCATCCAAGCGTCTCATGTGAGGCATGTACCTTGAATTTGTTAGTTTGGTTAATAAAGCCCATTGGGAAAAAAACATTGAGTGTGAGTATGTAAGGGCCTCTCTAGTCTCTAGACAACTTGATATTAGTGCCATTGGCTAAGCACACCTTTCTCCTGATTTACCTGTATTTCCACACCTAGTGAGGACAATGGGGGGACTCAATCAATGGACTGAGGAAATGTCTTACCCCTTACCTCCAAAATATCGTTTGTAGTGTCGTCTGCAATATTTTTCCAAGTCAAGTTTAGGGCTGTTTTGACTGAAACAATGCTGATGCGAGTGTCAAACAGTATGGATCATGATCAGATCTTAAGTTTCCGATCTGGGTCTAAGCTGTTTACAAAACCCTTTCTATATATGCTATTAAGAGGAGAATGGTTTAAAACCGTCGTCTATAACTGTTTTATTTCTATTAATTGGTAGCTGGTCGCATGTACTTACACCCTGACTCGCCTAACTCCGGCGCCCATTGGATGAAACAAGACATCATATTCAACAAACTCAAGCTGACCAACAACAAGAGCCATTCCGGTGGAAATGTAAGTACTGTAGACTTGTGCAAGGGTGGATACATTCTTACCCTTTTCATGATCAAATTATTCGGAATGTGTTTAACCCTTCACCGCCTTATTGTCGTCTGCTTCAGTATTGTTGTCTGCAATGTCGTTTCAAAGTTTAAAAAGGCAGTTTGACTGATGAAATTTCAAACTGAGTGTCAAACAGTTAGGATACTGATCAGACGCCGCTTTTCGCGGCGTCTGATCAGGATCCAAACTGTTTGCAAACGCGATTTTAAGCGTCATTAGGGGTGTCTGGTTTAGTTTTTTCATTTTGTTTTATATTATAAATCCTATCAGCAAACAGTCTAGACTCTGATCACACGTCGCATTATGCGGCGTCTGATCAGATTCTACACTGCTTGACAATGTCCTACATGTATGTATAGGATTGTGGGCACAGATGGGTCAAAGAGACCTGTTCTTGGCATAATGGTTTTTATAAACATGTATATGTAAATTGATATCAGGTGCCTATATAAATGAAAATTAAGTAAAAGGATTTAAATACTTTTCACTGAAAACAATAATGAACTCGACCGGGTTTCGAAACTGTGCGGAGAATAAGGCGACGCTAAAACGTATCCCACTCACCTACATGGCCATTCTTATCTGGGTCGTTCATCATACATGTAATTGAAGTGTATGTAGAGAAGTTTCTTGAGAACGTTCAAGTATCGATCACAGTTGTTTTTATGTCATAAACACGATAATTCCACAACTTTGCTCTTATTTGAGTACTTTAGTGTATTTTGTTATTTGGCAAACACACCATTTGTTTTACAGACTTTTTTTTAACCCTTCCCGCCAAAAAATTCTATAATTCTATCCAATCTCTTTCAGATCGTTATAAACTCCATGCACAAATACCAGCCTCGGATCAATGTCATTGAAGTGGGCCCCTGCAAGAAATGGGACCCAAAGACACTCCAGACACACTTCTTCCCGGAGACCCAGTTCATCACAGTGACAGCCTATCAGAACACTGACGTAAGTGGTTTACTGTACCCATAGTCAAGATCAGAGTGTCAAACAGTTTGGATCCTGATCCAAACTATTTGCAAAGATTATCATGGTTTCGCCGCTAGGATTTCTCGAATTTGTTCAGTTAACAGGGTTCCAGATAAAGGGGAGTAAACTGAACAAATTCAACATTTTCTAACTTATTTTAGCATCAAATTCTATGGTGTTACTACTCATTAGAATGATCTCTTCGAGATGATTCTAATGAGTAGTGACACCATAGGGTTTTAGGCAGAAATAAAGATTTAAATTTTTGAAATACTCACCTTATCTGGAACCCAGACTCAACCTTCCACACGGCGTCTCATCAAAATAACATCTTCACCGCCAAATTTATCTTGAGGTTTTTACCTTTCATCGCCATTTTGTCTTCTGCTTCAAATTTGTTGTCTGAAATACCGTTTTAACTCTTAGCCCGCCAAATAAATTGTCGTCTGCTATATTTGTCGTCTGCTTCAAGTTTCAAAGCGCTTCAAAGTTGCTCAAAATTGCTGAAAATGTTGTCCGAGTTACTCGGCGTCTCATCCGGTTCCAAGCTGCATATGGAGATATAGTCGTGAGTGGCAAACTAAGGGTTAAAGTTATGTTTCAGGCAAATGAATTTCTAGTACAATAGTTTCAGATTATTGTTATTTATTTTGATTATTATATTTATATAGGCGTTTGTTCACAATGCAATGGTGCATTAAAAAGTGCTTCGCATGAAATTTAATACATGAACCTTGTACTTACAAAATGAGAAAAGACCAAATAACTTCAGTTAAAAAAAAGTAAAACACATCCTAGCTTATGGATTTACATGGAAATAAATCCTGAATAAGGAAAAATCTTTCAGTATAATTATTAAGATTATAAGAGTTACTATTTATCAGCTTATAAAAGACCACTTGAAGGTGACCACTT
Organism: Gari tellinella; assembly: GCA_922989275.2. NCBI lineage: Eukaryota > Metazoa > Mollusca > Bivalvia > Cardiida > Psammobiidae > Gari > Gari tellinella. Next base: position 36,407,856 of record OV277872.1, read on the forward strand.
AAAACATGTTGAAAGTAAAGCATAATGTGCCTTAAGGCACATTCTGCTTTACTTTCAGCCTTTTTAAGCTACCATCTGCTAGAGTATAGAAAATATTTCCTTAGAAACATATTCATGACATATATAAATTGAAACTTTTTACTTGAGTTGAGGAATAGCCTAAATCAAAGGTGTAAAAAGATGTATTTATGGGTTAATGAGTTAAATGATGTAAAATGTTGTTGTTGTTGTTTCAGATTACACAGCTGAAGATAGACCATAACCCGTTCGCCAAGGGGTTCAGAGACACACAAGATGGGTAAGTTAATCTTACTATAGTTTCTACATTGTGACCTTGAAGAAAACCGGAAGTACATTGTATTTGAAAACCGGAAGTACAATTGTATTTGAAAACCGGAACTTAGGAAATCTGAAAACAGGACAAACTTCTCACTGCCAAGCTGCAATTGTTCAAAAAAAGCATTTTAATATGAGGCAGATCGAGCATCTCCTAATGCTAGTTGGATTGTTTAACCCTACAACCCTCTGTAGAGATTACTAATTACATATGCAAACAGTGTAGACCATGATCAGAGGGCTCCTCTGATCAGGGTCTGCACTGTTTGATATTTCCATTGTTTTTTGTTGTCAAATCCGGTAACCCGGCATCTGATCAAAACCTGTTATTTTTTCTGGAATTTATCACAAAATACTGAGGTGTCAGTACTTCGTGATTTTATTGAATTGCGTTTTTTCTTAAATTTCCAGTTTAAACAGAAAACAATAACGCATTCTCCTCTGTGTAAGAATTTACTTTATTGTAAACAGGTGTTTTGCTACATTGTATAGTTTATCCCAATGCGTTGAGTTTAATTTTAACCGCATATAATACAGTTTTCATCACTGTATGCAAAACATCTTCCTGAAACGCCGGGAACTAACCCATGTGTGCCCACGATCCCATAAATGGGACAGAGGCGCAAACAGTGTAGACACTGATCAGACGCCTCATTATGCGGCGTCTGATCAGAGTCTACACTGTTTCCTGATATGAATTTCAATATAAAAAAAATGAAAATGAAAATTTTGACCAGGCATCCCTTTGATTAAAATGGACTTATCCAATATAAAAACATGGAATAATCCACTGGGCGCAAATGGGTTAACAGAACTACCTTGGTACTCGGGTGCATGTTTTGATCACAGTCAAACAGGTACTATTGTTAAGGGACTTCTAAGTATTGGGTATACCGGTTTATATAAGCTATATGACAGATTTCACCTTAACTCTTTCCTCCCTGAAACCTCAAATGGAAAATTCTAATTTTCAATTTAGTCTAGTCAATATTTTGCTTTTAGGGTTGATTTTTACAATAATTGTCAAATTAACAAACAGTGTAGACCCTGATCAGAGGGCTCATTAAGGAGCCCTCTGATCAGGGTATACACTGTTTGCATAGGACGAGTGTACATCTCACAGGAACACTGTTTGCAAATGACGCATATATGCGTGACTAGGGCTCAAAGAGTTAATGCAGGGTCAGAGTAATGCAGAAAACTCCAATGAGACCTTTCTGTATTACTGTTGTCCTGCATTCAGCGGCCATCTCTCGCTTAATACAGGTTTTAATTGTAGTTTTATGTTTTTACAGGAACTCAGATAGAACTCTCATGATGAATGCCTATGCTACCCATGGTGCAGCGCCACCTAACTATCATTTCGCGCATGCGCAATTCGGAAAAGTTCCGTCACATCCGGTCCAGTATACGACGGGACATATGCCTGTCGTTAAGACGGAAAACAACATGCCTGACTCCACTAGCTACTTCCCACAAGGAGGATATCCGGTTGTACCAAACGCCGAGAGATTCGACAATTATTACGCCCTACCCCAGTATTCAAACCAATCTTCATATCCGATTGGTGAACAGACAACTGTGGAAGAGTTCAAAGGTATTCCAAACAGCGAGCTCCCGCCCCCACCGCCATACAATCAGTTCAATATAGTGCCTGTGGACATGCAAAATGGCGCATATGAACAGACGGCAAAAGCGGTGAAATCGCCTTTTGGACATGAACAGTCATACTGGAATGAACCGGAAACGGTGAATGAGGGAGATTATGATGACGGTCAGCCGGTGAAGAGAGCTAGATACTATGATGAGGAATCAGCGGGTACGGAATCAAATTAATATACTAGAAACTTGATGTACATGTTCTATGACTAAAACGTTATTCTTTCCCCGTTAACACGAAAAAAGATACAGTAAAAGCTCGATTCTATGAACTCGCGTTATTTCGAACATACCCATATTTCAAAGTTAAAACGTGGCTTAGCCACGTTTTAACTTTGAAATACGGGTATGTTCGACTTAAGATCGACTTATCAAAATTCAACTTACAAAATACCGGTAAGGTCGATTTAAGCGAGTTCGTAGTATCAGAATTCGCCTATACAAAGGCAATATCGTAAGACGTAGATTTTTTTATACACAGCAGAATCATTCTACTACATGTATGACCACTGCGTTAAGTTAATGTTTTGGTGCTTGATGAAGATAATAGGATAAGCAAGATGAAAGTAAAGCATAAAGCTCCGCATGGTCGTTTTCTTCTATACTTTCATCTTGCCTTAAGCTGTTATCTGTTCTCTGGTGGAGAAATAAGTTTGTATTTGAAATATCCGTGTTATATAGAGTTCGGGAGAAAGAATAACGTTTTAAATCCATGGTATAACACTTATATGTAATGACTGAGATAAAACTTACACTCTTGTATTCATGTCTACATGTATGTTCATTATTTTATGCCCATTTCATCCAGTGTTCTAATTAAATGTGTTTTAAGGCTTTTTTTGGGAAATAATAAAATAACATATTTTCCCGAAGCTTTAAGCTTTTTAGAATACCGTCTGCAAAGATGACTACTTGATGGTGTCTAAAACTGATGACGGCTTCAAACAGGGTGGATGTAAAGCAGAAATGTCAATTTAGGATTTCTGATTTACTCTTATCTTCGGTTAACCAGTCATCTACTTTATACGCCATCAATGAGTTGTTGTTGTAGTTGTTGTTGTTCAAGAGGAGCTTTCCCCTTAAAGCACATTCAGAGATCTAGACAAGGGGAGTACGTTTGTATTTCAAAAACTAAAATCATTATTTCAGCATTATTTCAGCATGAAACCCTATGGTGTCACTGGTAATGAGTAGTAACACCATAGGATTTGGTGCAGTATGAGTCAGAAAATGTTGGATTTGTTCAGATTACTCCCCCTTATCTGGAACCCTGCACATTTATTTATTTATGCCTCACACATATACCTTGTCGTGCCTTTACCATGCGCGGTTAAAGAGTTTTATAAAAGTTTTCCTGTATCCTGACGTGTAGATACTTAAGTAAAAGCAGGCTGAAAATAAAGCAGGAAGGTCCTAAATAAGCTTTTTACTTTACTGTCATCTTGCTTTAAACACCCACATGTCTAAGTAAACTCAAAACAAGCAATTGGGATACGGGTTAAATGCAATTAGTAAAATGCATGGACCGGTATGAGAAAATATATACAAATGACTAAGGATGCGGGTAATGAGGTTAAAACAAAAGTAATCATCAAATCAAATGCAATCGATGAGTATTTCTGTTTTACCTTAAGTACCCGTTACCTTAGTTCAATGTCCAGCATTCAAAGTGCTTTAGTACAAATACTTTAATAGTACAATGCATATCTGTACAGAATGATAGTACATGTACAACGTAATTATGTACAACGTGCTTTATTGCAAAAAACGATTTCGAAGTGTGAATGCGAAAATGCTCAAAATGCTTTAAATTCCATTACATGTACAATCTAATATATAAGTTAACAATATTTCGTTTTCACTACTCGATTTACACAAACAACTTAAGTACAAAGTACTTTAGTAAAATGCTCAGTTGTACAAAGTGTAGTAGTTTTGGTGCAAAAGGGGATTTACAGTGAAGAATCTGTTATTCTTTCCCAAAAAACGCGTTTACGCTAAAACTATTATTTGCAGTGCAAACAGTTTGGAGCCAGATCAGACGCCGGGTAACCCGGCGTCTGATCAGGCTCCAAACTGTTTGCCACCAAGATAAAGATGAATTATCAGAATTGTCAAAAAGTTGTTCTTTTCTACGTTTTAGTGCTTTGCGTTTGCGTACGTTTGCGTTTAAACGGGAAAGAATAACAGATTCTCCACTGTATAAAGAACATGTGCACAACGTGTTTTTGTACAAAATGCATCAGAACAAAGTGTCCTACATGTAGTATAAAATACATTATAATAGACTGTACACTGTATACATGTATAGCTTTAAACACAAAATGTAATAGTGTAAAGTGCTTATAGAGGAGAACAACTTTAATTATTATAGTATCAAGTGCCTTGAATAAGTCGAACTTTGCTATCTCTAACTCGTTTAAGTCGAACATACCCGTATTTCAAAGTTAAAACGTGGCTAAGCCACGTTTTAACTTTGAAATATGGGTATGTTCGACTTAACCGAGCATGATATAATTCAGGTCATGTGTCGAACTATCGGATAGTTCGAGTTAAGCGAGTTCGAGATATCGAAGTTCGACTGTACAAGTCTTTTCTTTCATACAAGGTTTACAAGAAAAGGGACTTTTGGACATTGTAAACGATGTAGATAGAGATCAGTCATGACCTGTGTACATGTATAACCATGCAGCTTAACCCATTTATGTCCACGATCCCATATATTGGACATAGGCAAACAGTGTAGACTCTGATCAGACGCCGCATTATGCGGCATCTGATCAGAGTCTACACTGTTTGCTGATAGGAATTTCAATATAAAACAAAATGAAAATGAAAATTTTGACCAGGCATCCCTTTGATAAGAAATGGACTAATCCAATATATAAACACGGAAGAATCCATTTGGCATAAATGGGTTAAACTTGTGAAAGCTAATTTGGGAACCAGATGGTGGGAATGTTTTTTCTCTTCTCGTCTTTTTATCGTGACCCTAAAATATGACTTAAGATGAAATTTGTGTACAACGGCCATTTAAAAGATGACTACATGTAGTAGTATTTACATGAAAATTACAGCTTAATGCAGGGCAAAAGCGATGCAGAAAGGTTCTTGATAAAATAATTAGATCTATATGTATTACCGTTGTCCTGCAATTTATAGTCATAATATGTAATGAAAAGTAGCCATGAATGTGTTGGCTATAGGCCATTGTGCATATATTTTATTTATTTTAATAAGACCATATCTTAGTGTCATATATAAGCAAAGGCTAACAGAGAAGAAAGTTCCCAACACTGTTTACACATTGTCTTTTCAATGTCATTTAGTGTTGTACATTAATTTTTCTAGCGTGAAAGAATATAAGAATCCACCATGAGTGTTGATATAGGATAGGAATTTTCTCCCGAGGGTCAGAAAATTAATGCAGGAACGAAGCTTTTCTGACCCGAGGGGGGAACATTCCTGTTCTACATCAACAAAACAAATGGTGGATTTTTTTGTCTCATTTAAATCATTAAAACATGATATAAATAACGAAATACATGTAGTTGCAGTTTCTGTGCACTTTTTTTCGCCAAAACACGACGTTGTTTGTAACGTCATCATAAATGACTTCATTTAGTTACCTGCAGCGCTTGTGGTACATGTAAAGCTGGGCAAACAATAAAAGACGTCACGTGGTATGGATGTTAGAGTGATTCCCCTAGGGGAATATCTCTATCCCACATGGGCGAAAGTGGGAGAACAACGTTTTCCCTACTGTAATCTCTGTGCCATGACAAAATCAAACTTATTGTATTGCTAATTAGTGTAGACTAAGCCCAATCATGGTCTCAAGGCCGGAATATCATCAATACCTACATTGTTTTATAACAGGATATATATATATAGATAATAAACTACTGTGTATGTTGAGATTGTCAAACAGTGTATATCCTGACAAGCATGCCTTTTTCTTGCCATATTTTAATGCTCATTTCTCTTTTCTTACTCATTTAAACCCTTAGCCTGCCACTCACGACTATAGCTTCATATGCAAACAGCTTGGATCCGGATGAGACGCCGAGTAACTCGGCGTCTCATCCGGATCCAAGCTGTTTGACACTCAGACAACATTTTCAGCAATTTTGAGCAACTTTGAAGCACTTTGAAACTTGAAGCAGACGAGAAATATAGCAGACGACAATTTATTTGGCGGGCTAAGGGTTAAGACATACATGCTCACTACCTTCCAATTTTGTATAGCCTGTTTTTAACCACCATAGTATCAAATGCATTGATAAGTACTGTGGCATGCAATCGTTTTCGAAAATTGTGTCTCAATCAACTTTTTGGATCCATATCATATACCGCATTACGCGGCGTTTGGTCTGGATTCAAACAGTTTGCAAATAAAGACGGTTGCGCCATGCAACAGTACAAATGTAGACGATATGGTGACGATGAAATGATTAAGTCCCTCTTTGCCTTACCCTGAATACAAAGGATATTTGCAAATAGCTTGGATACTGATCAGACGCCGCGGCACCCGGCGTCTGATCAGGGTCCAAACTATTTGACACTTATTTCAACATTTCTTAAATCAAAATACCTAAAATGTAAAATTGAGAAATAAAAGCAGACGACAGTCGCTTAAAAGTGAGGACGTCATTGCAGTAAAAGGATTAAAGAGGACGATAAAAGAGCATTTATTGATACAATAGGTTGGTAGGACAAAGGTAATGTGTCTTCAATTGTGCTGTATATAAAGTATAAATTATTTAATTCAACTCATATACATTTATGCCAACTATGTTTGTAAATATTCATGGTTTATGAAATAAAACAGTATTTGTATATAAAAATGAATGTATTTTAGAATTTATGTATTAGAGCAATTGTGCAATAAAATGCCACGTTTTAAACATCGGGGTTTTCATATAGATTTATTTCCATACTGTTTTTCTTACCCTTTTATCAAACAATGTTCCATCTGCTGTAACTATTCATTAGCTCATTTTTTTCTGCATTCAGACATTCACTACTATGATTTCACTTGCTTAACCCTTTCATGATCACATTTATCGTGAGGTTTTTACCCCTTCACCGCCATGTTGTCGTCTGCTGCAATATTGTTGTCTGCAATGTCGTTTCAAAGTTTGATTTAAAGCAGTATAACTGACGTTATTTCAAAACAAGTGGCGAATAGTTTTTAGCTCGCCTGTTCGTAGAACAGCAGAGCTAATGTCATACCCCCGGCGTGAGTGAGCGTGAGCGTGGTCAGGTTAAAGTTTTTTGGACGGGTTGTTTTAATGCTTAATATATGTGCTAGGGTTCTAAAATTTTGTATGGAGGTTCATTTGGGGTTAAACATTGATGTTATGATGTTGGAATTTAAAAATAATTTTAATTTATGTCAATTTTTAACATGTTTTGGACTTAGGTTTTTCGACTACAAATTACCAGGTTAAAGTTTTTTGGACGGGTTGTTTTAAAGTTTAATACTTGTGCTAGGGTTATGAAATTTTGTATGGAGGTTCATTTGGGGTTAAATATTGATGTTATGAAGTTGAAATTTAAATATGATTTTATTATTTGTCAATTTTTGACATGTTTTGGACTTAATTGTTTTGACTACAAATCACCAGGTTACATGTTACACGAGTTGTTTTAAAGTTTAATATAACTAGATTTAGACTCAACATTAATTTAATAATCTTCTAAACTGAAAATCGATTTGCTTTCGATACAAAATGTTTTTAGACTTAAACTTTAAACAGGCGAGCATCAGGTGGCTTTGACAAAATTTCATAACCCTAGCACAAGTATTAAACTTTAAAACAACCCGTCCAAAAAACTTTAACCTGACCACGCTCACGCTCACGCTCACTCACGCCGGGGGTATGACATTAGCTCTGCTGTTCTACGAACAGGCGAGCTAAAAATGATTTTAATTTATGTCAATTTTCAACATGTTTTGGACTTAGGTATTTTTACTACAAATTACCAGGTTAAAGTTTTTTGGACGGGTTGTTTTAAAGTTTAATACTTGTGCTAGGGTTATGAAATTTTGTATGGAGGTTCATTTGGGGTTAAACATTGATGTTATGATGTTGGAATTTAAAAATAATTTTAATATATGTCAATTTTCAACATGTTTTGGACTTAGGTTTTTCGACTACAAATCACCAGGTTAAAGTTTTTTGAACGGGTTGTTTTAAAGTTTAATACTTGTGCAAGGGTGCTGAAATTTTGTATGGAGGTTCATTAGGGGGCAAATATTGATGTTATGAAGTTGGAATTTAAAAATGATTTTAATTTATGTCAATATTTGACATGTTTTGGACATTTTGTTGTTTTAAAGTTTAATATAACTAGATTTAGACTCAACATTAATTTAATAATCTTTCTAAACTGAAAATTGATTTGCTTTCGATACAAGATGTTTTTTTAGACTTAAACTTTAAACAGGCGAGCATCAGGTGGCTTTGACACCCATTTCTGATAAAAAATGTTTGCAAATGCGTTTTATGATGTCATTGAGAGTGAAAGTGTTAAAACAAGTGTCGTCTGCTTTTATTTCTCTAATTTAAAATTCAGGTAAGTTGACCGAGATTGACGGTTTGACAACAGAGGGAATCTTGACAAATACAATACAAGCCACTTCGTTAACTCATTATCCCCTGAAACTTCCAATGGACAATTCCACTTTGCAAGAAAGGCTGGTCCATTTTCGACTATTTAGGGTTGATTCTTATAATATTTTACAAAATTACAAACAGTGAAGACCCTGATCAGAAGGCTCCTGTAGGAGCCCTCTTATCAGGGTCTTCATTGTTTGCATAGGACAAGTGTACTCTTCTCAGGTACACTTTTGGTAAAAGCCGCATATATGCGTCACTAGGGCTCAATGAGTTAAGAAAATCGAATATGTCCTCGGCGGCATCCTAGTGAATATATTAGGAATCTAAGTCCAAAATAGGTCAAGGATAAAGTCAAATTGAAATTTGCTGATATGGATGAATTGGAAATAGCCTTAACCAATAAATACACAGGTATCAAAACGTTCTAATAAGCGGCGTTGATGCTAAACGAAATGATAAAATCTGATTGCGCCGTTCGTGCATAAAGTTCCATAAATTGGACATTGGGAAACAGTGCAGACTCAGATTTGAAGCTGCAATATGCGCGTGTATACTGTTTACTATCAGATTTCTATAAAATAGACCAGGTACCCCTAAAACGATAAAGGACTCATCCAATATATGATCAAATTTATCGTGAGGTAAATATACTCAGCCAAAAAAAGAAAGTACAGATCGTATATTTCTATCTATATACATGTACATGTACTAGGAACTGGAATATATTCTGACTTTTTCTTTTTATCTGGATAGAAGAATAATTCCTAAGTGATATTCAGTGAAAAATACAAGTCGATGCGATATTTGTTTTCTTGTAAAATATTGAGCGAAATGACATAGAGGTCGAATTCAAAAAATGAAACTTTCTTGGATAAGACTGGGTTCACCAAAAAGAGAGGTTTAATTTCATTTTAAATGTGGTATAAGCACACCAAATTGGGCTGTAAGTATTGAATTCGGCGTCAGTATCTCATGTGTCCACCATTTTGTCCAATGCATGTCGTGAATCGCCGGCGCATGCTGTTGAAGTAACGCTGTAGGCGATTGTTCCATTCAACTTGTAACGCTGTCATTTACCGTGTTGATTCCGTTTGAACTCGACGTGATAGTTTGTCCCACACGTAATAGGGACTATTCGCAGGCCAGTCTCAGCCAAAACGGGAGGTGTCCACTTGTTACATTTACTTTGCAGTAAGTAAATTAGCAAGCTCCATATCTTTTAAAGTACTTTATCAACTCCAGTTTTGTTTAAGGGTTTAAAAGCTCATACGTTCACCAATGTATTAGCTCGACTATTCGAAGAATATGGAGGGCTATTACAGTCGCCCAGGCGTCGGCGTTGCACTGGATAAGGTTTTTTGTGCAACCTACAAATAAGCTTATATCTCTGCAACTACTGCTTGTATGGGATTATAACTTCACCACAACCTTGCCACTAGTGCAGTCAATCAAGGCAGGTAACTCCAGTTTGCATTTAGTGTGAGTTGTGGCCCTTGATGGACTTAGATATTTTGGTTAAAGTTTTTTGTGCTACCTACAAATAAGCTTATATCTCTGCAACTGCTGCTTGTATCGCATTATAATTTCACCACAACCTTGCCACTAGTGCAGTCAATCAAGGCAGGTAATTCTAGTTTGCATTTAGTGTGAGTTATGGCCCTTGATGGACTTAGAAATTACCTTATATATCAAATTAGAAATTTTATACAAATGACCCATTGGTGACCCCTACCAGATTTCTCTCAAATAATTTTACTAGATTAAAAGCATGACTGTCTGCGGGTTGTTAAGGTATTCCTGATATGGCTAAATGAAAGCTTAAATACAAATCTTCTTTTTCCAAAATCCCTTGCCCGATTTGATGTCACCATGACCGTAACAGTTGGTACAAGGTGAGCGATTTAGGGCCGCAAATAAGAGCAGAAATCTGAAGATTTCGGTAAAATCCGTAAATCCGGATGGATTAAGAAAATTCCGAAGATTTCGGAGAAAATCCTGATAAATGGCAGCCCTGCTGGTGCTGATGAATGTGTTAGAAATTCAATTCCAATGTTTTCACTATGTTGACATAAAAGGAAAATCTAACCCCCCCACTAACGACCAAGTTTTTAAGATAGGAAAATTATTACTATTATTATTATTATACCAGATTTATATAGCGCTCTTTTCACACAGGGGTAGTGCGTTCAAAAGCGCTTCACATGAAGTTACACAAATGTACCTACAAACAAGAAAAGACAAAATAACTACAATATGATCTAAAATAAACATGAATAAACATATAAAAGACAGCCCCCAAAATGGCGATCACATTACTCCCATCAATCAGCAATGAATCCACCGGCTTCTGATTGTCGACCGATAGAAACAATAGTAGAGCGCCCAAATGCAGGCCGCCAGGAAAAGACAAATAACTACAATTAGATATAAAATAAACATAATAAACGTACAAAAGACAGTCCCCAAAATGGCGATCACGTTACCCTATCAATCAAGAGCAACGAAGCAAATGGCTTCTTTATGCGGACTGATAGAAATAACAGTAGAGCGCCTAATGAAGGCCACTAAACATACAGAAGACAGTCCCCAAAACGGCGATTGCACTACCTCAACAATCGAGAGCAACGAAGCAAATGCCTTCTTTATGCCGACTGATAGAAATAATAGCAGAACGCCCAATGCAGGCCGCCTAATGTAACATAACTAGGAAAAATAGCATGCGACAATAACTAAAATTTCTATAAGAGACCGATAACCAGATAATACTCCAGAAACTCCCATTTGGACCCACAACATCTACAGCAAGAACATATCACATAGGTAGCAGTGTTCTAATAACAAATATTAAAGTAATGTGTTTTCAGGTGCTTTTTGAAAACTGCAACTGAGCTTGCACCTCTAATGTCTGATGATAGACTGTTCCAGAGCTTTGGGGCTGCATGCATGAAATTTCTATCTCCAAACCTCACCAAACGACTCCTCGGTACAACCAGCGATACTGATTTAGTTGCAGACCGCAGCTCTCTTCGAGGTTTATACACGTCAAGCATATTGACAATGTACCTTGGAGAATCATTGCACATGGCTTTGTATGTGAGTGTCAGAATTTTGAATTCAATTCTGTGTTGAACTGGAAGCCAGTGAAGATCCTTCAAGACTGGAGTGATGTAATTGTACCGAGGGGTCCTGGTAATGATGCGGGCTGCTGTATTTTGCACACGCTGTAGTTTGCATAATGAGTTTTGGGGAATCCCATACAGCAGTGAGTTGCAGTAGTCAATTTTTGAAGTGACCAGAGAATTGATCAAGGTCTTTGTAGCTTCTGGAGAAAGGTACTGTCTAATATGACCTATCTGCCGCAGCTGTGAGTAGCCAGACCTGCACACAGCGTTAATGTGCTGTGTCATATCCATTTGGGAATCTAATCAAGCACCAAGATTCTTCACACATACTGATGGTTTGATTTTAGAGTTTCCCACTTGTACGTGAAAATCTCCAGGAACGTTAAACTTTTTTGAATGAAATCACATTTCCAGTGTTCAGCTTCAACATGTTCTGGTGCATCCATGATACTATGTCTTTTAGACACCCTTCGACTTTTGAAAGGGCTTCTTGTTGACAAAATGTGTCTTTAGGCTTAAATGACAAGTATAACTGAATCATCTGCATAGAAGTGATGATCCAGCTGATGGTTTCTGCAAATTGAGCCGACAGGTTTTGTGTACGAGATGTAGTTCCTCGGCCCAAGGACTGACCCCTGTGGCACACTATATTTCATTTGAACTGGGGCAGATAATTCGCCATCTACCGCGACTGTTTGGTAACGGTCGGTCAGGTATGAGGTCATCCACTTTAGTGGGTTTCCAATAATTTTGAAGTCTTGTTCAAGGCGATTGAGTAATGTTTCATGATCAATTGTGTCGAATGCGGCAGATAGGTCAAGCATCACCAGAATTGTGATTTTATTCTTATCAAGATATTGCAAGATGTCATTTTGAACTTTTAGAAGAGCAGTTTCTGTAGAGTGATGCTTACGATATGCTGACTGATGTTGTTCATGCAGATTGTTTGTGGTCAAATGGGACTCAATGCGTTTGTCTACTACCTTTTCTAATACTTTTGAGAGAAATGGCAAATTTGATACAGGCCTGTAGTTCTTAAGATCATTTGTATCGAGATCAGGTTTTTACAAAAGAGGTCTTACATGCGAGTTTTTGAATTCTTTTGGAACATACGCAGATTCCAGCGAAGAGTTCACAATTTTTAACGACGGTAGGAGCTCGTCAAGGCATAACTTTAAAAGCCATGTAGGTATTGGGTCGAGTTAACAGGACTTACATGGGGATGCCTTCACAATCTCCCCCATTTCTGCTGCTGTAGCAGAGTCAAAGCTTTCTAAAGAATTCATTGAATGCAACGATTCTGTGATGACCGGGGTGCATGACATTGATTCAGAGGCAATGCCTGTCCGTATTTTGTCCACCTTTTCAATAAAAAAGTCGCTGAGATGCTTAGTGACTTTAAAAAGACTCTTCGAGTCCTGCTGACAGGATTCTACTTTTTCTGTGTAAAAATTAACCTTTGACTCTGCTAATAGTTTGTTTACTTTAGCACACTGCTCTCGATACAGTTGGTGATCAATTATGAGTTTGGATAATTTCCACTTTCGTTCCAGCGTACGCTTTAAATGTTTAGCATCGTGAAGTTCCTGGGTGTACCATGGACATGATGGCCTGAGAGTTATGGTTTTATTTTTCAATGGTGCATGCTTATTGATCAGGGCTTTAAGTTCATGTGTGTATACACCGACAATTTCGTCAATATATGTCATTTTCAGAATTTCTTTAATTGAATCTGAGTTAAGGATATCTCTTTTAAATAAATCGACATTAATGTCCCTCAGCTTTCGAAATGAAACAGTTTTTCTGATGGGCGGAGGTTTTTCTGCCTTTGCTCTGAAAAACACAGAGAAATGGTCTCTTGAGATTTTGCCACTACTGTCAGATAGTCCAGGGTCAGTGACTTCGATATTTGACACACAGTCTTCGTTGTCTCTTGTTATAACAACGTCAAGAGTGTGTCCCCCGACATGAGTGGCTTCGTTGACATGCTGTTGAAAACCAAATGAATCCATTGTACTGACGAAATTGACAGTGTTCCTATCGTTTGAGATATCAAGATGAAGGTTTAAAATTATTTTAAGAAATCTGATTGAGGGTCACCCATGGAGCATTTGGGTAAAATTATCTTTAATTCGGACCAGTAGTTTTGACAAGATGATTTTTAAAGTTTTTTCAATTGTTTGTCATGGCAACCTCAATTTCAATTGGATGACCTATATTTGAAGATATCTGAGAGAGTACCCTACAATGAACAGTCCTATGAAGTTATGATGAAATTAGCCCAGTGGTTTCCAAGAAGATCTTTAAAGAAAACGTTGACGACACATGACGGACGGACGGACATCCGGGCGTCGACAGACGAGAGACACAGGGCGATCACAATAGCTCACCTTTGCATTTCGTGCCAGGTGAGCTAAAATGAAATTTTATGGATTTTGTACGTAGGAAACATCGATATTGGTGTCAAATAGTTTAGATCTAGATTAGACGGCGCGTTATGTCAATCATGTAAGTGTAACAGAGCATGGTACCAAGAGGGTTAAATAAACGATTCCTCAAATAGCAAAACATTTAGAATTTTTATGAGCAACTTATGGTAGTCCTGCACCAGAAATATCAGTCGATTACATTTCTTTTGATTTTCAAAAACATAGACAATGCTTTTTTAACCGTTTGCACTTTGTAAATATCGCCAGCAACTGTTTTCAAAGTTTTAAATTTATTTTCCTCCAGGAATTAACAACAAAAAGTGCCAAACAGTTTGAATAAATGAATGATTGAATGAATATAATATATTATGGTGTTTTACGGCCAATCTACACAAGGTATCTGTTTGCACAAGAGATAAACGTAGTTCCTAGTTAGACCTACTATACTATATATGGACATCGTTTACCCATTAACTGCGTTGACGTCATCATTTTTAAACAATTGTCGTCTGTTTTTATTTCTCAACTTTAATGTTAGGTAGATCTAACTGTTGTTTTACTAAAACAATATTGAAATGAGTCAGTGTCAAACAATTTGGATCTTGATCAGACGCCGCGTTATGCGGCGTCTGATTAGGATCCAAACTGTTTTCAATAACTTTTGTTTTCTTGGTAAGGTGATGAAATGGTTAACACAATAGCTACAAGTACATTTTTTCATAGAAACGAAAACAACAACAACCTTCTTAGGAAAACAACAACTATTATGTCTGTGCTCAGTGAGTGGCACCACAGTAGGTACATCCGTTGGTCTTAGATTTGTTACCGGATCACGGGCTCGAATACATGTGCGTGTATATATTTTCGTGAAATCAACCTTTTCGTAACAAAGGCTATTGTCTGAAAGAAAGTTCACGTGTTTTATATATGAGCCTCGCATACGTTTTAGGCCAAACTCCCATCGTTTCCCTTCATTAAAAGAAGTCGTTGTCATGTTCAAAGTGTCAGCTCAGCGTACATTATTGTGCTGTATTTAGTTAATTTAGTTTCGTTTAATCCTTTACTCTATAGATATTAATTTTTACGCATTTAATTCATTCCTCCACTGACGAAAATAGTTCCAATTTATACAGTCAGGAAAACGTATTTATAAGAAATATTTTCTATATTCTAGGAGATGGTAGCTTAAAAATCTGAAAGTAAAACAGAATGCGCATTAAGGCGCGTTCTGCTTTACTTTCAACCTACTTTAAGTAGTCACATGTCTTCAAAAGAAACAGGCTAAGAAGTAAAGGGTTAAATTGTTACGAAAATAAAACTTATTATTATGGATAATTCATCCCTTTTTGTAAACTTTGATAAGGGAGTCAGAAAGCCAGAAAAAGTAATAGACAGGCAGACGGAGACGGAGTGATAGAGAGAGTGAAGAACGAAGGGATAGATGGACGGGAAAGTTTTTATATGTTTTAAAATATACAGTATATATACACAGAATAAAGAAATAACCTTTTTGTGATAAGAGTTCTAGTAAAATATTGGCTTATGTCATATACATGTACATTGAAAAAAGAAACAAATGTGTTTGAGATAGAGTACTAATAAGCTATTGGCTTAGACACTAAATAAAGAAATGAATGTGAGTTCGAGTAAAGTTCTAGTAAATATTGCCTGATGTCATATACACTGAATAAAAATAAATGTGTTTTGTGAAGGAGTTCTAGTAAAATATTGGCTTATGCAATATACACTGAATAAAGAAAATACAGTTTTTGTAAAACAACAACTTTTCAACTTTTATTATTTATTAAAGTGTCACATATAAAAGTTACATCATTCAATTACAATAAATATTTCTTGGTAAACTTTTATACTCGGCCGTTAGTCGACCTATGAGACACTGTTATCACATGCATGTACATAAAATAACAATTAAAATGAATGTAGTAAGTGCTAATCGGTATGATTGGAAAACCGGTGAAGATTTTTCAATTATATAAAAGCTATTTAAAAAGAAATTTATCTTTAAAATTCTGACTTTTGTATATAATGCAACCGCATACAGTAAAAAATGTTTTTATGAGATCATGTATTATCTAGAATCAGATTCTAAATAAACAGATTAGCACTTTCCACATACAATAGAGGTTAAACTTGTTTATATCATAGATACAAATTTACTATTCATATCGGTATTTATAAAACATAGTGATACTGAAACATTAAGATATATTTAACCCGTTGTCCATTAATTTGGACGTAAGCAAACAGTGTAGACCCAAACTCAGATTGTTCCCACAGAAGCCGTCCGATCTGGTTCTACACTATTTGCTTTTGCTAGGTACTGAATGAGCGGTATAATCATGTACCGGGTCGTTTCATTAGGAATTTGGGCACACATGTATTAAACAATTGATAAACTTCTGCGAGTAAAACAGTTCTAGTAAAATTTTGGCTTATGTCATAGTCATATACACTGAATAAACAAATAAATAAATAAATGTGTTTGTGAAACATTTTTTATTTAACAGGCTTTAGAGTAAAAAACAAAACCGTGACAGTCGGACGATCGGACAGACAGACTACGCAAAAATGACCGACCCCGACGTGTCATCTTTGCTTTCAGCTGGTGACTCAGAAACCGGTCCATACATTTATAAAGTTGTAAGAATGCATCGTACAGACGGACCGAATAGTATCAGATACGACAGAATCGAGTAGATTAAATGGTTACCAAAGTGCTATTATTACCATGCTATTTTTCAGTTTTATGTGTCTATAATTAATTATATCGAGTGCTGAAAAATGTGTCATTTCTACCCCGTGGGACCTTGACCTTTTACCTTATGACTCAATTTAAACAGGCAGTCTAGTACATGTTTTGTCATTCTGTGAAATATAAGACCTCTATCAAGTAAAGCAAACCTATTATGCCCCCTTATCCAACAAGCTTTTAGGAAAGTGTGAGGTTTTCGTGTGCACAGTTTTTTTACATGACATGTGAAGAATTCGTATCTACTGTCGGGGGGGGGGGGGGGGGGGGGGGCTCTGAGAGTCAGTACGAATTATGCAACATGTGTGACTTTCCATATATGTTTATACATGTACTTTATGTTAAAGTATGCCCTTTTCCCGAGAGTTTGTTCTATTCAACCCACTGTCCTTTTAAGAGCTCCAGCTTAAACTCTAATATATATTTGCAAACAATATGGATCCTGATCAGACACCGCGTCAGGCTCAAAACAGTTCTATAATCAATTTTCAGTCAAAATGCCTAACATTCAACTGAATTTGTGAAATAGAAGCAGACGACGACTGTTTAAAGCAGATGACGTCATGACAGTGAAATGGTTAACCTTTAGCCCGCCAAATAAATTGTCGTCTGCTATATTTCTCGTCTGCTTCATGTTTCAAAGTGCTTCAAAGTTGCTCAAAATTGCTGAAAATGTTGTCCGAGTGTCAAACAGCTTGGATCCGGATGAGACGCCGAGTTACTCGGCGTCTCATCCGGATCCAAGCTGTTTGCATATGGAGCTATAGTTGTGCGTGGCAGGCTAAGGGTTAATGTTCATCGTTAGGGTTCGAAACGTTGACGTGATTGACAACCAAAACATGCATTGACGACAATAGAAATCTTCATGGAAGAATACTGCACTCGTCAGAGATTAACAATGACTATTTCCAGATCGTAAAGCTGTGCTTCCTCGAAAATTTTAATGTCGACCAGTTCAAGTACATCCATTTTTAAAGACAAAATGTCTTTAAAGACCAATGTGTTGGAGGTCGTTGTATGGTACAAAAGTACAAGTTCTTTTAGTACATTTGTACATGTATCAGACGTGCTCTAAACCTATTACCCCATAAATACGCCTTTATACACCTCTGATTTATTCTTCCACTAGAGAAAATAGTTCCACTTTAAATAGTCATGAATATATACTACGGTATAAGAAATATTTTCTATAGCCTAGTAAACAGTAGCTTAAAGCAGTCTGAAAGTAAAGCAGAATGCGCCATAAGGCGTATTCTGCTTTACTTTCAGACTGCTTTAAGTGGTCACCTGTCTTCAAAACAAAACAGGCTATTGGGTACTGGGTTATAAATTTAGTCTTTTGTAATCCTTGCTCATTCACTCAGGCTATATACGCCACGTGCGAAAGATATATGTGTAGTGTACAGTCATTAGCCCTTTACACCATAGCCTCATTCAGGTGACGACTAAATTCAGGGTGAAAGTAAAGCAGAATGTGCATTAACTCATTACCAATAGCAATGGCATGTTTCTAGATTTGAAAAAAACCAAAACCATAATATATATATTATATCTTTACCGCTTGGTATGCATATTGACATTTTTAACAAAAATAGTATTTCTATACCATAATATTATTGAAACTTTGTTTTTATACCAAATGTGTAATCCACATGAAATTAAGTCGTTATTATCATTACTACTGTTATTATTATCATTCAATATTTTTATTATCATTATTATTATGATTATTATATAATATTATTATACGGGTGTAAATCTTGGGAGTTTAACAAATTTGAATATATAGAGCGTGTACAGTTGTTTTTTTTAAACACGTTATGAATATTAAAAGCTCAACTCTTTATTGTACATTTTGAGTCTTTTGTAAAACTATTTTAGCATCGATTAACAATTTCATCAACACAGGAGACAAACGCCGACTTTTTAAACAATTTGAATCTAGATTAGACGCCGCGTAACGGTTACGTTAACACTAAATTGTTCAGTGCAAACAGTTTGGAACCAGATCAGACGCCGGGTAACCCGGCGTCTGATCAGGCTCCAAACTGTTTGCTATTCAGATTAAAACTGATAGTCTGAATTGTCAAAATGTTGTCATTTTCTATATTTGATTGCAATGCGTTTGCGTTTGAACGAAATAGTTACGTTTTCTCCACTGTATTTCAGACTGGTAACCAACTCGCAAACGATGGCCATCGACGGCCATCGATTTCTTTAATGAACTCATCATTGAAATTGCATCATGTCTCTGAGGTCCGTCGGTGCATGGAGTAGTAGTAGTAGTAATCTTTATTTACATCTCATCATTATACATACATGTTTGTAAATACAATCACAAATACAGTAAACTGCCACTCCTAGTTGGAGTTATAAGAGATGAATAAACATTGTAACAGTTATCATTTAAGAGTAACTGTACATACAATGTATTCTGTACATATCTAAGATAAAAGATAAAACTGCAATACCGATGCTAATCAGAATCTCAAATTGCTGCTCTAAAACAAGTTTTAAGACACTGAAAGACAAAAACTGGCACTACTGTGCACTACTTAAAGAATGGTTATACGAAAGCATATGTTCCTTTGATCAGATCAAAGTGAACAGGATTAGCAAAGATATTACATATGGATGTAGTGAAAGCTAACGGTGGCCATAAACGTTATTGACATTGCTCCAAAAACGTTACTTTTTAATTGGCACCATGCCTTGTTCTTAAACGTATAAAAGCATCATTTTCCCCACAACAACTGTTATGTTTTTTCGTGAAATAATAAAAATGTTTATATTTCATAAATCTGATAAACACCTTTACGTAAACATCATCCATAAAAAAGAAAATGTCAACATAGTTCCTGGGGTACTTAGCAGTTTTGCCAAGTATATTTATAGATACCGTATCTTTGTCTCAAATTATATTTTTCTTAATAGCTTGCTCTTTTCTTTTGTTTTATATTTTACCTTTTTTGTTTTTGTTTTTGTTTTTTAACGTTTCGATCACGTCCCCCTCCATTAACTTTTGTTGTTGTTATTGCTACACATCTAATTAAGAAAAACGCTCCAGAATTCAAACAACATTACCACTGTCTTACAATTGAAAATTTTCAACAGTTTCACATGAAAATATTTATCTGTATTTATTCACATGTTTTTAGAAAATATTTGTAAACTGTGAGAAATATAAGAATATTCTGTTCTGTTCTGTCCCTATTAAATGCACATACATATTATGCATGTATAAAACTTCGCTCACTTATATCATTAAAAAAATATATCATTAGAACTATTGCATTGGTTAATGAACTAAGGAAACGTTTCCATAGGAATAAGTACCGACACGTGTCAAACAGAAAGCAGTGCAGACTCTGGTCACGAAGGAGTTTCCTGGTCTAGTTTTACACTGTTTTCAAAAAGAATCAATATACAGTACGCAATACGCATGCCGGTGTGGGGTTGGCCTTTTACCCCATAGCCTGTTTCTGGTTTTGAAAAAAAAAGCGATCACTTAAAGCAGGTTGAAAGTATAGCAGAATGCGCCTTAAGGCGCATTCTGCTTTACTTTCAGCTTGCTTTAAGCTACCGTCTCTCAGGATATAGAAAATATTTCTGTTGGAACATGTTTATGACTGTATAAATTGGAACCATTTTCTTTTGTGGAGGAATAAATAAAATGCGCTAAAATGCGCCTCTATCAGGGAAATTGTTAAACGACTTACACGGGTACCTCTAACCACAGGCAACTGCTTAATGCAGGATAAAATATTTTTATCCCGAATTAGGCAACCACTTATATTAACCCTTTCATGATCAAATTATTCGGGAGATTTTTACCCCTTCACCGCTTTATTGTCGTCTGCTTCATTATTGTTGTCTGCATAATCGTTTCAAAGTTAAAAAATAAGGCAGTATGACTGAAGAAATTTCAAAACGAGTGTCAAACAGTGCGGATTCTGATCAGACGCCGCGTAACGCTGAGTCTAATCAGGATCCAAACTGTTTGCAAACGCGCTTTAAAGCGCCAATAGGGTTAAGTACCACAAGAGATCTTCAATGTTATCATTTCACTGCAAATGCTGACACCAATGACATTTGCAAACAGTTTGGATCCTGATCAGACGCTGCGTAACGCGTAACGCGGCGTCTGATCAGGATCAAACCTGTTTGACATTCGTACATGTATCAACATTTCTCAAGCCAAAAAACGCATAAAACCCCATGTTTTATAACTAAACGTGGTGAAAAAAACAAGAAGCAGACGATAATATGTCAGCGACTGTGATAGAAGGGTTACTGGACGGTTAGTACAAGATTCGCTGTAGTAAAGAAAGTACTCCAGTTAGTCAACGAGTCACTTATGGCGGTAAGAAAAAGGCCACTTCTCCACTTGAGGACGGTGCGACATTCAAGAAGCAACACGTTGAGCAAAACACAGACGCTGATGAAACATTAATGGAAACTGAATTATTTTCGCAACAAACTATCACCCAAGAGTCGCCCTCTCTACTCGCGAACATCCTTGTTGATCCACCATCTACAGACATGACACTTCAACATTCACCTGTTATAACAATGCATGTTTCCCAGCAACAAAGGGAAGCACCAATTGATGGTGAGGGTGATGTAGCTAAACGTTCATCAGTCTCAGATCAGTTGGACGGAGAAAACAGTGCCTAGCGGTTATTGGGAGACGGCTATTGTGCCACATATAGTAGTAATGGTCATGACAATGAACAGATTTCTGTAAATAGTAATAATATAAAAATTTTGTCGTTAAATGTTTGTGGGATTTTATCGAAACTTAATTGCCCAGAATTTATATCTTATATTAGCAAGTATGATATAGTAGGCTTACAGGAGATTAAAACTGATGACACTGATCAGATATGTGTTCCGGGCTTTGAAGTTCACATGTTCAGTAGGAAAAAACTGTCGAATTATCGTTCAGGAGGGATGGCTCTACTTGTACGAGAAAATTTAGCACCTTATGTCCAAATTGATACAAGTAATAAGTGTAAATTAGTAACATTTTTTACTATTTCAAAAGAAATATACGGCAGTCAGAACAGCATTTGCGACGAAGATCTAAAGTGTGGATTGGTATATGTACCACCAAATGGCTCCAAATATTCGCATCCCGATCCTTTTTTTGAAATTCAGGTTGAAATGATATGGTACTTTTCTAGTAGCAAACATTGTTTATTGTTTGGTGATTGGAACTCAAGATGTGGAATTTTAAAAGATTATATAAAAATTGATGAAGTTATCTCTGAACTATATGACTTACAAACATTACAAAATGAAGAGAATGAAATATTTCGAAATTTTTCAATGTACAATGTACCGTTGGATAGAAATGTTAAAGATAATACTACTAACAATTATGGCAATCAATTTATTGATTTATGTAAGAATAATAATATGTTTCTTTGGAATGGTAGAATCAAAAATGAGTTTTACCATCCTAAATTGACATGCAAGGATGCTAGCACAGTTGACTATTTTTTATCCTCTTCATTTGTGTTTGAAAATATCTTAGATTTCAACATTGATGATTTTTGTTCTCTCTATTCTGATGTTCACTGTCCATTGTAAGCAGTTTTGAAAACTAAAGGTTGTTTACCTGAAACAAAAGTTAAAAATGATGTTCAAAAACCAGATAAAATTAAGCTGTTGGACACGAACAAAACAGAGTTATTTTTAGAAAATATTGATCTAGCAAAGGTATCTGATATTGAAATGAAACTGGACAGAATGGTGGAGGCTAGTACTGTCTTACAAACTGAAATGGACGATATAGTATCCAGCATTGCGTCTGTATTTAGAAATTCTTCTAAAGAATCATTTGGCACTGTTAAGCAGCGACTAAATGATAATAAAGCCCCAAAGAGAAATAAATACCCCTGGTTTGATAGATCATGCCAAAATATAAGAAATATATATCATAAAATAAGACAAGCATACAATAAACATAAAACACTTTACTTTAAAGAGCTTTTAAAATCCATAAGTAAAGAATATAAAAACACATTAAAACATGCAAGAAATAACTTTGATTCTGCTAAGATAGACACATTACGTAAATTGAAAAACGCGGACTCCCGGCATTATTGGAAAGTAATTAATTGTAAAAATGACCAATCACAACCTGCAGCACCTTTAAATGATTTTTTTCAATTCTTTAAATCAATAAATGAAAATCACCAGAATGAAAATGAAAACGAAAACGATAATGAAATAGAATATACTGCACTAAATGAAGACATAACTGGTCCAATAACAGAACAAGAAATTATTAAAGCGGTTAAAAGTTTAAAAACTAATAAAGCACCAGGCGTTGATGAAATTATAAATGAACAAATAAAATACTCAATAAATACCATGGTTTCTGTTTACATAAAACTCTTCAATACAGTTTTCAATACGGGTATAATACCTCAAGAATGGACAATCGGAATTATCAAACCGATTTACAAAAATAAAGGTGACCCTAACAAACCTGAAAATTATCGCCCGATATCACTCCTGAGCTGTCTCGGGAAATTATTTACATGTATTCTAAACAATAGACTAAATGAATTTGCCGAGAAAACAAATTTGATACATGAGACACAGGCAGGGTTTAGGAAGAACTTTTCAACTATAGACAATGTTTTTATTCTAAAACACTTAATTGATCTTGTTCTTTCAGGTAAGAAAACGTTTTACTGCTGTTTTGTCGATTTTAAACAAGCCTTCGATTCAGTTTGGCGAGTAGGTCTATGGCAAAAACTAAGAAAAGAACATATCAATGGAAAATGTTTTGACATTATCAAAAGCATGTACAACAATATTAAATCAAAAGTTATGACTGCAGAAGGATCTACCCCGTTCTTTGACTGCCTTGTAGGAGTAAGACAGGGAGAAAATTTATCCCCTTTTTTGTTTTCTATTTTCCTAAATGACCTTGAACAATACTTAAGTGATAAAGTACATGGCATAGCCAGTGATATAGATGTAGATGGAGTACGCATATACCTAAAGCTTTTTGTATTATTATATGCCGACGATACGATAATTTTTAGTGATAACGAGCAGGATCTACAGAATGCTCTGGACAGATTTAAGGAATACTGCGATTTATGGAAACTTAATATTAATGAAAATAAAACGAAAATTTTGCTCTTTGGTAAGGGATCTGCTAAATGTAACTGTTCATTCAAAATAGGTACACATGTTATTGAACTTGTAAATGAATATAAATATTTAGGTTTATTGTTTACAAAAAGTGGGAGTTTTCATAAAACAAAATTGCAAATTGCTGCTCAAGCTAGTAAGGCAATGTTTGCATTAATTAGACGGATTAAAGTATTGTCACTTCCATATGATATACAAATAGACCTTTTCGAAGAAACAATAAAACCAATACTCTTGTATGGGTGTGAACTCTGGGGGTTTGGAAACTGTCAAATGCTAGAGAAGGTGCAACTTAAGTTTTACAAATACATTTTTAATTTGAAAACATCTACACCATCATATATGATATACGGAGAAACCGGTGTTACTCCGTTAATACTTAATATTAAAAACAGGGTTATTGCATATTGGACCCGACTTATTGAAAATTTATCTACAAATCAAAGTACAAAATTAGCATCAAAACTTTATGTCACAATATTCACACTACATTCCAAAAATAAAATTAAATCACAGTGGCTAGAAAATACTAAACAGTATCTTTGTAATACTGGCTTTTCTGGAATCTGGTACAGTCAAAGCTTTGTTAGTTCCAAATGGCTTATAAAAGCATCTTATCAAAAACTTAAAGATATCTTTATACAAAACTGGCACTCAGACCTTAACCAAACATCGGATTCCAGTATTTATAAATACATAAAACAAAACTTTGGCCGCAGTTGTTATTTAGACAAGTTGCCTAATTATTTTGGTAAAAATATTATTAAATACTTCACCCGAAATCATCGACTTCCTATTGAAACAGGCCGCTGGCATAATATACCTTACATTGAGCGGAAATGTATATATTGTACAGATATCGGAGATGAGTATCACTATTTACTTGTTTGTCCAACGTTTAATAACTTAAGATTGAAATATATTGATTATCAAACTAGAACGAGACCAAGTAAACGAAAATTAATGGAACTAATAACGCATAATAATATTGAAAAACTAAAAAATCTAAGTATATTTTGCAGCAAAATTAAGCAAACCTTTAAGGACTAGATCTATAGATTCTAAAATATTTTTAAATGTTTTCTAAAATTCATATCTGGCCCCATGCTTGTGAAGCGTTTGGTTTGAGTCTGGGATCGTTCTCGGATCTTTGGTTGGTCAGATGTGAGCAGAATGCTCAAGTCTGACAAATCATGGGGTTGGGGCCGTCTCGGGCTTGTCTCGGATGCTTTATAGGCGTGGACCCAGTACATGTAAATGATTTAATACCAATTGTTTGAAATATACATGCTCTAACTCATTTACCCCTGAAACTTTTCATCCAAAATTCCAATTCCAAGATAAGTCTAGTCATTTTTTGACTATTTATGGTTGTTTTTAACAATTAATTTTCAAAATGACAAACAGTGTAGACCCTGATCAAAGAGCTCTTTAATGAGCCCTCTGATCAGGGTCTGCACTGTTTGCACAGGACAAGTGTAATCCTCATAAGTACACTGTTTGTAAATGACGAGTATACTCGTCGTCAGGGTTGAATGTGTTAATAATCATATGTTGTGCAGTTTTCTGGTAATTTGGCGCTATACATGCTTTAAGTCATTTACCCCTGAAACTTTTCATCGAAAATTCCAATTTCAAAATAAGTCTAGTCAATTTTTGACTTTTTTATGGTTGTTTTCAATAATAAATTTCAAAATGACAAACAGTGTAGACCCTAATCAGAGGGCTCCTTAAGGGGCCTTCTGATCAGGGTCGACACTGTTTGCACAGGACAAATGTAATCCGCATAGGTACTCTGTTTGTAAATGACGAGTATTCTCGTCGCCAGGGTTAAATGTGTTAATAATCGTATGTTGTGCAGTTTTCTGGTAATTGGCGCTGTGGCACAGCCGGCGGGTTTTATGTGGGACAAAATATGGAATTGGCTGTTGTTGTGTATTCAGCGCTAGGTGGCCTGAAAACTGCACCATACACTAAATTCTAGATTAGATTATGACGTCGTTTTTTAAATACAAATTACGTAACATTTACGTCATAATTATGGAATGTATAAACAGAGCTCAAGGTTGAATAGGGGGAGTAACTCAAAACGAATAAAGTCTTTATTTCTGCATTAAACCATGTGGTGTCACTACTCATTAGAATCGACTCTCCGAGACGATTCAGGTGGGTAGTTACATCAAGGGATTTGGTGCTGAAATGTGTATAAATGTTGGATTTGTTCAGTTTACTTCCTCTTATCTGGAGCCCTCGTATAAAACTGTGTAGCCGTTTTCCCTTATATTGTTTACTTTTGTTGTTCAATGTTACTTTGAGTTATAATTATAATGCTAATGTTTCTCACTATCCGTGGGACTTATGCATATGTAAATAAAAGTTGAAAGTTGAAAGTTGAAAGAAAGTTGGATATCTCATGTATTCATGTGAAAACATGTACTGAGTGAAATAAAGAATTTGAATTTGAATTTGCATCCCCCTCTAGACTTTTTTTCATGGGAACCAAATTAATCGTTGGAGTTTTCTACACGCTATTTTAGAATGTTCCCAAACTTTAGTTTGTCCCAGCTATGCGTAATTTATCGGTTACCATGGTAATCCCAGGTAATTTTCTAATCTACCCTGTGTGTGAAAATAGGCTATGACTTTGCTTCTATGAGAGCTAGAAATATTAAAAAAGTACCAAAGTAAAGGAGAGACACATGCCGTTAGGATGAGATATAACTTAATTAATATTCATGTTTTTATACTTATGAATATTAATGAGAAAGTCAAATTAAGCAGAAAGCCATGGAAATCAAGCATGTTGTTTTGTCTGAGAGGCGGATTTATGCAGCAAAGTTCTTAAAAATAGGCTGAAATGGTTTCAACTGAAATTAAACCATGTTTGGTTTTAGTAAGTTTTCACTTTGCATATATAACTAAGCTCATTTGCATATTATCTATTACGTAACGAATTTCTAAAAACAAATACACCCTATGTGTAAAATGGGCTGTATCTTTGCTTCTGTGAGAGCTAGAATTATTAAACAAGTACCAAAGTAAAGTTTGGGAACATTCTAAAATATCGTGTAGAAGACTCCAACGAACATTTTGGTGCCCATGAAAAAAGTCTAGAGGGGGGTGCACGGTACGTGTTTCTGCGACCCAGCCTAATTTCTGTATCGCCCACGTGTTGACGTCAATAATCTGGCAATGACGTAAATGAATATATTTTAACAATTTAGATAGTCATTGTTTTCTTCTATTTCAAACAATAACCGAACCCTTGCCAGCCTAAAAACACCAATGACGCATATCCGTTTCCAGGCAATCATCGTTTTCAATAATGGCTTTGTACACCCTTATCCCTTTCCCTTAGAGAAACGACTTTTAGCGCATTCATTTTTTTTTCATCCGCCAAAGAAATTAGTTCCATTTAATACTGTCATGAATATGTACTATAAGAAATATTTTCTATATACATGTACTAGCAGATAGTAACTTAAAGTAGGCTGAAAGTAAAGCAAAATGTGCCCTAGGGCACATTCTGCTTTACTTTCAGCCTGCTTTAATAGGTCAAATATCTTAAATACCCAAAACAGGCTATGGGTTAAATGGTTATAGAAGAGTAAGATACTTGTCCTATAGGCTAGTCATTATAGATTATAGAACATAGAACATGTTTTATTCATAATAGTAATTAACTTGATGATCCATTTACTCCGAGCAAATTGATTCATACCTTGGATATTTCGGCTTTGTCGCAAAGCCTTCATCAACACACCGAGAAGGAGTCAGTGGGTATCACAATTACTGAAAAGCTTCTTAAACAGGGGTACAGATTTCATAAACTTCGTAAAACATTTTCTAAATTCTTTTATAGAAATCTTCCTCTCATTAACAAGTATAAATGTAACTTAAAGTCTTTTCTGGGGCAAGGTATTTCACATCCGGACTTTTATGGTGGTGTAATTTACAGAATTCGTAAGATTCTTGCATTTTCAAAACCTGTTTGTGAAACGTATTAGATCTTTAGATCTTTCCTAAAAAAAGATTATGATCCAACTATATTGCTGCGCACTTCACGTTTGGTTATCGATCAATCTACAATTGATAACTATGCTTTCCTCGTTGGTTGTGCGACGACAGACATGGCTTAGCATTACATGATGATGTATCTCTAAAGCCGTCCTTTAACTGGGAGAGCTATGTCGGATTTGTGTGCTTTGTTTTTTCTCTCCCTCTCTGTCGTACCCTGAACCCATCCATGTCTTACAGTTACTCGTGACTACGGACTAGTCGCTTGAGTACACTTTGACTGTTGTCATAGTGGGTTGCTTTTAACACGGGTTTGAATGTTTAATTCTTTCCCGTGTTACTAATAATCTTCTTGTCATAGATTTTTTGTTAGGTGTTTTACATGTATGTACTTACTGTGTTGGTGGTATTTTTGGTTGTAAGGTTGTGGAACAGTAGCGCGTTCAAGTACCGTATCAGCGAACAGCAACGTTAACCGATGCAAACAACCCATATAGTACGACATCTAACGTTCACCAATACTCTTCAATGATATCACTGCGCCCCAATGTTTATTAACTTTTCAAGGGTACGAACGAGTTATGTACGATTCGAAATAAAACAAGCAAAAGTGTACTAATCAACTGAAATGCATCAATTTAACCGCATATAAAGATAAGATTTAGCTGCTCAGATGTAAGCTGCTTTGTTTGATACATTAAGTATCGGAAAATGTTGGTTTATTGATGAGAAATTAAGTCGGGACTGTTCGCTAGTTTTTATTAAATTCATTTGGTCGCCATTTTGTTTTCCTTGTTGGCGATGGCTAACTACCTCTGAGGCCGTTCGTGTCGTTCGCAATCGGTAACAGCCAAACGGTCGTTAAAGGTAAATTGTTACCGTTTTCTGATGCAATCGATACGGTACTTGAACGCGCTACTGGGTTTATATTAAGTGTTTCCACCGTTGGTTTCAATAATGTACGACTTGACAGTCGTAAATGCTCTTAGATAGTTAATGACCAGTGGCAGTAGTCGGACAGTAGTCAGGGTCTCATTATATAGGAAGATAGGACCATGTGACTATCTACTAAAACTGGACTGATTCGCCGATTTCTATTACTAAATTTCCCTTTCCAACAAGTAAAAAACATAGAACTAGTCTAACTTACATTGTCATAAAATGCAACTGAAAAACATGCAATCATGAGATGTGTCGATACACTATTACCTTTAGCTTGCTTACTTTAAAAGGCAAATTCGCCGTACTAAAGGAACCAAAACTGCTACACATGCATAATTCATAATTCTAACACGACTCGAAACCTACGGCATATAGACAAAGAATACTGAGAAACGTATATTACGTCGCGATAATGAACTTCCATCCGCTGTTCCATTTGCCCCATTCGCGTAATTAAGGCCTTTGGCTACCGGAAGTCGGTCTTGCGGGCGAGCGGATATGCGTCTTGACGACACAGACTGTTTTCGTACGTGTTTTAGTAGAAAATTTATATAAAGGAAATGTTGATACGAATTAGTATAATCCTTCATAGCGCAGTTAGTATAGTGGTTGACTAGCAATCAAAAGGTCATAGGTTCGAGACCCATCCGATCCAAATATTTTTTTTAGTGTCCGATTTATTGACTTGTCAATCCATAACGCAGTAATCAAGAGACATGTTATGTTTAGTCTTCGTTGATTAGAACTGGTGATGTTTACAGTCCAAGTATATGTCCACTTACCTGTACGTTTTAGTTTAATGACTTACAAGTCAATTAAATCGGTATACATGTACACGATTTGATCGAACTATAAAGCCACACATTGAAGCTTATCAATACGCTAACCTTTTCAAGATCGATATTGCCCATTATAATTATGTTAAAACAATATAATAAACCTTGTATGCAAGTCCATGAATAAATAATAATGCATTTTAATGACAAAGTTTTAATTCTAAGGTAGGTAACTGCATGGAGAAAAGACCTTTCTCCATGGTAACTGTATCTAAACAACAAATATCCCACATTTTAATAAGAAAATATGTTATTACAACCAATCCTGACTGTAATATTTTCTAATTTTTTCAGACTGACTAGTTCATCAACCATATATTTGAATAAAATGAAAACAAATATACATTGAATGAGTCAGTATTTTGTAATTCAATTTTTTAGCATTTTGCAAAATTTAAATAGCTGATAACATCTTTCTGAACACCTTTATTCAAAATGTTTTTAGCTTTTCTTGTAATGAATGTTGTGGACTACTTATTGGGTGAGAATTATAGTCATTAGCTTTATTCATTTTTAAGAAAAATAAAATCATCAAAATTCTAGGTTTTTGTCAGAAAAAAGACCTTAAAGACAAACCACACGATAAATTTTGCCTATATTTACACACATTGTTTCTTAGGCTATTATCATTCTTCATGAAAAGTTTCATAACAATCGTATGGAAACTACGCGCATATGCGAAGTACCTTAATTCTAACACCTCTCGAAACCTATGTAATAGAGACAAAGAACAACGAGAAACATGTATAACGCCGCGATAATGAAATACACGCGCGGCGTTTCCATCCGCTGTTCCATTTGCCCATTACGCGTAATACATAAATAGTATTTTTATAATAAAAGTCGCGTTAGAATTAAAATAACAAATGCATAGGTGTTCATTACCGTGCATTAGATCACAGTTAGTCGTTAAAGGCCTCGTGATCTAATGACTCCACATCTCAACTCCTAACTGTGATCTAATGCACGGTAATGAACACCTACGAATTTGTTATTTCTTAATTCATTCATTCTTTATTGTTTCTTATTCATTTGTTAAGTCATTCCTATATGTTTAGTTGATAACTTTGCATTGTGTTGTATATATCTGGCTATATGTTTTCTTGTTTATCTATCTCTTATATTTTCATCATGTATCCCAGCAGGCACACAACGTTGTTTCAACGTTGAATCAACGTTGATTTTCCGTCGTAACGTTGATCAACCTGATTTCAACCATGGACGACCATCCATCGGTAGCCAATTTACAGTCAACGTTGAATCAACGTTGAATCAACGTTTATAATGGTTGTAGATAAAAAATTAAAAAATACTGAAATTGAAATTTCTGATTAATTATATCGCAGTGTTTAATGTCTAACCACGTCGACTATGATTTATAGTTAAAATAAATTCAATTTAGAAAATCTAATGACAACGTTGAATCAACGTTGAATCAACTTTGATAATGGTCGCCCAGCAGTTGATTTTCCGTCGCAACGTTGATCAACCCTTTTTCACCCTTGGACGACCATGGGTCGGTACCGAATTTATTGCCAACGTTGAATCAACGTTGAAATTGGTCGTGGGAAAAAACAAATCGATGAAAATGAAAATTCTGATAAATTATATTGCAGTGGTTATGTCTCATCACGTAAACTATGATTTATCGTAAAAAAATAAATTCAATTTAAAAATCTACTGCCAAAGTTGAATCAACGTTGAATCAACATTGAATCAACATTGTCAGATAATGGACGTAGGTAAAAATTATTTTTTTTTAATAAATAATCATAACAACTTCAACTTAAATATTAATTTGATACTTCATAGTTTAGATGCAAAAGAAATAAGTTCTAAGTTCTTAATAGTAAGCACTGAACTTTACATTCAAGTTTACAATTAAAATGAATAAAATACAAAAAGCAAGAAAAGCAAACCAATTCAATGTAAAAATGTTTAATTATAGATACTCAGCGTACTAATAAATGAAGCAACCATATTTGATAAGCTGTAATCAAATATCTTCCAACACCCATGCGTTGTCTACTCTACTATTAGTAGAGTAGAGCTCCTAAAACCTAAGTTGAAGGGAGCATTTGAAAATAAAACAATATCTGGAGAAAACAACGCACACAAAAACGGACAGCCCACTCGAAACAATGTTGTTTTGACGTTGAATCAACGTCATTTCAACGTTGAAACTTCAACCATTATCAACGTTGAATCAACGTTGAGGTTCAACGTCAACACAACTTTCAAAATCAAATATAAATCGTACGTTGTTTCAACGTTGAAGTTCAACGTTGATTCAACGTTGATTCAACGTTGGTGTGCCTGCTGGGATGCTGGTAAAATAAAAGCAAACAAAACTAAACGTGATGAAAAAATAGAAGCAAACGATAATATGGCAGCGACTGTGATAGAATGGTTACTGGGGCCCGTTTTACTAAACAACTTACGCAAATTATTTGCGTAAGTCAAAATTTTAAATTTTAATATATATTTTTTATTATCACTTGCTACAAACAGCAAATAGTCAGATCAGAGGACGCGCTTTTAGCGCGTCCTCTGATCTGGTTTTTTTGCTGTTGATCGAAAAAAAAGTGTTAAGCGATTTTGACTTAGTTTAGTAAAACGGGCCCCTGGACGGTTAGTACAAGATTCGCTGTAGTAAGGGCCTTTCTGTATTGCCCACGTGTTGACGTCAATAATCTGGCAATGACGTAAATGAATATATTTGAACATTTTTTTTCTTCTATTTTTAACAATAACCGAACCCTTACCAGCCTAAAAACACCAATGACGCATTAAATAACTAGCAGATCATATCTACAAGGAAGGTACTTTATGACAGTTTTAGAGCATAATTCTCTTAGATATTTGCTCAATCTTAATTACAAATCAATTTTGAAACACTTAAACGTCTATAAATTAGTTTTTTAAACAATTAAATGGAGAATAGCTTCTCTCACACTCTCCTTAAAACACGACTGTCACATGCGCAGGAAAACTGACCTATATTCGCAGATGCATTTTTTGACAACGAAAAAAACGTTTAGGGTCGGAGGGGAAAACTAGGGTCGGTCGGGTTACCGGAAACACAGGTATTTTTATGTTGCCCTAAAGAAGAGTAGGACAATTGCCCCTATAAGCTAGTCAGTATAGACCTCCTACAGTGGAGAATATATTATTCTTTCCCGTTTAAACGCAAACGTACGCAAACGCAAAGCGCTAAAACGTAGAAAAGAACAACTTTTGGACAATTCTGATATTTCATGTTTATCTTGGTGGCAAACAGTTTGGAGCCTGATCAGACGCCGGGTTACCCGGCGTCTGATCTGGCTCCAAACTGTTTGCACTGCAAATAATAGTTTTAGCGTAAACGCGTTTAGTGGGAAAGAAAAACACATTCTCCACTGTAAGTCAATCAAATTATTTCTCAAACAAAACACACGCATTGGGATCTAAAAAATCTAATTTATGCATAAACAGTCCTAAACATTGCTTTGCTTTTTCAAGAAAACACAAGTTTAAAGTTTGTAAAACAAGTATGTGAAAAAAAAGATTGTTTAAAAGTCACACATAACCAAATCCCCAGGGGACTATATATAGTACATGTCGTTGTCTGTCCGGGTGCTAGTCCCCAGAGACCTTCCTGCCTTGGCGTGGCTCTGGGGCTTAATTGTCATAGGGGATCTTTTCTGTTTATAAGACCGAGATTATCCCCTCTGCCAAGAGCTAAAAGGAAGGCGGGTCGGTGGTTTTGATCCCATTCGCTGCTGGCAACGAATGAGATTAACCAAAATCATCTTCCTGAAATCATTCCCACATTTATGTAATGGTGGAGCCTCTTAGTGTTTGTCTTTCCGTGTTGTTTTTCTTACTTTTTCGAGTGTTTCGTTTGTTTTGGTGTTTATGTATATGTAGTCGTTTCTCGGCGCCATATGACCATTTTATGTGTCGCGGTGCCGTAAAACCCAACTCAACCAATCAACCGGGTGCTAGTTTCCAGATTCAACTGAAACTTGGTATAGTGTTGGTGTATGAGAATATCTATATGAGCCGTGCCATGACAAAACCTGCCGTATTGCATTGTGTTATTTCCCGACCACTTCAGTCGGTTGATTTCTGTTGTATCATGTTAAATTTATAGTTTTTGTGTACAGATGATAACCCTTTCACTATCAATGACATCATAGAGCGCATTTGCAAACACTTTTTATCCTGATTAGAGGCCGTGTAACACGGCGTCTGACCAGGATCACAATTGTATGCCATTTGATTTTAAATTACTTCAGTTATTCTGCCTTTAAATGAAACTTTGAGACGATATTGCAGACATCAATATTGAAGCAGACGACAATATGGTAGTAACCAGGGGTACACAGCTCACGATCCATTTTGATCGATTCATGAAAGTGTTAAGTAGGCAATAAGGCGTCTTTAGACTGTATAGCGTTTTTCTTATATTCTACCAAATGAAAGCCAATACTACAAAGGCAATTCAAAATATGATAAGAAAATGATAGGGTAGTGCCGAAAATTTCGAGTTATTAAAGAAAAAAGAGTTATCTCCCTTTACAAAATTTACAAAATACACACCTTATAGAAATGGCCGTAGAGTCAAAAATTGTACAACAATATATAATATTTTTCTATTTTTCCATTCAAATTAAATAGCTCTTCAAAACAAAACCATGATGGAGTGTTTTTGTATACTTTGAAAATTTCACAAATTCATGAGTTTGATACACCCTTAACGTATATATGTCGATTTGCTCAGTGCCTGATCTAGATCTAAACTGTCATTAATCAGCGACCATGTAAATCATTGCATTAATTAACTGACTGACTGATTGACCAATTCAGCGACCATGTATACCGATAGTTAATATAAATCATTGACCAATCAATCAATCAATCAATCAATCAATCAATCAATCAATCAATCAATCAATCATTCATTCATTCATTCATTCAATCATTCATTCATTCGAATGAATATTTGTTTTAAAAAACCGATCATTAAATGATACACATCATGACATATACAAACTCTTTTTCAGCTTTCTTTCCCAAACCGCCGTCATTAGTACCATAAAC
The DNA here is from genome assembly GCA_922989275.2 of Gari tellinella. Taxonomy (NCBI): domain Eukaryota; kingdom Metazoa; phylum Mollusca; class Bivalvia; order Cardiida; family Psammobiidae; genus Gari; species Gari tellinella. The sequence goes on from OV277872.1 coordinate 36,442,854, forward strand.
GGCGAAGCGACCAAATGATAAAGAACGAGTTTTAGTCCCATTCTTCACGAAAAATCATGTGACCATCGTAAATACAAAATGGCAGACGAACCACCACCACCCCCAACAGAAACGGCCAATATTTCCACCCCTGTTGCTCAGGTAGGATTGATAAATGTTTATATCAACAGAACAGCTCGTATGTTCTTGGTTGATGTGATTATTGATTGAGGAATAAGTGATTTTCAAGTGCATACTAAGGTGTATACTAAAGCGAAACAAACGACCTGGAAATATCAGTCATTCAGTGTATGGCCAGCTGATTTAGAGTAAACGGAAATTAACATTTTCCCAATCATGTCTCTACTGAATTCTATAGTGTGACCACTCATTAAAACCGTCTCTTCGAGATGGTGTTAATGAATTTTAAAGTCATTGGAATTATAGTGGAACTACAAAAATTTTAACATTTTTTTCGTATTTGATTAACCAAATTACCCCATGGATGCATTGAGCAGGGCTCCAGATAAGGGAGAGTAATCTGAACAAATCAAACAATTTCTCACTCATACAGCACCAAATCCTATGGTTTTAGTACTCGTTAGAATCGTCTCTTTGAGATGACTCTATAGTGAGTAGTGACACCATAGGGTTTAAAGCAGAAATAAAGAATTCAGTTTTTGAAAAACTTCCCTTATCTGGAGCCCTGAATTAGCCTGTTTCTAGTTTTTGGGTTATGGTCAAAGCGTACCATGGTTAAAGCGTACCGAGTCAAAACATACGATTTTTGGTCGAGGCGTACCACAGGATATATAGGGAAAATTTCAATACATTATTAGGTGATAATTGATTTTTTTCACACATTATATACCTGTAAATATCATAATTAGTATATTTTACATACGTCTGGATAGTTTTCACCCAGACACCCCATTCTATTTGAAGATTTAGTAATTAGGAACACATTTTTAATTTGCTGTAAACAACTGTCATCAGTTCTCTAAGTTTCAAAATATTAATAAATATTAGTGTCAACAATTGTGTGGATTCTGACCATATGCCACCGGCTTCTGATCAGCATCCAAACTGCTTCACACACACAGTCACACACACACTATCAATACACAGTGACACACAATAAAGTTTGCACCCATGCAAAATATAGTCTCTATTTAAGCGGCTTCTGATCAGGATCCAAACTAATTCCGTAAACAAATGTTGTCTGTTCTAAAACTAAGTGTCAATCATTGTAGATGATCCTGAGCAGATGCCGCTTTACACGGCTTCTGATCAGGATACAAAATGCTTGAAAATGAATCTTTCAGGGTAGTGGTTACGCGGCTTTTGAGCAGGATCCAAACTACTTGAAAGGAAAGTCGTCTGTTCTAAATCTAAAACTAGTAAAATAAATGTCAACCATTGTGGATCCTGATCGGACGCTGCTTTACACAGCTTCTGATAAGGATCCACAATGCATGAAAAGAAATCTTGCATCCGTGAAAAGTGGTTGTTACGCGGCTTTTGATTAGGATCCACAATGGATCCAAAGAGGTTTGAGTTGTCTGCTTCTAATTGTTATAAACAGTTTGGGACTTGATAAGACTCCGTGTTACGCGTTTCAGAGGTTAAAAAAAGATGGATTGAAACTGACAAATAACCACGATATTACAAAATTGTTTTATTTATAACTTTAATGAATAATATTATGCTTTTGCCTTTTTTAAATACATCGATTTATAATATACCTAACTTTAATAAATATTAAAATAAGTTTCCTTTTTTCAAATTTTATACAGGTTTATCTACATAGTACTAACAGTTGGTAACTTACAGCATCATCATCATCATCATCATCGGTGTTTAGATTAACATGCAGGTGCAGGAGCGTCATCCACATCAGTGGGCCCCCTTCCAGGCAGCTGCCGGCTGGCTGCACGCATAGCAGGAACGTATATAAACTCTAATATACGTTCGTGCTTACAGTAAACCTCTCTATTACGACCCAAAAACTGTCTTAAAGCCAGGTGGCAGTAAAACAAATTTCATTTGGTGGCAGCAGTGGAATATGCAATGACATGACCATCATCCTGGGTCCATGTTGCAATTTGGTGGCCCAGACATTTTGCTGCCCAATTTGTTTATACATCCCCTCTTATTGCTTTTATCATTACACCTTGGAATCATCTTTTCTGGATCAAGCTTATTATAAAATTGCATAAAAATAAAATCAACTGACTGAGACATAGAGATTTTTATAAGACTGGCTAAAATGTGTACAAGTTTGATGATGGGTACAACAAACACCTCAGTTAATCAGAATGATGGTATTTAACCCTGACCCCAAATAATTAGCCCCTTTCAGCCATGTGGATGCTTAAAGCAGATTGAAAGTAAAGCAGAAAGCTCCAAATGGAGCTTTCTGTTTTATTTTCAGTCCACTTTAAGCTACCATATGCTAGGCTAGAGAAACTATTTCTTATGGGGCATATTTAGATCTGCATTGAAGTGGAAATTTAACGAGTATTTTCTTCAATCATCAATGGATGAAAAAGTGAATACATGTAGTGTAATAATGTATTTCTGTCAGGTAATTGGTTAAAAGAGTGGAAGGATACATACCTTGTGGAAGGTCTCCAGATAAGACTAAGAGGGAGTGAACTGAACAAAACCAACATTTTCTCACTTATTTCAGTACCAAATCCTATGGTGTTACTACTCATTAGAATCATCTCAAAAAGACGATTCTAATGAGTAGCGACACCATAGGATTTAATGCAGAAATAAAGATTTTAATTTTTGAAATACTCCGCTTATCTGGAGCCCTGCCTTGTAGGAACAAAGTGTGATTAAAACATGTCTGTCAATAATCTTAGATCCCTTAGTAGGCTTTCATTTGAAAATTTGTAGAATACAGAGGAGACCAGATCCTGGGAGAAATCATGGACCCTGGAGGAAATAAGGAAAGGGTCAGGGAACTGGTCCCTTGCTGGGGATTCAGGGGTAAGTTAAAATATAGAAAAATATGTTTGTATCAACTACAAATACACATGTGCAGTCATACTTCTAAAGTTGAATTTTAAAGGCAGAATTGTGCAGAAAACCCTGGCCTTATTGAATACATTGGAAGTTTGTGTTAATCAGTTTTTCTCATAGTTTTATTTTTTCACTGACTGTTTAAACGCTTTCCTCCCTGAAACTTAATTTATATTTTTCAGAAACTTTTTTTCTTTTAAAACTTGCTAAAACCAGGAGCTCTTAAATACAGATCTAATCTAATCTCCCTGCTAAAACGCAACATAAACTAGTGTTTTCAAAATTGGAAAACCCATATGAAAAGTTTAGCATATGTAATTAAGTAACTCAAATACAGTGAAAACTCTCTATTACGATCACTAAAACACTCACTCTGAGGCTATTTGATTGTATCAAAGACATCTGACAGCTTAAAGTAAGGTGACAGTAAAACAGAAAGCTCCTTTAACTCTTTCCTCCCTGAAACTTTAAATGGACAATTCCAGTTTCCATTTAAACCTAGTCCATTTCTGACTTTAAAGGGTTGTTTTTGTCAATGTTTGGCATTATGACAAACAGTGAAGACCCTGATCAGAGGGCTCCTTTCGGAGCCCTCTGATCTGGGTCTTCATTGTTTGCACAGGACAAGTGTACTATTCACATGTACACTGTTTGAAAAGGACGCCTATATGCGGGACTAGGGCACAAAGAGTTAAAGGAGCTTTCTGTTTTACTGTCACCTTGCGTTAAGCAGTCACCTGTCGTAAACAACTAATAGTTTACACAATTAAGTGGTCATAATAGAGATGTGATTATACTAGAAGGGTGGTGGTTATAGAAAGGTTTTACTGTAGATTTTTCATTATTTGCAGCTGCTTCTACATCTACAAGAGTTTTCCCAAAAGATGATCTCTCGGACCCATGAGATTGAGAAAGAGGTAGCTACTCTAGTGCATGACACTAAGGTGAGTGGATTCTAAAATTTTCAGTTAGCCCTTTACTCCATAGCCTATATCTAGTTTTGAAAACAGATGACTACTTAAAGCAGGTTGAAAGTAAAGCAGAATGTGCATTAAGGCACATTCTGCTTTACTTTCAGCCTGTTTAAGCTACCATTTGCTAGAATATAGAAAATATTTTCTATGATTTTTTATTTGTGACAGTATACAATGGAACTATTTCTTCAGTAGTGGATTGAAATAAAGGTTTAAAAAGGCGTATTTATGGGGTTATGGGGTAAGCCTTTAGGTTAGGGTCTGTAACGGGTATTGCAGTTAAATAAGCAGAGAAATGGGTGGAGAAGGTATTTGATGTCCAGCGCATCTCCGACAGAATTATCTTGCTCAGTCTTGTCTTAGGCAAGGTGGTCTTCACCTTTATCTCAGTGTATGCACCACAAGTCGGACTGTCTGAAGCTGAGAAGGACCGCTTCTACGACCAACTCCAGAGTGCAGTCTCCAAGATCCCAACATCTGAGGTACTCATTCCACTTGGAGATTGGAATGGTCACATGGGAACTTTATCTGCTCATGAATGTGTCTCAATGAGTTTAGCATTTTGTTGACATTGACCTCATGACTCACTGTATGAGTTCCACTGCCCCTTGAAACTAAAAAAAGCTGGATAACATTATCATTAGGGCTCCTCCCCAGAGACCTTTCTACTTTGCCGCAGTTCTCAGGCTTATTTGTCATAGGGAATCTTTTCTGTTTATTAGCCCCTGATCTATCTGCTAATAACTAAAAGGAAGGCAGGTCAGTGGTTTTGATCCCATGCGCTGCTTTGCAACGAATGGAATTACAGCGCTCCCTCTCTATAACGACACTCAACGGGAGACAGCAATTTGTGTGTGTTGTTCGGAGGGAGTCGTTATAGGGAGGGACGTTTGCAAACAGCTTGAATCCAGATCAGACGCCGAGTAATGCGACGTCTTATCTAGATTCAAGCTGTTTGTCACTCGTTAATAAGGTTTTTTCTGTCAAAATGTCCATAATGTACCTTTGAGAAAGCAGCAGACGACAATTGTAAGCAGACGACATTGCATTCGTGAATAGGTTGGACATAATTTGCCTGTATAGGGAATTGCGACAAGAGCCGTTGTAAGGAGGGAGTCGTTGTTGGGAGGGCCGTTGTAGAGAGGGAACACTGTAGCTTAAATCATCTTTCTGAAATCATCAGCATCTCATCTCGTCATACCTCATCATTCATTGGCACTACATTTGTATATGACCTATTATTTTTTTGTGTCACTGTGCCGTTAAACCCAAACCATCCATCCATCATAAGGGCTCCAGATACTGGGAGTACAGTGCTCCCTCTCTACAACGGCACCCAATGGGAGAAAACGATTGTGTGCATTGTTTAGAGGGGGGAAGTTGTTATAGGGAGGGAAACTGGCTTACATTTGAAAACAGTTTGAATCAAGATCAGACTTATTTCTGTACCAAAATAAGTCTGGTTGGTCTAGATTCAAGCTGTTTGCTACTCTTCATTATGTTTCTTTCTTGCAAAATGTCCAATATGTAACTTTGAGAAAAATAGTAGACAACAATTTTAAGTAGACCATATTGCAGCAGTGAAAGAGCTTAGTTAGGGGGACAGCTGCAAACATCGTTGTAAGGAGGTAGTCTTTGTTGGGACTGTTGTTGTCGGGAGGGAGTACTGTATTTCAAAAACTAAAATTTTATTTCTGCATTAAACCCTATGGTGTTTGAGACGATTCTAATGATTAGTAACACCATAGGATTTGGTGCTGAAATAACTGAGAAAATGACGGATTTGTTCAGTTTACTCCCTCTTAGATGGAGCCCTGACATTATTGGTCTCTGTATGGGATCCTAAAACAGTGCATAAAGGGCTTCTTGGGTCTTCCTCCACCTGTAATTAGCTGGACGTCGCGACATGACTGAAATACTGTTAAAAGCGACGTAAAATCATAACAAATCAAATCAAATCATTGTATGGGATCAAACTCTTTCTATATTTTTTTTTTCAATTAAAAAGTGTGTAAAACAATCAATCATGGAGTCTCAAGTTTGCATTTAGTTCCATTTACATGGGAAAGAACACAGGTATTTGACACATTTTGTTTTACTATCTACAGTGGAGAAAACGTTATTCTTTCCCAATAAAGGTGTTTACGCTAAAACTATTATTTGCAGTGCAAACAGTTTGGAGCCAGATCAGACGCCGGGAAACCCGGCGTCTGATCAGGCTCCAAACTGTTTGCCACCAAGATAAACATGAATTATCAGAATTGTCCAAAAGTTGTACTTTTCTACGTTTTAGTGTTTTGCGTTTGCGTACGTTTGCGTTTAAACGGGAAAGAATAACAGATTCTCCACTGTACCATGTACATGTATAATGGTAGATAGTTAAAAAAAAATTTTTTTTCAAAATGTGCCAAGTACCTGTGGGAAAGAAAGGTGCCTTCCTGCCTACAGAGCTCCAGATAAGGGGAGTATTTCAAAAACTAAAATCTTTATATCTGCATTAAACCCTATGGTGTCACTACTCATTAGAGACGATTCTAATGAGTAGTAACAACATAGGATTTGTTGTTGAAATGAGTGAAAGAATGTTGGATTTGTTCCGTTTACTCCCTCTTAGTTAGAGCCCTGTGACTGTATGTGCAATTGTTGCAAATGTTGTTTATTTTCTTTACCATGAACATCTGATGTTGATGTTGTTATTGCTTTGTTTTTTACAGCTGGCCAGTGTGAGGGTCAACAATGTTTTCAACGATTTTGTGATGTTAGCCGATACTCAGTTTGTGGAAAATGTGAGTTTGTTTTACCAGCCCCATTTCAAATAATAAGTTATACAATTTATTACTGCTGTTTGACAAAAAAGAATAAAAGTAAAATTGTTACTTGTACAGAGCTCCAGATAAAGTTTGTATTTTACTTAATACTTAATCCTTAACAGCATAGCTTGTTTCTAGTTTTGAAAACAGGTTACCACAACAAGCAGGTTGAAAGTAGAGCGTTAATGGGAATTCTATTTATTCTCAATCTGTTTTAAGCTATAATCTTGTGTTTTGTGTTAGCACTTTTAAGTGGGGACTACTAGTACTTTCCTTAAAAAATAATAAGATGAGTAAAAAGGTGTATCTAAGCTGTCTAATTTACATACATTACTGCTTTACTCTCAAAGTGTTTGAATTACTCACTTAAAGAAGCTTTGTGTATTACTTTCACCTTGCTATTGACTGCCAGCTATTTGTAGCACCTTAAACAGTAATAGTGCGTTTCATTATATACCTATTTAAGAAATTAACTGATTTTTTTCGGCATTCAAGCAATATGAACGACAGAAAATTATCGGCAAATTCCATGAATCGCGCTAGCGATTCATGGTAAATTTGCCGATAATTTTCTGTCGTTCATTTCGCTTGAACACCGAAAAAAATCAGTTCATTTCTTATATTTACAATATATTTGCTGTAATTTCTAACATTAAATAAACATTTTGTCAGTACGCATGTATGTTTAATCCATATTAGAGGTCGATAACACGAATAATGTGTACCCTATAAGGAACAGCCATGACCAATTTACTGAATCTGTGTATATTCGAAAGCAGAAGAAATAAGTTCCATTGTCAACAACTTGACAGTTTGGCGCGAAAAATGCTGATTTATGACGTCATTAGAAGTGACGTAATTTTAAAGTAGGATAAATATATCGGGGTTTTATTGTCATAAAGAAACGCAGATAATAGGCCGCTGTTTATAAGGTAGATTCTTATGTCAATTTTCTTGCAATTTATCTCATTTATAAAGAAGAATATTAGTCAGGAATCATGGTTTCCACTAGTAGGAAGGCATAGATCGGTTAAGAACAAATTTTGAAAAAATCTGCCAAATGTTTGCTGCCTCAAGTTCCAAAGTTTAATTCGCGAATGAAAACTGCATATGCCCCGCCTCCCCTTCGAAACTTTTCCACAAGTCCCGCCCTCTCGAAAATTGGTGTTTATTTGAAATGAACACACTTTTTGTCAATGGAATTGAATGGGGCGATTGTAAATATTCATAAATGCAAGCAAATACAGACCCAACAATAATTTTCTGTATCAGGTGGTTTGTATCAGATACAAGTTATACACGATCTATTTATATAAAGAAGCCTTGTACGTTGACGTTCCGGAATTCCAGGTTTCGATCCTATTTTTAAAAAAGTTGAAACCAAGCTTTGATCAACTTTGAATAAAACATTTCCTTTTTAAGCATGAATAACCTACAACACTCACTTGTAATGTTTTCCTCCAAAGTATAAAGCTTAAAACAGTTCAATTCATACCCTTAAATGCGTAAATGAATGTTATTTGCAAATAGCTACTTCTCAATCGAACCGGTAAAAATAACAGATCATATGAAGAACAAATCAATTCGTCATCAATTTAAACAATGACGTAATTATTGGTGGTCACATGACTTCCAAAAATAGTTTCAGATTGCATATATGTGTATGGAGGAGTTTTAACATACACGTATGCATATAGATCTATTTGATTGTTTGGTTGAACAACATATAGATCTTGTCCCAAACAGTTTAAGTATATAATAAAAGGAATATCCAACTCGAACTGATACAAGACCGCGGATTACACACTGTGGTGATATTCTGTTTTTATTGTAATTGTTTGTATATTGCAGAGAGTGTATGACGATAACCCAGAGGAAGTCACCCAGGAGGAGGTCCAAGACGAGAAAAAGCCAGAAAATCAGGTGCTTATTTAACCCATTACCCCATAGTCTGTTTCTGGTTTTGAAGACAGGTGACCCCTTAAAGCAGCTAGAAAGAAAAGCAGAATGTGCCTTATATTCTGCTTTACTTTCAGTCTGAAGGATGTATAGAACACATTTCTTGTGCCGCATATCCATTTTTGTATAAGTTAAAACTATTTTCTTCAGTAGAAGAATAATTAAAGGGCGTAAAAACACATGTTTATAGATTAATGGCTTTTATTTTTCTGAAATATTTTCTAAAAACAGCTCTTTAATCCGACATAAACGGATAATTTTTCGAAAATGGAGCCTCAGAAGCCTTCCTACCATGCAAATGTTCTTGGGCTTAATTGTCATAGGGTATGTTTTGGTATATTTTGCGGGGTCTGTGGTATTGATCCCATGCACTGCTTCCCAGCAAAAGGGATTAGTCAATATCATCATCCTGATATCACCCATCAATCATCATCTCATCATTCATCGGCTCTATATGACCTATTCAGAATCGCAGTGCCATAAAACCCAACTCACTCACTCAAAAATGGAGAATTCAATATGTAAGAATCAGAACAAGAGCCGCATGCGGCCCTAAATCGCTCACCTGGTACCCACGTTTACGGTCATGGTGACGTCAAATTGGGCAAGTGGTTTTGGAAAAAGAAGATTTGTATTTAGCTTACATTCAGCCATATCAGGAAAGCCTTAACAACCCACTGACAGTCACGTTTTTAAGCTAGCAAAAATATTTGAAGAAATCTGGTAGAGGGTCACCAATGGATCATTTGTATAAAATTTTTCAATTTGGACCAGTAATCAGTTTTCACTGTAAGCCATCATAGTTTAATTCACTCCCACCCACTGGCGGCCATGTTATTTGAAATAGGAAGATTATTTGAAGAAAACTGGCAAAGGGTCACCCATGAATCATTTCTGTCAAATTATTCTTAAATCGGACCAGTAGTTTCAGAGAAAAAGATTTTTAAACTTTTCCTATACAGTAATACAACGAAAACTTGCCCCACCCAGTGGCGGCCATGTTTTTTAAGATAACAAAATTATTTTAACAAATCTGGTAAAGGGTCATCAATGGATCATTTGTGTAAAATTATTTTCAATTTGGACAAGTAGTTTCAGACAAGAATTTTTTTAAAGTTTTTACTATACAGTAATATAAGGAAAACTTGCCCCACCCACTGGCGGCCATGTTTTTTAAGATAACAAAATTATTTTAAGAAATCTTGTAGAGGGTCATCAATGGATCATTTATGTAAACTTATTTTCAATTTTGACAAGTAGTTTCAGAGAAGAAGATTTTTAAAGTTTTTACTAAACAGTAATACAATGTATATGGAAAACTTGCCCCACCCACTGGTGGCCATGTTTTTTAAGAAATCTGGTAGAGGATCACCTATGGATGATTTGTGTGAAATTACTTTCAAATCTGACCAGTGGTTTATAAGGAAAATCTGCCCCACCCACTAGTGGCCATGTTTTTGAGATACGAAAATTATTTTAAGAAATCTGATAGAGGGTCATCCATGGAGCATTTGGGTAAAATTATTTTCAATTTGGACTAGCAGTTTTGGACAAGAAGATTTTAAAGTTTTTTAGCTCGCCTGTTCGTAGAACAGCAGAGCTATAATGTCATACCCCCGGCGTGGGCGTGAGCGTAGTCAAGGTTAAAGTTTTTTGGACGGGTTGTTTAAAAGCTTAATATTTGTGCTAGGGTGCTGACATTTTGTATGGAGGTTCATTAGGGGTAAAACATTGATGTTATGAAGTTGGAATTTAAAAATAATTTTAATTTATGTCAATATTTGACATGTTTTGGACTTAGGTTTTTCTACTAAAAATCACCAGGTTAAAGTTTTTTGGACGGGTTGTTTTAAAGCTTAACAATTTTGCTAGGGTGCTGAAATTTTGTATGGAGGTTCATTTGGAGTTAAACATTGATGTTATGAAGTTTGAATTTAAAAATAATGTTAATTTATGTCAATTTTCGACATGTTTTGGACTTGGGTTTTTCGACTATAAACCAGCAGGTTAAAGTTTTTTGGACGGGTTGTTTTAAAGTTTAATATTTGTGCTAGGGTGCTTAAATTTTGTATGGAGTTTCATTAGGGGCCAAACATTGATGTCATGAAGTTGAAATTTAAAAAAAAAATCAATTTTTGTAAATATTTGACACGATTTGGGCTTAGGTGTTTTCCTACTAAACACCAGGTTTAAGTGGTCACCGTTCTTCAATACTAGAAACAAGCTATGGGGTTATGGGTTAAAGCAGGTTAAATGTAAAGCAGAATGTGCCTTATGGTACATTTTTCTTTACTTTAAGCCTTCTTTAAACGACCATCTGATACGATATAAGGAATAATTCTCATGGTGCAAATCCTTTCTGTATAAATTAAGTGGAACTATTTTTAGCAGAGGAAATACCGGTACCAGTAAGTCACTAAAAGAATCATCCTTTAATACAACAACCATCTTTGCTAAATATTTTGTAATTGGTAAAATATTCCGGTCAACTATTTACCTGTATACATGACATGTAAATAACTTACTACGGTACTTTTTCACACCTCTTTCCTAGAGTGACCTGCTTCAATTAGAATTGCTTGCATGTGGTACTTATATCAAATTAACACCTTGACTGTTTTTCATTGGAGAAATTTAAAAAAAAATGTATCAATGGAGTAAAGGGTTAACTTGTTATCACCTCATGAATGTGGCAGAAGCAAAAGTAGATTAAAAAAAATATATGGAAAAAAATCAAGTAAATTTAACACAAAAAAACCCACAGGTATTGTATACATTGTGTCATACTACATTTTTCACACCTCTTTCCCAGCTTGACCTACTTCTGTTAGAATTGCTTGCATGTGGTCCATGTACTTATATCAGGCTAATTTGTTGTTACCCCTTGAATGTGGCAAACTTACACGAGGTTAAAAAAATAAAAACACATAAAAACTTGTGTAAAACAAACACAGAGTGCTCTTAACCCATTACCCCATAAATACACCTTTTAACACCTTTAATTTATTTGTCCACTGAAGAAAATAGTTCAACTTTTTACAATCATGAATGTGTTTGTTCCATCAGAAATGTTTTCTATATCCTAGAAGGTGATGGCTTAAAGCAGGATGAAAGTAAAGCAGAATGTGCCTTAAGGCACATTCTGCTTTACTTTCAATCTGCTTTAAGTGGTCACCTGTTTTCAATACTAGAAACAGGCTATGGGGTATTGGGTTAAATTTCATTATATAGGGGAAATGGGGATTCAACATTGTTTAAGAATTTCTTCATATCACTACATAAATAAATACTAACTTGTTGACGTTTCATTCTCAACTGAGGCCATCTTCTGAACCACAATCTGCAATGTGCCTTTCTGGTCATGAACACCGATTTCCGCTACTTCTGTAACTGAGATCATGAACAGAGATGAGGGGGCCCATTAGCTATCCAGAGTCTACAATCAGATTTTCGCCACAGTTACGGAAAATGGTACGAATCGGTTATCATGACCCAAACTGCACATGTGCAGATCATGATTCTGAAGATGGTCTCAGCTGAGTTTGAAACATCAATAAGGTATTACAGTGTTCTCTCTCTACAACGGTCTTCCAAACAACGACTCCCTCCTTACAACGGCCATTGTAGCTGTTCCCCAAACAAGACAATAACATGTCTAATACTTTCACTTCTGCAATATTATTCGTCTGCTGTTTTTCCCAAAGTCATTTTGACGGAAAAAACATAGAGACGAGTCGCAAACAACTTGAATCTGGATCAGATGTCGCGTTACGCGGCGTCTGATCTGGATTCAAGCTGTTTACAAATGTAAGCCAATTTCCCTCCTTATAACAACTCCCTCTGAACAACGCATATAATTTTTGTCTCCCATTGGCTGTCGTTGTAGAGAGGGGGCACAATATTCATTTATGTAGTCAGAGCTCCTTATAAGGGAAGTTATTCAAAAACTTAAATCTTTATTTCTGTATTAAACCCTATGGTGTTACTACTCATTAGAATTGTTTCAAAGAATTTGGTCCTGTAATGAGTGAGAAAATGTTGGATTTGTTCAGTTTACTCTCTCTTATCGGGAGCTCTGGTTGTGATATGAAGATTTGGTTTTATTTGTTAACGTCCGTTTCTGCCATCTATGGGCTAATTGGACACCCCAGAGAGAGGGGAGCGGAAACAGAGAACCCGGCTCGATGCCCTACTCTAATTATCGAAAGAGTTCTTTGGTTCTTTTGGATGCCAAGTGTAAAGCACTCATACATCGGACCTCGGTTTATAAAGTCTCATCTGAAGGACTTGGTCTGACGGGGGATCAAACTCGCAACTGCTGACATGATAAGGGGGTGCTTTACCTCTGGACTACGTCCGCCGGTATTGTGATATGAAGAAATTCTTAAATAAAACACAAAGTGTATAAAGAATTATTGTAACAAACCTTGTGCACACCCCTATACAAATAAACAAGAACGGAATGTATCTATGATTTAATTCACTGTAAAAGACACACACTCTGTACAGTGGTGAAAAATGTTATTCTTTCCCTTTTAAAAGGTGTGCTTGTGAAGTAATGGGTTTAATGTTTGATTCTATTGGAGTGGTTGGATTGGTTCGGTTATTAATGTTCGTTTTATATGCCATCTATGAGTTAAGTGGACATGCCAGAGAGAGGGGAGCGGATGCATAAAACTTTGAAGGAATGTGCTACTCTTTATAAGCAACAAAGTTCCCTGGGGCCCGTTTCACTAAACTACTTACACAAAATGTTTGCGTAAGTCAAAATCGTTTTACTCTTATTTTTCGATCATAAACGTTTGCAAAAAAGCGCGTCCTCTGATCTGGCTATTTGCTGTTTGTAGCAAGTGATAATAAAAAATATAAATTAAAAATTAAACTTTTGACTTACGCAAAAATTTTGCGCAAGTAGTTTAGTAAAACGGGCACCTGGTTCTTACGGTTTGTTTGCTTCAAACATGTACCCACAATTTAATATTAATGCCCTATAAAGTGCAAATATTACTCAGACAGAGTTCTTGGTTTTATTCCTCAGGGTGTTTTGCAATATTAGCAATTTCGGAATAGGAAATTTTAACCAATTACCACATATATAAAGCCTTTTTAGCTCACCTGGCACGAAGTGCCAAGGGGAGCTTTTAGGATCGCTGGATGTCCATCGTCTGTCCGTCCGTTCACAATTGGTTGTGAACATTCTTGCGGCTACAAATTTCATCTGATCTTCATAAAACTTCATAACAATGTTTGTCTTGATAAAATCTAGGTCAAGTTCGAATGTGGGTCATGTACGGTCAAAAACTAGGTCACTAGGTCAAATTAAAGAAAAACCTTGTGAACACTCTAGCGGCTACAAATTTCATCTGATCTTTATGAAACTTCATAACAATGTTTGTCTTGATAAAATCTAGGTCAAGTTCGAATGTGGGTCATGTCCGGTCAAAAACTAGGTCACTAGGTCAAATTATAGAAAAACCTTGTGAACACTCTAGCGGCTACAAATTTCATCCGATCTTTATGAAACTTCATAACAATGTTTGTCTTGATGAAATCTAGGTCTAGTTCGAATGTGGGTCATGTCCGGTCAAAAACTAGGTCACTAGGACAAATTATAGAAAAACCTTGTGAACACTCTAGCGGCTACAAATTTCATCTGATCTTCATGAAACTTCATGACAATGTTTGTCTTGATGAAATCTAGGTCAAGTTTGAATGTGGGTCATGTCCGGTCAAAAACTAGGTCACTAGGTCAAATTAAAGAAAAACCTTGTGAACACTCAAGCGGCTACAAATTGTATCTGATCTTCATGAAACTTCATGACAATGTTTGTCTTGATGAATTCTAGGTCAAGTTTGAATGTGGGTCATGTCGGGTCAAAAACTAGGTCACTAGGTCAAATTAAAGAAAAACCTTGTGAACACTCTAGCGGCTACAAATTGCATCTGATCTTCATGAAACTTGTTGACAATGTTTGTCATGATGAAATCTAGGTCAAGTTCGAATGTGGGTCATGTTCGGTCAAAAACTAGGTCACTAGGTCAAATCATAGAAAAACCTTGTGAACACTCTTGAGGCAACAAATCTCATTTGATTGTAATGCAATTTGGTCAGAATGTTTGCCTTATTAATATCTAGGTCAAATTCGAATATGAGTCATGTCAGGTCAAAAACTAGGTCACTAGGTCAAATCATTGGAAAATCTTGTTACCACTCTAGAGGCTACAAATCTCATTAGATCTGAATGAAATATTGTCAGAATGTTTGCCTACATCAAATCTAGGTCAAACTCAAATGTGTATTGTGTCTGGTCAAAAATTAGGTCACTAGGTCAATTCATAGAAAAATCTTGTTTACACTCTAGAGGTTGATTGTGGGTCATGTCAGGTCATAATCTAGGTCACTATAGGTCAAGTTTTACATGGTGTTCCAGGTGAGCGATTTAGGGCCATGGTGGCCCTTGTTATACTTAAAGCCTCAGTTTGTTCTTTCACTAAAAAAACCAGGTTCATTTTATACAGTCATGAATATGCACTATATGACATATGTTTTGTATCCTAGCCGATGGCAGCCTGTAATTTTGTGATTACTAGTTAAATGCCTGTAATTTGTATTCAGGAAAAGACAAGAGAAGAGAAGGAAAAAGAGTTGATTCCCAGAGTAACAGAAGCCATACAGCTGGGAGTGGATGTGATAGAGAAAGCGTTTGAAAAACTCGACACCAATGTAGACAACTCAGACTCTGAAGAAGAAGATGAATCTTACAGAGTGGACCCCATACTAGAAGCCAAGGTAATGGACCTGTGATGAGTTCAGTAAAGAAATCGATGGCCTTCGATGGCCTACGATTGCGAGTTGGCTACCGGTCTGAAATACAATGGAGAAAATGTAATTCTTTCGTGCAAACGCATTGCAATCAAATATAGAAAATGACAACATTTTGACAATTCAGACTATCAGTTTTAATCTGAGTGGCAAATTGTTTGGAGCCTGATCAGAAGCCGGGTTACCCGGCGTCTGATCTGACTCCAAACTTTTTGTAATGGAAATACTAGTTTTAACGTAAAAGTTTATTAGGAAAGAATAACATTTTCTCCACTGTACCAGTATATTATAGTCAGGGCACTAGAAAAGTAGAGAATTTAAAAAAAAATGTCTGCACCAAATCCTATGGTGTAATGACACATTAGAATTGTCTCTGTGAGCTCAAAAAGGCTGAATTTATTCATGGTCATAACCTTATAAATACATGTGATGGACACTTCAGATTTGGCTTGTGTACCAACTCAAGAAGCTCTTGAGCTTTTTACAAGTTAGGTGGTGTCAGACAAAGGTCAAGGTCATTTATAGGTCTTGGTGATATCAGGGGGCATAGTGTTTCATAAACACATCTTTCTGGAGAAAGTGAAGCAGAAAGCTCCTATAGGAACCTACCTTAAAGTGCCAGTATCAGCAATTCAACATAAGCTAGGTAAACTCTTTGAACCCTAGTCATGCATTTATACATCATTTGCAAACAGTGTACCTGTGAGGATTACACTTGTCCTATGCAAACAGTGTAAACTCTGATCAGAGGGCTCCTTAAGGAGCCCTCTGATCAGGGTCTACACTGTTTGTCATTTTGAAACATATTGTAAAATTCAACTCTAAAAAGTAAAAAATGGACTAGACTAAATTGAAAACTAGAAGTGTTCATTTCAGGTTTCAGGGAGGAAAGGGTTAAAGAGTCGATATGAACAAAATAGCTAATGAAGGAAAGGGTTAACACAAATTTGACTGAATTAATTTGTACATTAATAACTGTTTCTTTTGTTGCAGGACCCCTACTTAGACCGACCACTACCATATCTTATAGGCACTCCTAACTTCCTCAATGATGACAATGTGGGTCTGAAGGACATGTCTGGTAAGCTTATAACCTATGAGTCAGGATCTTTTTTCCAAAAATTGGGAAGGGGCCTTAGCCTTTCAATTTGGGAAATTCAAGCGCGATTTGATTTCCGACCAAATTGGGAAAAGTAGACTGACTTCTAGAATACATTAAAATTGAATGGAAGTCTACTTACTTACAGGATTTTTTTTTTTATATTTTTTGGGAAATTCTCCACCAAAATTGGGAAAAAAAGAGGCTTTCTGCAATTGGGAAGTCACCAAAAATCGGCCTCTATTATAGAAGGTAAAAAAGCCCTGTGAGTATGTATACATGTACATAGAGGATCTTGTATGAGTGCTCATTATTTATCATTTTTAATAAACGAGTTGACTAAAATAATACGACGCGAGCCTTGGCGAGCGTCATATTCATTTTAGTCAACGAGTTTAATAAGAATGATAAATAATGAGCACAAATATGAGATTCTATTTATCACATAACAAGTTTAAGCACCTATTAAATTGATTGAAGCCATATAGTTTGTAGACCCTCCGCTATATAGAATTTCCGCCAAAAAGTTACATTGTTTACGTTAACGTCATAGTAAATGACGTCATTTGGCGTCCCGCTACATGCAGCGCTTGTGGACGAACAAATTGGGCCAGAGCCCAAAAAACGATATTCCACTAGTGGATTACGATATTTGTACAATCGCTTTATGCAATATGTGATAAATGTAGTTAACCGTTCTCCCACTAAATAATTATATATAAAACCCTCTATGAACATATACAGTAGAGAAACGTTATTCTTTCCAAAAAATTTACAATGCATTTACGCTAAAACTATTATTTCCATTGCAAACAATTTGGAGCCAGATCAGACGCCCGGTAACCCGGCGTCTTATCATGCTCCAAACTATTCGCCACTTAGATTAACATGAATTGTGAGAAATGTTGTATTTTTCAACATTTTAGTTTAGTGCTTTGATTTTGATTTTGTGTTTCGTATGTTTTCAAACTGGAAAGAATAACGTCTTCTCCACTATAGAGTCTTGGAACAGTTGACCATTTAAAGCATATTGAAAGTAAAGCAGAATGAATCTTAATGCAAACTTTGCTTTACTTTCAGTCTGTTTTAAGCTACCATCTGCTAGGATAACGAAAATATTTCTTACAGTGCATATTCCTGACTGTATAAATAAGAACTATTTTTTTCAGTGGAGGAATAAATTACAGGCCCAAAAAGGTGTTTTTATGAGGTAATGGGTTAAATAGGATCAACTTGGGGTTGTTCTTTATGATAGGAAAGTTTATTTATATAGTTCATCCTTATCCAGCCCTTGAGCTCAGTACAACTTTGGATATGTTAGGCAAAGGTTAAGGTCATTTTGAGGTCAAATAAGCCCCTCTAGAAGCTATCTGCATTACTTTTACCCTACATTGATATGATTGTAATCATTAACTAATAGACCATTTCTGGGATTCTTTTGAGAGACAGTTTAATATGCACTGATAGATAATTTAGCTTTGTGTTTTTTATCTATCTAAGTTGATTATTCTTATCAAGATAATGTGGTGACACCTGTAAACAAGCAAACTCTCTCTTTCTCTATCTCTTTCTATCTTTCTCTTTCCCTCTCCTCTCTCTCTCTCCCCCTCTCCAATAGTGATTGTATTATTTGTAAAACTGTAGGGGAAGGGCCGATTCTAAGTTGGTAGAACTTGTGGCCCAACCCTTTTTCCTGTACAATAATTTGGAAATAAAATATGTTTAAACTAACTAAACTAATAAGCTGAAGTTGCTGTCGGGTACATAGGGATTCACATACTCCATGAGTTAGAATTGGTCTCATAACCAATTGCTTCCTTGTTTTTGGCACCTTTACTATGCAAACTGCGAGGGAAATAAACTGAAACTAAGTTATGAGATTTTGTAGTTATCACACTAAACATATTGTATTTTTGCAAGTTTGCACCTTTTATTGCATTTATCAGTGTGGGCGGAATTAGCAAACTTCATTATTAGCAACCAACATTTCTGATATCCAAGTACAGTCAAACTTCGATATCTTGAACTCGCTTAACTCGAACTATCCGATAGTTTGACACATTATTTCCTGCCCTGTTAAGTGGAACATACCCATATTCTAAAGTTAAAACCTGGCTAAGCCACGTTTTTACTTTGAAATATTGGTATGTCACGATTTAACCGAGTTGGAGATATCGAGTTTTGACTACTTCTTTTTTTTGGTTTCCGTTTTGATGTTAACTGTATAGGTGTCAATTGCTAATTTAACTATGATAACTACCTCTAAAATTGAATACCTGCCAATAACATTCAAACAATATCATTTGAAGGGGATAATTTTCCAAAAGGTTTGCAGACAAACTTATTCAGTCTGTGAAGGGGCTAATTTCCATCTGTCAAAATAGAAAGCTGCAAACTTCCACCTTGGAAGGGGCATTTTTACATCTATGCATAAAGCAGGAAGGAAAAGAATTCTGCTACAGAATATTTTGGGAGGGGCAAAGATCTGAAGAGGCAAACTCTTTTAAATTTTCTTTGCAGGGGGCCGGTAGAATGAACATCACATTAATAGTACATTTACGATCTTGGCCATTTACGCTCTGGGCCTTTACCGGCGGATGTAGGTGAGGGGTAAAGCACCTGCTTATGACGTCAGGGGTTGGGAGTTTGATCCCCCGCCGGACCACGTCCTTGGGATGAGACTTTATAAACCGCCGTCCGATGTATGAGTGCTTTACACTTGGCATCTAAAAGAACCAGAGAACTCTTTCGATGATAAGAGTTGGGCATTGCGACCGGGTTCTCTGTGTCCGCTCCTCTCTCTGGGGTGTCCAATTAGCCCATAGATGGCAGAAACGGATGTTAACAAACAAAACAAAACAAACAAATTCTCGGCCTTTTTTTATAGCCTTTTTAGTCTGTTTTTCTTTTGGGCTGTTTTGGGTCGTTTTAGGTTTTTTGCCTATTGCACTACAGGGCTCCAGATAAGAGGTAGTTTTTTCAACAAATCCCACATTTTCTCACTATTTTAGCACCAAATCCTATGGTGTTACTACTCATTAGAATCGTCTCGAAGAGACGATTCTAATGAGTAGTGACACCATAGGGTTTAATTCAGAAATAAAGATTTTAGTTTTTGAAAAACTACCCTTATCTGGTGCTCTGCACTATCCTTATGAGTAAGAAAGAGTTTGTGATAGGAGCATATGAACTTTTAGAACTTATCTTTTTAAAACAGACGAAGAGTCGGAACATGACAGCTACAGCGAGTCGGAATCTGAGGATGAAATTGACAAGGAAGACAAAGATTCTAAGGGAGATGACTCTGAGGTAAATAATTATACAAGTAACTTCCCTTGTATACCATAACAGTGCTCCAGATAAAAAGGAGAAAACTATACAAATCCAATATTTTCTCACTTATGTCAGCACCAAATCCTATGGTGTTACTACTCATTAGAATCGTCTCGAAGAGACGATTCTAATGAGTAGTGACAACTTGGGTTTAATGCACAAATGAAGATTTTAGTTTTTGAAATACACATGTACTCCTTTTATCTGGAGCCCTGCATAGATTCTACATGTACATTTGAATCTCTCTTGAGGAAAGAATAGGGATCTTTAAGGCCACAGTAGACTGCTCAGTGCAGGACAGAAGTAGGAGCTTTCTGCATAATTTTTGTCTAGCATTAACCCTTTACCTGATAGAAGCGCCTTTTAGCGCATTTAATTTATTCCTTTGCCAAATAAAATAGTTCAAATGTATACAGGCGTGAATATGTACAATAAAAAATATTACGTATATACAAGCAGATACTGGCTTAAAGTAGGTTGAAAGTAAAGCAGAATGCACCTTAAGGCGCATTCTGCTTTGCTTTCAACCTACTTTAAGTGGTCACCTGTCTTCAATTCTAGAAAACAGGCTATTGGGTAATGGGTTAAGCTGCCACCCATCTAAAAACAGGTTCACATTCTGTTTTACTTTCAACCTGTTTTAACCCATTACCCCATATCCTGTTTTGAAGACTGGTGATCACTTATAGCAGGTTGAAAGTAAAGCAGAATGTGCCTTAATGCTCATTCTGCTCTACTTTCAGCCTGCTTTAAGCTATTATCTACTTGGATAAAGAATGTTTTTTGTATGGTACATATTCATGACTGTACAAAGTGGAACTATTTTTCTTATAATAGTGGAGGAATGAAATAAAGACATAAAAAATATTTCTATCATACTTTTTCATGACTGTATAAAAGTGGAACTATTTTCTTCAGTGGAGGAATAAATGCATATTTATAGGGTAATGGGTTACAGTGGAGAATATGTTATTCTTTCCCGTTTAAACGCAAACGTACGCAAACGCAACGCACTAAAACGTAGAAAAGAACAACTTTTGGACAATTCTGATAATTCATGTTTATCTTGGTGGCAAACAGTCCGGCGTCTGATCTGGCTCCAAACTGTTTGCACTGCAAATAATAGTTTTAGCATAAACACGTTTATTGGGAAAGAATAACGTTTTCTCCACTGTAACTGTTCATATTTGACAGTTAACCCATTACCCCATAGCCTATTTCTAGTATTGAAGTTAGTTGACCACTTAAAGCAGGCTGATAAAGCCTTAAGGCCCAATCTGCTTTACTTTCTGCCTGAATAAGCAACCATCCGCTTTGAAATAGAAAATATTTCTTATGCTATGTTTTCTTGAATGTATGAATTGGAACTACTTTATTCAGTGGAGGAATAAATAAATGGCATAAAGAGGCGTATTTATGGGGTAATGGGTTAACCCTTCACAGGCTGAGTAAATATTTTGTCTGTTTGAGATGTTTAGAAATTCAGAGCACCAGATAAGGGTAATTTTTCAAAAACTAAAATCTTTATTTCTGAATTAAACCCTATGGTGTCACTACTCATTAGAATCGTCTCTTCGAGACGATTCTAATGAATAGTAACACCATAGGATTTGGTGCAAAAAAGAGTGAAAAAATGTTGGATTTGTTGAAATAACTACCTCTTATCTGGAGCCCTGGAAATTCTTTTCAAAGTCCAATCAAACCTGATTTACAGTGCTCCCTCTGTACAACGACACCCAATGAGAGACACAGATTGTGTGTGCTGTTCAGAGGGAGTCGTTATAGAGAGGGAAAATTAAGACTTAGCTTACATTTGCAAACAGCTTGAATCCAGATCAGACGCCGCGTTACTCAAGCTGTTTGTCACTCGTCATTATATTTATTCTATCAAAATCTCAATTTATATGTAACTTTGAGAAAAAAGACCAGACAGAATTTTAAGTAGAAGATATTGCAGCAGTAAAAGCGTTAGACATAATTGTCTTGTTTACGGAATTGCGACAATGGTCATTGTAGGGAGGGAGTCGTTGTTGGGAGGGCCGTTGTAGAGAGGGAACGCTGTATATGACTTTCAAGGGTAGAAACCCAAAAGGGTCACACAAGACACGTGCTCATATAAGCTAGGTTTGCAACTGTTCAGAGGTTAAATATTATACAGGTGAAAACATCATTATGTATGTTTCTAACAATTTCGTGTGTGCTTTTGCAAAGGTTTTGAATCTGCCGTTGACCCACTTCAAGACTTCATAATTGTCTTGTTTAGGGAACTGTGGCAAACGTCGTTGTAAGGAGGGAATCGTTGTTAGGAGGGACGTTGTAGGGAGGGAACACTGTACTCTGCTCAATTGATATATTTTCAAAACTGTTCAAAGAATTTTGATCCGTCAAAAAACATGGCCGCCAAAGGGCGTGGTCATTTTCCGTATTTACATAATATTGACAACCAAAGCCAATTTTTTTTAAATCATCTTGTCAATAACCATAAGTCCTAGGGGCTTATCAGTTTTACATAGACTTATAAATAGGAAAACCTCTAAAAAATCTTCTTTTCTGCACCGTAAGGCCCAGAACTTTTATATTTGGCATCTAGCTTTACCTTATGGACCTCTACCAAGATTGTTCAAATCATAACCCCCGGGTCAAAAATGGCCCTTCTCCGGGGCTTTGTTGTCAGGTTTACATAGACTTATGTACATATGTAGTAAAACCTTTAAAAATCTTCTTCTCTGAAAGTGTAAGGTTAAATATTATACAGGTGAAAACATCATTATGTATGTTTCTAACAGTTTCGTGTGTGCTTTTGCAAAGGTTTTGAATCTGCCGTTGACCCACTTCAAGACTTTCAGCATCTTTGTACCCTGATATTCCTTGATCTATTTTTATGCCCCAGGGGCCTGTCTTATAAAACGTTGTACGATGAAAACGGTCGTAAGTTAACACTTTAAAATGCATCTAATTAATGATTTCTCCATCTATTCCTGTCTTGTGACATCTTTTTGGAATCGTCTTTTCAAGACGATTTCTAAAAGATGTCACAAGACAGGATTAGATGGAGAAATAATTTATAATTGAGAATTTTATAATCTGACTTACGAAAATATTTGTCTTAAGACGTTTCGTAAGACAGGCCCCTGCAATGTAATGGCCGGGATATATAATGTTGCCCCTTTCAGTCATTCTGTCATTCTGTCCTTCCGTCATCATTTTGTTTCCATTCAATATCTCCGTCATAGATACACATATTGCATTCAAATTCGGTGTATAGATACATCATTGCAATAAGCAGGTCAAGTTTTTATTTGGTTCCCGCCAAATAAGTTTTGACGAGTTATGCCCCTTGGACTTAGAAAATTTCCAACAATTTGTGGTTTCAGCTCATTATCTCAGTCATACATTGACATTTAAATCAAAAAAAAAAAAAAAAAAAAATTCAGATAAAGGTACGTAATGAGAACTAGATTGGTGCTGCCAGGGGTACCCGTGTTGCACGACACATGTCTAGTTTTTATAGCATCATTTGTTTGACATAACCTTTGTAGCAATATGTATTTTTTAACTAACATGGAAAGTTCCGAAACAAAAGATATTTGCCTCCCAGTAATAAATTGATAATGACCCACACTTATAGAGCAATGGCAAACAGGTGCATTCATTAGCGAAATGGGCCTTTAGGAGCGGCATAATAAATACCACAGGTCTGCTGCAATTAACAGTCTCAATACATACGAAAATATGTTTGGAGGAATTTCTACAGTTGGGTAAGACAGGAAGTTGCTACAGCGCTCCCTCTCTTCAACGACACCCAACGGGAGACAAAAACATATGTGTGTTGTTCGGAGGGAGTCGTTACAGGGAGGGAAATTGGATTACATTTGCAAACAGCTTGAATCCAGATCAGATGCCGCGTAACGCGGCGTCTGATCTGGATTCAAGCTGTTTGTCACTCGTCATTAAGTTTTTTCTGTCAAAATGTATATAATGTAACTTTGAGAAAAACAGCAGACGACAGTTTTAAGCAGACGATATTGCAGAAGTAAAAGCGTAAGACATAATTGTCTTGTTTAGGGAACTGTGGAAAACGTCGTTGTAAGGAGGGAATCATTGTTGGGAGGGACGTTGTAGGGAGGGAATGATGTACTTTGCTCAATTGATATATTTTCAAAACTGTTCAAAGAATTTTGATCCGTCAAAAAACATGGCCGCCAGAGGGGGTGGTCATTTTCCGTATTTACATAATATTGACAACCAAAGCCAAAATTTTTAAAATCATCGTGTCAATAACCATACGTCCTAGGGGCTTTTCAGTTTTATATAGACTTATATAGGAAAACCTCTAAAAAATCTTCTTCTCTGCACCGTAAGGCCCAGAACTTTTATATTTATAATCTAGCTTTACCTTATGGACCTCTACCAAGATTGTTCAAATCATAACCCCCGGGTCAAAAATGGCCCTTCTCCGGGGCTTTGTTGTCAGTTTTACATAGACTTATGTAGTAAAACCTTTCAAAATCTTCTTCTCTGAAAGTGTAAGGCCCAGACCTTTTATATTTTGCATCTAGGTTTGCCTTATGGACTTCTACTAAGATTGTTCAAATCATGACCCTGGGGTAAAAAATGGAGCCGCCCCGGGGCTTATCAGTTTTACATAGACTTAAATACAGGAAAACCTTTAAAAATCTTCTACGCTGAAACTGTAACCATTGTCAGAATTCAATAATATTTTGAATGGATATTATTTAAGTGACCCAGATTTATTAGGACTATTTATATCATTTCCATATTTTTCCTTTTTGCTCAAACAGTAATAACGACAAACGGATTCTGAGTTACTTCTTCATGCAACAGTCCACATACATGTACATGTACATGCAATGACAAACTTCATTTTGCATTGAGTATAACACAATAGTTCCTCAGGTGAGCGATTTAGGGCCACATGCGGCTCTTGTTTAACTAACGTGGAAACAAAGGAATATTCGCCTCCAAGTAGTAAATTGATAATGACCCACACTTATAGAGTTGTTGCAAACAGGTGCGTTTATTAGCGAAATGGGGCTTCGGGAGCAGCATAATACATAACACAGGTCGGGTGCTATTAACAGTCTCGACATATATGAAAATGTGTAAATTAAACAGGAAGTCGCTATTATATAGAGGATAACTGTTTTTTATGCCTCCAGAATCTACGATTCGGGGGCATCAGAGCACCAGATAAGGGTAGTTTTTCAAAAACTAAAATCTTTATTTCTGAATTAAACCCTATGGTGTCACTACTCATTAGAATCGTCTCTTTGAGACGATTCTAATGAGTAGTAACACCATAGGATTTGGTGCTAAAATAGTGAGAAAATGTGGGATTTGTTGAAAAAACTACCTCTTATCTGGAGCCCTGGGGCATATAGTTTTTGTCATGTCTGTTGGTTTGTCCGTCTGTCTGTGCCAAAAACCTTAACCTTGGCTATAACTCTTGCATTTTTGTACCTAGGCCTTTTATACTTGGCACGTGTCTTCCCTGTATCAAGACCTTCCAACCATACACATCTTTTTGACCTTGACCTTGACATTTGACCTACTTTTGTAAAACTCTTTAAATGGCTATAATATTTGCACCAGTTGGCCCAGGGCTTTCATATTTTGTATGTATATTTCTTGTGTCAAGACCTTTCCAACCATACCAACATCTTTGACCATGTGACCTTGACATTGACCTTTGACCTATTTAATCAAACTTTAACCCAAAACCTTAACCTTGGCTATAACTTTTGCATTTTTGAACCTAGACCTTTTATACTTGGCATGTGTATTCCTCATGGCAAGACCTTTCCAACCATACAAAACTTTTTGACCTGTGACCTTGACCTTGACATTTGACTTACTTTTGTAAAAATCTTTAAATGGCTTTAACATTTGCACCAGTTGGCCGAGGGCTTTCATATTTTGTATGTATATTTCTTGTGTCAAGACCTTTCCCACCATACCAACATCTTTGACCTTGTGACCTTTACCTGCAGCTTTGACCTATTTAATCAAACTTGAACCAAAAACCTTAACCTTGGCTGTACCCTTCTCTAAAAAAAATGCACTTTTTACCAAAGTACACTTTAAATGCGCATTTTTTCTGCATTTTTTTACAAAAAGCGTATTTTTTCTGCACTTTTACAAAAAAGTGTATTTTTTCTGCATCTTTAAAGAAGAAAAGTGCATTTTTCCTGCATCTTTTCGGGAAAGTGAATTTTTTGTGTATCTTTTCGTAAAAGAAAGTGTATTTTTTTCTTTCAAAAGTGTATCTTTTTCAAATAAGCGTATTTTCTGAAAATGGAATGCATTAAAGTGCATTTTTTATTTGCAAAAGTGAATCTTTTAATCTTTAAGATTTTTGTATGTAACAACAAGTGCACTTTAAGTGAATCTTTTAAAAATAAGTGTATCTTTTACTTTCTATGAAAATTGTGTTCATTGGCAAGAGCATTTTAAGTTAATCTTTTATAGGAAATTTATATTTTTTCCCTTGCGGAAAAAAATCGCAGCTCTAGATATATGCAGCTTTTACGAAGCTTTTACGAGCCTCAAAATACGTGCCTCAAGTCATAGCTGCGTATTTGCCCAAAAGTTCCGAAAATTGATAAAAAGGCTCGTATTCTATTAACTTAAAATATGCAGGTTTGAAAACGTGTTGTATTAGTGTCGTATTTAACTTTTTTAATGCAAAAGGCTCGTATTCTTTGAAATAAGAAAAGAAATTAGTGACGTATTTAACTTTATCATTGCAAAAGGCTCGTATTCTTTAAAATAAAAAAATGCAACTTTGAAAAAGGCACGTATTTAACTTTCCGACAACAACAAAGCTGCGTTTTTTCCCAATTAATGTTATGTCCATATCGATCAAAGGCAGTCAAAAAGTTAAATACGTAACTAATACGTAGTACCTTTGAAAAGGCACGTATTTAGATTTTTCAATTTAAATTTATATTAAGGGCAATTAAAAAATGTGTTAAAATGTGAGGCTTGAACAACCGCTTTAGGAGGAACATGCTCGACATGTATTTACCTTTCTATAACTTTAGTATCGTGTAAAGGACACAACATAGGGTTTCTTTAATATTAGCCCCATCCGGCCTTAAATTCCTCACCTAGCTGGTACCCATGGTTACGGTCATGGTAATGGACAAGTTTTCACTATATTAGCCATCATCGGTAAATTCACCCCAACCAACTGGCGGCCATGTTTTAGCTAGGAAGATTATTTGAAAAAAACACTGGCAAAGGGTCGCCCATGAATCATTATTTGTGTAAAAATATTCTTAAATGAGACCAATATTTTCAGAGAATTTTTTGTAAAGATTTTCTATACAGAAATATAAGGAAAACTAGCCCTACCCACTGGCTGTCATGTTTTTTAGATACAAAATGATTTTAAGAAATCTGGTAGAGAGTCATAAATGGATCATTTGTTTTAAATTATTTTCAATTTGGAAAAGTTGTTTCAGAGAAGTAGATTTTTAAAGTTTTTACTATACAGTAATAAAAAGAAAACTTTCCCCACCCACTAGCCGCCATGATTTTTAAGATAACAAAATTATTTTATAAAATTTGGTAGAGGATGACCAAAAGATCATTTGTGTGAAATTACTTTCAAATCAGTCCAGTGGTTTCAGACAAGAAGATTTTTAAAGTTTTCACTATATAGCCATATAAAGAAAATCTGCCCCACCCACTAGCGGTCATGTTTTTTTTAAGATAGGAAAATTGTATAAGAAATCTGGTAGAGGGTCACCAATGGCACATTTCGATTCTGCCAAAAAATCTGGTTCTAAATTTACATGTATAAACTAAGGAGTGGCTTATATTGCCATTCGAATTTTCAATTTTAACGCCGAGTTCTGAAAGACGATATCGAACAGTGAACTCAAAACAAGACAACAAACTAATTTTACATTGACATTTCATATGAATGTAGATCGACAGTTAACTTCTTGAATTGATTTTCCAACGATACATTATGAAAAATCCCATTAGAAAACAAAGAGATATGCCGAAATTGCGAAGCAGAATTTCTATGCACATTTCAATAGGCCACGCGAACACACGGCATATGTGTATTCATGTAGTTCATGTATTACAAGTAAACAAGATGGTTCTAAAGCGTCTTTTTTCGTCGGTTTTACAAAGTATTATTTCTCTTTCTACTTTGTAAGACTGTGTTATTAATAGGAGATATTGACAAATAAAACGGCGTTAAAAATAGCGCTGTCATATTTTGAAAGTGACTCGATTCGTGAAAATGGCGGCGCAACAAAATCGAGGACACTAAATGTGGACATTTCGGGAAAGATTTGCGTGTGAGAGAAGACAACAAAGACAAAAAACAATCAACACACGCCGGGATCGAATTCTTTCTTCATAATACGCGATTCTGAATATTAATTATACAGTTAATAGACTGAGAAAACGATCCTAAATTGGACACTTGTCTATCAGATACAACGGATTTGAAGGAAAATTTGAACTTTTTCGTCGAACCCGTTACTAAATAAAATCTCTGAAAACACCAGACCGATGGATATTTCAGGTGGTTGATTGGATCTTGTATAGAATTTGATCATTTGGGGATGAATAGTCAACAAGTTATGTAAGTATTTGTCATAATAGCAATGCACCCAACTCTGTCTGCTACCACAGTATGGGCTACCCCCGCCACTGCCAGCCACGAACTTAGCCTAAGGAGCATAGCTTTAACATATGATGTTTGTCTCCTTTTAAAAAATAATTTCTGAGTTAATCTACTTGAATAAATAAAGTCAAGAATCGGTTTTCTCTATCTTTCTGCTAAGGTTTATAGTCCCGCATAAGCTTTATCTAAAATTGGGAGTTGCTGTTTTATCTCCTTGCGGGTACTTGCCTACATTTATCCAATCAGATCGCGTGTTTTCTTACCAGCGCTACTTTCGAAAATTACAAAATGGGGTCACAACTACGTCTGCAGAGAAGAAATATTAAAGCTACCAACGCCTAACCAGGAGGTAAATAGCATATTTAGATGATATATAGATGCATTCTACCTTGCTTTAGCTTCAGAAGTATCTATTATTCATTTTAATCAATCATTCATTTTCATAAGACGATCGACGACATAATTATGTAACTTGAAATGTGTACAAAACGCGACGCCATTTTAAACGGATAAGCAATGCCTAATTCAAAATGGTAGACATACAGGTAATTCCGTTATACAGTTTCACATTTGAATAAATACTAATGAATGTTTAAACATCAACAATAACCGGTATAACTGTATACAACACGGACAGTGTAATTTTTAATGCAAAATACGATCGCGTTTATCGCTAGATCAATATCAGATCTCATTTTAAAGAAGTATGTGTAAACTTATTGTGTCAAATTTGACCGCGGAAATTAATTATTGTAATTTCGTAGCAACAATCGAGTATATATGCGGACATGTACGGACGATTTTTGTTAAATACATGTAGGACTAATGTCACTATATAATGCAGTGATGATTTAAAATCAGAATGGTGTGTCCTGAGAATGAACATTTTGTAAATAATTTTTTCCATTGGACTAAAAATATGGGGGTATTCAGATCCATTAAAATATAAACAAAGGCCGGGACTCTTACTGTCATATCTTGACAAATGAGCCCATTGCAATTTTAATGAGTATAGGACTCTGGACTCTAGGCTAAATTCATAACTGGCATATGTAAAGTTCATAAAAATATTTATTGCTTAATATGACCTTATCAACTTTGTTTTCTTTGTAGATTATTACAAGACAGACAGCACTTGGCATTACAGGGTGGTGTGCTGGGCTTAATTTTCTTCTCCATATCATTAGAAGGAACAGATCAGACAGGGAACACTGGTGGCAGCCTTACCAATAATGTCAGCTAGAGCATTGCTTATGTTCACAGAAAAAGCGACAGGTAATTATTTAAATCATATACTGATAAACAAATATTTTGTCTTTTACCAAAAGTTCTGCTAAATCAGTAAATGGTAAATACTTTTATTTTTTAAATATGGCAATATAATGCAGTGATTGTTTAAAAATCAGAATGGTGTGTCCTGAGAATGCACATTTTGTAAATCATTATTTCCACGAGACTAAACATGGGAGTTTTTAAACAGTAATCTATTTAAGAAATAATAAATTCATACCAGTGTTTTATCGTGCAATCAAACACTGGTAGGAGTTGAGATGCATAGTAATTTAATCAAGAGGCCTTTAGGCAGAGTGGTTTAATTACAAGCATCTCAACGACTACCCGTGTAGAACACTGATAAAACACTGGTATTAATTTATTATATCGATTCAAACAAATAATTTAACTTGAATTTGCACCGAAGCATAGGCGCTACATTTTTCGCCATATGGCGTCACGTTAAAACGTTTTAGCGCGTGGTCACGTTAGAACGTTTTATTATTTCTATTGAAAATTCTTACACTGAAACGGTCCTTCTTTGCTTATAAGTTATATAGGGGTGTGGGCAAGGTGTTAGAATTAAATATAATTTAAGAAGAAGATAAACAAAGGCCATGAGACTCATTCTGTCATTTTAACTTGACAAATGAGTCTATGGCAAGTAAAATGAGTATTGGACTCTGTACTCTTCTATGTTTAATTCATTACTGGCCTATGATATAGTTCATTTAAATATAATATAATCAATATAATATAATCAATTTTGTTTTCTTTGTAGATTATTTAGGGGCTTACAAGTCAGACAGTGGCATCACTCAGGGCGATGTGCTGGGTCTAACCATCTTCTCCATATCATAGATAAGAGGAATGATCAGATCAATGATGGAAGCCTTATCGATAATGTCATCTGGAGCATTGCTAATGTCCAAAGAGAAAGCAGCAGGTAAGTATTTAAATCATATACCTATAAAACACTAATGTCACTGTGTAGAACACAACATATGGGAGACCTGTGATGTGGCACACAATGTGAATGTCTTAAAGCGACAAAGAGAGACATTTAATTAGTAGAAACAAATATTTAGTCTTCTACAGTACTGCTTAGTGTTAAATCAATATCTCATGGAATAAAGCTGCTCCTTCTTCAATGATTTCTGCATTTTGTGCGATATTGTGGTATTACGCTAATTCAAAATGGTCTATAGACATACAGATAATTACTTTTAGTATATATAGTTTTACCGAATAAGAATTATTAAGAAATGTTAAAATCAACAATAACCAGTATTAATGTTAACAACAAAAACATAATAGGACTGTTATCTGGTCGCCATGGTTGATTTAGTTGAAGCTGATAGTCTCCCATCGATTTTCCTAAATATATTTGCAACAGCGTCAGTTTCATGGAAAATATGATCCCATTTATTGCTAAATCAATATAAGAGATTTTAGTTATGGTCGCATGCTATTTTTCCTAGTTATGTTACATTAGGCGGCTTGCATTGGGCGCTCTGCTATTATTTCTATTGGTCAGCAATCTTTAGCCGGTCTGTTCATTGCTGATTGATGGGAGTAATGTGGTTGACATTTTGGGACTGTCTTCTGTATGTTTATTCATGTTTTATTTCAGATCTAATTATAGTTATTTTGTCTTTTCTCGATTTGTAGGTACATTTATGTTATTTCATGTAAAGCGCTTTTGAACGCACAACCCCTGTGTGAAAAGAGCGCTATATAATAAATACGAAATCTGGTATAATAATAAAAAATAATAAGATTTTATTTTAAAGGAGTTTGTTGAAACTTATTGTGTAAATTTTGAGTGGGAACATTTTTGTTAATTCAAAGCAACGAGTATGATCTTTCTAATTTCATGACAATTATTTTTAAAACTAAGTGACTATATAATGCAGTGATAATTTAAAATCAGAATGGTGTGTCCTGAAAAAGCGCATTTGGTAAATGATTATTCCCCTGGAACTAAACATTGGAGTTTTCAGAGATATTTTAAAATGTAAACAAAGGCCACCGTGGAACGATACTCATGCTTTCATAATTTCTTGACAGTGTGAGTCTGTTGAAATTTTAATGAGTAAAAGACTCAGAACTGTAGGCTGGCATATGATATAGTTCATAAAAATATTTATTGCTTAATGTATTCAATTTTGTTTTCTTTGTAGATTTTTTCGGGGTTGCCGTTTACAAGATAGACAGTGGCATCCCTCAGGGTAGTGTGCTGTGCCTAACATTCTTCTCCATATCACAAATAAGAGGGACAGATCAGACAAAATTCTTGCCAGACAAGGAATAATGATGACTGCTTTACAGATAACATCCACATATGTGTGATTGAGTTAATCAACCTTACAGTATTATGCAACTTCAGTGTTATTAAGACTGTTTTGACTGTAAATAGAACTTCTGGATATCCTGATTAGTAGTGTTGTAGCGATGATCGATTATAATCGATCATCGATCGAAAAAAGTCATAATCGACGATAATCGATTATGATTTGCCATAATCGATTATGTTCGATTATTTATGATAAAGATATGAAGAAGCATTGTGCATATAAAAGACAGATTGTAGCTTAATGCAGGTTGGATGTAATGCAGAATGCTTCTATGGGAGTGTTCTGCATTACTTCCAACCAACATTTAACAAAAAGCTGCCTTTCATGTGTTCACTACCGGGTATGTATCCTAAAAGTATGGTTAAGTAAGCTTTGACTAATGTTAATCTGAAAAAGTTGTGTTCTTTAATATTTGGTTATGAAATAATTTTTATAAATTGTTTTGCTTACTTGCACCAAATATATAAATGAAACGGTTGATTTCAAACCAAGAGCTTTCCAAACAATGTTTACCCAGATGAACTGCAGCAGCAATAGTAATTACAGGTAGTAAAAGAAGTGGTATACAATAAGTACAAAGCAAGCTCAATTAATTTGCAAATAAAATTAGGGTATTAATTTAACTGTTTTATCAAATTGCTGCTTTGTTTTTTATTGGGCTTCATATGGGTGCATTGTTTGCAAAATTATGTAGATATATAACATACAAATGCAAACATGAGTATCACATATATTCAGCTTTTCAGAGTACATATATAATAGTTTATGTTAAAACGATTATATAATCGATCATCGATCGATTATGGCTACCAATAATCGTTTATAATCGATTATGGTTTTCGGACCGATTATACAACACTACAATCAGTTATAAATATGGGGTCAATTACAATTTAGTATATTAAATTAAAATTTCTTGTCAGAAGTCTCAATTATATTACAATATTTTTTAAAGGTAAGAGAAAGAAAGTCATTTTTTAATGTCATTTAAGAAGATACTGATG
Source organism: Gari tellinella (assembly GCA_922989275.2). Classification (NCBI taxonomy): domain Eukaryota; kingdom Metazoa; phylum Mollusca; class Bivalvia; order Cardiida; family Psammobiidae; genus Gari; species Gari tellinella. The sequence continues at coordinate 36,476,168 of OV277872.1, forward strand.
TTATTTATTTACTGCAGTGCACTTGTTAATAACTTATTCAGATTTCTGTAAAATTTTAAATCATTTTAATGTTGTAGGATTGTTTTGCCATAGCCTTTAGGCATTAGCAAAAAATCCTTTGAATGGAAAAAATGTAACTTTTACAACAAAAAAAGGAAAATACGCAGCTCTGAAAAATACGTAGCTTTTTTGGTTGAAAAGGTTCGCAAAAGGTATGCTTTTACCAAACGTTTCTGAATAGTTGCGTAGCACGCAGCTCTGGAAAATACCCAGACTGTTAATAAGGTGCTTAAGAGCTTAGCTTATACGAGGCGGTATTGGCACCCTCGTAAAAGGTATGCTTTAACGAAGCTTTTCTACAAAGCTGCGTAAAATGCAGCTTTGAAAAATGTGCAGCAATTTTGTTGAAAAAAAGGTGTGTAAAAGCTAAGCTTTTACGAGGCGGTATTGGCACCCTCGTAAAAGGCATGCTTTCACGAAGCTTTTCTAACATAGGTGTGTTTTTAAATGCAGCTTTTGCAAGCCTTTTCCAAAGAGCTGCATATTTTCTAAAAATATGCAGCTTTTACGCACCTTTTTTTCAAGCCTAAGCAAAGGCACATAAAAGCTGCGTAATACGAAGAGAATATATCATAGTCATTGAATTATTCACATTACTAATTGACAGTGCGATACAGGGTGATGTATTTAGCTCGAGGTGTTTTTTTGGGAAATAGCCAATCTGACGAGCGCCTTGGCGCGAGTCTGATCAGTTGTTTCCCCACAAAACATCAAGAATTGTATACAACACACTGTAGCGCACTGCCAACTGGTGATATGTTTATTATATGCCTTGAATACACATGTATATTCCTGTTTATTTAAATCAATGTCTTTCATTTTTCACAGAGAGAGAGTCGAAGAAAGAGAGAGTAAATTATGTGCTGTATATTTTAGTGCTGATTCTAAGTAGCGTGCTGTACATGTATATAGTAGTGCTTATTTCTAGTTGTGTTACTTCTCAGTTTTAGGTATTCTTTAAATTGAATTGAAATACAGTTAAACCTTTCTATAATGACCACATAGAAGATGATTTATTTATTGTATGAGAGACAGGTGGCAGCTTAAAGCAAGTTCAGGAGCAATCTTTCTCATTTACAGAAGGAAATTAAACTGCAGACAGAGAGATACTTGTGTTTAGATTCTTTGAGAGAGAGAGAACGGCTATGAGATTCAACCAGGAGATAAAGCTAAGCTGTAGCTTATTTAAATGTGAATTAAATAAATATTAAGCAAAATATTGATAAAGTTTTATTGTGAGCCCCATGCTTTAATCCATTTTTTTCTGTGCTGCAAATTTTTTTGCTTAGTAAAAGTGAATTTTTTCTGCATCTTTTCCATACTAAAAGTGTACTTTTACTGTATCTTTTTCAATTAAAGTGTACTTTTCTTTGCAGAAAAGTACATTTAAAGTGTATTTATTCTGCACTAAAAGTGTACTTTTTCTGCATTAAAAGTGCACTTTTATGAAAAAATGCAGGAAAAATACACTTTAAGCACAGAAAAAATTCACTTTTAGTCTAGAAAAGATGCAGAAAAAATACACTTAAGTGTATTTTAACTGCACTAAAAAAGTGCACTTTTTGGGTAAAAATTCACTTTTAGTGCGGATAAAATGCACTTCTTGAAAAAAATGCACTTTTAGAGCAGAAAAAATACACTTTTAGTGCAGAAAAAATGCACTTCCTTAAAAAAATTCACTTTTAGCGCAGAAAAAATACGCTTTTAATTTACTTTCAGTCAAAAAGCGTATTTTTTCTGCGCTAAAAGTGAATTAATGCACTTTAATTCACTTTTTTGATCAATTTAATTCACTTTAAATGCACTTGGTAAGAAAAAAAATTCACTTAAATACGGTGCGAATACCGCTGCATTTAACGCGCATTAAATGCGCATTTAATGCGCATTAAATGCGCATTTAATACACTTTTTTGAGAAGGGTAACATTTGCATTTTTGCACCTGGGCCTTTTATACTTGGCATGTGTTTTCCCTAGGCAAGACCTTTCTAACCATACAAAACTTTTTGACCTTGTGACCTTGACATTTGACCTACTTTTGTTGAAATCTTTAAATGGCTATAACATTTGCACCAGTAGGCCTACGGCTTCCATATTTTGTTTATATATTTCTTGTGTCAAGACCTTTCCAACCATACCTACGTTTTTGCCCTTGTGACCCTTCTTTTGTATAAATCTTTATACGCCTATTACATTTGAACCAGTAGGCCTAGAGCTTCCATACTTTGTATGTTTCTTGTGTTAAGACTTCTCCAACCATGCCAATGTTTCATTTACCCTACGACCATGACTTTTGACCTACTTTTGCAAATAAGCATTACATTACAGAACATGATGCTGGCTGGGGGCATTTGTGTTTCACAAACACATTGCTTTTCTCTGATCTTCACCAAACTCTCTGAAAATGTTTGTTGACATAAAATGGAGACCAATTTAGATAACCAGCGGTGCCAATTTATGCTGGGCCCTTTGGAGTAATGGCCCTTGAATTCCTCAAAATGGCGCTCCACGACAGTTTCAGCTCTCTAACTCTACATTTTACATTTGATAGTCTGGATTCCCCTCCCTGTATCATCGGGGGCATTCGTGTAACTGGGACACGCTCTTGTTTCTGTGTAAGATCGAAATTTAATCCATTGAGTGAACATCAGGCGTTATATTTTCACGAGTGGCGAAGCCATGAGTGAAAATATAACAGTCTGATGTTCACGAAATGGATTAAATTCAATCTTACACTGAAAAAACACAGTTATTCTATTTATTTATGCTTTTAAGCCACTTTTTGAATGAAATTATTTGACAATTGAAAGCGAAAGTACATTATTTATCCCGTGGTGAGCCCCAAGTTTTATGTCGAACACATGTGCATGACAGTTGGCGGTACAATGACGTCACTTATTTATTGATTAGACGTCAACAGAATTACGTTGTTACTTCCGATCTAGGATTCGTGTTCATCCGTCAAGTGGTTCGTGACAAAACGGACTGCCGGAATTGAACGATAAGACACGATTCTAGGGGAGCCCTATGGGGAAAACTCATAAAAGAAGCACAAGCGAAGATAATCCCACTGCTTGAAGCAGTGGATTATCAAGTGATAATCCACTGCTTTTTCACGGTAATCCACCGTATTTATGGGGTAATGGGTTAAAAAGTGCTATATTTACTGTAGTGAAGTATTTTTATAAACTAAACTTAAATATAATGCATTAAAATGTAGAACAATTAATTTTTTTTGAAACTAGACAATTTTTGGCAATTTGCAAAACAGTTTGGGGCCTGATCAGACCTCGAGTTACTTTGGGTCTGATCTGGCTCCAAACTGTTTACAGTGGACCTATGCTTTCATCATAAATGTATTGATTGAGAAATATATAAATTTGAAAACTGCAGATAACAGGAGTATTTCAAAAAGTAAAATCTTTATTTCTGCATTAAACCCTATGGTGTTACTACTCATTAGAATCGTCTCTTCGAGACGATTCTAATGAGTAGTAACGCTATAGGATTTGGTGCTGAAATAAAGGTTTTACATTTTGCTGAAAATATTGGATTTGTACATGTACGTTATACATGTACATGTATTTCAAAAAAGTAAAATCTTTAGTTTTTATGTATTAAACCCTATGGTGTTACTACTCAATAGAATCGTCTCTTCGAGACGATTCTAATGAGTAGTAACTAGTGGTGGTAATCGGTTGCGAAAATGACCAACCAATTATCGGTTCTATCGGTTGGGTCTCAATCGATAACTTTCCGATTATTAATCGGTTGACCGAAAGGTGGACTTACAGCACAAATATTCTGTTACAAAGGTGAGATCACACATAAATGTAGCTTATTTTTTTGCAAATGTGAGGTACATTTGAGTAATTAACTAAACCCTTTGAGACTGTCTCCAACATTAGCATCCAGTACCTTTAAATTAAACACAGTAATAGTAGACCAACTCTTCATCAACACAATTTTAACATTTGGAAAATGAAAAAAAAAGGATTTCATCACTTACTAACTGCAAACTCATAAAGTGAGATTAACATTTTCACTGAAATTACACTGCTCCATTATCCTTAGTTTATGATACAAAAATGGTTTCAATACACATTGAGCACCTACGTTATGGCAATATGAAGCAAGAATGAATTAACGCTATACATGTACTATATGTTTATGCATGTGATTTGGTGCATACACACACTTATGTTCCTCATTGTCCAGAAATACGACTGACATGAATAAAACATATACACACGTAGAGTAAGCCTAACTCATAGCTTCTAAAGACATATCTAGCTTGCATTGTTTGACGCATTTCTTGTTTTCTACGTTCATGGAATTGGGGTTTTCCGTGCTTTTATAACCATTTCCAACTAAGGCTAACTTCAGCTTATATGTTTATATGTTTAATAGCATGTCATTTGCACCGTTTAAGCCATTAGTTAACCATTTGGTATAACAAACTTACACTCTTCAGCATCTAAGAAGTCAGTGCATGTATATGACAACATCAACTACCATGGAGGCTGCCATATTTCTTTACGTCATAGCCGCTTACAACATAAAGAATTAACAACTCAACTACAGCGTGCTATAATGTGAACGTCACAAGATGTTTAAAATATAATGGGACGTTGAGGATTTGCTCTTTCGGAGCAAAACGTTAATTTCCTATATTTTCAAAAACAATCTTGAAAATCTTTTCTATCTTTGAACGTTATAAATAGATTTGCGATGTCGCGAAAGAGAGAAAATGTCAATCGATTGTCGCTGTGTTTGAAGTTTAAAACAACTGATTGTCGGCGACGTTGCGACAATCGGATCACCACTAGTAGTAACACTATAGGATTCGGTGCTGAAATAAAGATTTTACATTTTGCTGAGCAAATATTTGATTAGTACATATACATGTATTTCAAAAAAGTAAAATCTTTATTTCTGCATTAAACCCTATGGTGTTACTACTCATTAGAATCGTCTCTTTGAGGCGATTCTAATGAGCAGTAACACTATAGGATTTGGTGCTGAAACAAATGAGAGAATATTGGATTTGTTTAGTTTACAACCTCCTATCTGGAGCCCTTATTGATATATTCTGTCATATCTGTTACAGTATTCCTACAGTGACTCTGAGTCCGGATCAGACACACCAGCACCTAGAAGGTCCAGAGTTATTAGTAAATCGGTGAGAACTCTTGAGTTTTAACCCTTATCCAGGGCTCCAGAAAGGGGAGTATTTCAAAAACTAAAATCTTTATTTCTGCTTTAAACCCTATGGTGTCACTACTCATTAGAATCGTCTCGAAGAGTCGATTCTAATGAGTAGTATCACCATAGGATTTGGTGCTGAAATGAGTGAGAAAAGGTTGGATTTGTTCTGTTTACTTCCCCTTATCTGGAGCCCTGCTTATCGTTTTTATGCAAACATATTTTAATTTCAAAATTGTCTTTTTTGAAAAATATAGTTTACCTTTTAAATATATTGTTTTTTAACCCATATCATTATGGGGCTAGTTAAGAAAGCAAAGCAGAAAGCTCCAAAAAAAGCTTTACTTTCACCCCACATTTAAGCTGCAACCTGTTTTAACCCATTGAGCCTTCAGGAAGAGCATATTCTCAGGTTACACAGTGCCTGGTCAGAGGGCTCTTTCAGGAGCCCTCTGATTTGGGTCTTCACTGTTTGCATAAGCCAAGTAAAGGACACATATACTTCTCACTAGGGTTGATTAAGTTATAAGGATATTACAGGGCTCCAGATAAGGCGAGTATTTCAAAAACTAACACCTCTATTAACTTGCGTTAGACAATTCTAAAGAGTAGTAGCACCATAGGATTTGGTGCTGACATAAGTGAGAAATGTTGGTTTTGTTTAGTTTATATAGAGCCCTGAGATTATAAGAATCCACCTTGAGTGTTGATGTAGGAAAGGAATTGCTCCCCGAGGGTCAGAAAATTCATATAGGGACGAGGCTTGCCGAGTCCTTGCATGGATTTTCCAACCTGAGGGGGAGAAATTCCTATCCTTCATCAATAAAACGAATGGTTGATTTTTTCTCTCCTATTTAAATCATTAAAAGATGGTGTGAATAACCAAATAATTGCATAATTTCCATCAAAACATGACATTGTTTATAGTAATGTCATCACAAATGACGTCATTTAGTTACCTGCATCATGCAGCGCTTGTGGTTAACCCATTACCCCATTAATACGCCTTTTTACGCCTTTCGTTAATTCATTCACTGACGTAAATAGGTCTACTTTATACAGTCATGGATATGTTTTCTATGAAATATTTTCTATATTCTAGCAGATGGAAGCTTAAAGCAGGCTGAAAGTAAAGCAGAATGCGCCTTATGGCGCATTGTGCTTTACTTTCAACCTGCTTTAAGTGGTCACCTATCCTTAAAACTAGAAACAAGCTATGGGGTAAAGGGTTAAGCAGGGCAAAAATTTGACATCACGACTATAGAGAAGAGAGTGATTCCCTATAGGGCAAATCCCTATCCTATATAGGCGAAAATGGGAGAAAGAATGATTCCTTATGGGGCAAATCCGTATCCCATATAGCAGGGCTGCCATTTCTCCACATCTTTCTGAAATCTTCGGATTTTTATCCCAGCTGATTATAGCTTAAAGCAGGCTGAAAGTTAAGCAAAATGCTCCTTAAGGCACATTCTGCTTTATTTTCAAACTGCTTTAAGTAATCGCTCTTGAAAAATAGAAAATCTGGAAATTTTAGGATTTTTCATGATCAACTTATGGCAGCCTTGATATAGGCGAAAATGGGAGATAAATGTGTGTGTCTGTGTGTTACAGGATGAGGAATCAGACAGTGATGGTGACCTGTTCTCTGAGAAACAGAAAGACAGCGAGGACAGTGAAGAGTCAGATGACGAGGAGGAGGAAGAGGAGGAACAAGAACAGAAACCTAGTGTAAGTGTATAGTTGTGTAGAGTTGTTTCCCTTGCCTAACTCTAAACTCAATAGCCTTATTACTTCTAGTTTTGAAGGCAGGTGACCCAGAGTGAGTTTAGCTGATCTACTAGGGTAAACTGTACAGGGATCTAGAAAAGTTGGGGTAAATTGAACAAATCCAACACTTTCTCACCCATTTCATCATCAAATCCTATGGTGTTACCAATCATTATTCTAATGAGTAGTGACACCATAGGGTTTAATTAAGAAATAAAGATTTTAGTTTTTTAAATACCCCGGCCAATCAGATGCCTCAAAATGCGCTGACTATATTGTGGAGTTCAACGCTTCTTAAAAAGCCATGAACTAACTAACAAATTGTTCATTTAGTCCCCGCTTCAGTCATTTAAAGGCAACTTTGACGTCACAATCATAGCAACCCTCCAAGTGAGCCACCACAAAAACCTACTCCGTCCTGCTAGACCTAGATATATGCATTGTTTTAGCTGTAGATGTAAAAACCGGTATCTAAATGTCTAGATTGTCTTTAAAAAATCTGCTGATATCAGAGGGGAACTGCACACGCTTGATGACGTCTAAACTATATGTAACCAGTCTGATATAACATGCTGGTAACCAGTCTGACATTCTTTATTTTTAGGTACCAGCAGCCCCCTTAGATTTTGCCTCTGAGCTTTCTAGGAAACTGGGCGGGGCTCCACCAGCCCCTGTCGCCGAGGACCAGGGCAGCTCAGAGGATGAGGCAGAGGAAAAAGTAGAGAAGAAATCCAAGCAGAAAGGTAGGCGCAGTCACAGAGGCAAAAATGTTAATTTTTCCCTTTTAAATGAAATTAACTCATTACCCCTTACCCCATAGCCTGTTTCTAATATTGAAAATAGGTGTCCCCTTTAAGCAGGTTGGAAGTAAGGCAGAATGCACCTTAAGGTGCATTCTGCTTTAAGTAAAGCAGAATGTACCTTAATGTGCATTCTGCTTTACTTTTTAAACCTGCTTTAAGCAACAATCTTCTAGGATGTAAAAAATAAATTTTTTATCGCACATATAAATTTTCCATAATTACTAAACAAAGTGGACCTATTTTCTTCAGTGGATGAATAAATTTAAGGCGTAGAAAGGCATATTTATTGGGTAATAGGTTAAATACCTGAGAAAAGTATCCATATGTAAAAAGAAAAATGATTTGAAAAAAAAAAGAAACATATATGAATGATTTATTACAGTCCTATTGTCTAACTGTTGAAGCCAGATTAGAGATACAAGCATTTTGAAACGTCGTAAGTTTTTTTTTAAAAATACATCTAATTTCTGATTTCTCCATCTAATCCTATCTTGTGACATCTCTTTTGAATCATCTTTTCAAGACAATTCCAAAGAGATGTCATAAGACAGAATTTGGTTAAGAAATAAATAATAATTAAGAATTTTAGAATCTAACTTACAACAATATTTGTCGTACGACGTTTCATAAGACGGACACCTGATTACTGTGCTGCTCTACTTGCACCAGGCTTAAAATTGTGAACATGAGTGGGATGCCTTGCTTAATTTATCCATACAAACAACAACAAAAAGAATCATTGATGGTATTGAATACAGATGGTAGCATAAAGCAGGATGAAAGTAAAACAGAAAGCTCCTGTAGGAGTTTTCTGTTTAACGTTCATCTTGCTTTACCCCATGTGGTTCTGGGGCATGCCAGCTTGGTCAACTGGGAGAAAAGAATGGGGACCACTGCCATAGCCTGGCATGATACAGTAGAAGGCTGCTGAAAGGTGTTACCTTTTCAGTGATTCCATTGATGTATAGATCCATCATAAAAATGGTTTATTATATACCTGTTCCAAAAACAAGCGAATACAGGTCCAACAATCTTTTTCCGTATCAGATGGTCCGTATCAGATTGCATATATGCTACACAATGTTGACGTCACTGCTTTTATGCCCACAAGTTGTACACAATTTATTTTTATAAAGAAGCGTTGTGCATGACGTCTCAGAATTCCAGGTTCAGATGCTATTTTTAAAAAAAATTGAAACTAAGTGTTGATCAACTTTGAATAGTTAATTTCTTTTTTTTAAGCGTAAATAACCCACAACGCCCATTTTAAGCTCACATGAGCTAGCTCAGGGTGAGTTTTTGCAATCCTTGAATGTCCGTCGTCCGTCGTCAGTCGTCCGTCGTGCGTCATCAACAATTTTAGTGTTTACACTCTAGAGGCCACAATATTTATCCAATCATTATCTTTCTCAAACTTGCTCAGATGGTATATTGCCATAAGAGTTCGGATGAGTTCGATTATGGTTGAAATCGGACAAATAGGTCAAAAGTTATCTACCTTTGAATTGCTGAAAATGCCATATTTAACAGTGTTTACACTCTAAAGGTCACAATATTTATCCAATCTTTCTAAAACTTGCCCAGATTGTATATGACCGTATGAGTGCAGATGACTTTGATTTTGGTTGAAATTGGACAAATAGATAAAGAGTTATCTACCTTTGAACTGCTGAAAATGCCATATGTAACAGTGTTTACTTTCTAGAGGTCACAATTTTTATCCAATCTATCTCAAACCTGCTCAGATTTTATATGACTATAAGAGTTCAGATGAGTTTGATTATGGTTGAAATCAGACTAATAGGTCAAGAGTTATATACCTTTGAATTGCTGAAAATGCCATATTTAAGGGTGTTCACACTCTAGAGGCCACAAATTTTATTCAATCTTTCTCAAACAGATTGTATATTACCATAAGACTTCAGATGAGTGTAATTATGGTTGTAATCGGATCAATAGGTCAAGAGTTATCTACCTTTGAATTGCTAAAAATGATATATTTAACAGTGTTTACACTCTAGAGGCCACAATATTTATCCAAGCTTTCTCAAACTTACCCAGGTTGTATATGACTATAAGAGTTCGAAAAAGGGTGATTATGGTTGAAATTGGACCAATAGATCAAGAGTTATCTACCTTTGAATTGCTGAAAATGCCATATTTTACAGCGTTTACACTCTTGCAACTGCAGTTTTCAATGGGTTTTGATTATACTTGTTCACAATGTATATAGCTATACGTTCTCAAAGGAGTGCAATTATTGTTGAAATCTAATCATTGTGGCAATAGTTATCGGCCCTTGATATACTTTGAAATGCTAGAAAAGGCTTCATTTCAGTATTGTTTAGGCTCTAGTAATTATACTTGCACACAATGTATATAGCTATAAGTTATTTAGGCTCTAGTTATCTGTCTTTGGTGTACTTTACTATACTAGAGTAGGTCGTATTCCAATGTTGTTTACATGCTATACTACAAACTTAAATGGATTTAGAATAAAACAGGTGAAATTTAAAGGTAAAGCTATCAGGCTTCATTACAAATGGTGAGCGATATCAGGGCCTCCAGGCCCTCTTGTTACTATTGTTTTCCTCCAAAGGATAAAGCGTAAAACAGTTCAACTCATACTCTAAAACGCTTAAATGACCGTTATTTGCAAAACGCCACTTCTAAAAAAACGGATTCAATCGAGAACAAAGCAATACGTCATCAAAAAAATAATGACGTAATTTATTGGTAGTCACATGACTTCCATAAATAGTTTAAGATTGCATATGAACGTAGAATCTTTAACATATAGGGGCCTATACGTATACATGTATGCGTATATTTGATTATTCGATTGAACAACATGTAGATCTAGATCTAGTCCCAAATAGTTTAGGTAAAAACCGTATATAATAAAAGGAATATCACTACAGTGTGTGATCCGGGGTCTTGTATCAGTTCTCGTAAGATCTGGATTACACAACCGACTCGAACTGATACAAGACCCCAGATCACACACTGTGGTGATATTCCGTTTGTATTTGTACTTTATTGTGGTCAGGGTTCAGATTTCTAGATCTATACCTCATATTTTTAGATCGATGTAAATGAGGTTTTGATCTGGCAACTTGTCCCTTGGAGTCGGGATATGACTGAAATACTGTTAACCCTTTACCCAATAGCCTGTTTCTAGTTATGAAGACAGGTGACCACTTAAAGCAGGTTGAAAGTAAAGCAGAATTCACCTTAACCCTTTACCTCATAGCCTGTTTTTAGTTTTGAAGACAGGTGACCACTTAAAGCAGGTTGAAAGTAAAGCAGAATGTGCCTTAAGGCACATTCTGCTTTACTTTCAGCCTGCTTTAAGCTAAAATCTGCTAGGCTATATAAAATAATTGTAATGGTCATTGTTCATGAGAGTATAAACTGGAATTATTTTCTTTAGCGGAGGAATAAATTAAATACGCTAAAAGTCGCTTCTATGGGGGAAAGGGTTAAGGGGCATTCTGCTTTACTTTCAGTCTGCTTTAAGCTACCAACTGCTAGGATGTAGAAAATATGTCTTATGATATTTGTTCATGACTGTATAAATTTGAACTATTTTCTTCAGTGGAGGAATAAATTAAACACTCTTTAAGCCACTTCTATCAGGGAAAGGGTTAAAGCGACTTAAAAACCTATTTAAAAAACAACAGCATCATCTTGCTTTATTTACATAGTAGTTATTTGCGTTAAATATAGTTTTAGATAGGGGATTAGCGCTTTTTGCTAGGGAGGAATGGATAAGACTGCAAAAATCAAATCAGCCATCACTTGTTTAGTAGTTATATTTTAAGAAGTTATAAATTCAATCCAGTGTATTATCGTGCAAAAAGAACACTGGTAGGAGTTGAGATGAGGCAGTAGGCTGAGTGATTTAATACCAGCATCTCAATGACTACCCATGTTCTATTGCACAATAAAACACAGGTATTATTGTTTTATTGGGATTCTAACACTTAAATTTAACAACAGTTGGCACATTTGTTGGTACATGAATCATCAAAGCCATATGACCTCACATTAACCCTTAGCCCGCCAAATAAATTGTTGTCTGCTATATTTCTTGTCTGCTTCAAGTTTCAAAGTGCTTCAAAGTTGCTCAAAATTGCTGAAAATGTTGTCCGAGTGTCAAACAGCTTGGATCCGGATGAGACGCCGAGTTACTCGGCGTCTCATCCGGATCCAAGCTGTTTGCATATGGAGCTATAGTCGTGAGTGGCAGGCTAAGGGTTAAGGTGTTACAGTGTGTGCATGTTGTGCAGCGTGTTGGAATATACAGTCGAAACTTACTTAAATCAACCTTACCTGTATTTCATAAATTGAATTCGATCTTGGTCAAGGATCTTGAGGATCTTGGTTAAGTCAAACATACCTGTATTTTAAAGTTAAAACGTGGCTAAGCCAAGTTTTACAGAGCTCCAGATTAGGGGGGTATTTCAAAAACTAAAATCTTTTACTTTATTTTTGTTTTAAATTTTGTATTATTACTCTGCGTTAAAGCCTATGGTGTTACTACTCATTAGAATTGTCTCGAATTCTTACGAGTAGTTACTCCATAGGATTTGGTGTTGAAATGAATGAGAAGATATTGGATTTGTTCAGTTTACTCCCTCTTATCTGGAGCCCTGGTTTTAACTTTAAAATATGGGTTTGTTCAAACTAATGCTATTTCAAAGTATCAAGTTTCAACTGTAGTTTTACAATATTAGTATTGTATGTGCAATAAGAACTGTATCAATTTTATCATTTAACTCAGGTAAGAAGAAGAAGGAGAAGGAGCGGTCAAGGAAGAAGTCAGGCAGCAAAACCAAGGAAAAGGCACGGCCTAAAGATGACGATGGTAAGTATGGTTGATTTATCTTGTGCAGCAACAGAGTTTCAGATTAGACAACCTCACTAGTACAGTAAAACTTCATTATACTTGTAAACGAGGGGGGGGGGGGGGTACCGGTATCCGGTATATAGGAATCACCTTGTACATCTCTCCTTTCATCCATCCCTCCACCTTACCATCCTTGTATGTGCAATTTTTCCTACACCGTTCATCTAATTTGGGGAAAAAAAATCACATGTTGATAAAGCATTATGAAAGGATGTGCACAAAGAATTTTCTTTCAATTTCACAATTTCTAAGGGGAGATAATTCAAGGGGGGGGGGGTTGAGATAATTTTAAAATTTTAATGTTTCATGCACTATAGGTTATTAGCGCTTGTAAGCGCAACTCCTCCTACATGGTTCATTGGATTTTAACAAATCTTCACAGGTCAATAGAATACCATCTACAGATATGCAAGTAGAAATATTTTTTTTATTCTGCCATTTCCAAGGGGAGGTAACTCAACATTAATGTTTCATGATGCATTATAGGACAAAAGCATAATTCCTCCTACACCATTCATCTAATTTTAACAAATTTTACAGCTTGATAGAGTACCGACTACAGATATGCATGAAGAAATATGCTTCTTTTCCACCATTTCCTTAGGGGAGATAACTGAACTTTAATGTTTCATGCATGTATAGGACAAAAGTGCTGATAAGCGCAACTCCTTTTACACCATTTATTGGATTTCAACAAAACCTCTCATGTTGATAGAATACCATCTACAGATATGCATCAAGAAATATTTTTTTATTTCACTATTTCCATGGGAAAATAACTCAACTGGATTGTTTCATGCATTGTAGTTCATAAGCGCAACTTTTCTATGCCATTCATTGGATTTGGACAAAACTTCAGATTGATTTTTATCTTCTACAGATGATCATGAAGAAATACTTTAACATTCCCCCATTTACAAAGGGAGATAATGGTTTTGTGCATTATAGAATTGTTGCCTGGGGGCTAAGTAATAACCCCTGTCATGCTTCTGACGTATAATGCTTGAAACCATTATGGTGGGATTTAACCCATCTAGCCTATTTTTAAATTTGAAGTGGGGTGATGGGTTATTTTCAGGACAACTTGACACTCATGTAATTATTTCAATGGTATAAATTATGTTTTCAGATCTTTTCAAGCAAGACGATGACTCTGATGATGATTTGTTTGGTGCAGCGGGGACGTTCGGAGGAGGTGGAGGCGTGTTCGACAAGGGTGACAGTGATATGGTAACTACAGTCGATCCATGACAATCTGCTTAACCCATTACCCCATTAATGTGCCTCTTTACACCTTTTAATTGTTCATTGACTGACAAATATAGTTTCACTCTGGATCCCTGTTAATATACCATCTGCTAGGATATGAAAAATATTACTTATGGTACATATTCATAACTGTACTATTGGGAAAAGGTTTAACCTATACCTGCATAAATACACCTTTTTATCCCTCTTAATTTATTCCCCCACTGAAGGAAATAGTTCTGATCTATACAATCATTAAAATGTACCATAAAGAAATATTTTCTAAATCCTAGCAGATGATAGCTTAAAGCAGACTGACAGTAAAGCAGAATGCGCCTTAAGGCACATTCTGCTTTACTTCCAACTTGCTTTAAGTAGTCACCTATCTTCAGTACTCGAAACAGGCTATGAGGTTATGGGTTTAAGGAGCTAAGAAGTACAAAACAATTTCGATGTTTGCAATTGTATAAACTTCAGGGAGGTCATTTGTAGCTTAAGCTACTATTTATATGTTGACCTATTACTTAAAACAAAGAAACATAGTAAAAATTGTTTACTAGTGATATTTTTAGATGGTGTTTGACTTTGTTCTCAGTATGCATTGCAGTTTATTTATTTATACGCAGATACCCCCAGCAGAGTTATTCAAAAAGTGTCCTCTTACATTTGATACCGGACACTTTTTTCTGTTACCGGACAGTTTTACTTTCTGTTATTGTATACTTTATACGGGTGTGATGCAAGTGGTGAGCATGCTGTCATCTGTTTAACTCTTGCACTGCCCGGGAATGGACGAGGTAACCTTTGTAATGCTAAGTACCGATTGGCTAACATGTGCAAACTGTTTGGATCCAGAGAAGACGCCGCGTAACGCGGCATGTGATCTGGATCCAAATTATTTGGCACTCATATTCAATTTTCTTTTTTTTGATAACCAATTAGATCTACAATAGTGCTACACAATCAAAGTTATCAACGATTGCGTAGCATGTTAACACGCATCACTTAGCGTTTGGTGATAAGCGTGTGTAGGGATTTAAGCCAGAGAACTCTGTAGCCAATTTTAAGATTTTTAGAGTCGGTGAACGAGGAAAATGATATAAAAGTTAATATTGAAAAAAATGAATCTGGTTAAATGAAATATCCGGAGATTTTGTCTCCCGAACGGGATATCGTGTGTAGAGGTCTAATTTCGGGAGCTCCCGACCAGATTGGGAGATATCACATGTATGGAACTTATCCCAGTGAGTATTTAACCCAGAACCCCATAAATATGCCTCTTTACACCTTCAACTGATTCCTCCACTGAAGAAAAACTTTCCACTTTATACTGTCTTGAATTTATACCATAGGACATGCATGTACTTTCTATGTTCTAGCAGATGTTATCTTAAAGCAGGCTGAAAGTAAAGCAGAATGCGCCTTAAGGCGCATTCTGCTTTACTTCTAACCTGCTTTAAGTGATCACCTGTCTTCGAAACAAACTAGAAACAAGCTATTAATGAATGGGTTAACTTAAGTGTACCCACCTGTATTAGAAAAATTGTATTTGGTCTACTCTCTAGATCCACCCATGACTCAGTTAGTTTTTATGCTCCCCTTTAGGGGGGGGGGGGCATATAGTCGCCGCTTTGTCCGTCCGTCAGTGCTCACAAAATGATAGTTGCGTGGCTAAAATTGTTTCCATAACCTAGACACATAATTGAAAAACATTAACCTTGCAGTTTCTTGTAACAGTAACCTGGTCATTTCTTGTGACATTAACCTGGCCAGTTGTGGGACATAGGGTTAGGGGTAGGGTTAGCCTCCAGATCATTCTATAACAAAGTTAGTGTTCATTTATGTGGCTAATCACACGTATTTTAACCACATAAAAGAGATTCAATAAAGAAGGATATGGCCACTTAAATGGAGATTGTGGGTACGGACGTTAATACGTCCGTCTGTTTGTCTGTCCGAGCGCAGGAAAGGTCCTTTGTTGGGTAGGGAGAACAATAGATTCCATTCATTCCGTGATTACCCTATTGTTATTGTTGGGTATTTTTGTGTACTGTTGGGTACTTTTAAACAAAAAAATACCCAACAAATGTCACACTATTTTGTCCAGAGCATATCACCTTAACGGTACACCGTAGGTTGATGAAACTTGATACAGTGATAGAGAATGACAGAAGGAGGTGCAGTGCACAAGAACCATAACTCTTTCATCTCCCAATTTTGAATTATCTCCCTTTTTCTCATTAAAAACCCCAATTTTGTCTGGAGCATATCTCTGGACTGTTACACCGTAATTTGATGAAACTTGTTACAGTGATAGAGAATGATAGAAGGAAGTGCAGTACACAAGAACCGTAACTCTCTCATCTTCCAATATTGAATTATCTCCCTTTTTCTAAAAATATAAAACAATTTTGTCCGGAGTATATCTCTTGACTGCTACACCGTAAGTTAATGGAACTTTATACAGTGATAGATGATGACATAAGGAGGTGCAGTACTTAAGAACCATGACGCTGTCATCTCCCAATATTTAATTATCTCCCCTTTTCTATTTAAAATTAAAAAAATCAAATTTTGTCTGGAGCATATCTCCTGATCATTGCATTGTGAGTTGATGAAACTTGATACAGTGATACGGGATGAAAGAGGGAGTGCTTTACTCAAGAACCATAACTCTGCCATCTCCAAATATTGAATTATTTCCCTTTTTTTTATAAAAAAGTTTAAAAATAAAATTTTCTGCTGCACTGTAAGTTGATGAAACTTGATACTGTGTTAGAACATGACAAAAAGAAGTGTAGTACACAAGAATTATAACTCTGTCATCTCCAAATATTGAATTGCCTCCCTTTCATAAAATATTCATTTTTGTCTGAAGCGTATCTCCTGAGCGTTATATTATAAGTTGATGAAACTTGATACTGTGTTCACCTTCTAAACATGCTATACCATAGGTTTTTAGCTCACCTGAGCCAAAGGCTCAGGATGAGCTATTGTGACCGCTCTTGGTCCGTAGTCCGTCGTCCGTCTGCCGTCGTCCGTCCACAATTTCAAACAACATCTCCTCAGAAACCTCTGACCCGATTTCAACCAAACTTTGTCAGAAGCATCAGTAACAAGGGGGAAAGAAATTTTGTTAAAAGTTTTTGGCTAGAGTTATTCCCCTTGCTATAGGACCAGATTTTCTAGCATGACCGTATGAACAACTTGTAATGCGTAAGAAAATCTTTAAAAATCTTCTTCTCTGAAACTGAAAAGCCCAGACCTTTGATATTTGGTATGTATCATGACCTAATGGTATTCTACCAAGATTGTTCAAATTATGACCCCCCGGCCAAAAATGGCCCCGCCCTGGGGCTTATCAGTTTTTCTTAGGAAAACCTTTAAAAATCTTCTTCTCTGAAACCGTATGGCCCAGATCATTAATATTTGACATGTAGCTTTGCCTCATGATATTCTACCAAGATTGTTCAAATTATGACCCCGGGCCTAAAATGGCCCCGCCCCTGGGCTTATCAGTTTTACATTGAATTATATAGGGAAACCTTAAAAAATCTTTTTCTCTGAAACTGTAAGGCCCAGATCATTAATATTTGACATAGAGCTTTGCCTCATGGTCCTCTACCAAGAATGTTCAAATTATGACCCCCCGGTCAAAAATGGCCCCGCCCCGGGCCTTATCAGTTTTACATAGACTTATATAGGAAAACCTTTAAAAATCTTCTTATCTGAAACTGTAAGGCCCAGATCTTTAATATTTGAAATATAGCTTTGCCTTGTGGTCCTCTACCAAGATTGTTCAAATTATGACCCCCGGGCCAGAAAATTGCCACGCCCTCGGGCTTATCAGTTTTTCATAGGAAACCCTTTAAAAATCTTCTTCTGAAACCGTAAGGCCCAGATCATTTATATTTGACACGTAGCTTTGCCTTATAGTCCTCTACCAAAGTTGTTCAAATTATGACCCCTTGATCAAATTTGGCCCCGCCCCGGGGCTTATCAGTTTTACATAGACTTATATAGGAAAACCTTTAAAAATCTTCTACTCTGAAACTGTAAGGCCCAGATTCTTAATATTTGACATATAGCTTTGCCTTGTGGTTCTCTACCAAGTGTGTTCTCAAATTATGTTTTTATAGGAAAACCTTTAAAAATCTTCTTCTCTTTAACCGTAAGGCCCAGATCATTAATATCTGACATGTAGCTTCGCATTGTGGTCCTCTACCAAGATCAAATTATGGCACCTGGGTCATAGCTATATCAAAATGTTGTCTTGCCCAGTCAGATTCTATGGTACAGTGTCCTCAGGTGAGCGAAATGTGACCCTCTGGGTCGCTTGTTTCTTTGTGGGGAGCATCCATTTTTGGGAACGATATTCTTGTTTTTCCTATTACCCCATAGTCTGTTTGTAGTTTGGTCTACCCTCTGGGTCCGCCCATGTTTCAGTTTGTATTTTTCCCCATTACCCCATAGTCTGTTTGTAGTATTGCACAAACAATTATTCTATTGTTCTTGTTTGTATTTCTTTCAGGGAGGTCTGTTCGATGATGACACTTCTGTGAAACACAAACCCCAGACAGCCGATACAGAGGAAGAGGAAGAGGAAGAAGGTACAGTTTTACCAGCATCTCAATGACTACCAGTGTTTTATTGCATGATAAAACACTGGTATTAATTTATTATTTCGATTCTAACACTTCAATTTAACCACAATTTGCACTGACCCAACAGCGCTACATAGAAGAAGGTATAGTTCTCCCTGTCTACAACCACAGAATTACCGGCATCTCAATGACTACCCGTGTTTTATTGCATGATAAAAAACGGGTATTAATTTATTATTTCGATTCGAACACTTCAATTTAACCACAATTTGCACTGAGGCAACAGCGATACATAGAAGAAGGTATAGTTCTCCCTCTCTACAACCACAGAATTACCAGCATCTCAATGACTACCCGTGTTTTATTGCATGATAAAACACGGGTATTAATTTATTATTTCGATTCTAACACTTCAATTTAACCACAATTTGCACTGACCCAACAGCGCTACATAGAAGGAGGTACAGTTCTCCCTCTCTACAATGACATCCAATGGGCTGAACCATGTTTTATTAACTCATTCAATCCCTGAAATGATTAATGGAAAATTCCAGTTCCCAATTTGGTTGTGTCCATCTTTGACTATTTAGGGATGATTTTTAAAATATATTGCAAAATGACAAACACTACAGACCCTGATCAGAGGGCTCCTGCAGGAGCCCTCTGATCAGGGTCTACAGTGTTTGCTTAGGACAATTTTATGTATTACACATACACTGTTTGGGTATGACAAGTATACTCATCGCTAGGGTTGAATGTGATAATGAGATAAGGCTCACTTTTAAATAACCCTTTTACAAATAGAAGCACCTGTCAGCATATTTAAAAAAAAATCCACTGAATAAAATACCTTCAATTTATATATTCATGAACATACATGTACCAAAAGAAATATTTTGTATAGCATAGCAGATGGTGGCTTAAAGCAGGCTTAAAGTAAAGCAGAATGAGCCTTAAGGTGCATACTGCTTTACTTTCAACCTGCTTTAAGTGGTCACCTGTCTTCAAAACTAGAAATAGGCTATGGGGTAAAGGGTTAAGCAAGCTTGTGATAATGAAGTTTTACAGTCCTCCCTCTCTGCAACAACATCCATTGGGAGACAAAGATTGTGTGCTGTTATAGGGAGGGAAATTGGCTTACAATTGCAAACACCTTGAATCCAGATCAGATGCCACATACTGTGGCATCTGATCTGGATTCAAGCTGTTTGTCACTCGTCATTATGTCAAAATGTCCAATATGTGTCTTTGAGAAAAACAGCAGATGGCAATTTAAGCAGAGGATATGGCAGCCGTGAAAAGGTTGTACATGATCATCTTGTTTAGGGAACAGTAGCATAATTTATGTTGTTGTAAGGAGGGACTCATTGTTGGGATGGCTGTTGTGGGGAGGGAGCACTGTATATAGTGTATTATATAGAGGATAATCAATTTCTTTGGATTGATATAAAAAAAAAATCACGAGAATGGGTTGTTATCTGGTTGAAAAACGAGTCCGCAGGACGAGCTTTTTAACCAGATAACAACCCATTCGAGTGATATATTTTTCATATCTATTCAAAGGAATTGATTATTCTATTTATTATATATATTTAAATAACGTTTTTACAGAAAAAACACAAAATTGATTACCGCGACGTCACAAAACTAATTATGACGTGACGTCCAAAAAGTGATGTCGTCACTACATGTAGTGATGATATCAACAGTGACGATATCAAATTTATCTAACTGAGAAATCTCTATAAATCATCGATATGTATATAATAATATTATGTATTATTCCCGAATTTAGTTTCTTTGTTTAACTCAATACCCCATACATACACATGCTAATGCCCCTCCACTTTGTTCCTTTGTTTAACCCTTTCCCCCATAGCCTGTTTCTAGTTTTGAAAATAGGTGACTACTTAAAGCAGGTTGAAAGTAAAGCAGAATGTGCCATATGGCGCATTCTGCTTTACTTTCAGCCTGCTTTAAGCAACCTCTGCTAAAATAGATGAAATTTTCCGTATAATATATTTTCATGAATGTTTAAATTGGAACTATTTTCTTCAGCGGAGGAATAAACTCAATGTGCTGAAAGGCGCTTCTATTGGGGAAAGGGTTAACTCTATACCCCATACATACACATGCTAATGCCCCTCCACTTTGTTCCTTTGTTTAACCCTTATCCCCATAGAAGCTCCTTTTAGCACTTTTTTTATTTCTTCACTTAAGACAATTGTTTATACAGTTTTGAACATGCACCATAAGAAATAATTTCTATATTCTAGCAGATGGTAACTTAAAGCAGACTGAAAGTAAAGCAGAATGCACCTAAATTCTGTTAAACGCAAATTAAGGCTCATTCTGCTTTACTTTCAACCTGCTTTAATATAACAAGAAATAAAATATGGAGTAATGTGTCAATATTGTTTTCTGTAATATTGTTTTATCCAGATTTAACCCATAGAAGTGCCTTTTTGCACATTTAGTTTATTCCTCCACTGAAGAAAATAGTTCAAATTTATGCAGTCATGGATGTGTATCATAAGGAAAATGTTCTTTATTCTAGCAGGTGGTATAGCTTAAAGCAGGCTGAAAGTAAACCTGCCTTAAGTGCTCACCTGTCATCAAAACCTGAAACAGGCTGTGGGGTAATGTTGTTAATTCAATTTGACTTATCTTAACAGCCTAGAAGAAACTGTACTTTCAAGACTTGTTTTGCCAGTGGAAGTTGTTTGTTTGTTGTTACTATGGAAACTTAATTATTATTTTTCCTATTCTCTACCCTTAGCCTGCAAAGCAGTTCTTCTGTTGTGTTCAAAGCTTGTCTGTTTTTAGCTCACCTGAGCCGAAGGCTCAGGATGAGCTATTGTGATCCCATTCCGTCCGTCGTCCGGTGTCCGTCGTCCGTTCACATTTTCAAACGACATCTCCTCAGAAACCACTGAACCGATTTCAACCAAACTTTGTCAGAAGCATCAGTGACAAGGGAGAACGAATTTTTGTTCAAAGATTTTGGCTAGAGTTATTCCCCTTGCTATGGGACCAGATTTTCTAACTTGACCCTATAGACAACTTTTAATGCATAAGAAAATCTTAAAAAATCTTCTTCTCAGAAACCCACAGGCCGAGACCTTTGATATTCGGTATGTATCATTACCTAATGATCTTCTATCAAGATTGTTCAAATTATGACCCTGGGGCCAAAAATGGCCCCGCCCTGGGGCTTATCAGTTTTTCTTAGGAAAACCTTTAAAAATCTTCTCCTCAGAAACTGTATGGCGTAGATCATTAATATTTGACATGTAGCTTTGCCATATGGTCCTCTACCAAGATTGTTCAAATTATGACCCCCGGGTCAAAATTGGCCCCGCCCAGGGGCTTATCAGTTTTACATAGACTTATATAGGAAAACCTTTAAAAATCTTCTTCTCTGAAACTGTAATGCCCAGATCTTTAATATTTGACATATAGCTTTGCCTTGTGGTCCTCTACGAAGATTGTTTAAATTATAACCCCTGGGCCAAAAATGGCCCGCCCTCGGGCTTATCAGTTTTTCATAGGAAAACCTTTAAAAATCTTCTGTTAGGCCTAGATCATTTATATTTAACATGTAGATTTGCCATATAGTCCTCTACCAAAGTTGTTCAAATTATAACCCTTGCCTTGTGGTCTTCTACCAAGACTGTTCAAATTATGACCCCTTGATCAAATTTGGCCCCGCCCCGGGGCTTATAATTATGACCCCTTGATCAAATTTGGCCCCGCCCCGGGGCTTATCAGTTTTACATAGACATATATAGGAAAACCTTTAAGAATCTTTTACTCTGAAACTGTAAGGCCCAGATCTTTAATATTTGACATATAGCTTTGCCTTGTGGTCCCTACCAAGTGTGTTCAAATTATGACACCTGGGCCAAAATTGGCCCCACCCAGGGGCTTATCAGTTTTTATAGGAAAACCTTAAAAAGTTTTCTTCTCTTAAACCGTAAGGCCCAGATCATTAATATCTGACATATAGCTTCGCATTGTGGTCCTCTACCAAGATCAAATTATGGCACCTGGGTCATAGCTATATCAAAATGTTGTCTTGCCCAGTCAGATTCTATGGTACAATGTCCTCAGGTGAGCGAAATGTGACCCTCTGGGTCTCTTGTTATTTCTCAAATTTAACTGTTAGGTAAATTTACTAAAGTAATATCATACAATGTATAAAACAGTTTGGAACCTGATCAGACGCCGCTTGACATAAACGACATCTAATCAGTATTCACATTGTTTGACTACATAATTTTTATGTTCTAAGTGCTTCTGTTTGTTCTTGTAACATTTTTTTAGCCCTTTTCTCATGCCCTAAAAGGGCCTTTTAGTGCACTGAATTTATTCTGCCACTGAAGAAAGTACTTCTAATTTAGACAGTCATGCAGCATCAGGGCTCCAGATAAGAGGGAGTTTTCCAAACAAATCCAACATTTTCTCACTTATTCCAGCACCAAATCCTATGGTGTTACTACTCATTAGAATCGTCTCGAAGAGACGATTCTAATGAGTAGTGACACCATAGGGTTTAATGCAGAAATAAAGATTTTACCTTTTGAAAAACGCCCTTTATCTGGAGCCCTGCAGCATGATAAATATTTTCTTTATCCTAGCAGATTTGAAGTTAAAACTGGCCCTCGACCTGCTTTATCTTAAGTGGTCAACGGTCTTCAAAACAAGAAACAGGCTGTGAATAAATGGTTATAATATACAGTAAAACCTCACTATAACGACCACTGAATTTTATTAATTATTACGTCTTTACGACAGGTGACTGCTTAAAGCAAGGTGACAGTAAAACAGAAAGCTCCTATACAATCAATTATCCTTCGTTTTAGAGGTCGTAAAAGAGAGGTTTTACTGTATGATGACGTCATGTTCTTACGTCATAATAGGTATAGTCTAAAAAAGTACCCTAACAGCTGCTAATATGAAATATGGATAAAATTAATTGGATACATACGTCATTTGCTTACGTCATAATGAGTATAGTCTAGAACAATAACTTAACAGCTTTTAATGTAAAATCTAAATATAAACTCTTTAACCACCTACCCAATAAATACGCTTTTTTACACATTTAATTCATTCCTCAACTGAGGAATATAGTTCAATTTTATATAGTCATGAATATGTGGCATTAGAAATAGCAGAATGTGCCTAAAGGTGCATTCTGCTTTACTATCAACCTGCTTTATGTGGTCACCTATTTTAAAAACTAGAATCAGGCTATGAGGTGATAGGTTAACATCAGATCAGGATTCAACCAGTTCCAAACTCCAATTCACTGAGGGTAAAGCAGTGAAGGTTTGACCCATTACCCCATAGTCTGTTTCTAGTTTTGAAAACAGGTGACAACTTAACCCTTTCCCCAATAGAAGCGACTTTTAGCGTATTTAATTTTTTCCTCCGCTGAGGAAAATAGTTCAAGTTTATACCCTCATGAACAATTACCATTACAAATATTTGATATAGCCCAGCAGATTTTAGCTTAAAGCAGGCTGAAAGTAAAGCAGAATGTGCCTTAAGGCACATTCTGTTTTACTTTCAACCTGCTTTAAGTGGTCACCTGTTTTCAAAACTAGAAACAGGCTATGAGGTAAAGGGTTAAAGCAGGTTGAAAGTGAAGCAGAATGCGCCTTAAGGCACATTCTGCTTGACTTTAGCCTGCTTTAAGCTACCATCTGCTAGGATATAGAAAATATTTCTCATGGTACATGTTAAAAAGAATAAAAGTGGAATTATTTTCTTAAGTGGAAGAATAAAATTTAATAAGAGGTGTAAAAAGGCATTTGTGGGGTTATGGGTTAAACAGAAAGACTAATATCTTCTCCCCTATACTTCAGCCAATTAGATAATTTACTGCCAAGCACTGACCCAGTGCATTTTCAAACAGCTTGGATCTAGATGTGATGTAAAAAACTCAACATCTGATGGGGATACAAACCAGAGCACCAGATAAGGGTAGTTTTTCAAATACTAAAATCTTTATTTCTGAATTAAACCCTATGGTGTAACTACTCATTAGAATCGTCTCTTTGAGACGATTCTAATGAGTAGTAACACCATAGGTTTTGGTTCTAAAAAGAGTGAGAAAATGTTGGATTTGTTGAAATAACTACCTCTTATCTGGAGCCCTGCAAACTGTTGGATACTTGTACAGACAAACTTGTGTTAACCCTCTACTCCATAGATATGTATTTAATTTATTCCTCCACTGAATAAAGTAGTAGTACATGTAATAATAATAATGATAATAATAATTATAATGAATTAATAATAATGATGATAATAATAATAATTATAATATGATAATGATGATGATAATAATAATGATAATAATAATGCTAATGAAAATGATTATGCTAATAATAATGATAATGATAATAAAAATGATAATAATGATTATGCTAATAATAATGATAATGATAATAAAAATGATAATAATGATAATAATAATTATAATGATATAATAATAATGATGATAATAATAATAATTATAATAATATAATGATGATAATAATAATAATGATAATAAAATGATATAATAATACTGATAATAATAATGATAATAAATATGATAATAATAATACTGATAATAATAATAATGATAATAAATATGACAATAATAATACTGATAATAATAATAATGATAATGATAATAATGATAATAATAATGATGATTATAAAAAAGGCTTTATTTAAGTACACTTGTATACATCCTCATCCTCAGACTACAACCTTTATGGAAGGCTTCTATGGATGAGGCAGCCTTTATATTTTGCGGTAGACAGTTCCAAATAACTAGACCTGTTTATGCTAGGCTATTTCTTAAGAGCTTTGTTTTCCGTTTAGGCAAAATAAAATTATTTAAAGTTGTAGACCACAAAACTGGAACTGTTTCATTACCTAAGTTCCAATTTATGCGGTTATGAATGTACCAAAACAATAAGTCCTATAGCCCAGAAGATGATAACTTAAAGCAGGTTGAAAGTTACATAGGCACATTCATTTTCTGCTTTACTTTCAACCTACTTCAAGTGGTTACCTGTTTTCAAAATTTAGAAAGAGGCCATGGAGTTATGGGTGAATCCATTACCCCATAAATATGCCTTAATTTGTACTCATTTATGATTCATTCCTCCAAGGAAGAAAATACTTCCAATTTATTAAAGTCATGAATATGCACCATATGAAAAATTTCTTATATCCTAACAAATAATAGCTTAAAGCAGGCTGAAAGTAAAACAGAATGCACCTAAGTGCATTGTGGTTTACTTGCAACCTGCTTTAAGTGGTCACCTGTCTTCAAAACTAGAAACAAGCTATGGAGGAAAGGATTAATTCTAATACAACTTGAAACCTACAGCATAAAGACAAAGAATACGAGAAACATATATTACGCCGCGATAATGAACTTTATTATATGCCTTCGAATGATATCGAGCGTTTCCGCGTGTAGACTGCTCAGTAAAATACAAGAGTCTGTATCAGCCACCTTGTATCAGCCACTTTGTATTTTACTCTGACGTCGCTTTCGATTTAACGTGACGTCATTTACGTACATGTACGAGTGCCGCGTTATTCTTTGTGGCATACAAAATTCTTGTTCTGCTTCAAATAACTAATACATTTTGGATATAAAATGATTTAAACAACTATTTAGTTGTTTCTGGTTTGTATTCAAGGCATATAATAAACACATTACCAGTTGGCAGTGCGCAACAGAGTGTTGCATTTAGCTCTCGACGTTTTGGCGGAAACAACCGATCAGACTCGCACCAAGGTGCTCGTCAGATCGGCTATTTCCGCCAAAAACGTCTCGAGCTAAATACATCACTCTGTATCGCTCTGTCAACTGGTAATGTGTATGCACGCGCTGCGTTTCCATTTGCTGTTCCATTTTGCCCCATAGGCATGATACATAAATAGTATTTTTATAATAAAGGTCGCGTTAGAATTAAAATAACAAATTCGTAGGTGTCCATTACCGTGCATTAGATCACAGTTAGTCGTTGAGCTGTGGGTAATTAGATCACTCGGCCTAAAGGCCTCGTGATCTAATGACTACACATCTGAACTCCTAACTGTGATCTAATGCACGGTAATGAACACCTTCAAATTTGTTATTTCTTAAATAAAGCTTAAATATGTGTCCATTATGAACAGTTCACTAATTGTAGAGTAAATCTGTCCTATGCAAACAGTGTAGACTCAGATCAAAGGTCTCTTACATGAGCCTTTTGATTAGAGCCTGCACTGTTTGTCATTTTTCAATAAATTGTAAAAAAACCAATGACTCTATAATAAATAGATCTAGTAAAAAATGGGCTAGACTTATTTTGAAACTAAAATTGTGCCTCTGATCTGGTTTGCATAACTCTTCACAGGTACCCAGATTGTAAAGAATACATATGTACAGTTTTCCCTCTCTACAACAACACCCAATGGGAGACAAAGAGTGTGTGCGTTGTTCAGAGGGAGTTGTTTTATGGAGGGAACAAGCTGACAATTGCAGACAGGTTGAATCCAGATCAGATGCTGGGTAACGCTGTTTGAAAAATGTCTGGATTCAAGCTGTTTGTCACTTGTCATTATGATTTTTTCTGTCAAAACGTTGTAAGGAGGGAATCGTTGGGAGGGCCATTGTAGGGAGGGAGCACTGTACATCACCAGGGTTCAATGGGTTAACTCGTTCACCATGGCATGACCTATAAGTTATGTAACTACATGTAGTTACAGTGGAGAAGATGTTATTCTTTCCCAATAAAAGTGTTTACGCTAAAATTATAATTTCCATTGCAAACAGTTTGGAGCCAGATCAGACGCCGGGCAACCCGGCGTCTGATCAGGCTCCAAACTATTTGCCGTCAAGATTAAAATCAGCATTCAGAATTGTCAAAAAATTGTCATTTTCTTCATTCTATTACAATGCATTTGCGTTTCGTTTGCGGAAAAGAATAACGTATTCTCCACTGTACATTGTGCGTGCATGATGAACCATTGTGCTCCCTCTGAGGCTATCCTATGACTCCTAATAGTGCATCATCAACATGTTTCTATGGAAACTGCCTTCTAGAATTCTGGTTGCCAGGACGACCAGTAGGTAAAAAATATTAGTGATAGTTTTCTCTAGAACAATAATATTAGACCCTAATGGCCTATGCTTAGACAAAAGAGGGTGTTTTACATAAATGAATCTTAGGAGAAGGAGTATATTTAAGAAATAATTTATGTTCATAGATTGAACATAGATTATTTCGATTCTAACATGACCAGATTTAAAGAAATTCATTAGAAAGGAAATCAAATGTTCCATACTTATTACCTCAGCGGATGCAGTTTTTCGACCAAATAACTTTTTCCGCGGCATTACAATCTAACACCCAACAGCTAATTTACATTTACCGATCCACAATCTGGCATAGAACAAACATTAAATCAAACAAGACAGAAGAATGGGAAAATTACAGTAACATGACTGGTTAAAAGTATATGGTCTTTACTGGCTATATGAATAACGTAAGAAATTTCTAAAACATAACATATGAATGCATGAGGTCACGTCATGTCATATAACCGCGGGAGGAGCGGGGTAGAGAAGAGCGTTGTAAAACATCTCGGGTATACCACGATGAGCCTGTTCTATTTTTATAGTGACCAAAACGTGTGTCATGTTAGAATAACTTTTTTATAGGAAACAAAGAAGTTTAACCCATTACCCCATATAATATATGCCTTTTTACTCCTTTTATTTATTCCTCCACTGAAGAAAATAGTTCCAATTTATACAGTCATTTATAAAAAAATTATGTATCATAAGAAATATTTTCTATATTCAAGTAGATGTTAGCTTAAAGCAGGCTGAAAGTAAAGCAGAATGTGCCTTTAGGTGCATTCTGCTTTACTTTCAACCTGCTTTAAGTAGTCACCTAGCTTCAAAACTGTTAACCGTCTATGGGGTAATATGGGTGAAACATTTTTGTTGGGTGAAACATTTTTGCTCACATTGCTTGATTTGTTGGAAAGGCCAAATGTTGTGTTTTATGATAGCAACTTAAAACTCTTTGAACCCTAGACACGCATATATGTATCATTTGCAAACAGTGTACCTACTAGGAGTACACTTGTCCTATGCAAACAGGAGCCCTCTAATCAGGGTCTACATTGTTTGTCATTTTGACATATATTGTAAAAATAAACTCTAAAAAGTCAAAAATGGACTAGACCAATTTGAAAACTAGAATTGTCCATTTGAGGTTTCAGGGAGGAAAGGGTTAATTTTCATGCAAAATGTTGTCTTTTTACACAGTTAAGCCAGTGGAGAGTAAGAAACGCACGAGGACAACAAGCAGTGGCAAGAAGATTCCAGCAGGGGCCGTGTCTGTCTTTGGTGGAGGTACAGTGGAGAATACGTTATTCTTTCCCGTTTAACCCTTTCTCCCATAGAAGTGCCTTATAGCGGATATGATTCATTCCTCCGCTGAAGAAAGTAGTTCCAGTTTAATCAGTCATGAATATATAGTATAGGGAATAGTTTCTATGTTCTAGCACATGGAAGCTTAAAGCAGGCTGAAAGTAAAGCAGAATGCGCCTTAAGGCGCATTCTGCTTTACTTTCAACCTGCTTTAAGTGGTCTCCTATCTTCAATTACATAAAGTATTGAATACTAGCAATAGGCTATCAGGTAAAGGGTTAAATGCATACGAAACGCAAACGCATCCCAATAAAATTGAGAAAATGACAACTTTTCGACAATTCTGACTATCTGTTTTAATCTGAGTGGAAAAACAGTTTGGAGCTTGATCAGACGCCGGTATACCCAGCGTCTGATCGGGCTCCAAACAGTTTGAATTAGAAATATTAGTTTTCAGCGTAAACTAGTTTATTGGGAAAGAATAACGGTTTCTCTACTGTAAATAATTATTGGTCTTGGCTCAAGAAAACAGTGAGTAACTTTCATTATGGAACAAATCCAAAAAAAAAATCACTCATTTAAACTCCAAACCCTATGGTGACACTACTCATTAGAATCGTCTCTTTGAGATGATTCTAATGAGTAGTGACACCATAGGATTTAATGCAGAAATAATGATTTTAGTTTTTGAAATACTCCCCTTATCTGGAGCCTTGTTGACCATTCAGATCAGTATTGGTGATGGTATAAAGAGATCAGGAGCCCGTCTTATTAACGTCGTACAACAAATGTTGTCGTAAGTCAGATTCTAGAATTCTCAATTATTCTTTATTTCTCCATCTTATCCTGTCCAGTGACATCTCTTTGGAATCATCTTGTACAGGCGATTCCAAAGAGATGTCACAAGACAGGATTAGACGGAGAAATAAATAATGATTATGAATTTCAGAATTTGACTTACGACCGTTTTTGTAGTATGACATTTCGTAAAACGGGCCCCTTGGCTCCAGAAATTAGGGAGTAATATGAACTAAAATAATTGAGAAAATTTTGGATTTGTTCAGTTAAGTTCTTATTTGGAGCCCTGGGTCCCGTTTCATAAAACTTAGTACATGTACAACAAATGTTGTCGTAAGTCAGATTATAGAAAAGACGATTCCAAAGAGATGTCACAAGACGGGATTAGATAGAGAAATCAGAAATTAAATGTATTTTAAAGTTTTGACATACAACCGTTTTTGTCATATGAAGTTTAACCCTTTCCCTTATAGAAGCGACTTTTAGCGCATTCATTTTATTCATCCGCCAAAGAAAATAGTTCCATTTTATACTGCCATGAATATGAACTATAAGAAATATTTTCTATATACTAGCAGATAGTAACTTAAAGTAAGCTGAAAGTAAAGCAGAATGTGCCCTAGGGCACATTCTGCTTTACTTTCAGCTTACTTTTATAGGTCACATATGTTAAATACTAGAAACATGCTATTGGTTAAAGGGTTAATGAAACAGGCTCCTGCTCTACTAGTCTTCTTTACTGTTGTAGAATCGAAGCAGAAAGCAGGAGGAGGAGGAGGAGGGCTGTTTGATGATGATGAAGAAGATGATTTATTTGGTTCATCTCAGTCACAGAAGAAAGAGGAAACAAAGAAAGGTAAGACCTGTGATAATTATAGAAATCAGATGAATGAGTCCTCGGGATGCACATTCTGTAAAACAATGAGTCCTTGAGATTAACATTGGCTCCTTGAGGTGAAAAATTAACACAATATCCCATAACTTATTTCTAGTTTTGAAGACAGGTGACCACTTAAAGCAGGTTGAAAGTAAAGCAGAATGTGCCTTAGGCACATTCTGCTTTACTTTCAACCTGCTTTAAGCTACTATTTACTTATGAGTAATAGGTTAATAAAGGCCAGAAAAGCTATGGGTCCATGGGACTCACAACTTTTTAAATAATGAGTTCCTGGCAAATTTAATGAGTATAGGACTTGTGATGCAACGGTAAAATTATCACTGTAAAACCAACATTAGGTTTGTCTCACTGCGACGAAAGGAGCGAAAGGGAGAGTAAGGTTTAGTATTTCGGATGACAGTGCCAGGTGGCTGGGGCATCAAATATCTGCATTAAGCCTTTCCTCCATAGAAGCGCTTTTTAGCGCATTCAATTTTTTCCTCCACTGGAGAAACAAGTTCTAATTTATAAAGTAATGAACATGTGCCATAAGAAATATGTTCTTTATCCTAGCAGATATTGGTTACTGGTATTTGATTGCAGATATTTTGCAAGAAGGTTCTAATGGAGATGCTTTAACCCTTTCCTTTATAGAGCACCTTTTAGCACATCATATTTATTCCTACACTGAAGAAAATAGTTCCAATTTTTACGGTTATGAATATGTATCTTAAAGAATATTTTCTTCATTCTAGCAAGATGAGGCTTGAAGCAGGCTGAAAGTAAAGCAGAATGCGCCTTAAGGCACATTCTGCTTTATAATCTTTCAACCTGCTTTAACTCTTTCCTCCCTGAAACTTCAAATGGACAATTCCAGTTTCCATTTTAGTCAAGTCCATTTCTGACTTTTAAGGGTTGTTCTTGCCCATGTTTGGAATTATGACAAACAGTGAAGACACTGATCAGAGGGCTCATTTCGGAGCCCTCTGATCTGGGTCTTCACTGTTTGCATAGGACATGTGTACTATTCACATGTACACTGTTTGAAAAGCACGCCTATATGCGGGACTAGGGTTCAAAGGGTTAAAGCAGGCTGAAAGTAAAGCAGAATGCGCCTTAAGGCACATTCTGCTTTATAATCTTTCAACCTGCTTTAACCCTTTCCCCAATAGAAGCGCCTTTTAGCGGATATGATTTATTCTTCCGCTGAAGAATATAGTTCCAATTTAATCAGTAATGAATATGTATTATAGGAAATATTTTCTATTTTATAGCACATGATAGCTTAAGGCAGGCTGAAAGTAAAGCAGAATGAGCCTTAAGGCACATTCTGCTTTATAATCTTTCAACCTGCTTTAACTCTTTCCTCCCTGAAACTTCAAATGGACAATTCCAGTTTCGATTTTTGTCTAGTCCATTTCTGGCTTTTAAGAGTTGTTTTTTGTTAATTTTGGCATTACTGACAAACAGTGAAGACCCTGATCAGAGGGCTCCTTTCGGAGCCCTCTGATCTTGGCCTTCACTGTTTGCACAGGACAAGTGTATTATTCACATGTACACTGTTTGAAATGACGCCTATATGCGGGACTAGGGTTCAAAGGGTTAAGTGATAATATGTCTTCAGAATTAGAAACAGGCTATGGGGTAATGGTTTAAGGTCAAGCTTTGACTTTTTTGTTTCTCTGAATTTTTTCCAAGCATTGCACTTGACATTTTCTAATCAAAGTTCCATTTTTTCCAGTGTTCAGTTTTTTGTAAGCTTTGGAAAAAGGATAGCCTTGCACTTAACCCATTACCCCATAGCCTGTTTCTGATTTTGACGATAGGTGATCACTATATGTATCTAAGTCCAGCGAGTTTTAATATATAGGGTCCTACATGTACAGTGGTAAATACCCTATTCCTACCCATTTACGTGTTAATTTATGCGTAAAAAACGCATGGTAAACGGTTAACGAACGGTTAACGCCTAACGATTTTAACGCGTTTAAACGCGTTATTAAACGATTATACCAATGCAGTCTCGGCTAAGGGGTCCGTCGGCCAAGTGAGGATCCTTTCATCCGGGCGCTTTTAAACGCCTAAAGAAACGCGCAAAGAAACCGCTAGGAAACGGGTTTAACGAAACGGATAATTAACGCGTAAGAAACGCGTAAATTGGGTAGGAATAGCGTATTTACCACTGTATGCTACGCCTCTTATGTACCGGTAATCTGGATTATACAACCAACACGAACTGATACAAGACCTCGGTCACACAGTGTGGTGATATTCCGTTTTTATTGACAAAGTTATTTCTAGACATATAATACTCACAAAGGAAGTTTGAAGGGGGCCATAATCAATTATTTCTTTTTCAAGGAGAAAATCAAATATTTACTTTAACCCTTCCCCGCATCAATTATTTTCAGTGTTTGAGACGGATGGGTGCTTAACCCTGTATCCCATAGCCTGTTTCTAGTTTTGAAGATAGGTGACTACTTTATGCAGGTTGAAAGTAAAGCAGAATGCCCCTTAAGGCGCATTCTGCTTTACTTTTAAGCTACCCTCTACTAGGATGAAGAAACTTTTTCTTATTATACATATTCATGACTGTAAAAATTGGAACTATTTTCTTCAGCAGAGGAATAAATTAATGGGGTAAAAAGGCGTATTTATTGGGCAATAGTTCAAAACAATCCTACCAATACCTTGATAAGTCTAGATGCCGACCGTTGATAACTTTGGGTGTCAACGGGATGACGCACCTTCAGCACTTAGGTGGGACGTTAAACCTTAGCAACAACAACAACCACAACAACAATCCCACCCCACAAAGGAAGTTTGAAGGAGGATGCCATCCGTTATTTTCTTCTCAGGAAGGAAATAGGATATTAAAATAATTTCAGAGCTCCAGATAAGGGGGATATTTCAAGAACTTAAATCTTGATTTCTGCTTTAAACCCTATGGTGTCACTAGAAACACCATAGGATTTGATGCTAAGCTGAATTTGTGCAGTTAACTCCTGCTTATCTAGAGCACTGTAATTTACTTTAACCCTTTCCTCTTTAGTTTATTTACAGTGTTTAAGACATGTTGTTGCTTAAAGCAGGCTGAAAGTAAAGCAGAAAGCTCCTGATGGAGCTTTCTGCTTTACTTTCAGTCTGTTTTATGCATCCACCTGTCATAATAGAAGCAGGTAAAGATTCACAAATGTATATACAGTGCTCCCTCCCTACAACGGCCCTCCGAACAAAGAGTCCTTCCTTACAACGACCCTTGCCACAGGCCCCTTAACAGGACAATAATGTCTTATAGGAAATGAAAACTGAATAATCGACAATGACCCCCAATTAAAGAGTCGCTACAAACAGGTGCATTTAATAGCGAAATGGGACATCGGGAGCAGCATTTTACAGTTGTTAGTCATGTAACACAGGTTGTCGTTATAGGAAATGAAAACTGAATAATCGATAATGACCCCCAATTAAAGAGTCGCTACAAACAGGTGCATTTAATAGCGAAATGGGACATCGGGAGCAGCATTTTACAGTTGTTAGTCATGTAACACAGGTTGTCGTTATAGGAAATGAAAATTGAATAATCGATAATGACCCCCAATTAAAGAGTCACTACAAACAGGTGCATTTAATAGCGAAATGGGACATCGGGAGCAGCATTTTACAGTTGTTAGTCATGTAACACAAGTTGTCGTTATAGGAAATGAAAACTGAATAATCGATAATGACCCCCAATTAAAGAGTCACTACAAACAGGTGCATTTAATAGCGAAATGGGACATCGGGAGCAGCATTTTACAGTTGTTAGTCATGTAACACAAGTTGTCGTTATAGGAAATGAAAACTGAATAATCGATAATGACCCCCAATTAAAGAGTCACTACAAACAGGTGCATTTAATAGCGAAATGGGACATCGGGAGCAGCATTTTACAGTTGTTAGTCATGTAACACAAGTTGTCGTTATAGGAAATGAAAACTGAATAATCGATAATGACCCCCAATTAAAGAGTCACTACAAACAGGTGCATTTAATAGCGAAATGGGACATCGGGAGCAGCATTTTACAGTTGTTAGTCATGTAACACAAGTTGTCGTTATAGGAAATGAAAACTGAATAATCGATAATGACCCCCAATTAAAGAGTCACTACAAACAGGTGCATTTAATAGCGAAATGGGACATCGGGAGCAGCATTTTACAGTTGTTAGTCATGTAACACAGGTTGATGTTATAAGCAGTCTTGATATATAGGAAAATGTGTTGGGAGGAATTTTTAAGGTAGCTTAAGACGCTATATAGGGATGGTCACTATGACAGGGTTGACTGTAATGGCATTATGCCACTCCCAGACTGCAAGTTATGTAATAAAATGCTATTCTTGCCAAATGGCTGCCTGTACATACCTAAATACTTTAATTTTGTACAAACTATGGCTTTTTGCACTGAGGTCAGTAGTGGAGTATGTCGTGCAGCTTGGGTCATGCAACTGTACACGGCATGTATCTCAATGAGTTCAGCATACTATCCCATTACCCCATAAATACGCCTTTTTATGCTTTTTATTTATTCATCCATAGAAGAAAAATGTTCAAATTTATACAGTCAAGAAAATATTCACACTGCCGACTTAGTCTTGAAGTCAAGAAAATATATCACTCAAAATATTTTCAATATTGTAGCTGATGGTAGCTTAAAGAAGGCTGAAAGTAAAGCAGAATGCGCCATAAGGCACATTCTGCTTTACTTTCAACCTGCTTTAAGTGGTCACCTTTCTTCAAAACTACAAACAGGATATGGGGTAATGGGTTAAATCACAGTTTGATGACTTTGTAATTTGACCTTGACCTCTGTGACCGAGATTAAGTTTTTATGCCGCTTGCATCTGAAGATGCGGAGTTTTAGAAGCAGAGGTATATAGTGATTGTCCTGCCTGTCCTTCCGTAACAGGTTAACTAGATTTTACCGTTTCGTCTCACATCAACACTTTTGACTACAAAGCTTTGATACTGATACAGAGCCTGTCTTGGACCATTACCAATTCACCCATATTACCCAACCTCAATTTGACCTTGACCTAATTTGGACTTAGAAAAGATTCAGAATATTTATTGTATACCTTACTATAAATAGTAACAGATTTTGCTTTGATGACAATGCAATACGCCCTTGCTGAGCGGGCCAATAACCGGATGCAGTCCAATTACAGGTTATTTGGACTGCATCCGGTTATTGGCCCGGGGGCAACAGAATTTATGAACGTGAAAACGTTAGCAACGTAACGTTCAAAATGACCAACGTTCGTTGAAGATGACGTCATTTGATTTCTATAACGGCCGCGCTTATGTAAACATTCAAACAATCTACATATTCGTTGATTTTGAACCAGGTATACGATAAACAAGTCATTAAACTGCCGAGGGCGGGCCGTCGTTGCTTATTGGCACTTGTTAGCCACAATGGCTAACTTGTGCCAATAAGCAACGACGGCCCGCCCTCGGCCGTTTAATAACTGTATAATAATCAAGGATACCACAATGGGCATATATGTTTATTGAACACGGTCTTGTTGCTTTTGAGTCAGTTTGGGACAAATAAGTTGTTTGTATTTATGGTCAAGTACATGTGTACCATAATAAGGGACAATTTGTGTTTTCCAAAGATATTTCTTGTTGACCGTTTGTTCTGGTACTGGCTTGATCAATACCATTTAGATGGCATTGTTATGTACTTGTTTTGTTAACAACTCGCAACCTGTGAACATGTGATATCAAGCCCTTTACCCCATAGCTTGTTTCTAGTTTTGTAAACAGGTTATCTCTGAAAGCAGGCTGAAAGTAAAGCAGAATGCACCTTCAGGTGCATTCTGCTTTACTTCCAGCCTGTTTTAAGCTACCATCCGCTAGGATATAGAAACTTTCTTATGGTACATATATACAACTGTATAAAGTTGAAATATTATCTTCAGTGGAGGAATAAATTCAATGCCTTAAAAGGGGGTTCTATGGGGGGAAAGGGTTAATTGTTTGTGCAAGTATGGTCTTGAACAACTTCATTTGCAGTAACATTGTTGTTTGTTTGTTTCGTAAGTACAGTCTAACCTCTCTATTACTACCACTAAATTATGTTAATTATTAGGGTGTTTACGATAGGTGACTGCTTAAAGCAAGGTGACAGTGAAACAGAAAGCTCCTTTAGGAGCTTTCTGTTTCACTGTCACCTTGCTTTAAGCTGTCACCTGTCTATTATACACTCGATTAGCCTTCGTTTAGTGGTCGTAATAGCGAGGTTTTACTGTACATGTAGTATGCAACCTGACAATTGAATATTACGTCAATTGTGAGTGAATGAACTGAACAGTTCAGACACCTTTACGCCTCCACAGCAATAGCTCCATAAGTATGTCCCATATTGTAACCACATATTGTGTTTGCCCTGTCTGTCTGTTTGTCCATGATTTTAACCTTTGCCACGACTTCGGAACTACATGTCTAGAGACTTTATATTTAGCATGCCTGTCTGTCTGTCTGTCCACAACTTTAACCTTCAGCATAACTTTTGAACTACATGTCATAGAGACTTCTTATTTAGCATGCCTGTCTGTGTCTGTCCACAACTTTAACCTTTGTCATAACTTTGGAACTACATGTCATAAAGACTTCATATTTGGCATGTGTACTCAATCCAAGAAGCTTTTGAGGTCCGTACAACTTCAAATATGTCTGACAAAGATCAAGGGCATGTGGAGTTTATTAACCCATTACCCCATAAGTATGCCTTTTTATGCCTCTAATTTATCCCTCCACTGAAGAAAATAGTTCAAATTTATACAGTTGTACATATTTAACATTAGATACCGGTATAATTTCTATATTCTAGCAGCTGGTAGCTTAAAGCAGGCTGAAAGTAAAGCAAGTAAATTCTAATGAGTAAAACTATCATAGAGTCTTGTTTCATTTTATTTTTCTATATTAAGTGATGGCATTAACCCATTACCCCATAAATACACCCTTTTATGCTTAATTTATTCCTCAATGGAAGAAAATATTTATCTTACAGTTGAGAATCTGTTATTCTTTCCCGTTTAAACGCAAACGTACGCAAACGCAAAGCACTAAAACGTAGAAAAGAACAACTTTTGGACAATTCTGATAACTCTTGTTTATCTTGGTGGCAAACAGTTTGGAGCCTGAACAGACGCCGGATTACCCGGCGTCTGATCTGGCTCCAAACTGTTTGCATTGCAAATAATAGTTTTAGCGTAAACGCATTTATTGGGAAAGAATAACAGATTCTCCACTGTATGATTCGGTAGTGGGACATTTTCTTAAATTTGATATATCCACTCCATACATTCATGATTATGTACCATAAGAAATATTATATATATCCTAGCAGATAGTAGCTTAAAGCATGCTGAAAGTAAAGCAGAATGTGCCCTTAGGCACATTCTGCTTTACTTTCAACTTGCTTTAAATGGTAATTCAAAATTAGAAATAGACTATGGGGTAATGGGTTAAGGTACACTCTAGCTAGCTATAGCTAGCTATGTCTTACAATTGACTTGTTAAAAATTAAGTGTGCTTGAAAACTTGGTTTTAGGTCAGTTATCAAGTTTTAATATGTCATTTTACGGTAATTACTATACAATGATATCAGTATTACGCAGTAAAATACATGTAGTGCATTGTTTTACTGTATGTATATGTACAGTCTTTATCAATTTCTTTTTATCTAAAATCTTATAATGGATATAGATATTTTTTTAACGTTGTTATAGTATCATATCCTTTAATTGTTCACCTTACTTAGTATAATTTTAAATAGACACCCTGTTTTATTACAAAGGTGCTTTGATCATATGATTGATAGAGGCTGTATATAACTTAGAATATTTAAATGAAATCTGTAGTATATGGATTTTAAGTTGAAATTTACAATGAATATGATTGTAATAATTACACTATGTATATAGTCTCTTATAATTCTTATTTGAATGGCATGGTTTTTCTGTGAATTGAAATGAATGTTGTATGTATTTCATGTTAAAATCATGATGAGACTCTAATAAAGAAATAAACTGGAAAAACTTGGATTTTTTTAAAAATTAAATGAATTGACACCTTTTCCACTTGTTTGTCACATGTCAGATTGAAGAGTTGATTGTATTCAAATTAAAAGGTTGATTGATTGATTGAGTTGGGTGTTAATTATGGCAACGCGACACATGAAATGGTCATATGGCGCCAAAAATTAAAAGATGCAACAATCAATACAAACCCAATTTCGGACCATATCCTTGTCGGCCTCAGCCCATCTAAGTCCATGGGTTGCGCAGCTTGCGCCAAGAGGAAGCAGCTTCTATAATGGCCTAGAGCAGCTGTAACATCCATCGCAGAAGTCCGAGTTACTCACTGTCATTGATGAAATTGATACTCTCCTTCAAAGAAATTTTAGTTCTATTTAAACAGTCATGAATATGGAGCATAGACAATGTTTTCTAAATTTGAGCAGACGCAAGCTAGCTTAACTCTTTCCTCCCTGAAACTTTTAATGGACAATTCCAGTTCCCATTTTAGTCTAGTCCATTTCTGACGTTTAAGGGTTGTTTTTGTCAATGTTTGGCATTATGACAAACAGTGAAGACCCTGATCAGAGGGCTCCTAGGAGCCCTCTGATCTGGGTCTTCACTGTTTGCATAGGACAAGTGTACTATTCACATGTACACTGTTTGAAAAGGACGCCTATATGCGGGACTAGGGTTCAAAGAGTTAAAGCATGCTGCAAGTAAAGCAGAATGCACCAATACCTCTTTGTATCGTTGTCGGCCTCAGTCCATCTAAGAAGACGATGGGTTGCGAAGCTCGTGCCAAGAGGAACTTATGGTGGAGCAGCTTCTATGATGACTGAAGAGGCCTAGAGCAGCTACAGCCAGCGCAGAAGTCCGAGTTAAAATCACTGTCATTGATGAAATTGATACTCTCCTTCAAAGAAATTTTAGTTCAATTTATACAGTCATGAATATGGAGCATAGGAAATGTTTTCAAAATTTTGGCAGGTGACAGCTTAAAGCAAGTAATGCAGAATGCACCTTAACTCTTTCCTCCCTGAAACTTTAAATGGACAATTCCAGTGTCCATTTTAGTCTAGTCCATTTCTGACTTTTAAGGGTTGTTTTTGTCAATGTTTGGCATTATGACAAACAGTGAAGACCCTGATCAGAGGGCTCCTTTCGGAGCCCTCTGATCTGGGTCTTCACTGTTTGCACAGGACAAGTGTACTATTCAAATGTACACTGTTTGAAAAGGACCCCTATATGCGGGACTAGGGTTCAAAGGGTTAAGTAATCATCTGTAGTCAAAACTAGAAATAGGCTAGGGGTAAATTGGTTAAGTTAATTAAGTCACCTGTCTTCAAAACCAGAAACAGGTTATGGAGTAATGGGTTTAGCAGCCCCCTGCCTTAAACACCGAAAATCTAACCCCATGCAGCCCGTTGTAATGGACGTATAATAAAGAAACATAATAGCATGTAGCGGCATAATTTGAAAAAAATTCTAATTTGAAAAATTTTAACAAATCATGTCAATTTTTTCAAATCATGTTTTCACAGTCGACATGATTTGAAAAAAACCCATAATTCGAAATTGTTTTACAAATCATGTGAAAACATGATTTGAAAAAATTGACATGATTTGTTACAATTTTTCAAATTAGAATTTTTTTCAAATCATGCCGCTACAATGGTATTTAGTGGTATTTAGTTTACTCAATCTAATTTGTAACTGTGACTCTTGTTTGGTTTCCATAGAGACCACACCCAAGGGAGGAGGTTTGTTTGAAGAAGATGATGATGATAATGATGGTGATGATATATTCAATAAGAAAGACCCAGAGCCAAAACCAGAGAAGGTGGAGAAGAAAAGTCCAAAGAAAAAGGTAAGTTTAACACATACTCCAGTGCTCCCTCTCTACAACGGCCCTCCCAACAATGACTCCCTCCTTACAATGACCCTTGTCGCAGTTCCCTACACAGGACAATTATGTCTAATGCTTTAACTGCTGTAATATTGTCTGCTTAAAGTTGTCGTCTGCTGTTACATATTGGACCTTTTGACAGAAAAAAACAGCTTCAATCCAGATCAGACGCCGCGTTATGCAGCATCTGATCTGGATTCAAGCTGTTTGCAAATGTAAATCAATTTCCCTCCCTATAATGACTCCCTCCGAACAAAGAACACAATCTTTGTCTCCCATTGAGTGTTGTTTTAGAGGGGAGCTCTGTATTACTATTTAATTTACTAAATGAAGAAACTTATTGATCAAGCAAAACCGCTCTTTGCCATGGCAACCGGCAATATTTAAAGGGTTTCCCCGATAAATAAAGCTTTTTCGCTGTTTTAATCCCCTTATCATTAATTTATTTAAAATGACCAGCCCATTTCTAATTTGTAAAAATAGACCCCCTAGGTCTGGAATACCCACACTGGCCTATGACACGACTGGTTCTCGCATATGGTAATCGTTGTGTTGTAGGATTGGTAAACAGCAAGTATACAGATGAGTCATGAATATATATCATAAGAAATATTTTCTATATCCTAGCAGATAATAGCTTAAAACAGGCTGAAAGTAAAGCAGAATGTGCCTTTAGGCACATTCTGCTTTACTTTCAACCTGTTTTACGTGATCTTCTTTCTTTAAAACTAGAAACCGGCTCTAGGGTAATGTGTTAAGCAATTTGAATTCTTTTTTGTATGAATCTGTAATAATATTAATGCAGCGTTACAAAAAGACAGCAGGGGGGCTTTGGGGTTTGACAGGTTAAGAAGGTGTTGATTTGTTTGGCCGTGATAACAGGACGTTGAATTTAATTGATGAAGATCAAGCGATAGTCATAGAGTTGTGAAAAGCACAATACAGCAGTATTAAATTTACTTTGCTTCATATAGTTGAGGAGACGTTAGTCTTTCCCAATAATGTGTTACTGTGCGCGTAAAAAAGATAGGTGTCTCATAAGTCAAAACTGACTGGCCCTTTCAATAGGTGTGACTTTATAATAAAAAAAACCCTTTGTTTCCATTTCAAACAGTTTGGAGCCTCATCAGACGCCGGGTAACCCGGCGTCTGATCAGGCTACAAATTGTTTGCTACTAGAATTAAAATGAATAGTCCTAAATGACAAAAAAAGTTGTCATTTTCTACATTTCATTGCAATGGGTTAGCGTTTTTTTTGTGTTTATAAACGGGAAAGAATAATGCCTTCTCCACTATACAGGTACATGTAGTTGCATGAACATTCTATGCATGTGAAGTGAATTCATAGTGAAATAGGATTTATCACATAACTCGCGGTTTGGGAGTGGAATAAAGCCATTATATTAGTATCATAATCCACAAGACTAGTGAAATATTAATTTTTTGACTCAGGCTAAACCTTTTGGTTTATAAGCACTGCATGTAGAGGGACACCAAATGACGTCATTTGTGATGACGTTACCGTAAACAATGTCAGGTTTTGGCGGAAAATCTATTATAGCAGAAAGACTACAAAATACAGCTTCAATTGATTTAATAAGAGTTTAATTTTGTAATGTGATAAATAAAATCTCACATTCATGCTCATTACTTATCATTTTTAATAAACTCGTACCTGCTTTTAAGTGGTCGCCTGTCTTCAAAGCTAGAAACAAGCTATAGGATAATGGGTTAGTACTAGGAGACTGAAATACATGTACATGATATTTCAGAGCTCCAGATAAGGGGAGTGTTTCAAAAACTGAAATCTTTATTTCTGCATTAAACCCTATATTGTTACTACTCATTAGAATCGTCTCTTTGAGACGATTCTAATGAGTAGTAACTCCATAGGATTTGGTGATAAAATGAGGGAGAAAGTGTTGGATTTGTTCATTTTACCCCCTATCTGGAGCCCTGATATTTTCATTTTAGTTACCGGCTGGTGCTGTATCCATGTTTGGTCCAGGGGCCAACCCTCTAGCTGCAGCTCTCAAGAAACAGAGACAGGACTCGGACAAGGTTAGTCATTCAAGTTTGACCATGTTAATATTTACATTAGCACAATACAATTCCATTGAAAAAATTGATGTTTAATTTGTATAGATGCAAGTGCTCTAGGGGGCGGAACTTGTGGATATCCGTCCGCAGAGGAGGTGAGGCTTATTCCAGGGCTTCCATTTCTCCAGATTTTTCCTAAATCTTTCGGATTTTTTTCTAGTAAATGGTAGCTTAAAGCAGGTTGAAAGTAAAGCAGAATTCGCCTTAAGCATTCTGCTTTACTTCCAGCCTGCTTTAAGCAGTCACGTATTTGAATATGTCAAATTTCAGACGCTTTTTTACACCATTAATTCATTCCTTCACTGAAGACTATTTTTCAGCTTTATAGAGCCATTAATATTATAAAAAATATACCAAGATAAAGGCTACTTTCAGTCAGAATGACCGCTCAGCTGACTGTACAGTTACTCCCCTGATCACTGAGCCATCTTGCCTAGCACTGCTAACATATGGCGCAGTCAAATGCAGCCGCAGTACCGACTCAGACCCTTCACAGGTACCCATTTTAACCCCTTGGTGGAGAGGAGCAATTCGCGGTACATGTCTTGCTCAAGAACATTCCTGTACATCATAGGGGATTCAGAAAAAATCCCCTAGTCAGACCGCCTGTCCGGCGGGGGATCAAACTCAAGACCCCTGGTACCATAGTCCAATGTGTTACCACTGGACTACTACCGCCAGTATTCATATGCACAATTAGAAATGTTTTCTATTTCCTAGAAGATGGAAGCTAGCTTAAGCCATTACCCATATAAAGCTTATTTCTTGTTTTTAAAACAGGTGACCACTTAAAGCAGGTTGAAAGAATGAAAGCAAAGCAGAATGTGCCTTAAGGTGCATTTTGCTTTACTTTCAGCCTACTTTATTTTCAGCCTGCTTTAAAGAATTTTTTTTCGAATAGTTCACAATCATAACTGGATAATTTGAAACTCATAACTGGATAATTTGAAACTATTTTCTTTAATAGAGGAACAAATAAGTAAAAAAACTTTTTTTCGAATAGTTCACAATCATAACTGGATAATTTGAAACTATTTTCTTTAACCCTTTACCTCATAGCCTGTTTCTAGTTTTAAAGACAGGTGACCGCTTAAAGCAGGTTGAAAGTAAAGCAGAATGTGCCTTAAGGCACATTCTGCTTTACTTTCAGCCTGCTGTAAGTTAAAATCTGCTAGGCTATATAAAATATTTGTAATGGTAATTACTCATGAGGGTATAATCTGGAACTATTTTCTTCAGCGGAGGAATAAATTAAATACGCTAAAAGTCGTTTCTATGGGGGAAAGGGTTAACCCTTAGCCCGCCAAATAAATTGTCGTCTGCTATATTTCTCGTCTGCTTCAAGTTTCAAAGTGCTTCAAAGTTGCTCAAAATTG
Organism: Gari tellinella; assembly: GCA_922989275.2. Taxonomy (NCBI): domain Eukaryota; kingdom Metazoa; phylum Mollusca; class Bivalvia; order Cardiida; family Psammobiidae; genus Gari; species Gari tellinella. Next base: position 36,520,336 of record OV277872.1, read on the forward strand.
CTGAAAATGTTGTCTGAGTGTCAAACAGCTTGGATCCGGATGAGACGCCGAGTTACTCGGCGTCTCATCCGGATCCAAGCTGTTTGCATATGGAGCTATAGTCGTGAGTGGCAGGCTAAGGGTTAATAGAGGAACAAATAAGTAAAAAAACGTAATTTCGGGATAATGTGTTGAAGCAATCAAGAGCAAAGCTGAATGTGCCATTCTGCGCCTTTAGACACATTCTGCTTTACTTTCAACCTGTTTTGAACAGCTTCAACACTAGAAACAGGCTATGGAGAAATGGGGATATCAGAATGGCAAACATTTAGGATGGGAGGGGCCCGTTTCATAAAACTTGTACGACAAAAACGGTCGTAAGTCAAAACTTTAAAATATATTTAATTTCTGATTTCTCCATCCAATCCTGTCTTGTGGCATCTCTTTGGAATTTTCTTGAAAAGACATTTCCATAGAGATGTCACAAGATAATATTAGATGGAGAAATAAATAATACTTAATCTGACTTCCGACAACATTTTTCATACAAAGTTTTATGAAACGGGCCCCAGATGCAGATCAGACATTGGTTTTGGATGAACTGATATCAGTTTGAACAGTGCTCCCTCCCTACAACGGCTCTCCCAACAATGACTCCCTCCTTACAACACCCCTTGTTGCAGTTCCCTAAACGGGACAATTATGTCTTAAGCTTTTACTGTTGCAGTATCTTCTGCTTAAAATGTTGACTGCTGTTTTTTCTCAAAGTTACATATAAATGGACATTTTGATAGAATAAATATAATGACGAGTGACAAACAGCTTGAATCCAGATCAGACGCCGCGTTACACAGCATCTGATCTGGATTCCAGCTGTTTTGCAAATGTAAGTAAATTTCCCTCCATATAACTACTCCCTCTTAACAACACACACAATCTTTGTCTCCCATTGGGTGTCGTTGTAAAGAAGGAATACTGTTTATCACAAGTAATTGCTATGGGACAGAAAAAGTCCTCCCACGTATAGAGAGTTCTAATTGTTTTGTTTACTAGGAGCGCTTTGTTCAAACAAAGAACAGTCAGAAACTATGACTTCCTGTTTTTCCATTGTCCTTTAGCTTTTCCTTCAAAGCCAGAAGGTCAAATCTGTGAACTACAATATAACCCGTCTGTTACGAGTCTACAACCAGGGGCCCGTTTCATTAAACTTCGTACGACAAATTTTGTCGTAAGTCAGATTATAATAGTCTCGATTATTATTTATTTCTCTATCTAATCTTGTTTTGTGACATCTCTTTGGAAAAGACGATTCCAAAGAGATGCCACAATACAGGATTAGATAGAGAAATCAGAAATTAAATGTATTTTAAAGTTTTGACTTGCGAACATTTTTGTCATACAAAGTTTTATGAAACGGGCCCCAGGGCTCCAGATTATTGAAGAGGGAGTAAACTAAACAAATCTAACATTTTCTCAGTCATTTCAGCACCAGTCATTTCAGCAAAGTTCCTTTGGGGCTGTTTCTTCTGTGGATGAATAAATAACATATGTTAACCCATTACCCCATAAATACACCTTTTTACGCCTTTAATATATTCCTCTTATGATGAAAATAGTTCCAATTTATACAAACATGAATGTTTATAATAGTAAATAGTTTCTGTATCCTAGCAGATAATTAGTTTAAAGCAGGCTGAAAGTAAAGCAGAATGCGCCTTAGGGCGCATTCTGCTTTACTTTCAACCTGATTTAAGTGGTCACCTGCTTTTCAAACTAGAAACAGGCTATGGGGTACTGGGTTAACCCATTACCTCATAGCCTGTTTCTAGTTTTGAACACATGTGACTACTTAAAGCAGGTTGCACATTCTGCTTTACTTTCAGCCTGCTTTAAGCTACTATCTGATAGGATATAGAAAATATTTCTTATGGTACAAATTCAGAACTGTAAAAAAAGGAATTAATATCTTTATTGGGCGAATAATTTAAAGACGTAAAAAGGCATTTTTATGGGGTAATGGGTTAAAATGATCTATGGAGTAAAGAGTTAAGGCTTAGATACTGTATTAGATACTGCATAAAGCAAGATGAAAGTAAAGCAAAAAGCTCCGTCAGGAGGTTTCTGATGAACTGCATTCTTCTACAGGAGCCTTCTGATCACCTGGGCCCCGTTTCATAAAACTTTGTACGACAAATGTTGTCGTAAGTCAGATTATAAAAGTCTTAATTATTATTTATTTCTCCATTTAATCCTGTCTTGTGACATCTCTTTGGAATCGTCTTGAAAATTCAGAAGAAAAAGGTAAAAAAGACAGGATTAGATGGAGAAATCAGAAACTAAAATTTATTTGGATATGCGAGTAGAAAATAATTTTAGAAGTTAACATAAGCTATCCTGATGAATTTCTTTCGTAAAATTTAATGTATTTTAAAGTTTTGACTTACGACCGTTTTTTTTTGTACGAAGTTTTATGAACCGGGCCCCAGGTTTTACTGCTTGTTTATTTAAAATGCCTTTTGAAAAAACAGGGACAAGACTAAAAACTTGGATTGTCCTTTTAACCCATCACCCCATAGCCTTTTTCTAGTTTTTGAAGATAGGTGGCTACTTAAAGCAGGTTGAAAGTTAAGCAGAATGTGCCTTAATGTGCATTCTGCTTTACTTTCAGCCTGCTTTAAGTTATAATCTGCTAGAATATAGAAAAACTATCTTATAATACTTATTCATGACTATATAAATTGAAACTATTTTCTTCAGTGGAGGAATAAATTAAAGGCATAAAAAAGCGTATTTATGGGGTAATGGGTTAAAGTAGGTTGACAGTAAAGCAGAATGTGCCCTTAGGCACATTCTGCTTTACTTTTAACCTGCTTTAAGTGGATACCTGTTTTCAAAACGAGAAACAAGCTATGGGGTAATGGGTTAATGGTATTTTTATGTTGTCAGGAGGAAGATGACAATGATTGGTCAGATGGAGAGAAGTCTCGCACAGGAAGCCTAAAATCCAACCAATCAAATGCCTCGAAACATTCAAGCAAGCTTGGCTCAGCCCAGTCCAAGGACAGTCTCTTAACAGGGGACCCAGATGACTCTGCTTTTGTAGGAAAGCCAAAATCTAACAGGTATCATAAAGTTGAACCTAAATAGCTCGGACGTTCTACCATTTCAGGTTTATGACTTTCCCATTGTTAAAAAGGTGTGAAAAGACACATAAAGAAGCCACATAAACCCAAAAGAAGCCACATAAACCCAACATGGACGAACAGAATGAACAGCTCTATTGTTTTCTTTTGTTCTGTGTTACGTAACCTAGTCCCATAAACCCAAAATGTTAGTGCGAACTTGCTTAAGACATTACCCTATAGCTTGTTTTCAGTATTGAAGACAGGTGATCACTTAAACCAGATTGAAAGAAAAGTAGAGTGTGCCTTTCAGCCTGGTTTTAGCTATCATGTGCTAGGATAACGAAAATTACTTTTTATGCCCCCAGCATCGACAGATGCAGAGGCATTAGTGATTTTCCTGTTCGTCAGTACATACATACGTCCGTCCGTATTTTACCGTTTCATCTAGCATCAACACCACTTACTAGAATGCTATGATACTTAAACAGATGATGTCTTGGACCATTCTTAATCCTCCCATATTATCCAACCTCAATTTGACCTTGACCTCTTTTGGACATAGAATATTTTGAATGGACCATATCTTGGTTAACTAGATTTAGCCCTTTCTTCTAGCATCAACACCACTTACGAGATTGCTTTAATACTTATCATCTGCCTGTTTTAACTCTTTCCTCCCTGAAACTTAAATGGACAATTCCAGTTTCCATTTGAGTCTAGTCCACTTCTGACTTTTAAGGGTCGTTTTTGTCAATGTTTGGCATTTTGACAAACAGTGAAGACCCTGACCCTTTCGGAGCCCTCTGATCTGGGCCTTCACTGTTTGCATAGGACAAGTGTTCTATTCACATGTACACTGTTTGAAAAGGACGCCTATTATACTATATGCAGGACTAGGGTTCAAAGGGTTAACCCTTTGAGCCCTAGTCCCGCATATAGGCGTCCTCTTCAAACAGTGTACATGTGCATAGTACACTTGTCCTGTGCAAACAGTGAAGACCCTGATCAGAGGGCTCCTTTCTTGTTTGTCATAATGCCAAACATTGACAAAAACAACCCTTAAAAGTCAGAAATGGACTAGACTAAAATGGAGACTGGAATTGTCCATTTAAAGTTTTAGGGAGGAAAGAGTTAAAGCAGGTTGAAAGTAAAGCAGAATGTGCCTTTAGGGCTCATGTCCGTCAGTCTACAAATAACACAGTCAGAGATCTCCAATTAAGTAGGTATTGGTGTTATATTTGTAAGGATTGTTTCACTACGTCATTTATTTGCTATATTGGGATATGACCCGCATCACCAAGAGGCTTTTGTTGTAAGTTTTGTTTGCTTATCATTAGGATGGTGTTGCTGCTTTTTTCTTACTGTGGAAAGTGCTCCAGATAAGAGGGAGAAAACAGAACATATCCAACATTTTCTCACATATTTCAGCATCAAATCCTATGGTGTAACTATTCATTAGAATTGTCTCAAAGAGACGATTCTAATGAGTAGTAACACCATAGGGTTTAATGTAGAAATTAAGATTTTAGTTTTTGAAATACTCCCCTTATCTGGAGCTTAGGGGCCCGTTTCATAAAACTTCATACAACAAATGTTGTCATAAGTCAGATTGTAAAAGTCTCTATTATTATTTAACCCATTACCCCATAGCCTGTTTCTAGTTTTGAAGATATGTGACGACTTAAAGCAGGCTGAAAGTAAAGAAGAATGAGCCTTAAGGCGCATTCTGCTTTACTTTCAGCCTGCTTTAAGCTATTATCTGCTAGAATATAGAAAATATTGCTTAAGATTTTTTATTTGTGACAGTATGAATTAGAACTATTTTCTTCAGTAGAGGAATTAATTAAGGCTTAAAAAGGTGTATTTATGGGATAATGGGTTAATCCTGTCTTGTGACATCTCTTTGGAATCATCTTGAAAATACTATTCCAAAGGCGAGATGTCACAAGACATGATTAGATAGGGAAATCAGAAATTAAATGTTTTGACTTACAACCATTTTTGTCGTACAAAGTTTTATGAAACAGGCCCCTCCTGTGGCAAAGGAGTGACAGAGAGACAAATATGGCAACAAGGTTTGGTTAAGAAATGTGTTTTTACTATTTGAAACACTCTCCCCTTATATCATTTAGTTTTTCAAAGAACGCCAAGGCTACCAAGGGATTGTTTGATGACGAAGACGAAGATGACCTTTTCGGCTCAACTACGTCAAAAGCTCCTCAAAAGAAGGTGATTAACATTACTATAGTAATACCAGGGCTCCAGATAAGAGTAGTTTTTCAAAATCTAAAACCTTTATTTCTGCATTAAACCTTATGGTGTCACTACTCATCAGAATCGTCTCTTCGAGACGATTCTAATGAGTAGTGACACCATAAGGTTTGGTGCTGAAATGAGTGAGAAAATGTTGAATTTTTCAGAAAACTACCCCTTATCTGGAGCCCTGAATACCATTCCCTTGTTGAACCCTTTCTCCTTTACATAATTGACATATATGGCAAAAGTATAGGGGACAAAACTTTTGCCCTATATGTCCCTTATATCCTAAAATGTATTTGTATTTTAGATGCAAATGAGATGCAAATCAGTCTCATACAAAAATATCACTGTAGAATCACATATTAATGTTTGTTATTTGCTTCAAATCCACTGTTTTTAGCTCACCTTGCACAAAGTGCCAAGGTCAGATATTTTGGTCGCCCTGTGTCTGTCGTTGTCCGTTCGTCATCCGTCGTCAACAATTTCTTTAAACGACATCACCTCCTAAACTACTGTATAGATTTTAACCAAACTTTGCAAGAAAGATTCTTATATGGTCCTCTTTGAATGGTGTTCAAATATTTACGATCCCTTGCATATCTAGGTGCTAAAAATAGATTGTTTCAATAAAAACTTGAAAAATCTTCTTCTCTTCTCTGATACCACAGTACCCTGAGCTTAGATATTTGGCACAAAGCATCATCTACAGGTCCTCTATCAAGTTTGCTCAAAATTTGTCCCTGGGGTAAAAAATGACCCCGCCCCGGGGATCCCAAATTTACATCTTCAAACCTCTTCTTCTCTGAAACTAATATGGCTTTAGCTTTGATATTTGGCATGGTGTAACTTCTAGAGGTACTTCACCAATATTGTTTAAATGGTTCCTGTCGGTTGCATATCTAGGCCACAGGAGCTAAAAATAGATTTTTTCAATAAAAACTTAAAAAAATCTTCTTCTCTGAAATCACAGTAGTGATCATTCCTGTGATTTTAATTGCAAACAAAAATTAAAATTAGATGTACTTGTACTTGCCTGTATTTAGGGCTCCAGATAAGAGGGAGTAAACCGAAAATTTCCAACATTTTCTCACTCACTTTAGCACCAAATCCTATGGTGTTACTACTCATTAGAATCGTCTCTTTGACGGTACACATCGTGACCGTATAAAGTGGATCTATTTTCTACCATAAAGAAATGATTAAAGATGTAAAAAATGTAAAAACAATTGGCAAAGAAGAAGAGGCAAAACTCTGCTATGGATATTGCATAATTCCATCTTTGTAAAAATGGGAAAAAACAATTTTCTGCCTTTGCATAAACAGGAAAGGGTAATCCTCTGTCTTGCATGTTTTTAGCTCACCTGAGCCAAAGGCTCAAGGTGAGCTATTGGAATGGCCCTGCGTCCGGCGTCGTCCGACGTCGTTAACAATTGCTTCAAATGACATCTCCTCCTATACCGCTTGACATAATTCAACAAAACTTTACAGAAATGTTCCTTGGATCAAGCTCTTTCAAAATTGTTCAAAGAATTAAAAACAATGCAGAACTCTGGTTGCCATGGCAACCAAAGCGAAAAAATAAGGAAATCTTAAAAAATCTTCTTGTCAAAAACTGCAAGGACCAGAGCTTAGATATTTGGCATATAGCATCATCTACAGGTCCTCTATGAAGTTTGTTCAAATTATGCCCCTGGGGTCAAAAATGGCCCCGCCCGAGGGGTCAAAGTTTTACATAGTGAAATTTTCAAACGTCTTCTTCTCTGAAACTAATATGGCCAGAGCTTTGATATTTGGCATGGTGCCACTTCTAGATGTCCTATACCAATATTGTTCAAATGGTTCTGGTCTGTTGTATAACTAGGTCACAGGAGCTAATAATAGATTTTTTTCAATGAAAACTTTAAAAATCTTCTTGTCTGAAACTACAAGGGCCAGAGCTTAGATATTTGGCACATAGCATCGCCTACAGGTCCTCTATCTAGTTTGTTCAAATTATGCCCCTTGGGTCAAAATTGGCCCCGGCCCAGGGGTCACAGTTTTACATAGAGTTATATAGAGAAATTTTCAAACGTCTTCTTCTCTGAAACTAATATGGCCAGAGCTTTGATATTTGGCATGGTGACACTTCTAGATGTCCTGTAGCAAAATTGTTCAAATGGTTCTGGTCGGTTGCATAACTAGGTCACAGGAGCTAAAAAAAAATAAAAAAATAAATGAAAATTTAAAAAATCTTCTTGTCTGAAACTACAAGGATCAGAACTTAGATATTTGGCACATAGCATTGCCTACAGGTCCTCTATCAAGTTTGTTCAAATTATGCCCCCTGGGGTCAAAATTGGCCCCGCCCCGGGGTCACAGTTTTACATAGAGAAAATTTCAAACGTCTTCTTCTCTGAAACTAATATGGCCAGAGCGTTTATATTCACTATGGTGACACTTTTAAATATCATTTACATAATTTGTTAAAATGGTTCCGGTCTGTTGCATATCTAGGTCAGTCCTTGACATAAATTATTATCTCCACTTTTCAGCTATTCTCAGATGAGCGAAATATGCCCCATGGGGCTCTTGTTTGGAAATGGACAGATATCCAGAGCGGCAAAGTTCCTTCTACTGGATTGAACCTCTGCAGCAATAGAGAGGAAATCCTCTTTTCAAAAAACACATATTGTAGCAGAGTATATTCCTAAAAATGACAACTTAGTCTTTATAACTTTATATAAACACCCAATGTGAGACAAAGATTGTGTGTGTTGTTCGGAGGGAGTTGTTAAAGGGAGGCAAACGAAAGATTATTGCTCTCGATTGCAGACTAATTGCAGACCAAAGTCTTTGTCCACTATGTTATTTCAAGGTTGTTGCTCTTGATTTCAGACTGAGAGCAAACCAAAGCCTAAGTCCACTATGCTATTTCAAGGTTGTTGCTCTTGGTTTCAGACTTATTGCAAACCAAAGCCCAAGTCCACTTTGCTATTTCAAGGTTATTGCTGTTGATTTCAAACTGAGAGCATTAACCAAAGCCTAAGTCCATTATGCCATTTCAAGGTTATTGCTCTTGGTTTCAGACTTATTGCAAACCAAAGCCTAAATCCACTATGCTATTTCAGGGTTATTGCTGTTGATTTCAGACTGAGAGCAAACCAAAGCCTAAATCCACTATGCTATTTCAAGGTTGTTGCTGTTGATTTCAGACTGAGAGCAAACCAAAGCCTAAGTCCACTATGCTATTTCAAGGTTATTGCTGTTGATTTCAGACTGAGAGCAAACCAAAGCATAAGTCCACTATGCTATTTCAAGGTTATTGCTGTTGATTTCAGACTGAGAGCAAACCAAAGCATAAGTCCACTATGCTATTTCAAGGTTTTTGCTGTTGATTTCAGGCTGAGAGCAAACCAAAGCCTAAGCCCACCATGCTATTTCAAGGTTATTGCTGTTGATTTCAGGCTGAGAGCAAACCAAAGCCTAAGTCCACCATGCTATTTCAAGGTTATTGCTCTTGATTTCAGACTGAGAGCAAACCAAAGCCTAAGTCCACCATGCTATTTCAACGTTATTGCTCTTAATTTCAGACTGAAAGCAAAGCAAAGTCCACGATGTTATTTCAAGATGATGATGATAATGAGGGAGATCTATTTAGTTCCATGAAGCCTGCTGAACCGTAAGTTTCAAATATACAGTGTAACCACTGGAAAACTGTCTGGCTAAGATTGGGTGTATCTGAAAATAGGACTGCCCAAAACACAAAAAATCCAAAAACAAACTCCCTAAAACTAGATAGATGAATCTGAAAACTGCCCCCCCCCCCCCCCCCCCCCCTAGAAAAACCAGATTCCTTAACTCATTGACCCCTTATAATGAGTTTATGTTCCTTTTAAAAGCGTGTTTGTCCTATGCAAACAGTGTAGACCCAGCCAGATCAAATGTCTCTTAATGAAGCCCTCTGATCAGGGTCTGCACTGTATTTAACTTTGAAATATATACCGGTTGTACATTTTTAGCTCACCTGAGCCAAAGGCTCAAGGTGAGCTATTGGGATGGCCCTGTGTCCGTCGTCATGCGTTGTGCGTCGTCCGTCGTCGTTAACAATTGCTTCAAATGACATCTCCTCCTATACCGCTTGACAGATTTGAACCAAACTTTACAGGAATGTTCCTGGGGTCAAGCTCCTTCAAATTTGTTCAAAGAATTAAAAACAATGTAGAACTCTGGTTGCCATCGCTACCAAAGTGAAAAAATAAGGAAATCTTAAAAAATCTTCTTGTCTGAAACTACAAGGGCCAGAGCTTAGATATTTGGCACATAGCATCATCTACAGGTCCTCTATCAAGCTTGTTCAAATTATGCTCCTGGGGTCAAAATTGGCCCCGCCCCGGGGGTCACAGTTTTACATAGAGTTATATAGTGAAAGTTTCAAACGTCTTCTCCTCTGAAACTAATATGGCCAGAGCTTTGATATTTAGCATGGTGATACTTCTAAATGTCTTATACCAATATTGTTTAAATGGTTATGGTCGGTTGCATATCTAGGTCACAGGAGCTAAAAATAGATATTTTTCAATGAAAACTTAAAACATTTTCTTGTCAAAAACTACAAGGGCCAGAGCTTAGATGTTTGGCACATAGCATCGCCTATAGGTCCTCTATCAAGTTTGTTCAAACTATGCCCCTGGGGGCAAAATTGGCCCCGGCCCAGGGATCACAGTTTTACATAGAGTTATAGACTGAAAATTTCCAACCTCTTTTTCTCTGACACTAATATGGCCAGAGCTTTGATATTCTGTATGGTCACACTTCTGAATATCCTTTATGTATTTTGTTCAAATGGTTCCAGTCTGTTGCATATCTAGGTCACAGGAGCTAAAAATAGATTTTTTCTATAAAAAACTTAAAAAATCTTCTCGTCAAAAACTACAAGGGCCAAAGCTTAGATATTTGGCACATAGCATTATCTACAGGTCCTCTATCAAAATTGTTTAAATTTAATAATGCCCCTCGGGTAAAAAATTTCACCTCCTGGACATAAATCGTTATCGCCATTTTGTCAGCTATTATCAGGTGAGCGAAATATGCCCCATGGGGCTCTTGTTATGTCTTCAATTTAGTCCTCCACTGAAGAAAATAGTTTTTCCTTTATACAGTCATGAATTCTACTGTTAGAAAAATATTCAATATCCTGGCAGATGGTAGCTTAAAGCAGGTAGAAAGGAATGCAGAATGGACCTTCAGGTGCATTTTGCTTTACTTTCAACCTGTTTTAAGAGGTCACCTGTCTGCAAAACTAGACACAGGCTATGGGGTAAAAGGTCAAGCTTCTATCAGAGCAAATTGCATTATTTCTGTTCTCAATTAAGTTTCCTTTGTGTTAACCCATTACCCCGTTTTAGTTTTGACGGTAGGTGATAACTTAAAGCAAGTTGGAAGTAAAGGGGAATGCGCCTTAAGGCGCATTCTGCTTTACTTTCAGCCTGCTTTTAGCTACCACCTGCTAGAAAAATAGCAAATATTTCTTACCTAACAAATTCATAACTGTATAAATTGGGACTAATTTCTGCAGTGGAGAAACAAAATAAAGGTGTAAAAAGGCGTGTTTATGGGGGTAAATGGGTTAAGAGACCTGACGCTGTACTTCACTATAGGAATAAACAACATATTTTTGACGGTATGACTACATTAGCTTCGCAGGGGGTAAATTGCGTAAACTCCCAAAGGCAACGCGATGGCAACGACCTATGGGTCTGTATCACTCCGCTAGTGTCATATGACCGTCTACCAATGGCAGCTTAGTGTTAAGTGCCCGATGTAGTCTATTTGAAGAAGTCCACGTTTAGCACGGGCGAAATCCGAACTGGCTAAAACCAGTTCCAAAGTGTAGGTTCATCGGCAGATGACCCGCAAATTTTTAATAGGATTACATAAAGACTTTACAGGGTCAATGTAAATATTGAGTGTTTAATACAAGGTTGACCAATTCCATTGAATTTGTTTTGTTTTTACTTATTCGACTAATACATTTGGGATGATTTTAACTTGTACATGTGTATATTGTACTCTTATCACTACAGGGAGAAGAAAAAGCCCCCTCCTGGGGCTGTGTCCATTTTCCCAACTGGTTCAGACCCCTTTGCAAAGAAGAAGGAGACAGTAGAAAAGGTATGTAAGCCCAGACAGGCGAAATCCATGAATACATTTCAAATGGTTTGTACACAGACAAACACAGAAAGAAATGTTTGTAAACTTTCATCAACTCTTTCATCACCATGCCATACTTATTAAATTGGCAATCAGTGTAGACCCAGATCAGCCCTCTGACCAGGGTCTACAGTTTTTGCAAATTTAGAGCAGTATTTATTAAACTACCCAGAATTCCAAGTAGACTTGTTCATGATTTGATAATCAAAAAGATCCACAAGAGAACATTATAACTAACAAGAGAAACTTCTTAAGTGTTACGCATGGTTTGCTGTTTATAAATACAGTGGTCATACAGTGGAGAAGCATTATTCCTTCCCAATAAATGCATTTAAGCTAAACCTACTATTTCCATTGCAAACAGTATGGAGCCAGATCAGACACGGATGAACCTGGTGTCTGATGAGGCGCCAAACTGTTTGCCACTAAGTTTAATATGAATATTCAGAATTGTCGAAAAGTTTACCCTTTCTACATTTTATTTCAGTGTGTTTGTGATTTGTTTGCATTTGAACAGAAATCATTCACCACTGAAACTTTTAATGGACAAGTCCAGTCCCTTTAACCCTTTCCCCAATAGAAGCGCCTTTTAGCGAATATGATTTATTCCTCCGCTGAAGAAAATAGTTCCAATTAAATCAGTCATAAATATATATTATAGGGAATATTTTCTATATTCTAGCACGTGATAGCTTAAAGCAGGCTGAAAGTAAAGCAGAATGCGCCCTAAGGCGCATTCTGCTTTACTTTCAACCTGCTTTAAGTAGTCACCTATCTTAAGTACTAGAAATAGGCTATCAGGTAAAGGGTTAAGACTAGGTTGAAACAAGGTGAACATAAAACAGAAAGCTCCTGAAGGAGCTTTCTGTTTTATGTTCACCTTGCTTTAAGCAGTGACCTGCCTTAAATACCTGGGGCCCGTTTCATAAAACATCTTACGACAAATGTTGTCGTAAGTCAGATTATAAAACTCTAAATTATTATTTATTTCTCCATCTAATCCTGTCTTGTGATATCTCTTTGGAATCGTCTTGAAAAGACGATTCCAAAATGATGTCACAAGACATGATTAGATAGAGAAATCACAAATTAAATGTATTTTAAAGTTTTGACTTACGACAACATTTGTCGTAAGACGTTTTATGAAACGGCCCCCTGGTAATTAACACAATTTAGTGGTGGTTATAGAGAGGTTTTTCTGTATTTGTTTCATAGGAGGTGAAGAAGGTAGAGGACGTTAGGAGGCCCCCGGCCAGGTCTATCTCACTGTTTGATGACAACCAACAAGATGAGGATTTATTTGAAGCTGGACCACCCAAGCAGCCCCCTCAAAAACAGGTTAACCCCTTGAACCCTAGTCACACATATATGCCTCATTTGAAAATTGTACCTGTGAGGAGTACACTTGTCCAATGCAAACAGTGTAGACCCTGATCAGAGGGCTCCTTTAGGAGCCCACTGATCAGGGTCTACACTTTTTGCCATTTCGATATATATTGTGAAATCAACCCTAAAACGTCAAAAATGGACAAGACTAAATTGAAAACTGTCCATCTAGGTTTCAGGGAGGAAACCGTTGATAAACACTAGGTTTATTCTTTTACCCCATAGTCTGTTTCTAGTTTCAGGGTTACAGGTAAGGAGCAAACTGAACAAGTCCAGTATTTTCTTACTTATTTAGCACCAAATCCTATGGTGTTACTACTCATTGGAATTGTCTCACAGAGACAATTCTAATGAGTAGTGACATCATAGGGTTTAATGCAGAAATAAAGATTTATGTGTTTGAAATACACCATTTATCTGGAGCCCTGATCCCTTTACACCCAGTCTACACTGTTTGCTGATAACAATTTTTAATATAATACAAAACAAAAAGGAAAATTTAGACCAGGCACCCCTTATTAAAAAAAATGGACTAATCCAATATGTAAGCATGGGAGAATCCACTGGGCTCAATTGGGTTAACTCTTCATCTGATCAGGCTCCATACTGTGTGACACTCTGATGGAAACAAATTGACAACATTTTTAGTTTCTCAACCCATTACCCCATAAATACACTAAATAATTCCTCCACTGAAGAAAAGAGCTCCCAATTTATACAGTCAGGAATATACATTGTAAGAAAAAGTTTCTATATCCTAATAAATGGTTGAAAGTAAAGCAGAATGCGCCTCAAGGCGCATTCTGTTTTACTTTCAACTTGCTTTAGTGGTCATCTGTATTCAAAACTAGAAAAAGACTATGGGGGTAATGGGTTAAGGGGACATACATGTACTGTTTTACCCCAGTCCTTTGGTCCATCCTTCCGTTTGGCTGTATCCTCTCCCCTCTCTGAGGGGTCATATTAGTCCACACAGGGCAGAAACTGATATTAACAAAACAACCAACAACAACAATAACTTTTATTTCTCATATCATTATCATGACATATGAGAAAGAGAGATCCAACAATATTAATGTGAACAAATTATTTTCTCCAATCGAAGGTCGGAAATCAAAATAGGGTTTCAGAAAAAGGGCTGTGTTATTTAATATTGCTTACTCGATTCCGACCTGGATGGGCCAAAACCAAACCTTCAGTTGGGTTGGCTTGTTTTTCTGTCAAAACAAACCTTCAGTTGGGTTGGCTTGTTTGTCTGTCAAACCAAACCTTCAGTTGGGTTGGCTTGTTTGTCTGTCAAAACAAACCTTCAGTTGGGTTGGCTTGTTTGTCTGTCAAAACAAACCTTCAGTTGGGTTGGCTTGTTTTTCTGTCAAACCAAACCTTCAGTTGGGTTGGCTTGTTTTACTGTCAAACCAAACCTTCAGTTGCGTTGGCTTGTTTTTCTGTCAAACCAAACCTTCAGATGGGTTGGCTTGTTTGTGTGTCCATACATTCAGTACATACATTCATCTAATTACTCCTACGGTTTGAAAGCTACACTTTTATAATTTTACAGGATGGTTTTATAGATCTGTAATTTGCCAGGAACTGGATCTGCTTCTCCTTTAAACCATTACCCCATAGCCTGTTTCTAGTTTTGAAGACAGTTGACCACTTAAAGCAGGCTGAAAGTAAAACAGAACATGCTTCAAGGCACATTCTGCTTTACTTTAAGCCTGCTTTAAACTTCTATCTGCTTTAATATAGAACACTTTTTTATGCCCCCGGCATCGACAGATGCGGGAGCATATAGTAATCGTCCTGTCCGTCCGTCCGTGCATCCGTCCGTCCTTCCGTCCGTCCGTAACAGGTTAAGTAGATTTTACCGTTTCGTCTAGCATCAACACCGCTAACTCAAATGCTTTGATACTTATACAGTTGTTGCCTTGGACCATTCCCTATCCACCAATATCACCCAACCTTGATTTTGACCTTGACCTTGACCTAATTTGGACTTAGAATATTTTGAATGGGCTATTTCTTGGTTAACTAGATTTTACCGTTTCGTCTAGCATCAACACTACTTACTACAATGCTTCTATACTTATACAGTTATTGCCTTGGACCATTACCAACCCACCAGTAATACCCAAGCTCAATTTGACCTTGACCTTGACCTAATTTGGACTTAGAAAAGATTCAGAATATATTGTCAAGGATGCCACCGGGGGCATAAGCGTTTATTGAATGCAGTCTTGTTTCTGATTATATTTGGAACTGTTTTAACTGGAACTATTTTCTTTAGTGGAGAAATAGATTGAAGGCATAAAAAAGCATATTTATAGAGTAATAGGTTAAACATGTTAGAAACTGATGTTCACCTTACTGATAAAAGGCATAAAAGGCATATTTATAGAGTAATAGGTTAAACATGTTAGAAACTGATGTTCACCTTACTGATAAAAGGCATAAAAGGCATATTTATAGAGTAATGGGTTAAACATGTTAGAAACTGATGTTCACCTTACTGATAAAAGGCATAAAAGGCATATTTATAGAGTAATGGGTTAAACATGTTAGAAACTGATGTTCACCTTACTGATAAAAGGCATAAAAGGCATATTTATAGAGTAATGGGTTAAACATGTTAGAAACTGATGTTCACCTTACTGATAAAAGGCATAAAAGGCATATTTATAGAGTAATGGGTTAAACATGTTAGAAACTGATGTTCACCTTACTGATAAAAGGCATAAAAGGCATATTTTGTAGTAATGGGTTAAACAGGTACAATGATATTCACCTCACTGTTTCTTTACATTCTATTTCAGACTACTGAGGCCAATAAGAAATCTGTGTTTGATGACGATGGTCTGTTTGGAGAGGACGATTCTGGGGATATCTTTGACAAACCTCCATCACCTACCAAAACTATCACCCAGCCATCATTGTCGGTAGGAATTTTACTTTAACACATTATCTAATTTTGAAGACAGGTGACCACTTAAAGCAGGCTGAAAGTAAAGCAGAATGTGCCTTAAGGCACATTCTGCTTTACTTTTAGCCTGGTTTAGGCTACCATCGCTGGGGTATAGGAAATGTTTCCTATGTTGCATATTTATTAATGTATAAAATGGAAATTTTTTTATCAGTGGAGGAATAAAGAATTCTGAAATGGCATTAGGGCTAAAGAATTCTGATATATCATTAGCGATAAAGAGATCTGAAATGGCATAAGGAATACAGAATTCTGAAATGACATTGGGAATAAAGAATTTTGAAATGGCATTATTGATAAAGAGTTCTAAAATGGCAATAGGGATAGAGAATTCTGAAATGGCATTATTGATAAAGAATTTTGAAATATCAATAGGGATAAAGAATTCTGAAATGACATTTGGGATAAAGAATTTTGAAATGGTATTAGAGATAAAGAGTTCTGAAATATCATGAAGGATAAAGAATTCTGAAATTGCATTTTGATCTGAAATGGTGTTAGGGATAAAGAATTCTGAAATGGTGTTTTTAGGGATAAAGAATTCTGAAATGACATTTGGGATGAAGAATTCTGAAATGGTATTAGGGATTAAGAGTTCTGAAAATGGCATTAGAGATAAAGAGTTCTGAAATATCATTAGGGAATAAGAATTCTGAAATGGCGTTGGGGATAAAGAGTTGTGCAGTGTTTGTTTGTTGTCCTTACAGAAACCAGACACTAGAACAAGTATAACTCAGGTAGCCAAGCCAAAGGCCACCAAGGCTGTCAAGGGTCCTGATCTGTTTGGTGAGGGAGATGGGGATGATGATGGGGATTTGTTTGGCTCAGGTTTTAGCCAGGTAACTATAGTGTGAAAGAGTGAATTTTTTCTTACTCCAAACTAATGAATATTTGCTTAACTATGATGTGTTTTATTCTTTCCTTTTAGCCTGCTGTAAGCAACAATCCGTCTAAACCCTTTCCCTTATATAAGTGCCTTTTAGATCATTCATTTTACTCCTCCTCTGAAGAAAATATTTCCAATTTATACAATCATGAACATGCTCCATTAGAAATATTTTTTATATTCTAGCAGATTGTAGCTTATAGCAGGCTGAAAGTAAAGCGGAATGTGCCTTAAGGCGCATTCTGCTTTACTTTCAACCTGCTTTAAGTGGTCACCTGTCCTCAAAACGGGAAACAGATTATGGAGTAAAGGGTTAAACATTAACAACAGACTATGAGGGAGGAGTGGAATTTCTATAACACTATTTTTCAATGTTTGTACTCTAGGCACCAAAAAAGACAGGATCTGTGGACATAGGAGGAGCCACGACCACAGAGTCTACAGATACACTAGATAGACCTGAGGTAAGTCATTCCATAAACCACTGATTCCAGGATGTCTTACACACCCCTATCCCCAGGACTCCATATAAGAACAAATCCATCAATTTCTCACTAATACCAGCACCAAATTCTATGGTGTTACTACTCATTAGAATTGTCTCTTCGAGACAATAAATTTGTAGAAATAAAGATTTTATTTTTTTGAAAAACTTTGATTTCATGAACTTGCCTAACTAGAATTTTGGGTATATCTACAGCCACATTTATGACTTAGAAATAAGAATCTGTTTGATTTAACCCCTTACCCCATGGTTTGTAAAGAAGTCTGCTTTACTTTCAGCCTGCCTTGAGCTACCATTTGCTAGAATATAGAAAATATTTCTTACGATACATATTCATCAATTCAGTGGAGGAATAATTTAAAGGCGTAAAAAAAGGTGTATCTATGGGGTAATGGGTTTAGTGAGTTTGAGACTGTATTTATTTAGGAACCATCAGAGCCAGTCATAAAGCAGAAGAAGCCACCAGTGGGTGGGGTATCAATGTTTGGGCCTGGCAGTGGACCGCTTATACTACCGAATAAGAACAAATCTAAAGACGAAGAGGAGAAACCAAAACAGGAAGAGAAGAAAGAAGTAAAAAAGAAAGCAGGTATGGGAAAATGAAGACATAATAAAATGCTTAACCCTTTCACTGCCTTTCCCCGAGGATCCATTGGGCCTCCTTCACTACCTTACCTTGAGTACAATGGTTATTTGCAAACAGTTTGGATCCTGATCAGTCTGACGAATGACAGAGGTTATACTGCAATAAACTTGGATTGTAGATTATGAGAGACCTTCGGAACAACACTAGTTGAATTTTTACTCTATCACCTGTTTCTGGTTTTGAAGTGAGGCTGGTTGATAGGAAATATTTCTGATGATATATATTCATGACTGTATAAGTTGGAAATACTCCTACAATGGAGGAATAAATTGAATGCGCTAAAAGGCGCTTCTATGGGGGAACCTATTGGTGATGTAAAGGTCATGTTTTATTGACCTAAATCTTTATATTACAATAAAACCTCTCTATTACGACCACATAAAATAAAGCTAATTGACTGCATAAAAGACAGGTGACAGCTTAAAGCAAGGTGAATGTAACACTGAAAGCTCCTGAAGGAGATTTCTGTTTTACATTCACCTTGCTTTAAGCTGTCACCTGTCACAAACAGCTGATACTTAACACAATTAAATGGTCGTTATAGAGAGGTTTTACTGGGGCTCCAGATAAGAGGGAGTTAACTGCACTAATCCATTATTTTCTCACTTATTTCAACACCAAATCCTATGGTGTTACTACTCATTAGAATCGTCTCTTTGAGACGATTCTAATGAATAGTGACACCATAGGGTTTAAAGCAGAAACGAAGATTTTAGTTTTTGAAATACTCCCCTTATCTAGATCCCTGTTTTACTCTTTGTTTAACACAGGAGATGCCTTATTTGGTGGTGATGACGAAGAAGATGACTTATTTGGTGGGCCACCTAAAACCAAAACCCCGATGCCACCAAAACAGGAAGTCAAAAAGACCGTAGAGAAACCAGCCTCTAGTAACGGACCTCTCAGTCTTGGTGACGATGATGATCTATTTAGTGGCTCGGTCAAAAAGCCGGAGAAGCAGAAAGTGGAACCAGTCAAACAACAAACCAAACCAAGAGCTGGTCCCCTGCAATTAGATGATGATGATGGTGGTGATTTGTTTGCGGCCCCTCCTAAACTAGCCGGTGCCAAAGCCAAACCAGAACCAGTCAAAGAAACAAAGACAAGTCCTTTGGATGATAATGATGATATGTTTAGTGGTGGCAAAACAGAACCTCCAAAACTAGATGATGTAAGCTGAGAAATTTAAATTTTATATAATTTATTTAACTCATTCACCCCTGAAACTTTTAATGGATAATTTCAAATTTTAGCTCACCTGAGCTAGCTCAGGGTGAGCTTTTGCAAATGGTCCCCCGTCGTTAGTCGTCAACAATTTTAGTGTTTACATTCTAGAGGCCACAATTTTAATCCAATCTTTCTGTAACTTGCTCAGATTGTATATTACCATCAAAGTTCGGATAAGTTCGATTATGGTTGAAATCTGACCAATAGGTCAAGAGTTATCTACCTTTGAATTGCTGAAAATGCCATATTTAACAGTGTTTACACTCTAGAGATCACAATTTTTATCCAATCTTTCTCAAACTTGCCCAGATTGTATATTACTATAAGAGTTCAAATGAGTAAAATAATGGTTGAAATCGGACTAATAGATCAAGAGTTATCTACCTTTGAATTGCTGAAAATGCCATATTTAAGGGTGTTTGCACTCTAGAGGCCACACTTTTTATCCAATCTATTTCAAACTTGCTCAGATTGTATATGACTGCAAGAGTTTTAATAAGGCAAATTATGGTTGAAATCAGACTAAGAGATAGAAAGTTATCTACCTTTGAATTGCTGAAAATGCCATATTTAAGGGTGTTTACACTCTAGAAGTCACAATTTTTATCCAATCTTTCTCAAACTTGCTCAGATTGTATATGACCATAAGAGATCATATGAGTCCGATTGTGATTGAAATTGAATGAATAGGTCAAGAGTTATCTACCTTTGAATTGCTGAAAATGCCATATTTAACAATGTTTACACTCTAGCGGCCACAATTTTTATCGAGTCTTTTCCAAACTTGCTCAGATTGTATATTACCATTAGAGTTTGAATAAGTGTGATTATGATTGAAATTGGACTAATAGGTCAAGCATTATCTGCCCTTGAATTGCTGAAAATGCAATATCCAACAGGGTTTACACTCGAGCAACTACAATTGATCAATTGATTTTGATTATACTTGCACACAAATTATATAGCTATAAGTTCTCTAAGAGAGAAATTATTGTTGAAATCTAATCATTGTGGCAATAGTTATCTGCCCTTGATATACTTTGAAATGCTAGAAAAGGCTTCATTTCAGTATTGTTTAGGCTCTAGTTATCTGCCCTTGAAGTACTCTACTATACTAGAATTCTGAGGGTTGTATTCCAAAATTGTTTACATGTTATACCACAAGTTTGAATGGATTTAGACTAAAACTTGTGAAACAGAAAGGTAAAGCTATCAGGCTTCAGTACAACAGGTGAGCGATATCAGGGCCTTCAGGCCCTCTTGTTAAAATAAGACTAATCCCTTTTTGACTATTTAGGGTTGATTTTCACAATATATTTCAAAATGACAAACAGTGTAGACCCTGATCAGAGGGCTCCTTAAATCAGAGGGCTCCTTAAGGAGCCATCTGATCAGGGTCTGCACTGTTTGCATGGGACAAGTGTAATCCTCATATGTACACTGTTTGTAAATGACGAGTATTCTTGTCGCTAGGGTTGAATGCCATAATCTGTTTACCCATCGTCTGTATCTAGTTTTGAAACCAGGTGACTACTTAAAGCAGGTTGAAAATAAAGCAGAATGTGCCTTAAGGCACATTCTGCTTTACTTTTAGCCTGCATTAAGCTACCTTGTGTTAGGATGTGAAAAAAAATTCTTATGATGCATGGAACTACATTCATGTATTTTATTCAACGGAAGAATAAATCAAAGGTATAAAATGGTATATCTATTGAGTAATGGGTTAAAGAATATTGGAGATTTTGACATCCATATGTCATTACACTTTCATGAATCGCTACAGAGTCACAATTCATAACTTTTTACACTCCAGCCATTCTTTCTGCTGCCCTGTCACACTTTCCATAAATAATCCACATGTGCTCTGCTTTTTGATGCATCAAGCAATGCTCTAATATGTTTTATTCACCAATGTTTTAGACCCCACCTCCAGAGGAACCAGTTAAGAGGAAACCAGTGGGTGGGGTATCAATGTTTGGAGGTATGGATCCCTTTGCAGCAAAGAAAAAGCCCTCACCTCCAAAGGAGACAACTCCAGGTAAAAAAAAATCTGTTTACAGCCAAACCTGTATTCAACAAATGTTGTCTGCTACTGTTCTAAAAACAGAATTTTCAAACTTTCTTTTCAAAATAAAAAACAGGATCAGAGTGTCAAGTAGTTTGGATCCTGATGAGTCCCCCCATTATGGATCCAAACTGTTCGCAAATGTAATGACAATTTCACAGCTAGCATGCTCTTTGCATGCTGGGTAATTTTTTTCGGCTGCATCATTTGTCGTCTGCTATTGGTCTAAAAACAGAATTTTCTAAATTTCTTTTCAAAATATGGTCAGAGTGTCAACAGTTTGGATCCTGATGTGACGCCACCTTAGGCGGTGCCTCATTTTGGTCCAAACTGTTTTCTAAGGCAATCACTGTGGCAGATATATCCACTGCTAGCATGCAAAGAGTTAACCCTTAGCCTGCCACTCACGACTATAGCTCCATATGCAAACAGTTTGGATCCGGATGAGACGCCGAGTAACTCGGCGTCTCATCCGGATCCAAGCTGTTTGACACTTGGACAACATTTTCAGCAATTTTGAGCAACTTTGAAGCACTTTGAAACTTGAAGCAGACGAGAAATATAGCAGACGACAATTTATTTGGCGGGCCAAGGGGTAATTGAGGACAAATGTAATGCAGAAGGATTATCCTGCCTTATTCAACATTTCTTTTGAATCAACTTTTGAACTCTGGTTTACTTACTGGCATTCGCTAAACTCTGGTTTAATTGTATACCTTTATATGTATACAGTCAGATGTTGATAACTCAATTCGCTTAAACCTTTCCTCAGGTGCTTGTTATCAGCATTAAAGACAGGAGGTTGCTCAAAGCAGGCTGAAAGTAAAGCAGAAAGCTCATTCAGGAGCTTCCTGCTTTACTTTCAGCCTTCTTTAAGCATATATCTGTCTGGCTGCAAGAAAAGTTTTCAAGTTTCTTGTGGCCATTTCTTAGGATATACTAGTAGAAGTATGAGATTATTTCTCTTACGAAAAGGCCTCACAAGTAGCTTACAAAGGGGAAAGGCATAACCCTTTCCTCCCTGAAATTTCAAAATAGACAATTCCAGTTTCAAATTTAGTCTAGTTTATTTTTTGACTAATTAGGGTTGTTTTTGTCAATGTATTGCAATATCATAAAAAGTGTAGACCCTGATCAGAGGGCTCCTTAAGGAGCCCTCTGATCAGGGTCTACACTTTTTCCATAGTACAAATATACTCTTCACAGGTACAAGATACTGTTTGCAAAGAATTCATATATGCATGACTAGGGTTCAAAGAGTTAAATGGGAATAACAGAAATAACTATAGCTTTTTTTGGTTTATTTTTATACGCCAACCTCTAAAGGTGGTTGTATATTGGTGTGGCCCCATTCGTAGGTTCGTCCGTCAACATTTTGTTGGTCTGGAGTTTTACTAACTAAAGGATATTAATGAAACTTCACACAAATGTTATATGCATAAAGGTCTGAAGCTTAGGTTTGAGGTTAATTTGATTTTTGGTGAAAGAGTTATCTGCCCTTGATGTACTCAAATATAACTTAAAGGCTGCCAGTTGGCGTATTATGTACCGTTTGTGGTGCTCTCGTTTCAGATTTGTCCAGCCCTGATGAAGATTTGTTCTCTTCAGCGGATGAGGTATAGTGTTAACCTAAATAACTGAATGTTCAAGTGTTGTTGTTTTAATTGTGTTGAGTGTACAGTTAAACCTTTTTATTACGACATCAAAATTATGTAAATTATTAGGGTATTTACGGTAGGTGACCGCTTAAAGCAAGGTGACAGGGAAACAGAAAGCTCCTTTTGGAGCTTTCTGTTTCACTGTCACCTTGCTTTAAGCTGTCACCTCTCTATTATACAATCAATTAGCCTTCATTTTGGTGGTCGTAATAGCGACGTTTTACTGTAGTTTGCTTTTTTCATTGCTTTTTGCTTTTACTATTAGCATCTTTTCAAACACTTTTATGCTATAAATCACCTGAGCAAAATGCTCATGGTGAGCTATTGTGATCACTTAATGTTCGTCTGTCTGTGTGTATGTCTGGCAGACAGTTCAACATTTTTTAAAAGGACATTCTGTAAATGTAAAAAAACTTTAAAAAAATATCTTCAGAACATTTAACCCATTACTCCATAGCCTGTTATTTGTTTTGAAGATAGGTAGTCACTTAAAGCAGGTTGATAGTAAAGCAGAACGCACCTTAAGGCACATTCTGCTTAACTTTCATCCTGCTTTAAGCTACATGTATCTTCTGTTAAAAATATAGAAAACATTTCTTCAGAAACATTTGAATAACTGTATAAATTGGAAGTATTTTCTCTAGTCAAGCAATAAATAAGAGGCATAAAAAGGCGTATTTATGGGGTAATGGGTTGATCTGTGATATTTGGATTGTAGCATTTTCTATTAGGCCTCTAGCAAGATAGTGTAGATAATGCCTCTAGGGATAACATCTATCAGGGCTCTAGATCAGGGGAGTATTTCGAAAACTATAATCTTTAATTCTGCATAAACCCCATGGTGTCACTACTCATTGGAATCTCCATATCAAGACGATTCTAATGAGTAGGGACACCATAGGATTTGATGCAGAAATGTGTGAGAAAATGTTGGAATTGTTCAGTTTACTCCCTCTCGTATATGGGACCTGATCTATGCCACCCAGGGAGAGACCTGTTCTAGAATAAGTCTTCCACAGTAATGGTTGTTTACTTAAAAAGTTCATCCCTCTGGTGGCCAACTTGTTTTTAACCTTTTACCCCATAGCAAGTTTCTAGTTTTGAAGACAGCTGACCACTTAAAGCAGGTTGAAAGTAAAGCATAATGCACATTAAGGCATGTTCTGCTTTACTTCCATCCTGCTTAAGCTACAATCTGCTACTGTAAGGTTAAAGAAAATACTGCTTATGCATGTTCATGACTCTATAAAGTGTAACTACAGTCGAACTTAGATATCTCTAATTCAGTTTTGTCGAACATACCCATACTTCAAAGTTAAAACGTGGCAAAGCCACGTTTTAACTTTGAAATATAGGTATGTTCGACTTAACCAAGCATGAAATAATGCAGTTCTTATGTCGAACTATCGGATAGTTTGAGTTAAACAAGTTCGAGATATCGAAGTTTGACTTTATTTTCTTCAGTGCAGGAATAAATTATAGACATAAAAAGATGTATCTATGGAGGACTGTGTTAAACAATACCTCATTAATGTCTCAGATGGGGGATATAGGCTCACTATGGTATTATTGCTTTTGTAATGTATGTAATATTCTGCTGGCTTCATTTCTAAGCAAATCCTAATTTTAATAATAATCGATTTGTCAGATTTAACTACCGGTAGCACAATACAGAGTTATTGCTCCGTAAAGCAGGGCTATAGGGGAGTAAACTGAACAAATCCAACATTTTTTATTTACATTTTTAACCAAATCCAATGGTGTTAATACTCATTAGAATTGTCTGGAAGAGACGATTCTAATGAGTAGTGACACCATATGGTTTAATGCAGAAATAAATATTTTATTTTTTGAACGACTGCCCTTATCTGGAGCTCTGTGTATAGAGAAAACCCTGTGTTTATCCACCACTGAGAAAAAACCTTGTCCATATTACTAAAAGAAGATAGATTGTTGTAGAACAAAACTAATTAAGAAGGCTCTTATTGTAACTTTTTGCATTAATTAACCCTTTGAACCCTAGTCCCGCAAATAGGCATCCTTTTCAAACAGTGTACATATAAATAGTACACTTGTCCTATGCAAACAGTGAAGTCCCTGATCAGAGGGCTCCTGCAGGAGCCCTCTGATCAGGGTCTTCACTGTTTGTCATAATGCAAAACATTGACAAAAACAACCCTTAAAAGTCAGAAATGGACTAGACTAAAATGGAAACTGGGATTGTCCATTTAAAGTTTCAGGGAGGAAAAAGTTAAGTCATTGAACCCTAGGGATGAATTTATTAGTCCTTTACAGACAGTGTACCTAAGAAGAGTTTATTGTCCTATGCAAACAATAAAGACCCAGATCAGAGGGCTGCTGGATTAGGAGCCCTCTGATCAGGGTCTGCACTGTTTGTCATTTTCACGTGCAAGGCTCTCTCTCTACAACAACACCCAAGGGAGACACAGATTGTGTTGGTTGTTTTAAGGGAGTTGTTATAGGGAGGGAAGATTTAGACTTGGCTTATATTTTCAAAAACTTGAATCCAGATCAGACACCTCGTAACACGGCATCTGATCTGGAGTCAAGCTTTTGCCACTTGTCTTTATATTTCATGATGTTCTTATTGACAGATAGCAAAACTGGATGAAAGTAAAGCAGAAAGCTCCTGCAGCAGCTTCCTGTTTTTCTTTCATTTTGCTTAAAGCATTATCTTCATTTTAAGCAGCCAATTACTTTAAAACAGAAAAAAAACAACATTTAATTTCATTCTTCTTTAACCCTTTACCCAATAGCCTGTGTCTAGTTGTGAAAACAGTTGTCCACTTAAAGCAGGTTGAAAGTAAAGCAGAATGTGCCTTAAGGCACATTCTGCTTTACTTTCAGCCTGCTTTAAGCTATAATCTGCTAGGTTATAGAAAATATTTGTAATGGTTATTGTTCATGAGGGTATAAACTAGAAATATTTTCTTCAGCGGAGGAATAAATTAAATACGCTAAAAGTCGCTTGTATGAGGGAAAGGGTTAAAGAGTATCCCAGAACTCTAGATAAGAGGGAGTAAACTGAACAGACTCAACATATTTTCACTCATTTCACCAACAAATCCTACGGTGTTGCTGCTCATTAGAATTGTCTCAAAAAGACGATTCTAATGAGTAGTGACACCATAGGGTTTAATGCAGTAATAAAGATTTTAATTTTTGAAATTCTCCTCTTATCTGGAGCCTTGGTTGCTTATCTTTTATGCCATAAATAAGATTCTCACTTGTTATACCAACAAATCCTACGGTGTTACTACTCATTAGAATCATCTCAAAGAGACATTTCTAATGATAAGTGACACCATAGGGTTTAATGCAGTAATAAGATTTTAATTTTTCAAATACTCCCCTTATCTGGAGCCTTGGTCGCTTATCTTTTATGCCATATATAAGATTCTCACTCATTATACCAACAAATCCTACGGTGTTACTACTCATTAGAATCATCTCAAAGAGACATTTCTAATGAGGTGTGACACCATAGGGTTTAATGCAGTAATAAGATTTTAATTTTTCAAATACTCCCCTTATCTCGAGCCTTGATCGCTTATCTTTTATGCCATATATAAGATTCTCACTCGTTATACCAACAAATCCTACGGTGTTACTACTCATTAGAATCATCTCAAAAAGACGTTTCTAATGAGGTGTGACACCATAGGGTTTAAGGCAATAATAAAGATTTGAATTTTTGAAATTCTCCTCATATCTGGTGCCTTGGTCGTCTATCTTTAATGCCATAAATAAGATTCTCACTCGTTATACCAACAAATCCTACGGTGTTACTACTCATTAGAATCATCTCAAAGGGACATTTCTAATGAGAAGTGACACCATAGGGTTTAATGCAGTAATAAGATTTTAATTTTTCAAATACTCCCCTTATCTGGAGCCTTAGTCGCTTATCTTTTATGCCATAGATAAGATTCTCACTTGTTATACCAACAAATCCTACGGTGTTACTACTCATTAGAATCATCTCAAAGAGACGTTTCTAATGAGGTGTGACACCATAGGGTTTAATGCAGTAATAAAGATTTGAATTTTTGAAATTCTCCTCATATCTGGAGCCTTGTTCGTCTATCTTTAATGCCATAAATAAGATGAGCGTTTGAGTGTTTAACTTTTCTTTCTTCTTATCCCTTCTCCTGCTAATAGCATATACATGTACTGACACTTTTTGAAAACTGTGTAGACCCAGATCAGACTGCTCCTTAAGGAGCTGTCAGATCAGGATCTGCACTATTTTCTTATATGTAAGTTCTGTCTAACATGTCTGTTCTCTTTTCATAGAAATTTTCTTTCCTTGCTCAAGCTTTTCTTGCAAAAAAAAAAATCCTTATTTCAGTAGCAAATGTAATATTTCAGATGACATACAGTAAAACCTCGCTATTACGACCACTAAAACGAAGGCTAATTGATTGTTTAATAGACAGGTGACAGCTTAAAGCAAGGTGGCAGTGAAACAGAAAGCTCCTTTAAGCGGTCACCTATCGTAAACACCCTAATAATAAACATAATTTAGTGGATGTAATAGATAGGTTTTACTGTATGTTCATAGTGGGCGGAGATTTATTTAACCCATTACCCTATAGCCTGTTTCTACTTTTGAAGACAGTTGACCTATTAAATCAGGTTGCGAGTAAAGCAGAATGAGCCTTAACCCTTAGCCCGCCAAATAATTTGTCGTCTGCTATATTTCTCGTCTGCTTCAAGTTTCAAAGTGCTTCAAATTTGCTCAAAATTGCTGAAAATGTTGTCCGAGTGTCAAACAGCTTGGATCCGGATGAGACGCCGAGTTACTCGGCGTCTCATCCGGATCCAAGCTGTTTGCATATGGAGCTATAGTCGTGACTGGCAGGCTAAGGGTTAAAACGCATTCTGCTTTACTTTCATTCTGATTCAAGCTTCCATCTGCTAGGAGATAGAAAATATTTCTCATGATACATATTCATATCTGTATAGAATGGAAATAATTCTTTCAGTGGAGGAATAAATTAGAGGCATAAAAGGGTGTATTTATGGGGTAATGGAATAATGAATACAGTAAAACCCCTCTAAACCGGAACCTCTAAATACCGGAATTCTCTCTAAACCGGACAAAAACTTTGGTCCCGTTTCCTACCCATTTTTACGCCTTTGATTTATTCCTTCACTGAAGAAAATACATTCCTGAACATATATCATCAGAAATATTTTCTACATTCTATCAGATGGTAGCTTAAAGCAGGTTGAATGTAAAGCAGAATGCGCCTTAAGGCGCATTCTGCTTTACTTTCAACCTGCTTTAAGTGGTCAGCTACCTTCCATACTTGAAACAAGTTATGGGTTAAAACCCCTCTAAACCGGAAACCCCTCTAAACCGGATGTTTTTGTTGTCCCCACACAAGTCCGGTTTAAAGGGGATCACTGTATTCATCTGGAGTAGGGTTGAAACAGTACAAGCACTAACAATATGGCTGTAGCATGGTTTTCTTTGTACTTCCTGTGTGTTTTATTTGCTTTGTTTATTTTTGTTGCTATAGAAACCAAAGATCGCACCGCCAAAACTCCATGGCGACACGGCAGGAAAGCCGACTAGCAAAGGTCTTCCAGCCGTTGGTAAAATAGGAAAACTACAGGTTAATTGATAGTTTTTACCCAGCCTAGATTTAATTAAAGTGTTTACTACTATATTATTTATTTACTATCATAAAACAAACAACATTTAATCTTGAATTTAGCAATTGCAGTAAAACCTCTTTATTATGACCACTTAAAAAATATGGCGAATTGATTGTATATATAAAGGCAGGTGGCAGCTTAAAGCAATGTGAAAGTGAAAGCACTGTCACCTTGCTTTAACCCTTTACCCCATAGCCGGTGTCTTGTTTTAAAAACATGTGAACACTTAAAGCAGGTTGAAAGTAAAGCAGAATGTGCCTTAAGGCACTTTCTGCTTTACTTTCAGCCTGCTTTAAGCTCCCATCTGCTAGAATATGGAAACTATTTCTTATAAAACATAGTCCTGACTGATTTAAATAGAAAACTATTTTTTTTAGTGGATGAATAAATTAAGTGCGCTAAAAGGCGCTTCTATTGGGGAAAGGGTTAAGCAGTCCCCCATCTGAAACACCTAATAATCAACACAATTTAGTTTTTGTAGTAAAGGTGTTTTACTGTACAGTTCTCTTTCCCTAAAACTGCCCTCTAAACAAGGGTTCCCTCCCTACAACAAGGCTTGCCACTGTTCCCAAAACAAGACAATTATGTCAAACCTTTTCATGGCTGCAATATCGTATGCTTAAAATTCTTGTCTGCTGTTTTTCTCAAAATTACATATTGGACATAATTTTTAGAGAAAAAGCATAATGATGAGTCACAACAGCTTGAATCAAGATCAAAAGCCGAGTAACGTGGTGTCTGATCTGGGTTTAAGCTGTTTGCAAATACAGGGGAGAATCTGTTATTCTTTCCCGTTTAAACGCAAACGTACGCAAACGCAAAGCGCTAAAACGTTGAAAGAACAACTTTTGGACAATTCTGATATTTCATGTTTATCTTGGTGGCAAACAGTTTGGAGCCTGATCAGACGCCGGGTGACCCGGCGTCTGATCTGGCTCCAAACTGTTTGTAAAAGAAAAAATAGTTTTAGCGTAAACACGTTTATCGGGAAAGAATAACAGATTCTCCACTGTATAAGCCAATTTCCGTCCCTATTACAACTCCCTCTGATCAAGGCACATAATCGTTGTCTCCCGATGGGTGTCACTGTAGAGAGGGAACATTGTATTTTATAGAAGACTTGATTCATGTCTGCTTGCTGCAACAAAGAAACCTCTTTATTTTTACCCTGCATTTAGCAGTAACCCGTCTTTTTACTCTTTGAACCCTAGTCCCGCATATTGGCGTGCTTTTCAAACAGTGTACATGTGAATAGCACACATGTCCTATGCAAACAGTGAAGACCCTGATCAGAGGGCTCCAAAAGGAGCCCTCTGATCAGGGTCTTCACTGTTTGTCACATGCCAAACATTGACAAAAACAACCCTTAAAAGTCAAAAATGGACTAGACAAAAATGGAAACTGGAATTGTCCATTTAAAGTTTCAGGGAGGAAAGAGTTAACCCATTACCCCATAGCCTGATTCTAGTTGGTAAATAGGTGACCACCTAAAGCAGGTTGAAATTAAAGCAGAATGGGCCTTGAGACACATTCTGCTTTACTTTCAGCCTGCTTATGCTTCCATCTGCTAGAGTATAGAAAAGTTCTTATTATACAATGTCATACTCATAATTGTATAAATTGGAACTACATGTATTATCCTCAGTGGAGAAATAAATCAAAAGCATAAAAAGGCATATTTATGGGGTACAGTGGAGAATCTGTTATTCTTTCCCGTTTAAACGCAAACGTACGCAAACGCAAAGCACTAAAACGTAGAAAAAACAACTTTTGGACAATTCTGATATTTCATGTTTATCATGGTGGCAAACAGTTTGGAGCCTGATCAGACGCCGGGTTACCCGGCGTCTGATCTGGCTCCAAACTGTTTGCACTGGAAATAATAGTTTTAGCGTAAACACGTTTATTGGGAAAGAATAACAGATTCTCCACTGTAATAGGTTAACCCTTTCCTCAGCATAAGCACAAAAGAATGCAGCTAACTACTCATTCACCTCAGTGCCACTAATGCGAACCCATTACCCCCATAAATGTTCTTTTTATGCCTTTTTAGCTCACCTGGCACTTCCGAAGGTGAGCTAATAGGATCGCTGGATGTCCATCGTCTGTCCGTCCACAAATGTTCGTTAACACTCTAGCAGCTATGAATTTCATTTGATCTTCATGAAACTTATTCAAAATGTTTGCCTTATTGATTTCTAGATCAAGTTCAAATGTGTGTCATGTTGGGATCAAAAACTAGGTCACTAAGTCAAATTATACAAAAAAACTTGTAAGCACTCTAGAGGCTACAAATCTCATAAAAAAAAATTTGATATTCATGAAACTTGGTCAAAATGTTTGCCTTTTTGATATCTAGGTCATGCTTGAATGTGGGTCATGTCGGGACAAAAACTAAGTCACAAGGTCAAATCATGAAAATACATGTGAACACTCTAGAAGCTACATTTCTCATTTGATCTTCATGAAACTAATGCTCAAAATGTTTGTGGGTCATGTCGAGTCAATAGGTCAAGTTTTACATGGTGTACCAGGGGAGCGATATAGGGCCATAGTGGCCCTTGTACTTATTTCTTCACCGTAGAAAATTGTTTCACTTTATACAGTCATGATTAAAAACAGGCTATGGGGTAAAGGGTTAAATAAAAGTGATCTAGTTTTGAATACAGGTAACAATTTAAAGCAGCTTGAAAATAAAGCAGAGTGTGCCTTAAGGTGCATTCTGCTCTATTTCCAGCATTCTTTTAAGCTATTATCTGCTAGAATACTGGAAATATTTCTTATGGTACATATTTATGACTGTTTAAAGTGGAAATATTTTCTTGAGTGTAGGTGTAAATTACATGGGAAAAAATAGGTATATCTATGGGGTAATGGGTTGAAATATATGTCAACAAATTATCATGTAACACAATATTACTGGGCCAGTACAAATTGCAATTAAAAGGTGTAAATAAGGAGTTATTACAGGTCAGTACAAATTCCAAATAAAAGGTGTAAATAAGGAGTTATTACAGGTCAGTACAAATTGCAATTAAAAGGTGTAAATAAGGAGTTATTACAGGTCAGTACAAATTCCAAATAAAAGGTGTAAATAAGGAGTTATTACAGGTCAGTACAAATTGCAATTAAAAGGTGTAAATAAGGAGTTATTACAGGTCAGTACAAATTCCAATTAACCCTTTCCCCCATAGAAGCGCCTTTTAGCGCATTAAGTTTATTCCTTCACTGAAGAAAATAGTTCCAATTTATACAGTCATAAATATGTATCATACGGAATATTTTCTATATTCTAGCAGATGATGGCTTAAAGCAGGCTGAAAGTAAAGCAGAATGCGCTTAAGGCGCATTCTGCTTTACTTTCAACCTGCTTTAAGTGAACACCTATATTCAATACTAGAGATATGCTATGTGGGAAAGGGTTAAAAGGTGTAAATAAGGAGTTATTACAGGTCAGTACAAATTGCAATAAAAATGTGTAAATAAGGAGTTATTACAGGTCAGTACAAATTGCAATTAAAAGGTGTAAATAAGGAGTTATTACAGGTCAGTACAAATTGCAAATAAAAGGTGTAAATAAGGAGTTATTACAGGTCAGTACAAATTGCAAATAAAAGGTGTAAATAAGGATTTATTACAGGTCAGTACAAATTGCAATTAAAAGGTGTAAATAAGGAGTTCTTACAGGTCAGTACAAGTTGCAAATAAAAGGTGTAAATGAGGAGTTATTACAGGTCAGTACAAATTCCAAATAAAAGGTGTAAATAAGGAGTTATTACTGGTCAGTACAAATTGCAAATAAAAGGTGTAAATAAGGAGTTATTACAGGTCAGTACAAATTGCAAATAAAAGGTGTAAATAAGGAGTTATTACAGGTCAGTACAAATTGCCATTAAAAGGTGTAAATAAGGAATTATTACAGGTCAGTACAAATTGCAAATAAAAGGTGTAAATAAGGAGTTATTACAGGTCAGAACAAATTGCAATTAAAAGGTGTAAATAAGGAGTTATTACAGGTCAGTACAAATTGCAAATAAAAGGTGTAAATAAGGAGTTATTACAGGTCAGTACAAATTGCCATTAAAAGGTGTAAATAAGGAGTTATTACAGATCAGTACAAATTGCAATTAAAAGGTGTAAATAAGGAGTTATTACAGGTCAGTACAAATTGCAAATAAAAGGTGTAAATAAGGAGTTATTACTGGGCCAGTACAAATTCCAAATAAAAGGTGTAAATAAGGAGTTATTACAGGTCAGTACAAATTGCAATTAAAAGGTGTAAATAAGGAGTTATTACAGGTCAGTACAAATTCAAAATAAAAGGTGTAAATAAGGAGTTATTACAGGTCAGTACAAATTCCAAATAAAAGGTGTAAATAAGGAGTTATTACTGGGCCAGTACAAATTCCAAATAAAAGGTGTAAATAAGGAGTTATTACAGGTCAGTACAAATTCCAAATAAAAGGTGTAAATAAGGAGTTATTACAGGTCAGTACAAATTCCAAATAAAAGGTGTAAATAAGGAGTTATTACTGGGCCAGTACAAATTGCAAATAAAAGGTGTAAATAAGGAGTTATTACAGGTCAGTACAAATTGCAAATAAAAGGTGTAAATAAGGAGTTATTACAGGCCAGTACAAATTGCAAATAAAAGGTGTAAATAAGGAGTTATTACAGGTCAGTACAAATTGCAAATAAAAGGTGTAAATAAGGAGTTATTACAGGTCAGTACAAATTCCAAATAAAAGGTGTAAATAAGGAGTTATTACAGGTCAGTACAAATTCCAAATAAAAGGTAAAAATAAGGAGTTATTACTGGGGCCAGTACAAATTCCAAATAAAAGGTGTAAATAAGGAGTTATTACAGGTCAGTACAAATTCCAAATAAAAGGTGTAAATAAGGAGTTATTACTGGGCCAGTACAAATTGCAAATAAAAGGTGTAAATAAGGAGTTATTACAGGCCAGTACAAATTGCAAATAAAAGGTGTAAATAAGGAGTTATTACAGGTCAGTACAAATTGCAAATAAAAGGTGTAAATAAGGAGTTATTACAGGTCAGAACAAATTGCAAATAAAAGGTGTAAATAAGGAGTTATTACAGGTCAGTACAAATTGCAAATAAAAGGTGTAAATAAGGAGTTATTACAGGTCAGTACAAATTGCAAATAAAAGGTGTAAATAAGGAGTTATTGCAGGTCAGTACAAATTGCAATTAAAAGGTGTAAATAAGGAGTTATTACAGGTCAGTACAAATTGCCATTAAAAGGTGTAAATTAGGAGTTTATTACAGGTCAGTACAAATTCCAAATAAAAGGTGTAAATAAGGAGTTATTTCTTAGATCACCTATAAGTAATATTGTTGTCTACAACAATTAATTGTAGTCTGCTACAGTTCCAAAATTAGAATGTTCAAAACTTCTTTTCAACATCAGGTAAGAGTGTCAATCAAACACTTTAGATCCTGATGAAATGCTGTTAACACTGCATCTCAATAGGATCCAAACTGTTTGCAAAGGTAAGCATGTCTGGCTGCTAGTGTGCAAATAATTTCTTACAAAACCTTTACAACAATGTGGGTGATATATAGGGATAAGTACAGTCGAAACTCAATTATTTGACTATTAGATACATATACCCATATTTTAAAGATAAAACTTGTTTCTTGTGACATCTCACTTGTGTTTCTTGTCATATACAGTAAAACCTCTCTATCACGACAGCTTAATTATTTTAACTATTTTGTGTTTAAGGCAGGTGACTGCTTAAAGCAAGGTGAAAGTAAAACAGAAAGCTCCTTAAGGAGCTTTCTGTTTAACTTTCACATTGCTTTCAGCAGTCACCTGCATTTTATACAATAAATTAGCTTTGTTTCAGTGGAGGTAAGTCAAAATAAAAAGTACCTGTGTTTCCGGTAACCCGACCGACCCTAGCTTTTCTCTCCGACCATAACCTTTTTTTTTCATTTTTCTAAAAGTGTATCGGCGAGTTTCGGTAATTTTTGCGAAGCTTGTGAGAGTCTTTTTTGCGGAGCGTGTAATAGAAACTATTCTCCACATAATTGTTTAAAATACTAATTTATAGACATTTAAGTGTTTAAAAATTGATTGTTTAATCAGATTTAGCAAATATCTAAGTGAAATTTGCTCTTAATCTGTCTTAATCTGTCTTAATTCTTGCACATATGACCTGCTCATGAATTAACCATTGCCACATTTAACATGCAGACATTTCATTGAATCATTTGACATGCATGTAACACATTTCAAAACAAAATTAACTGCATCATTAAATATATGTCAATACACTGCTGTTTTGATTCAATGATACCAGTTTAGATTTTATTTTAGAATAACAATTTGAATGGATATTTATAAGAGTTTTTTTATGAATAACCACTGGGCTCTGCACTATATAAAATACTCCATCAGAAAGTTATAATTATGTATTATTCTATGTTTTTAAAAAAAAAAAAAAAAAAAAAAATTGATTATCCGACCTACCGTCCCTAATTTTTTTGAGCATGTAATAGGAAACACAGATACTTTTTTATTTGGCCTAATAGAGAGGTTTAACTGTATCACTTGTACCTGTACTTGCCATTATATCATATCTCATCTTCTCACTTGTTTTAGGCAAACTTGAACTTCAACCCTGCTGCCATGTTACCAGGGGCTGCCCCTCCAATCAAGGAACCAGAGCCCCTAGAAATAGGGTTTGATGTTCCCGTGCAGACTAGGACCTTACACAGTGCTAACAAGGTATGTCAGACTCAGAAATATGTACAGTGGAACCCCTCCAAACAGGACCCTGTAGATACCAGAATTCTCTCTAAACCAGACTAAAACTTTGGTCCCGTTTCCAACCTTTCTTTATTTTAAAACCCCTCTAAACTAGAACTAAACTAACCCCTCTTAACTCATTAACCCATAGCCTGTTTTGAGCTCACCTCAGCCAAAGGCTCAAGGTGAGCTTTTGGGATGGCCCTGTGTCCGTCGTCGTGCGTCGTCGTTAACAATTACGTTAAATGACATCTCCTCCTATACCGCTGAACAGATTTCAACCAAACTTTACAGAAATGTTCCTTGGGTCAAGCTCTTTCAGATTTGTTCAAAGAATTAAAAACAATGCAGAACTCTGGTTGCCATGGCAACCAAAGTGAAAAAATAAGGAAATCTTAAAAAATCTTCTTGTAAAAAACTACAAGGGCCAGAGCTTAGATATTTGGCACATAGCATCACCTACAGGTCCTCTATCAAGCTTGTTCAAATTATGCCCCTGGGGTCAAAATTGGCCCCGCCCCGGGGGTCACAGTTTTACATAGAGTTATATAGTGAAAATTTCAAATGTCTTCTTCTCTGACACTAATATGACCAGAGTTTATGATATTTGGCATGGTGACACTTCTAAATGTCCTTTACCTATTTTGTTCAAATTGTTTTGGTCGGTTGAATATCTAGGTCATAATTCACATTCAATATATGTATAGCAGACAGCAATTCAGCATTATAAGAGTTGGACCCTAGCCACATTTCCTACTGGCAGAGTTACATAACTGAACTCAGGTCAGCTGAGGTATACTGTAACAGCAGCATATGGTGTTGTCTGCTACATTTTTTATGCCCCTGCAGTTGGGGGCATATTGTTTTTGTCTGTCTGCTTTTTAGCTCACCTGAGCCATAGGCTCAAGGTGAGCTATTGGGATGGCCCTGTGTCCGGCGTCGTCCGTCGTCCGTCTTCGTTAACAATTGCTTCAAATGACATCTCCTCATATACCCCTTGACAGATTTCAACCAAACTTTACAGAAATGTTCCTTGGGTCAAGCTCTTTCAAATTTGTTCAAAGAATTAAAAACAATGCAGAACTCTGGTTGCCATGGCAACCAAAGTGAAAAAATAAGGAAATCTTTAAGAATCTTCTTGTCAGAAACTACAAGAGCCAGAGCTTAGATATTTGGCACACAGCATCATCTATAGGTCCTCTATCAAGTTTGTTCAAATTATGTCCCTAGGGTCAAAATTGGCCCCGCCCCAGGGGTCACAGTTTTACATAGAGTTATATAGTGAAATTTTCAAACGTCTTCTTCTCTGAAACTAATATGGTTAAAGCATTGATACTCAGCATGGTGACACTTCTAGATGTCCTTTACATATTTTGTTCAAATGGTTCCGGTCGGTTGCATAAGTAGGTCACAGGAGCTAAAAATAGATTTTTTCAATGAAAACTTAAAAAATCTTCTTCTCTGAAACTACAAGGGCCAGAGCTTAGATATTTGGCACATAGCATCATCTACTGGTCCTCTATCAAGTTTGTTCAAATTATGTCCCTGGGGTCAAAATTGGCCCCGCCCCGGGGGGTCACAGTTTTACATAGAGTTATATAGTGAAATTTTCAAACGTCTTCTTCTCTGAAACTGATATGGCCAGAGCTTTGATATTCATCATGGTGACACTTCTAGATGTCCTTTACCTATTTTGTTCAAATGGTTCTGGTCGGTTGCATAAGTAGGTCACAGGAGCTAAAAATAGTTTTTTTTTCAATGAAAACTTAAAAAATCTTCTTGTCTGAAACTACAAGGGCCAGAGCTTAGATATTTGGGACATAGCATCATCTACAGGTCCTCTATCAAGTTTGTTCAAATTATGTCCCTAGGGTCAAAATTGGCCCCGCCCCAGGGGTCACAGTTTTACATAGAGTTATATAGTGAAATTTTCAAACGTTTTCTTCACTGAAACTAATACGGCCAGAGCTTTGATATTCATCATGGTGACACTTCTAGATGTCCTTTACGTATTTTGTTCAAATGGTTCCAGTCTGTTGCATAAGTAGGTCACAGGAGCTAAAAAAAAAAAAATTCAATGGAAACTTAAAAAAATATTTTTGTCTAAAACCCTTGTACCCTGATCTTAGATATTTGGCACATAGCATCATCTACAGGTCCTCTTTCAAGATTGTTCAAATTATGCCAATCGAGTAAAAATGACTCTGTCCTGGACATAAATCTTTTTCTCCATTTTGTCAGTTATTCTCAGGTGAGCGAAATATGCCCCATGGGGCTCTTGTTTTTGTCTGTTTGTCAATTTGTTTGTCTGTCAGTCCACAACTTTAATCTTAGCCATAACTTTGTTAAAGTTAGAAACTTTATAACTTAGGTCATGTTCTGCAAAGGTCAATGTCATTTTTGAGTTATTTCCCAGTGTCATATTTTCTTGTCTTTGAGATAACTCCAGTTCTACTGATGTTAACCCATTACCCCATACATATGCCTTTTTACGCATTTAATTTATTCCTCCTCTAAAGAAAATAATTCCACTTTATACAGTCATAAAAATGTAAGATATAAGAAATGGTATCTATATCTTAGTAGATGATAACTTAAAGCAGGTTGAAAGTAAAGCAGAATGGGCAATAAATAATCATATGAGTGTCATGGATAAGGGCCATAACTCTGCCAACAATATTTTTTTAAGTTATTCCAATTTGTCATGGGTTTTTTGTCTGGAAGATAATTCCATTTACAGCTATATTAAAATGTTGTCTTGTCTATTAAGCTAAGGCACAATGACCTCAGGTGAGCGAATTAAGGGCCATGGCCCTCTTGTTAGTTTTGAAAATATCTGACCACTTTACTTTCAGTCTGCTTTAAGCTATTATCTGTTAGAATATAGAAAAGATTTCTTATGATTTTTATTTGTAACAGCATAAATTGGAATTATTTTCTTCAGTAAGGTGTTAAAAGCGTATTTATGGGGTAATGGGTTAACCGAAATTTTTTGTCGTCCCCACACATGTCGGTTTAGAGGGGTTTCACTGTATGTCAGAAATGCCTTCCTTGAAAAACACACTTGGTCTGGTAAAGTGGAGAAGACATTTTATGCCCCTGGCTTTTATAGCAGGCCTGTATGAAGCAAAATGGTATGGGGGCACACACTTTTTCTCTCTATATATTTTTTTATTTGGTTTACGCTTTTATTTGCGTAAAAACCCAGTCTGATAAGCGTTT
Source organism: Gari tellinella (assembly GCA_922989275.2). Classification (NCBI taxonomy): domain Eukaryota; kingdom Metazoa; phylum Mollusca; class Bivalvia; order Cardiida; family Psammobiidae; genus Gari; species Gari tellinella. The sequence continues at coordinate 36,558,932 of OV277872.1, forward strand.
TCTGGTGTTTATTTCGTACAAATAAAGAAAAATTTGCTTGGTTACTATGATTGGCAAAATTAGGGGAGGGGGTCTACACTGTTTGCTAATTATACCCCCACAAATAGAGTTTGAGGGGGGTATACTGGAATCAGCCTGTCGGTTGGCCGTTGGTCGGTCGGTCGGTCTGTCTGCAAAATCTTGTACTTTCAACTCCTCCTTCAGTTTCAACAGGATTAATTTGATACTTGGCATAAATGTTACTCAGGTGTAGTAGATGTGCAAGACACAAATTTCAGGTCTCTGTGACCTTGACCTTGACCTTGACCTTTGGCCTTGAAATTGGTCTTGAAATTGGTAGGCAAAATCTTGTACTTTTCAACTCCTCTTTCAGTTTCAACCCGATTCATTTGATACTTGGCATAAATGTTACTCAGGTGTAGTAGATGTGCAAGACTTAAATTTCAGGTCTCTGTGACCTTCACCTTTGGCCTTTAAATTTGGTCTTGAAATTGGCAGGCAAAATCTTGTACTTTCAACTCCTCCAGTTTCAACCCGATTCATTTTATACTTGGCATAGATGTTACTCAGGTGTAGTAGATGTGCAAGACACAAATTTCAGGTCTCTGTGACCTTGACCTTGACCTTTGGCCTTGAAATTGGTCTTGAAATTGGTAGGCAAAATCTTGTACTTTCAACTCCTCTTTCAGTTTCAACCCGATTCATTTGATACTTGGCATAAATGTTACTCAGGTGTAGTAGATGTGCAAGACACAAATTTCAGGTCTCTGTGACCTTCACCTTTGGCCTTTAAATTTGGTCTTGAAATTGGCAGGCAAAATCTTGTACTTTCAACTCCTCCAGTTTCAACCCGATTCATTTGATACTTGGCATAGATGTTACTCAGGTGTAGTAGATGTGCAAGACACAATTTTCAGGTCTCTGTGACCTTGACCTTGACAATTGGCTTTGAAATTGGTCTTGAAATTGGTAGGCAAAATCTTGTACTTTCAACTCCTCTTTCAGTTTCAACCCGATTCATTTGATACTTGGCATAAATGTTACTCAGGTGTAGTAGATGTGCAAGACACAAATTTCAGGTCTCTGTGACCTTCACCTTTGTCATTTAAATTTGGTCTTGAAATTGGCAGGCAAAATCTTGTACTTTCAACTCCTCCAGTTTCAACCCGATTCATTTGATACTTGGCATAGATGTTACTCAGGTGTAGAAGTTGTGCAAGACACAATTTTCAGGTCTCTGTGACCTTGACCTTGACCTTTGGCTTTGAAATTGGTCTTGAAATTGGTTGGCAAAATCTTGTACTTTCAACTCCTCTTTCAGTTTCAACCCGATTCATTTGATACTTGGCATAAATGTTACTAAGGTGTAGTAGATGTGCAAGACACAAATTTCAGGTCTCTGTGACCTTCACCTTTGGCCTTTAAATTTGGTCTTTAAATTAGCAGGCAAAATCTTGTACTTTCAACTCCTCCAGTTTCAACCCGATTCATTTGATACTTGGCATAGATGTTACTCAGGTGTAGTAGATGTGCAAGACACAATTTTCAGGTCTCTGTGACCTTGACCTTGACCTTTGGCTTTGAAATTGGTCTTGAAATTGGTAGGCAAAATCTTGTACTTTCAACTCCTCTTTCAGTTTCAACCCGATTCATTTGATACTTGGCATAAATGTTACTCAGGTGTAGTAGATGTGCAAGACACAAATTTCAGGTCTCTTTGACCTTGACCTTTGGCCTTAAATTTGGTCTTGAAATTGGCAGGCAAAATCTTGTACTTTCAACTCCTCCAGTTTCAACCCGATTCATTTGATACTTGGCATAGATGTTACTCAGGTGTAGTAGATGTGCAAGACACAAATTTCAGGTCTCTGTGACCTTGACCTTTGTCATTTAAATTGGTCTTGAAATTGGTAGGCAAAATCTTGTACGGCGAACTCCTTCACTTTCAACCTGATTTACTTGATACTTGCCATAAATTTTCCAAGTTTTTATGATGGTGGCAGCACCCTGCCATTGTCAAACCTCATTGAAAACGTCTGCAGAGTGTGACAGAGTGCTGCATAGTGGGGGTATTTATCACCTTTAGTGATAGCCGTTCTAGTTTTAAAGCAGTATTAATTAAACTACCTGGAATTCCAAGTAGACTGGTTCATGTTTTGGTTACTAAAAAGATCCAAAAGATATCCTAATAACCCACAAAGTTACTTAACCCTTTCCCCCATAGAAGCGCTTTTTAGCGGATTGTTTATTCCTCTGCTGAAGATTTACACAGTCATGAATATGTATCATGATGAATATTTTCTTCATTTTAGCAGATGGTATCTTTAAGCAGGCTGAAAATAAAGCAGAATGCGCCTTAAGGGGCATTCTGCTTTACTTTCAACCTGCTTTAAGTTGACACCTGTATTCAAAACTAGAAAGAGTCTATTGGGTAAAGGGTTAAAATATACTCATTACATTTGCAAACTGAGTGTAGACTATAGGAGAACTATGACCAGAATTCCAAGTAGACTGGTTTATGTTTTGGTCACTAAAAGGATCAACAAGGAAACCTAATAACCCACAAGAGTTATTATAACCCATTACCCACTAAATACACATTTTTACGCTTTCAGTTTATTCCGCCACTTAAGAAAACAGTCTTGATTTATACAGTCTTGAATATGCATCATCAAAAAAAAAATATCCAAGCAGATTGTAGCTTTAAACAGGCTGAAAGTAAAGCAGAATGTGCCTTAAGGCACATTCTGCTTTACCCTCTACATGCTTTAAGTGGTCACCTATTTTTAATACAAGAAACAGGCTATGGGGTAATTTGTTAATAGTGTTGAAAGAGCTACTTCTAAGTGCTTGTTCATAACATGGGTGTGTTTACAGAAAAGGATGTTAGTACAATGTTTTTAAATAGAAGTAATCAAGGTATTATAATTTCGAGTTGTGTTGATAATTATATCGGTACACAAACCTTCCCTCTACGCATCCTGTGTCCAATATTTTAGGTAGCATTACCTGTAGTACTCAGGATATAGACTTTGATGTTTCCTGTGCAGGACAGAATTGCTCACAGTGCTAATGAGTCTTGTCAGATACCCTGTTGGTGTATAATATTATGTTGACCTGTTACCAATAGCCTATATCTAGTTTTGAAGACAAGGGATCACTTATAGCAGGTTGAAAATAAAGTAGAATGCACACTAAGGCAGATGGCAGCTTAAAACAAGCTGAAAGTAAAGTAGAATGCCCCATAACGCAGATGGTAGCTTAAGCAGGCTGAAATTAAAGCAAAATGTGCCTTAAGCCCTATCACCCCATAAAAACACCTTTCACACATTTAATGTATTCATTCACCAAAGAAAATTTCATATTATAACAAATTGTTTCAATTGCATATCCTAGTAGATGGTAGCTTAAAGCAGGCTGAAAGTTAAGCAGAATCAACCTGCCTTAAGTAGTCTCCTGCCTCAAAAACTAGATACAAGCTATGGGGGAATGGGTTAAAAAAGATTCTTCCAATTGATACCCTTTTCTCTCTTCAGGATCGAGCCAAGATTCAGACCAAACGTCGACCACCATCACGTCATGCCAGGAAATCTGCTGCCTCCCTAAGTCCTGCAAGCCCAACGGATGATTTCTTCAGTCCAAACGCTGTCTCAGCTGAAATAGACATTGACCCCTCAAGGGTCCCACCCCCTCTATCAGGTAAAACAGAAATCTTAGGTCACCTTATACTGACACATGATTTAACCCATTACCAATTTCTTCCAAGCATGAGTTATTGTCATCACTTTAAACGAAAAGCAGGCTATGGGATAAATTAGTTAAAGAGGCTCGCAACCGGATCAAGCATTAAAAATAGTAATTTGTAAATATATGTCAAATGCTTATATAAATGGGTAAAATTTAGTTTAGGATAATAAATTCTGTTAAAAAATGCATTTCCCAAAAAAAAAAAAGAAGAGGCTCTGGTGGGTTTCGAACCCGTGACCATCCATGCGGAGACAAAAATGAAAAATGAGGCATCGCCTTTACGCCCTCGGCTACGGAAGCTCTCTATATATATGGTAGCGAATTAACGTACTTCAATGATAACTATTAATAGAACATTATTCGGCTCGGGTTTATGTCTGACCCCGTGTAGAGAAGCAACAACAACAACTATACCGTTAGCTAACGCTATGGAAAAACGATGGAAAATATCTAAAAAACTAAGATTCGGTGACGATTCTTGAGACGTTTTTTGGACTGATCATATTTTTTTAATGTCAAAAGCCAAATAATGCCACAAATTTGCTTTTATTTGAGTATTTTATTTTATTTTGACAAGAACACCATCCGGTTGCGAGTCCCTTTAAGGGTTAAGGAGCTTCCTGATTTATTTTCAGGCTACTTCAACCCATTACCCCATTTCCAGTATTTAAGATAGGTGATCACTTAAAGCAGGCTGAAAGTAAAGCAGAATGTGCCTTAAGGCACATTCTGCTTTACTTTCAACCTGCTTTTAGCTGCAAACTTCTAGGATATAGAAAATATTTCTTATTGTACATATTCATGACTATATAAAGAAGATCAATTTCCTCAGTGAAGTAATAAATCAAAGGCGTAAAAAGGTGCATTTATCAGGTAATGGGTTATATAACCATCTGTCCTCAATACTTAAAACAATTTATGGAGCATAGGACTAATTGAATACTGACCTCATTTGCCGCATTTCTTGTACATGTATCACAATGGAACTTCTTCTTAACAACTCCTGAACAATCTTATCAAAACCATCTTACTTCATGTACATGTATCTGCTAGTATATGGAACATTTTTACTTATGGTGCATATTCATGACTGTATCTTTAAGAACTATTTTTTTAGCCATAAAAAGGCATATCAATCATTAACCCATTACCCCATAGCTTGTTTCTATTGAAGAAAGATTTATTAACTTCTTAAAGCAGTTTGAAAGTAAGCAGAATGCGCCTTAAGGCGCATTCTGCTTTCCTTTCAGACTGCTTTAAGCAATCATCTGCTAGAATATAGGATATATTTCTTGTAATACTCATTCATAACTGTATAAGTTAGAACTATTTTCTTCAGAGGATTATTAAATAAAGGTGTAATAAGGTATATCTATAGCATAATTGGTTAAAGCAGGATGAGAGACATAGGCTTTGCCTGTTGTCCAATCCTTTTCTCTGAATAAAAGATTGTTTAACCCTTTCCCTCATAGAAGCGCCTTTTAGCACATTTGATTTATTCCTCCACTTAAGAAATAGTTCCAATTTATTCAGTCTTGAAAATGAACCATAAGAAAACATTTCTAAATCCTAGCAGATGATAGCTTAAAGCAGGCTGAAAGTAAAGCAGAATGTGCCTTAAGGCAAATTCTGCTTTACTTTCAACCTGTTTTAAGTGGTCACATGTCTTCAAAACTAGAAACAGGCTATGTGGTAAAGGGTTAAACTTAAACGGAAAGAGAATTTGTACATCTTTGATCAGCTAACGGCTAGGAGATAATTGTTTACATTTAGCACTTAATGACCAACTCATCGGCCAAGGGTCCTCTATTTACATGGGAAATAAATGAAAAAACAGAGTACATTTAAAACTTCTCTGTTAAGACCCATAAATCACAGGCTGATTGATTGTATAAAAGACAGGTGACGGCTTAAAGCAAGGTGATGGTAAAGGAGCTTTCTGTTTTACATTCACCTTGCTTTAAGCAGTCACCTGGCTTAAACACCTCATAATTAACACAACTAAATGGTTGTAATGGAGATGTTTTACTGTATGGGGAAATCACTAACTGTTGTCTTTGTCTCAACACAGTTTTTTAACTCCAACCTGATAATGTGAACTGTTGTCTTTGTCTCAACACAGTTTTTTAACTCCAACCTGATAATGTGAACTGTTGTCTTTGTCTCAACACAGTTTTTTAACTCCAACCTGATAATGTGAACTGTTGTCTTTGTCTCAACACAGTTTTTTAACTCCAACCTGATAATGTTGACAGGATGTTTGCACATACATTGTTCCCTCCCTACAATGACCCTCCCAACAACAACTCCTTCCTTTCAACAACCATACTTACAACATATGCTTGCCACTGTTCCCCAAACAAAACAATTATGAATTATGTCCAACCTTTTCATGGCTGCAAATTGTTGTTTGCTGCTTTTCTCAAAGTCACATAATGGACATTTTGACAGAAAAAAATTCATAATGGTGAGTAGCAAACAGCTTGAATCTAGATCAGACACTGCTTTATGCAGTTTGCAATTTATGTAAGGCTGCCAATTTCCCTCCCTATAACAGCTCCCTCTTAACAATACACACACTTTTTGTCTCCCATTGGATGTCGTTGTTACTAAGAGAGGGAGTACTGTATGATTCATGTAAGTACCCTTGTTTTCCAGATTCTCCGGTCCCATCAGGTTCAAATCACTCTTCAGCCAGAGTGTCCTCCCTTGATACTCCTGATTCCAGCCTGACTTCATCAAAGACGGCGGATCTATTTGGTAACGAGGATTTATTCGGTGGTGCAATGCCCAAACTTAGTTCATCTAAAACAGTTATGTCTTCCACGGAAACGGACTTTGAAAAAAATAGTCCGGATGATATATTTTCTTCTAACGCTTTTGGTGGTACGAAATCGAAATCAAAGAAAGAGGATGTAAATGATTTGTTTTCTAGCCCAAAATTAGATACCCGACCATCAGGAAGTGCGGCAAGTTCTGTCCCCAATGACGATTTATTTGATTCAGTGCCTAAAACAAAACAGACTGCAACAGATAGTGCTAAAAGTGAAAATGTTGACATTCCAAACAAAAAGGCTAAACAAAGATCCATTCTTGATGACGATGACGATCTGTTCTCATCACCGAGTCTATCTAAGCCAAAGGATTCTGGGAAGAAGCCAGTGAACAATAGTGTGGCGGAAGATGACGTTTTTACGGCCTCAAGTTTGACCAAAACTAAAGGTAAGTACAGTGTAGACTTTGTGTGAGCATTACTTGAATCACTACAGGGCTCAAGATAAGGGGAGTTTTGCTTTAAGCCCTATGGTGTCACTACTCATTAGAATTGTCTCGAAGAGGCAATTCTAATGCGTAGTAACACCATAGGATTTGGTGCTGTATGAGTGAGAAAATGTTTGATTTGTTCAGAATACTCCCCCTTATCTAGGGATACAAGTCATTTCGTACCCAAGTCATTTCGTACCCAAGACATTTCGTACCCACATCTTGGTCATTTCGTACCCAAACCATTTCGTACCCAAGACATTTCGTACCCACTATCATGGTCATTTCGTACCCATGTACGTGGTCACTTCGTACCCAAATATAAACACCCCATCAAATTCCCTCTATCATGGTCATTTCGTACCCACGTACATGGTCAATTCGTACCCATATATAAAACCCCATTAAATTCCATAATTCAATAATTGTGTTGAACATTTTCAACGAATAAACACTATCAAAGTTATAAATTATTATTTCTGGTAGCATTTATGTGTATAAGGATTGATAGATGCATTTTTGAATGTGAATTTTGTTGCTTTGAAATGCCATCTTATCGATATGTGCCTCAATTAACCGTCTTAAATTGAATTTTACTTTCCCAAAACACAACATAACAACGAGGTTTTAGTTTTATAATTTAATATGTAACTACTAATCATTTATTTGCCTTTAGGGCTCATGCAGCTGAATATGTTGGCATATCAACTATCATTACATAAATGTTTGCTGTCTTATCCCCAACACTGATCCACGATACCCGAGCTATGACCAATTTGTTAGAATCAAATCACTCTGTATGTGCAGGCTGAGGTCAAGTAATGCTTGCCTATATGAGTCCGGTCCACTAATACCTGAGCACATCGCAGAGTAACTGTAATTCCGACTGAAGTGCGATTTCCGTCTTCCTAATCGGGCAAGAAATGCTTGCCCTAAGGAGAGACACCTTCCTATTCGGGCAATTACGTTTACCTAGGAAAGTATCGATCACTTGCAATCCCACCTTCCTAATCGGGCAAGAAATGCTTGCCTAGGAGAGGAGAGAATTAGTCACCAGTGCATCATAGCACGAGCACCACAGAACACTGCCAGGCAACAAACAGCAACTGTCTCATACTTGGGAGAGATTAAAATGGTTGAATAATAATGATAAATATGCCAAATTATGCAGATGTATAAGCAGCTGCATAAACCAATAACTGTAACCTCATCTTCGACATCCACCATCTAGCCTCTCTGGTCTGTGCGTATTTCGAACAGGGGGTATGGCTGCAGTTGATACAGGTTGTTGAATGTTTATCCAATTCATGTCTAGATACACGTAGTGTCTATGTATCGGGAACTCGATTCTAATTATCGGGTTTATTACTGTTTTGTTGACAATGTCATAATCCGATCACTACTTATTTGCTTGTCTTTGTCAACCGTTTGTTGACTGTTTGTTGCAGAGTTGCACACGATTCATCATTGACAGCAGCGTGTTGTTTATGGTCACCATTGTTTGTTGTTGTTATTCTTTCCGCTAAGAGGCGATTCGTCCCGAGTACTGATCACGTGATTCCGGGTCCGCGTGATTCCTACTGGATTCGTCACTTCCGCCCGAAGGTGCTTCGTCCCGAGAGGGGCGTTGCCTTTGTTTGTCAAAGTTTTCATTAATAGAGCAGTCGCAGCGCTGTAGCGATATCGCGCAGTTTTTGTTGTTTTTGTTTTCTTTCTTTCTTTAACTGTGTCGTGTCGCTATTCCACACAACACCCGCGTCTTCTACGGTACTGTTACGCCTCGAATTTTAGAGAGTTTGTTCACTATTAGAACTGTATCCGCGAGTTCTTTGAGACTTTCGAGGAACCCGTGGCATAATGACACTAGATCTAATTGAGGTAAAAATTTAAAAACTCTGTCACTTGTAAACACGGGCCTAAATAGTCACTGCAGCGATCTTTATAGTCCGAAAAAGAGCTGACCGACTTTGTAAGTAAAAAGTAAGTCACTTAATTCACTTTCTTATAGAAACAAATAAATCCAGGTAATTGTCCAACACTGATCAAATATTTTTATCGTAAGTAACGGCAATTCCGTATGTAGAAGTTTCGGTAATATAAGGATTAATTAATAATACTGTCTTAACTGACTGCCCACAAAGAACTGACTGCACACAAAGACGCCCCCTCTGCAGCATCCAGCTTCGGTCAGAATTGATTGTGGTTGGTTAATTTTGGTCACATGATAAGTATGATGAGGTCCCTTATCTATATGGACGAGTCCATTATATGACACTATCAGGGGCCCTGCTTCTGTATGTATACAAATGGCCAGAAGGGCTACTTAAGAGATCAGACAGAGCTGCTGTATTTCGGAAAATAAACTTTGATTATAAACTTAATCAATATAAAGATTTTAGAAAATAATTACATGGTTTGTTATGATAACATTATGTTACAAACTAAACATTCCTATCACTGTATGTGTTAAAAGAAGCGCCTTTAATCTCATCAAATCAGTGGATAAGTATGCATGTTAATTATCGGATAATGTACCAATTAATAGTCAATTAATTGCAAAAAAAGGATATTATAATTGCAACTATACATCGTTTGTATTGTTTTACACACTTGACAGATCCGTACCATGTGTACTTTAGAAGTGTGCCGCTAATCCCGTCAAATCACGAGGTAATTAAGCACGCAACTAAGTGTGATATTCCCGTGTCATTGTTCAATAGAAAGCAAAAAAATAATAATTTTAGAGTGAGATTTGTGAACTAGAAATACACGTTTTATGTAGATTAGAAAAAAAATTGATAAAAATCGTGTTTCGAAAAAGCAATTGTATTACATTTAGGCATACAATATTCTACATGCTTTGTAATGAACATGATTTGAAGACAACTGCGCTATAGTTCACATAAAACTGTTTTATACAATATCTGAGCTTGTACTTCAGAGTTGAATTTTAATTCGTGGGTACGAAATGACCACGTTAAAAAAGCCCAAAAAAAGATTTTTTTTTCCTTTTCAAATTTTTTTTTGGTTTGAAACCGGACTCCTACTGCCTATTTTCACCAGTTAAATATTTGTTTACAAGACAGTCTATAAAAACCTGGTAAATGTTAGTGTGGGGTAGATTAATTATATGGGTACGAAATGACCAAGGTAATGGGTACGAAATGTCTTGGGTACGAAATGACCATGCGTTTAATTTGGGTACGAAGTTACCAAGATGTGGGTACGAAATGTCTTGGGTACGAAATGACCAGTTCCCTTATCTAGAGCCCTGATCTACTCCTCTTACTGTATCATAGGGCTCCAGTTAATCCATGACCCCATAGCCTGTTTCTAGTTTTGAAGACAGGTAACCACTTAAAGCAGGTTGGAAGTAAAGCAGAATGTGCTGTATGGCACATTCTGCTTTACTTTCAGCCTGCTTTAACCCTTTACTCCATAGCCTGTTGCTAGTTTTAAAGACAGATGAGTACTTAAAGCAGTTTAAAAGTAAAACAGAATGCGCCTTAAGGCGCATTCTACTTTACTTTCAGTAACCATCTACTAGAATATAGAAAATCTTTCTTTTATTACATGTTCATTGGAAGAAATAATTAAATGCGCTAAAACTTGCTTCTATGGCGGAAAGGGTTAAGCAATCAGCTGCTAGGATAAAGAAAATATTTCTTATGGTGCATATTCATGACTGTATAAAATGGAACTAATTTCTTCAGTGGAGGAATAAATTAAATGCGCTAAAAGGCGCTTCTATTGGATAAGGGGTAAGCTATCAACTGCTAGGATAAAGAAAATATTTCTTATGGTGCATATTCATGACTGTATAAAATGGAACTAATTTCTTCAGTGGAGGAAAAAAATTAAATGCGCTAAAAGGTGCTTCTATGGGGGAAAGGGTTAGGCTATCAACTGCTAGGATAAAGAAAATATTTCTTATGGTGCATATTCATGACTGTATAAAATGGAACTAATTTCTTCAGTGGAGGAATAAATTAAAGGCATAAAAAGGTGTAATTTTTTAGAAATGGGTAGCCCTCCCCCTGCTGGACCAAGTTTTTCTGATGAGACTTTATAAAGTTTAAGTGCTGTACACTGGGCATCTAAAAAAAACCCAGAGAACTCTGTTGATAGTTAGAGTAGGGCATCGTACCAATGTTTTCTGTATCCACTCCTCTCTCTTTGGGGCATCGAAAACTTGAAACAGGTGACAGGGTAATGGATTAATCTGAGCGGCATGCATTTGCAGCTTGATACTAATTGGCAATCAGCATCATTTCTTGAAGTACAAATTTGTTCAGAAAGAATAGGATTTTAATCTTTCGACCTATTACTCCATAAAAATGCATTTTTACGCATTTAATTTATACCTCCACAGAAGAAAATAGTTCCAATTTGTAGTCATGAATATGTATTGTAAGAAATATTTTCTATGTTCTAGCAGATGGTAGCTTAAAGCAGGTTGAAAGTAAAGTAGAATGCGCTTTAAGGCGCATTCTGCTTTACTCTCAACATGCTTTAAGTAGTCACCTGTCTTCAAAACTAGAAACAGGCTATGGGGTAATAGGTCACCACTCCAGGTACCCAAGTATGGCTTTATCAAGTCCTCAATTGTACCTTAACCTTGTATTGAGGGCATAAAAATAGTTTGTTTGTTCCAAACACGATCTCCCAGGGAGGGTTAATAGGCACAACTTTTGAAACTGTTTTAGTTTGTATCGGAAACTATTTTGCAGCAATTGATAATTGTAATGCTAATAAAGGTTTACTTTTCTTTTGTGTCTGGCATTAATTGTAATGCTAATAAGAGTTTACTTTTCTTTTGTGTCTGGCATTAATTGTAATGCTAATAAGAGTTTACTTTTCTTTTGTGTCTGGGTTTTTAGCTCACCTGAGCTAGCTCAGGATGAGCTTTCGCAATCCTTGAATGTCAGTCGTTCGTCGTCAACAATTTTAGTGTTTATTCTCTAGAGGCCACAATTTTAATCCAAACTTTCTGTAACTTGCTCAGATTGTATATTACCATAAGATGAGTTTGGATGAGTTCGATTATGGTTGAAATCATACCAATAGGTCAAGAGTTATCTACCTTTGAATTGCTGAAAATGCTATATTTAACAATATTTACTCTCTAGAGGCCACAATTTTTATTCAATCTTTCTAAAACTTGCTCAGATTGTTTATTACCATAAGAGTTTGAATGAGTTTGATTATGATTGAAATCCGACCAATAGGTTAAGAGTTATCTACCTTTGAATTGCTGAAAATGCCATATTTAATGGTGTTTACACTCTAGAGGCCACAATTTTATCCAATCTTTCTAAAACTTGCTCAGATTGTATATTACCATAAGAGTTCAAATGAGTGTGATTATGATTGAAATCCAACAAATAGGTTAAGAGTTATCTACCTTTGAATTGCTGAAAATGCCTTTAAGGGTGTTTACACTCTAGAGGCCACAATTTTTATACAATCTTTCTCAAACTTGCTCAGATTGTATATGACTACAAGAGTTCAAATGAGTTCGATTATAGTTGTAATCAGACACATTAGGTCAAGAGTTATCTACCTTTGAATTGCTGAAAATGCCATATTTAACGGGGTTTATACTCTAGCCGCCACAATTTTTATCAATTCTTTTTCAAACTTGCTCAGATTGTATATTACCATAAGAGTTGCAATAAGTGCGATTATGGTTGAAATCAAACTAATAGGTCAAGAGTTATCTGCCCTTGAATAGCTGAAAATGCCATATCTAACAGGGTTTACACTCTTGCAACTACAGTTTTCAATGGATTTTGATTAGACTTGCACACAACGTATACATGTACAGCTATAAGTTCTCAAAGGAGTGCAATTATTGTTGAAATCTAATCATTGTGGCAATAGTTATCTGCCCTTGATATACTTTGAACTGCTAGAAAAGGCTTAATTTCAGTATTGTTTAGGCTCTAGTTATCAGCCCTTGATGTACTCTAATATACTAGAATTATGAGGTTGTATTCCAAACATTTTTACATGCTATACTACAAATTTGAATGGATTTAGATTAAACGAGTGAAACAGAAAGGTAAAGCTATCAGGCTTCAGTACAAGAGGTGAGCGATATCAGGGCCTTCAGGCCCTCTTGTCTTTTATATTATTGTAACTCACAGTCTCACTTTAAAAAAACAAAAGGCTCACATCTAGTAACATTTTCTTAGGCTTGTTTAGGAAACATTTGAAATTTGATTGTAAAAAAACAACTCGCAACAGATTCTCTATATCCTGTCTTAAATAGTCACTGTTTTTATGCTCCCCTTTAGGGGGGAGCATATAGTCGTCGCTTTGTCCATCCGTCCGTGTATCCGTCCGCGCCACTAAAGTGAGTTAAAGGGCCAGATAACGGTAAACATAACAAAAGAAGACAATAGAGTTCATTCCGTAACAATACACTAAGGGGCCGTGGCCCGTTATTCGAACAAAAGAAAATAACAAAAGAAAAGGCCCTCTAACCCAATTCGGTGGCACGTCCATCTGTCTGTCTGCACGCACGAAAGGTCCTTTGTTGGGTAGGGAGAACAATAGATTCCATTCATTCCGTGATTGCCCTATTGTTATTGTTGGGTTTTTTTGTTGCTATTGGGTACTTTTAAACAAAAGAAAAACCCAACAAGTGCCCAAATGGAAGGACGTTCGTCTGTCCGTCCGTCCGTCACGCTTTTTTGTTCGGAGCATATCTCTTGAACAGTTAACCATAGGTTGATGAAACTTGATATAGTGATAGAGAATGACAGAAGGAGGTGCAATACACAAGAACCGTAACTCTGTCATCTCTCAATATTGAATTATCTCCCCTATTCTCATAAAAAAATCAATTTTGTCTGAATCTTTTGTCCGGAGCGTATCTCTGGACTGTTACACCCTAAGTTGATTAAACTTGTTACAGTGATTGAGGATGACATTAGGAAGTGCAGTACACAAGAACCATAACTCTCTCATCTCCCAATTTTGAATTATCTCCCTTTTTCTCATAAAATAAATCAATTTTGTCTGGAGCATATCTCTTGACTGTTACGCTGTAAGTTAATGAAACTTGATACAGTGATACATGATGACATAAAGAGGTGCAGTACACAAGAACCATGACTCTGTTATCTCCCAATATTGAATTATCGCCCTTTTTCTATTAAAAAAAATCAAATTTTGTCAGGAGCATATCTCCTGAGCATATTAGGCTGAGTGCATTGTAAGTTGATGAAACTTGATACAGTGATACGGGATGAAACAGGTAGTGCTGTACTCAAGAACCATAACTCTGTCATCTCCCAATATTGAATTATCTCCCTTTCTTGTAAAAAATCAACTTTTCTGAAGCCCTGTAACTTGATGAACCTTGATTATGTGTTAGAGTATGACAAAAAGAAGTGTAGTACACAAGAATTATAACTCTGTCATCTCTAAATATTGAATTGTCAACCTTTTTTCATAATTTTTTTATTTTTTGTCTGAAGCATATCTCCTCAACGTTACATCATAAGTTGATGAAACTTGATACTGTGTTCACCTACTAAACATGATATACCTTGGGGTTTGTTTCCTTGTGGGGAGCATCCATCATTGGGAACGATATTCTTGTCATATTACTGAAATTCTGCTGGCGGGACGATTAACCCAACTCGCTGTCACTTAGCCACACAGGACCTCACTTGAAATACTTGTTTACATACATGCAGAGTCACATGGATAGGCATGAGCTATAACATGTCCGGAAGTCAAGTCACGTTCTACATACAGAGGTCTAAAAAAAAACACAACAACTAACAGTGCAGAAGGCATTATTTTTTACCCCACAGCCAGTTTCTAGTTTAAGTGTGCAAAAGACATTACCCCCCCCCCCCCCCCCCCATTTAACCCTTTACCCCATAGCCAGTTTCTAGTTTTGAAGCCATGTGTCCACTTAAAACAGGTTGAAAGTAAAGCAGAATGTGCCTTAAAGGCACATTCTGCTGTACTTTCAGCCTGCTTTATGTGGACACATGCTAGATAATAAAAAGATATTTATTTTTATAATTATTCAGGACTGTATATAAGGGAACTATTTTCTTAACTCTTTGCTGCCCTAGTCCCACATATAGGCGTCCTTTTCAAACAGTGTACATGTGAATAGTACACTTGTCCTGTGCAAACAGTGAAGACCCAGATCAGAGGGCTCCGAAAGGAGCCCTCTGATCAGGGTCTTCACTGTTTGTCATAATGCCAAACATTGACAAAAACAACCCTTAAAAGTCAGAAATGGACTAGACTTAAATGGAAACTGGAATTATCCATTTAAAGTTTCAGGGAGAAAAGAGTTAAGTGAAGGAATAAGTTAAATGCACTAAAAGGTGCTTCCATGGGGTAATGGTTAATGTTTGCATGCTGGGTAATTTTTTTGCCTGCTACTGTTAAAAAAGAACTTTCATAGTTCATTTTCAAAACAGAGTCAGAGTGTCAAATGGCGTCTCATCAGGATCCAAACTGTTTTCAAAGCTAATCAAGGTTTCACTGCTGGCAAAAAGTTAACCCATTACCCCATAAATACTTCTTTTTATGCCTTTACTTTATTCCTCCACAGAAGGAAATAGGTCCAATTTATAAGTCATGAATGTGTATTATAAGAAATACTTTCTTTATTTTAGAAGATGGTAGCTTTAATCAGGCTGAAAGTAAAGCAGAATGTGCCTTAACCCATTACCCAATAGCCTGTTTCTAGTTTTGAATACAGGTGATGCTTTATTTTCAGCCTGCTTTAAACAACCATCTGCTAGGCTATATAAAATATTTGTTATAGTAATTGTTCATGAGGGTATAAACTGGAACTATTTTTTTCAGCGGAGGAATAAATGAGATACGCTAAAAGTCGCTTATATGGGGTAAAGGGTTAAGGCACATTCTGCTTTACTTTCCTGCTTTAAGTTTTCATCTGCCTTCAAAACTAGAAACAGGCTATGGGATAACGGGTTAAGTTAAATGGAACTTAAGCAAAAGTCACTCAACTGTAGAAAATCACATTTTTATGAAACCATTGACAACTCTTTTTAATCTTAGTGACAAGCAGCTAATGGAGACTGATCAGATGCCGAGTTACTGGGTGTTTGATCTGGCTCTAAACTATTTTTAATAAATATAAACTGACTGGCTCTAAACTGTTTGCAATTGACAAATTATTTGATACACCCCAGTCTGACCTTCCTGCATTGTTCTGGTTTTGGGGCTTAATTGTCATAGGATATTGTTTTCTGTTTATATTTTCTGAGATTATATTTACTCTGCCAATCACTAAAAGGAAGGCAGGTTGGTCGTTTTGGTCCAATTTGATGCTTTGCTACGAATGAGATTAGTCGAAATCATCTTCCTGAATTCATCATCATCTCATCTCATCTCATCATCCCACATCATTTATCGGTGCTATTTGACTTATTTTCTTTTGCAGTGCCATAAAACCCAACTCATCCATCCATCCACCATATTTGATACAGCAAAAACATGTTTATTGAGAAATTGCTTAATGGGAAGTTTCTTGAAGCCTGTTGCTTGTGACTCAACTTGTGGTCTTGAAACATTTACAGTGGAGAAAACGTTATTCTTTCCCAATAAACGCGTTTACGCTAAAACTATTATTTCTATTGCAAACAGTTTGGAGCCAGATCAGACGCCGGGTAACCCGGCGTCTGATCAGGCTCCAAACTGTTTGCCACCAAGATAAACATGAATTATCAGAAATGTCCAAAAGTTGTACTTTTCTACGATTTAGTGCTTTGCGTTTGCGTACATCTGCGTTTAAACGGGAAAGAATAACAGATTCTCCACTGTACCTATGTTAACCCTTTCCCTCAAGGAAGCTACTTTTAGCACATTCAATTAAAAGATTCCTTCACTAAAGAAAATAGTTCCAATTTATACAGTCATCATCATGTAAGATAGGAAATATTTTCTATTTATCCTAACAAGTGGTAGCTTAAAGCAGGCTGAAAATAAAGCAGAATGCACCTTAAGGTGCAATCTGCTTTACTTTCAGCCTGCTTTAAGTAGTCACAGGTCTTCTTAACTAGGAAAGACAGGTGATTGCTTATGGCAGCCTGAATATAAAGCAGGAAACTTCTTCAAGAGATTTCTGCTTTACCCCTATCAAGATGCAGAATAAGTTTTCTATGGCTATTTTACCCTTTACTCCTTAGATGAGTCTAAACTATTCACATTTAATTCATTCTTCCACTGAAGAAAATAGTTCCATTTTATACAGTCATGAACAAGTACCAAAATAAATGTTTACTTTATCTTAGCAGATGGTAGCTTAAAGCATGCTGGAAGTAAAGCATAATGCACTTTAACCCTTTCCCTCATAGAAGCGCCTTTTAGCACATTAGTTTATACCTTCACTGGAGAAAATAGTTCCAATTTATACAGTAAAAAATATGTATCATACGAAATATTTTCTATATTCTAGCAGATGATAGCTTAAAGCAGGCTGAAAGTAAAGCAGAATGCGCTTAAGGCGCATTCTGCTTTACTTTCAACCTGTTTTAAGTGGACACCTATATTCAATACTAGAAACATGCTATGTGGGAAAGGGTTAAGGCACATTCTGCTTTACTTTCAACCTATTTTAACTGGTCACCTGTCTTCAAAAATAGAAACAGGCTAAAATTTGGGTAAATGGTTAAGGTTTTATAGCAGTAGGCTTTAACTGACTCTCTTCTTCTCCTTTGAAATTTATCTGGCTTACATAGTGACAAGTCCAATAACTCTTTTACTAGTTCATCTACAAGTGTCTCAAGAGTAATTCCCCTTTCTACTTTACATGCATTTTACAATCAAATGTTATTGTTAAAAGGGATGTTGTTCTGAATAGATTTGGCCAAACATAAAATTGGTCTCCATCAACAAGACGATTCTTATGAGTAGTGACAACATAGGGCTTAATCCAGAAATAAAGATTTTAGTTTTTGAAATACCCCCTTATCTGGAGCTCTGTATAATGTTGCATCATTTATCATCAGTAACCCATGATGAATCCTGTATGTACATATGAAATATCCTTGTCATGTCTACCGGGTTCAATTGTCAACTGATTTTTACCAAACTTGACACACTATCAATTCCACGATACCTATAAAGACAATTGACTAATGTTAACCTTGTGACCATTTAAAGTAGGTTGAAAGTAATGCAGACAGACCTTAAAAATGTGAATTTTGTTCTACCTTCAGCCTGCTTTAACTTTCTATTTGCTATATCATCTATTTTCTGCAGAGGAATGAATGAAATGCCTTAAAATGTGTATTATGGAGTAATAGGTTAAAGATGTTCACACCTAGAAGTAGAACTAGGGATCAAATCTGGTTACCAGTCCCTTTATCTCTTTGAATGCTCATTAACCCATTACCCCATAAATAAGCCTTTTTACCCCTTTAATTTATTTCTCCGTTGAAGAAAATAGTTCTTATTTATACAGTCATGAGTATGTTATATAAGAAATAATTTCTATATTCTAGAAGATGGCAGCTTAAAGCAGATTGAAGGCGCATTCTGCTTTACTTTCAATCTGCTTTAAGTTTCACCTATCTTCAATACTAGAAACAGACGATGGGCTAATGGGTTAACCCATAACTCCATAGCCTGTTTCTAGTTTTGAAGACAAGTGAAGAAAGCAGGTTGAAAGTCTGAAGCTGCAATTCTGCTTTACTTTCAGCCTGCTCTAAGCTACCACCTGCTAGAATATAGAAAATATTTCCTATAATACATATTCATGACTGTATAAAATGCAAATATATTCTTCAATGGAGGAATAAATTATTAATGCCTTAACTCTTTGAACCCTAGTCCCGCATATAGGCGTCCTTTTCAAACAGTGTACATGTGAAAAGTACACTTGTCCTATGCAAACAGTGAAGACCCAGATCAGAGGGCTCCGAAAGGAGCCCTCTGATCAGGGTCTTCACTGTTTGTCATAATGCCAAACATTGACAAAAACAACCCTTACAAGTCAGAAATGGACTAGACTTAGATGCAAACTGGAATTGTCCATTTAAAGTTTCAGGGAGGAAAGAGTTAAGATGAGTATCTTGGAGTAAATGGTTAATGTTGTCATTTTCTTATTGCTTCAACCCATTACCCCATAGCCTGATTCTAATTTTGAAAATACATGTAGGTGACCACTTAAAGCAGGTTGAAAGTAAAGCAAAATGGGCCTAAAGGCGCACTCTGCTTTACTTTCAGCCTGCTTTAAGCTACCATCTGCTAGAATATGAAAAATAATTCTTATCATACATATTTATAACTGTATAGATCGGTACTATTTTTCTCAGTGGTGAAATAAATTAAAGACGTTAAAAGGTGTATTAATGGGGTAATGGGTTAATATTTGAATTTTCAAAATATGGGCCAGAATGTCAAACAATTTGTAGAGGTAAATTGGCATGCTGAGAGTTAATTTACTGATTCTTACAATCTTGCAATTTTTACAGCAACACCTAAACCTGCTGCTACAGAGGACAACACTGATGACATGTTATCAGCTCCTAAACTAGAAAAGAAAAAACCAAAGAAGGCAATGACAAAAGATGAAGACTTGTTCGAAGACGATACAGACATCTTCAGTGACATTCCAAAAGCAAAACCTAAAGAGAAAAAGGTTAAAAAAAAGACAACAGCAGCGGCTCCTAAAAAGACCATCTTCAAGGATGACATAGGTAAAGTAGAAGTAAAATTAAAGATCTCTTTTAAGGTCTTTGTTAGTTTGCCTGCACAAAGTACAAGACCAGCGTATGCTATACCTCCTAGGTGGTCTCTGTCGTCATCGTTACAGAAAAAGTTTCAAGAAAATACTAATTGCTTCTTTGTCCCTTAAGATATTCAGCTTTCATATTTGTTATACATGGTTATATAGACAAGAACTTTCCATACAGGCAAACAAAAAATTGACCCCAGTGACCTTGACTTTGAATTTAGGGTCCATTTTTTCAAAATCTGTGTTTGGGTTTTAACCCAATACCCCATAAATACGCCTTTTTACGCCTTTAATTAATTCTTCCACTGAAGAAAATAGTTTCAATTAAATACAAATCATAGGAAGTATTTTCTATAATCTAGCAGATAATAGCATAAAGCAGGCTGAAAGTAAAGCAGAATGCGCCTTAGGGCGCATTCTGCTTTACTTTCAACCTGCTGTAAGTGGTCACCTATCTTCAAATTTAGAAAATGGGCTATGGGGTAATGGGTTAACAAATGCTTATACATTTAACATGTCCAGTTGTCCTATGCAAACAGTTTACACCCAGATCAGAGGATGCCTAGAGGAGCCCTGTGATCTGGGTCTACACAAATTGTCATTTTGTAATACATCTCAAGAACAAACCTTAATAGATCTAGTAAAAAAAATTCCAAACTTGTCTTTTTGAAATTTCATGGTAGAATTGGTAAAGGTAATCAAAATGATAATTTGCTCAATGATTTGTTTTCCTTTTCAGATGACATTTTTGCTGACACGTCTGCGTCCGGAAAACCGAAAGAAAAGGAAAAGAAGAAAAAGAAGACAGCAGCTAAAGATACAAGCAAAAAGGCCGACCCCTCAGATGATATATTTAGTGATCCATTGTCTTAACCCATTGCATGCTGGGTAATATTTGGCGGCCATTTTAAAATGTCGTCTGCAGCAGGTATTACTCAAATATTTGCAAAAGATTTTAGCAGTTTCTGATAGAATATTAACTTAGCTGCAAACAGTTTTGATCTCAGATCAGGCCCCACAATATCAAAACTGTTTGCCTAGAGGTACACCTAAAAGTGTATCCCACATGAAATGGGTTAAGACTTGGATTATAACAGTTTTAATCCTTCCCAAATGCAATAATATTGCAGCCAATCTTGTACTTAGCAGCCACTTGTTGAAGAAGTAAAATTTAATATGTGTTAATGTATGGTCAATTAATGCAGAGAGCACCTTAGTAGCTTTCTGCCTTGATGTTATCCTACATTAATCCATTACCCCATTGCCTGTCTCTAGTTTTAACGACAGGTAACTACTTAAAGCAGGTTGAAAGTAAGGCAGAATGCGCCTGAAGGCGCATTCTGCTTTTCTTTCAGCCTGCTTCATGCTACTATCTACTAGGAAATAGGAAATTTTCTTATGTTACATGTTCATGACTGTATGTATTGGAACTATTTTCTTCAGTGGAGGAATACTACAGGGGTTTTAAGTTCGATCCCCCGCAGGACCAAGTCCTGCGGATAAGACTTGATAGGCTGAGGTCCGATGTATGAGTGCTTTACACTTGGTATCTAAAAGAACCAGAGAACTCTTTTGATAATATGAGTATGACATGGCACCTGGGTTTTCTGTATCCGCTCCCCTCTCTCTGGGGCGTTCAATTAGCCCATAGATGGCAGAAACGGACATTAACAAAATAAACAAACAAAATCAATGGAGGAATAAATCAAATGTTCTAAAAAGGGCTTCTATGGGTAAATATTCCTCCACTTAAAAAATTAGTTCCAAGTTATGCAGTTCCAATCCCCATATAGGTTTTCAACCAAACCGTAACATTGTTTATGATAACGTCATCGCAATTGACGTCATTTGGTGTCCGCTGCATGCATCAGTTGTTGATGAACAGGTTTGGCCTGAACCCAAAAAACGATATTTCACTAGTGGATTACAATATTTATAGAATGGCTTAACTTTCGAATCGCAGATTAAGTGATAAAGGGTTATGCAACAATCAAAGACTAATCATGGGATCTCTTGTGAATGGTAGTTTGTTACAAGATTGTCTATATTTATTTTCATTTCAATAGATATATGAATATTTTAAGACCCAAATTGAAACATTAATCATGATGTATGAATCGAATGAAAGTCTTTTATTTGTGGAATAAATTGTGTAACATTGAGTGTGAGTAATGCACCTTACCAGTTGGCGGTGTGATATAGATCGATGTATTCAGCTTGAGATGTTCAAGAAGAATGCAGGAAACTGCTGATTACACTCGCTCCAAATGCAGTGATTGGCTTTTCCCCTTTAAGCCTCAAAGATTTCAGGGCTACCATTAGTTGCTCATAAAAATCCTAAGATTTTCAAATTTTCAAGCTTGATTTTAGTAATCGTACCTTTAACCCTTTTTGCTGACAGTTCTATAACATTAATATAATTATGCAAACAGTTTGTATCCAGATCAGACGCCGCGTAAAACACAGCATTTGATCTGGATC
Source organism: Gari tellinella (assembly GCA_922989275.2). Taxonomy (NCBI): domain Eukaryota; kingdom Metazoa; phylum Mollusca; class Bivalvia; order Cardiida; family Psammobiidae; genus Gari; species Gari tellinella. The sequence goes on from OV277872.1 coordinate 36,581,169, forward strand.
TAAACTGTTTGACACTTATGTCAATGTTTTCTTAGTAAAAAAAAACGCAATTAAATTTCAAATTTTATAAGTTAAAGCAGAAATACGAAGATTTTGGAAAAATCCAGAGAAATGGCAGCCCGAGATTTAAAAGTTCAATATCAAGTCTTACAATGCAGGAACCTAGTATACAATATTTTGCAAACAGAATAGATCCTGATCAGATTTATCATGTTTTATAATTCAAATAAAGTCATAATTATACAGTCTAAACTTGATACTTTGAACTTGCTTAAATCAATCGTAACCAGTATTGCATATGGAGTTGAAATTATAATTCAATCTGGTTTAACCCTTTACCCAATGCAATGTAACCTGTTTCTAGTTTTGAAGACAGATGGCCACTTAAAACAGGTTGAAAGTAAAGCAGAATGTTTCTTTAAGGCACATTCTGCTTCTATTCCAACCTGCTTTAAGCTACCATCTGCTAGTATATAGAAACTATTTCTTATGGTACATGTTCATGACTGTATAAATTTGAACTATTTTCTTCAGTCGAGGGATAAAGTAAATGTGCTAAAAGGTGTTTGATGGGGGAAAGGGTTAAGTCAAACATACCCTTACTTCAAGGTTAAAATGTGGCTGAGCCATATTTTAACTTTGAAATATGGGTATATTCGAACTAACGCGAGCTCAAATGATCAAGTTTTGACTGTATTTTGTACTGAATGATGTGTGAGCTAGCTCAATATAACTCTCACAATGGAGAAACTGAATTTACAATCTTTTGCAAACAGTATAGACCAAGAACAGAGGACTCGTCTGTGGTCAGGGCTAGATTGTTTGTCTTACTTTTATTTCTTTTTATGTGAAATTGCTAAGAAAGGTTTTATAAAGCCTGGTTGTTAAAAATAAGCTGTTTGAATAATCATGTTGAAAGATTTAATTGGCATGAATGTGCGAGTTTGTTAGCTCATTGAACATGTGTGCAAGAAAGATGTGTCAAGCATAATGTACAGTAAAACCTCTCATTATTATGACATCTAAAAAGAAGGCTAATTGATTTTATAAGAGACAGGTGACAGCTTAAAGTGAGATCACAGTAAAGAGCAGTCACCTGTCTGAAACACCCAAAATTCACACAATTTAGTGTTAATAATGGAGAGGTTTTACTCTATTTGGTAAAATTGGGACAGAGATGGGGATATGATTTTTTCCCCCAATTAACTCATTCAACACCATGGACCTGTTTAAAATATACTATTTCTACACTGTTTGCTAATTTAGACCAGTGATTATTAAACTACCCAGAATTCCAAGTACACTGGTTCAGGTTTTGGTAACGAAAGTGATTCACAAAGCAACCTAATAACCCACAATAATTACTTAGTGTTTGATGCTTAAATTGATGTTGTTTAAATTAAAATGGCATAAAACTTACTTTGAAAAAAAATTGCAGGAAACAATTTGGATTTCATGTCATGAGAAAGTTTAGTAATGGATCGTTGGTTAATGAAATGGTTATATTTTATATCTGTTGAATGTACAGTATATAGAATAAAATAAATATTTATTTCATTTCTGACTCTTCACTTCCTTGATCTTACTCTATGGTAGGCTGATCCGGGAGCATTCAGTTCGAAATTAATCCATTACATGTACTCCATATACAGTGTTCTCTCCATACAACGGCCCTCCAAAAAACAACTCCCTCCTCCTTACAACGACCCTTGCCGTAGTGGACATTTTTATATCAGAAATGAAATAACGAGTGACAAACAACTTTAATCCAGATCAGACGCCGCTTGACGCGGCGTCTGATCTGGATTCAAGCTGTTTGCAATTTTAAGCCAATTTCCGTCCCTATAACGACTCCCTCCGAACAACGCACACACTTTTGTCTCCTATTGTGTGTCGTTGTAGAGAGGGAGCGCTGTACAAGCATTTTTATACGTACACCTCTAAAGATGGTCATATATTGGCATGGTCCTGTCTGTCCGTTTGTTCGTCCGTCAACATTTGGCTTGTCCGGAGTTTTCCAGAAAACTGTTGAAAGGATATTCATAAAACTTCACATTTCTCTCTGTTTTCCTGACGATCTCTCTCTCTCTCTCTCTCCCCCCTCTCTCTCACACACACACTCTCTCTCTGGGTGTATGTCTCTTGTTTGCTGTCACTGTCTCTCTCAATCTATACAATGTAGTTCTTTCTCTCTGGCTGTTTGCCTCTGTCTCTCTCTCTCTCTATGTTTCTCTGTCTGTCTGTCTGTCTCTCTCTTGCCAAATAAACATTATCTGATGAAAATGATGCCTGCTTTAACATTGAAACAGCATTTTCTTCTTCATATTTGTAATGTGAGTGACAGACCCTTTGAATCCTGATCATTTGCAGGTACCTGATCATTGTCATATCTGATTGAGTCATATCAGGACAACTATGCACCAAAGGTCTAATGGTAAACATGTGACGTCATCTTCAACTTAATTCGCCCCCCCCCCCCCCCCCCCGGAAGTTCCAGTTTCCATGGAAATTCAGTATAGGATCTACGGTCTGTTTGTGACGAATTTTAATATGGTTGTTTTGAATGTTTTTTGCGTTTTAGATCTATTACCATATGACTGAATAGCGTGCACAGATCCTGGTCGAAGGACTCCTTCCCGTCATACACTCAGCACAAAAAGAAACGCACTTTGTGCTCAGGCGCAGATTAAGATACTTTTATTGAAGAAAATTAGAATATTTAGACTATATCTCAAGATTCAATTAATTCTGTAACAAGTTCAGAAATAAATACTCAAAAACACTGTGCCGCCTTTTAACCCTTTCACTCCTAATGACACCAAAAAGCGCGTGAGCAAACAGTTTGGATCCTGATCAGACGCCGCGTAACGCGGCGTCTAATCAGGATCCAATCTGTTTGACACTCGTATCGATATGATTTAAGTCGAATAACATTGAATCTTACTTTGAAACGATCTGGTAAACAACAGAATAGAAGCAGACGACAATGAAACGGTGAAAGGTTAAAATCTCACGACCAAACAGAGATAGAGCAAACTTCAGCTGTTTAAAACACTGAACCGATTTGTGTAGGTTGTGATGCCACAAATGCAATAATAAATCTCCCTTTTTTTTAACATTGATAACCCTAGGCAGAACTACTGACAAATAATATTGTGATGACAAAATTGTGCGTTTCTTTTTGCACTGAGTGTATACACTGTTTGTATAAAGGACGAGTATACTAGTCGTTATGGCCCAATGTGTTAACGCATTCACCCTGGAAACTTTTAATGGACAATTCCAATTTCAAAATAAGACTAGCCGGTTTTTGACTATTTAGGGTCGATTTTAACAATATATTTCAAAATGACAACCAGTATAGAACCTGATCAGAGGGCTCCTTAAGGAGCCCTCTGATCAGGGTCTACACTATTTGCATGGGACAAGTGTAATCCTCATAGGTAGTACTGTTTGTAAATGACGAGTATACTAGTCGCTGTGGCCCAATGGGTTAAATATATAGCTTGTGAAAAAGGATTGGTTGGCCTTTGTTTTCGGCGTTTGGTCTGGGTTCAAGCTGTTAATTTTCAGTCAGGATAAAATATAGCCATAATAGGACACTCCAGTCTTAAAGATCTAGCAAATATGATATAGAGGATAAACAACATCTTTATTAGATCACTGAGGTGCACATGATGGTTTGTCCTGAAAATGGAGCAATTCTCTAGCTCTAATGCTATCATGCTTTTAAAGCACGACGTGTACAAATAGTTTGGATCCTGTTCAAAATTTAATGCTGAGTAGATCTAACTCGGCGTCTGATCAGGTTCCAAATTGAAAATGATTGATTCTGATATTTGTGTATCTGAATAAAGACACAAAAATCCGAGTTGTATTAAACGTTGCAAACGACAATACTGAAGCAGACGATAATTCAGCATGATAAGGATAAAACCCGAGCCAACTAAGTTACGTGTTATTTTCTTGATAGCCTATCTCGGATCTCAGACTATTGATCCGCTACAGTAAAGTCTCTCTATCACGACCATAAAATTACGTTAATTATTATGTGTTTACGACAGAGGACTGCTTAAAGCAAGGTGACAGTAAAACAGGAAGCTCCTAAAGGAGCTTTCTGTTTTACTGTCACCTTGCTTTAAGCTGACAAATCCTTTTTTAACAATCAAATAGCCTTCGATCGTTTTAGTCGTCGTTTTACTGCTTAATGTTTCGAAATCCGGAAAACCTATTGCTGTTTCTAAGTACTGTTTTGTAAAATCTCTATATACATGTAGTTATATTATATACCACTATAATTATGGCTTATTGATTGTATGAAAGACCAGTGTCAGCTTAAAGCAAGGCGAAAGTAAATAAGAAATTCCCTGTTTTACTTTCACATTGCTTTAACCATTTGAGCCCTAGTCCCGCATATAGGCGTCCTTTTCAAACAGTGTACATGTGAATAGTATACTTGTCCTGTGCAAACAGTGAAGACACAGATCAGAGGGTTCCGAAAGGAGCCCTCTGATCTTGGTCTTCACTGTTTGTCATAATGCCAAACATTGACAAAAACAACCCTTAAAAGTCAGAAATTGACTAGACTAAAATGGAAACTGGAATTGTCCATTTAAAGTTTCAGGGAGGAAAGAGTTAAGCAGCCACCTGCATTAAACAATTAGTTACAAACACAATTTAGTGAGTAATAAACGTTTTAATGCATGATACTTATATAGTCAGAATCCTCGCCGATCTCATCATAAACAGGTGACAGCTTACAACAGGGCTGCCATAAGTTGACATGAAAAATCCTAAGATTTTCAAATTTGCATTTTTCAAGTTTGATTTTACGAATCGTACCTTTACCCAATCGTCTGTTTCTAGTTTTGTTACACGTGACTTCTTAAATCAGGCTGGAAGTAAAGCAGAATGCGCCTTAAGGCGCATTCTGCTTTACTTTCAGTCTGCTTTAAGCTACCATATACTAGAAAAAATCCGAAGATTTAGGAAAATTCCTGAGAAATGACAGCCCTGTTACAACAGGGGGAGCAAAAAACAGTATTTCCATCTTTCCCCTTTCCCACTGCTTTTCATATCTAAAATTTGATCTTGATTGGTCAATCAGTAAATTATATATTCGCCAATAGATAAAGGAACGTTAACTCTCGCAATGATTACGTGCAGTTATTTATAGATTTTCGGAGAAACCGAAAGTTGTTGGTGTTCTATTGTTAGACACTCACGTGATATAACATGGCTGTCTAACAAGTAACAATACTACGTTGGTAGGAAATTTGGGCGTTGTTTATCGACTATCAATGGAAGCTGCTTGGAGTTAGCCCATGAATAGGAACAAACTTCAGGTAAGTGATTTTGACTTGATTTGGTTAACTTCACCGCTAGTTTATTGTACAACTTTTAACGATATTGACATAAAAACTGTGTTGATTTTACCCTTCCTTGTGTAGTTACACATACCAGTATATATATACCTTATTGATATGTTATTTTTGAACTGTATGTCTTTCGTAAGCCTAGTATATGCTAAGGTAGGCCCTACAATGTCTCTAGTATTTTCAAGATTCACTTTCGCAGATTAAACTCCAAAGTGAAGGTGTCTTGCATTGTGTAAGCTTACAGAAGTGACCACTTACTAAACTAGCGTGACCCGGACCTATATTTGAATATGTAGATAAGCCATTTGTGACCATCCAAAAAAAGGGACACAAGCAAACAGTGTAGACTATGATTAGACGCCGCATAATGCGGCGTCTGATCAGAGTCAACACTGTTTGCTGATAGGAATTTCAATATAAAACAAAATGAAAATTTAAACCATGCGCCCTTTAGATAAAACATGCACTAATCCAGTATACAAGCACTGGAGAATCCACTTGGCATAAATGGGTTAACTACAGCTAATTGCATGTGCAGAAAGCTTTCTGTTTCACTGTCACCTTGCTTTAAGCCACCACCTCTCTATTATACAATCAATTAGCCTTCATTTTAGTAGTCGTAATAGCGAGGTTTTACTGTATTTTCTATTGAATGGCCGCTTAACACCCCCTTTAAAACGCCCTTTTACGTCTTTAACCCGTATCGCTTCAACTAGAGTAAGTCACCATACTATCGTCTGTAAAAAATATTAAAAATCATTTTTTACCTACTTTTCAATCTGTAGACTAGCCGAGTATGAAAGACAACAGACTGTATCCAGATTAGACGACGCGGCGTTAAATCTGGATCCAAGCTGATGCCAAGTCTTATCAAGCCATGCTTTGCTAGATAAGTGTTACTTTGTAGCAGGAATAATTCCTAACTTTTAGATACATTTAACATGACGGCATGTACATGTATTTGACCTCGAAGTATGTACATTGTACACAATGTTACCTTTAACATGTACATTCGAACAGGGACGTCCCTGATTGGAATGAGCTAACTAAGACGCTTCCAACCAGCTTGCAGAAGGTCGATGGTTCTACCCAGTTGCCGATTTGTGCATGAAACAGTGTTTGAAGGGCCTCTGCCCCCCCCCCCCCCCCCCCCCCCCCCCCCCCTGTAATTAAATGGACGTCGCGATATGACTGAACTTTTGTTAAAAAGACGTAAAATCGTAACAAATAATCCATAACTAACTTAGATGATACAGTCATGCTATGGTCGACACCACGTGTGTATGTGTAAGAAACAGATGACCCAGTGCTCCAGATAAGAGGGACTATACTTGAAAAAACAACAACATTTTTCCTTCATGCCAGCACCAAATCCTATGAGGTTACTACTCATTACAATCGTCTCGAAGAGACGATTCTTATGAGTAGTGACATCATAAGGTTTAATGCAGAAATAATTATTTTAGCTTTTGAAATACTCCCCTCATCTTCAAGGGCTCTGACATGACACCAATAACCATTTGAAAGCCTATTTAACCCACTTCTCCACAAATGTGTCTTTTTACACTTTTTACGAAACAGTGAAGAGGGGAAAACTCCCACGAAAAATTTGGCAGTGAAACGGCTAATTAAAACAGGTGGCAAGTAAAACAAAATGTGTTTTAATCATGTTTCAAGGAAATCAGGAAGTGATCTCCTAAAGGAGCATTCTGCTTTACTTTCAGTCTGCTTGGATCCAATACACCATAAATAAGCATTTTTACGATTAAATTTATCCCTCCACTGAAGAAAATAGGTCCACTTTATAGTCATAAATATGTTCCAGGAGAAATATATTCTATAGGGAATTATTAGCAGATGGTAGCTTAAAGCAGGCTGAATGTAAAGCAGAGTGCGCTTTAAGGTGCATTCTGCTTTACTTTAAGTGGTTATCTGTATTCAAAACTAGAAACAACGTGACTGTTAGGTAAAAGGTTTAATAAATAAAAAAAAAGTCTTAAAAAACAAATGGGGAAAAAAGTCTTAAAAAACAAATGGGGAAAATTTCCCTTACTTTTCAGCGTACGTCCTTCTCTTCCTCGATTCGGACAAAAGCATTGATCGTTTGTTACAATGCATGCAATACTACATGTATGCCATACACAGTTTATGTATACGAGATCTATCAGATGAGATATGTACACGTTTGATTTACATAATGTGTTGTAAATTTGTTTCAAAGGAATAAGGAAGTGTATCTTTCATTTTTATTGCAATCTGTACGTTATACATTACTATTATAACAATATAACAGCAGAAACAACAACTACTACCAATACTATACTACATCAACTAATACTATAACTACAACTTATACTACTACTACTACTACTACTACTACTACTACTGCTACTACTACTACTACTACTACTACTACTACTACTACTACTGCTACTACTGCTACTGATACTACTACTACTACTACTACTTCTACTACTACTACTGCTACTACTGCTACTGCTACTACTACTACTACTACTCTTTACCCCATTCACTCTCAAGGACGCCTTAAAGCGCGTTTGCAAACATTTTAACGCGGCGTCTGACCAGGACCCAAACTGTTTGACACTCTTATCGATATTTATTAAGTCATACAACCTTAATCTAACTTTGAAACGTGTCTTGCAGACAGCAATATTGAAGCAGACGACAATAAAGCGGTGAAGGGGTAAACATCTCCCCAATAATTTGATCATTAAAGGGTTAAACAGCGGCTGCCTCTCCTTCGATTTTGATACATGAACATGTTATAGTATTGATTGTTTATGCTGTAAATATTTATAGACCCATGCAATATACTAAAGGATTTTCATTCCATACACATTTTATTTACATACGACCAATCAGCTGAGGTTACCTTCAAGTTACAAATGTATTTTTAAAATGTGTTGTAAATTTATTTCAATGAAATGAGGATGTGTTTGTCTTCCTTCCGTTCTTATTGTAATATCTAAATATACATTACTATTACAACAATAACAACAGCAACAAAAACTACTTTTACTCCTGCTGTTGTTGATACTACTACTACAACTACTACTGCTAGTACTTCTACTGATACAACTACAACACTACGACAACTTCTACTACTACTACTACTACTACTACTACTACAAGTACTACTACTACTACTATTATTACTACTACCACCACTACTACTACAACTACTACTACTACTACTATTACTACTGCTACTACTACTACTACTACTACTGCTACTACTACTACCACTACTACTACAACTACTACTACAACTACTACTACCACTACTACTACTACAACTACTACTGCTACTACTACTACTACTACTACTGCTACTACTACTAATACTACTACTACTTCTACTACTACTACTACTACTACTACTGCTACTACTACTACTACTACTACTACTACTACTACTACGGCTACTACTTCTACTTTTTCTACGGCTACTATTTCTACTACTACTACAACTACTTCGCGCCATATCTACTACTACTACTATTACTTCTGCCATATCTACTACTACAATCTACTGCTACATGTACTACTATTACTACAGCAACATCTACTACTTCTACTATACAACGTATACAACTACTGCTACTTAAAATCAACAACAACAACTTACACCTACTACTACTATACCAACAGCATCATCACCAACAACACCAACGCTTTCTTAAAATACATATAAATGTTTCTACACAATTTATTTATTCATAATCATAACTGATACAGGAAATTGGTACATAAAGTTAAGGTAAGTTACATGCATATCATTTGAACAGTACATGTTACGCCCACACACAGCATGGCGACACATGAAACTTTAAATTCTATTCTGCTTTTTGAATATAGTGTAAAGGACGTTATTACTCCCCTTTACCCATTTGCGCCCATTTTATTTTATATTGAAATTTCTATCAACAAATAGTGTAGACTCTGATCAGACGCCGCATTATGCAGCGTCTGATCAAAGTCTACACTGTTTGCCCTTGTGCTACATATAGGACCGTGGTAACAAATGGATAAACAAATTAAACTAAACGCAGTTGCTATTGAAATATTGACGATTTATTAGAATAGAATTGCGAACAGTGTGGAACCAGATCAGACGCTCAGTAACTAGGCTCCGAACTGGCTGTGACGGTCAATCGGTCATACACGTGTTAGCAGAAACACGTTTATTTTTTTTTTCATTTCGGCTGTCATGCAGCCCATTTATTGTGTCCCCGTCATAGGTGAGAGAAGGTCGGGGACCCATCCTCATACCCACCTCACATTATTCATATTGTATCATTTACTAAGCAACATAATAGAAGGTTTTCCGACCCTTTTGGTGTTAAATATTGTTCTTGAGTATTGTTTTAACATATATGTGGTTTTCAAAAAGTATTTTTGAATAATGCTTATAAATATTTTTCAAATTTATTAGATTTTGTCTTGTTATCAAACACAAATAATGAAGACCCAGGACCAACCACCAATTCCATGAACTGCATAGTTATGCTCTGGGACTGTACTATTTGCCCATATTGGCACCAAAAGCGTCGACACTTACATGCTGTAAACAATAGACACGTGACTTAACTATAAGGGGTTTTTCAATTTTTTAATTTGATGCTTACTCAAAAATAGACTTGCCTATCTAAGAGTAAAGAAAAATGTGCATGTTGAACAAAAGTTTGTCTGACCTCCAGATGGGTTTCCATATAAAGCATATTTTCCTTTTCAGCGAATATTTTTGTAACTAATGAATACAAGTTTTATCAATTAACTTGATTTCCTAATTTATAATATTAATAACAAAAGTCGTTTAAGATGACAATGCCCCTCTAAATATAAAATGTAATAAGTCTAAACACATGTATAGATTTTCCATCTAGTTTGACTGTAAAGGTTGAAGATTTTTATGTATCTATTTATGACATATATGAGAAAATTAGATTGGTCACAGTCAAGGTCAATGAGAGGTCAAGGTCAAATAAGTATATGTCAGCTGAAAGGTCTTGTCACAAGTGGATATATTTCCAACTACACGTATCAAGGAGATCCATTGACTAATAAGGGAGTAATGGCCGATCTTGGAACTTTTTGGGAGATTAGCTTCAAGGTCAAGGTTAAAAATTATATATCATCCTAGAAGTGTTCGCCAAAGGGATGGTGTATCCAGGATTGAAATATATCACTTCAGTAATGGAGAAGTTATGCGCAATGTTTAAGTTTCAGACAGGATGACAGATAGCTAGACAGACTGACTGACAAGCAGTTCAAACACTATAATTATGCCGCGCTTCGATGCTAAAAAGAAATCTTAGGTATTGGAGGTAGAGGGAACATGCGAATATTATATATATTCTGACAGATATGTGACGTCAATTAAAGTTCTAGAGGCCACACAATTGGCTTCAACTTAACCCATTACCTCATACTTTATATTATGTATTGATGCACTCAATGTTTCCCCTAATAAATAAGTAAGTTAGTTCCAGTTTATGGGTCATAAACATATGTCAGATTCAACAGGAATGTTTTCAGTATTTGTACATATTGAAGTTCCAAGCTGGCTAAGAGTAAAGCCAAATGCTTATTGAATTGGTGTGGAGGTCAGACAACAATTTTCAGAGTTAAAGATTTATGCACAGGTTAGAGAAAACAAAAACAAAAAGGCAAGTACGCTAGTAAAAACTGTTTCCTTCCAGTTTTAAAACTAGATGCAAAAAGCAAAATAATAAAAAAGAAACAAAAAAACAGAAGTTTGTGTACAATTGTAGCAAAAAACGATTTCCATGACACCAGTCGTACGGATGGAAGCTCTGCTTGTCTATCAATACACAGGTCAATCCATTCCATTCACCACTCAATGCATACTCCCTTTAACATCCATAATTCATTCCTCCACTGAAGAAAATACACTAATTATTTGTAAATATTTACCATTCAAAATATTTTTATATATTTTAGCAGGTGACGGCATAAAGCTTGTCGAAAGCGTGGCAGAAAGTTCCTTAAGGACCACTCTACCCCTCCTTCAACCCACTTCAAATGGTCACCTGACTAGATTTCAAAACTCATTAAACAGACTATTAGCCAAATGGAGAATTGACATTGTTAAATTTCTTGTTTAAAACATTGAAAAGCAGGTAAATCCTGAACTATGTTGAAACAATTTGTACTTGATTATAAACACTGTTTCTTGTACATCAAAACAGTATGCTATTAAGTTTGGGAATAGAGAGTATGCTATTGAAATACGGGATGGACAGTACTATATTGAGATAAGGAATGCCATTATAGGCACCTTTATATAAGATCCGCCAGTTAAGAATCTGTGAAAAGAGGTATTCAGTATAACCACTCCACCACAGCCACCAGAGGGAGACTCATCCGCGGCATCGAAGACAGACGACAGTCCAGAGCATGAAGGAAGCAGAGCAGAAAGCCTCTATAGGAGCTTTCTGCCATGCTTCCATCGAGCTCCAGGAAGCCGCCCGCCCCAAATCCCAGGTAGCCCCACCCCCAGCAGCCGCCATAGAGAGGCCTGACTGAAATAGTTCTAACTTTTTAGCGCAATTCTGTAGCAAATGACGCCAAATAAGGCAACAATTGTGTCAGATCTGTGCTAAACACATGACTTTAACACTATCTAATTAGATTTTCGTATTTTCCCCATGACACTTCAAACTTGTGCAACTGAAAGTTTTGGGCAGCAATATACCTTTCTGTTTTGTATCGAGTAATTATTTGTTTCTTGAATTCTTCAAGATGTGGCGTTTGTTTACTCATTTTATTATAATACAAGAATAACTTGGCTTGCAGCAGCAAAATGTTCATAGGTTTATCTATCTTAAAACTACCAAATATGAAGTCTTTAGCTGTCCACTCGGGGAAAGTTAAGTTACATTTAATCTGTATAAAATTTGAAAGTTCTCTGATAAAAGTTTTGCTGATATTACAGTTCCAAAAAAGATGAAGTAGTGTTTCTGGAGCATTATTACAAAAGGTACAGGCATCGTCTGCCAACATATTCATTTTCTTCAACAGATAATTTGTTCCTAGAATTCGATGATTTATTCTATACTGTAACCATTGTAATTTGGAGTATTTAGTGGTCTTAAAAACATTGTTGTAAATTGACTCATTGTTAAAGATTACTGAATTTGGAATGTGTAACATTTCCTCTTTCCATTTTTGTAGAGTTTTGGGATATTCTTCATTTTTACTTAGTTGTTTGTAAATTGCCCTACAACCTTTTTTATCAGAATTTATAATTGCTAGATTGATAGGTAGTAATAAGTTGAAATTCTTGTTTGGTAAATAGTATATTCTTTTACTTTCAACAAAGCGTTTAATTGAGCGAATTAGCCCATTATATTCAATAAAATTTGTGTTTGCATTAAATCTTAAAGCAAATTCTCCATAGGTGTATAGTTCACCATTGCATTTTATAAGATCTCCTATGAACACTATCCCTGCTGCAACCCATCTCCTATAACAAACACTAGAACCTCCGACCTTAATATCTGGGTTATACCATAAATTAATAGAGGCAATTTGGCTTTCATTTAGGGTATTTATACTTACAGACAATTTACTATAACTTAGCAGAACATCTTTCCAAAACGGATTCAAATCTGGTTGTAACTGACGTTTGATAAAATCTGAGCCATATTTGTAAATATCATGGAGGGCTTTGCAAGAGCATTCAGCCATATGGTTGAATTTATTGTTCGTAAGAGACAATCTTCGCAGCCAGGTTAATTTTAGACTATATATGAAAGTGTTCATCTGAATCATTTTGAGCCCACCAAATTTGTAGTCTTGCGTTATGATGCTCCGTTTGACCTTGTCGTTTGACTTGTCCCATAGGAACTTAAAGAATAGATTTTGTATTTTATTGATTTTTTCTTGAGGTGGGTTAGGTATGCCTAGAATTAAATGATTGAGTTTAGCTAAAGCTAATGTTTTTATAACAACTATTTTGCCCAAAGGGGAAATAACTCTTTTTGACCAGCAGGCAAATAATGTACTAATTTCCTCTTTTTTGGAGTCATAATTCATATCAGTTATGTCTTTTAAATTGGTCGAGAATTTAACACCAAGAACAGTAAAATGAGTGTCTTCCCAAGACAAATTATATTCTGGGCATAACATAACTTGGCTGTTTCTTCGTGAGCCAAACCATATAACTTTAGTTTTTTCTGTATTGATATTAAGGCCGGAGATTCTTCCATAGAACTTTAAAACAAGCATTGTATTAACCAAAGATTCTTTAGAGCCATTTAAAAATAAACTTGTATCATCAGCATACTGAGATACTAAATACTCGATACCATTTATCTTAATTCCTTTGATTTTATCATTGTTTCTTAGTAAAATTGCTAAAATTTCTGCACAAAGAATGAACAGGTACGGCGACAAAGCATCCCCTTGACGACAGCCTCTTTGTAATGGAAACCACTCAGACATGTGGCCATTTACTATGACACAGGATTCCACATTTGTATAAAAAATGTTAACCCATCTTCTTATTGAAGGTCCGAAATTGAAAAAATCTAAAACCTTACTCATAAAACTCCATGAGACAGTATCAAAAGCTGCAGCAAAATCAATTAAAAGAAGAAGTCCTGGAATATTGTTTTGTTCGGTATAAAACAGTATATCATATAGCAGTCTAATATTTGTTGCCATAAGCCTACCTGGAAGAAATCCTGTTTGGTCTTCATTTATAATATTATTTAGTTTATTTTTTATTCTAACAGCTATTGATGCTGAAGCAATTTTATAAGTAATGTTTAAAAGTGAGATAGGTCTCCAATTTTTTAAATAACTTTTTTCCTTGTTTCCCTTAGGTATACAAGTGATGACTCCCTGTTTTTGGGTTACAGATAATTCCCCAATAGTATAAGCATAATTAATAGATCTAATTAAAAACATACCAATGTCTTTCCAAAATTTTTTAAAAAATTCAACAGTAAAACCGTCATTACCTGGGCTTGTATTATTGGACATTTTTTTTAAACTGTTTGCTAATTCTGTGTAGGTAAGTGGCCCCTCTATTGAAAATTTCTCCTGTTCATTTAGTTTTCTTGTATTTGTGCTAAATAGTAATTCATTTAATTCAACATTTTCAGTTTCTTTAGCTTTGTATAGATTTTGATAGTGTTTCTTTGTTTCTTTTAAAATATCATCTTGAGTTCTCAGAAGGTCTCCATTTTGTGTTACTAAAGAATTCATACATTTTGAGACATAATTACGATTTTCTAGATTGCAAAAGTATTTTGTGGGTTTTTCCCCTTCCAGAATCCATTTCGCCCTAGACCTAATAAAAACGCCTGACAATTTCTTTTTTCTTAATTCCCCTAGTTCTCGTTTTTTGTTATCTAAAGATTCATAATTGATGTTCGTTTGTTTTTCTAATTTTTCAATTTCTTTTAAAAGTTTATTCTCTTTATTAATCTCAGATTTCTTTTTATGTGAACAAAATGCAATTGTTTTTCCTCTTATAGCTAAAAGTAATGATTCAAAAAATAATTGATCATTGATATTAAAGGCGATATCTTCCAAAGGTATTCTATCAATATCATTATATGTGCCTGGGTTATCTAAAATATATTGTGTTTTGATGGATTTTATAACTGCTTTTACTTCTTGTACATAGATTTGATCTTTTAATAGAGAGTTGTTAAATTTCCAATAGGATATTCCTTTTTGAAATTTATCAAATTGTACAGAGATAATAATGAGAGAGTGGTCTGTCCTATAGCCAGGTAAAATTTTAGTTTCAACAACGTCTGTGTAAAGGTTTTCAGATATGAGGAAAAAGTCAAGCCTCGCTTTTTTTATTGGATTTCTCCTAAACCACGTATATTCCTTACTTTCAAGATGATCTTCTCTCCAGCAGTCTATCAAATTATTCTCAATCATAAGGTTCAGTACTGAATTTCTGGCATTAGGATTATTTACATGAGCATAATTAAAACAATCTATATCTGGGTTAAGTGTGAGATTGAAATCTCCGCTAATAATAAAAATTGAGTTTTCATATCTGGACAGTCTTTCATTCAAGTTGTTGTAAAAATCAGGGCTGTCTCTGTTTGGACCATATATATTCACCAAAATAACTTTTTTTTCTGCAATTTTACAATCTATAATTAATAAGTTTCCATTTGCATCGTGTTCGGTATTGTTTACTTTGCAATCAAAGTTATTATTAATAAATGTGGCCACACCTCTAGACTGACTACTAAAACTACTAAAAAAACACTCGTAACCCCATTGACTTCTTATATATCTTTCCTCATTAGTAGTGAAGTGTGTGTCTTGAAGCATGCATATTGAATATTTTTTACTTTTAATAAAATTAATGACATCTTTACGTTTCTCTTTGTCGCCTAGTCCCTGTACATTCATAGAGATAATATTAATTTTTTCACTCATTTAGAACTTATAGAAAAAGAAGTAGAGTAGGCACATTGAAGGTCATGAGGGGAAAATTCCAACTGGTAATTCTTACTTTTGTTGGTAACAATATTCAAACTCTGACTTTCAAACTGTCTCAGGAGAGCAAACCTCGCCTCAATCCGTCCAACCCTGGTGTCCATGGAATCCGTTAACTTCTGATATACATGTATTTTCATAGAAATCTATATACATCAACTGTGATAGAGAGAAAATTTACACAAGAGTAAAGCCCAAAGACAATGAATGTTAACCCTTTCCCCCATAGAAGCGCCTTTTAGCGGATATGATTTATTCATCCGCTGAAGAAAATAGTTCCAATTTAATCAGTTATGAATATGTATTATAGGGAATATTTTCTATATTATAGCACATGATAGCTTAAAGCAGGCTGAAAGTAAAGCATAATGCACCCTTAGGCGCATTCTGCTTTACTTTCATCCTGCTTTAAGTAGTCACCTATCTAAGTACTAGAAATAGGCTATCAGGTAAAGGGTTAAACCAGCAAGTTTGTTTGATATGCAATGACACTTATGATATTATATGAGATATTATATGCCCAAAACGATTATCACCAATTTGGTATACATCTGTATTGCAAAACTGTGTATGTCCCTGTGTGCTGACCTCCAAAAAGTCACCAGACATGTTCACCCACTGTTTAATACTTTATTACTTTTCAGAGATTAATATTCATGCTATAAATCTTGCACCAAGAAGGTTATTAAATTTGACATACAGGTATGGGATCAAATAATACGGCATTATTACATTTTTTTTTTCCACGTAATATTAGGATTTAGTTCTCTACAAACCGGCTTCAAGTTTATCGCTTATGCAATAAAAATGCTCTGTCTTTCAATTTACTACTTTATAGAGTGGAGACAGGGCTCCAAATAAGGGGAGCATTGTTGAGCCGAATTATTCACACTACGAATTCTTCACACCGTAATTAGAGGTGTGAAGAATTCGTACGAAAGGGTACGAATTCTTCCACTCGTGTGACCAATGTGTGAAGATTTCGTACGAATATGTCACACAATGGCAGTGTGAGATTTTCGTACCCCCTTTTTGAACGACCTGTTGGTACCTACGGATTCTTCACACATCACCTTTCGTTTAACATTTCTTTATGAAACAAGTTCTAACAGCTTAGGCAAATCACTTTCCATAGCGCAAAATATGGTGTATTGCGTCGTTTTGTGGGATGACACTAGAGTACTAGGGAAAACAGGCGACCCTTTCACGTACTGTCATGACCCGGGATCGAACTCGGGATGCATTGTTAAGAAGCGGGTGCGCTAAAACTGTGTTATCCACTTTTACATGCAGTGTTTACGATTTGATCAAAAATGCTCTTTAACAGCCGACCTAAATCCGAAGAATTATCTGTGGATAAGTACAGCCTTTTTTATCCAATGATCAAACTTAAGTCCCGTTGAGTTTATGCTTAGTTCCCGGCTTCCTTTGAGGCATAATAGGCAGACAACCGACAGGTTGCTTGCCGAATGCTGGTAGATTGTTGGTATTCTTAACGGGATGGGGAGAGATGGGACCCGTGGCCGTTGTCCAGTGCTCATAGTGACTATAACTTACACTCAATTGGCTCCTTACTGCTGTTGATTCGAATCCCAATCTGAACATTTGGGCTTTTTCATTTGGAGGAGCCTTCAAGCTGGCTATCGGAAATTCGGTGCTTTTACCCAGATGCAATTTTTTACCTGATACCTGATACGTGCATCCTGTTTCTTCTCCCATATGCAATTAGCTTTATGTCGAGATATGACTGAAATACTGTTAACATAGTATGAACTCAGAATTCTGGGCCTCGGTTTGATTTTAAAGTGGAGTTAAAAGCTAGTTTCAACGACGGTCATAGAAACGACATCGCCTTAAAATCGGTCGATTCCGGGCACCTTACACGTCGATCGGACCCGAGAAAGCTTTTGACCAAATATACAAACGTATACAAGCGTGTCAGAA
The DNA here is from genome assembly GCA_922989275.2 of Gari tellinella. Lineage (NCBI taxonomy): Eukaryota > Metazoa > Mollusca > Bivalvia > Cardiida > Psammobiidae > Gari > Gari tellinella. Next base: position 36,599,015 of record OV277872.1, read on the forward strand.
GTCGGACAAGGCCGTCTCCATCCGGCGTTTGTCTATCATATACCGGCCGTTGTAATGACGAAAAGGGACCCTACCACTCAGAATTGTGACCCCGGGATATTTTTCGACTCAGAAAATTAACCTCCCGGGTCATTTTACATGTATTATGCCAAAGCAAGTCCCAAGGACAGTTTTCTACGCCAAAATTGTCCTCATGTGTCACTCTTTAGAGGGGGGGGGGGGGGGGGGGGCACATTTCGTCTTTACACCGGCGCCCGACTGGCAACCGGATAACACCGGTTTCCTTTCGGTCTCCCACAGTATTGCACGTTTTTACTGAATACCCATGATCTGGACAACACGATAAGGCAATCGGTAGTATGGTTCCATGTAAGAAAGTGAGCAACATAACAAAGAAGTGAAATCAGTGCGTCTTTGTTAACCTCATTCATATATTGAACCCACGATAACCAATATCGGGCGATGATGGTCGCCCGTCTTAAAACCGTTGCCCGTCCGGTATTTAAGGACTATCGCGGCAGTTTGTTCGAATTTTCAAAAATACTTAAATATTTCCTATACAACATCTGCAACAGATACCAAAGTTAGCGCTGTTGCTACTTATTGAATGACAGAGAATCGCGTAACACATTCATCTGTTGTGTATACATGTGTAAATGTTCAGATCTGCAATCAGCCTCAAACAAGAGGGCCATGATGGTCGGAGTCGCTCTTCTTGCAGCCCATGGTTACTGTAATGGCGACATTAAAATTGGGCAAGTTTTCACTAAGCTCTCATATCTAAACCTATCCCACCTACTCATGGCCTTATTGTTCAAGCTAGAATACTAGAAACCAATCATGTACAAGTGCATGTAGATGGTCAAAACTGTATCATTTGTGTAACCCCAAAGACCTCCCTATGTTAACGCTATTTAAGGGCTTTAGTTTATTGGACAGAGATAATCACCTCTGTTATGAACTTAAAGAAAAATATGTTGGTGGTTTTGATCTCATGCGCTGCTTGTAAGCAAATGAGCTTAGCCTAATTCATCTTCAATTTACATGTTTGTGCTTAAACGAGTATGTTCATTGAAATCAGTTTAGAGCCAGGTCAGACACAAGCTCAAACTATTTGCCACTCAGATAAAACAAATCGTCAGATTTTTTCCAATACCTGTCCCTTTATTTTTAAAAAAAATATGGAAAAGGTTAAATTTGAGGACAGACAGACAAACTAACAAACAGACTAACAAGAAGTGTTATAAATAAATAATGAAGCATGACTTCTTTGAAGAATTGTTTTTACCGTTTCGTCATAAGCAGAAGTTTCTTCTGGGAAAATGACCACTTTGGTTATGAGCACTGAAGGACGCTTCCAATAACAAAGCCAAAGGCAATACTCAACAACCCGATTACCATACTTTAAAATCAATATAGCTCAAATGTGCACTGTGACCGTGTCCGTTGAGCTACGGATTTTAGTCTGCATCGAAACGTTTTCATTTTACAGTAAGATTTTTTCCAAAGTGTTCTATAATCCTGTAGAATACAGGACACCCTATACCCCACACTGCCACCAGTAACACCACCCCAATACTTATATTTTGAAAATCAACAAGTTCAAAGTTATCTGTGCTATTGGTCTTTGTGCTGATTAGACCTGAGTTTTGCACATCACGTATGGTCGTGCTGTGATTGTTACGTGTTCCGAGTTATATAACTAGAAGCGTGTTCTTCGGGAAACATGTGTCAACTGCCAGCAATGATCAGTCGAACAACTAAAAATCCCAGCTTCAGTATAGCAGAAGTTATCTGCCAGAAAATAAACTGTATAAAAAGGAAATTATTATTATTATCTCATGGTATTGATGCAAGAGTTATGAACCATGTGCAAGGCACTTCCCCTCACCAAACTATTTCCATAAATGAAAGTTCATCTGATAAACAATAGTAGAACCGGAGTTATAGGCAGAACACAGGGAAAGAAGGAATTACTCTCACCGCACTGATGCAGGAGTTATGATCCTCATGCAAAACACTTTTATACATCAATCTCTTTCGATTAAGGAATATCGCGCCTGTTTCTATTTTTTTTACAGTCAAAGGGAAGCAACTTTTGCAAAACTTCTGATGTGTTGTCTCCCTTTAACCAATTCAATATAGTTTATATTTGTAATTTGTATTTTTTCCTACCTCAAAAAGCTTAATGGTGTGGTCATATAAATTTGGCGTCCACGATAAGTTATATATACTAATAATGCTTGTAAAGTGATATATTGCTGACGATTAAACAGTGGATTTTGACACATTTTAGCATTTAAAAGTGGTTAACATATATCATTTATAGATAGCCCTATATGTAATTGGATAGACATGCGTTACTCTACATGCAGACTTTGTATTTTGTAGAAAAAATAGTTCGGGTAACCATAACTGTAATTAGTGATTTCAGTAAATTAATGCTTTATTAATATTTGTGAAACATATTGGCAAAATCTGAATGTAAGAACTGTAGGAGAAATTTTTTGAAAAATAACTATTTGATGTGTTCCCTTTATTGACGAATAAAATGTTGTGTCCATGTTTTTATGCTACTTCCTCATATTCTTTTCTTTTTATGAAAACATATGAATAACCCAATATCTAAGGAAAATTACAAAGCTGAAGAGGGGTGTTCTGAGATTTTATTATCAACAGCACGTGTCTCTCTGGATAATTAGGGGTATACCAAAAAACAAGCTATTAAGAAAAGAACCAGTTCGGGGACTCCCTATTTTATTTCATATTTCTGCACAACAGGGTATATACTAGCAACATGCAGAATTTGAAAAAAATCTGAATGGTTTGAAAATTCCAACAAACTGCCGCGATAGTCGTTAATGAAATTTTAATTTCAAAAGCTTCGGAATGGCAGAATCTCTCGGAAAATAGTAGAAAGGGGAATACCTCTCACGGTGTTTATACTATAAGTATGAACTGTGTTTGCAATACACGTCTACTCATTAAACTCTTTAATGAAATTTCACCTTTAAAACTTCAGTAAAAAACAAAACCATGACAGTCTACGGTAAGTTGACCGACCCCGACGTGTCATCATTGCCTTCAGCTGGTGACACAGAAACCGGTCCATACATTTATAAAGTTCTTAGAATGCATCGTACAGACGGACCGAATAATATCCGATACGACGGAATCGAGTAAATTATATGGTCACCAAAGTGCTATTACTACCATGCTATTTTTCAGTTTTATGTGTCTATAATTAATTATATCGTGTGCCGAAAATGTGACATTTGTACCCCATGTGACCTTGACCTTTTACCTTATGACCCAATTTAAACAGGCAGTCTAGTACATATGTTTTGTCATTATGTGAAATATAAGACATCTATCAAGTATGCAAACCTAATATGTCCCCCTATCCATCTGGTGGCTAAAAGCTTTTTGGAAAGTGTGACGTTTTCGTATGCACAAATTTTTTACATTCGTTTTTAAAAAAAATCGACATGTGAAGAATTCGTATCTACTGTCAGGGGGGGCTGAGAGTAAGTACGAATTATTCACAAATGTGTGACATATTCGTATGAAATTCCTACGAATTCCTCACAGGTGTGAAGAATTCGTAGTGTGAATAATTCGGCTCAACAGAGCATCCCTGAAACAAAAACCTTTATTTGTAAAGAAAACGAACCGGTCGGTGATATACTCAAATTACACAGTTGTGTTTATTCGTTGAAGTGTTGAATGTTTTAGTGGAAATAGTTTAGACAAACATAGGACATACGAAATTAGTACATGATACTACATACATGTAAGGTGTTGATTTTTAAGGCGTTGGTGACTTTGTGGTTGGTAAGTGGGTTATATTCCGAAATAAAGAACTGAAAAATCTAATGGTAAAACATGACGAGAGAGAGGGAGAGAGTTTAAGTCATATATAGAAATAAAGAGTTAGAGAAAGAGACAGAGAGAGAGAGTAAAATTGATAGGGATTGAGAGCGAGCGAGTGAATAACATGGGCAAAAGATAGAAGAAAAGAAGATATAGATCGAGAGAAACAGGTAGAGGGTGAGTGAGTGAGTGAGTGAGTGTGAGAGAGATACTAACAGATAGGGAGTGAGATAGAGAGGGAGAGAGAGAGTGAGTGAATACATGTAACATGGGCAAAAGATAGACAGAAGTAAAAGAAGAGAGATATCGAGAGAAACGGGTAGAGGGTCAGTGAGTGTGAGAGAGATACTAACAGATAGGGAGTGATTAAGACAGAGAGAGAGAGAGAGAGAGAAAGTGAGTGAATATATGTAACATCGGCAAAAGATAGATAGAAGAAAATAAGATATAGATCGAGAGAAACAGGTAGGGAGTGAGTGAATGAGTGTGAGAGAGATACTAACAGATAAGGAGTGAGTAAGAGAGAGTGAGTGAGAAAGATAGAGAGAGAGAGAGAGAATCAAATGGGGAGTGGATAAGTGGTGAGAGGTGGCATACATGTACACTCAGATCATCATCGGTTGTGTAGGAATGAAAATAGTTATCAGTGGCAGTTCTGGGTATACAGCGCTGTTGAGCCGAATTATTCACACTACGAATTCTTCACACCGTAATTAGAGGTGTGAAGAATTCGTACGAAAGGGTACGAATTCTTCCACTCGTGTGACCAATGTGTGAAGATTTCGTACGAATATGTCACACAATGGCAGTGTGAGATTTTCGTACCCCCTTTTTGAACGACCTGTTGGTACCTACGGATTCTTCACACATCACCTTTCGTTTAACATTTCTTTATGAAACAAGTTCTAACAGCTTAGGCAAATCACTTTCCATAGCGCAAAAGATGGTGTATTGCGTCGTTTTGTGGGATGACACTAGAGTACTAGGGAAAACAGGCGACCCTTTCACGTACTGTCATGACCCGGGATCGAACTCGGGATGCATTGTTAAGAAGCGGGTGCGCTAAAACTGTGTTATCCACTTTTACATGCAGTGTTTACGATTTGATCAAAAATGCTCTTTAACAGCCGACCTAAATCCGAAGAATTATCTGTGGATAAGTACAGCCTTTTTTATCCAATGATCAAACTTAAGTCCCGTTGAGTTTATGCTTAGTTCCCGGCTTCCTTTGAGGCATAATAGGCAGACAACCGACAGGTTGCTTGCCGAATGCTGGTAGATTGTTGGTATTCTTAACGGGATGGGGAGAGATGGGACCCGTGGCCGTGGTCCAGTGCTCATAGTGACTATAACTTACACTCAATTGGCTCCTTACTGCTGTTGATTCGAATCCCAATCTGAACATTTGGGCTTTTTCATTTGGAGGAGCCTTCAAGCTGGCTATCGGAAATTCGGTGCTTTTATACCCAGATGCAATTGTTTACCTGATACAGTTTATGACGTGCATCCTGTTTCTTCTCCCATATGCAATTAGCTTTATGTCAAGATATGACTGAAATACTGTTAACATAGTATGAACTCAGAATTCTGGGCCTCGGTTTGATTTTAAAGTGGAGTTAAAAGCTAGTTTCAACGACGGTCATAGAAACGACATCGCCTTAAAATCGGTCGATTCCGGGCACCTTACACGTCGATCGGACCCGAGAAAGCTTTTGACCAAATATACAAACGTATACAAGCGTGTCAGAAGTCGGACAAGGCCGTCTCCATCCGGCGTTTGTCTATCATATACCGGCCGTTGTAATGACGAAAAGTGACCCTACCACTCAGAATTGTGACCCCGGGATATTTTTCGACTCAGAAAATTAACCTCCCGGGTCATTTTACATGTATTATGCCAAAGCAAGTCCCAAGGACAGTTTTCTACGTCAAAAATTGTCCTCGTCTTTACACCGGCACCCGACTGGCAACCGGATAACACCGGTTTCCTTTCGGCCTCCCACAGTATTGCACGTTTTTACTGAATGCCCATGATCTGGACTACACGATAAGGCAATCGGTAGTATGGTTCCATGTAAGAAAGTGAGCAACATAACAAAGAAGTTAAATCAGTGCGTCTTTGTAAACCTCATTCATATATTGAACCCACGATAACCAATATCGGGCGATGATGGTCGCCCGTCTTAAAACCGTTGCCCGTCCGGTATTTAAGGACTATCGCGGCAGTTTGTTCGAATTTTCAAAAATACTTAAATATTTCCTATACAACATCTGCAACAGATAGCAAAGTTAGCGCTGTTGCTACTTATTGAATGACAGAGTATCGCGTAACACATTCATCTGTTGTGTATACATGTGTAAATGTTCAGATCTGCAATCAGCCTCAAACAAGAGGGCCATGATGGTCCGAGTCGCTCTTCTTGCAGCCCATGGTTACTGTAATGGCGACATTAAAATTGGGCAAGTTTTCACTAAGTTCTCATATCTAAACTTATCCCACCTACTCATGGCCTTATTGTTCAAGCTAGAATACTAGAAACCAATCATGTTCAAGTGCATGTAGATGGTCAAAACTGTATCATTTGTGTAACCCCAAAGACCTCCCTATGTTAACGCTATTTAAGGGCTTTAGTTTATTGGACAGAGATAATCACCTCTGTTATGAACTTAAAGAAAAACATGTTGGTGGTTTTGATCTCATGCGCTGCTTGTAAGCAAATGAGCTTAGCCTAATTCATCTTCCTGAAACCATCCCTCATCTCATCATTAAAGCCGCATTGTGCTTTTGAGAAACCTGCATAAAACGGTTGTTTGGGGTCCCATTTGAACTACGTGGGAAGTGATTCTTTCACAAAAACCGGTTTTATCTAAGCAATTGGCTTTTTAAATTTTATTTATAATATTTTTGTGCTAGCACCAATTAAAAAGCCTCCCTTGTGAATGGAAAGAAGGACAACTCTGTAAATACAGGGCTCCAGATAACGGAAGTATTTCGAAAACTTAAATCTTTATTTCTGCTTTTAAACCCAATGGTGTCATACTCATTAAAAGTGTCTCGAATAGACGGTTTAATCAGTAGTAACACCATAGCATTCGGTGCTGAAATGAGTGAGAAAATGTTAGATTGGTTCAGATTACTCTCGCTTACATGTTTAGCTGGAACATCTGGATAACCCTTATTCTGCTGCACAGACGTCTGCTTCGACATTGTCGTCTGCAAAATGTGTTCAGTTTAGATTTATGCATTGTTTTAATTAAACAAACCTTAAGACGAGTGTCAAATAGTTTGGATCCAGATGAGACGCCACGTTACGCGGCGTCTTTTTAGATTCAAATAGTTTGTAAACTCCGTAAAGTAGGCACAGGGTTAAACACTATGAGATTCAATAACAACGTGTACATATCTTTCACTGTGGGTAAACGGTCAAATAAACTATAGAGAGAATGTATACCTTGAGCTTGCTGAAAATGACTGTTTCAGCCTTGTCCGCTCTCTAACTCAAACATTTCTTTTTGGATCTTCACCAAACTTGCTACAAATGTGTATTAGTATAGAATCTAGGTCAGGTTCAATAACTAGCAAAATCGCATAAGGCATGTCTGAGTTATTGCTGAAAAATGCTGAAACAGTCATTTTTTAATACATAAAGGGCAAAAAATCAGATATGCCACATGCGATTTTTGTAATAATCAAACTAAACCTACATTTTATATACTTAAACATTTTCAGCAAGTTTAATGAATATCCGATAAAAACTGTATGTGTTAGAGTGAAAAAAGTGACTGAAACCGTCATTTTTCATTAATAAACAGGCAATAACTTAGATATACCTTATGCGCTTTTAGTAGTAATCATACTAAACCTTGATATTATATCAATAAATATTTTCAGCAAATTTGGTGAAGATCCAATAAAACGTATTTGTGTTAGAGAGCAAACCTGCTGAAAACAGTCATTTTTTAATATATAAAGGGCAAAAACTTAGGTATGCCACATGCGATTTTAGTAATAATCAAACTAGACCTGAATTTGATATGAATAAATATTTTCAGCATGTTTGGTGAATATCCGATAAAAACTGTTTGTTTTAGAGTGCAAAAATGACTGAAACAGTCATTTTTTATAAATTAACAGGCAATAACTCAAAAACACCTTATGCGATTTTAGTAGTAATCAAACTAAACCTTGATTTTATATCAATGAACATTTTCAGCAAGTTTGTGGAAGATCGGATAAAAGATATTCGAGTTAGAGAGCGGACAAAAAAGTGTGATAGTCTAACTGAGACGTTACGTACGCTGTTGGTGTACCAAAGGGTAACGTCAAAATGCCGAATTTTGACGTCGTTATCGTGTCAACTAAAGATAACGTTTGAAGTTAACGTTTTGACGTCTATGTTGATTTACTTCTTATCTACAACCTAATGTTTGTTTATTCTCCTAGATCTATGGAAATAGTTCATTGAACAGAAATAGACTATTTATAGATTAACACAAATACTGGATTTGTTAAATAATACTTTTATTTTTAGATTATTAACCACAAACTTTATGAACAATTAACATTGCGCATATAGTCAATACTACGAACTCGCTTAAAATCTATCGTACCAGTATTTCAAAAGTTGAATTTTTAAGTTGATCTCGCGTAAGTCGAGCACATCCGTATTTCAAAGTTAAAACGTAGCTAAGCCACGATTTAACTTTGAAAGCGAGTTCGAAGTATCGAGTTTCGACTGTATATATATATATATATCTTAATTTTCTCCAAGAAGACGATCTTCAATACATGAACATACAAAATACAAAATGAAATATTAACATCTACAGAATTATATAAACATATACTGTGGCGTTGAAACATTCCCATTAACAACGATCTTCTTCACAGCCCTTCTTTGCCGTTGAAGTTCAATCTTTTGCATATGGGCCAGGTTCTTATGGAGCGCAATCGTTGCCAATAATCTAGACATGTAGATGCTAACATCTATTTTGTAGTTTGTATAAAATACAAACCCGACTGTACAAAATATAAATGTGACTTGTCCATAAGTTAGTCATGACCATACAATGCTATTTTTAGAATTGACTTTCTGCTTTGTTCAAAGCAAACACCCGCTTTACATTTCATGAAATTGACAAATTAATCCTACAGATCAGAATGAAATTCCTCAAACCGTCACAAGCAAAGAACTGCATCCGAAAATCCAACTGAAATCATCTGTTTTCAATTAACTTGAACACAGATATAAACCGAAAGTTGCGGATTGACGACCGACATTGACATTTCTCCAGTGTACAGTTGACTCTTGCAAGTCGAGAATTACATTTCTCCAAATGCAAAACTAGCGAATTTTGCTATGACCTTATAAGGAATTTTTACGGAATACTACGAATATTAATTTGGGCGGAGTAAACTAAATCGGATCTTACCGGAATCGTTCGCCGGGGGTTTACCTAGCCCTATGATTTTACAGTGGAGAATACGTTATTCTTTCCCGTTTAAACGAACCGCAAAACACTAAAACATAGAAAAGTGCAACTTTTGGACAATTCTGATAATTCATGTTTATATTGGTGACAAACAGTTTAGAGCCTGATCAGACGCCGGGTTACCCAGCGTCTGATCTGGCTCCAAACTGTTTGCAATAGAAATAATAGTTTTAGCGTAAACGCGTTTATTGGGAAAGAATAACGTTTTCTCCACTGTATGTAGCCAGTTTGACAGACAGGTGCTTGCTTAACCCATTACCCCATAAATACACCTTTTTACGCCTTTCATTTATTCATCCACTAAAGAATTAATTCCAATTTTTACAGCCATGAATATGTATCATAAGAAATGTTTTCTATTTCCTAGCAGACTGTAGCTTAAAGCAGGCTGAAAGTAAAGCAGAATGTGCCTTAAGGCACATTCTGCTTTACTTTCAACCTGCTTTAAGTGGTCACGTGTCTTCAATACTAGAAACAGGCTGTGGGGTAATAGGTTAAGCAGACTGAAGTAAAGCAGATAGTTCCTGAAAGAGCTTTTCTGCTTTACATGTGCCTGCTTTAAACATCCATCTGCCCAGATGCAGGGCAGGGACCCGTTTCATAAACATTGTTGTCGTAAGTCAAAACTTTAAAATACATTTAATTTCTGATTTCTCTATTTAATCCTGTCTTGTGACATTTTCAAGACGATTCCAAAAAGATGTTACAAAACAGGATTAGATTGAGAAATAAATAATAATTGAGACTTTTATAATCTGACTTACGACAACATTCGTCGTACAAAGTTTTATAAAACGACTCAAGGTTTCCAATGACTCTTTATCAGGATAATATTTGTAGAAGTATGAAAAGGTACATGCATTAAATTTGTAATAGGAATAATTAAAAAAAACTGCCAACATGTGCATCTATGTGTGAAATGGTTAAAGTGGTTGCTTACAGCAAGATAAAAGTAAAGCAGAAATCCCCTGTGGCAGCTTTTGATTAACTGCTTTACTTTTATCCTGCTTTAAGGTGGGCTCAGCTTCTTTAACCATTTGAGCCCTATTGGTGCATCTATGGGTCCTTTGAAACAGTTTACCTGTGAAGACTTAGTAACATTAACCCTTTACCTGATAGCCTATTTCTAGTATTGAAAATAGGTGACTACTTAAAGAGGCTCGCAACCGGATCAAGCATTAAAAATAGTAATTTGTAAATATAGGTCAAATGCTTATATAAATGGGTAAAATTTAGTTTAGGATAATAAATTCTGTTAAAAAATGCATTTCCAAAAAAAAAAAGAAGAGGCTCTGGTGGGATTCGAACCCGTGACCATCCATGCGGAGACAAAAATGAAAAATGAGGCATCGCCTCTACGCCCTCGGCTACGGACGCTCTCTATATATATAGTAGCGAATTAACGTACTTCAATGATAGCTATTAATAGAACATTATTCGGCTCGGGTTTATGTCTGACCCCGTGTAGAGAAGCAACAACAACAACTATACCGTTAGCTAACGCTATGGAAAAACGATGGAAAATATCTAAAAAAACTAAGATTCGGTGACGATTCTTGAGACGTTTTTTGGACTGATCATATGTTTTTAATGTCAAAAGCCAAATAATGCCACAAATTTGCTTTTATTTGAGTATTTTATTTTATTTTGACAAGAACACCATCCGGTTGCGAGTCCCTTTAAAGCAGGTTGAAAGTAAAGCAGAATTATAGTCACTCGGAACACCTCAGAGTTATTGGCATACGTTCTAGGAAATACCTTTCAACTTTCAACTTTTATTTACATATGCATAAGTCCCACGGATAGTGAGAAACATTAGCATTATAATTATAACTCAAAGTAACATTGAACAACAAAAGTAAACAATATAAGGGAAAACGGCTACACATAGTTTTATACCAGGGCTCCAGATAAGAGGAAGTAAACTGAACAAATCCAACATTCATACACATTTCAGCACCAAATCCCTTGATGTAACCACCCACCTGAATCGTCTCGGAGAGTCGATTCTAATGAGTAGTGACACCACATGGTTTAATGCAGAAATAAAGACTTTATTCGTTTTGAGTTACTCCCCCATTCAACCTGGAGCTCTGTTTATACATTCCATAATTATGACGTAAATGTTACGTAATTTGTATTTAAAAAACGACGTCATAATCTAATCTAGAATTTACCAACTCAACTCAACTCAACTCAATTTTATTGGCAATCGGCAACATAAAAGCGCCATTGGCCATGTACAATAGATCAATTAACGTGAAATATGACCATGACATTTACATAAACACAACTCAACTTAACAACTCAATTTTACAAGTACAAAACATTCAACTGAAAATATTATAACTTGTATATACACTATTATAGTATATTATTGATATTATCATTCTGCAACTACATTATTTCGTATATTCATTGCAACCTTGATATATTTTGCTACGTTTAATTGTACTTTTTTGTTCTTTGAAGAAAGCAATTTTATGAACTTATTTAGAGAGGACCATGAAATATGTTTTAAAATTTCAACTCTTTCTTGTTTATATTTTTGACATATTAATAAAAAGTGATATTCTGATTCAATAGCATTTTGATTACAAAAGATACAGACTCTATTTCTACGATCAATATTAGTATATCTTCCAGCTTCTATAGCCAAGTTATGCGAGGAAATACGAAATCTTGTAAGATGCATGCGTAAAGAATTGTTAGTTATATTTTGTAGATAAGATTCCATTTCAAATGATTCCTTGAACATTACATAGTATTTCAGTTTTGGTGAGTTTGTTATTGATGTTCGCCATTCCTGGATAAAATTGTCCCTTATTCTCCTCTGTATAGCAGGAAAGTAATTGGCAGTAGTATCCAAGTTATCCCAAATAAACGTGTAACCCAAACTATCCAATTTTCTTTTTATATGACTACCCCAACTCTTATTGTTTCCCATCAAAGTTATACAATGCTCTCTATAGATATTATAAACAGTACTCATATTATCACCATATTTCTTGATTTTCAACCAGTATTTTAACGATCTTTCTATGCATATAACAGAGAGCGGAAATCTACCTAATTCTCCCAGAACTGCATAATTTACAGACTGAGATCGTACACCAAGTATGATTTTACAAAATTTTATATGAAGTTTATCTATCTCCTTGAAATTGTATATACCCCAAACCTCAGATGCATACGTAATGATAGGAACAACCATCCTGTCAAAAAGTAGAAGTTTGGTACGTACATCTAATTCTATTTTCCGAAATAAATATAAAAGACTATACATTGCTTTCGTGGCCTGGTCTTTTAATGCTTTAAAAGCATAGACTAGATTTCCAGTTTTCATAAATTTTACACCCAAATAACAAAAATTATCAACAACTTCTATTTTCTCGTTGTTTATGAACCACTCAAAATTTAATGCTGATCGTCTTTTTTCAAAAACACAAATCTTTGTTTTCGCTACATTTATTTTAAGACCCCATTTAGTCGAATACAAATATAAACTATCAAGTTGTGCCTGCAGGCTATTTTTATCTGTCGTGAAGACTGCGATATCATCTGCAAAAAGAAGTAAATATATAGAAAGCTGTGTGAGATCCTTTTCAGTCAATTTATTAAGATCTAGATTATCGCTTACATCGTTCACAAAAAGAATGAATAGGATCGGTGAGAGTGGCTCCCCTTGTTTCAACCCAACCGTTATATTGAACAGAGCGGATAAATCTTCATAATCAGACACTTTCACGCATGCTGACACATCTTTGTAAATAGATTTAAGCATACTTAAAAATTTACAGCTAATACCTGTTTGCACAAGTTTAATCCAAAGAGCGTCTCTTATGATTGTATCAAAACATTTTTCATAATCAATAAAAGCACAATACAATTTACTGTTACTAGACAGTATTTTTTGGATAATACAATGTAATATAAAAACACAATCAACAGTACCCCTATTATCTCTGAAACCGAATTGCGAACAGTTCAGTAACTGCTCATTTTCACACCATTTATTCAATCTATTTCTAAGACACAAAGAGAAAATTTTTGCCAGAGAGCTTATCAAGGTAATACCTCTGTAATTATTTGGATTTTCCTTATCACCCTTCTTGAACAAAGGTATAATAATACCGGTCGTCCAAGATGAAGGATAATTTCCACTATTAAATATTTTATTGAAAATAGGTACTAGAAATGGTGATATAAAATCTCTTGCATCAATAAAGAAATCGGCAGCAATGTTGTCGATACCAGGGCTTTTATTCCTCTTTAAGGATGCAATAGTTTTGTTAATTTCGTCACAATCAAACAATTTATCAAGCTGTTCAATGTTTATATCTGTATCAGGTAATGGTAACGTTTCATCATATATATACTGTGCATCAACTCCATTAGATAATTTGGCAAAGTGATTCTTAAAGGTTTCAGAATCTATTAAATTTTCTTTGTTTTTATTATTTTTATACTTATTTATGAATTTCCAAAATTACTAGGATTTTTCATACTCATGTCACTTAATTTTATTTTTTCTTTTCTAAAATAATTATTTTTATTTCTTCTTTTTACATAAACGTAATTATTCCTACTTTCCATAAACTTACGTAAATTAAAGTTACATTTATTACCCTTATACAGTCTTTTACACTTATAAAAGTCCGATTTAGCTTGCCTGCATTCATCATTGAACCAGGGAACCTTCTGTTCTTTTTTATTACAATTTCTCTTCCCGTATGTTTTCTTACCAAAGTTTTCTTTCGTTATATCATAAATTGTATCCGATAACTTTTGAATAATCTGATCTATATTACAATCTTCAATTTCTAACATGTTAACAATATCAACAAACTGCTCTCGTTTATCATTTAAATATTGATTAAAGGATTCTGCCTTGCTCCTATCCCAAACTATTTTCTCCTTAAGAGGCGTTCCTTCTATATTTTCACTTCTCGAATTATTGGAATATTCAAAACTATACGTAATAGGACAGTGATCCGAGTATTCATTCAAATCTAAAATTTCAAAGCTTTTTAACATATTAAAATTATTAACATTTGTTATCAAGTAGTCCACAACACTTGAACCCACATTATTTCTATAAGTAACGTAACAAGTACACTCGCCCTGTGCGAGCCTACCATTTACTATATGCAAATTATGCTGTTTACATAAACATAATAGTTTTCTTCCGAAGTTATTAACAATTTGGTCGTCTGACCGCCTTCCAGGTAACTGTATATCATCTGTTAAAGGTAAATCCACAAACCTATCTAAACCAATATCTTCAATATAATCAGGTTCTAAACCAACTCTACTATTCATATCACCTGTAATAAAAACATACCCTCTATCGCTAAAATTTAAAACATCATCTGAGATTTTATCGAAGAAATCATATTCGAACAACTCAGAGCTTTCATTTTTATAAACACTAGATCCTTCCGGTGGAATGTAAGTCACACAGAAATATATATCTTTATCATAACTAAAATGCTGTTTCTTTAGTTTAAACCAAATTATACCATTGTAATTTATCTGCACGAGCTCTACTTTATCGGATAAACAGTGTTTAAAATACACGCTTACACCGCCACTATCACGTTTCGCCCTACGATTACATTTCGGTCGCGGACAAACGAAAACATCAAAACCGTTAATATCAACGATTTGTGTCCTATTAGTCCACGTTTCAGTCAATAGAAGAATATCATAACGTGAAAGAAAATTTAGAAATTCAACGTCATTCAGTTTATTTACAAGACCGTTAACATTCCATTGAAGAAATGAAAGTGACCGATTGCCACTGTCCTAATGTTGACTATTAGTGCCACGTGACCGAATATCATCTGCTGTTATTGTCTGCCCATTTATGTATAGTTTATCATATGACATCACAGCCCTTTTACTTTCTGCTCGAGCCTGTTGCATGACGGGATACAACACCCTTCTTCGCTCCTGTATTTCTCTCGGGTACTGGTCACTAACTCTGAAGTTACTGTTTTTCAGTTTCGTATATGCTGTTTGTTTCACACGCATTTTGTCTTGATAATAGTTAAACTTTACCACTATCGGTCTCGATTTGTTGTGTTGATACCCACCAATTCGATGCGCCCTGTCAATTTTCATTTCACTGGAATTTTCCAACTCAAGCGTTGTGTCACAAAAACTTATGAATTTCTGTATACAGTCTTCCTGCTTCCTTTCGTCTGCCTCAGTGCACTCTTGGATCCCAAAAACGAGGATGTTATCTCGCATTGAACGGGCCTGCAGGTCTATCAGCCCTTCATTTAATCTGTCATTCTGTAATTTTATAGCACGAAATTCCTGGGACATACTTTGTACTTTATTTAAGTCTGATTTCATTGTTTTCTCAATTTCACAACATTTGGCCTTGATTTCGTCAGATATTTGCGAGTCAAAAGCTCTACTAGCTTCTATTTCATTCAATTTGGTGTTCGTTTCGCTCAATTTTGATTCCACTGACGTGACTCTAACCTCAAAGTTGGACAATTTTGTGCTGATCGTACCTACTTGTTTGCTTATACTGTCAAGTGACTTCAGCTTAGTGTCTACTGCCTCTAGTTTTGATTCTAATCTGTCAAACATTGACTGAAATTGCACCATGTCCACTGTCCGATTGCATCCCGGGCCCATATTAGGCTGCTGCCAAGTCTGAGATTGTGTGTTGGGATGGTTTTGTTGTGAATTAGGTGAAAATGGCGTCGATGTAAACACCGCATTTGCTTGAGGATAAACATAACCCGGAGATGCCATATTGTTATAGGTAATAAAACTGCCGTTATCGAAAGTTGGCGAGAGATTGTCACTAATGCATTGCAATTTATTTGGTCCTTCACTCACCGACATGGGCGAAGCCTTTGACTTTGTCCTCTTTTTCGATTTTGCACGAGAGCGTTCTCCTTTCTTCTCCAAAGACAAACATGTAGATCGATGCAAAATCCACTCTTCACTCATCTAAAAGGTTTTTCTTTACATATTTACTTTCTACAACTATATAACTGACTGTCTCAACTACATCTTTTTCTCATTTTGACGGTATTTTCCATATTATTTTACTTTATTTCACTATTTATCGTAAGAGCTCCAAAAACAAGACCGCCATATTTCACGTGACGTCCGAAACTTCACGAAGGAAAATTGACGCGTCGAAGGAGGGGCTTATGTAGCTAAGACACGCCCTCGTGACTCATTTGACAACTTTCTACATTGTCCGTTGTACATTGGCGAATATCCGACGTTCATTGTATGGTGTCTGTTTGCAAAAGGTGAAACGTCTTTCGCAAAGCGTACTTTCAATTCTTCCAGGCGGAAACTGTTTATTTCAAATGTTGGTTATATGTAGTTCTGTCTTAGAAAGTAACATTAAATCGTGGATTTTGGTTCCCTTGTTAACAGCTTTACATGAAAGAATTGCGAGTGTTTAAAGTATAAACTATAAATACCTTTTTATGGAATACAGTATACACATGTAAACAGACATTTACATGTTAAGTTTGCATGATTCTAAACGACATTTATACAAATACATATCGTTTTTGGCCAAACAATAATTGGAAACTGGGTGATTGCATGTCTGGACTTTTGGCAACGAATGCGCTCCATAGGTTCTTTCTATGTTCCTTCTCTCTTTGCTGTCTCTTCCGAAGCGCAGCAGCACTTGCCACTAGACAAAATAATAAGATGTATACAGTTATACCTCAGTAATCCGGACACTGAAAGAGGGGTCTAACGAATAAGCTTTGCTCTGTGGATTGCGGTGGTGTTGCAGAGAGCTCTTATATGATTTTTCTGTGATACCACCGTGCTGCACTGGGCGACTGCCTTTCGGGGGATAAGTTATGTTTGTGTCCGGTTTTCGGGTGTGTTGCTGTATTTCTACAAAAGACCTGGGAAAATTCTACATTCCAATCAATAGCATTATGACGTCATAGGGTCCTACTATGTGATGTCATGATTGTGAACTCATACCGTGTACTTTGCTCAGTCCGGTTCCCGTCGCGCTATATAGTGAAACCAGGGACATAGTCCCTGAGTGAAACAGAAAGGGGGAACCGGTGTTTTACTTCTATATCGCAGAGTTCCTAATAAAGGGGTTTAATTTAAAAACTAAAATCTTTATTTCTGCATTAAACCGTATGGTGTCGCAGCTCATTAGAATCATCTCTTCGAGACGATTCTGGTGGGTGGTAGCACTGTAGGTTTTGGTGCTGAAATAAGTGAGAAAATGTTGGATTTGTTCAGTTTACTACCTTTTATCTGGGGTCCTGTATAGAGATATATTTCTTTCTTTCTTACTGTTACTTCTCTCCATCAAAATTGATGATTATGAGAAGGAGTCTATTGTGTATTTCTTTTAATTTTCATTTTCAATCTAGATCCAGGTGTCTGCTTTTAGCTACCATCATACTTTTCTTCTCTTTCGGTGCATTCTCCGACGCTTTTCTTCTATATCGCTCTAACTGTTCTTCTCTTCTTTGCCTTTTCCTGTTCTCCAGACGCTCTTTTATTTTCTCACTAATCGTCATTCCTCCACCTTAAATTAAAGCACAGCATTCGTACAAACTGATAAAATCATAAGATGACCACAATAAATAATCGACATGTTCATTTGTTATTGCGATCGCTTTGCGATTTTATCTGTTTATAGGATTGCCGAACGACCGCTGAACGGCAACCGCGCAAACGACCGTGCGACCATCTTAAGGACTTTTGCAATGTCGTATAACAATCATACGGTTGTGTCTCGATATCCCTATGAACTCCTTGCGACTTCAGCGCGAATTGCAGTTGCAAAACAATTACCAAAAGTTCGAAGGGTTGTCTTGAGACAGCTGTACGACAGCCGTTATACAATCTACTATAAATTCAGTTTAGACGTTGCCATTAGTACGCGGTTTGACTTTCTTATGTTTCATCTTTCGTCTCATAAAAATCATTAATTTGAACATTTTTAATGCTACAAGTTATATAAGCACATCATTGAAAAATGTAAGAAACCAATATTTGTAATTTGCAATCAATTTTTAGCATTTAATTAGTTAAAGCACTGTAAAATACATAGAAATACAATACTGACGGTGAAAAACGTCAAAATACGTAATTTTTCGAATTGTGTGACATTTTTTTCGTCTTTCAATTTTATAGATATTTTTTAGAATTTTAACGTTACAAGTTATGTAAACACGTTTTTGGAAAATTTAAGAAAACAATATTTATAATTTGCAATCAAGTTTAAGCATTTTATTATTTAAAGCATTGTAAATTACACCGAATTTCAGCATTTACCTTGAAAAGCGTCAAAATACGCCATTTTTCTGTTTTTGTGACATTTTTTTCGTCTTTCAGTTTTATACACAATTTTTACAATTTTAACGACAATGTCTTAAAAAACGAATTATAAACACTTGGCGCTGACAATATTTCAGAAATATGTTTTTTATTACAATATTCACAGGAAAAATGTAGAACCAAGAACGTCAACATTCAACATAACGTTATCGACCGCATTTGTAGACCAACGTTTGGTGATAATTTCAGGAAATGTTTGCGCCATTTTGATATTTTCGTCTGCATCTGAACAAAAGTAACGATGCGCACAAGTTACCTTGCTTCACGCATTTTTTCGTTGTTTTCCGCTGTTCAATGCGCTATATTTGAATTACATTCTGAATAGAGTTATTATCATTCACATGTTTAAAAACGTCATTCGAAGAGCTTTCAAATGATATATAGTTTTATAAAGGTATCTTTTTTCACGCAGAAAATATAGTTCATCTTTTAAAGAGAAGTGACGTCATTTCATAAGTTAACCAACATTGTGCGTAACGTCACACTGATGGATCGACCGTCGAAGGTAATTGCGGTTGCACACGGTGATGTTGACTCCGGCTGTATCACGTGATACTAAGCCGTGTGGTAAGGTTTATGGCAGACGCTCTATTTTCGGTTTGTTATGATTTTAAATCGCCCTTTTTGGTGATTTAGGTCCGTCTTCATCATTTCATAGATCAGTTTGGCCCAGTAGAATGTTCAAACATTATTATTAACCGTTATTGTATTTCAGACATTATGAAAAGGTCTGAAAACACAATGGGACTTTAATCAGCGCTAGATGACTCATTCTTGGTCACAATGCTGTAACACACTTTCTTGCATAACCTTTATTTGATAAAATCTAAAGGGGAACCATACATGGAACAATCCTATGAAGTTTTTTTCATGAAATTGGCCCAGTTGTTTCCAAGGAGGTCTTTAAAGAACAATTCGCGAACACAACGACGACGGACAACGGAAATAGGGTTATCACAATAGATTACATTGGCACTTCGTGCCAGGTGAGCTAAATGCCAACAAGTTACATGTGTATGTCCATACAACACTTCGGGTGTGTTCTTTAATACTCAAATCAGCAGAATCTCTCGGAAAATAGTAGAAAGGGGAATACCTCTCACGGTGTTTATACAATAATTATGAACTGTGTTTGCAATACACGTCTACTCATTAAACTCTTTAAATGAAATTTCACCTTTAAAACTTCAGTAAAAAACAAAACCATGACAGTCGGACGATCGGACAGACAGTCTACGGTAAGTTGACCGACCCCGACGTGTCATCATTGCCTTCAGCTGGTGACACAGAAACCGGTCCATACATTTATAAAGTTCTTAGAATGCATCGTACAGACGGACCGAATAATATCCGATACGACGGAATCGAGTAAATTATATGGTCACCAAAGTGCTATTACTACCATGCTATTTTTCAGTTTTATGTGTCTATAATTAATTATATCGTGTGCCGAAAATGTGACATTTGTACCCCATGTGACCTTGACCTTTTACCTTATGACCCAATTTAAACAGGCAGTCTAGTACATATGTTTTGTCATTATGTGAAATATAAGACATCTATCAAGTAAAGCAAACCTAATATGTCCCCCTATCCATCTGGTGGCTAAAAGCTTTTTGGAAAGTGTGACGTTTTCGTATGCACAAATTTTTTACATTCGTTTTTAAAAAAAAATCGACATGTGAAGAATTCGTATCTACTGTCAGGGGGGGGGGGGGGGGGTTGAGAGTAAGTACGAATTATTCACAAATGTGTGACATATTCGTATGAAATTCCTACGAATTCCTCACAGGTGTGAAGAATTCGTAGTGTGAATAATTCGGTTCAACACAGCGCTCCCTCCCTACAACGGCCCTCCCAACAACGACTCCCTCTTTACAACGACTCTTGTCGCAGTCCCCTAAACAAGACAATTCTGTCTAACGCTTTTACTGCTTTAATATCGTCTGCTAAAATTGTCGTCTACTATTTTTCTCAAAGTTACATATTGAACATTTTGAAAGAAAAAAAACCTTTATGACGAGTGACAAACAGCTTGAATCCAGATCTGGATTCAAGCTGTTTGCAAATGTAAGCGGGTTTCCCTCCCTCTAACGACTCCTTCCGAACAACGCACACAATTGTTGTCTGCCATTGGATGTCGTTGTAGAGAGGGAGCGCTGTACATTGAATGTGAGGGATGGGAATACTCGTTTCGTAGCGAGTGATACAGGTTTCTGACACTCGTATCGATATTTCATAAGCCACACTACATTGAATCTTACTTTTAAACGACTTTGCAGACAACAGCATTGAAGCAGACGACAATAAAGCGGCGAAGGGGTAAAACTCTCGCAATAAATTTGATCATGAAAGAATTAAAAGTGTTTAAGGAGATACCGAATCACTCGGTGTTTAATCTTGATCAAAACTGTTTGCAACCCAAAGTAAAATGAGTGGTCAAACTTTTCTCTATGTTGTCATTTTCTCCGTTTTAGTGCATTGCGTTTGCGTCTAAACCAGAGACAGTGTATACCATGGTGCACACTGTCTCTGTTTAAACGGGAAAGAATAACGAGTTCTCCTCTGTATGATCAGTACGGAACTTCGCACTGCCTAATAGGGGTTCTACACAAAGGGTTTTACATTATTTGTGGTTAACTTGCTTAAGAGTTGTTGTCTGCGTAAGAATGGTCGCCTGCTTTTATTTAACACATTTAGATACATGTACAAGGCATTCTGGTTAAAGAAAAACTATTGGTGTAAGTTACAAGCAGTTTGAACCCTGATCAGACGCCGAGTTACTCGGCATCTGATCTGGATCGAAACGTTTTGCAAATGATAGTACGGTCAGGGAATGACAGTGAAGGGGTTTGTTCTTAAAAAAGAAACACGACATTTGGTTTTTTGTACAATTAATCACGGATTTTCCATATTGTTTGTACTTCACGACTGCAAAATGAGAAAACACATTAATATGTAGAGAGCGAGATAGAATTCTGGCACTGCAACAACAACAACAACAGCTACAAAACAACAAAAACAACAGGTACTACTACTACTACTTTCTGTTATCTATAAACTACTACTACTACAACAACTACTTCTTCTTCTAATACTTCCACTACTACTTCTACTGCTGCTTCTACTACTAGCAGTCAAACTTCTTTTATTATTTTAACTTCCTCTTTTTCTACTACGTACCTCTTACTAATACTAATACACGTATACATTACTACTACTACGTTAATTATTCTTTCCCATTTTAACACAAACGAAACGTAAACGCAATGCAGTAAATCATAGAAAATGACCAATTTTTAGAATTTTCCAATAATTTACCATAATCTGAGTGGCAAACAGTTTGGAGCCTGATCAGACGCCGGGTTACCCGGCGTCTGATCTGGCTCCAAATTGTTTGCAATGGAAATGATATACACGTATTTAGCGATAACGAGTTAACGTACTCTCCACTGCACTTCAACTTCTACTTCTACTGCCAGGAAAGTCTTCCCCACCCACTAGCGGTCACAGGTGCCCGTCGCATGCTATGTCTTCCATCAAACACCATGCATATTTTGACTTAACAACTCATTTCCTGTTTTTATGATGACATAGCATGCGACGGTCACCTGTGCTGGCGGTCATGTGTTTTAAGTAGGGATGGCAACGGTTAACCGGTTAACCGTTCGAACGTCCGGTTATCGGTTAGAAAAATCTGTAACCGGTTAATTGAAAAAAAATTAAAAAGTTCAAATTCGTAGTTTAACAGCTAAATTTCCATTAAAGTTTCTATATTTCAGAAGGTATGTCGCTGGCAGACAGGCGGCGTTAATATGTCAGGGTGTGAAGGAGATAGGCTTAGGGTGAGGGTGACAATAAACAATTTGATTGTAGCAATAAACAACCGGAACCTTACAGTTTGGTGTATGTTTTGCTAATCCCCCAACTGTCCTTTCCCTCATTAACAGTACTAATTGAACTTTGTACTCTTCACGGCTGAAGAGTTATTTGCGTGTCTATAATCCGTCATTACGTAATGTCTCGGTGTTTGGAAAAAAAATCACCCCGCCTTGTGGATGAGTAAAGGTTGTTTGTACAAGGTGTTGGAATTACTGGATTGGATTATTCAGTCATGCGACTTAATACTGCGAAAGTATAATGTTTAAATTGGTCCGTTAGATAGTTGATTGACAGCTGATCTATGCCCTTGATTGAAACCCTAATCTTCTATAAAAAAGCAATCAAATTTAACGAGGTTAACCCTTCTCCCGCCAAGCGGGCTTTTTCAAACAGTGTTGATTCAAACACGATGCCGAGTAACAGGGCGTCTTATCAGAAACAAAACTGTTTGGAACACTAACTGAAGTTATTTCTACTGTTTAAGATCAATTTTAAAAATTCTGTACTTGAAGAAAAAGCAGTAGGCATTTTAATTATACAATGGCGGGATAAAGGTTAAAGTGTTTATTTCTCATCTACGAGAAGTTCGAGAATATACTACGCAGCATCGTGTTTCTGAATAAAAAACAAGTTCCCCCTAAACGAATCTGACGAATAGACAATGCATTGTTTCAAAAGGATTTGTGTGTCTTCATCAGTCAGTTTAGTGATAAGATGTGTGATTGCTTAACCTTTTTCCCGCCAAGCGTGCTTGATTGACTTTTTCAAACAGTGTTGATCCAGACCTTTGTTTTTACTTTTGTTAACGTTTCAAAAAACTATGAAAATATGCCGCATACGATGATTCGAAGCTTTAGCATAGGTTGCATTTTGTGTATCAAAAAGTCCCGTATAAGGCGTAGTAAAAACAATGTCTGCCCCTGTTAGGCATAAATAATATAGAGTTTAAGAATCTTATAGAAGGAGATTATATGTGCAATACTTGATAAAGCGACTCGCAACCAGATGGTGCATTAAAAATAGTAATTTGTAAATATGTGTCAAACGCTTATATAAATGGTAAAGAATTAGTTTAGGATAAGAAATTCTGTGTAAAAAAATGTATTTCAATAAAAAAAAATATTGGTCTCTGGTGGGATTCGAACCCGTGGCCCGGCATTGGCGGACAGAAGGCAAAATAGGGGAAACCGCTTAGACCAATGGACCACGGAACGTTCGTTTATCTCGGATCGATTTAACGTATTTCAATGTGTAGCGCTCGAAAGTGCATACAACTTCGTAATTCGGCGCGTGTTTATGTCTGAGCCCGTGTAGAGAAGCAACAACAACAACTATACCGTCTACTAGTCGGTATAGAAAAACGATGGAAAATATCTAAAAATCTAAGATTCGGTGACGATTCTTGAGACTTTTTTTGGACTGATCATAATTTTTTAATGTCAGAAGCCAAATAATGCCACAAATTTGCTTTTATTTGAGTATTTTATTTTATTTTGACAAGTACACCATCCGGTTGCGAGTCCCTTTAAATCGGCATGTGATTTCAGATTATGATAAGAATATGTTGTAGTTTTACCTTTAACCTTTAAAAGTGTAAAACATGCCCCCACCCACTGATTGCCATGCCTGTTCGACTGTTTGAAGGAAGGTTCCCCCACGGATCGTTTGTGCAGAATTGTTTTCAATTCTAGTTTTACCTTTAACCATATATGAAGGAAATTTGTGAATAGACTTATTTTCACTGTATCACATACATGTACAGTGTTTTAGTGAGTGTAACTTAAAAAAGTCTCCCCCCAAAACTGTTCATTAGATTTAATTGTTATTTGGCACAAATGTACTTTGACACTCTTACATTCTCTTCGATACTCTTCGCTTGGATTGAATATTTATATCTTTATTTAAGTCTCATCTGTGTACATACATAAATATTAACAAACATCATATATACAGAAACTATGGCGTACACAGCCATTCTTACTAAGAATTATAGGAGACTATCACAGATCAAATATCATAGAATTGATTCAATTCATTAATGACTATTACAATTTATATACATAAGTAAGACCATGTGCATGCTGCTAATCGATGTATTAAAATCTGCTTTAAGAAAAAAGGTTGTGAAAATTTGAAAATGAAAACGTACACTACAGCGTATTTTTAAGAAACGATGTAAAAAAGCCGTTATCATCTTTGATCAGATCAAAGATGAACTGATTAGCAGCAAGCACATGTGATAGGTAAAACGTTAATCTATAAAGAATAAAAATAATATGCATTACTTACATAAAAGTTGGGTTCTTCTTTTTAAAATATTAAAACAGGTTTTGGCACATATACGTATTAGACTGGGATGGGTAAATAAAACCTTTAGCTGATCAAGTTTATTAAAATTCATAAAGTCAACAAATGCATTAGAAGCTTTAAGAAGTAAATCTGTTCTAAAATCCTTATACATAGGGCAGTCTAAAATTACATGTGCCTCGTCCTCGACAACAGTTTTACAAAATGGGCATTTGCGATCTTCTTCAGCCATATTTTCATATCTTCCTGTCTCGATACGTATAGGGGCAACCCCGCATCTAAATTTGCAGAAAGCTGACCTATGACTTGGTGGTAATATGACAAGGCAATATTTTTCAACATCATAATTTTGTTTAAAAACTCTGTAAGTTCTCAGTTTGTTTCTCCCTCTTCCAGAAATGGCAGTGGTCCTATTTATTGTTCTAGTCCAGGTTGTTTTGAAATCAGACATTGTGGATTGTTTTACATTTTCTACCAAAGTATTCTTACAAATTCTAACTTCAATGTTGCTAAAAGTAGTTAAATCAAGATCAGAAAGTTTTGATTTCATGTTATAAAACCAGTTTCTACAAGAAGCAGATGCTTTCTTGAATGTGGTAAAGAGTTCCGATGCAGGGATGAGTTGGGTTTTACCCCAGATAAGGGGAGTATTTCAAAAGCTGAATTAAACCATATGGTGTCTCTACTCATAAGAATCGTCTCTTTGAGACGATTCTAATGAGTTGTAACACCATAGGATGTGAAAGGAGTGAGAAAATGTTGCATTTGTTTGGTTGACTCCCTCTTATCTTGAGCCCTGAAAATAGGTCATAAAGCGCCGATGAATGATGAGATGATGATTTCAGGAAGATGCTCTCGGCTAATCTCAATCGTTGCAAGGCAGAGCATTAGGATCAAAACCATCGACATGTCTTCTTTTAGTTCTTGGCCGAGAGGAGAATCTCGGTCTAATAAACAGAAACATTCCCTATGACAACTTAAGCCCCTGAACGACGACACTGTAGGACTGGGTAGAACCACCTACCTTCCACAAACCAGCTGGAAGGTTTCCCCACATGAAAAATCCTAAGTGCCCTGACCGGGATTCGAAACCAAAGCGGTGAGTAACTAGGTGGTTGTAGTCCAGGGCTCCAGATAAGAGGTAGTTATTTCAACAAATCAAACCATTTTATCACTTATTCAGCACCAAATCCTATGGTGTTGCTACTCATTAGAATCGTCTCGAAGAGACGATTCTAATGAGTAGTGACACCACAGGGTTTAATTCAGAAATAAAGATTTAAAGTTTTGAAAAACTACCCTTATCTGTTGCTCTGGTAGTCACAGTGATTATAACCTCTAGGCCCCTCCCAGTTTTCGTGATACTACTGTGTTTGGTATGCTAGATATTTTTCTTCTTCAGAATATGGCAATGATTCAAGCACCCGACGATCTTATCGACCTTACAGATGAAAACGACAATAATGAGGACGTAATTTTGTGTGACGTCGACCTAACGTCACAGGCCCCCAGCCCTGAAGAGCCAATCGTGATCGACATAAGCGATGTAAGTGCTTTTGGTTTTGTCTAATTTAACCCATTACTCTATACATGTATTTACTCGTCTTTAACGCCTTTAATTTATTCCTCCATGCTCCACTGAAAGTTAATTGTTCCACTTTAAACAGCATCGAATATGTACAGTGGAGAATCTGTTATTCTTTCCCGTTTAAACGCAAACGTACGCAAAGCACTAAAACGTAGAAAAGAACAACTTTTAGACAATTCTGATAATTCTTGTTTATCTTGATGGCAAACGGTTTAAAGCCTGATCAGACGCCGGGTTACCCGGCGTCTGATCTGGCTCTAAACTGTTTGCACTGCAAATAATAGTTTTAGCGTAAACGCGTTTATTGGGAAAGAATAACAGATTCTCCACTGTACCATAAAGTATATTTTTTAAAACCCTAGCAGATGTTAGCTAGCTTTAAGTCACCTGTCTTCAAAACTGGAAACATGGTAAAGGGGTAAAGGATTAATGATATTTCTTTGCGAAATTAATTGGCATAGTTTAAACACTGTGTTTTAAACTCCACTAGTCACTGCTGTGTAACTTCTCATTAAACGTATAATTCAAAGCTAGTTCTGTATTAGATCTATAAAAGAGCTACTTCAAACGTATCTGAACTTATCTGGAATGGTTACCTGTCATAACTTAACCCTTTACCTCATAGCCTGTTTCTAGTTTTGAAGACAGGTGAACTCTTAAAGCAGGTTGAAAGTAAAGCAGAATGTGCCTTAACCTGCTTTAAGCTAAAATCTGCTAGGATATATAAGATAGTTGTAATGGTTATTGTTCATGAGGGTATAAACTGGAACTATTTTCTTCAGCAGAGGAATAAATCAAATATGCTAAAAGTCGCTTCTATAAGGGAAAGGGTTCACATTCCACCATAGCCCCTCAATATTTTCTGGAATCCCACACTTTCTACATTTTATTGCATTACCCTTTTGCTTAATTTTGTGACTCATTGACACTTGAAGCTTCAACCGGGCAACTATATCAATGGCCCGTGAAGTTTCAACCGGGCAAGTAAATCATTGACCCCTGAAGCTTCAATCGGGCAACCATATATTTGACCGCTGAAGCTTCAACTGGGCAACTATATCCTTGACACATGAAGCTTCAACCGGGCAACTATATCTTTGACCCCTGAAGCTTCAACCGGGCAACTATTTTCTCTTTTCACTGATTTTCAATAAGTAGGAATACGATATTTGTTTTATATATACATGTATAAGAATTGTTTTACCTTCCAGATTTTTATGTGTTATATGGCAGCTTCATATTATGTACGATACCTTGAATAGGTATTGTTAATTAATAGCACCATATGTAAGCAAAACATACGACTTTTAACCTGATCAAATCAAATTTCCGTTACTGTCTCCGTCTTCAAACCTAGTTTTGTAAGCGTTTTCTAAGAATAAAATCACATGGTAACTAATAGAATTAAGGCTTACTATTCACAGTTAAATGTGTAGGTACTTTGTTAACAAGCCTTACGCACACACAAACCAGAAATTGTAACTATACCATTGAAGAAATAATTGTCGCTGGATCTTTTAGTTTCTGAATAATTTCCGTTACTTCGTTAAATTGTGTATGTTAACACATTCAACCCTAGGGACGAGTATAGACGTCATTTACAAACAGTGTACCTGTGAGGATTACACTTGTCCTATGCAAACAGTGTACATCCTGATCAGAGGGCTCCGTAAGGAGTCCTCTGATCAGGGTCTACACTGTTTGTCATTTTGAAATATATTGTTAAAATCATCCCTAAATAGTCAAAAAAGGACTAGACGTATTTTGAAATTAAAATTGTCCATTTAAAGTTTCAGGGGTGAATGAGTTAAAATATGGAAATAACTTTGCTACTGCTGCACATATGTATTTGTTTGGAAGTATATGAACTCGCTATAACATCCAGGCGATAGAGTCGCTGATATCTGTTCTATGTTTATGAAGTGTGGTCATTAAAATTACAGGACGACCATTATAGCTCGGAGAGTGACTTGACGCAGACGACACATTCTCTTTTAATGTTATTGCACGCTCACAAATGCAAGACGCTGAATCTCGCCCACGCGTGCGCAATCAGAGGCTGTGATAAAACCAGGGACATAATGGACCATATGAGAGTCTGTAGAATCCCCAACAACTGCCAAGGTATTAGAAACGAGTTCTTGTCATTCCTGCAATTATCGATTGATAATTGATTAATCGACTGATTGATTGATTGGCAATTTATTTTCCCTATTAAATTCATGTCTGTTACATGTCATTTGTGAGTATATGCCCTGATCATAAATAATTTGTAATGTTGATATTCAGTATTCCCTTTCTACAACAACATTCAATGGGAGACAAGGATTGTGTGTATTGTTTGGAAGGAGTTGTTATACAGTGGAGAATCTGTTATTCTTTCCCGTTTAAACGCAAACGTACGCAAACGCAAATCACTAAAACGTAGAAAAAAACAACTTTTGGACAATTCTGATAATTCATGTTTATCTTGGTGGCAAACAGTTTGGAGCCTGATCAGTCGCCGGGTTACCCGGCGTCTGATCTGGCTCCAAACTGTTTGCACTGCAAATAATAGTTTTAGCGTAAACGCGTTTATTGGGAAAGAATAACATATTCTCCACTGTAGGAAGGGGAATCAGCTAACATTTACAAACAGCTTGAATCCAGATCAGACGCCGCGTAAAATGTTGAAAATAAAGCAGGTAATGCACCTTTTGGAACAATCTACATTACTTTCAACCTGCTTTTGGGCGGTGATCTCTCTTGAAAGTTAAAAAAAACCAGGTGATGGGGTAAATGGCTAAAAGGGAAAGAATAACTCTTTACCGTTGCATTTTATTTCAGTTGAAAATTGTAGCAGAATGAAGCAAATCATTTCCCATTGGAAGATCTGCTGTAAGGATAGCTGCCCTAGTTGTGGCCAAGTGAAGCGTAAGCTGTATGGTGAGTAGCCAAGCCTAATTAACCCATTGAACCATGACACGTATAATGGAAAAGTCCAGTGCCCAAATTAAGTGTATTCCATTTATGACTATTTAGGACTGTTTTCTGCTATAGATCTATATATATTGCGAAATGAGCAGATACGGGGGAGTAAACTCAACAAATCCAACATTTTTCTCTAATTTTAGCACCAAATCCTGTGATGTTACGACTCATTAGAATCGTCTCTTCGAGACGATTATAATGAGTAGTGACACCATTGGGTTAAATCAGAAAAAAAGTTTTTAGTTTTTGAAATACTCTGAAGCCCTGATCAAAACTATTTGCAAATGCGCTTTATGACATCATTGCGAGTGAAAGGGTTATTAATAAGATAAAATAAAACAAGGTCACTGTATTTATACATTTACTGCATTGTGTTTCGTTTTGTCTTTACAATAATGCCTTAGTCTTTTAATTGTGAAAAAATAGCGATTAAAGTATAGGGCAAGTTATCTTTTAAACTTCACTTTTGCTGATATGTATCGTTTACACCCCGACAAGACTCCATCGTTTACACCCCGACAAGACTCCATCGAAATGCATCACCTACTCATCCATGCATTTACTACATACATACATATCGGAGCTACATGCCCACTATTGTGTCCGCAGTATTAGTGTTTTCTTCTGACCTGTCCAAGTTATTTTTAGATTGGAACATTCTAAATCTTTAAAAGGGATGAACTTTCTCTACATCCAGTTAGAGATACATATAGTTGTATTTTAGTGCGCAATGTTCAGTAGAGGATACATTATTCTTTCCCGTTTTAACGCAAACGCAATGCACTAAACAGTGGCAATTTACTTTTTGAAATTTTAACTTTATTTAAATCTGAGTTGCAAACAGGTTGGAACCTGATCAGACACCGGGACACCGGCGTCTGATCTGACTCCAACCTGTTTGCAATGGAAATAATAGTTTTAGTATATAAATGCGCTTATTGAGAAAGAATAAAATATCAGTAAAGTTTGCGCAGCGGTCTCATGCTGAACGAGGATAATACTTATTTCAAGTAGGAAAGTGTACAATTACATATTCGATATTATCTTGATTACCTATTTACCATTATTAACTATTCTGTTCTAAAAAACTCGGACAGTTCAGAAAAGTTGGACAAAACCGTAAAACACAAATCAAACAAATATATTTTTCAACGCATGTGGTTTTATAATTTACAGACCTCCGTGTTGTCAAACCTAGTTGTACGATTACAAGAGTAGAAGGAGGGGCCACGGATGACAACTTTAGAAAGTTAAGGTCTCCTGAACCTCCATCAGCAAATTCGGCCATGTACCATGACACGGGTGATGCATCTATCAATAACCCAACAGACCAGAGTGAAAAGGAAGGGCAACAACAAAGACCAAAAGTAGTTTGTTCCGATACAGATGGAGACAAAGACGGACAAGCTGGTTTAGAAGGACCAAATACATCTTCAATGTCTGGCCTCATTCAAGACAACGATAGAAAATCGGTGGTGACAAGCGATCCTGAACCTCCATTAGTTGCATCGGATCTGGGAATCAACGGTCAAGAAACCCCATTAGCTGCATCGGAACTTGGCACCAACGGTCCCGAAACACCTTTATATGCGTCGGAAGTGGGAACCAATGGTCCAGAATCTCCGTTAGTTGCATCAAGATTGGTAACCGATCCCGGTGTAAATAATAGAGTTTCTGGACCGTTGATCAGTGTGGCTTCTTCATGTTCTCACTTAATACCGACGACCGATGATCAAGCGGATATGGATGCAACTGGAACACTGTTTCAGCCATGGGTCACCGACAACCAGACATCTAGGAACATGGCAGGTGGATTCCAACAAACGGCCGCATCCGAAAGGCCTTCGAATCCTATATCGCAATACCTGAAAAACAATGATGTTCATCAGAACGGAAGTGCGGATGCCTTTCTTGATTCTTTAGAATTGGGGCAATATGATTCTCAGACGAACATCAACGATAAAACAGAGTCTGTGTGTGATATTGACGACATTCAACCACTTAATTTGGTTCTTACCAGTGGGCCGTTAAATAACCAGGCTGGTACACAGAATACACATGTTAGTGGTTCTGGTGATGGGGTAAACAGTCTGACACCATTTCAAGGATGGTCTTGGGATAGTTTAACTTCTCAGCGGTCAAATTCACAAACAGCAGGCACGAGTGGCTCGTCAAATGATATTACTGGCTGGCACACTTCGAATAATCCTCAGACCACGGAATCACAATCCTGTACAGTGGGAACCTACTGCCCCGCGGGACAAACACCCGTGCTCACCGTGTGCGAACCGAATGATCAAATTACGAGAATGGATTCCACAGCGGGAGACAATGCTGGTACCCAGAATGGCTCAATCCCAACTCCAAGTCTCGTTCAGCCGGTCAATGTAGACAATACTTCTGCGATACCTCAGGTACAGTCTGGTGTGGTAGTGGCCAGTTTAGCTTACAATTCACGCCCGGCTTTGGCAACAGATGATGGGATGTCATTTCGTCACTTGTTTGCAAGGTGGCATCGACGGCACCATGAAATCAGAGTACACCTAACCTGCCTGAACGACCCAGCCATAACAAACGCAACACGAGTAGACATGTATGCTCTTGAGGATATGGGCCTTGGTAAGTTGATGCAAATTCAGAGCTCCTGATAAGGGGATTTTTAAAAAAAAATTATATCTTTATTTCTGCATTAAATTCTATATTGTTACAACTCATTAGAATCGTCTCTTCGATTCAATGAGAGGTAACACCATAGGATATTGTGTTGAAATAAATGAGAAAATGTTGAGTTTGTACATATTCTCTCTCACCTGTTTGTTCATAGTCATCCCTGCATCTGCACACCGGAAGGTCATGAATCGATCTTTGAGTGATCACATTGATAATATCTAGGTCTTGTGTGAATATGGTATATGTTTGATCAAAAGGTTTTATTTTTCACATAACTACCCCTGTTTTCTATAGCGAACAACAATGATGAATAATCCTTTTCTCACCTCTCGGACAGATGTATCCCGAAATCTAGGGGGGGGGGGGGGGGTGGGTTGAGATAACCTTTTCTCACATGACTACCCTTGTTTTCTATAGCGAACAACGATTACGAATATCCTTATCTCCAACATGTGTGATATCACTTTGATGACGTCACTATAACGTCACTATTTATAACGGCGTTTTGACGTCACCGGGGTTCCAAAAATTGCATATTGCTTCCAAAAATACCTTAAAATCGTTGGATATGTGAGAAAAATAATCTGTCACTCGTCGATGTTTAAAACAAGCTGATCTCAAACTCGTCTAGAATAGAGAAGTTATATAAGCTCGCCAAGGCTCGCTTAATAACATTTCAATTCTAGACTCGTTTGAGATCAGCTTGTCTTAAACATCGACGAGTGACAGATCCTATATACATGTCCGGACAGACAAGCCGAACGTTGTTTGTTATTGTCTTTGTCATGACGTCGTCATGCATGCATTAGCGCATTAAAATATCCTCCTTGACATTACAGCCAAACTCTCGCTAACGATTCTGGTTAGAAGATCTATATTCAGTTCATAAAGGCTAAATAGTTAATAAATCATGTGAGGTAATGGTTTTAAACAATAACACATGTGTCAATATATACTGACACGAAAAAGAAACTTTGCACTTTTATTTTGAGTGTTACTTTTTTGTTACTAAGTTTAGAATGATAAATTTTAGCATAATGGGTGATAAATTAATTCTACACACATTGCACTAATTTACCCAGTACTAAAGCACCTGGATGTCATTCAAACGTACCAACACCTATTATGCAATATAATGCACGTGCTGCCTCTGCAACATGTTTACAAGTACAGATTTTCACTGACCGATATATTTACTGATAATGCAATAATAAAATCACAGTTCATTTTAATTAAACTCATTAACAAGCTGTCACGGCTTCAAGAAAAAGAACGAATTCAGACACTTCAGCAACTTTAATCCGACGTCAGCGTCTCTGACGTCACTGGGCAGTTTGATTTCCACCGAAATACTATAATGACCCTTCGACATTGTAACGGTCTAAATAGAAGCGTTGCAGATCAGTCAGGATCCAGCCAGCCAGCACGTCAGGGTAGTTACTTGACGTTGATGAATTTACGTCACAAGACGTTACGTCAGGTCAATGCGTTCGGGAACTATTGCATTTGTCAGTACAAGATGAGAACATTACACATGCCGGTTTAAATTCATTTTCTTTTTCAAAACTTTAGGATTTTGCAACTTTTACTTTTAACCTCTACGTCATTCAAGCGATAACAGTGCATTTATAACTACACGAATTTGATTAAGAAATAAAACATCGTGTCAAAGAAATATTTACAAACATTTCGATACCACGTTTGCCTATATTTCTTTAAAAAAAGATGGAAAATTTAATTCCTAAACAAGTGCACAGTTTCTTTTTCGTGTCAGTATATTAAGTTGTTGAAACTAGTGTACTTCTTTTTTCTATATCCGTCCGCCATTTATGAGGCGAAAGCGAAAATACAACTGGCCACTGTATAGCAAGTTGAACGCGTATTTAGCGTAGTCAATGTGAGAAAATAAATCTAACACCACAGTTGAGTATCAGATGAATATCCCACCCTCGTTTGAAGATATTTTTGGAACACTCGGCAAAGCCTCGTGTTCCAAAAATATCTTCAAAACTCGGGTGGGATATCCTTATCTGACACTCACGGTGGTGTTAGATTCACTATATCTGAAACATGTGTAAGATCACTTTGATGACGTCATGATGACGTCACTATTTATAACGGCGTTTTGACGTCACCGGGGTTCCAAAAAATGCATATTGCTTAAAAAATAGCTTAAATCGTTGGTAATGTGAGAAAAAGAATCTGTCACTCGACGATTGTTAAGACGAGTTGATTTCAAACTCGTCTAGAATAGAAAAGTTATTAAGCTCACAAAGGTTCACTTAATAACATTTCAATTCTAGACTCGTTTGAGATCAGCTTGTCTTAAACATCGACGAGTGTCAGATACTCTAGAAGCCATATGTTGGACTAATATTTATGAAACTTACTGAGTATGATAACCTTGACAGTAGCTAGGTCACATAATTATGAAATTTGGTCATGTTCAGTCACAAAGCAGGTAAATCAGGGCTACAGATAAGAGTCTGAGAGAGTAAAATGGGCAAATCAAAAAATTATTCTGACTTATTTTGGTACCAAATTCTATGGTGTTACTACTCATTGGAATCGTCTCGAAGAGACGATTCTAATGAGTAATGGCACAATAGGGTTTAATGCAGAAATAAATATTTTAGTTTTTGAAATACTCCCCTAATCTGGAGCTCTGTCAATTAGTAAAATGATTTAAAGACATTTCTTAATCTACTTTCGGTGATATCGCATATCCAGACATTTCCCATGCAATACTCATGGGTCTTGTGTACATGCCAATATCATAGGCCCACTAAAGCGTCTCATGTGAGGCCCGACTTTTATATTTGATAATTTGGATAGAAATAACTATTGAAAACCCTCTAGAGAATGAGACTGTATGGGCCTCTCCAGGTAAACTGAGCTTGGTAAAGATTATGCTGCATACTTTTAAAGTTCTTTTTACGCCTATCGAGAACAATGGGGGTAGGCCATCAAAGGCCTGAGGAAATTTCTTTAATAAATGAACTGCTGAAGACAACCATATGTACAGCTCTAATTCCTTATTTCTCAGGTGAGCGTTTCATGTTTTCATGGCCCTGTTGTTTTCTGTTAAATAGGCTGGCCACAACACGAGAGGAATCGATCTACGAGAGGGTTTACCGTACTTCCAACGATTTGGGGACAACAAGAGCTGGATGACTACTTTCTGGACCTTTTCCCCGCACTACAACAGACAACTTTTCACCTCTGTACTATCAGACGCGGCGGAAGGATTATCCGGCTTCCCGATGATTGTCTAACGGTAGTGCAACTACGGGACTATTTTCTTTCCGAACGCCGCCAAACAACGCCGAAAATTTACATAAGACCAGACACGCGGTTGCTACTTAGTGACACAGACACGGTAAGTTCTGTCAATTACAATGTACAAAGAGATACTTTCCCGTTAAACCCTTTTCCCCATAGCATGTTTCTGGTTATGAAGATAGATGGCCACTTAAAGCAGGCTGAAAGTAAAGCAGAATGCGCCTCAAGGCGCATTCTGCTTTACATTCAGCCTGCTTTAAGTTATTATCTGCTAGGATTTACAAAATATTTCTTACATTTCATTTTTATAACCGTAAAAATGGAACTATTTTCATTTTAGTGGTTGAATAAATGCAATGTGCTAACAGGCGCTTCTATAGGGGAAAGGGTTAAAAAGCTGATGCAGTGTGTACTCAAAAGTGTACAAAATGATACCAATTCCTGTTGGGAGACAACGTTTTTTTATGTTTAATTTTGGAAAAACGTCGAAAAAACATGCATGAATGCAAAATTACATTCTAGGCTTTCTCGCATTTGTTCGGTACATTTTGTCTTCGAATTCTATAGTAATACCGTAAAGACGATGCGAGAATGTATCGTTGCATTCTTGCATCTTTTTTCGGCGTCTTACTCATGTTGTAAAAACGTCGAAAAAGATATGAGATTGCAATGGTGCATTTTCGCATCTTTTTTCGATGCATTTTGTCCTGAAACCCTATTAGAGTAAACTATTGGAAACATACGTGAAAAAAGATGCGAGAGTGTACCATTGCATTCTCGCATCTTTTCATGGCCAACAGCGACACGTGGTTTGATGCATATCTCCAGATAAGGGGAGTATTTAAAAAACTGAAATCTTTATTTCTGCATAAAATCCTATGGTGTGACTACTCTTCGAGACGATTCTAATGAGTAGTGACACCATAGGGTTTGGTACTGAAATGATTGAGACAATGTTGGATTTGTCTGGATAACTCCCTCTTATCTGGAGACCTGTTGATATATGAAAAGATGGGATGGCCCTAACAGGACCTATACACTCTTGTATCTTTTTCAGCTTACTTTCCAATAGAATACTATAAAATTCGTGGACAAAATGTATCAAAAATTGATGTGAGAATATTGCATCCCCTTTTCGGAGAGTTTTTTTTATACCAGAAAATAAACTTTAAACAAAAGATGAACTTACAGTAGAGTACGAGTCATACAGAAATCGAGGACAAAATGTACAGCAAAAGATACCATTACATTCTCTTATCTTTTTTGGCATTTTACCAAAAATGTAAAACATAAAAAAAAATTGTCCCAACATGCAGGGTTCCGTAAAATTAGCTGATTTTGAACTTATTGGCGATCGTTTAAGCTATGTTGAGCCGAATTATTCACACTACGAATTCTTCACACCGTAATTAGAGGTGTGAAGAATTCGTACGAAAGGGTACGAATTCTTCCACTCGTGTGACCAATGTGTGAAGATTTCATACGAATATGTCACACAATGGCAGTGTGAGATTTTCGTACCCCCTTTTTGAACGACCTGTTGGTACCTACGGATTCTTCACACATCACCTTTCGTTTAACATTTCTTTATGAAACAAGTTCTAACAGCTTAGGCAAATCACTTTCCATAGTGCAAAAGATGGTGTATTGCGTCGTTTTGTGGGATGACACTAGAGTACCAGGGAAAACAGGCGACCCTTTCACGTACTGTCATGACCCGGGATCGAACTCGGGATGCATTGTTAAGAAGCGGGTGCGCTAAAACTGTGTTATCCACTTTTACATGCAGTGTTTACGATTTGATCAAAAATGCTCTTTAACAGCCGACCTAAATCCGAAGAATTATCTGTGGATAAGTACAGCCTTTTTTATCCAATGATCAAACTTAAGTCCCGTTGAGTTTATGCTTAGTCCCCGGCTTCCTTTGAGGCATAATAGGTAGACAACCGACAGGTTGCTTGCCGAATGCTGGTAGATTGTTGGTATTCTTAACGGGATGGGGAGAGATGGGACCCGTGGCCATGGTCCAGTGCTCATAGTGACTATAACTTACACTCAATTGGCTCCTTACTGCTGTTGATTCGAATCCCAATCTGAACATTTGGGCTTTTTCATTTGGAGGAGCCTTCAAGCTGGCTATCGGAAATTCGGTGCTTTAACCAAGATGCAATTTTTTACCTGATACAGTTTATGACGTGCATCCTGTTTCTTCTCCCATATGCAATTAGCTTTATGTCGAGATATGACTGAAATACTGTTAACATAGTATGAACTCAGAATTCTGGGCCTCGGTTTGATTTTAAAGTGGAGTTAAAAGCTAGTTTCAACGACGGTCATAGAAACGACATCGCCTTAAAATCGGTCGATTCCGGGCACCTTACACGTCGATCGGACCCGAGAAAGCTTTTGACCAAATATACAAACGTATACAAGCGTGTCAGAAGTCGGACAAGGCCGTCTCCATCCGGCGTTTGTCTATCATATACCGGCCGTTGTAAAGACGAAAAGTGACCCTACCACTCAGAATTGTGACACGGGGATATTTTTCGACTCAGAAAATTAACCTCCCGGGTCATTTTACATGTATTATGCCAAAGCAAGTCCCAAGGACAGTTTTCTACGTCAAAAATTGTCCTCATGTGTCACTCTTTAGAGGAGGGGGGGGGGGGGGGGCACATTTCGTCTTAACACCGGCGCCCGACTGGCAACCGGATAACACCGGTTTCCTTTCGGTCTCTCACAGTATTGCACGTTTTTACTGAATGCCCATGATCTGGACTACACGATAAGGCAATCGGTAGTATGGTTCCATGTAAGAAAGTGAGCAACATAACAAAGAAGTGAAATCAGTGCGTCTTTGTAAACCTCATTCATATATTGAACTGTATAAAAAGGAAATTATTATTATTATCTCATGGTATTGATGCAAGAGTTATGAACCATGTACAAGGCACTTCCCCTCACCAAACTATTTCCATAAATGAAAGTTCATCTGATAAACAATAGTAGAACCGGAGTTATAGGCAGAAAACAGGGAAAGAAGGAATTACTCTCACCGCACTGATGCAGGAGTTATGATCCTCATGCAAAACACTTTTATACATCAATCTCTTTCGATTAAGGAATATCGCGCCAGTTTCAATTTTTTTATATAAACCTCATTCATATATTGAACTGTATAAAAAGGAAATTATTATTATTATCTCATGGTATTGATGCAAGAGTTATGAACCATGTGCAAGGCACTTCCCCTCACCAAACTATTTCCATAAATGAAAGTTCATCTGATAAACAATAGTAGAACCGGAGGTATAGGCAGAAAACAGGGAAAGAAGGAATTACTCTCACGGCACTGATGCAGGAGTTATGATCCTCATGCAAAACACTTTTATACATCAATCTCTTTCGATTAAGGAATATCGCGCCAGTTTCAATTTTTTTACAGTCAAAGGGAAGCAACTTTTGCAAAACTTCTGATGTGTTGTCTCCCTTTAACCAATTCAATATAGTTTATATTTGAAATTTGTATTTTTTCCTACCTCAAAAAGCTTAATGGTGTGGTCATATAATTTGGCGTCCACGATAAGTTATATATACTAATAATGCTTGTAAAGTGATATATTGCTGACGATTAAACAGTGGATTTTGACACATTTTAGCATTTAAAAGTGGTTAACATATATCATTTATAGATAGCCCTATATGTAATTGGATAGACATGCGTTACTCTACATGCATACTTTGTATTTTGTAGAAAAAATAGTTCGGGTAACCATAACTGTAATTTGTGATTTCAGTAAATTAATGGTTTATTAATATTTGTGAAACATATTGGCAAAATCTGAATGTAAGAACTGTAGGAGAAACTTTTTGAAAAATAACTATTTGATGTGTTCCCTTTATTTACGAATAAAATGTTGTTTCCATGTTTTTATGCTACTTCCTCATATTCTTTTCTTTATTATGAAAACATATGAATAACCCAATATCTAAGGAAAATTACAAAGCTGAAGAGGGGTGTTCTGAGATTTTATTATCAACAGCACGTGTCTCTGGATAATTAGGGGTATACCAAAAAACAAGCTATTAAGAAAAGAACCAGTTCGGGGACTGCCTATTTTATTTCATATTTCTGCACAACAGGGTATATACTAGCAACATGCAGAATTTGAAAAATATCTGAATGGTTTGAAAATTCGAACAAACTGCCGCGATAGTCGTTAATGAAATTTTAATTTCAAAAGCTTCGGAATGGCAGAATCTCTCGGAAAATAGTAGAAAGGGGAATACCTCTCACGGTGTTTATACAATAATTATGAACTGTGTTTGCAATACACGTCTACTCATTAAACTCTTTAAATGAAATTTCACCTTTAAAACTTCAGTAAAAAACAAAACCATGACAGTCGGACGATCGGACAGACAGTCTACGGTAAGTTGACCGACCCCGACGTGTCATCATTGCCTTCAGCTGGTGACACAGAAACCGGTCCATACATTTATAAAGTTCTTAGAATGCATCGTACAGACGGACCGAATAATATCCGATACGACGGAATCGAGTAAATTATATGGTCACCAAAGTGCTATTACTACCATGCTATTTTTCAGTTTTATGTGTCTATAATTAATTATATCGTGTGCCGAAAATGTGACATTTGTACCCCATGTGACCTTGACCTTTTACCTTATGACCCAATTTAAACAGGCAGTCTAGTACATATGTTTTGTCATTATGTGAAATATAAGACATCTATCAAGTAAAGCAAACCTAATATGTCCCCCTATCCATCTGGTGGCTAAAAGCTTTTTGGAAAGTGTGACGTTTTCGTATGCACAAATTTTTTACATTCGTTTTTTAAAAAAAATCGACATGTGAAGAATTCGTATCTACTGTCAGGGGGGGGGGGGGGGCTGAGAGTAAGTACGAATTATTCACAAATGTGTGACATATTCGTATGAAATTCCTACGAATTCCTCACAGGTGTGAAGAATTCGTAGTGTGAATAATTCGGCTCAACAAAGCTAACCTGAGCAAAGACAATATTGAGTTTTGTGATTGTTGAATGTACGTGTATGCCGTACGTTGTGCCCGTCGTCAACAACTTTAATGTTTATAATATAGAGGCCCCACCTTTTATTCAATCTTTCTCAAACTTGCTAAGAATGTATATGACCATTTTATAAGTTCTCAAATGAGTTTGAATGTTGTTGTAATCGGACCAATGTATCAATAGTTATAAGCCTTTGATATGTTGAAAATAACAGTGTTTGCTCACCAACTACAGTTTTAATAGGCTTTGGTTATACTTGCACACAGTGTAATCTATATACGTTCTGAAAAGAATCCGATATTTGTCGAAATCAGAATATTGTGCCAAGAGTCATCTGCCCTTAATGTACTCAGATATGCTAGTAAATGCTCTTGCCAAGGCTTTGTAAAAACTATAGATGTCTATTAGTTCTTAGATTAGTTCAACTATGGTCGAGAGCGGATTAATTTGACAAAAGTTATCTGCCCTTGGTGTGTTAAACATATTAACAGTGTTTTAATTCAAGCAGCTGCAGTTTTTAACTTGTTTTGGGTTTACTTGCACACAATATAAAAGTATCAGTTCTTAGAAAATATGAAAATTTGTTGAAATCAGACCATCGTATTCAGAGATTTTTACCTTTATGAACTCAGCTATGCTGGAATATGTGATATTAGCTCTAGTGTCTACAAATATAAAACTTGGATAAAATATAAAGGCCACAAGTTCTCGAATGAGCTTAATTATGAGTAAAATGGAGACAATAGATGTGTTGTTATCAGCCCTTTAGTAGGTGAAAACGCAACATTTAACAGTGTAAACACTCTTAACAGCTACATTTTCAAATTGATTTTAATCATACTTACTTGTACAATGCATATTACTTTCGTTCTTCCATTATATGAACTTTTGGTGAAATGGGACCTTTTGGTCAAGAGTTACCTGTCCTTAATGTACTCAAATATGCTCGAAACGGCAAGAATTTACCAATGTTTACACTCAAGTGACTACACATTTGAAGGGTTTTGGTCAAACTTATGGATTACCAGGCGTCTGATATTGCTCTATCTTGTTCTCAAAGAACTTAATAGTATTAACGCGTTTACTGGGAAAGAATAATGTCTTCCCAATAAACGCATTTACGCTAAAACTATTATTTCTATCGCAAACAGATTGGAGCCAGATCAGACGCCGGGTTACCCGGTGTCTGATCAGGCTCCAAACTGTTTGCCATCCAGATTATTATGAACATTGACAGTTGTTTTAAACTTGTCACTTTCAGCAATTTATTGTAATGCGTTTGCCTTCTAACGGGAAAGAATGACGTCTTATTCACTGTAAGTGTCCGCCATGTGTAATTTTAATCGTGTGACCCTTCAATCTGATACAGTAAGGAAAACATTTTTTCCCGCTTAAATGTAAATGAAACGCAAAAGCATTGCAATAAATCAAAGAAAATGACAATT
This sequence comes from Gari tellinella, assembly GCA_922989275.2. Lineage (NCBI taxonomy): Eukaryota > Metazoa > Mollusca > Bivalvia > Cardiida > Psammobiidae > Gari > Gari tellinella. Next base: position 36,640,948 of record OV277872.1, read on the forward strand.
TTTTTTATAATTCTGACTATTCATACGCCGGGTCACCCGGCGTCTGACCTTGCTCCAACCTGTCTGTATTTGAAATAATAGCATTAATCATATAAACTGCTCTTTTCTAAAATTGCGACCTCTAAAGGCATTTTTTAAACAGAACAGAACATAATTTTATTCAGATTTGTACAAAGTACATCATCTTAGTCACATATAAATATTCACAAACATATAACATCACGCGACAATACGAGGATGAATACATCAGTTAGTTTTCATTGTAAGAATGTCTTAATCTAAGAGCATCTCTTATATACATAACTAAATTATACAAAACATGCTTATTTGTTGATTTCATCAATTCAATAAATTTGAACATTGAAGGTCTTTGAAAAAGTATTGTTTTAGATATTTCACTCTCAAGTCAACAAAACGAGGACAGACGCATATAAAATGGAATTCATCTTCTATATCCTCAGAATTGCAAAATAAACTACGGAATCCCATTGAGGCCCTTTTGAGATAGATATTAGAAGGCATTCATTCGAACTTCAGCTCTAACTCCTAAGTTCTAATTGTTGCCGGAATATCTAAGATTTAAGACCTTAGTTCTCAGTAATAACTTCTAAGTTTGAATTTTGCCGGAATTGTTGCCGAACATCTAAGATCTAAGGCCTACGTTCTAGCTTCTAACTTTTAAGTTCGAATTGTTGCCGAAATTGTTGCCGGAACATCTAAGGCCTAAGTTCTAACTTCGAATTGTTGCCGGAAATATCTAAGATCTAAGATCTAAGTTCTAAGTTCTAACACCTAAGTTCTAATTTCTAAGTTCGAATTATTCGAACTTAGAACTTAGATCTTAGAAGTTAGATCTTAGTTCTTAGATATTTCCGGCAACAATTCGAACTTAGAAGTTAGAACTTAGGTCTTAGATCTTAGATGTTCCGGTAACAATTCCGGCAACAATTCGAACTTAGGAGTTTTAACTTAGAACTTAGATTTTAGCTTTTAGATGTTCTGGCAACAATTTCGGCAACAATTCGAACTTATGAGTTAGAACTTAGATATAAGATATTAGAGCTTAGATGTTCCGGCAACATTTCGAACTTAAGAATTAGAACTTAAGTTCGAATTAATGCCATCTAACTTCTATCTCAAAAGGGCCTAAATGGGATTCCGTAATAAACAGATTCGTTCGTTACGATTTAATCTATTCTGTGCAAATCTGCCAGTTTGAATTCTAAGAGAATTAGAAGACAATCGAATTCTAGCAAAAATACATCTTAGTGAATAAGTTAAAATATCCAAATAATCTTCATAATCAATACTACTTTTCAAATAAAACAGGACTATTATTGACTGAAACATGCCACTGCTGCAAAAAGCTATCTATAACTCTCTGTTTAAAAATATAAGGAAATGTCTTGATATTCAACTGATCTGCATTATAAAAGAACATGCATTAAGCTATAAAATCAAAGAGAATAATGTTTACAACATTGTTTGTTATCACCATTGTCATGACGTCATTGGCATGGCTGAATGCATGTGTAACGTGCAAACCGAGAGACCCAGCAACAACAAACCCCGTCGGTGCAAAGCTTAAGCTCACACCAAGAGATGTTTATTGCGCTATATAATATACTCTCTTCCCGACATCCAACGGTTCGGGAAGCCTCATTTGCATATACCAACGTACCACGTACGTTACATAACTCTCCCCTCCGAGAAGTCTCGTCCCGAGACTTGGGCCCTGGGAGAACCGTGGGAAAGGCAACTCCGGTCTGGCAGTTGTCATTATCCCACCGCCGTCACCATTTGTAACGTGCAAACCGAGAGACCCAGCAACAACAAACCCCGTCGGTGCAAAGCTTAAGCTCACACCAAGAGATGTTTATTGCGCTATATAATGTACTCTCTTCCCGACATCCAACGGTTCGGGAAGCCTCATTTGCATATACCAACGTACCACGTACGTTACACATGTAACAAAATTGTGACGTGTGTTTTGACGTGATTTTCTTTGGAACGGCCCTTAGAGGTAGAAATATTAGAAAAGAGCAGTTTATATATTACTGCTACATATATTTTATAATTCCCTATCTGGAATATTGTCATAATCATTTTGGAAGTAACAGTTTTCGCGTAAACGCGGTTATTTTGAAAGAATCGCATTTTTTCCTATCTAACCCCACTATCTGGAGATTTAGTTTAATCATCTAATGTTCCCACTTCAGCCTGAAGCCATGCGCCTTCCAACCCGACGAAGGTTCTTTATGTGGGATAGGCTCTCTCCCAACAATGGTGACAATGGTAGCTACCAAGATGATGACGACGACGACGATGGCTTTGATAGGTCAGTTACATTGCTGTATAGGCCGGTTTTGTTCACCTGGCAGGGCGGAGCTAACCTTTGGCAAAGCTAAACTAATTTACTTATGATTTTAGGGGTGATATGTTTAGTTCCGTATTATATCATTATTGTTCGATACTTTCAACATTGAGAAATACAATTTATGCGTGCATCCATACCCACGTGGAAACGACTTGTATACAGTGCTCTTTCTCTACAACACCTCATGGAAGACAAAGATGTTTGCAAACGCACTTTATAACGTCATTGAGGGTGAAAAGGTTATCTAACTCTAGTTGCATGCTGAAGATTTTTCTTTTGAAATAATTGTCGTCTGCATCTGTTTTAAAAGTAGAATTTTTTTTCAAAGTACGGTCAGAGTGTCAGACAGTTTGGATCCTGATTAAACGCCGAGTTCACAGGGCTGCCATAAGTTGACATGAAAAATCCTAAGATTTCCAAATTTGCATTTTTCAAGTGCGCTTTTACGAATCGTACCTTTACCCCATTGCCTATTTCTATTTTTGTTGGCATGTGACTACTTAAAGCAGGCTGGAAGTAAAGCAGAATGCGCCTAAAGGCACATTCTGCTTTACTTTCAGCCTGCTTTAAGCTACCATGTACTAGAAAAATATCCAAAGATTCAGGAAAAATCCAGAGAAATGGCAGCCCTAAGTTCAGGGTGTTAAATCGGGATCATAACTTTTTGCAGTGGTAGAATCTAATGAGACGCCGGGTTACGTTTGCCTCAAACTGTTTTCAATGAACATGAGCGTTTTAATCACATTTAATTTGTTCACTTGGAAAGAATAACATCGTTTACACTATAATATCAATATTGATAAATCCATTTTTGTTTTCAGGACTATAAAAGTGAAGCGGGCAGACATTGTTTCGGACCTACTAAGAGAGTTTAAGGACCCAGCCATTGTTAATAAGGCCGTACGAATAGTTCTGGAAGGAGAGGAGGCGGAAGATGCAGGGGGCGTATTCCGCGATGTGCTCTCCGACTTCTGGAGTAAACTAATCGACGCCCATTTTACCGGAAATAGACAAGCGGTACCCGTCATCAACTCTGTTGTAACAGGAGATGCATGGGTGGCTGTAGGGAGAATACTGTACAAGGGGTACCAGCAAGAGAAATACATGCCGTTGCGATTCTGTCAGGCATCTCTGGCGTACGGTATTTTCCATCCAGATGGTGACTGTAGATCTATGTTACTGAACAGTTTTCTAGAATACTTAGACGAGCAGGATAGGGACACGGTGAAGAAGGCGTTAGATTTACGACACTGCGCTTTATTTTCAGATAATCTCGTAGATGCCCTCATTGATCTTATGTCCAAGTATGATATGCGCTCAATTCCGACGCCAGCAAACGTGAGAGACCAAATCATGCGATGTGCAGAAATTGCACTATGGGAGAGACCCTGTTATCCGTTAATGCAGATGAACTTAAAGACAATGAGAGGTGTTCGTGATTTTTGTAATGTACTAAGTTTAGAACTGCTGTTTAAACGATTCAAACCCGACGGAGAGAAACTGTCTGGATTGCTTGTTGGCAAAATTAGAGATCCTCGTCACGAAATAATTCTGTCATACCTGAAGCGCGCCGTTCAATCATTTTCGGAGGATATGGTGTGTCGATTTTTGAGATTTACAACCGGAAGTGACATCATGAACATCTGCAGGATTGACGTAGAATTCGTGTCGAGGAAAGGTCTTGAGAGGCGGTTTGTGTCTCACACATGCGGGCCCTCTCTGGATGTGCCGTCAACGTACGATTCTTATGAAGAATTCGAGTCAGAGTTGACCACTCAGCTGTCATCGGACTATTGGCAAATGGACTTCATGTAAAAAGGGAGCACGTATTGTCCTATTTTTCTGACTTGGCCGAGTTGTTTTTAGAACAGAATAGTTTATAATGGTAAAAATGGTAACAGGGTAACATCGGATATATATTCGTATACTTTCCTACTTGAGATAAGCATGATCATCGTGCAGCACGAGACCGCTGCGCTAACTTTACGGATACGTTATTCTTTCCCAATAAATCCGTTTACCCTAGAAACTAGTATTTCCATTGCGCACAGGTTGGAGCCAGATCAGACGCCGGGTAATCCGGCGTCTGACTAGGCTCCAACCTATTTGCCACTCAGATAAAATAGACAGAAATATCTAAAAGTTGTAATTTTTCTACAGTTTAATGCATTGCGTTTGCGTTTAACCCTTTCCCTTATAGAAGCGACTTTTAGCACATGCATTTTATTCATCCGCTGAAGAAAATAGTTCCAATATAAACCGTAATGAATATGTGTCATATTTAATACTTTCCATATTCTAGCTGGTAAAAGCTTAAAGCAGACTGAAAGTAAAGCAGAATGCGCCATATGGCGCATTCTGCTTTACTTTCAACCTGCTTTAAGTAGTCACCTATTTTCAAAACTATAAACAGGCTATGGGGTAATGGGTTAAACGGGAAAGAATAATGTCTTCTCTACTGTACATTCCGCAATTCCATATCTCTAGCTGGCTATACGGAAATCATCGAGCACTATGATCATCCCATGTTTAGTTTAAGAATGTTCCAATCTAAAAATAATTCGGCCATGTCAGAAGAAAACACTAATACCGTACTCGGATTTAGCTTACAACACAGAACACCAGAAAAGGGGAGTATTTCAAAACCTAAATCCTTTTTTCTGTATTAAACCATATGGTGTTACTACTCATTAGAATCGTCTCTCCGAGACGATTCTAATGAGTAGTAACACCACATGATTTGGTGCTGAATTGAGTGAAAATATTTGGATTTGGTAAGTTTACTCCCTCTTATCTTGAACCATGGTTTTTTGTAGGTGTAGGTTTGTTTCACTGATCCCTAAACCATAGAATGTATCTACCTCTATATTACGACCACTAAGTGAATACCAGATCTAAGGGCTCATAAAGGAGTCCTCCAATCCGATTCATTTATTGATACGATCAAATATCGTTATTGTTTAATACATTCAAGTTGATTCAACCCTATCGACGAGTATACTCGTCATTTATTAACAGTCTACTTATAAAAAGTACTTGTTCTGTTCATAAAAGATGTCAATGCCGATCCTAATCAGAAGACTCCTGTGGTAGCCCTCTGGTCTGGGTCTGCATTGTTAGTTTTCGACAAGTATACTTTCCACCTGTACATTGAAGGTAAACGGCAAGTAGATCTATGCTCGTAGATATGATTGAATGTGTTCTGTATCTGTAAATATATGTACAAATGTTTGAGGGCCACAAGGGAGATTAGTTGCTTGTGTGTTCTAATTGTGTTACCCTCTTGAAATAAAGTCTTTATTACAATACTATTTATAATAATTAGGTTCTTACGACAGATGACTACTTAAAGCAAGTCGACATAATCTCCTTTAGGAGCTTTCTGTTTTTACCGTGGCTTTGCTTTAAGCTGTCGTCTGGCTTTTACACAATCAATTAGCCTTCGTTTAAGTGGTCGTTATAGAGAGGTTTTACTATACTCATCTTTATCTGTACCCGAAAATCGGACACAAATGCATATTGATTATGTTAAACAAAGGTGGCAGTAACTGTATAAGCAAGGTGAAAATTCAGCAATAAGCTCTTATAGATGCTTTCTGCTTTACTTTCATCTTGCTTTAAAAAAACAATTTGGTTTGTTTAACATTGCTAATATGCACATCTGGTTATGGAACAAATGGTTTGCATTAACGGCCTCTGTTTTGCCAGTCGAACAAATCCAATATCGGAGTGGTTGGGGATCTGCGAAACGTCGTAAGACAAAAACTGTCATAAGTCAAAAGTTTAAAATACATCTAATTACTGATTTCACCATCTAATCCTGTCTTGTGACATCTCTTTGGAGTCGTCTTTTCAAGAGATTCACAAGACAGGATAAGATGGAGAAATAAATAATATTTAAGCATTTTAAAATATGACTTACGACAACATCTTTTACGACGTTTTAAGATCCACATATGGACAAAACACACTGTTTTAGGAGAGTAACATTAGGATCCAAATTGCTTTGCACTCTGAAATTATGCTTTCAATGAATATGTGGAAAGAATCAACTCTGAAATTTGTTGCAGAAGAGAAATAATACAGAAGATAATTACATACATGTAACGTCCTGCGGAGTAACAGTATCTTGTTCGATGTAAATTCGATTTCGGTTAGAAGACCACTTTTAACCGATTGCTCATGGGCCTTTTCTAGTTTTGGGAGCAGGTGGGCACTTAAAGCAGGTTGATACATGTAGTAAAGCAGAATGCGCCTTAACTATTTCACTCTCAATGACGCCATAAATCGCGTTTGCAAAGAGTCTGATCAGGACCCAAACGGTTTGACACTCTTATCGATATTTATTAAGTCATACAACCTTAAATCTTACATGTACTTTGAATCTTGTCTTGCTGACAAAAAGACTGAAACAGACGACAATAAAGCGGCGAAGGGGTAAAAGTCTTCCAAATTATATGATCATGAGAGGGTTAACTAACCCTTAAGGCGTATTCTGCTTTTCTTTCAGTTTGTTTAAAGCTATATTCTGCTAGGATATAGAAACTGTTTAATATGGTGCATATCTATGACTTTATGAAGTAGAACTATTTTCTAATTATAGGCGTCAAAGGGTGTATTAATGGGGTAATTCGTTAAGGATATAGAAACAATGTCTTTACTCTGATGGGAGTGAAATGCACGACGAAAATAAAGCACAAAACTACCATTTGATCTTTCTGCTTTGCAGTTAGTAACTTATTTCAGAGGTACATGTATCCATGTTTCTTCACAGATTGTTGTTTAAACAGAAGTTTATACTTTATACCCGGTGCTATATAATATTACAACGGGTAAGACGTTATTCTTTTCCGTTTAAACGCGAACGAAACGCAAACGCGATGCATTTGAATGTCGAAAATTAGAATTTTTTTTTTAAACTTCTTACGAATTATTTTAATCTGAGTGGCAAACAGTTTGGAGCATGATCAGACGCCGGGTTACCCGGCGTCTGATCTGTCGCCGAACTGTTTGCAATGAAAAAAATAGTTTAAGCGTAAACGCGTTTATTGGGAAGGAATAACGTCTTCTCCAATGTGTAGCCTATTTAGTATTATATAGTGTTATAGTATCGTGTATAGAAATAAAGACATTGTTACATGTAACAACATATCTGCATTTCCTGCTTTTGAAGCGAATGATTAACTATCTGTCCTACAGTGGAGAATCTGTTATTCTTTCCCGTTTAAACGCAAACGTACGCAAACGCAAAGCACTAAAACGTAGAAAAAAACAACTTTTTGACAATTCTGATAATTCTTGTTTATCTTGGTGGCAAACAGTTTGGAGCCTGATCAGACGCCGGGTTACCCGGCGTCTGATCAGGCTCCAAACTGTTTGCACTGCTAATAATAGTTTTAGCGTAAACGCGTTTATTGGGAAAGAATAACAGATTCTCCACTGTATCTGAAATATATACTAAAACATATATGTGTATTCAATGTACTTGAAATTTTACATGTCTGTGAGCCTGTTTGAACTATTTTTTAGTTGTTTTGTTTATCTATGTTACATGTACTACATGTATCCTTATGTTTGCCGGAATAAAAACCCCTCCAGGGCTTATGTTATTATGTAGATGTATTAACCCACGTAAAACACCACTTATCTTTGTGTCTATGTCTATACACTGAATCAATAATTGTTGTGCACAATTTATAAATGTAATGACTCTTAGTAGACATATCAACAAATTGTTACTTTCTACATTTTATTGGATGCGTTAATTCGGAAAAAATAATGATTTTTCTAAGAAATAATAATTATATTTCCGAACTAACAGCGCGCTATTAATTCGTTATTCTAACATGACACGTGAATTCGTTTCAAACATAGATTACATTTACCCCAATACATCTAGTATGATAAACAACGCTGTGAAAATAACCGGCTGTTCCTGTGTCCGACCCACGGTAAATTCTGTTTTTAAGAACGCTCGATTGAAATAAATAAATATTCTACTCAATGTTTTCTAAGCACCAAGGGGAAAACCTCCCTAGGTTCCAATGCTTGAACCTATCATTTTCTAACCGCATAACTTCCAACTTTTTTGTTCGATTTCTTTCAAAATTGTAGACAATATTGACAAGGGTGCACTTTACATATTCTGATAATTTAATTCTTTTCTAAGTCATGTAGGCGAAACTCGAGGAAATTAACAAGATGAGAAATTTCTGAGAAAATTACAAAAATGTTCAAATCCATGTTTTCATGTAAAATTATGAAATGAGAGTAATAAAGAGATTTGATATGCCACAGTCAAAACTGTTAAAACAGTTGCAAACAGTTTGGATCCATAGGGAATTACTTTTAAAAAATGTATTCAGTTCTATATATAGCTTGTCTAAACTATATATAGAACTGAAATACATATGTTAAAGGTCATGGTCCCTATGCTTGGATCCGTATCGGATGAAGATTCATACTGTTGGGCACCCTGAGGATATTCTCTAACATAATCAGTAGACAAATTAACCACATTTTTGCCTGGATATTGCAATGAAATCTATCTGTATACTTGAAGAAATATAGAAAGAAATATAAATGTAATAAAACATATATTTTAATAAAAACAACAAACACTTTATTTTCTCATAAACATACGAAAACTTGTATAAGTATCACATACCCGTACTATCACATTATGCATTCTTTTACATGTAGTCCTTATCATGCTGAATTATCGTCTGCTTTAAAAATATCGTCTGCGAAAAATGTAAAAAAGGGATATTTTATATTTTTGATTCAATTGAAGAATTGAAGAAACTATAAATATGAGTAGCACACAGTTTGGATCCAGATCAGACGCCGTGTTAGACGGCGTCTGATATGGATCCAAACTGTTTGCAAATATAAGCCAAGTTTTGGTTAACACGATAAGGGTTAATAAAATATGCAATAAACATTTTTCAAGAAATATTTAACCATTTTCCTGCAACTGCCGTGTATTGACGGCCTGACAACAGTGTTCATAGGTCAAGATCGGATATCTCCTTAAGGAGCTGTCTAATCAGGTCTGCATTGTTTCCTTTTAACTCTTAGCATAATGGCGGTGAAACCATGATAACCTTTGCAAACAGTTTGGATCCTGATGAGACGCCGCGTTACACGGCGTCTCATCAGGATTCCAACTGTTTAACACTCTTATCCTGTTTTGAAAAGAACATTTTAAAAATCTTTTTGTAGAACAGCAGCAGACAACAGTTGTTGAAAACGATAACATTACCCAGCGTGCAAATAGTTTTGTCTTAGAATTGTCTTGAATGTGTCTGCAATTTTTCCTGGGGAAAATTTGCCTTATAATGGTCTGTAGTGCTTATCACTTTGCAATGCAATGTAAATAATATTCCTAATTTGTCAAAATTTACGACTTAAGGAAACTGAAATTGTCTATTAGTTGAGGATGAATGTTTCGGTGAGTTAAGCCTTCGTGCAGGTGGAGGGTGGCGGTGTGTATCGTTGATAGTGGTCATGTTCTTCAAAGGTTTTCATGTCGTGCTGTAAAAGAGAGATTTAATAATCATTCTAGGGTGTCGGATTTTAAAATATGGGCTCAATAATATTTATGCAGTGAAGTTTAAGCTGAAACATGATTTTGGAATGATGAACCATTCCATGATGTGTTGGACTAAACTTTGGAACAGAAGAGGGCAACGTGTCACTTTGATGCAATTCTAATTAAAAGATGTATACCAATAACGTCTAGTATCACTTAACGTATTATCTCATAAATTAATACTAATTTTAGGCCTTCAATTAATACCTCAACTGAAGAAAATAGTTCCATTTTGCACAGTCATGAATATTCGACATTAGAACTATTTTCTATAGCATTTTAGATAATATTAGATAACCTTAATTTCCTTTCAATCTGCTTAATGTTGTCACCAATCTTCAATACTAGAAACAGATTATGGGATAATGGATTATCTGGGACGAAATGAGGTTTACAAATACGCCTGTTACATTCGGATTTGTTTTGCTTTGATCGTGTAACTCACCCAGGTTCCGTTTGCGAATTCGTTCATACCGGAAACGTAGTGGATGTGTGGCATATTAGCAAGGTCATGCATAAAACCATCTCTGGCAGCTTTATCCGACCAGTCAATGGATGTTTTCACCATATTTCTGAAGTCGTCACTGTAAGCTGTGTTAAATATATGGGACAATATGTTATTTTCCTCGAATAATTCGAATTTTTGAACTAAAACAGTGATGAACATAACAAACAGTTTTGAGTCAAATCAGACACCGATTAACTTAGCGCCTTATCAAGCTCCAAACTGTTCGCCACACGTATTAGAAATATTTGTCAACATGTTTTTCTTTTAAAAATAAACAAGATGTTCATTTTATATATAGTATAATGATTCGTTATTGTTTTACATTTCATTAGCATTAACTTGTTTGGTTCCATACATAGGTACTTGACACATTTTTTTAACTATCTGCCATAATATTATAATAGTGAAAAGGTATACAACGGGCATCGAGCAGGTAGTAATTTTACTGAATTGTATAATCGCAACTATTTTTGTAAAGCCCGACATTTCTGAAAGTTTTCTTTGAAACCGACTGAACCATTTACTCGGTAATACTGTTACCGAGGCTTGCTCGGCAATACTCGACATTACTAGGCAATACTCACGTTTTAAAGTAGTGTTGTAGTAGGTTTTGATGTCGGGAAACGATTCGCAACCGGTTATTGGTAGCTTTGGATAGTAATAAAAGAACGAAATACACATCTCTTCTCTCGTGCTTAGGCCTCCCTGAAAATACAAAAGAGACGCAGGTTTCACTCAATGGGTCTTGGTTTGTACATATTTGTTACAAGAAGAAATTATTAAAAGTACAGTCGAATGTTTTAAAGTGACACACGATAACAGAATATTCAGCATCCAACATAAAAAGACTTGGAGCAAACGAGCATTGTTATTGTTCTTACTATAACATGCATGTTCTTCATTATTATCATTGTTTTCATTATTATTCAAAAGAATGCCCATTGTTTGATAAAATAGTGCTGATGGCTCTACTATAGCTGTCGATTACATGGTTTGTTGAACAAAAACGTAGATTCTACTTGCAATTACAGTATAACCAATTAAATGAGAAAAACTAAATCCCAATTCAATGTACTTACAAATGCAACCTCTGATCTGTGCTTTGTATTGTAGTTACATTCAACAACAAAACCATCTCCCTGCAAAAAGACAAAATTAAGTTTTAACTCTGGTCCAATTTAGTGGATTACATATGATTATGTGCAATGAAGCTTCTCTGTAAACCTAATGGTAAATGTTTGGTTTTGATATTCAATGTTTATAACTGTTGAAGACAACGGCACTAAGAGTTTGTCTGAAACTGTATATGGATTTAAACTGGCTACGTAAACACGTAAACATTGTCAAGTGTACTAGGAAATTATTGCCTTTCTCCTCCATTGCACACTTTACCATCAAATGTGCTTGCCCATCAACTACATATTTCCATTGCAAATTGTGTCAAACGTCGAGCAATGTTGTATGATTGCAAAGCATTTCATTCACTGTACATGTGATACTGCGGTATAAACATTTATTATATGCCTTCTAATGATATCGAGCGTTTCCGCGTGTATCTGCACAGTAAAATACAAGAGTCTGTATCAGCCACCTTGTATCAGCCACCTTGTATTTTACTCCAACCTCGTTTTCGATTTAGCATGACGTCGTTTACGTTCAGGTACAAGTCCCGCGTTATTCTTTGTGGCCTACAATAATTCTTTGTTCTGCTTCAAATAACTAATGGTTCTGGATATAAAATTATTTAAACAATCTTTTAGTTGTTTCTGGAGTGTATTCAATGCATATAATAAACACATCACCAGTTGACAGTGCGCTACAGAGTGTTGCATTTAGCTCTCGGCGTTTTTGGCGGAAACAACCGATCAGACTCGCGCCAAGGCGCTCGTCAGATCGGCTATTTCCGCCAAAAACGTCTCGAGCTAAATACATCACTCTGTATCGCACTGTCAACTGGTAATGTGTATGTACGGTTTGGAAATGTTATTCTTTCATAATAAATGCGTATATGCGAAAAGTTTTAACTTTGAAAAACGGATATGTTCGACTTAACCGAGTTAGAGATTTCGAAGTTCGACTGTATCTTACTTTTTTCACAGTAACTGGCTGCTTCGCAGATCGAAACTCTTGGAAATAGAAGTCGTAGCTTGGGTCGTCCTGGATAGGTTTGAGTTCCGTTCCGTTACGAATATGTTTAGTTTTTATACCATACCCGAGCAGGTGCGCGTGTTGCAGACTGGAAATAATCTTCATCTCGTCTACACCCTTTTTGTCAAATCCCTGTATGTAGATAAAACCTTTATTACTCATCATGGTTCAAATATATACATACATGTATACCGTTTCATTTAGTCATGAAACAACATTAATTATGCAATTCAATAATTAAGAGTAATAAGAGACTATCAAGTAATCATCACAGCATGTTTTAAGTTTCAGTAACAAGAAACTAAAACAATGCAAACAGTGCTAAGTTTACAATTTAAATATAATAAAATGCATAAATATGTCTAATTAGGTAATGTTTATAAGACATCCATTCTTACCCTTGATCAGAAGTTATGTAATATCGTTATAGATTCAAAACAAAATAATTAAGTATGTAAATAAATATAAGAATTTCATAGTTAAACATCGTTCTTTTGTTATTGCACATAGACATAACATAGACAGTAAGTATGGGTTAGTGTTCATTTGTGTACCATTTCCGAATGCTCGATAAATGGTTTGTTATTATTTCTGAAATAAGCACCAAACTGTTTGCCACTCAGATTTAGTTTTAAATTATAGATCTATTCTTTCCCCATATTTCTTTTTCCTTTAGTGTGGCGATAGTTATTGTCATGATATATCGCTAAAGCTTTGAGCCCCTTTGAAATGGGCATGCACTTTTTTGTCCTATAGATCATTACTGAAGCCGCTACATACCTCAGCTAAAAGGTCTCCGTCACAGTAACCCTTTGTTATAAATGATTCCTGTTTCGGTGGAATGATATGGTATGGAAGCACCGCGTGTCCGACGGTCAATGTTCCGACTTCATGCTGACGTAATGATGACGTCAGGCGCATTCTCATCCCAGAACTGTCGATGACGCCTAAAGAAAAAGACAATTACAGTTTACAGATATGTTCGGTCAATACTTCACCACTTTCAAATCTCACAAAACTGTACAACAACAGAAAATGGTGTAAATCGCATATACAAGTCATGATTCCATTTCGTGTGGAAAATACTGCTACATTTAGATCTATCTGAATGTTTCCAAAACCTTATTTGTTGGCCTACGCTGTATGTAATGACAAAAAAATAATTTTTCAAACGTGCCTCGTGTGGCGTGTGTTGTCCTATTCTGTTTTAAGTACATGTAATTTGCTTTATTTACAGAGCTATTGTGGTCGGGTGTATGTGTGTGGGGATGGAGACACTAACACATTTGTACTGAAACAATTGTTTCCATTGCAAACGGTTTTTTGTAAAAAGGTAGAGACTACCGAATTCTCAACTATATGAACCGTATTTACCTGATCTGTGGGTTGGATTGTCGTAGTGTAACTGCATGACGTAGAAACTCATGTCATCCTGAGCGCCCACAGAGTACCCGGCATCTGATGGGAAGTAGTAAGGCTGTAGACAAGAAAATAGTATTGGATAGCTATACATCTGATACAAATTTTAGAGCTGGCTATTGCGATCAAATTGGCTATCACGATAGTTATCGATTGTTGAAAACACTATCACGAAATACTATTTATAGTTTGATTCACTATTGCAAAAATATCACAATAGTTATCGATTCTTGAAAACACTATCACGAAAAACTATCGATAGTTTGATTCACTATTGCAAAACTATCACAATAGTTATCGATTGTTGAAAACACTATCACGAAAGACTATTTATAGTTTGATTCACTATTGCAAAACTATCACGATAGTTATCGATTGTTGAAAACACTATCACGAAAGGCTATCAATAGTTGGGTTCACTATTGCAATACTATCACGATAGTTCATTACACATACAACTATTATGAAAATGAACCATAAGGAGTGTGTTCTCTATCCTAGCAGATGGTAGCTTAAAGCATACTGAACGTAAAGAAGGATAGGCACTGTTTGCTATTACATATGAAATGTTCTTCTGTATTGAAAAAAAACATTGCAATTACCTATGAACACCCATGTATATCGATAATGAAATCTTCCAGTAAGCACATACGGAGAATTCATTAAATATCCGGGCCAATTACCCCATAGCCTGATTCTAGCTTTGAAAATATGTGACCAATTAAAGCAGGTTGAAAGTAAAGCAGAATGCGCCACTACCCAATAGCCTGTTTATAGAATATGTGACCACTTAAAGCAGGTTAAAAGTAAAGCAGAATGCGCCATTACCAAATAGCCTGTTTATAGCTTTGAAAATATGTGACCTCTTAGAGCAGGTTGAAAGTAAAGCAAATTGCGCCTTAAGGCGCATTCTGCTTTACTTTTAGCCTGTTTTAAGCTACCATCCGCTAGGATATATAATATCTTACTTATAGTGCATATTTGTTTCTGTATTAATTGGAAGTATTTTCTTGAGTGGAGGAATACACGATAGGCGTAAAAAGGCGTATTTATGGGGTTATGGGTTAAAGCAAGCTTACCCCTCCACCTGTTGCCCAGGCGATGAAGACCTCGATACACTTGGGCCAGTCTTTTGGCCAATCCAGAAAGCACTCGGCATGGGCACCGTTCAAGGCTGGGTGGTTACCAGGGCAACGGGTAATAACAGCATGATGTAACAAGGCCTCGTTGCCAGGGGTATAGACTGGTTCGAACTGAATGATAAAGGTATAATTTTAGGCATGTATTTCTTATACAATGTACATGTGTGTTACAGTGGAGAATCTGTTACTCTTTCCCGTTTAAACGCAATCGTACGCAAACGCAAAGCACTAAAACGTAGAAAAGAACAACTTTTTGACAATTCTGATAATTCTTGTTTATCTTGGTGGCAAACAGTCTGGAACCTGATCAGACGCCGGGTTACCCGGCGTCTGATCTGGCTCCAAACTGTTTGTACTGCAAATAATAGTTTTAGCATAAACGCGTTTATTGGGAAAGGATAACAGATTCTCCACTGTATATGCTACTGTTATTTTCTTAAACTGGGCAAATTGTAAAATACTTAGAATTAATTAATAAATAAATTGATAGAACTTTTCAGGCATTTCACAGAATAAATATCTTAATATACTTGCCTATGTTTTCGGCTTATATTACACACATTTTAGAGACATGTGATTACTTAATACATGGTATGAAATGCAAAAGCTGGTTCAACAGCTATATGCATTATTTAATGTCCTGCATTTTACATCAAGACTGATTATATATCTTAGAATTAACGGTTTTGTAAAAGTTTTATTCAAATAAATTCATGTCAGCTGGTTTTCGATTATTTGGTTTATCGTATAATAGTGATATCGCTGAATAGAAGATTTAGTTACCGAGTTGTCGAGATAGTTGTAATAAAAGTAACGATAATCCTACAAACGAGATAATTGAACGGCTCAATATCTCTGGAGTGGAACGATAATTCTTTGAATGAGAAAAGTGACAGGAACGATAACCCTGCAAATGCGATGAAATATAGGAACGATAACTCTGCAAAGAGGATTGAATTCCATCACCTAATTTACCTCTATCATGTGATGTTTCCCTCCTAAGGCAGGCATCTGCATTCCAACACAGAGGTAGGTGGTTCCTTTATCTGGCACAACATACTGAAAAACAGACAAGACAAGTGACAGTCCGAGGTATGGCATATTGCCTTTTTAAGCAAATTTAAAGGCAAACAATGCACACTAGTATACGAGTACATAACAATCAAGTAACAAACCAAGTAACATATTTAGGACGCTTTACATAAACAATATATGTTCTGCAAGAGGTTCCTGGTGTTGTTCACCATAAAGAAATCACATATCGTTTTAGATCTAAATTGCAAACTTCCACAATATAGTGTCGTTTCGTTACATATATTGTGTGTTATTACAAATATAGCATGCCCATATCACTATGGCGTACACAGTTCATTTGCACATATTTAGGTCCCAAATTACTCGGCTTTGGACAAAGGGCCGATGGTTTTTAATTGACAACCGTATTGTTCTTCAATCAACGTGTCTTAAATCTTAATTTGACACAATGTGTCAGGAATATTACTATGCGATAATATACATAAGCAGATTGCAACAAATGTCAGATATATTATTGGATGAAAAGATAAATTACACTACTCACATTATTTGCCCGAAAATCCACTATTTTTGTGTCTCCGACAGAAACGATATTCGGTATTTGGTTCTGATTCAGCAATGAGATACTTTTGGTTCCCCGTCTCTCGCCGCCGTGGTACATGAGATGGTTCTCGTCCACAGGATCGTCAGGGTGGTAGGAATAAATTAGACGCATGGTTGCATCCTTAAAATTGAGTTCTATATGGTTTAAACCTTTACTCCGTAGCCTGTTTCTAATTTTGAAGACAGGTGTCTGCTTAAAGCAGGTTGAAAGAATAGCAAACAAAGTTCTGCTTTCCTTCAACCTGCTTTAAGCTACCGTCTGTTAGGATATGGAAATTATTAGTTTTGGTACATGTTCACGACTCTATAAATTGGGAAAAAATGTTCGGGTGAAGGGCTACTAAAAAACTGAAAATGTCATTTCAAACAGTTTGGGACCAGATCAACTGACCCTTGCACTGCCAGGCTCTATAACACTTGCATTAAATTTTGCAAACTGTTTCAAACTTATATCAATATTTCTTCTGTTAAAAACACTAAACATTCCAAATTTCCTAATAAAAACAAACAAACAAATTCAAGCAGACGATATTATGTCAATCACTTGTTAAACGCGTATTGTACACCATAATGGCAGCGAAAGGGTTAAATAATGAATTGGAACTGGAGTAACTAAACTTGCATTTTACAGGGTCGTACATAAAACAACATCTGATAGGTGCTAAACATTTCACTCTCAATGGCGTCATAAACCTCATTTGCAAACAGTTTTGATCCTGATCAAAAGCCGTGACACAACTCGTCAACATTACATACTTACATTTATGACTATATCGTCCTTATCACACGTGTCTATTTTGCGCACGAACTTCAGCACGGTCCCACTGTCACTCTCTGCCGCGTGCAGGAGGTGCCAGTCTTGGGAGGAATCCTCAATAGGTGCAAAATGGCCGGTTGTGTGGTAATCCTGCAATGAGAAAAATATTGAGCTGAGTAACAAGAATTTTGAAATCATACATGATACTTAACCTTTTCACTTTCAATGCTACTAAAAAGAATATTGTGATTGGTTTAAAAAAAGATAAAATTCTAAAGCAAGATAAAAGGAAGGCAGAAAATTTATTTCTAAAGCTTTCTGCTTTATGTTCATCTTGATTTAAGTAGCCGTTTGCCTTAAACACAGACATATTTCAATCTCATATAGTATTAGAGCGGTTTTTTGTACATATGTATAGTTGCTTTTCGTTCAAGATTAGTCTCCGTATATCAAACTACAAACCTTGAAGTATGTTTTCCCATTATTTATCCAACCAACCACTACGTCAGATGGGAACATATTTCCATTTGGTGAAAGCCCGAAAGCCACATAGCCCCTGGTCTTCGCGTGTACTTCAAAGGTCACGTGACTGGCATTGTAGTTCCAGTACAACTGGTAATTGCCGTCTTTGTCTAGGACTAGAGAGTGGTTAAAGTGTTCAGTGGTCTTGTGCACGAGTCCACGTGCAACAGCGATGAGTGACAGTAATAGTAATGTCGCTGGAATGGAAATAGAAATTCTGTAAAATCGGATAAAGCGATGGTCCAGCTTGGTTTGACCCTTTCACGACTAAATGTTCCGTGATATGTTTACCCCTTCACCGTTTCATTGTCGTTTGTTTCAATTTTGTTGTCTGCAATATCGTTTCAAAGTTAAAAAATAAGGCACTATGACTGAAGAAACGTCAAAACGAGTGTCAAACAGTTTGGATTCTGATCAGACGCCGCGTCACGCGACGTCTGACCAGGATCTAAACTGTTTGCAAAACGTGTTATTATATAATGACGCTCTAACCTGTTCACACAATTATTCCATAAATACGCCCTTTCATGTTTTTAATGTATACCTCCATTGAAGAATATATTTCCACATAGTACATTCATGAATATCCAAAATATAGGAAATATTTAATGTCACAGTAGATGGTAAATTAAAACACGCTGAAATTAAAGCAGAATATGTCTGCTTTTAGGAGGCTGCTTAAAGTAATCACTTGTCTTCAATTCTTCTCATACAAAATATTGTAGAAAGGGTAAAAGAGTAAACGACATAATATCGTTTGATTGCTAAATTGCGTCTGCCTTTGTTCTCAAGTTGCTCTGTTTTAGGTATTTTGCCTTAGGAACATTGGTATAAGTGTCCTGATATTATATTTCTTAGTAGACGCGGTTTGAAGCGGCGTCTGATTGGGTCCAAACTGTTTGCAAATATTGTCAAGCTTGGTACAGCTTGAAAACAGATGGCCAAATAAAGCAGGTTGACAGTATAGCAAAATACGCCTTATGGTGTACTCTTTTTTACCTGCTTTGATCTACCATTAACTATGATATATATAGAATATTTCTTATGGTGTATAGTCATGACAGTATAAGGTGATATAAGGTATTTATTTCAGTGGAGGAGTAAATAATTGTTAATGGTAAAATGAGTATTTATGGAGAAATGGTTTAAAGATAAAGAATAAGGCTTATTTCAATTTCGCTCAAAAGTTTATATATATATATATAATGTTGCTAGTAAAAAGCGCTGTGATTTTTACAAGAATTTGATAAAAAAAAAAAACGATATCTTTTTTATTTGAAAGGTCAATAATTTTGATTTTCCAAAAGAAATAAATAAAAGTAACCCACCTTTGATCATATTTCAGTGTTCTGCCGACTCTGTTGATATGGTTTGTAACGTTGTTGTTTTATCAGGCCAATATAAGCTATTTTATACCCCGGGTGTTATCTGTGTTTTGACTAGAGTCCCGTGACCCTAACTCACGGGTATGGCGATTCGTCATATAATATTGTGAAATATTGCTCGCTATCACGTAGGACAGATAATGCTGACAAACATTTGTTTTCAAAATAAGGTTTAGCAAACGTTTATTTTCCATATCACAATTGGGACAAGTACAAATGAGAATGCGTTATTCTTTCCGTTAAATCGCAATCGAAACGCAAACGCACAGCAATAAAATGTTAAAAATTCTAACGATCTGTTTTAATCTGAGTGGCAAACAGTTTGGAGAGTGATTAGACGCCGGGTTACCCGGCGTCTGATCAGGCTTCAAACTGTTTGCAATGCAAATAATAATTTTAGTATAAACGTGTTTATAAGGAAGGAAAACGTATTATCTGCTGTAGCAGAGTCATAGTAAATGACGAGGGTCCCAAAAGCGCTTTTTAACAATGAAATGCATTTTGTTTTTGTATGTAGACCGTTAAATAAATGAACATTTGTATACCTTGTACTCATACACAGTATTCATGTGCCATTCCGTCATCTCACGATGTACAGTGGAAAGACGTTATTATTTTCCGTTTAAACGTTAACAAAACACAAACGAAATGCAATCAAATGTTGAAAAAAGAATATGTACATGACAATTTTGTATGGCAAACATTTTGGAGTCCGATCTGGCTTCCAAACTGTTTGCAATGGCAATAACAATTTGAGCAAAAATGCGTTTGTTGGGAAAGAATAACGTTTTCCCAACTCTACTTGTAGTCGTACACCAAAGTCTGTATCCTTTGGTAATGTGATGTAGTAAATGTGCCTCGGACGAGTAATGGAATTCAAACTTCGAGACCATAGTGACCTGGGACCCGTTTTATGAAACGTCGCACGACAAAAATGGTCGTAAGTCAGATTCTAAAATTATCAGCAATAACTTATTTCTCCATCTAAGCCTGTCTTGTTACATCTCTTTGGAATAAAAAACAAATATACCAAGTTAAAGTCTACTTTCAGTCCGAATGACCGCTCAGCCGACTGTACATTTACTCCCCTGATCATTGAGCCATCTTGCCTACAATATTGAGCACTGCTAACATATGGCGCAGTCAAATGCAAAAAGATGCGAAAAGAATATTCCAAAGAGATGTCACAAGACAGGATTAGGTGGAGAAAGCAGAACTGTATTTTAAGGTTTTTACTTTATACCGTTTTTGTCGTACGACGTTTCATAAAACGGGCCCCGGGTCCAAATAAGAAACTTGCAATGGTTTATAACACTGTGTCATCCTGAGATGTACTCTCACACCAAAATTGGTATTACTACAGTATCTGATGTGGTAAAGGAAAAAAAAATCTTCGGACAATTATTTCCTATACTTCAAGTTATGAATTCAAGGAGACAGTGAATTATGACCTGACAATGGTACGCTACACTCCGCCATCTCCAGAGGTACTCAAATACAAAATACGGTAATCTTACACATTTAAATATGCTCCAATCAAGCATTATCTATTTAACTGAGGTTAATGTCAAGGTCGTGAACGTAGTACAGTGTTTTTTCTAAATAGGTCTATAGACATAATTGTGAAAATAATCTGCTTAATAAGGACATAATAAATTTTCAGTTGTATGTGACACTCCGCCATGCAAATAATGTACTCGCGCACTAAATTTGGTATATCTAGTTTATGCGATATAGGAAATATTCTGCAAACAATATTCCAATATCGTTGAGAACAAAGGTCAAGGTAAAGGTCACTGTGGCCTAAGTGTGTTAAACCAGTCCGCTAGCCAAAGCTATACTCATGCACGATATTTTTTATCTGATAAGATGTTGAATAATAATGATCATACCCCGGAAAAGATTATAGACATAAAGTAAGTCAAAGGTTAAAGTTTGTTGTCCTTGCTTTGTACATGGATCTTGTAAACGGAGGTGTATAATGAAACATAAGGGGGTATTTCAAGAAATAAAATCTTTATTTCTGCATTTAACCCTATTGTGTCACTACTCATTAGAATCGTCTCTTCGAGACGATTCTAATGGATAGTAACTCAATAGGATTTGGTGCTGAAATGATTGCAAAAATGTTTGATTTGTTCAGTTTTCTCCCTCTTATCTGGGACCCTTCTATAGTTTTTCTACTCGTTTCATCTAGACTATTCGGAAGTAGATTCGAATCCGCTATGTTTACAGGCGTAACAGGAAATACTTTAAGCTTTACTTAAAAAACGTGTTTGAGCTTAAATACGTTTGTTAATTGCAAACATTTTAGAGCCAGATAAGTTGCTCAGTACCTTCTTACTGCTTTCAATACTTTAGTCAATCGTTATTTCAAAATAACAGTTATTTCCTAATTTTAAACGTAATTGCGTTTTCCGTTGAAGAAGGCCATCGGATATTGCAGCAAACGATATTGAAGCAGACGACAGTGAAACGGGAAAGGGGTAAAACTCTCACGATTAATTTTGCAGCGATAGAGTCAAAGCAGATGACGTCAAGGAAGGGATGGTTAAGTATGAGTCAGCCTGTGTGTTTTAAAAGAATGTAAACAACATCAGAAATGTCGCATGATCTATAACATTACGTGTTTCTGTCTCAAAACTGGTTTTCATTTAAATCGCTTTCGGACTTAAATTCTCGTCTTATTTCATATTTGTACATCTGCAAAGGCTTCCAATTTTGCTCTACACGAAAAGAAAATGCCAACACAAATACAAGTGTCAAGTAGTCAGGGTATTTATTAGGCCCATTTTCTGATATTATCCGTCGTTTTTAGCAAAATCTAGTTGAGCCGACCCTGGTACAATAAGAAGTATTTTAAACACCCTTCGTTTTTCTTGACAAAAGTTACGATATTCGTAACCTTTGAATAAGCCAAAATAACACATTTGCGTCCAGTTAGGCATGGAAGAATCCCTTCCATGCTTATTTATTGGACTAGTCCATTTTTTATCTGGGGTGCCTGTTCTTAATTTTTATTTTTGTTTTGTTTTACATTTAAATTTCTATCAGCAAACAGTGTAGATTTTGATCAGACGCCGCATAATGCGGCGTCTGATTAGAGTATACACTGTTTGCGAATGTCAATTATATGGGACGCTGACCCAAATGGGTTAATACTATTCCTGTATGGTCAACACCTTTTTTCAAAGCAGTCATCTTCAAAGCCAACACGATCTTGACTCACAACGGCCATCAGGATTAAGGTAAATCAAGGTAAATCAAGGCAATATGACTGAAATAATATCGAAACACAGTTTGTATCCTGATTGGACGCCGTGTGACGCGTGACGTTTGCTCAGGACACAAACTGTTCACAAAATTGACGTGTGAAAGGGTAAATGATAAAATACTTAAAGATAGCATGCCATATCAAAAACTCATTTGTCTAGTGTTCTATTTTAAATCAACGCGTCTATTGCTCAACAAGACTAATATTGTGGGGAAATATATCAGTAAGGATCCAGATACGACATCGACTAACTGTTAGGTGTCTGTTCTGGTTGGAAACGATTTTGGCACTAATTTTAAGGCTGCTTTAAATAGTGAAATTGACGTTTATACAGGTACATGTATATTTAATAATAAAAAAAGATGCAGAAAATACTATTGGAGCGGACGATCAACAATACGAGAGAGTGGTTAGAAGTACGAACGCACTTAATTTAACATGATAATAAGTCACATGTTTACTAGTTATATACCGATTTTATTGACTTGACAGGGCGGGGGTAACCTTTGGCAAAGATAAACTAATTAATTTTTGATTTTAGTGGTGTTCGGTATAGTTCCGTACTATATCGTTATTGTCCGATACATTTAACATTGAGATACACAATTGATGCATGCATCCAGATCAACTTGAAAATGGTATATACAGTGCTCCCTCTCTGCAACAACATCAAATGGGAAACAAAGATTGCGTGTGTTATTCGGAGGGAGTTGTTATAGAGAAGGAAAATTAAGATTTGGCTTACATTTTCAAACAGCTAGAATCCGGATCAGACGCCGCGTAACGCGGCGTCTGATCTGGATTCAAGCTGTTTGTCACTCGTCATTATATTCCTTCTGTCAAAATATCCACTAATATTATATGTTGAGAAAAATTGGCAGGCTACAACGGTAAATTCCGATCATAGAGCATCATGCCGCCCCCAAAATTGAAATGCATAGGTCCGCACCGAAACTCCGCCCTGCCAATGTAATTATAAGTCCCAGCATGCTGACTGTTACTTAAACAGTGTAAGATTATGGGAACGGTTATCAAGTACTTGGTTAGGACAAAGAGAGCGACCTCATTGTCAATTGAACCCGATTTTGACCCAATTCAGACGTTGAGTAACTAGGGCATCTTTTGAATATATATTATCAAGCATGAGCTTTATCAACAAAATGGGCCATGCTTTCATTAAAATAATCTTTTTGCTATGCGTTTGTTTTGAAATGAAAGTAAAAAAAACTCTAACATCATCACGTCTTAACTCTAGAGGGCCTTGTATCATTTGATGGGAATGCTTATTTCTCGTCTGTATACATGTACCATTTGACTTTTCTAAACAAAACGACGGTGGTCGGCGTTTTTATTAACCCTCATCCAAACTGTTGACACCATTTCTTAACTCAAAATAACTAAAATTTAAAATTGAGAAATAAACAGTTGACAATTGTTAAAACTTACGTCTTTGCATTGAATGGGTTAAAAGGCCAAATATAGTATTTCAACATAGATTATCCTAATCTGTTAAGGCTGCCGGGCGAATGTCGTTTGAACTAACTCTTTTATACTGAAACTATCAATGGACAATACCTGTTTCCAGTTAAGTATAGTCCATTTTAGCTTACCTTGGCCAAAGGCTCAAGATGAACCACCGTGATTGCCCTGTGTTCGTCGTCCGTCGCGGTTATCCATTTCTTCAAATGACATCTCCTCCTATACCGCATCACCGATTTCAACCAAACTTCACAGTAATGTTCTTTGGGCGAAGCTTTTCAAAACTTGTAAAAAGAATTAACCCTTTGCAGAACTCTGGTTACCACCGCAACGAAAAAGATGTTTTTTGAAAAACTATAGAAATAGTCTTATTTCAAACTGTGAGACATAGAGCTTAGATATATGGTAGGTAGCATTGCATATGAGACCTCTTAGACTAGACCGATTTTCAAAAAATCTCAAAGGTGAAGGCAAATTGGGGTAATACTTGGCATCCTAGTGTTTTAACCTTATTCAAGGGTGCTGAATCCAAATATGGTGGATGCCAAGCTGGATTCTGACTTTTAAGGGGCCAAAAAGGGGAAACAAAATGGCCACCATAAATTGCTTCTTCTCCATACTAATTGGGTTTGTATTAGTTTAGGAAGTTTAGGAAGGTACATTGCATGCAGCTAAAAAAAATGGCAAGTTGCATTACCTAATTGACGGGTGCTAAATCCAACACAGGTGGATACCAAGCTGGATTTTGACTTTTAAGGGGCCAAAAAGGGGAATCAAAATGGCCGCTTTTATATTATTCCAACCCAAGCTGAGATTTTATTAGTTAAGGAAGGTTCATTGCAAGTAGCTTAAAAAGTAAGATGGCTAGTTACATAACATAGTTAAAGGTTGCTGAATCCAACACAAGTGGATACCAAACTGGATTTTGACTTTAAAGGGGCCAAAAAGGGAACAAAATGGTCGCTTTAAATAAGCTTAGGAAGATAATTTACTGGTTGCTTTAAAAGATAGCTAGTGTTTTAAACTAATTGAAGAGTGCTAGTCCAAAAATTGGGATACCAAGCTGAATTTTGACTTTAAAATGGTCAAAACTGGACAACAAAATGGCCACCAGAACATTTGATTTTTTTTATCATTATATACAACATCGTTTCAAATAGTGAATCCCGGCTGAATATGTATTTTTGAATTAGTTAAGGAAGATACAGAATCGCCTTCAACATCATCAGAACTGGCTGCAAATTATCACCAGCAACCATCCTACAAAAGTCAGTAACTGATGGTAGTGTTTGAGTTCAATCCACATCATTGTCTGGTAGTTTTAGCGTTTGATGTAGAACCTGCTGGCATCACTGGTGGGTGGCAAAGACACCATTGGCTACACATATACTGAACAACTTAATCGACGTCCATAGTATTCCATACAATCAGCGTATGAATGCTTCAGCAGTTGATACAGTAGCCTGTATAAGTTCTCCTTTGACAAGAGGCCATATAGCAACTGTACCTGTTCTTGGTACACTTTCCATGCCGTCTTCTTGATATGAGCCAATGAAACAGTGTCACAACCAGTAATAACATGAAAGGCCAACAGAAAGTTAATAACTTGATAAGATAAACTTTGTTTGATGTCATGAAGTGAAACACATTTGGTTTATTTTGGAGGTGCCACTCTTCATCCAAAGTGTGGTACATTTCATGTGTCAAAGGGTACCAATACATCTGTATCCCGAGAAGCAACTACAATGGACTCACAATCAATGCTCAGGCAATGGAGTACCAGACGAGTGCCAGCCTCCTCATTGTTGGTTTGTAGTGGAAATGTCTCCAGGTCAGGATTTGATGATATAACAGATATGAGCTTTTGAGACCACCAGCAACTATGATTGGTCCTATTGGTTAGCCCATTCTGAATGATATGATTGGTAAGGAATTCGGACAAGTCCTGTTTGCTCTCTGACAATGAGCAAGCCCAGTTACTGGGCAACGGAATCGACGTGTCTGTCATTACTCATTTTTGGGTGTGCACGCTTTTGTCTTGTTCCAGCTTTTATGGAATGTTGTTAGAAATGGTCAAAAACTATATAATTCCGCTCGATGTTTGCATCCATGGTCAACACATCGTTCACAAATGTATCTGCATAGCCAGGGAATGTGATGTCACGTGGTTTCCCAATAACCATTACCAAGGCCTGTCCATCTATGACTATTGCTATAGTTCCATATAGGGTCACGCTAGATGCAATTACCAGATCATTGGTTAGGATATCAGATAGGAATGTTTTGCTAGCAGATTGCATGCATTCATCACTATAATTGCCAGCGACACAGGCCCGGGCATTCATTAATGATGAAGAATTTGCTTCAGGTTTACAGGGCGATTGGCTTGTATGCTGCTATTAGCCTTTGTATGGTCTTTCTATTCACTTTGATAACCTTTTGTGCTGATTTGAAGTTGGACATCTTGGGTACAGAATAAAGAGAAGCAAAGCTTAATTAGGGGATTATTTTGCAATTTGTGTTTGCCCTACTTCATCGACAATCAGACGTGATTTTACAAACTTGTTGAGAGTTTCTTGTCCTAGTTATTTAGCACCAAGTAATGCATCCTGTATGTCTGTAGTTTCTAGATATTTGTTGACTATTTTTGCAATGGCATATCTTGTGCAGTTGTTGGTTTAACAAATATGGTTCCACTCCGAAGTGCATTGGCAATTTTGGCCTCATCTGTCTCACTTTGTTTCAATCTCACTGTACATGATTCGTTGTGTTTGTACATGTCATTTTGTTTCTCACTTGAAGATTATGCGTGTCTATATACTTAACTGACTATTTAGGTTGTAAGACAATGCCAGTTGACTAAGTGCAGACGTTTTCTTTTTGATGACTAAGATGCCACCACGTCTTACCAGTGGCATTAACCATTCTTGGCTGTGATCTAGGCCTACTTGATTAAATGGCTGGCTTGAATTCAGAAGTAGATCTAGAACTGTAATCTTAATAACAGACTATAACTGCATGTACTCACTAATAAATATAGTTCCATATGTGTATGCATGGCTATAGGACTTTTTGAAAGAATGCATACCTCTATGTTGCCATTGTGGCAGTAATATTGGGATTGTTTTTTTTTCAAATTGTTGCTGACTGCTACAGAGTATGGGAAATTGAAAACAAGGGGAAGGATCGCTTTCCTTTCAAATCTAAAATATGCAACCCTACTATCGCTCAACATACCAAAGGAACATTGTTCTTTGTTTTGCAAGTGAACCGAATATACGGCCTATTTGATTTTTAAAACGGCTGCCATTGTGATAAATTCTATTCAGTATAATACTTTACACATGTCATGTTCAAGTTCCCTATAATTTGTTGTTGGGTTACTTTCAATTCTAACATATCTTGAGTTGATTTCAAAAGGAAATAGCTAATATTTGGCGGAAAAAAGTATATTTTATGGCGGCATATTTTGTTTCCCCTTTTTGAACGCTTAAAAGTCAAAATCCAGTTTGGTATCTACTTTATTTTAATAAGCACTCTTCAATTAGGTTATAAAACTAGTCATCTTTTAAGCTACATGTAATGTACCTTTACCTAAACTAAAACAAACTTAGCTTGGTTGGAATGTTTTATGGCAGCCATTTTGTTTCCCCTTTTTGGCCCCTAAAAGTGCAACATCCAGCTTGGTATCCACTTGTATTGGATTCAGCACCCTTCAATTAGGTTACAAAACCATCTTTTTAAGCTACTTGCAATGTCCCTTCCTAAACTAATACAAACTCATCTCGGTTGGAAGCAATTTATGGCGGCCATTTTGTTTCCCCTTTTTGGCCCCTTAAATGTCAGAATCCAGCCTGGTGTCAACTTATGTTGGATTCAGCACCCTTCAATTAGGTAATACAATCTGCCAACTTTTTTAGCTACATGCAATGTACCTTCCTAAACTAATACAAACTCAGCTTGGATGGAAAAGAAGCAATTTATAGCGGCCATTTTGTTTCCCCTTTTTGGCCCCTTAAAAGTCAAATTCCAGCCTGGTGTCAACTTCTGTTGGATTCAGCACCCTTCAATTAGGTAATGCAACCTGCCAACTATTTTAGCTACATGCAATGTACCTTCCTAAACTAATACAAACTCAGCTTGAATGGAAAAGAAGCAATTTATGGCGGCCATTTTGTTTCCCCTTTTTGGCCCCTTAAAAGTCAGAATCCAGCTTGGCATCCACTATATTTGGATTCAGCACCCTTGAATTAGGTTAATACACTAGGATGCCAAGCATTACCACAATTTGCCTTCACAACTTTTTAGGAGCACATTTTCCCAAATTTGGTCTAGTCTATCTACCAATATTGTTCAAATTATTTTCCCGGAGTTAAAAATGGCCCCACCGCGGCGGTCAAAGTTTTAGATAGAGTTATCTACCGGTATGTTTTTCTCTGAAACTGATGTAGCAAGAGCTTTGATATTTGGCATGAAGTTAATTTCTAGAGGTACTTTACCAATTGTGTTGAATAGTTCTGGCCTGTTGCACATCTAAGTCAAAAGCTCAAAACAGGAGTGTTCTTGTCTATAACCTAATAGTCCACAGAGCTTAGATATTTGGGTCATACCGTCATCCACAGGTCCTCTATTAAATGTGTTCAAAATATGCCACTGGGGTAAAAAATGGCCCGCCGCGGGTCAAGGTAAAAAGTGATAAAGTGAAATCTTCAAACAGTTTCTTCTCTGAAACAAATGTGGTTAGAGTTTTAATATGTGGCATGATGTAACTTCTAGAGGTCCTTTACCAATTTTGCTGAAAGCCAACATCTATGAAACTTATTGCTACTTGTATATCAAATCAAAGTATTTGAAAGTTCTGAATGTGGTTTCAAACTGAAAAAGAGAGGTAGAGAGTGGAAATAAAACCAGGAGTTTAGTCAAAATTCTTTGAACAAAATTTGTCTTTAAATGTATCTGATAGATCTAGTAGGATTTGAAATTGTTAAAAGTATGTTTTCCGTATGCTGTATATACTAATATGATAAAGAAACTGCACATTTGGTTTAAGGGACTTTTGTTATACTTATGAGTACAACCCGTTGACAAATTGTGTACCAAAATGCGCAATAATGTATTGGCTAGACAATATTTTATTTTTAAATGTGATTTAATAAATTGTGCGTTAATGACACTGGTGTGAACATTTAAGTGCAAATGTGAGGCTTCTTTATCGTGTTAGTACATGTACAATGTATATTATATAATTATACAGAGAATTTGCAACATTTATTACTGGAAAGAGTCTGAACCCCGGATTTGGCCTTATCCTTACTTTGTCAATGCTTTAACTCTTTCCTCCCTAAAGCTTTAAATGGACAATCCCAGTTTCCATTTTAGTCTAGTCCATTTCTGACTTTTAAGGGTTGTTTTTGTCAATGTTTTGCATTATGACAAACAGTGAAGACTCAGATCAGAGGGCTCCGAAAGGAGCCCTCTGATCTGGGTATTCACTGTTTGCATAGGACAAGTGCTCTTTTCACATGTATACTGTTTGAAAAGGACGCCTATATGCGGGACTAGGGTTCAAAGGGTTAATAAAACACGTGAATATGATTTCAAGCATATTTGGAGATTATCTGTACATGTAGTCTTCAATGTCATTAAACAATCTCAAGGAAAGCTTTTCAAATAGCAGCGGTAACCGCCGCATTTCAAAGCAGCATACCAGTATACATGTAAATACATGTATGCAGAGTTAACTTGTTCTATGTAAACAGTGTAGACCCAGATCAGGTGGCTACTACGGGTTTTGTCATTTTGCAATATAACTATGATTTGTTAAAAAACTCTTAAAATAATTAATTGACTATACTTAGTTGGAATCTTGAATTGTTCAGTTGATGTTCCAGGGGTCAATTGGTTAAACGTATCTTTGCACGTCGTATAGTTGGACTATTTCCTTCCGTTTTTACGAAACGTCAAATGATGCTTATGTAGTATAGAAAATAACAGTACTTAGATGTTAAAATATGTTAACGATTTATTTGATTATGAGTGTCAAAAAGGACGATTTTCTTTAATTATTATATTGTCTCGTCTTTTTGTGGTTATGAAAACATGTACAATAAACCCTCTCTTTTATGGTCACTTAACTGTATCAATTATTAGGTTTTTATAACAGATGACCTTAAAGCAAAGTGACAGTAATACAGAAAGCTCCTAAAGGAGCTTTCTGTTTTACTGCCACCTTGCTTTAAGCTGTCACTTGTCATTTTAACAATCCATTAGCCATCAGTTTAGTGGTCGTAATAGAGAGGTTTTACTGTATTCAAATATTTGTTATCAATTCGGCAATGCCTATCACCAATACAAACCAATTTCAGCAGACCGTATATACCCTGATGAGACCCTACATTTGGCGGCATCTAATCAGGGTCTGCACTGTCCACTATTTCATTTGAAGTGATATGCTATATGGTCAAACACTGCACTGTGTTTTGATTTTTAGCAATGTACAGTAAAATCTCTACATTACGACAATTAAATAATGTTAATTATCAGGTGTTATGGTATAGATGACCGCTTTAAGCAATGTGAACGTAAAACAGAAAGGTCCTAAAGGAGCCTTTTCTTTACTCCCACCTTGCTTTAAACAGTCACCTGTCTTTTATGCAGTCAAGTAGCCCTCTTTTACATGGCCGTTACAGAGAGGTTTTACTATATACAGTAAAACCTCTCTATTACGATCACTAAATTATGTTCATTAGCACGTTTTTTTGGCAGGTGATTGCTAATAGCAAGATGGACGTGAAACAGGAGCTTTCTGTTTTAGGTTCACCTTGCTTTAACCCTTTCCTCCCTGAAACCTCAAATGGACAATTCTAGTTTTCAATTTAGTTTAGTCCATTTTTGCCTTTTAAGGGTTGATTTTTACAATATATGTCAGAATGACAAACAGTGTAGACCCAGATCGGAGGGCTCCTTAAGGAGCCCTCTGATCAGGGTCTACACTTTTTGCATAGGACAAGTGTACTCCTCACAAGTACGCTGTTTGCAAATGACGCATATATGCGTGATTAGGGTTCAAAGAGTTAAGCTGTCACTTGTCTTATATGCAGACCATTAAGCTTCTTTTTAGTGGTTGTAATAGAGAGATTTTTCTGTATATCTATAATGAAATCTTCCATCAAGTAAACATGTATAGGGAGAGTTCACTGTAATATCCTGGCATAAATGTGTTAGCACAACGAAAAGGTGCATTTATCTGAATAAGAGACATATCACCATAAATATTTTCACGAATTAGATTTGTAAATAAAGTTTTGTTCATTTTGAAACTGGAAATATTTTGACCAAATGCATTTTTAAAGTATCTTCATATTTCGCTACATGTAATATGGCAAGGGAGTT
Organism: Gari tellinella; assembly: GCA_922989275.2. Taxonomy (NCBI): domain Eukaryota; kingdom Metazoa; phylum Mollusca; class Bivalvia; order Cardiida; family Psammobiidae; genus Gari; species Gari tellinella. The sequence goes on from OV277872.1 coordinate 36,672,583, forward strand.
GAGTCTTAGTTTCATGTCAAAGAAAACCGTGTCAGTTATCGCCCTTGTACAAGTTCGTAACCCTTTCATGATCAAATTTATGAGATGTTTACCCCTTCACCGCCATATTGTCGTCTGCTTCAATATTGTTATTTGCAATATCGTTTCAAAGTTAGATTTAAGGCAGTATAACTGACGTAATTTCAAAATAAGTGGCAAACAGTTTTGATCCTGAGCGGCGTCCGATCAGGATCAAAACTATTTGAAAATGCGCTTTATGACGTCATTGAGAGTGAAAGGAGTATGTAACTTTTAATTCAGGAAGTTTTGAGTGTATACAGATAGATGCTTAAAACTCATCCACACGTTAAAACTTCAAATTAAAGCCCACATGGAAGATTGGGCTTGCCTAAATGTGTAGCCTCAGTAAATAAAGACGTTATTATTATTATTATTATTATTAAATTTATATTTCCAGTTTCCAATTAAGCCTGATACCCTTTAGGCTTAATTAAGAATTTCTTTATGTTGCTAAATACAGGTGAACTGCTTTCCACTAATGTCATCAGCTGGGTTCCACTCGTCAATGCTTGTTTCGCCCCTTTAGACCCAGGACAAGCTCTTAGTGGTGGTGCGGCAGTGCTGATCAAGCACTATGCCCATTAGTGGACGGCTTCCAGCTACTGGCGTTCCTCTTAAGCCACAGCGTCTGATCTGGCTCCAAACTGTTTGCCAAACAAAATTGAGAAGGGCTTTAAAAAAAGCTTAGACTTTACCTAAATCTGAGTGGCAAACAATTAAGAGGCGGATCATACGCCGAGTTACTCGATGTCTGAACAAGCTCCAAACTGTTTGCAAATAACGTAATTCATTTAGCACAAATGCGCTTATTGAGAAAGAATAACGTCTTCTCCACTGTAGAATTCCCAATGAGGAACATCCTAACAAACAGTACTGTCATAAATTAGGATTAAAGAAGAACTAGAACATTATTGGCCACATAAGCAGGAGTTTATTTGCAACGTAAAAACATCATAATATCTTCGTACATGTACAAATGGGTTTTAATTTCATATTTCGTAAAAAGTTAATTCGGTAAAAATCTGCACAGTAAACTCCCTCACAATTTCGGCCAATCAAACGAAGGCTTGTATTCGTGGTGTATGACACGTGACTGCTGAAAGCAGGAAGAATGCGAGTCAGAAAGTACTCGTATGTGCTTTCTGTTCTAATTTCATCCAGGTTTAACGCTTTCCTCCGTAGCCAAAAGTGTAGGTAACAGGGCTACCATAAGTTGCTCATAAAAATCCAAAGTTTTCCCATTTTTGAACCGCGATTTTAGGATTTTTTTTTATCTTGAACCCTTTTGCTACCAGACTGTATAACACTAACACAGTTATGCAAACAGTTTTGATTCAGATCAGACGCCGCGTAACGCGGCATCTGATCTGACTCATAACTGTTTGACATCCACATCAATTTTTCGTAAGTAAAAAACGCATAAATTTAAAAAAGATTAAAACTTAGAGCAGAAATCCGAAGATTTCGGAAAAAGATCCGTATATCCGGAGATATTAAAAAAATTCCGAAGATTTTGGAAAAAATCCGAAGAAATGGCAGCCCTGGGGTACCCTTTTCAAAACTATGTTTCAGGTAAAGTATGGCACTGCTTGGTTACCCCTGTCGATTGCAACTTGACTTGTGTTTGCAAAAAGCTCTGATCCAGATCAGACGCCGCGTAAAGCGGCGTTTGATCTGGATCAAAGCTCTTTGGCAATATATATAGTTTTTCAATGTAGATATTGTATACATATGACGTTTATCAAATTTGCAGAGGGAAATTTCAAGCAACTAAACGATATTTTGGCAAGATAAAAGTGAAAGTAAAGTAGAATGCTTCATTACAACTTTTCGTTTTACTTTCATCTTGCTAAAAGCTACAACGTACAATCTGTATTAAACAGCACATGGTCATATGTTGGTGCTTATGAAGGGGGTACATTGGAGAATACGTTATTCTTTCCCGTTTAAACGCAAACGAAACGCAAACGCATTGTAATAAAATGAAGAAACTGACAATTTTTCAACAATTTTGAATGTTGATATTAACATTGACGGCAACTAGTTTGGAGCCTGGTCAGACGCCGGATTACCCGGTGTCTAATCTGGCTCCAAACTGTTTGCAATGAAAATTATAGTTTTAGCGATTATTGAGAAAGAATACTAGTAACGTTTTCTCAACTGTAAATGCATATGCGTTCTACTGTGTTTTTGGAGGAAAGTGTTAAGCTACCAGCAGACGTTAATACACAGACGAGAATCTACATTTGAGTGGTCCAAATAGCGGGAATTTACCATATTAGGCACTAGATTTTTGTCATAAAACAACCGTTGAATTATCCCAATACTTTTAACAATATAATTCAACAGTAACATATAAATACATTGAGAAGAGGTTATTCTTTTTAGTTTATCTCTTTCGCTGCTAAATTAATCGTGAGTGTTTTACCCCTTCGCCGTTTCATTGTTGTCTTCTTCAATATTGATGTCTTCAATATCGTTTCAAAGTTAAATGTAAGGACTCATTTAATGAAGAAATTTCAAAAAGTATGTCAGTTTGGATCCTGATCAGACGTCGCGTAACGTGGCGTCTGATCAGGATTCTAACTGTTTGCAAACGCGTGTTTTTGGCTTCATTGAGAGTGAAAGGGTTAAACAAAAATAAAACCTTGAAATACAGAAAATTACACTTATTGAAAATGTTGACAAATCTGAGTGTCAAACAAATTGAAGTCTGAACAGACGCCCAGTTTTTCGGCCCCTGATCAGACTCCAAACTGTTTGCAATATACAAAAAAGTTTAAGCATAAACATGTTTATTGGGAAGGAATAGCGTCTTCTCCTCTGTGACTAATTGCAATATACGCTTGTACATTTGAATACTAGTTGTTACGTCCTAATACTAGATAAACTTTATTTATTTTTTATTGAGGCGATCAGGTGCCAATTTAATAAAACGTTGTACGACAAATGTTGTCGTAAGTCAGATTAAAAAAGTCTCAATTTTTATTTATTTCTCCATCTAATCATGTTTTATGATATCTCTTTGGAATCGTCTTGAAAAGACGATTCCAAAGAGATGTCAAAAAACAGGATTAGATAGAGATATAAGAAATTAAATGTATTTTATAGTTTTGACTTAGGACCGTTTTTGTCGTACGAAGTTTTATTAAATGGGCCCCTGAAAAATAACAAATACATGTACATGTATATAGCCACCGGGTGTTGCAAACAGTACACCCATATCATCCGCTGTTTTGTTTTTACACTGTTTGCAAATTGTAAGAGCTGTTTTCACATGACACAGATCATTTTTATACAATGATGAATATGCTACGTAAACCAGATACAGTCAAACCCGTGTGAAGCAGACTCTAAACAACACGATGAATTGGCGGGCTTGCATAAAGGCAGTAGCTAATGAATGACGACAGAAAAAAGAAAACCCTTTCAATTACGACCGCTTAAAAGAAGGCTAATTGATTGTGTAAATGACAGGTTACAACTTACAGCAATGTGAAAATAAACACAAATCGTTACTCAGTATCCCCTGAAACTCCAATAAACAAGTCCAGTTTACAATTAAGGAGTTTAAGGACACAATTTAGTGGTCGTATTAGAGAGATACTGTCTGCATTACATCTGTCCTGCATTTTGCAATAACCTATCTGGTACACCCCATGCCTTATCACTGAGATGCTACTTAACGCAGGTTTTACTGCGTAGTCAAATGTAGAAGTTGAATTCTAGTTTCTTGAAACTGTTGTCGATCAATTTTGAATCCTGGGACCCGTTTCCAAAAACTTCGTACGACAAATGTTGTCGTAAGTCTCAATTATTATTCATTTCTCAATATGATTCTGTCTTGTAACAACTCTTTGGAATTGTCCTGAAAAGACGATTCCAAAGGGATGTTACAAGACAGGATAAGATAGAGGAATCAGAAATTAAATGTATTTTAAAGTTTTGACTTACGACCGTTTTTGTCGCACGACATTTAGTAAGGCGGGACCAGGTGTCAAACAGTTTGAACCCTGAACTGTTTAGTTATTCGGTGTCTTTGGTCCGTGTTACGAAACGTCGTACAAAAAATCGGTCGTAGGTCAAAACTTCATCTACTTTCTACGTCTAACCCTGTCTTGTGACATATCGTCTTGAAAAGGCAATTCCAAAGAGATGTCACAAGACATTATTAGATGGGGAAATAAATAATTGAGAATTTCATAACCTGACTTATGACAATATTTGTCGTAAGTTTCGTAAGACGGGACTCTAAGCTGAGCCCGTTTCATAAAAAGTCAGATTATAAAAGAAGTATTAATTATTATCTATTTCTCCATCTAATCCTGTCTTGTGACATCTCTTTGGAATTGTATTTTCAAAACAACTTTAAAGAGATGTCACAAGACAGGATGTGAACGAGCAATCAGAAATTAAATGTATTTTTAAGTTTTGACTTACGACCGTTTTTGCCGTAGGAAATTTTATGAAACGGGCCCCTGGATTTGTACTGTCTGACTGTTTGCACTGGACTCCTTGGGCTCGTCTTACGAATCGTCGTACGACAAAAAACGGTCGTAAGTCAGATTTTCAAATTATCATTTATTAATTATTTCTCAATCTGATCCTGTATTGTGACATCTCTTTGGAATCGTCTTGAAAAGACGATTCTAAAGAGATGTCACAAAACAGGATTAGAGGGGAAAAATCAGAAATTAGATGTATTTAAAAGTTTTGATCCATGACCTATTTTTGTCGTACAGACTCAAGCACCGTGGAGAAGATGGGCTTACTTGTACAGTGGAGAATCTGTTATTCTTTCCCAATAAACGCGTTTACGCTAAAACTATTATTTGCAGTGCAAACAGTTTGGAGCCAGATCAGACGCCGGGTAACCCGGCGTCTGATCAGGCTCCAAACTGTTTGCCATTAAGATAAACAAGAATTATCAGAATTGTCAATAAGTTGTTCTTTTCTACGTTTTAGCGCTTTGCGTTTGCGTACGTTTGCGTTTAAACGGGAAAGAATAACAGATTCTCCACTGTATATAGAGACTTCATTCCATTACAGTGACAATGCAAGCCTTGAAAAAACATCTTTTGTGCATTGCAAACAATTCGGAGTTAAATCATACGTCGAGTAGACCGGCGTCTGATCAGGCTCCAAACTGCCACTCATGTTTAAATAAATCAAAACTTTCAAAATCCCGTCTTTACGCCATGTTATTGCCCTACGTTTGCGTTTGTTTGTTTAAACTAGAAAATATAGCGTCTTCCCCACAGGTGCCAGACTTATGCTTTGCCCCAGTATAACTCCTTTAAACACTAATAAAGGGAATGAAACCATAAAACACCATTCTCTATGATCAAACACCATATTCTGACCTAAGCTCATTTTTTGAAAAACATATTCTTATGTATATACCTCCAATGTTTTCCTAAATGAAAATAAGGCTACAAAATAAATATGTTAACATAGTTAAATAGGCGTGTTCGCTCTGGAGCACGTCGAACAAAATAGATTTTTCAGCTTTAACCTAAATTCTATATTCATGAAGCCATATATGAAAGGGTTTATCATGGAATTGATGAAGTAAGTCCTTAAGAAAACGTGATAAACAATTTGTTCAGCTTTGCTTAGATTGCCGGGAATGTTGGGATCTGAATAGCGTAGAGTTACTAACACTAAATACGGCAGAAAGCTTATAATGAAAGCAATTGTCACCATACGCAGAACTAATGTATTCCTACGCAGACTGAACTCTTTAACCTCAACGTGTTGAAGTTCGTCCGAGATAATGCGATTGAGGCGCGCCCGACTGTCCATACTCTGACTGCGCAAAAGAATACCCCTAACACTATCCGGTGATATCGGGCTGAGAGATTCAGAGGATAACCTGTCACCCGCTCGCTGAAACTGTCCCCCGTAATTGTCTTGGGTGATATTTAATCTCAGATTATTGTGTGTTCTATGCGGTGGTGACATGTTTTGTGGATTGCAAGTATTCGAACATTTTCTTTGTTTGTTATCACACGTTTCATCAGTATAGAATTGTTCACCTTCCTTGGCCTCGTTATCAGTGTCCCCATCTTGTGAACAATCATCGCCATCACCATTGACAATATAACCATTGTTTGCTCGAGTTGTGTTACTTTCGTCCTGTTCGTCCCGGGGATATTCTTCATCATTTATTACAATACTAACAGCAGTTTCCCCGCTCGTCCGTGCGTTCGGTGGAATTCCGTTTTCATTTGAGATCAGCATTGATGGGTCAATTCGATGCACGTTGTCAAAAGAAACTCTATTGATATTTTCCAGTGAAATAGCTCTTGAACTTCTGCTTCCGAAGCTGCACCGTTTCTCGCGCATGTCTGTAGGTGTGTTTGGGAGAGATCCTGTAATGGCCGACATCATGCTTATTCCGAAGTATTTCAGACTATGTCGCTTTTCTTGTGGAATGTCCGGATTGGTCGACATGTAAAGACTCCGACCAATCATAATGTACATCATAGATAATATCAAAAACATGATCACGTGACCTCCAAAGAGAAAGAAATAGAATCCGGCGGGGAGTTTATCGTGTTCTACATAGTAATTTGCTATAAGACACGTGGTGCCCTCGACTTTTACTGGTGTTCCCGTTGCGGGGTTCAAAATATCCACGTAGAAAGTATAATTACCGTAGAATATCAATGACGGCCATGTAGAAATGACTCCCAGAAGGACAGCAATAAAGCATGTTTTCTTGGCATAGCGTACTCCAAGCTCGCGACCCAGGAATGGACGGCAGATCATGAGATAACGATCTATTGATATGGCGACGAGAACAAATGATGATGATGCTGATGAAATAAATGTAGTGAATCTGGTGATTTTGCAAAGCCCGTCGATGTTGAAGTCCATTGGATGCCATAAGATTGCGGCCTCCACTGGCATATTCAAAAGACACGAAAACAGGTCAACGCCAGCCAAAGTTAAAATGAACACAGTGGTCTTGTTGAGTTTCCATTGCATAGTGAAGATATAGATCACAATAGAGTTGCCAATAGTCCCGACTACCATGTAAAATATTACTAGTATAAAAGGGTATATGTATATGCCTCGCAAATGGTCGGCAATGCTGTCAAACATCGGCCCATCCGTGATAATGCTGCCATTGGAGGAAGCATTTAAACTCCCGCCTTCTCGTGATGTTAATGTTGATGTCATTATTGACGTCACTGGCTGCTACCTTCCCATTGGCTCATATCGATACGACTTCATCTGAAATGGACAAATGACATTTATAAAGATAAAAAATAGATATATTTCAAAGATACTACAAATTCTAGCACTTAAAGTAAAAAAACCTTTTAAGACCACTAAAAAGAATGCTAAGTTATTGTGTGAAAGCCAGGTAACCGCTTAAAGCAAAGTGAAAGTATTGAAAGCCCCCAGAGAAGCGCCCCTTTTTAACTTTCACCATGCTTTAAACAACCACCTTCCTTAAACATCTAACCATTATGTCACTGTTATGGTCGCGTATTGGACAAAAATGGACTAGATTAAATTGGAATTGGGTTGTCTTTATTACAAATGACAAACAGTGCAGACCCTGATCAGAGGGCTCCACTAAGGGCAAGTGTATTCTTTACAGGAATGAAGAGAAACTCGTCTCTTGAGCATTGAATTATCGAGTCTCGACTGCCATTACAAGCAGAATAAAGGCTGATATGGCATAAATAAATAAGATATTACTATAGGTGGTTACAGCTGACCTGGGACATATATTTCATAAAATTTTAAAGGTACAATGAAACCCATGTACAGCGGCCACGCAGCATATTGTTCAGTTTTTATATAGAGGTTACACTGCTTTATGCAGAACAAAGGTAATGCAGAAAGCTCATGTATGAGCTTTTTGCATTACCTTTGTCCTGCATTAAGCAGGAATCAATCCGACTAGATAGCGTGGACTCTTTATGAGGCGGCCGTTGTACCCAAGCTTACAGATTAAAACGTAGTGTATAGCATGCTGTTTTGTATAAATTGTGTCTAGGCAACACCATTTGTTTACACATTGTTGATTATTTATTATAACGACAGTTTCTATTCAAATTAGGTCAAGAATTTACTGCAGTAAAACCTGTGTACACCGGCAACTAAAAATATTATCAGTTTATATATGGAGAATACATAGCTTAATGCAGAACAAAGGTAATGCAGAAAGTTCATGTATAGTAGGAGCTTTCGGCATTACATTGGTCATGCATTAAGCAGGAATCAGTCTGACTAGATAGCGTAGAGTCTTTATGAGGCGACCGGTGTACAAAAGTTTACAGATTAAACGTAGTGTATAGCATGCTGTTTGTATAAATTTCATCTAGGCAACACCGTGCACCATTTGTTGACACATTGTAGATTATTTAGTATTATAACAACTATTCCAAGTAGGTCAAGCATTTATACTAGAAGACACACACACACAAGTATACATCTACATGTAGGTATTTAATTTTGCTACATGTTCATGAATCGAAAGATCGAATGATGGATGGATGAATTGGTTGTTGGGTGGATGTATAGTTTGCGGGTGTGTTTATCAACTGATGGATAGATGGACGGATGGATGATGACTGGTCTGGCGAACGAACGAAGTATAGTTGTATGGACGCATATATGAATTTCTGAGAGAGAGAGACAGAGACAGAGAGAGAGAGAGAGAAGGAGAGACAGCGATATAGAGAGAGACACACACACGGAGGGAGACAGAGACAGAGAGGAAGATATCTAGAGACACACAGACAGATAGACAGATAGACAGACAGACATGCAGGCAGGCAGACAGGCAGGCAGGCAGACAGACAGACAGAGAGACAATCTGACTGATAGACAGACATACAAACAGACAAACAGAAACAGAGATATAGAGAGGGGGACTTGGAGAGAGAGAGAGAAAGACAGAGAGAGACATAGAGAGAGACAGAGAGGGAGAGAGAGACACATATATTGATGCAGAGAGACAGAGGGAGAGACAAAGAGAGACACACAGAGAGAATGACAAAGAGATAGAGACATACAGAGAGCAATAGAGAGGCAGACAGACAGGCATTAAGAGAAATAGAGAAAAATATGCAGACCGATAAATAGACAGGCAGGCAGAGAGAGAGATATATATACATGTACATGTATATAAATACATAGAGACAGGGAGACAAAAGGATACAGAGAGAAACAGAGAGAGAGAGGGGAGAGACGGGGAGACAGCGACAGAGAGACAAAAGCAAAGAGACAGAGAGAGAGAGATTGATGAATAGATAGGAAGCAGACTGATATATTCCGTACATGTACAACAAAAACATATATCAAATACATGCATACTTGTATATATGAAAGATAAAATACTGGCATAAATCCAACACTTTCGTTATTATATCCATTTTATAGTAAAACCCATAAAACTGAAGCGGTTTATGAAAGTGTAGAGTTCATGCAATTACCCCGAGTTCACTAACGAGCCCGTTTGTTCCAAGCAGCTAGGTATTCAAGTCATAAAGGTAACCTACACTCAGTGCAAAAAGAAACGCACATTTTTCATTACACTATTTGTATGTAAGAGGAACGTATTTGTGAATAAATCTTTTCATTAAAGTCAGTAGTTTTGTCTGGGGGTATCAATGTTGAAAAACACAACCTGCACAAACCGGTGTGATGTTTAAAACACGCTGAAATTCTCTTTCGCTGCCAAATTAATCGAGAGATTTTTACCCCCCTCCACCGTTTCATTGTCGTCTGCTTCAAATTTGTTGTTTGTAAGATTGTTTCAAAGTAAGATCCAATGTAGTATGAATTAAAACATATCGATACGAGTGTCAAACAGTTTGGATCCTGATCAGACGCCGCGTTACGCGGCGTCTGATCAGGATTCAAACTGTTTGCAAATGCACTTTTTGGCGTCATTAAGAGTGAAATGGTTAAAAAGCAGTACACTGGTTTTGAGTTTTTTTGTTTCTGAACTTGTTACAGAATTAAATCAATCTTGAGATATGGTATTAGTGTTCTTATTTTCTTAAAAAAAAGTCTTAATCTGCACATGAGCACGATGTGCGTTTCTATTTGCACTGAGTGTATATGTTTGTTTCTCAAGGCATTGAACATTGGAGTGCCTTATGTTTTACAGTTAGCTTGCATTATACCGATGGTTGACAACTTTATAAAAGAAGAGAAGTTTAATGTTCGTGTAATCAGGAAGAATAATCATATCTATCCCAGCCTTTTACTACAGGGGCTGGGCCCATTCACTGTATTATGGTCTATATAGTAATACCTTTCTTTTACGACCTCTTAATTGTATTAATTATTAGGTGTTTTCGACAGGTGATTCTTTTAAGCAATGTGACAGTAAGACAGAAAGCTCCTTTAGAAGCTTTCTGTTGTACTGTCACCTTACTGAAGGTTGGCATCTATCTTTAATACCATCACTTAATCTTCGTTTAAGTGGTCGTAATTGAGAGGTTTCACTGTAACCGCTATTTCAGCCACTCTTAAAGACATCTCCTGACGACCATTTGGTCATAACGCATTGCCAGACAATTTCCTTGCAAAAAGCATGGGTCTTGTGCATATTGAACCATTGAAGCGTCTTGTGTAAGACTCTACCTTTATATTTGATAGCTTGGTTAGAAATAACCATTGAAAATCACTAGAGCATGAGTATAATCCAGGTAAACTGCATGTGATTTGACAGTTACATTGACACCTCCAGAACAATATGCTGGTGGTCCATCAATGGACTGAGGAAAAGTCTTTAAATGTTCTTTCGGTGTTTCAAACAATTAGCGTCGTCAAGCAAGAGGAAAGTTAAGAACAAATGTTAGTTCTTACTTAAGTTTTCTTCTTTCAGATGCAGGCATCAGTTTTCAACGTCATCAGTGATACATGTCCTATCAAGCAGTTTGAAGTAAGATCAGACGCCGAGTAACTCCAAACTGTGTGATACTCCTATAGAAATGTATGGCCACCATTTTTAATCCATTACCCCATAGCCTATTTCTAGTTTTGAAGATAATTATGAGACCACTTAAATTCTGCTTTGCTTTCAGCCTGCTTTAAGCTACCATTTGCTGGAAATTAGAACATATTTCTTATGATACATGTTTATGACTGTACAAATTGGATCTATTTTCTTCAGTAGAGGAAATACCTATTTATGGGGTTATGGGTTAAGAAACAGTCCATTTCATTGCACGTTGTTTGCGCAAGTTTTCGTGTGGTTTCGTGTAATCAGGAAGGAATAATCATATCTGTCCCTGCCTTTTAACTACCTGGGGGCAGCCCATTCACTGCATTATGGGCTATGTACAGTGGAGAAAACGTCATTTCTTTCCCAAATAAACGCGTTTTCGCTGAAACTATTATTTCCATTGTAAACAGTTTGGAGCCATATCAGACGCCGGGTAACCCGTCGTCTGATCAGGCTCCAAACTGTTTGCCACTCAATTTAAAAGATGTCATCAAAATGGTCAAAACGTTGTAATTTACCCATTGTAATGCACTGCGTTTGCGTTTAAACGGGACATAATAACGTTTTCTCAACTATATACAGTGAAACCTCTCTATTTCGACCATACAATTGTGTTTATTATCAGGTGTTCACTGCAGGTAACTGTCAAAAGCAATGTAACAGTAAAACAAATAGCTCCTTTATGTATTACTATCGCCTTGCTTTAAGCTGTCACCTGTCTTTTATATACAATCATCAATCCTTCGTTTTAGTGGTCGTAATAGAGATAATTTACTGTAGGTTATTTTTACCTTGAGATAAGTGACACCCGTGCTCTTTTAATGTTTTCCGATTAAGTAACACGTTCCATGTTTTGAAATTTGATAAAATGCCTAGGTTGCTCACTTGGCATGATGTCCATATGTACCCAGCTTAACCACTTCACTGCCTTACCCCGAGTACGAGCTTGAATCCTGATCAGACGCCGCGTATCGCGGCGTTTGATCAGGATCCAAACTGTTTGCTACTAGTTTTGAAATTACGTTACACATGTAGTTATATCAGGATCCAAACTGTTTGACACTCATTTCAATATTTCTTTAATCAAAATACCTAAAAATTGAATTTCAGAAATAAAAGCAGACGGCAATTGTTTGAATTTGATGACGTCATGGCAGTGAAGGGGTTTAACTTTTAGGTACTGAATATATCACATTGCCTATTTGTTTTAGAAAGAAAAGGGCAGGTAATGTTGATTTAAGGGCTGTTTAAATAACATATTTAAAAAATATATGAATAAATACAAACAATGTTTGCAGACGCTGTCCAGCGGGCTCCTTGAAGGCTTAAACACCCTTTTCATGATCAAATTCATCGTGAGGTAATTCACCCCCTTCACCGCCATTTTGTTGAATGCTACATGTATAATAGTTACCTGCAATATCGTTTCAAAGTAAGATTTAAGGCAGTATAACTGACGTAATTCCAAAACAAGTAGCAAACAGTTTTGATCCTGACCAGACGCCGCGTCACACGGCGTCTGATCAGGATAAAAACTGTTTGCAAAATGCGGTTTCTGACGTCATTAAGCCGTACTATTTGCATAGAAGGTATGTGCGCTTGCACAGTTCTAATGAATAAAGCACTCCCTCTCTACAACGACATCCAATGGGATACACACATTGTGTTTGTTGTTCGGAATGAGTCGTTATAGAGAGGGACACTTAAGAATTGGCTTACATTTGCAAACAGCTTGAATCCAGATCAGACGCCGCTCAACGTATGGGGATTTACGGCGAGTGTCGTTGTAAGGAGGGAGTCGTTGTTGAGAGGGCCGTTGTAGAGAGGGAGCGCTGTAGTTTGAAAAAGAAAATGACAGTTAAACAGACAGTGAAGACTCTGACCAGAAGGCTGCTTAAGGAGCTGGGTCCCGTTTCATAAAGGTTCGTACGACAAATGTTGTCGTGAGTCAAATTATAAAAGTCTCAATTATTATTTATTATCTAATCCTGTCTTGTGACATCTCTGTGGAATCGTCTTTAAAAGACAGGATTAAATAGAGAAATCAGAAATTAGATGTATTTTTAAGTTTTGACTAACGACCGTTTTTGCCGTACGAAGTTTTATCAAACGGGCCCCAGGATCTTCTTTGTTTGCAAAATATATACATACAATCGTATCCAGCATAGAAAGGGCTTAATCACATCCGTACATCAAAACTCTGTATAATTTCCAGCTTAGTAAATGATGATTTTCTCACTCTGTATGACACTAAACATTAACATTCCCTCCGTTGCGTCAACTCGAAAAGAATGCTCATTTTCCACTTTTAATCCTTTCATGGTCAAATTTATCGTGCTCACCTCAAGGTGTTTACCCCTTCACCGCCATATTGTCGTCTGTTTCAATATTGTTGTCTGCAATATCGTTTCAAAGTTAGATTTAAGCTACATGTAGTATAACTGATGTAATATCAGAACAAGTGGGAAAAAGTCTTGAACCTGATCAGACGCTCTATGCGGCGTCTGATCAGGATCAAAACTGTTTGCAAATGCGCATTATAACGTCATTGAGAGTGAAAGGGTTAAAACAATGATGAAAATAAAGCAGAAAGCTTTCTACTTTATTTCCATCCTGCTTTGAAGTATCATCAGTTTCTAGAAACCACAAATTACTGTAGGCCGTACATGTACTAGCGAGACTTTGTAAATGACACACTTTATCATCAGAGATATTTACGTTTCGAATGTTACGAAACATTTAGCTGTGACAATATTTACGTAAGGTATTTCTATATACAGCGAATCCTCGATTTAGCGACTCACAAATAAAGTCTATACGCCTTAAATTATTTTGTAGCTCGATTACGGAACAAATGAAATGTCACACGCTGCTTAAGGAGCTTTCGGTATTCCTTTGGCCCCACGTTAAGCAGCGGACTTTCTTTAAAGATCGCTGATTTTCCTATAGTCTGTAGTCTGTCGTTCAAGTAACGTTGCATTTTACTAACACTATCTTATCTAAATGACTGTGACATAACTATACGTTTACACCTTTGGATTGTTGCTGTGAATTAAAAAGACGTTATTTTTTCAAGTAGCGAAACGAAACGAAATAATAACGCCTTCTTCACAGCAACAATCAAAGGCGTAAAACGGATGATACAGTTACATGTACAGTGGAGAAGACGTTATTCTTTCCTGTTTAAACGCAAACGAAACGCAAACGCATCGCAATAAAACGTAGAATATTAACTGTTTTTGACAATTCTCCATCTACAGTGGAGAATATGTTATTCTTTCCAGTTTAAACGCAAACGTACGCAAACGCAAAACACTAAAACGTAGAAAAGAACAACTTTTGGACAATTCTGATAATTCTTGTTAATCTTGGTGGCAAACAGTTTGGAGCCTGATCAGACGCCGGGTTACCCGGCGTCTGATCTGGCTCCAAACTGTTTGCACTGCAAATAATAGTTTTAGCGTAAACGCGTTTATTGGGAAAGAATAACAGATTCTCCACTGTACCTATTCATTTTATTCTGAGAGGCAAATAGTTTGGAGCCAGATCGGGCGCCGGGTTACATGTATCTGGCGTCTGATTTGGCTCCAAACTGTTTGCAGTATAGAAATGATAGTTTTAGCGTAAACGCGTTTAGTGGGCAAGAATAATGTCTGTTCCACTGTATGGATGAAATGGTTAAGCTTCTCGCCTTGGAACACAGGGGTCTCGCGTTCGATCGCTAGTTCCTCAAATCCCTTTTAAGATGACACTATAAACCTACAACCGTCTTGTTATGGTACCTTTGTTACAGGGGTACATTAGAGAGGACTTTATATTTTCCCAATAAAAGCGTTTAAGCTTAAACTTTTTTTCCTTTGCAAACAGTTTGGAACCAGATCAGACGCCGGGTCACCCGGCGTCTGATCAGATTTCAAACTGCTTGCCACTCAGATTAAAAATTAATTTGTCAGAAATTAAAAAAAAAGCAAGTTCTATTTTTCTACATTTAAATGTTACAATGTAATGCGTTTCGCTTGTGTTAAACGGGAAAGAATAGCGTCTTATCCAATGTATAATTGTGAAACCATATATGTATTACAATAGAAAAATGTATCGATATATCCATAAATAACTTGAAACATCCAGATGTTTACTGACCTTATAATATAGGAGAAAATCATTATATACCGAAATATATGAAATTCCCATTTCATCACTTTCGCATATTTTCCGCTACACTGTGCTCATTTCAGAAACTGTCACTCGAAATGATCACAAAGTGTACGTAAGAGTTCATGCATGGTGGGAGTACGCCACTCACGGTTTTTCCGCCTTTAAAAGTCCTTTTTCTTATTTCGGCCACATGCAACGACATGGCATACATTTTGCCACATAAACATCTAAATTGACAAGATAAGTATGCAACACAATAGATTCACTCATCGCCGACCTTATTGAATTTCACAGTCAGTGAGCGCGAATTCTATTCTCACAAACTGGCACACGTATAATAATAAGGACGTAAACTTATAACTTTATCTCGTTAAAGCGATCGCAAGTATACTTGTAACATGTAGCCAAACTTTCTTCCTTAACCTACTTGCGCCCAATGGATTCGTCCGTGCTTATATATTGGATTTGTCCACTGTTGATTTAAGGGGTGTCTAGTCTAAAGTTCCAATTCCGTTTTCTTTTATATTAAAGTTCCTATCAGCAAAAAGTGTAGCCTCTGATCAGACGCCGCATAATGCGGTGTCGGATCAGAGTCTACAATGTTTGCCTATATCCCTTTGATAGGATGCTAGACACAAACGGGTTGATAAATTCAATCACCAGTAGTATACTCGTCAATAATAAACAGTGTACCTATATGAAGAGAACACTTTTCCTATGCAAACAGTGTAGACCCTTACCAGAGGATTCCTAAAGCAGCCCTCTGATCAGGTCATTGTGTATATCTGTCGTTGTGCGAAATATTGTTAAACTCAACGCTTCATAGTAAAAATAATGTTCTACAGCGATTGTGTGCGTTGTTCGTAGGGAGTCGTTAGAGGGGGGGGGGGTTATTTGACATTTGCAAACAGCTTGAATCCAGATCAGACGCCGCGTTACGCGGCGTCTGATCTGGATTCAAGCTGTTTGTGGCTCTTCATTAAGTTTTTTTCTGTCAAAATGTCCAATATGTAACTTTGAGAAAAAAGCAGACAATTTTAAGCAGACGGTATTGCATCAGTAAACGCGTTAGACATAAGTGTCCGTTTAGGGAATTGCGACTAGGGTCGTTGTAATGAGGGAGTCGTTGTTGGGAGGGCCGTTGAAGAGAGGGTACACTGTATAACTAAATTGAAATTGTCCATTAACATTTCCGAGAGTGAGCGAGTTGATCAAAATAAGTATATGTATAACATGGTTTAAATATAGATTTATTTAAGTTATGTTTAATGCTATACGCAGATGACATTGTACTGTTTGCAGAAAATGCATCGCAGGTATAAAAAGGATTAAATATTCTTCAAGAATATTGCAATACGTGGAAACTAAAGGTAAACACAAATAAAACAAAAATAATGGTATTCAGAAAAGGCGGGAAACTACCTTCTCATAAAAAGTTTTATTATGACGGTACAGAAATAGAAATCCTTAACAAATTCACATATTTAGGGGTTACTTTTACATCTGGTGGATCGTTTCAGCATACCCAAAATGCGTTAGCAGGTCAAGCACACAAGGCTATATTTAAGCTGAATAAATACTTACATAAGTTTACATATATAAGCCCATCTCACAAATTAGAACTGTTTGATAAACTAATAAGTCCAATACTGAATTATAGTAGTGAGGTATGGGGCTTCCCGAATGCACCTTCTATCGAAAGGACCCACCTACAATTTTGCAAAAAACTTTTAGGTGTAAAACAAACGACTCAAAATGATTTCATTATGGAGAGCTAGGAAGATTTACATACCAAACTAAAAGATGCTTAAATATTATTAAATACTGGGTTAAGATTTTAAATACAAAAGAAGATAAATATATAACAAAAATATATCGTTTGCTGAAAGATGAGCATGAAATAAATAATTATGTGAACTGGTGTTCTCTATTGAAAGATCTTATTTGTCGCTTAGGGTTCTACCACGTTTGGTTATCACAAACTGTCGGTGATGCAAAAATGTTTATATTACTTGTAAAACAAAGGTTAAATGATCAGTTTGTACAGAATTGGAATAATAGGCTTAATGAGTCAAGTAGAGCTCTGTGTTACAGAAACATATCCAATTTTGGAATACAGCCATACCTAAATATTGTTAATGTAGGGAAGTTTTGTACATCAATGAGTAGACTTAGATTATCTTCTCATAGGTTAGCAGTTGAAACAGGGAGATGGAATAAACCATTGCCAATAGCATTCAATGATAGAAAATGTAATGTATGTTCCACCTTGGAAGATGAATTTCATTTTGTATTAGAATGTATTCAATTCCAAGATTTAAGAATAAAATATATTCCAGAATATTATTGGAAAAGGCCAAGTATGTTGAAATTTACAAAATTAATGACTAGTTTTGATGTTAAGACTGTTAGAAATTTATCAATGTTTGTTCACTATGCATTTCAAGCTAAACCTCTTTGATCTGATGACTATTACCGTAGTTATGAAGATGATTCAAATTCTTCATAATTACATGTACATGTACTTACATGCAAAAGGAGTGTACCAGGTTGAACTGCTTGTTTGGAGTAGTTCAGTCTACGTCTAGTCTGTTTGCTGGGGTGTAAAGATGTTCTATGCAAATGAATGTTTCTGTTTAACTTCGAGTTCCAATAGTTGTTTAAATGTTACTAGTATAAGTTTTCGGTGTAAATGAATGTTTTAGTTTAAATTCGAGTTCCAATAATTGTTTAAATGTTATTAGTAAAAGATATATTTTATTCTTATAACATCAGTATTTTCTAACACAAATATAATAGATATTTGATTTAAAAATATTAAGTTATGATAATGGTGATAATGACATCAATTCTGATTAAAGTCAATATCACTGAAATCATAATTTTATTTTTGCTTTACTTACATCTTCTCCGCTAAATGCATCTTTATTGTCATAATTGTTTGTTTGTATATGTATTACATGCCTATGTTTGTTTGTACGTGTATAACATGCCTCATGGACTTGTTAGTCTGAAGGAAGAATAAAATCATATCTATCTATCAGTTACTCGTGGGTAAAGCATTGAAAGCTATGAATGTCTTGTTATATCAGACAAAAGACTTAAACTTTTCACTCAAAACCAAGTGTCAATTGTTCGATTCTTTCGTGTCTTCTATTTTAAACTATGCATGTGAAGTATGTGGATTTTTTAAGATGAAAGACATTGAACGCTTACATCTTAAATTTTGTAAACGCATATTAGGGGTAAAGTTGTCAACATGTAATGCTGGGGTCTACGGAGATTTGGCCAGATTCCCATTATTCATTGGAAGATATATCAGAATTTTGAATTACTGGTTTAAAGTTATAAACCGTGATAACTGCATTATAAAAAACCTGTATGCTAGTCTTTTAGACAATATGCAAAATGGGCACCACAATTGGGCTTCTAAAGTGAAACACATATTAAATACAAATGGTTTTTTGTATGTATGGAACAATCCAATGAGTGTTAATCAAAAGCAGTTTGTTAGCTTGTTTAAACAAAGGTTAATAGACGTCTTTATTCAAGATTGGTCGAGTGAAATACGCAATAGCAATGTGTTAACCCTGTATAAAGAAATTAAAGAGGAGTTTGGATATGAGAATTATTTAGAATTATGTAATAATACTTTATACAGAAAACTGATATCACAAATAAGACTGTCTGCACATAGGCTTAGAATACAAACGGGCCGATACGGCCAGAACAGAATTGAACGCCATGAAAGAGTGTGTAAAGTGTGTGGAAATGGTTCTATAGAAGACGAGTTTCATTTTATTATCACATGTAGAAGGTATAATGTAATAAGGAAGCGATATATAGCAGAGTATTACTGGAAAAGGCCTAGTATGTACAAATTTTGTGATCTGTTGAAGGCATGTGATAAAGACACTGTTAACAATTTAGCTTGCTACATCAATTGTGCAAATCGGATGAGAATGAATATTATCAATGAAATGAGTAATTAGTACATTTACTCTCTCTAAATATTCATTTTGGTATTAAATACCATTTATGTAACTTAATCATAATTTACATTTACTTGTTTATTGTAATGACTTTGACTATTTTGTATAACTTGTATATGGATGAAAAACGAAATGTTTAAATCCGAAGAATAAAATATCTGTTCTGTTCTGTTCTGTTCTGTTCTATCTAACATAAGAAAGGAATACGTTATTCGTTCCCAATTTAAGCGTTTGAGCTAAAACATTTATGTGAATCGAAAATAGTTTGGAATCTAGGTCAGACGGCGAATAATTTAAAATCAGCTGCTTTTATTTTTCGAATTTCAAATTAAGGTTTTTATCTTAAACCAGGAAAATTTATGAGATAAGTTTCACAGCGTCTTATCTGGAACCAATATGTATACAAAGGCTATAGTATTCGGTGAAAGTGAAATGAAAAGCTAAACTCGGATTTGGCCTGAAGTTCTACTTATAACTTTAAGGTTCATCCTCTGACCTATTTCTTTTAATCATTTAAAATACATATTGTTTAATCACTTAAAATAACTGTCCGTGAAGCTTAACTCTTTTTAGCATTGACACCAGTAAGAGCTTTTCTAGCCTCAATTTGTACAGTGGAGAATCTGTTATTCTTTCCCACTAAACGCGTTTACGCTAAAACTATTATTTGCAGTGCAAACAGTTTGGAGCCAGATCAGACGCCGGGTAACCCGGCGTCTGATCAGGCTCCAAACTCTTTGCCACCAAGATAAACATGAAATATCAGAATTGTCCAAAAGTTGTTCTTTTCTACGTTTTAGCGCTTTGCGTTTGATTATACGTTTGCGTTTAAACGGGAAAGAATAACAGATTCTCCACTGTATTAAGGTACAGTGCTCCCTCTCTACAACAACACCCAATGGGAGACACTGATTTTGTGTCCAGCCTTATCACGACTGCAATATCGTCTGCTAAAAAATATCGTCTGCTATTTTTCCTCAAAGTCAAAGAATGGACATTTTGAAAAAAAAGACACGATGACGAGTGGCACACAACTTGAATCCAGATCAGACGCCGTGTAACGCTGTTTGGATATAAGCTGTTTATCGTCTGCTGTTTTCCTAAAAGACGCAGAATGGACATTTTGATAAAAAAGACACGATGACGAGTGTCAATCGACTTGAATCTAGATCAGACGCCGTGTTACGCTGTTTGGATTCAAGCTGTTTGCGAATATAAGTCAATTTCCCTCCCTATAACTACTCCCGGTGTTGTAGAGAAGGAACACTGTACTTGTTTTAACATGAATGCGTTAACTTGTATTGAGAATAAGTAACGTTTTCTTCACTATACGTACAGTGGAGAATCTGTTATTCTTTCCCGTTTAAACGCAAACGTACGCAAACGCAAAGCACTAAAACGTAGAAAAGAACAACTTTTGGACAATTCTGATATTTCATGTTTATCTTGGTGGCAAACAGTTTGGAGCCAGATCAGACGCCGGGTAACCCGGCGTCTGATCTGGCTCCAAACTGTTTCACTGTAAATAATAGTTTTAGCGTAAACGCGTTTATTGGGAAAGAAGAACCGATTCTCCACTGTATACATGTATAGCGTTTCGCGACGTCTGATCTGTAGTCAAGCTTTTTGCAAATATAAGCCCCCCCCCCCCCCCCCTCCTAATAATAACTCCCTACACAATAAACATATATGTCTCCTATTGGGTGTTGTTTTAAAAAGGGGACACTGCACTTGTTTTATCACAAAATTTAATGTGTTTATTGAGAAAGAATAACCATATTTTCCGCTTTATCACAAACAGTGTAAAATATGTCATTATTTCCCGTTTTAAGGTAAATAAAAATAAAAATAAATGCAAACCTAATTCAATGAGATTGGAGAAAAATGCCTGAAACTTAATGAAACTGTTAACAATTATTTTCTAATCAAACGCCGGGTTATCCGGCGTTTAATCCGGCTCCAACTGTTTGCAAAAAAATATTTCATGTACATGTAGTTTTACCGTGAGCGCGTTTATTTGGAAAATATAACGTTTTCTTTACTGAAACATGGACGCGTATATTGGGAAAGAATAAAGTAATTCCAATATACTAGATACATGGCTAGTTACAATGGAGAAAATGTTATTCTTTCCCAATAAACGCGTTTACATTAAAACTATTATTTCCATTGCAAACAGTTTGGAGCCTGATCAGACGTCGGGTAACCCGGCGTCTGATCATGCTCCAAACTGTTTGCGACTCAGATTAAAATAAACAGTCAGAATTGTCGACAAATTATCATTTTATACACTTTATTGCGATGCGTTTGCGGTTCGTTTGCGTTTAAACGGGAAAGAATAACACATTCTCCACTGTTATTGTTTCCCGTGTTTGTTTATGAGCCTGCGCATCTCTCGTGTTACACTATCGTCATGTTACAAGCCACAGACTTTAGTGCATATTGTGACAATAAAACCGAAGCATGTAAAACGAATTAGCTATGATAAATGCTAGTTCGAATAATGTATTGCCTATCTTTGGAGATAAGTTTTTTATTTGGTAAGTACACAGAAAGTACTAATGTAATAAATAACCTAGAGAACCGAAACTTTCCGGATTAAAGCGGAATTTTTACAATGTGTTCGGTATATCAATGTTTTCGATAAAAAAAAGATATCCAGTTTATCAAGGGAATTTAGGGATCACTCAAAAATTAGTTAAGAGCTGAATCCTTTTATCGCTGAAGTCGTAAATGCCGACTTTGCAAACAGTTTAGATCCAGATCTGACGCAACGTACTCGTATCGATATTTCTTAACCCTTTCATGATCCAAATATTCGGGAGAATTTTACCCCTTCACCTCTTTTTGTCGTCTGCTTCAGTATTCTTGTCTGCAAGACACGTTTCAAAGTTAGATTTAAGGTTGTATGACTTAGTAAATCTCGATTAGAGTGTCAAACAGTTTGGGTCCAGATCAGACGCGCTTGCAAACGTGCTTTAAGGCGCCATTGGGTTAAGTAATACAATACACTACATGTATCTTGAATCTAACTCTAAGACAATATTGCAGATAATATTAAAATAGAAGACAATATTGCGGTGTATGGATGAAAACATCACTATTAATTTGGCGCCGAAATGGTAATACATTTTGAAGCAACGTCCCATATATTGGACATCGACAAACAGTGCAGACTCGGAGCAGACTCTACAATTTAGAAATAAAATAAGATGACAATATTTAATTGTAGGTGACAGTGAAGGTGTCATTTTCCAAGTGTTGTATATGTAAGAACGTCGTTGAGATGCCCCATGATTACAGCGGAGAACACGTAATTTATTCCTGTTTAACCCCTTAGCCTGTTTCTAGTATTGAATATATGTGACCACTTAAAGGGATACTTGCGTATTTGAAAAAACCAACAGAATCTCATGAAAAGTTCTACAAGTTGAATTAAGGTCTATATAAGCAAATTGCTAAAACAAAAAATGGGGGTTCCCATGCTTTTTTCAGCTCTAGCTGGCTTTGAACAGTGTGACGTTTGCCGCATTTGCTCATTGTCAAGCAAGTGTGAAATAAACTTTTTAAAGCTATTTCTTGTGTTTTTAATGAGCTTTTGGGCTAAAATGAATGCTGAAAACCGGACAAATAAGACATTTTTTCTTGCCAATGACTCACAAAAACATCAATTATGTAAAGAAATTCCGTAAAATATTATTTAAACTTTCTAGGCATCTAGGTTAAAGTATTCCTTATCAAATGGTGTAAAGAAACCTAGGTGTCACCGTGCTCATTTATGAAATATGGTCAAAATTCTAACCCTACCTCCTTAGATTTTATTCAGAAAATATACCTCCCCGAATAGCCAAATTGGGTCTCTGTTGGCCTAAAAATGAGAAATAGTCATCCAATACTTGCTTAAATTGGTAAATATATGAGTGTATGTGAATACAACAGCATTTAATAAAGTTTTAGTTACTTAAATCATTTACAGTGCTGCTGATAAAACATAAACATAATTTCTACAAGAACTGCTACTCGGGACAGTTTTTTTCAATTCTTGAAACAGTGCCTGTACGGAAAGGACTATATTTTACATAATTTACCAATGAGAACTTTTCAAAATTCATTTTTATGGTAATAAATGTATTGCAAATCAGAAAATATATAGTAATCAAGGTATTTAAGAAGTTTATTTTTCAACATTTTTAATATAGGCAAGTATGTCTTTAAAGCGCCTGAAAGTGAAGCAGAACGCGCCTCCAGGCGCATTCTGTTCGACTTTCAGCCTGCGTTAAGCTACATGTAACACATGCTAGGATATAGGAAATACTTCTTATGGTGCATAATTATCCTTGATTGTGTAAATTGGAACTGCTTTCTTCAATGGCGTAATAACTTAAATGCGCTAGAATGAGTATCTGTGGAGTAAAGGGCTATATAATACTAAACGGAAGCATTATGAAGTAAAATGTAGATACTGAAAGTGTTACATGTATGAACAGCGATTACAGTAAAACTGGTTTTATTCGCGGGAGTATAATTTACGCGTTAATTCGCGAATGTGTTGCCTCGCGTCTCTAGTTTTGAAAATAGGTGACTTCTTAAAACAGGTTGAGAGTAAATCAAAATGTGCCTTAAAGCACATTCTGTTTTACTTTCAGCCTGCTTTAAGCTACTACCTGCTAGAAACATTACATGGTGTCGCGAATTAAAACAAAATCACATTACGTGAAATATTCATGACGCGAAAAATACATGCTTTACAGTACGTATATTAAAATCATGTTGGATTTGCAAACAATTTAGAGTTACAAAGTACGCGGTAGCGTCTGAACGGGTTCAAAACTGTATGTAATGGTAGATGAAAGTAACGCGGTTTCTGACCAGACTCCAAACTGTTTTCAATTATGATTTTATGAAAAAGAACACTTTTCTAAACATCTTTGCATTTCTTAATTCTTTTTTTCGTAATTTTGTTTAAATCGGAAAGAAAAATGCACTACATGTACATGCATTTACTGCAAAAATGATATTTCCGCTACAGGGTATGTTGATGTACAGTGGATAATCTGTTATTCTTTCCCGATAAACGCGTTTACGCTAAAACTATTTTTTCTTTTACAAATAGTTTGGAGCCAGATCAGACGCCGGGTAACCCGGCGTCTGATCAGGCTCCAAACTGTTTGCCACCAAGATAAACATGAAATATCAGAATTGTCCAAAAGTTGTTCTTTTCTACGTTTTAGCGCTTTGCGTTTGCGTACGTTTGCGTTTAAACGGGAAAGAATAACAGATTATCCACTGTACGTGCTCGCACAGTGGTGAAGACATTGTTCGTTCCAAAAAGGCGCGTTTTTGCTGAAACAATTATTTCCTTTGCATTCGGATTGAAGCTAGATCAGATGCCAGGTAACCCTGTATCGTATCAAGCTCCAAACTATTAGCAATTCAGAGGAAAAATTAATCGCATTTTTCCTAATACATAGTTGTAATTTTCTCCATTTTATTGCATTGCGTTTGCATTTTAAACGGGAAAAAACATAAATTTATCTCCACTGTACATGTACAAATGTAACAAATGTGCCTAACTGCTATAATTTTAAGTAGTTTTAACCCTTTATGTGCAAACAAACCTACATTTGGAGTACCTAATACAGTGGAGAAGACGTTATTGTCCCCCGTTTAAACGCAAATGGAACGCAAACGCATTGCATTGAAATGAAGAAAATGAAACGTATTGACAGTTCTAACGAATTATTGTAATCTGAGTAGTTTGGAGCCTGATGGAAATAAATATTTTAACGTAAACGCTTTTATCCGAAAAGAATAACGTCTTCTCAACTGAAGCTTGAATCTACGAGATCTCGTAGATCAGAAACAGAGTAACTCGGCGTCTGTTCAGGGTAAAAACTGTTTGATACTGGTATCGTTGTTTCGTTAGTTGAAACGCATGACAAATGGAATTTGGAGAGTAAAAAAATGACAACAATTTTCAAGCAGACGATATTCAGCAGATGAAATTTAGAGAGTAGGGAACTATGGGCGTCTTCTAAGATTAAAAGAATGGCACGTGAGTGTGGTTACCGAAAGGATGCTAAAATATCGGCTGCTTCAAATTTCTCGTCTGCTATATTTGATACTATTTCTTTCAATAAAATTTCGATTGAAGGGTCAAGCAGTTTGGACCTTGATCAGATGCCGAGTTTTCCAACGTCTGATCAGGATCCAATCTGTTTGTAAATTCTAGTGAATTCATGATGAAAAGGCTAAGTGGCTTTATGATCCCATTTTCTGTTTCTTTAATTACTTGGTACTTAAAGATGTACGCCATTTGTGAAGCCACTCAAAACTCTTAAACCCATTCACTGCCATGACGTCATTTGTTTTAAACTGTTGTCGTCTGCTTTTATTTAACAAATTTGAATTTGAGATTATTTTGACTAAGAAATATTGAAATTAATGTCAAGCGATTTGGATCATATAGTCAGACGCCGCATAATGCGGCGTCTGATCAGGGTCAAAACTGTTGGCAAATAATCAGTGTACTCAGGGTAAAGTGTTGAAGTGGTTAAGTGGTTATACAGTGGAGAACACGTTATTCTTTCCCGTTTAAACGCAAACGAAACGCAAACGCGTTGTAATAAAATGAAGAAAATGACAATTATTTCGACAATTCTGAACGATAATTTTTACCTTCACGGCAAACTGTTTGGAGCCTGATCAGACGCTGGGTTACCCGGCGTCTGATCTGGCTCCAAACTGTTTGCAATGGAAATTATTGTTTTAGCGTAAACGCGTTTATTGGGAAATAATATGAATAAGATTTTCTCCTCTGTAGTTGTATATGACATAACAGACATGCGTGATGTAGTCCGCAACTGTTGAAACAGGTACGCAATATTCGAATTCCAATGGCGATGATAGTGGATGCATAAAGGTACATGTACATGGTCATCAATCACAAATAAAGGTGTACATTGCATCTGTGTTCAAACCAATGGACAATATAT
Source organism: Gari tellinella (assembly GCA_922989275.2). Taxonomy (NCBI): domain Eukaryota; kingdom Metazoa; phylum Mollusca; class Bivalvia; order Cardiida; family Psammobiidae; genus Gari; species Gari tellinella. The sequence goes on from OV277872.1 coordinate 36,698,766, forward strand.
GCCAAACAATTGGCATACACTGATCACATATAAACATACAGAATCTGTTCAAAATCGGCCACCGTTCAAAATCGGCCACTATTGTACATGTACAGCTTACATCCGTTTAATCCGCTTGTTCTGAAATTTGTCTTCTGCTTACGATTTATTTTCTATCTAGTAGTGTGACTGTCAGTACGAACTATTGTACAGTGCTACACAACTATATATGAAGTTATATTAATCGATAGTGGTTACCGTAACCGGATGTGACTACTCATTTGAATCGTATCTAATGACGATTCTGATGGGTGATCTCTTCTTTGGATTAGATAGAGACACGAAGATGAAATACTTACCCAATCCGGGACCCTCAGGCTCATATATAATGCGCCATAATGCTCTGAATGCCGCCACTATAGCATTGTACTGCATGCTAAATAAATAATTTTGTCATAAATTGACGTCTGCTAGAGTATATCTTATGGACAGTCTTGATTATAAAAAAAAGAAAAGTTTAGGTCCAGATCGGTCAATTTTATCTGCGACTAATCTGTACCTAAATTGTTTGTATTACACTGAAAACGACTCATAACGCGTTATTATGCACTCTTAAAATCTTCCTAATTGTGTAAGAATGTAGATATAAGAATGAAGGTGTTCTAACCCTTTCCACTCGGAATCTAACAATAAATAACAATCCTTTAAAGTACAAAATAAAGTCTTCCTTAATACGACTGTCTGGCCATTTTTCCGATGTTACTTTAAGAAATTAGATAAAATAGCGATACGAATGCCATGCAGTCTGGACCCTGATCGGACGCCGTGTAACTCGGCTGCTGATCAGGATCCAAACTGCAAAGGTGTTATTGAGGTTAAAGTGCTTACGATCAGGCTACTTAAGGTGCATGCATATACTGTTTTGAATGCTATGATGTATATACGAGGTTGATATTTTGCATTCTTTCTTTATTTCAATGTTCTGAATAGTACTGGATCCTGAGGTAGCTCTGTCTATTGGCGACTTGTTTTGGACCAAAATGGTTATAAATGTTTCTGGTCATTTGTTCCGATGGTACTGTAAGAAATTAGAAAAAATAGCGATACTAATGCCATGCAGTCTGGACCCTGATCGGACGCCGTGTAACTCGGCTCCTGATCAGGATCCAAACTGCAAAGGTGTTATTGAGGTTAAAGTGCTTACGATCAGGCTACTTAAGGTGCATGCATATACTGTTTTGAATGCTATGATGTATATGAGGTTGATATTTTGCATTCTTTCTTTATTTCAATGTTCTGAATAGTACTGGATCCTGAGGTAGCTCTGTCTATTGGCGTCTTATTTTGGACCAAAATTGGTTGTAAATGTTTCTGGCCATTTGTTCCGATGTTACTGTAAGAACTTAGAAAATGCCATGCAGTCTGGACCCTGATCGGACGCCGTGTAACTCGGCTCCTGATCAGGATCCAAACTGCAAAGGTGTTATTGAGGTTAAAGTGCTTACGATCAGGCTACTTAAGGTGCATGCATATACTGTTTTTGAATGCTATTATGTATATGAGGTTGATATTTTGCATTCTTTCTTTATTTCAACGATCTGAATAGTTTTGGATCCTGAGGGAGCCCCGTCTATGGGCGACTTAATTGGGGCCAAATTGGTTATAAATGTTTAGAAAAGAACTGATTTTGAACAGAAAAACCATTAATAAACACAAAGTATGATTAACTTATGATTGTTTTAGTCTGCGTGGCAGTCTTTTTTAATCCTGTTCAAGCGCCGAGTGTAGTCAGTGTATGATCAGGTTTCAAACCGTCTGCAATGGATAAAACAGTTCTAGTGTTTATCACGTGTCTAGTACACGCTGTTTATCGGATGAGAAATACGTCCTATCGGATGAGAAATACGTCCTCTTCACTATACCCATAACCTAATGTGTGGTCTATAACTGTAAAGTAAAATATAGCGACTTTATAAAAGGCCGTCTGCTAAAGAACTGCATGCTATTATGCATTCTTTCATTACTTTTGCAAGCTGTCGTCTGGACGAGTGTCTTGGATGTTGATCCAAATGTCAGCGCAAAGAGATTTCATAAATTATTTCACAAAAGTATATATTTTTTCAAACATTGAGACTCTTGTGTGGCAGTTGACTTATATGGTTGCTTGGTGCAGATACGGATAGTGATGGGGCTCCTGTAGGAGTTTCCATCTTTGTTCTTGTCCTGCATTAATTTGCTAGCCACTAAACTCCAGTGTTCATACTACATGTACACCACTGGCGATCGTTTTAATCGTTTTAAGCGCAAACATATACACTGTCGACTGTTATCATATACATGAATATATTAATTGTTATTGGGTGATATTTAAGGATTTGTGTTTTAAATGACATTAACTTTTTTAACGCCAAACTTTATAGTCTGCTTAAACCCTATCCATGACAAATGATCGGATGCATGGATGTTGTTGGTTACTCTTCTATAATTGCCAAGCAGTCTGGGCTCTGATCTTACGCCGCGTTACGTGGCGTCTGATCGGGACCCAAACTGTTTGTAAAGTCACCCGGTCATTGGCAGCGATTGATCTAATTGGGATCCCTAAGCGGACTTGGTATTACACTCTAACAATGGTACCTGGCTATCTCTTCCAGATTTCGTTTCGCTGGAGAGATAGACTTGGGTACAGCACGATGTGAAAGTATGTTCCTATACTATCTGGCTTGTCTGTTTTCATACCTTAATCTTGGGGTATGGGAGTAGATGGGTACAGGGCAAAGGTAGCGGATAGTATTCTGACTGTTTCTCATACTATCCTAGGACACGTATATTGCGACCAATGACTGAGGTCAAGTTTTTCAGTGTTTTGGCCACGAATAGTGCTTGGCCGGGGCGAAAGTAAAGCGGAAAGCTCCATAAGTAGCTCTTTGCCTAACTTCCATCCTGCCTGAGAATGTCGTATGTCCTTGACATTATTAACAGATCTTCTTTTGGTGGATCGAAATGCATGGGTTATACTGTATGGGTGTTCGTTAAAAACGCGGACTTGTTTTAAAATATTTGTATACCCGTGGACAGAGGGCACCTTACAGTCATGCATACTAAGGGTTCAAAATGGGTTGTTTCCGTTTTCCTTTATTACATAAATGTAAGTGTAAATTTCCTACATGTTTGTCCAATTTGTATCCATTTAGTTGCTTTACTAGTTTTTTCTCGTGCATTCTGGACTCATTCTGGTTAATAGTCACATGCATGATGTATAGTTTAAATAAGATCGGCTCAATTCTGTTTGCTTGTGTGGGGTCGGATTGCACGAGATAAGTACTGGTGATGAACTACACATGATGATAAAAGTTCATGCATGATGTGTATGCGATTTCAAGTACACTTATGAGTAAGTCGTTCTGCTTGCAGTTACTTGCTTTCTGTATATGGTGCAAGTAGTCACCTAACCCTTAACATGCTAGGCGCGGCTGGGCAAACTTTTGCAATCAGATTGGATCAAAACAGGACGCCATATGGCGCGGCGTATGATCTGGATCCAAGGTGTTTGGCTTTTTTTTTCTTTTTTTTTTCTCCTGTTTGATAAGCATACTAGATCTAATTGAGTTTGAGTTTTTCAGCAAATGACAAATTTGAATACAATTCAACAATACCTGTCACTCTTTTAGAATTAATTTTTGAATAAGAGTGGTCGCATATACATGCACATGAAAATTAACTTGAACATAAGCTTAAATACATTTATCTGTTTCGCTATGTGAGTATTGGGACTCGGCTATTCATGCTCATTGTCTACCATGCCTACAGTCGGACTGATGTTGGGCGGCGGCTTATTATGACTATTGCCTCAGTCTCTGACGTGTGTCCAATGGTTGAAGGCAAGCGGAAAGCTTCTAAGTCAGCTTCCTGCTTGCTTTAACCAGTGTTTGGATGACGCGGGCCATTCTCTCTCTTTTTTAAGAGGGGGGGGGGGGGGGGTTAAAATGTACAAGCTGTACAATTAAGTCGATAGGTTGCCGTTCAACACAGGCTCGACTGTGTCGTTGGTGAGCAGTTGCCTTAATGCTATCTGCCTTATCGAATTAATTAGCCATGTCTGTAACGATAAGTTAGATATGTAAATATCTTGTTTCAGTTTTGTTTGTTTACTTAGTTTGACTTAATTTGAATTCATTCATGAACATAATGTTACTCATGAGGCATTTTTGTCTATCTTGGGTCCAAGATTGGGAATCGTTCTGGTTGGGTCTGGGATCGTTATCGGGCGGCTGGTTGATCTGACTTGAGCTTTCGTTCAGGTCTGACCGATTGGTTGTTCTTGGGTCGGACTCGGCTCGAGGGGTTCATAACATTGAGGCCTGGTGTCTACAGTCAGTCCTGCGTTTGCCGGTCACATTTTAGGTCGTTATAGAGACATCGAGGTAGCGCGAAGTTCACTACATGTATTATATTTAATCTGTGTGCCTTTTTTGTGGTTTTTTTATGCATTAAGATGCTGCTTTTCGTACTCATTAGCCACAGATGGTGCTTATAATTATAAATAGCATTTGTATGATGCGCTTGTCTCTTCAAATAAGTTTGATCGCGGACCTGGGTACGACTGATTATATAACATGCGATTGAATCTACTAATTCTAGTATTTAAATTGTGTAGTTTAGTTGTAATGTACTTAAGCCTATATACATGTATGTCATTATGTATAAATTATGCCTTTTTGAAGTTTTAATGACACTCTTTAATTGAGTTAGGACACTCAGTATGTGTCTGTGTATATATGTTTAGGATACAGGTGGAGGTGCAGTGCAGGATGAGGGTGGTTCGGAAGATTCAGTTGGCTCTCTCTCTGCCAAATTATTCGTGCGGGTTTATTTTTCATCCCATTCACCGCTTCATTTTCGTCGACTTCAAAAATGGCCAACTAAAATATTTCTTTAAAGTTAGATTTCAGGTTGTATGATTTAAGTAATGTTGTTATGAGTGGAAAACAATTTGGATACTGATCAGACGCTGCGTCACGCGGCGTCCGATCAGGATCCACGATAAGGATCCAAACTTTTTCCCCTCCTCCTCCTCCTTAATCGCCGTTTGGCGGTATTGGCAGTTAGAGAGTTAAAGGCTTTCGATATTGCTTTTGTTTTGCACTGGGTGGAAAACTTTTGTTAGATTTACTATCATTTAACCGGTATATAGTCCAAGAAGGGCTGTACTGTAATGGATAACGTCATGTATTTATACCCTTGCCGTCAGTGCGGACCAAGAGTCTATAAACATGTTGCTTCAATAACCCATTACCCCATAAATACGCCTTTTACGCCTTGATTTTATTCCTTCACTAAGGAAAATAGTCCAAATTTACGCAGTGATAAATATGATTAATACATGTAATAATGTGTCCTTTATTCTAGTAGCTGGTAGTTTGGGGCGGACCGAAAGTAAAGCAGAATGCACCTTAAGGCGCTTTCTTCTTTACTTTCAACCTGCATTAAGTGGTTACCAATTTTCAAAATTGGAAAAAGACTATCGGGTAATGGGTTAAGGTCTATCTGGTTGGGATCTGCACTGCCGGGGTCTTGTTTGTTGGTTTGATTTTGTACCCATATTTATATGCTTAAACAGTTTGCGGTGATCCATGAGTAGCTTGAAAAACATCCACACTTTATTTTGCAATGCTGACTTATAATTATGAATTAAACTAAAATATTTTAGTTATTTGTACAACATACCATGGCTCTGGATGTGGGGTGTATTTCAACAAACTTAGCCGTTGTGCCATCACTGAGCACTTGGATTGGGCAGCTCATTATGGTGAGAGGCCCTGTCACGGAGTTTGGTGGGGGTTATTATTTATTTAGGCTGAGACCCATGCGAGTAATTTACTAATATCCCCTGATTGGAGCTTTGGTAACCATATAGATTGAAAATGATATTCTAATTACTTGTAACCTTTCCTCCTGAGATAACAGTAAAACTCACCTATATCAAAATGTGTTTAATACAGATTGGTGCTCAGTTTGTGGTGAGAGTAAAGCAAAAAGCTCCTTTAGGAATTTTCTGCTTTACTATCATCATGCTTTAAGCTAATACCCGTACACAAAGTATTAATACACACTCAATCTTGGCACTTATGTGATGGAGCAGGTAGCTCAAATGTATTCCTACGGAGGAAAGGGTCGAATATTAATAAAAAAAAAAAATCACACAAATTGAAATGTATCTTTCATAGTACAATAGTACATGCAGATAGTTGCGACCCAGATGAGAAGCCCCGTAACATGACATCTTATTATGATCGGAACTACCTGACTGTGCATTTTGTTTTCTTTTTCTTCTTTCGGACGTGTGATGGGATCTACTTCATGAACGACCCAAGCCCAAGATACCCGTTCCGTTATCAATGCACATAAATGCATTCATAACTCATGTAAATAGTTACCCTTATTAACTGTTGTTACTTGTACTAGTAACGTTTTGTATTCATTTCCTCTCATACATTTCCTTAAGTTTTCTTTTTTCTTCTACTCTGTTCTCTTGCTTTTCTGACAATCTGTGTTTAGTTAAGTCTACAGGTGCCCCCATGATATACATTAGCCATGAAGCGGTCCAGATGGATATCCCACGACTAAAGGTAGTACTACTGCCGCATAGGTAACGACTTAAATGCTTGGAGGATATCCATAGGATTGTTTCATGGCAGATGTTTTAGAATGTGTAAAAGTTTTCATGTGCATCATGACGTTTTAGATTTTTTTAGATACTGTATCTGGCTTTTGGCAAATTTACAATTCTACCTACATAAAGGAATATGCATGTTAAAAGACATGTTTTGTAATATTACTTTTAGCTTAGTTGTAATGCTGTTACTCTTTGAAGCAGGAGATGTTGAGAAAAACCCTGGTCCTGACTTATCTGATAAATCATCAATTTTATCAGTAATACACTGCAATATAAGAAGTATCCGAAACAAAATTGATTTTATCAAAGACCACTTTCTTGATTTTAATATTCTTTGTTTCACAGAAACTCATTTAGATACCTCAATAACTAAGGAACAATTGTTTCTATCTGATTCTTTTGATGAGCCATACAGGAGAGACAGAACTAACCATGGAGGTGGAATTCTTGTCTACTTGAACAAGGACGTAGTGCATTCAAGGGTTGCTGATCTCGAGGTTTTCTGTAACGAGTCAATATGGGTAGAGGCTATTTTAAAAAACGAGCGTTATTTATTTGGAATTTTTTATAGTCCCAAAACTGCAGATAATGTATTTTTTGATAATTTAAATTTAAATCTAGAGGCAGCTTTTGAAATTTCAAAAAAATGTTATTCTGCTAGAAGATTTAAATGAGGACTTGCTAAATCAATCCTATCACAATCTAAAGGATGTTATGCTGCTTAACTCTTTACATAATGTTATTAATGTTCCAACACGTCAAAATGCTATCCTTGACCCTATAATTACACCAATTGACACAGTGCTTTCAGACGCAGGAGTTATTCAAATACCCAGTGAAATCAGTGATCATAGTGCTACATATATACATTTACCATTTACATACCAAATCCAACCTTGTTTTGAAAGAACTGTGTGGCTTTATAATAAAGCAAATTATGATTTATTAAATCAAAAATTAACTAATTTTAACTGGGATGTATTACTCAATGGATCGATTCATGAGGCCTGTGATGTCTTTACTGAAACTTTTATGTTATTTATTAGTCATTGTATTCCCTCTAAAGAAGTATGTGTCCGCCCTGATGACCAGCCATGGTATGATTCTGAAATAAGGAAAATGTCTAGAAAAAGAGATAGGATGAAAAAAACTGCAAGATCTTCTGGCAAAAAATCAGACTGGTTAAAACACAAACAATTAAGAAACAAAGTTAATAACTTAAAGAAACATGCAAAGGAGAAATTTTATAATACCTTAGAAACAAGTTTGGCCGAACTTCAATGTAATGATAAAAGGGGATTCTGGAAAATTATAAGACATTTTGTTAAAAATAATTCATCTTCAGCTTGCTTCCCCCCCATTCATGAAACTTTACCCAATGGACAGGAAATTTGGTATACAACAAATGAAGAAAAGGCAGAATGTTTGAATACGTATTTCACATCAATATCAAATGTTGATGAAAGTAATATAAATCTCCCATTATTTGAAGAAAAAACGATTAATAGACTATCAGTTTTTAATATTAGCCAAAAAGAAATAGAAGAGATTATTTTGAATTTAAATGTAAACAAAGCTAGTGGACCTGACAACATTAGTCACAAAATGTTAAAAAATTGTGCTAAAGCCATTTCAGTTCCACTAGCTGTGTTATTTAATAGATCCATACAAGAAGGACTTTTTCCAGATTCTTGGAAAATTGCCCAAGTAACGCCAATTTTTAAAAAAGGGGACAAATCAACACCCTCTAATTATAGGCCTGTATCATTGTTAAGCTGTTGCGGTAAACTTTTAGAAAGATTAGTCTTTAAACACATGTACAACTTCCTTTTAGACAATAACTTATTATACAAATACCAGTCTGGTTTTTTACCAAACCACTCAACTACTTACCAACTTATTGATATATATCACCATATCTGTCAAAGCTTTGAGCATAATCAATATTCTTGTATGGTTTTTTGTGATATTTCAAAAGCCTTTGACAGAGTATGGCACAAGGGTCTACTCTTCAAACTTAAACAAAATGGTATAAACTTAAACTTAATACATTGGATTTCTAGTTATTTAAATAACAGACACCAAAAAGTAGTAATTCAGTCAGCTGAATCTAACCTCAAGCCCGTCAATGCGGGTGTTCCTCAAGGTTCCGTTTTAGGGCCGTTACTCTTCCTCATGTATGTGAATGACATAACCGATTCATTACTTAGCTTAACAAGGTTGTATGCTGATGATAGCTCACTTTACTATTCTGCAAGTAATATAAATGATATCGAAGGTATTATCAACCATGATCTAAGTTGCATTTCAGTTTGGGCAAAACAATGGTTGGTTAACTTTAATCCAAACAAAACAGAGTCCATTCTATTCACTTTAAAAAGGCAATCTCCTTTACCCAGACTTGTCTTTGATAATACTGAAATAAATTTTGTTGACCACCATAAACACTTAGGGATGACACTCAGCAAAAATGGCCAATGGACTAACCATATAGATAACATCATTGAGTCAGCTTCTAAAATTATTAATATCATGCGCAAAGTAAAATTTACTCTTTCAAGATCTGCACTAAACCAAATATACTTATCATATGTAAGACCAATTTTTGAATATTCTTCAATTGTATGGGATGGGTGTCCTGATTTACATACAAACACTATAGAAAAAATGCAGAATGAAGCTGCGCGTATTGTCACAGGACTAACGAGATCAGTTTCCCTTGAAAAGCTATACGATGAATGTGGATGGGAGCCTTTGTTCAAGAGACGAGAAAATCAAAAACTGTTTTTCATGTATAAGGTCTCACATGACACTGTTCCACAGTACAAAACGGATATAATTCCCCCATTAGTGGGCGAAAGGTCAAACTATCCATTAAGAAACCGAGGAAATTTTGAAATGTTACCCAATAGAACTTCTATTTTTCAAAACTCATGTATTCCATCATCTGTAATGCTCTGGAACTCTCTGGACTCCGATCTCAGACATGTCCCTACCTTCTCTTCTTTTAAAAGTAATATAGTCTCTAGAACAAAGCCAGGGAGAGTTCCAGAGTACTACCTAGTTGGAAATAGACACCTTACGGTACTTCATGCAAGACTTAGGAACAATTGTAGTAATTTGAATGAACACCTTTTTATAAACCACTTGAAAATTGACCCGTACTGTTCGTGTGAGAATGTTTCTGAAGATGTAGAGTATTATTTTTTTAAATGTCCTAAATATATAGATTTTCGACATACCCTTTTTCAGACCACAAGACCTTACCATCCAATTAATAGAAATATTCTTCTTTTTGGAAGTAAAAATCTAACTTTCGAACAAAATTGTCTGATTTTCACAGCTGTCCAAACTTTTATAAAAGAAACAAAACGTTTTTAGATCTTGACATTTTCTCCCTTTTCCTTGTTATTTTACCCCCTATACATGTCCTAGTACGGCTATAGCAAGAGTCAACGTATAAGCTTGTACCATTATATATTTATCTTTTGCCAAACTCAATCAGTTAAACATCTCTATTACGAACAGTAAATTATTTTATTATTAATTTGTGTTTGAGGCTGCTGGCTGCTTAGAGCGGGATGAAGGTATGACAGAGGACTCTTTTAGGAGCTTTCTGTTTTGCTTTCGCCTTTTTATGGGCTGTAGTCTGTCTCTTTCACAATTTCTTATACAATCAATAATCGTTCTCTTTTAGTGGTCGTAATAGAGAGGTTGCACTGAATGCAAGGGAATACACCGGGGATGCAATTCTTGTTATTTGCTGTTTGTATAAATTGATCTGTTTTGCAGTTGAACCTGTATTTGGCGGCTACCAATATGTTTTTAGGCCAGTGCTTCCTTGGTGCAGGAATGATAATAATGTGGAGAACCCCTGCATGGGGCTTTCTACATTGGATCTGTCGTGCATTGGGGGACCACTGGTCACCAAATATCAACAACTTTCTAAACCTGGTAGTTTCTTAATACGGGCTTAACTGTTTTTCACAGTCAATTATTTGATGGCGGATTACACTGTGTAATTTTGTACTTGCATAATTATAATTATCCACATTATGGTTATGGAAGCACCTGTACTCACACTCATACTCTCTCCTTTGTTCGACTGCTCTCTCTCTCTCTCTCTCTCACTATATCTCTCTCTTTCTCTCACTTCCTCTCTTTCTCTCTCTCTCTCTCTCTGGCTCACTAATGCCCGCTCTCTAAAAGAATTTGTACTTGTTAAACTGTAGGGGAAGGGCCGTCTCTAAGTTGGTAGAACTTGTGGCCCAACCCCATTTCATGTATATAATTGAAATAAAATATGTTTAAACTATACAGAATCTGTGTTTTGTTTCTTAAAATACATAGTCTCTTACAATTATTTCATGAAATGACTGAAATTGACATGTCACTTTTACACAAATTGACTAGCAACCTTTAACACGATTCAGGCAACGTGTGAAATGACTTTTAATTCAACAGCAGTTGTTCATTCATATCATTCAATATACATAGTTTTGTTGAATACTTAATATCTTTACCGGATCTTTCTCTATTACATAGGTCCAACATGTAACCCTATACCCCATAGCATATATTTTTTTTACATTCTTATTTTGAATATAGATGCCCACTTAAAACATGTTGAAAGTAGAGCAGAATACGCCTTAATCTGCATTCTGCTTTACTTTCAAGATGCTTTAATCTACTATCTGCTAGAACATAGAATTATTTCTTGAGATACATATTCATAACTGTCTCATTGGAACTATTTTCTTCAGTTAAAGAATAAATTGAAGGCGCAACTATGCACACATGTACTTATGGAGTAATGGGTTCTACATGTACAGTGGAGAATCTGTTATTCTTTCCCGTTTAAACGCAAACGTACGCAAACGCACGCAAACGCAAAGCACTAAAACGTAGAAAAGAACAACTATTGGACAATTCTGATAATTCATGTTTATCTTGGTGGCAAACAGTTTGGAGCCTGATCAGACGCCGGGTTACCCGGCGTCTGATCTGGCTCCAAAATGTTTGCACACTGCAAATAATAGTTTTAGCATAAACGCGTTTATTGGGAAAGAATAACACATTCTCCACTGTATATAAGACAGATTGGAACTTTTGAATGGTAAAAATAATATAGAAAACGTCTCAATACAGTGGAGAATGTGTTGCAAATATTGAAATATATACCCTTTACTCCATAGCATATTTCTGGTATTGCAGATAGGTGACCACTTAAGTAGGCTGAACGTAAAGCAGAATGTGCCTGAAGGCACATTCTGCTTTTCTTTCAGCCTGCATAAAGCTACATTATATATCATCTGTTACGATTAACAAAATATGTTATAATGCATATTCACGAATATATAAAGCGAAACTAATTTCTTCAGTGGGGGTAATAAAATAAATACTTGTCTATGGATTAATGGGACAAGAGTCTGATCTGACACAGATAAAGTCGGCCTCTGGTCTGGTTCCAAACTGTTTACAACGATTAACTATTCAACATAAACGAGCGAGGAAAGAAGTATCAAACTGGTAATATTGAATTCTTTCAAAATAGGTTTTCAAACAACTCGATGAATAATGTCTGAACAAACAAGCATCATTTACAATCAGATTACTACATGTAGTAAAGAGCTCACTTGTCTTATGGAAACAGTGCACACCCTGATCAGGGAGCTCCTGCACGAGACCTTATTCCAATGCATGTATCTTTTGTTATTTTGCAGTACATTATATATTGCAACACCTAAGTACATGTAGTAAATACATTCACAAGGCTTAATTGGAAGCTGGAATTAACCAATTGAAGCACATGTACATCAAATACATGCACATGTGTTTGATGTACATGTACAGTGGAGAATAATTGTTGTTCTCTATGAAAGCGTCTATGCTAAAACTTTTATTCTCATTGCAAACAGTATTGAGCCAGATAAGACACCGCATAACCCGACGTTTTATCAGGCTTCAAATCTTTTGCAACTCAGACTAAAATGCTTTAGTAAGAATTGTCAAAACGTTGGCATTTTCTATATTTAATTGGAATACGATTGCGTTTAGTTTGCGTTTTTAACGAGAAGGAATAACGAATAATCCACTGTATGTCTTAATCCAGACCTGTACTTGCTAACGGTAGGAGAAATATGCAACAGAAAGGTACATAAGGCTTAAATACTATATGTACAGTGGAGAATACGTTATTCTTTCCCGTTTAAACGAAACGAAACGCAAACGCAAAACACTAAAAACGTAGAAAAGTGCAACTTTTGGACAATTCTGATAATTCATGTTTATCTTGGTGACAAACAGTTTGGAGCCTGATCAGACGCCGGGTTACCCGGCGTCTGATCTGGCTCCAAACTGTTTGTCATAGAAATAATAGTATTAGCGTAAACGCGTTTATTGGGAAAGAATAACGTTTTCTCCACTGTATGTATACAATCAATACTGTGTTTAGCCACCACTCGTTGATAACTACAGGTCCCTTTAAAGACAAACAATATCAATAGGGTTTAGTCTTATTTTTGTTCTGATTTAATCAAGCACAGCATGTACTATACACATACATGTATATTGTGTTTTGATACAGTGAAAAAGACGTTATTCTTTACCAATAAACGTGTTTACGCTAAATCTATTACCGGTATTTCCATTGCAAACAGTTTGGAGCCAGATCAGACGCCGGGTGATCCGGCGTCTGATTAGGCTCCAAACTGTTTGCCAATCAGATCAAAAAGAATAGTACAAAAAATGTTCTTTTCGACATTTTAATGCATTGCGTTCGCGTTTAGTTTGCCTTTAACCCTTTGCCTGATAGCATTGTTTCTAGTATTGAAGATATGTGACTACTTAAAGCAGGTTGAAAGTAAAGCAGAATGCGCCCGAAGGCGCATTCTGCTTTACTTTCAGCCTGCTTTAAGCTATTAACTGCTAGAATAAGGAAAGTATTAAATATGACACATATTCATTACGGTGTAATTTGGAACTATTTCCTCAGCGGATGAATAAAATGAATGTGCTAAAAGTCGCTTCTATAAGGGAAAGGGTTAAACAGAAAAGAATAACGTCTTCTCCACTGTACTCTCGTTTGACTGCACATGTATTTTCTGTTTTTTTTTAATGGATGTTTAAAGCTCTACAAATGTTTCATTTTCAACATAACAAACAGCTTCAGGTGGTTAAGTTCTTTACCCTATGATATCTTCCAAAACCTTCGTGAAACTTATCTCCATTGCAATTAGTTAAGAGCCAGATCAGACGCCGAGTTAATTGGCGACTGATATGGCTCCACACAGATTGTCAGTTAGATTGATAAACAATTCATCATCAATTACAAAACATCTGTAATTATCTACTTTTTGTGCATTGCGTTTGCGTAGATAGTTTTTTATTTTTGAATTTTAACAGAGAAGAATAATGTGTTTCTCCCTTTATACAATGACGAAGACGTTATTATTTCCCGTTTAAACGCAAACGAAACGCAAACGCAATTCATTTAAATGTAGGAAGTTAGAACTTTTTGAAAATTCTGAAAAATTATTTTAATTTGATTGGTTACCCGGCGTCTGATCTGGCTCCAAACTGTGTGCAATTAAAGTAATGGTTTCAGCGTAAACGACGCGTTAATTGGGAGATAATAACGTTCTCTCAACTGTAACGAGATGGGTTTCGACACATGGGACACTAAATGTCAGTTATTTGCAGACATATTCTTAGAAATGACGTCTTAATAGAGACAACATGGCGTAGGAAACTGTCTAACCACTTCTGTCAATAATTCACATCTGTATGGATATTTTACAAACAGTGTAGACCCTGATCAGACACTGAGTAACTCGGCATCTGACCAGGATCAAAACTGTTTGACAGTCGTACATGTATATGTAGGTATCTTTTAAATTAAGATGCATCACATGAACTTGAAACTTATGGAGAAGACCATTTTTAGCAGACGTCGGTTTTGTGGTAGAAGGTTTAAAGTGTGGGGTAACATGTACTAGTTAATGCACAAGGTATGCTTTTGAATGAAGTACATTTAGTAACTGTATAAAGAATGTCTGTTTGTTGTTGTCTATCAGATAAATATTTTAATATTTGGAGGAATTAGTTAAATAACCACCTGTCTTTAACCCTCCACCCCCTTGCCTGTTACTGGTTTTCTTGATAGGTGAACACTTATTTAAAGCAGGTTGAAAGTAAAGCAGAATGCGCATTAAGGTGCATTATGCTTTACTTTCATCCTTCTTTAATATACCATCTTCTTGCAAGGATAAAGAAAATAATTCTGCACATTCAAGAGTGTATAAATTGGAAGAATTTTCTTCAGTGAAAGGATACATGAAAGGCATTAAAATGCGTGTCTATGGAGTAATTTGTTTTAATATATTAAATCAATGATCGTTTGAGAAGTCGTAAAAACCAGGATGATTATACAAGCTAGTCTCTATCACGATAATATTCCCTCGTATATATTGCTTTCGAAGATATGGGTTTATACATGTACAGCGGAAATGCCAATAAACGCATTTATGCTAATACAGTTACATGTGTATTTCCATTGCAAACAGTTTGGAACCAGCTCAGACGCCGGGTAACTGTTTGCCACTCCGACTAAAATAAATCATTATTATTTGCAAGAAGCCGGTTTACCTTTTATTTCAAATGCCTTTGCGTGTTTTTCTGTTTAAACGGAAAATAATGAGATCTTCTCTATACTGTATAATACAGTGGAGAATCTGTTATTCTTTCCCAATAAACGCGTTTACTCTAAAACTATTATTTCCATTGCAAACAGTTTGGAGCCAGATCAGACGCCGGGTAACCCGGCGTCTGATCAGGCTCCAAACTGTTTGCCACTAAGATAAACATGAAATATCAGAATTGTCCAAAAGTTGTTCTTTTCTACGTTTTAGCGCTTTGCGTTTGCGTACGTTTGCGTTTAAACGGGAAAGAATAACAGATTCTCCACTGTACAATTTTATATGATAATCTTCGTTCTGTTAGTTCTATCGATGCCTGGTTAAAATAAAAAAGAAATCCTTTAATTCAATATCAGATTTATTACCATCAGAATCTCGTTTTGCTATGCTGTAAATTATACTTCAAAGGACATTCAGTAATCTTAAAACCATGTGACTACATGTTAATCCGATTTGAGAGCGATTCCATACAACAAATATATGATTGACTCTATGATGGCGGTCCATCTGCCTTACTCAATCATCCAAAATTAACTGTTATGTAAGATAGAGCATTATCAAAGACATACAGGGGAGGAGAACTTATCCGTTGTCATTTTAACGCAATCAAAACGCTAACCCATAGCTCTACAATGTCATCTTTATGAAGAAACAAATTACATTCTCAAAGTAGTAAAGTTGTGCTTGGGACTAAATTAATTTATAATGCAGTTTTTCTCACTTTAAACACAGCTATTAGTGTTCGTTTTAAAAATAGCTTGAATGTATTGGATTAAAAGGGGATGCATTCCAATTAATTTTCAATTTCCCGCAAATTTTGGTTAACTTTAAAACTTTAAAACTCAATGCCATATTTAATTGAGACGTGCTATGAGAAAACCACTTCAATTTTGTAGACCCATACATGTACCAGTCGTAGCGCCAGAGACTAAGCGTCTAGTCGGAGTCTACACAGTTTGACACTCCAAATTATCATCAATCTATTACCTACATCGTATATTGTAACATGGCATCTGATCTAGGTTCAAACTATTTGTCGCTCATCTTTATGTTTCTTCTGTCAAAATATCCAATACGATTAAACATAAAGAAAAAACAGCAGACGACTTAGGGAACAGCGGCAAGCGTTGTTGTCAGGAGGGAGTCGCTGTTAGGAGGGTTGTTGTAGGGAGGGAACATTGTACATAAAATGTAAGATGGCTATATTGTTGACTGCATCACTGTACATGTACATTAACGCATGCCACATACGCACATGCAAGGGAAAACAGTAACCGAAAACAGGGACCCGTTTCATAAAACTTCGTACAACAAATGTTGTCGTAAGTCAGATTATAAAATTCTCACTTATAATTTATTTCTCAATCTAATCATGTCTTGTGACATCTCTTTGGAATTGTTTTGAAAAGACGATTCCAAAGAGATGTCACAAGACAGGATTAGATAGAGAAATCAGAAATTAATTGTATCTTAAAGTTTTGACTTACGACCGTTTTCGTCATACAGTACGAAGTTTCATGAAACAGGCCCTAGATGCCGAATAACTTAGTGTTTGGTCAGTAATGCATGTTAATCGATACAGTTAAAAAAAAACAAATAATTAAAAAAAAACAAAAAAAACCCATGTTATTTTCTACATTTTAGCGCATTACATTTAGATTGAATTGAACAAAATAAAATTGGAATGATTTCATAACCTGTTGTTAGTTTTCTCGCTTGAACACTCAATGGAATTGCTACAGTGGAGAATCTGTTATTCTTTCCCGTTTAAACGCAAACGTACGCAAACGCAAAGCACTAAAACGTAGAAAAGAACAACGTTTGGGCAATTCTGATATTTCATGTTTATCATGGTGGCAAACAGTTTGGAGCCTGATCAGACGCCGGGTTACCCGGCGTCTGATCTGGCTCAAAACTGTTTGCACTTGAAATAATAGTTTTAGCGTAAACGCGTTTATTGGGAAAGAATAACACATTCTCCACTGTAGGAATTGCACTCCTGGCTAATTTTCCTGAATTTATGACCCAAAGCAACATTAACGAGCAACCTTCCATTTTAACTTTGTCAATGTCGTGAAACCGTCTGCTACATGTAAAACATTTGTCGTCTGCTTTCATTTCATAACCCATGTTATGCCAAATGTATTCTTCTATGTCTTTATACATTGGATTAGTCCATTTTAATTAGGGGGGGGGTGCCTGGTCTAAATTTTCATTTCCGTTTTTTTATATATTGAAGTTCCTATCAGCAAACAGTGTAGACTCTGATCAGACACCGCATAATGCGACGTCTGATCAGAGTCTACTCTGTTTGCCTATGACACTTTTATGGGATGCTAGCACGAATTGGTTACACTTAATTTCGAGTACTTTAATCATTGACCATTGATGCAATTATACTAGTATCAGATAGTTTAGATCCTGATGAACTAGTGTCAACAGTTTGGATCCTGAGTTACTCTGCGTCGCATCATGTTCCAAACAGCTGTGAAATTGTCCCATACTAGTACGTTACTTGAGAAAAAAAAGAGCAAACGACATTTTAAAGCAGACGATATTGCAGCAGTGAAGCGTTCGACATAAATGTCTTGTTTTGGAAACAGCTGCAAGTATGGTCGTAAGGAGGGAATAGTTGTTCAGAGGGCTGTTGTATAGGAAGGGAACACTGTCTATCACTGCATCCATCATGGTTGTTTCAATTAGCATATGAAGAACACCTAAGTTGCACACTGTAATTAATTTAGCCTCTCAGGAGAAGTAAAACTAGTGTTTTATGACGACATAAAACTCGTATTACAATCATAATCGCAGTAATGTATCGCAATAAAACACAGTAATACAATTGTAGAAAATGACAGTATTTACAAAATGACGATGTTTTGTAGTACACATATCGGTGTCAAACAAGTTTGAAGTTGATCAGACGCCGGGTTCCTCGGCGTAAGATATGGCTCTTTTTTGTTTACACTGACAATGCATTACAGTAAAGATGACTTATTTTCAAATTATCGCGTTTACGCTAAAACGTTTATTTCCATTGCAAACATTTTGGAGCCTGATCAGACGCCGGGTAATCCGGCGTCTGACCAGGCTCTAAAATGTTTGCCACTCAGATTAAAATATATAATCAGAATTGTCCAGAAGTTGTCATTTTCTTCATTGTACTGCAATGCGTTTGCGTTTTGTTTGCGTTGAAACAGGTAAAAATAACGTCTTATCCATGCACTGTATATAAGATGTTATATCGCTTTAAAATATATATAAACTTTTACTACAGTAGGTGCGTTGAGACGACGTTATAGACGGTCTTAAACCGCAACCACAATGCAATAAACTGTAGAAATATGGCGTTGTTTTTTAAATATCTGACGATAATCTTTATATGAGTTGCAAACATTTTGTACCCTAATCACACACCGGGTAAGACGTTGAGTAACCCGGCGTTTAAACAGGCTAAAACACCAGCAATGTACTAAAGTGTTTCTTATATATTACATGTACCATTTTAAGATATATGTATTATTATAATTTCGCCATCGTATGAGTGCTATAAGAAGTACACATTCTTGTAGTGATTAATATACCCTTAAGGAAACACTAAAACCGTTGAATTACGACGGCCATAAAACCGTGTTCAATCATAATGAAAGCAATATGTCTGGAAGTTAATTTCGAAACAGAATGAGAACGTGTATCTGTATATTAATATATACAATGGTGTAAAGTTTTCGCTGTGCAAGAGTGTAAATTTGACTATTAAACTATACTAAAATACAGCGCTCCCTCTCTACAACGACATCCAATGGGAGACAAACATTGTGTCCGTTTTCCAGAGGGAGTCGTTATAGGGAGGGAAATTGGCTTATATTTCCAAAAAGCTTGAATCCAGGTCAGACGCCGCGTGACGCGGTGTCTGATCTGGATTCAGGCTTTTTGTCGCTCGTCATTAAGTACTTTCCTGATGATTTAAAGCCGACGACATTGCAGCCGTAAATAGGTTGGACATAATTGCTCTGTTTAGGGAATGGCGACAAGGGTCGTTGTAAGGAGGGAGTCGTTGATAGGAGGGCTGATGTAGGGAGGGAATACTGTAGTAAACTAGTTATCAATATATCCTCCTGTTTGTCTGTGTGTCTGTCTGCATGTCTTTCTGTCTGTTTGTGTTAAACTGTTTGTATGTATGCCTGTCTGTTACAAGATACAAGAAACTTAATATAGCGTTTGTTTGTCCGTTCGTCCGCCCGTCTGTCCGCCAGTCTGTTTGTCTGTCTGTTCGTCTTACTGTTTTTGTACATGTATGTGTGCCTGTTTGACTGTCTCTATAAATACATGCAACAAAGAAGTAACAGTTTAAGAAAAATACAAATAAAATGGTCCTTCAAATAACATGACTACCTAGAATATCTAGGCTTACATTGGTCAAGACATTAACCCATTTAAGCCAAGTGAATTATTCCATGCTGATATATTGAATTAGTCCATTTTCATTTTAGTGGTACCTGGTCAATTTTTCATTTCATTTTTAATAGAAATTCATGTTAGCAAACAGTGCAGACTCAGATCAGACGCCGCATGATGCGGCGTATGATCTGAGTATACACTGTTTGCCTATGGCAAATATGCACAGCTGGGTTAACTGTAAGATCAACTATGACGCACTGTGCCTATGCATGCTATATCTTGTTGCTAATAACCCCGATAATCACTTTCCAACAAAAAGCCGTTCTCCTCTAGAAATATCAGGTATTTCCATTATACTTATCTGCTTCTCTCATGCTTATGTCTGATACAGTAAATGGTTGCAAGTGATACATTCAGATAGGGCATGTTCAATATAAAACTTTTCTTAGACATAACAAACAGTGAAGACTTAGATCGACCGGAGCTCGTACATGTATAGAGTTTTAAGGGTTTTGTTTTGCGCCGAGAGTGACTGGCTGCATTTTTCTCAGCTTTACTGTGTTTATTATGGATCTTGTTGGTAGGGATTGCCCAATCGCTTTGAAATCAGTTGGCTGGGGGTCTGTGGTATGATTCTTGGACATTTTTAATTGTTTTTGTTTTTTTATAAATTAAGGGTGTTACTCAGTCATGGATTATACAATACTCAACCAAACAACACGGAGAGTATTGTTTGAAACATTCGTTTTACGATTTGTGAACTACTCTCCAGCTCTACACTGAAACAAACAAACAAACAAACAAACAAACAAACAAACAAACAAAAAATCTCTATTTTTAATCATGCCATTGATCTTTTAATTAATTGACTCATTTTAAAGGTGATTTTACAAACTAACTATAACAATTTTATAATCTTGGTAATGATATTGAAAGAATTTCCATGTTTCCATGTAACTCCATTATGTATCATGTTTTTTGTGAATGTAGTTAGCTGTCTTTTCTCGCTTTGTACATGTAGGTACATTTATAAAAGTTCATGTGAAGCGCTTTTGAACGCACACCTCCTGTGTGAAAAGAGCGCTATATAAATCGGGTATAATGATAATAATAATTTAGAGACAGGATAGGTCCATATCATACATGTATTATTATTTTTTATTATAAACGTGGCGAAAATGTTATTTTATACCGTTGAACCCCTATTTACTGGGTATTGCAATTAACTCTCCCTATGTGCTTGCTGGGAGAATTCATTATAGATATACATGTACAATGATTATCTTAACTGATACATGTAAGTTCGACTTACATGTAACTCATTACCCCCATAGAAGCGACTTTTTATACATTTAATTTACTTCTCCAAACACAGAAAAAGTTCCACTTCATACAGTCATGAATATGTTTTATTATAAATATTTCTATATCATAGCATATGATAGTTTAAAACAGGCTGAAAGTAAAGTAGAATGCGCCTTAAGGCGTATTCTGCTTTACTTTCAACCTGCTTTAAGTGGACAAATGTCTTAAAACTAGAAATAGGCTATAGGATAATGGGTTAAGCAAGTTTGCTGTATTGTGGCTCAACTGCACTTCATCAAGGAAAATGAAAACCAAATACATTTAAGTTTCAAATTAACATCCAAACACGCCAAATATTAATCAAACGTAATGGAGACATTTTATGTTTGCCAATAATTAATTAGGTGGAATAAAAACACTACATATTATGTTGCCAATAATTAATTAGATGTAACGAAGCAATCTCTTCTCGGTTTAATAGAATTAAAAATAGAATAGTGCTGTTGTTGCTATCGAATACAATGAGGGAGGCATCGTTTTCCAATAAACACGTTTGTGCTAAAACGTTTAAACAGTTTTGAGCTAGATAAAACACCGAGTATATCGGCATCTGATCAGGATCCAATCTGTTTGTCATTTAGACTGTAATGAATTGTTGATATTTTAATAATCTGTCATTTTTTTCAGTCTTATTTCACCAAAACCCTTAATACTAATAAATGAACAGGACTTACATGTGATTGGAAGCTTGCATTTCACATTAAACGTTTCAGGGTTGATAGCTTAACTGAACATTTCTCGCTTTTCAGTGGTGCTACAATGTAGACAACTTTTTGTTACTATAAATAGCCGTACGGTAAACCTTGTCTGGCACTGTATCCCTCCAAACTGTTTGCGATAGAAATTCAACAAACACGTTTGAGGAGTAAGAAAATACGTTTAACCACCCATACATTATTGCAAATAACTTGATTATCGCTTTGCAACAAAAACACGTTTCTCTTAGAAAACTATCAGGTATTTCCATTATATCTATCTTCTTCTCTCGTGATTACGTCGAAAACAGGTAATGATTGCTTACAAAGGAGAAGACGCCATTGTTTTTCCGATTTCAATGAAACTGAACGCAAAAGTAATGTACATAGCGAAATCTAGAAAATTACTGCTTTCAAATGTTGACGATGAACTAACCCCTGAATGCCAAATAGTTTGGAGCTTGATCCGTTCAGGGTACACATTATTCGTGTTAAAGTCTTTTCCTCGGTCCATTGAGGGACTCCCCCACATTGTTTGATACGTGAGAAAAAGCATGAATCACAAGGTGTCACCAATCTCAGTTGGTGTGAAAATCCATGTAACTAATCTGAAGTTGTCTAGAGAGGCCCTCACATACTCACACTCAAGGTTTTTTTCAATGGGTTTTACTAACCAAACTAGCAAATTTAAGGTACGGGCCTCACATGAAACGCTTGGATGAGTATATCCCTAGACAAGATAGCAGTAAGGACAAAACTTGCATGTTGGCTGCAAGCTTTGATAGCTTGTTAGGTGTTATGACCGAAAGCTCGTCAGGAGATGTCTTTAACAACATCTAATGTGGATTAAACATACATAGATACTAATAAAATGTTTATTTAATATTAGAAAATATACAGCAAATACAATTCATGTAATTTGCCGATCATTTTCTGTCGTTTATTGCGCTTAAACGCCAAACAATAAAAATCCGTTCATTTCTTACATGTAAGTAACGCACTACTGTTTTTGTTTACCCCGTTTACTGCCATTATGACGGAACTACCCGTCTAACACGGTCGCTGTCATATTATCGTCTGCTTATATTTTTCGTCTGCTTATACTTTTAAAATTTGTATTTTTTCGTATTTTTGAAACATTTATAAGATAATGAATATCAAACAGTTTGGATCCAGATCAGACGCCGCACGCGGCGTCTCATCTGGATCCAAACTGTTTACACACGTTATTGTTATACATGTATAGCCTGTTAGAGAAAGGGTTTATAATGAATGAGATTGCAAGAAACGATACTTCTGCAATGTAGATTGAATAGACTTCCGGTTCCCTTGACGAGATATTTATGGTTTCGTTCAGACAATGACATTTATGTAACTTATAAAAGAACGATCCTTTGGGAGTTGTTATATGAAAATACTGTGTTTTATTATATGACACAATAGCACTACAGTACTGAACCATATTAAATTAAATTGATAATCGCAAGAGAATTCCCATCGAATTGCCATCGAATCGCCATCGAACCGGGCGCTTCAAAAAACAAAACCTACGTTTGAATATTTTACGCGAATTTTCCGAAGCGGTTGAGACAAAAAAGGAATCGAAAAAATTAACGAAGACATATTTGCGAACATTTTTGAGATACACAATTCAAGAAAAATTACCCGAGGGTAAAGTTAGTATTTTAAATCGCAAGCGAATTGCCATCGAATTGCAAGCGAATTGCAAGCGAATCGCAAAAAATGTTAATTTAATAAGATTCAGTACTGTATATAGGTTAAATATATATATATACAAGTACAAAGCTCCCTCCCATCAACGGCCCTCCCAGCAACGACTCCCTCCTTACAACGACTCTTGTCGCAGTTCCTTAAACAAGACAATTATGTCTAACGCTTTTACTGCTTTCATATCGTCTGCTTAAAGTTGTCGTCTGCTGTTTTTCTCAAAGTGACCAAATGGACATTTTGACAGAAAACCGTTAATGAGGAGTAACAAACAGATTGAATGACACAGTAGCACTATATAGGTTAAATATATATACAAGTACATGGGAATACTATTTTACATCGCTCCATTTAGACAATAAAGTGAAGGAAATGCTATTCTTTGAGATTGAATCCTTTCACTCTCAATGACGTCATATGTAGCGCATTTGCAACCAGTTTTGGTCCTGATCAGGATCAAAACCGTTTGACACCCGTATCGACATTTCTTCAGTCAAAACAGTCCTAACGTTGAGTTTCAAAATATTGCCGACGACACTTCCAATGCATACGATATTTTGGCGGATATAGGGTTAAAGCAGACGATATTACTTTGGAGCGAAATGGTTAAACACAAGCGATTCGATAAACGTAATGTGCAATAAAATGCATGGGTGACAGAAATCAACGTAGCAAACAATTTTCATGCAAACGCACGGAGTTTGATCAGGAACCAAATTATTTTACACTCGTATCCTTACAGTGGAGAAAACGTTATTCTTTCCCAATAAACGCGTTTACGCTAAAACTATTATTTCTATTGCAAACAGTTTGGAGCCAGATCAGACGCCGGGTAACCTGGCGTCTGATCAGGCTCCAAACTGTTTGCCACCAAGATAAACATGAATTATCAGAATTGTCCAAAAGTTGCACTTTTGTACGTTTTAGTGGTTTGCGTTTCGTTTCGTTTCGTTTAAACGGGAAATAATAACGTATTCTCCACTGTATATCTCAGTCATAACGTACAGTCGACAAATTTAACCCATTTGCACCTATGGGATTCTTTTATGCTTATATATTGGATTAGACCATTTTTGATGCTTTGAAATCTTTGGAACCATCTATAGTAAGCATTGTGTTCAAAACTTTCTCTCAGTCCTAATCCGCTCCAGAAAGTAGCACTCAATAATACCAACTGTATAAGACGAAAGAGTGAAACGATGGAAATAATTAACTTCTGGTAGATAAACACGACATTCTGATGTAAATATGATAATCGTAAAATTAGTAAAATCTACTTTTACTTTGTTTTGTGTATGAATAATTTCCGGACGATGAAAATTGGTTGCTACTTTGAAATGCGGTTGTCGATTCCGCGGATGTTGAAAAAGCTTCCTTGGGGGTTGTTTAATAAAATTTAAAGACTATATGTATAGATAATCTTCAAATATGCCTGAACTTATATTCAAGTATTTTAATCATTTAAAAAATAACTCTTTTTTTAAATAACGTTAAGGGCAAATGCGGCTGTTTACAGTATAGTTCAATGCTATCTGTATACATAAACAGTCACAATTCCTACTATCAAAGATATTTAAAAAGAAATGCATGTTTTCAGAATTTTCACATTTGTAGCCTGACCTCCTTTTCACAAAGCACGAAAAACAATCATGACACATCAACACGCTCCATGGCTCCTAAATACCCCATTTACAAAGGTTAACATCTTGATAGCTAATTTATCTAAATTAATCAAGTTTTACGAGATAAATCTCAACGTGTTGTTAGAAGTGGTGCCAAGACTAGCAACCTGTAATTTACTTTGTTGCTCTTCTGTTTGCAGTCGTTATCTGTTTTATAAAATTGATAAAATGAACCTGATTTCTATACACATATTTGATAAGTTTATTTATTTGTTTTAGATTTGTTTTTCATTTAACCATTTCACACCGAATTTAACCGTCTAATATAACACTTTCTCTGCCAAAACAATTGTGAGACTTTACTCCTTCACCGTTTCATTATCGTCTGTTAAAATTCAATTTATTTTTACAAGATCGTTTCAAAGTAAGATTCAATGTATTATGGCTTAAAACATAATGTGTAGATGTTTCATTGTTGTTTTTCGTGCTTTTTTGTGGTAGGACGTTCAGTGCAAGAACTGGATTGGTCGGCCACTTTCGAACCCACAATATTGCTCAACACAGAAGTTCACGAAGATGAAGTTATAGAGGATAATTGTTTTGTTCAGTATAAGATAGAAATTTAATCCATTGAGTGAACATCAGACGTTATATTTTCACGAGTGGCAAATTATTCTATTTATGCCTTTAGCCACTTTTTAAACGAAATTGTTCGACAATTAAGAAAGCGAAAGTAAATGATTTACCCCGTGTTGAGCCCCAACTTTATATCGAACACATTTTCGAAACAGTTTCCCGTACGATGACGTCACTTATTTATTGATTTGACGTTATCCGAATTACTTCGTTGCTCCCGAGTTTGGATTCGTGCTCTTCCGGTGAGTAGTTCGCGACAAATCGGACTGCCGGAAATTAACGATAAGACACGATTGACTACGATTCTTTGGGAGCCCTACGGGGAAAATTCATAATAAAAGCGATTGGTGATAATCCACTGCAGTGGATTACCAAGTGATAATCCACTGCTATTTCGTGGTAATCCACCGAAAAGCATAAATAAATGGTCTTCTTCGAAATCGAAGGACAAACTATTAGATTAGCTTTTTTGAGTTTTTGTTTTGGTGTTTACGTATACAGTGAAATCTCTCTAAACCGGGCATGTAAGGGGAAAACATAAATGTCCGGTTCAGAGTGGTTTCCGGTTTGGAGTGTTTTTTTCTAGTATGAAAGATAGCTGATCACTTAAAGCATGTTGTAAGTAAGGCGCATTCTGCTTTACTTTCAACCTGCTTTAAGCTATCATCTGCTAGAATATAGAAAATATTTCTGATGAAAAATTTTCATGAATGTATTTTCTTCAGTGAAGGAATAAACCAAAGGCGTAAAAGGCATACTTATATATGGCGTAATGTGTTAAAATAAAGAAGGGTTGGAAACGGGACCAACGTATTTGTCCGGTTTAGAGAGAATTCCGGAATATAGATTTTCGGTTTAGAAGGGTTTCCCTGTATATACGAAATATATATGGTCGTTTGTCGGCGCCATATATGTATAGGTTAGACCATGGTTGCGAGCGAATAAACGATATAGTTCGAGGGGGCGGAGCCCCCGAGAACTATGTCGTTTATTCGCGCGCAACCATGGTCTAATCTATTTAGCACTGGCTTGGGCTCGAGGAAAACAGGAATACCCTTCGTTTCTGCTTTATGTTTTAGACGAAAAAGTCATTTTATTTATAATATTTTACTTAAATCAATGTGTAGCTTGAGACATTAAGCATGCTTTAACACCAACATAAATAACGCTTATTGAAGCTCTATATGTAAGCACAAATTCATT
The DNA here is from genome assembly GCA_922989275.2 of Gari tellinella. Taxonomy (NCBI): domain Eukaryota; kingdom Metazoa; phylum Mollusca; class Bivalvia; order Cardiida; family Psammobiidae; genus Gari; species Gari tellinella. The sequence goes on from OV277872.1 coordinate 36,725,764, forward strand.
ATTAATTGCCTTTAAAGTTCAGGTCTCACTGTACATACTATGACGTCATCAAATGTATGCAGTTCCCCGTCGATCTCAGCTGTTTAGTAAATACAATCTAGACATGCATATCCCGGTTTTAACATTTACAGTTGAAACAATGCATATATCTAGGTCTCGAGCGATGGGGTAGATCTAGATCTATTATTGATACTGTGGAATTACCGTATTGCTTTAGTTTAAATCCTTGATCTGGTGTTTATTCCGATTTTTATCGTTAAGCCTACAGTGCAGGCAAAAGGTTTTCGCGGTGGCTCGCTCGGAAGATTGCTAGGGTTGTGACGTCATATTGCCTTGAGATGACGGAAGTATGGAATGAGTGAACAGTGTGTTAGTTATTTCATGGTTTTGTTCAATAAACGATATATTCACAGGTGTTTGAGGCATCTGATTGGCCGAGAGCTCCAAGCCATGTGCTAAGATGAGTTTATGTGTCGCGGTGCCGTAAAACCCTACTGAATCAATAAATCACACAATCAATTAAATCGAAATGTTTCGCCCATTTATTGCTAAAGCATGACCTGCCTTCAGATTTTTGTCTGTATTTGTATGTCGCCGGCCTCTAAGAACCGGTAAGTTTCTCTACGGTTTCTTACATCATGTTTGCACTGAGTTTCGCTGAACTTCTTCGCTGCCAAGTTAATCGTGAAATGTTCACCTCTTCAACGTTTTATTGTCGCCTGCTTCATGTTTGTTGTTTGCAAGATCGTTTCAAAGTAAATTAAAATGTAGTATGACTTAAATCATATCGATACGAGTGTCCAAAAGTTTGGACCCTGACCAGACACCTGTTGGCGCCAATTGCATTGAAAGAGTTAAATTGGAAAGCATAAGGTCTTCCATACTTAAGTAAACAAAACATATACAGTAAAACCTCTTTATTACGACCGCTAAACAGAAGGCTAGTTGAAGGTTTACAATACAGGTGATTTCTTAAATCAGTGACAGTAAAACAGAAAGCTCCTCTATGAGTCTTCTGTTTTACTGTCACCTTGCTTTATGCAGATACCCGTCTTAAACACCAACTTATTAATAATACAACTTAGTGGCCGTAATAGAAATGTTTAATTGTAATTGTGACTTGAGAACTTTGTTGGGTTTATAGAGTTTTACAGGTTGAAGGATTTCGGTTTTTGTAAACTGAGATCGGACGAGATATTGGACGTTATAATATGATAAAACGTCTTCTTAACCCATTGCCCTATAGCCTGTGACCAATTAAAGCAAGTTGAAAGTAAAGCAGAATGCGCCATATGGCGCATTCTGCTTTACTTTCAGCCTGCTTTAAGCTGTATTACCAGCTTAAATAAGGAAATTTTGAAATATGACACATATTCATTACGGTTTATATTGGAACTATTTTCTTCAGCGGATGAATAAAATGCATGTGCTAAAAGTCGCTTCCATAAGGGAAAGGGTTAAACTAAAACAGAATGTTCTATGAGAGAGGCAGTAGTCCCTATTTGGACGAGCGGACCGAATGCTTTAATAACATAACCAATGTGCACCCAAAGGATTCCCCCATGCTTATATATTGGATTAATCCACTTTTGATCTAAGGGGTGCCTGGTCTAAATTATGATGTTCGTTTTGTTTAGATTGAAATTCTTATCAGCAAACAGTGTTGACCGTGATCAGACGCCGCATTATGCGGCGTTTAACTAGAGTCTACACTGATTGCCCATGTAACAATATGGGACCATGGGCACAAATGGGTTAAACACAAAATGTAACAAAAAAAATATACAGAAACATTTGGAAGAAGAACATGTAGATATTCCAAAAGCCTCAAAAGCGCTATTCTCCATTATTATACTTTTGCGTTAACCCTTCTCTCTGCATGACGTCATAAAGAACATTTTCAAACAGTTTTGATCCTAATCAGACGCCGCGTATCGCGGCGTCTGATCAGATTAAAACTGTTTGCCACTTGTTTTGAAATTACGTCAGTTATACTGCCTTAAATCTGACTTTGAAACGATATTGCAGACTACAATATTGAAGCAGACGACAATATGGCGGCGAAGGCGTAAAAACCTCACGATAAATTTGATCATGAAAATGTTAATGCATAGCACCATAAGGAAGAAGAACAGAATGTCAGAAAGCCTCAAAAGCGGGTTTTTTGCACTATCATAATCTTGCGTTATGCAGTGAGTTACAAGTCCGTAGAACCTCTTGAACGCAATTGTTGAATAATTGCATTTTCTGTGAGAAAATATCACAAAAGTGACAAAACAGATTTGATTCAGATCCACCACTGTTTTACCCGGTGTCTGATTATGCTCAACACGGTTTTTTGTTCAGGTTGAAATAAATATTCAACGTTTTAAAGGTCCTATTGTTTTCTACCATTTATTTGCAACAGTGATCACAGTACCATCTAAGTTTTGCATACGCTCACCTCTTTGCACCCTAGCGGCGAAATCGCAAATACAGTGGTGAAGACTTTATTCTTTCCTGTTCAAACGCAAACGAAACCCAAACGCAAACTCAATACACTTAAATGTAGAAAATTACAACTTCTAGAAAATTCATTCTGACTGTTCATTTTAATCTGAGTACCAAACAGTTTGGAGCCTGATCAGACGCCGGGTTACCCGGCGTCTGATCTGGCTCCAAACTATTCGAAATAGAAATAATATTTTGAGCGTAAACGCGATAATTGAACAGAATAACATCTTCTCCACTGTACTCTTGCTTCTGATACAGATGAGCCGCCGCATAATACTGTTTGTCTCTCAGTGCTCAGTTTGATAATAAATTTTCAGAAGAATCTATTTTTAGAACAGTAGCAGACGATAGTTTTTTGCAGACGACAATATTACTAATGCTAGGTTCACACCAACGGCGCTTTGATGGCGCTTTAAAGCGGCGTGCAAAGCGGCACAAAAGCGTAACAAAGCTTGATTAAAGCGTCAGGGTCGTAATAGATCGTGGGAAAGCTTGGAGTAAAGCGGGACATTCGGCAAGAGCGCCAAATTTTTTTAAACGGTTTAAAAAAATTTGGCGCTCTGTTACGAATTGATTAAAGCGCCTAGAGCGTATCAAATCTTAACAAAGCTTAACAAAGCGTAACAAAGCTCAGCAAAGCTTGACTCAAAGCGTAGGAAAGCTTAACAGAGCTTGGTTCAAAGCGGGGACCCCAGTCTTCACGGTCTGTCACCACTTGACACGCTTCGTTAAGATGTCTCAAGATTTGTTACGATTTGGCATGAAGATCTGATACGAGGTCAGACGCTTTCATCAAGATCTGACACGCTTTGATACGCTTTGTTACGTTTTCATGAAGGACTATCACGGTTTCTCAAGAATTGAGACGCTTTGATCAAGGATTGACACGTTTTGTTAGGCTTTGTTACGCTTGGCAAGCTTCCCCACGCTCTATCACGCTCTTTCATGCTCTCCTACGATACTCACGCTCTATCTCCATCCCTATAAATAGCGCTGCGACGTGAGTACCACTCATTGCATTGTTTCAGATAGATCATGTTCTGGTACATCTGGAACTTCTGGATCTTGTTGTTCTGACATCGTGTTCTGGAGTCAAAAAGCAATGATTTTGTGGATCTGTTGCATCTCTTTTTAGGCTCTGGATCAAAAGCGGCATGAAATCGGCGATCTTGACATTTTCCCATGCGTAACAGAGCTGAACAGAGCGTAACAATGCACAACAAAGCTTGGTTATCGTATCAGAGCCTGATTTAAAGCGTCACAATCGCATCAAAGCGTAATAAAGCTTATAAAAGCGTGATTTCAAGCGTAGCAAAGCCTGATCAAAGCGGGATCAAAGCGTGAGGAACCGTAACAAGTCGGGAAATAACTCGTCCCAAAGCGGCAACCAATTCGTATCAGAGCGTATCAGAACTTATCAGAGCGTAAGAGATCGTGATATTTTTGGAAAAGTAAACAAAAATGACGGCGCTTTGCTCGCCGATTTAAAGCGCGGCATTCGCCGTTGGTGTGAACCTAGCATTAGCGTTCTGAGAATTAAGCGCAAAACATTTAACAGTATTCCCTCCCTACAACGGCCCTAAAATAACTATTCCCCCCTTACATCAACCTTTGCCGCTGTTCCCCAAACAAGACAATAATAACTAACGCTTTCTCAGCTGCATATCGTCTGTTGTTTTAACCTGTAATCTGCTGTTTTTTCTCAAAATTTCATTTTGACAGTTAAACAGAATGACGGGTGACAAACAGTTTGAATCCAGATCAGACGCCGCGTGACGCGGCGTCTACTCTGGATTCAAACTGTTTGCACTTTAAGGGTATTAATTGTCCCTCCCTTTAACAACTCCCTCTGAACAACACGAACAAAACGTTTTCAAACATTGGATGTTGTTGTAGAGAGGGAGCAATGTATCACGTTTACAAAACAAGCATGCCACAGACGTCAGTTAGAATCTGAAATGCGACATGAATATTTATTTTGTTTTAAAAAACAAACCAAGTAATCTTAAAGTTTACTGATAAATGCATGTTCTTTACGAATCAGTGAATATCACGCGATGCCGTTTATTGGTAGTTTAAATAGTCTCACCCAAATCAAAACGATCGTGCGTCAACTGAAATGAAAAAACGAACGCACTTCTATTCCTATCCCTTTCGCTGCCAAGTTCTATAACACTTACATATGCAAACACTGTGGATCTAAATCAGATGCCGCAAACGCGGCATCTGATCATGATTTACACTATTTAATACTCATTTACATGATGTTAATCAAACTGACTAAAAGTGTAAACTTGACTGTTATGTTTGAGAGCAGACGATGTGCTATGGCAGTGAATGTGTCAGACGTGTTTTGACGTCGTATAAGAGAGAAGATGTTATATTTTCCCAAAAAATGCGTTTACTCTAAACCTGTTATATCCGTTGCAAACAGTTTGAAGCCAGATCAGACGCCGAATTACTCGGCGTCTGATCACGGTCTGATCCATACTGTTTTTCGCTCATATGCGTTTGCGTTTCGTTTGCGTTTAAACAGGAAAGAATAGCTGGATCCAAACAGTTTGTAAATTCTAACCAAGTCGCGATTATAGACGGTGAAGGCAGGGCTCCAGATAAGAAAGAGTACCAAATCCTATGTTGTTACTACTCATTAGAATCGGAGACACGATTCAAATGAGTAGTGACACCATAGGGTTTAATGCAGAAATAATTTTTTTAGTTTTTGTTTGAAATACTCCCCTTATCTGAAGCTCTGTGAATGGTTAGACATTTGTTTCAAATACCCTTCTAAATGATATATTTAACCGTTTCCACTAATCACAGTTGGCGCGCTCTTTGACAAAACTTTGGAACAAATAGATTATTCAGGAATATCAATTAAGACAAAACACTGACATGTTTTGCTAAGAATTCACTGAATAGTCTTCATATTCCTCGTCATACAGCGCTCCCTCTCTACAACGACACCAATGGACACAAAAATGTGTACGTTGTTCGGAGGGAGTCGTTATAGGGAGGGACATTGATTTACATCTGCAAACAGCTTGATATCAGATCAAACGCCGCGTAACGCAGCATTTGATCTGGATTCAAGCTGTTTGTCACTCTATCAAAATGTTCAATGTGTAGATTAGAGGAAACCAGCAGACGACAGTTTTAAGCAGACGATAATGCAGCCGTGAAAGCTTTGGATATAATTTTCTTGTTTGGGCAACAGCGGCAAGGGACTTTGTAAGGAGGGAGTCGTTTTTAGGAGGGTCGTTGTAGGGAGGGAACACTGTATTTCCTACCCAGAAATACACACCTGCAATTACTGTTATAGCATCGGAAATATTCTTTACAATTCACCCGTTCACTGCCTTACCCCGAGTACACTTGTTATTTGCAAACAGTTTGAATCCTGATCAGACGCCTCGTTACGCGGCGTCTGATCAGGATACAAATTGTTTGACATTCATTTCAATATTTCTTTAGTCAAAATCGCTTAAATTTAATTTTGAGAAATAAAAGCTAACGACAATTGTTAAAACTTGATGACGTCACGGCAGTGAAGGGGTTAATTCGACAGCTGTTGCACATAGAACATGTTCTGTAAAACAATTGGGTTTTCTGTAGGTGTAACTCGAAAACGCTTCAATCGAACTCGCCCGTAGTTCAAACTGAAAACGTAGCCAAGTTATGTTTTAACTTTGAAGTTCGAATGAACGAGATTCTCAATGGTTCTTTATTGTGATTGATTTGCAACTATTATACATTTTGGCTGTATTTCTAAACTTTAGTTCCTAGTTTGTTTACTTACTTTTAAACGAAACGAAACACAATGCACTAGTTATTAGAACATTATAGTAGTTTTGAGATATTACAAATGAGTGTCAAACAGATGTAAGCTTGCCCTGTGTTCATTAGCGCGATCTCTACCGAACCTCTCGCCGCGAACCCCTGAGCTCAGGGCGACCAATGCGGAGGGACCAGGAAAGAAACAAACACATGCAATGTTTAAGACACGTGAACATGTGGTTCGCCACAAGCAGAGAGGTTCGCGGCGATACGTTCGGTAGATTTCGCACTAATGAACATAGGGGTGATCAGAGTACTTCGGCGTATGTTTGTCTCCGATATTTGTTTGTAATTTACAAACACCTTTGTCAGCAAAGAGTCAACGACTGATATTTGCATGTAATAACTGCATAAACATAGGATCGTCAGCTATTCGACGGAAAATAGAGAAATAAATAGATTAAGCAGATAGATCAATTAAGACAAACAAAGGAATGTTTTGCGAAGAATTCACGAAGCAGTCTTTACATTCCTCGTCATATTTCCGACCTAGACATACACACCTGCGATTACTGTTATTGCAACAAAGCTATTCTCAACAATAAATTAGGCAGCTGTTGCACATAAAACATGTTTCTGTAAAACAATTGGTTTCCTGTAGGTGTAACTCGAATACGCTTCAATCGAACTCGCACGTAGTTCAAAGTTAAACCGCAGGTTAAGCTTCGTTGTGTGTGAATTCGAGTGAAGGTGATTCTCAATGGCGCATTAGTGTGATCGAGATTCAACTGTATAAATGTTGACTGCTACAAATTTGTTTAGTTAAAAAGCGACACGTGTTATACTTTCGTTTTCAAAAGAAACGAAAGGTAATGCAATTTAAATAAGAAAATGATAGTAGTTTTAAAATTATTACAAAATCATTTAAATCGGAGTGTTAAACAGATTGAAGCATAGTCAGACACCGATTAACTCGGCGGCTGATCAGGCGTCAACCAGTTTGTCTTCGATGTTCGTCCTTGGTGTACACACGCTTTTGTCAGCAAATACTGACATTTAGATACCTGTACTAATTTCATAACCCTAGGATGTTGATGTGCAGCTATTCAATAACAAAAAATAAATACATTAATCAAGGAGAAGGGTACATCAATTAAGACAAAACAATGGCCTGTTTTGCGAAGAATTCACGAAACAGTCTTTACATTCCTCGTCAATTGATTCCTACACAGAAATACACACCTGCAATTACTGCTATAGAATCGGAAATATTCTTTACAATTAGTTAGGCAGCTACTGCACATAAAACATGTTCTGTAATACAATTGGTTTCCTGTAGGTGTAATTCGAATACGCTTCAATCGAACTCGCCCGTAGTTCAAACTGAAAACGTAGCATAGCTATGCTTTTTAACTTTGAAATATGGGCGAGTTCGAATGAAGGTGATTCTCAACGGCTCAATATTGTGATTGAACTGCAACTATATATACATTTTGGCTGTATTTCTAAACTACAGTTCCTGTTTTTTTAAGTTACAAAGCGACATGTTTTTATACATCTTTTTTAAACAAAACGAAACGAAACACAAAATCATTTATATTAAAAAACTTTAGTAGTTTTGAAATTATTACAAATTCGTTATCAAACAGATGGAAGCATGCCCTGTGTTCATTAGCGCGAACTCGACCGAACCTCTCGCCATGAACCCCTGAGCTGAGGGCGGCCAAATGTGGAGGGACCAGGAAAGAGACAAAACATGCAATGTTGAAGACACGTGAACCTGTGAGTCGCCCCAAGCAGAGAGGTTCGCAGCGATACGTTCTGTAGATTTCGCGCAAATGAACACAGGCGCGATCAGACGCCGAGTAATTCGGCGTCTGACAAGGCTTTGAACAGAATGTTTGTCTTCGATATTTGTTATTAATGTACAAACACCTTTGTCAGCAAAGACTGGCATTTGCATGTAACAACTGCATAACCCTAGGATCTTAATGTTTTCAGTTTTTCGACAGAAAATAGAGAAATAAATAGATTATGCAGATAGATCAATTAAGACAAAACAATGGAATGTTTTGCTAAGAATTCACGAAACAGTCTTTACATTCCTCGTCATATTTCTTACCCCAGACATACACAACTGCAATTACTGTTATAACATCGGAAATATTCTCAACAATTAATTTAGACACCTGCTGCACATAAAATATGTTCTGTAGTACAACTGGATTTCTCAAAACAGTCTCTACATTCCCCGTCATATTTCCAATCCAGAAATACAGACTTGCAATTTCTCTTATTATATCGGAGATATTTTCGGTACGTGTAACTCGAGCGCGCTTCAATCGAACTTTCAAAGTAAAACGTAGCTAACACTAACGTCAGGTCTCAGTAGCTCAGTAGCGTTATCCAGACTTAATTTGTTGATATTGGATTAACTTAAAGCATTTTGTTTTCAGTTTGTCTAATAAAATATTGACACACTTGAGCCATCCGATTTTAAACGAAACAAGCCAAAAGTGGAATGCAGTTCACATTAGAAATAACAATTGTTTAAGATAAAAGTAACATTTTATTCTATTTGAGTTTCAAACCGTTTGGAGCCTGATCAGACGCCGAGTTACTCTGCGTCTGATCAGGCTCCAACTGGTTTGCCTTGAAAATCGTTTTTAGAGTACATTTACGGTTTCGCTGGGAAAGAATGGTACAATATACTTATGTACAGTAGAGTAGACATTATGAACTCTTTCAGCGCGAAACTAATCTGTAGATTTTTACCCCCTTCACTGCCATATTGTCGTCTGCTTAAGTAACACTGTCTGGAAGATCATTTCAAAGTTAGACTTAAGGAAGAATGACTCAAGATACACTTGTTGATACATTTGTATTAGTGTCAAATAGTTTGGATCCCGATCAGCATCAAAACTGTTTGCAAATGCGGTTTATGGCGTCATTGAGTACGAAAGGGTTAACACAAATCGTCAACAATATAAATAAAACTGTATTTTCCTACATTTCATTGTCCTGAGTTTGCGTTTAACTTCGTTTAAATGGAAGAATAACGGCTCCATTGTACTATTGGATTCCAATGGTTTTATTTTGTTCGACAAAAACGAGCAAGAAAACTTAAGAATGTACATCAATTAAGACAAAACAATGGCATGTTTTGCGAAGAATTCACAAACGCTCTTTACATTCTTCGTCATATTTCCTTCCCAGAAATACACACCTGCGATTACTTTTATTGCATTGGAGAGTCTAAACTATTAAAAGGACAACTTCTGCATATAATACATTTTCTTGTACCCTTTACTCTATAAACTTTCTACTAGATTTTCAGACAGGCCCCTAGGTTATAAACGTTCAAATGAAACCCTTACTAAGAATTCTTAATTATCTTATCCCTTTTTCCCAAACTCAAAGCCACCTTAATTCATTTTTCCTCATAGCACAGTTTTCGGTTTAAGTTTTATAATATTGGGCCCTGGGGTCCGTTTTACGAAACGTCGTACAACAAAAACAGTCGTGAGTCAAAACTTAAACAAATCCAATTTCTGATTTTTCCATCTAATCCCGTATTGTGACGTCTCTTTGGAATCGTCTTTAGATTCCAAATTGATGTTCAAGACAGTAAGATGGAGAAATAAATAATAATGGAGAATTTTAAAATACATGTATGACCTATTACTACAATATTAATCGTACGAACTTTCGTAAGACAGGGCCCTGGTGACTACTGAAAGCGCAGTCTGCTTTACTTTCCGCATGCTTATAGCTTAATTTACCATCTGCTAGGATATGAAAAATGTTTCTCGTAGTACATATTCATGACAGTATACGTTGAAATTGGCTTTAAAGTTACATGGCGTCTGATTTGGCTCTATAATGTTTACAATAGAAATAATTGTTGTCGCATAAACACTTTTATTGGGACAACGTTGTAGCTAATCCGAATCTTATACAGCGGCCCCTCTCTACAACGACACCCAATGGGAGATACAGATATTGTGTGTGTCGTTCGAAGGGAGTTGTTATAGGACGGAATAATAAAGTATTGGCTTACATTTACAAACAGATTGAATCCAGATCAGAGGCTGCGTCACGCGGCGTCTGATCTGGATTCAAACTGTTTGTCACTCGTCATTATAATTATTTTGTCAAAATATCCATTAATATTTAACTTTGAAAAAAAAAAAACACCAGCAGACGACAATTTTAAGCAGACAATATTGCAGCAGTAAAATCTTTAGACATAAGTATCTTGTTTAGGGAACTGTAGAAAGCGTTGTTGTAAGGAGGGACTTGTTGTTGGGAGGGCCTATATGAGAAGGGAGCACTGTACACTGATTTCATTAATATCACATGTCTGCTCGCACGTCTTTCTCATATAATTCTGTTTAGCACAGACATATTCTAGAGACAAGATTAAAGCACTTTCAGACGAAATGCAAGGTTCGTATATTATGTCTGCAGCATTTACAAAAGACGACCGTATTGTCTGAGACAGCATTGATTAATCATAGCTAGTAGACTGCAAATGCTATTTAAAACTCGAAACCTGGAAATACAGGGTTCATTTTACTGTAGATAAGACGTTATTTGTTCCCATTTAAACGCACTCGAAACGTTAATGCAATGCAATAAACTGCAGGAAGTTGAATTAAAAAAAAAAGAAAAAAAAAGAAAGTAAAGATTTATGTTTATACCAGTGAACACCATTTTCGAGCTTGATCAGACGCCGGGTTACCCGGCATCTGATCAAGCCCCAAACTGTTTACAATGGACATTATTATTGTTCACATATAAGGCGTTTGTAAGGAAAGAATAAAATCTTCTCCTCTGTACGCCAACAACATCAAACGGTAATATACAATGCCTGAACGAGATCCCTCCAGAACAAACCTAAATGCATGCAGAGGGGTGTACGGATAAGAGCGGTAAAGCAGCTTAAAAAGACAGATGACAACTTAATCCTTTACCCATAAATACGCATTTTTACGCCTTTATTTTATTCAAGCAAGCAAATATTGAGGGTGCCCTGAAATATCCAAGCGTAAAAGTGAATAAGGACTCTAATGGCATTTCGTTATCACGCGAGGTTGTTTTGATGGTTGTAGCGTTAGGCATACTTCGTGACGACAAATGTAATTTGGTATCATTTGGTATTGATATTTGGTACCATTTGGTACTGATGACAGAATAAAGACATATTCATCAGGGAGTATACAACTAGAATCACACGAGTTGTACTTTAGATTCATATTGTAAATGACATGCAAACAGTCTCCTTAACAATTAGTTCCGATATAAAATGCAATGATGTTAATTATTCATTTTATAATGTTGATATGAACTATGGACTGAATTTCATTTTTTTGGTATTTTGTTTACATAATCTCTTGATTAATAAAATTCTGAAGAGAAAAAAGTATAATATTGTAGTGTTCCTCTTCTACAACAACACCCAATTGGAGACTAAGATGGTGTGTGTTTTTCGGAGTGAGTTGTTATAGGGAGTTGTTCTAGGGAGGAAAATTGGCTTACGTTTGCAAACAGCTTGAATCCAGACCAGACACCACGTCACGCGGCGTCTGATCTGGATTTAAGTTTTATTTTTATCACAGATCATTATGTTTATTCTGTCTAAATGTCCAATGACTAACTCTGAGAAAATTAGCTGACAACAATTTTAAACGGACGATATTGTAGCTTTGAAAATGTTTGGCACTATTGTCTTGTTTGGGGAAAGGCGGTAAACGTTGTGGTAAGGAGGGAACAGTTTTTCAGAGGGTCGTATGGGTAGGGAGCACTGTATTAGCGTCTTTCAATGATTTCATGTTCATGTTTTGCTCTTTTCTATCCAATTAGCTAGCCCAAGGACACCAGTGCCAGGGCTGCCATTTCTCCGGATTTTTCCTAAGTATTCGGATTTTTATCCTAGCAGATCGTAGCTGAAATCAGGCGCATTCTGCTTTACTTTCAACCTGTTTTAAGCAGTCAGGTGTCTTCAAAACAAGAAAAACTATGGGGTAATGGTACGGTTAGTAAAATTGCGTCTGACAAATTGAAAATGTGAAATCTTAGGATTTTTATTATCAACTTATGGCAGCCCTGCAGCGCTCACGTGGTTTTTAAGCATATTTGTGTGCACCAGCTTGTGTAATAATTGTTCACTGTAATTCAATTTAGGGAAACAATTAAAATATTATTTGAGCCCCGTCATGAGTAACGTTGCTCTCGGAAATTATTGAGTTAACTCATAGTTACATTAGAGAAAACATTTACATTGGCAAAAATGTTTCAGTGGAAAGAAATGTTATTTTCTCAAAAAAAGTTTATTTTTTATTTCTAGCGAATTATTTAAAATCTGAGTGACAAACAGTTTGGGGAATCCCGGCGTCGGATCTAGCTCTAAACTCCCTGCAACATACATATTTGATTTTCGCGTAAATACATGTAATGGGAATGAGACAACATCTTTTCCACTGTATACCTTCTCGTTTAAACGAAACAAAATGTAAATGCAACGGTATACTTATTGCAAATGTTAATGAATATTGAGATAGGAAGATTAAAAATTTGGAATCTGATCAGACGCCTTTAGGAGCTTTCTATTTTACATGTACCTTGCTTTTAAGCTGCTACCTGACTTTCATGTAGTCAAATATCATTCGTTTTAGTTGTCATAATATTTTATTTCAATTGCAAACCGTTTGGGGTAAGCTGAGACGTTGGATAACACGGCGTTTGATCAAGTTCTAAACTATTTGCCACTTGTATTAAAAAATATTCGCCATCATACGCAAGAGAGCTAGTAAATCTACGTTTTATCGCTTGCTTTTAATATTTCGTTTAAACGGGAAATAATAACGTCATCTACACTGCAATGAAGGTTACAGTGAAGAAAACATTATTCTTTCCCGAAACGAAAACGCAAAACACTAAAATGTAGAAAAGAACAATTTTTTGACATTTCTATTTATTTTAATCTGTGTGGCAAAAAGTTTGAAGCCTGATCAGACGCCGGGTTACCCGGCGTCTGATCTGGCTCCAAACTATTTGCAATGGGAATATACGTGTTAGCGTTAACGCGGTTATTTGGAAAGAATTACATGTACGTATTCTCCACTGTAAGTTAACAAGAAAACACAGCGTTCTTTACAAGAAAGACAAAAGTGTAGAATTGTTGACGTCATTTACTAAATTATTCCCTATAGCAAATCACGACTTTTCGTTCCTCATGTTCATTTTATGTGCGTTTACGTGAATTTATTGCCCAATATGATCACATCTGTTAACGTGGTAATAAATTACAATAAAACACACAGTACCAGGGAAATATATCTGGCGTTGCTAATTTTAGTTGAAATTAGTACAGTGGAGAACACGTTATTTTTTCTCGTTTAAACTTAAACGAAACGCAGGAGCACTGTAATAAAATGTAGAAATTACAACTTTTTGACAAGTCTGAATCGTCTTTAATCTGAGTGGCAAACACTTTGGAGCAATATCATACGCCGTCTCCAAACTGTTGCAATGGAAATATCAGTTTTAGCATAAACACGTTTATTGGGCAAGAATAACGTCTTTTATGCAGAGTATATACTGACAAACATGAGTTAACACATACCGCCATAGCTATGCTTGTTTATGACTTTAATTTACTTTTCAGAAATATGCACCATAAGAAGTATATTCTTTACCTTAGTAGATGGTAGCTTAAAGCACACTTTCGACCTGCTTTAAGTGGTCACCTGTCTTCGAAACTGGAAACATGCGGATTGGTTAAACGATATATAAAACAGTCACATTGACTTCCGCAAGGCGTTCCGTACTACTAACATACCTACATGAAAGCAAGCGCAATCAGATCCTCTGAGTGAGTATTTTGAGGAGCAGTTACATGATTAATGAACCAGCTGTAACACTTGACAAATAATTTACTAAACGTTTATCAGTCTACAATGCCAGAAATGATAATATCAAAGCACTCGGTCATGCTGTTCTTGTCTTAAACAGTATATATCATTCCATAACGACATAATATTGGGCAATTTGCATTCACCTTTACTTCTGTTACGTTATTGTTGAGAACGAATTTTTTCACTTGTTTGAACGAGAGTAAATTGCGATGCACAACGTAATTAAATTTACAAAACGACCACTGTTTTACATTTCTGACGAATCATTTGATCTGTGTGGCAAACCGTTTTGAACTTGATCAGACGCCGTATAACACGGTGTCTGAACTGGCTCCAAATAGTTTGCAATGTGCATTATGTTTTCCCCATAAATGCGTTTTAAGGAACAATAACGTCTTTTCTTTTATAACCATTCCAGATGAAATTACGATAAAATTAATTTCTTTTGAAATTTAACAAAATATTGACTTCAGGATAAATATTGGTTCCTAACTATTTGCCACATTAATCAAAATTTATAAATAAATTCCAATTATCTGCTTCATTCTACAATTCGTTGCAATGCGTTAAGTTTAGTTTCGGTTTGAACGGGAAACAATAACAACTGATTTACTGTAAAACAAGTCATATTGACTTCCGCAAGGCGTTCCGTACTACTAACATTCCATGAATACTTAGCAGTATTACCTACATGACAGCAAGTACAATTACAGTAAAACCTCGCTATTACGACCACTAAAACGAAGGCTAATTGATTGTATAACAGAGATGTGGCAGCTTAAAGCAAGGTGACGGTGAAACAGAAAGCTCCTAAAGGAGCTTTCTGTTTCACTGTCACCTTGCCTTAAGCGGTCACCTATTGTAAACACCCTAATAATTAACAAAATTTAGTGGTCGTAATAGAGAGGTTTTACTGTAGTTTTCTCTCTGTGTATTTTGCAGGCAACAGTTACATGATTAATAGACTAGCTGTAACACTTGACGAATAATTTACTAAACGTTTACCAGTCTACAATGCCAGACATGATAATACTAAAGCACTCAGTCATGTCGTTCTTGTCTTAATCCTTTCCCCCATAGAAGCGACTTTTAGCGTATTTAATTTATTCCTCCACTGAAGAAATTAGTTCCAGTTTATACCCTCATGAACAATTAGCATAACAAATATTTTTATATAACCTAGAAGATGGTAGTTTAAAGCAGGCTGAAAGTAAAGCAGAATGTGCCTTAAGGCACATTCTGCTTTACTTTCAACCTGCTTTAAGTGAGTACCTGTATTTAATGTTATAAACGGGTTATTGGGTAAAGGGTTAACACCTTCCCCCATAGAAGCGCCTTTTAGCGAATATGATTTATTCCTCCGCTGAAGATAATAGTTCCAACTTAATCAGTCATGAATATATATTATAGGGATCATTCAACATGTAAAATAAATGCATAAAACATGCTTGCTTTTAATTTTTCTTTATTTAAATATTACCACCTGTAGAGAGATACATTTTTCTACTATTATTTATTATAGGGAATATTTTCTATAGTCTAACACAGGATAGCTTAAAGCGGGCTGTAAATAAAGTAGAATGCGCCAAGGCGCATTCTGCTTTTCTTTCAACCTGCTTTAAATAGTCTATCAGGTAAATGGTCAATCGTTATATATCATCCCATAACGACATACTATTGGGCACTTTGCTTACTCTCCAAATTCTGTTATGTAAACTCACAGAAGTGAAATTACGATCACATCTGTATCTCCCTGGAAAGTTTATCAAAATACTCATGTAAGGGTAAAACTTTAACCTTAAGGCGTATTCTGCTTTACTTTCAACCTGCTTTAAGTGATCATATGTCTTCAAAATAAGAAACAGGCTATGTGGTAAAGGGTTAAGACGAATATGCTTTACTATCGTTTTAACAATAACTACCTTACAACAACCCGGCGTCTGATCAGGCTCCAAACTGTTTGCAACTCAGATAAAAAGAGATCGTTAGAAATTTCCAATTTTCTACATTTTAGGTTTTTGAAATTTCGTTTACGTTTAACCCTTTACCCTATAGCCTGTTTCTAGATTTGAAAATATGTGACTATTTAAAACAGGTTGAAAGTAAAGCAGAATGCGCCCTAAGGCGCATTCTGCTTTACTTTCAGCCTGTTTTAAGTTACCACCTACTGGAATTAAGAAAATATAACTTCTGATACATTTTCATGACTGTATAGACTGGAATTATTTTTTTCCGCGGAGGATTAAACGGAATGCGCTAAAAGGCGCTTCTATCAGGTAAAGGGTTAAACGGTAAAGAATAATGTCTTCTCCACCGTACTCGTATTGGTTTGAAACATATTGGACACACATGGCAGATTGTTTAAATACTATCATAGTGTTTTTATTCTCAGGATATCAAGGCAATGGACAGTTATCGATTTATATCTGTGTTACTGTCTGGTTATATTGCGAACAAATGTGAAAAGACACGGTTTCCGTCGACGTGTGTTTATCCCTTGTGGGTTCTATGTCTTTTAGACTACCAAGGGTCAATGTTGACAAATGGCTCTCCATACTACGGAGACGACAATAGCATATCCAACCAAACCTGCTTGTATTAAATTAAGTACAGTGCTCCCTCCTTACAACGGCCTTCGCAACAACGATTCCCTCCTCCCGCCGTTCAACAAACAAGACAATTATGTCTAACGCTGTCACTTCTGCAATATCGTCTGCTTAAATTTGTCGTCTGCTGGTTTTCTCAAATTTACATATTGGACATTTTGATAGAAGAAACATAATGACGAGTGACAAACAGCTTGAATCCAGATCAGACGCCGCGTAACGCGGCGTCTGATCTGGATTCAAGATGTTTGCAAATGTAAGCCAATGTCCCTCCTTTAAATAACAACATCCTCCGAACAACACACATAAACTTGGTCTCGCTTTTTTGATGTCGCTGTTACATCCATTGTAACAAATATGAAGTCAGATAAAACGCCGTGTATCATTTATCCGCATTTTCAAAACACTGACATTTTCTTCATTTTATTTCATTTCGTTTCATTTTGTTTAAACGGAAACTATTTAGGACTTCCCATTGATGTACAGTAAAACCTCTCTTTTACGACTGCTAAATTAAATCAATAAGTTTATGTTCAAGGCAGGTGGTTGTTTAAAGGAAGGTGAAAATACAACAGGGATTTTCTGTTCTACCTTAACATAGTTTTGCACTTGTCTTCATACAAGCACTAAGCACTATTTAACTGTTCATAACAGATATATTTTACTGTATCAATTTGGCTGGTTCAAAAACAAAAATTCCAATAATTTACATGTATTTTAAAAACATACACCAAGGTTCAGGATTGTATTCCATTACCTACACAATGAAATTGATACAGTGCATTATCGCAACCGCCCATGTAACAAGGACCTTATCATGAGTCGTTAATCAGTTTTTATGTCTGATTACCAAGTAAAGAAACCATAATATGCATGTCAAAGAGATTGAATCCAACTCGGGGTTGTCATCATTCAAATGGTGTTTTTGGAACCTTAGACTGTTATCTAGAACAAATAGAACCATGTACAGTAAAACCTCTGTATTTCAGTGGATTAGACGTTATTATTTCCCAATAAACGCGTTTAATCTAAAAAAATTATTTGCATTGCAAAGAGTTTGGAGCAAGATCAGACGCCGGGTAACCCGGCGTCTGATCAGGCTCCAAACTGTTTGTCACTTATATTAAAATATATGGTCAGACTTGTGAACAGGTTGTCATTTCCTACGTTTTATTGCAATGCCTTTGCGTTCCATTAGCATTTAAACGGGAAAGAAATACGTCTAAAAGAAGTACGACGACAAAAAGAAAGATAATTGATTGAATAAAGACAGGTGACAGATTAGATCAAGGTGAAAGTAAAACAAAAATCTCCTTAAAGAGCTTTCTGTTTTACTTTCACATTGCTTTAAACTATATACCACCTGCCTTAACGCATTCAACCTTAGCAACGGGTTGTGAAGAGAACACTTGTTCTATGCAAACAATGACTTCTCTAATCAGAGGAGCCAACTGGTCAGGTTCTACACTGTTCGTCATATTGCAATGCATTACATTGACTAAAGCAATCCATAAAAGTCTTACAATCGTCTAGACTAAATTGGAACCTGGAATGCTCGAATTGAAGTATCAGATGGATAGATTTAATGTAGATTTATGACAGCAGTGTAAATATATTATTTTAGTATTTATGATTCTCTGGGAAACAAGACATATGCAAATCGTATTCAAATTACATAATGAATTGCCAAAAACACTGACAATTCATTTCCATAAGCATAACCGTTGCAAACAGATATCTATGAATATGCAAAAAGGACATAATCCTTCCAGCGAGAAAACTGTTATTTTATATTGTTTTCCCAATGAACCAGTTTGTGCAGAAAACTATATGATCATTGCAAAACAGTTTCGAGCCAGATCAGACGCCGGGTAACCCGGCGTCTGATCAGGCTCAAAACTGTTTGCTAATGTTGAATCGAATTTAAGTTGGTTTCTTTCTTTTTTTCATCTCGGAAATCGCATAAATGCGAATTTGCAAACAGTTTGGATTCAAAATATTTGACACTCGTATCGATATTTATCTAACCACACTTCCTTTAACCTAACTTAGAAATAATCTTGCAGACAACAAGATTGAAACAGACGACAATATGGTGATGAAGGGGTAACCTCATCAAGATTCATTTTGCGCAGAAAGTGTAAAACGGGAAATGATAACGTCTGTTTCAATGTAAAACACCTCAGTTCTCATTTTCTTCTGAACAACTTGTAATACAGTGTAAACCAATTTACTTTACAAATCAGACATTGCAAACTCGTTTGATACATTGTTCCCTCTCAACAACAAAAACCAAATATGGGTGACAAAATGTTGGTGTATTGTTCGGAGGGAATTGTCATAGGGAGAGAAATCGATTTACATTTGCTAACAGCTTTAATCCAGATCAGACGACGGAATATTTATGGTTTGATTTTGATTTGTTTTGATTTTACGTCGCTTTCAACAGTATTTCAGTCATATCGCGACGTCCAGCTAATTACAGGTGGAGGAAGACCCGAATATTTAAGGAGAAATTGGTTAAAGCAGATGTCGTCGCCATGATAGCGAATCAGTTAACCCTTTACCTTATAGAAGCGCCTTTAAGCGCATTCCGTTTAATCATCCGCGGAAGAAAATAATTCCAATCTTTACAGTCATGAAAATGCATCAGAAGAAATATTTTCTTAAATCTAGAAGGTGGTAAGTCAAAGCAGGTTGAAAGTAAAGCAGAATGCGCCCTAAGGCTTTCAATCTTCTTTAAATAGTCACCTATTTTCAAATCTAGAAACAGGCTATAGGGTAAAGTGTTAAGTATATGCTTAGCGATAGTAATCTTGTTCTTACTGTGAATTAGTCTATTTCCTATTTCAAATAAATAACCAATAATTCCAGTCTGTCTGCAAAATCTCATTAATTCTTCCACTGTAATAGAATCATTTGCTTTAAACCCTTTCCAAGCCAACTCTTACAGTGCGAATTACCACGGGGGGCCAACTACGTATTATCATCAAACTGTATAGCTACGACAACCTTTTTAGGTATTATAACAGATTTGTATTGCTACGAAGTCAGTGTATATAGTGAGAAATGTTTGTCTACGAAAACAAAGTTGCCTTTGTAGCAATACACATTTGTTATAATACCCATATATAGATTGTCGTAGAGAAACATTTCATCGGCCCACCGTGATTACAGTGGAGAAGACGTTATTCCTTCCCGTTTACACGCAAAAGGTAATAAAATGCGCGCTTTATGACGTCATTAATCATGAAAGGGTTAAAGCAGATGCCACCATGAGAGTGAAGCAGTTAAATATGTGATCAGTTATAGTAATCTTGTTCTTTCTGTGAACAAGTATTCCCTATTTCAAATAAATAACCAATGCTCCAGTCTGTCTGCAAAATCTTATTAATTCTGCCACTGCTATAGAATAATCTCTTTTAATCCTGTCACTGCCAATGTTATTAACCTACACTGTTTCCATAAACAAGTGTATACTATTTGTAAATGACGAGTACACTCGTCTCTAGGATTGAATGTGTTCAACTATTTGCGAAGGCAGAGAATTCTCCCTTGATAGTGAACTCCACTCAATTCAAAAACTCATTTATTGGTGCCCTGGGCAACCTGTTTCCATGCAATACGATAGTTCATATGGCACAATGAAGTATTACAGTGGAGAAGACGTCATTCTTTCCCGTTTAAACGTACACGAAACGCAATCGAAATTAAAGCAATGAAAAGTGCGTAAATGACAAATTTTCGACAATTCATACTATTTATTTTCATTAGAGTAGCAAACAGTTTGGAGCCTGATCAGACGCCGGGGTACCCGGCGTCTGATCTGGCTTCATACTGTTTGCATTTGAAATGATAGATTTAGCGTAAATGCGTTTATTGGGAAAGAATAACGTCTTTTCCACTGTAGGCGACAACAAATATAGTTGTGACGGTGGTCTAACTGTTAAAGGCTATAAGCCACTACAGTGAACACAATTTGGATTCAAGTCAGACACCGAGTAAAACAGCCTAAATAGCAGGTTTGCACAAACAGTGCTAAAATGAATTTGATTACAATTGTTAACCGGTTTAAAGCTATGAGCCACTACAGTTTATAAACAATTTGGACTCAAATCAGACGCTGAGTCAAACATCCAAAAATGTTTTCAAAGGAAATACAGCGATCTCACTTAGTTTTTGAAAATAGATGCATTTAGACTCATGAATTGTGTATGGCAAACCGTGTTGATCAATGCCTTGGTTTACACTGTTCGCAATGCAATAAGTCCGGTTTTCTCATGGCACGTCTCATATCATTTCAAAACTAATTAGGGAACTTGGTATTTAGCGGCTTGGCATTGTCAATTTTTGAACGTTACGTGTTGCAGCAACATGACAAAGAGACGGCGCAATAGAAAATAAATTGATATTTTGGGAAGGCACCATTTAAAAGGACATGCGTATATATCACTGAATCCGATAGTTCCCACGGAATAGTTTGTTACGACTTTGACTAATGGATATGAAGTTCAGTATTGAAGCTTAGCCTTTATTGTACCTCGAAGGATTTACAGTGGAGAAAACATTACTCTTTCCCAATAAACGCGTTTACGCTGAATCTATTATTTCCACTGCAAATATTTTGGAGTCAGATCAGACGCCGGGTAACCCGGCGTCTGATCCGGCTCCAAACTGTTTGCCGGCCAGGTTAAAATCAACATTCAGAATTGTCAAAAAATTGTGATTTTCTTTACTTATTTGCAATGCGTTTGCGTTTCGTTTGCGTTGAAACGGAAAAGAATAACGTTTACTCCACTGTATTTATCACAGACATCATGATAAAACAGCGCCCTCTCTCTACAACGATGCCCGATGGGAGACAAAAAGTGTTGCGTTGTTCGGAGAGAGTTGTTATAGGGAGGTACATCTTCGTACGTTTGCAAACAGCTTGAATCCAGATCAGACGCCGCGTAATAACCTTGATTCAAGTTGTTTGTCACTCGTCATTATATTTATTCTATCAAAATGTCCACTTATATGTAGCTTTGAGAAAAAAGCAGACGAACAATTTAAGCAGACGGTATTGCAGACATGAAAATGTTGGACATAAATGCCTTGTTTCCGAAACAGCGGAACTGGTCTTTGTAAGGAGGGAATCGTTGTTCGGAGGACCGTTGTAGAGAGGGAGCACTATGCATAACTATTTTACAATGAATGCTAGAAATTTATATTTCATGTCTATAAGGCGTTTGAGTTGAGTTTGACATCGTTCTCAAGCCCTTGCGATTTCAGATTTTAGCAGAATGCTTAAACCACTTATCAAATGATTTAGTACATGTACGTGCTTAGACTCAACTCAAACGTTTAACCATTCGGCCGCAGAATATATATACAACGAAACGCTGTGTCTTAACAAGCTTAAACCCGATTTCAACTCGAGATTGTAGATTAATTCAGGCTAAAAGTAAAGCAGAATGCGGTAGAATGAGGTAAAAGGTAAAGTATTTTTAACTTTAATATGAACGAGTTTATGAGGCGTGAATTAATATCTTCTCAGTTGTATCCGAATTCATATGAGCCGTGCCATGAGAAAACCTGACTTATTACATTGCAAACAGTGTAGATCAGTGCCAGCCGCCGCGTCTAAGACGCGGCGACTGGCATTGATCTACACTGTTTGAAACCCACATGCATCTAAAGCATTTTCTACTTCTACTTCGTAATCGGCTGTAATTTATACGGTATTTGGCAGTGTACACCAAACTCAGATACGGTGCCAGAGATGACAAGAGTGCTGAATATGTACAGTGGAGAATATGTTATTCTTTCCCGTTTAAACGCAAACGTACGCAAACGCAAAACACTAAAACGTAGAAAAGTACAACTTTTTGACAATTCTGATAATTCATCTTTATCTTGATGGCAAACAGTTTGGAGCCTGATCAGACGCCGGGTTTCCCGGCGTCTGATCTGGCTCCAAACTGTTTGCAGTGAAAATAATAGTTTTAGCGTAAACGCGTTTATTGGGAAAGAATAACGTTTTCTCCACTGTACAATGCTGCAAAGCAATAAGGCATACTTTGTACTGGCATGTCTCATATTGTTTCCAAAGGTTATAAATAATTCGTCCATACAGTACTTTTGGTTCATTTGTGTTCCTTTTTTATAGTATCAAATCTTCACGATGATTAGAAATATGGCATCAACTATAAATAATCATTTTCACATACACAGGAGAGACGTACATGTAATTACGTTTTATTCCATTGACAGTAATAAAGACTGACTTTTAACCCTTTACCTGATAGCCTAGTTATAATATTGAAGATAGGTGCCTACTTAAAGCAGGTTGAAAGTAAAGCAGAATGCGCCCTAAGGCGCATTCTGCTTTACTTTCAGCCTGCTTTAAGCTATTACAAGCTAGAATAAGGAAAGTATTAAATATGACACATATTCAGTACGGTTTATATTGGAACTATTTTCTTCAGCGGATGAATAAAATGCATGTGCTAAAAGTCGCCTCTATAAGGGAAAGGGTAAAGCACACCGCCCTATTCTTGTGTTAGAGTTACAAAGGTGAAGACGTTATTCTTTTCCAGTTTAAACCCAAAAGGAAACGCAAACTCAATGCAATAAAACATAGAAATTTTTTACACTTCTGACCATTCAGATTGATCTGAATGGCAAACAGTTTGGCTAACCGGCGTCTGATCTGGCTTCAAAACTGATTGCAATGGAAACAATAGTTTTTAACGTAAACGCGTTTATTGGTAAATAATAACGTCTTCTCCACTGCTATTAAGGTAATACTTTATAATAATTTTCAATATTTGGCAGTCATTTTGACTTTGATATGAAACTAGATTATCCCATTACTTATAGACTGTTTTTGTATTGAAGACAGGTGACCACTTAAAGCAGATTGAAAGTAAAGCGGAATGCGCCTCTTGGTGCATTCTGCTTTAATTTCAGCCTGATTTAAGCTACCATCTGCTAGAATATAGAACATAGTTCTTTTGCTTCATATTCTTGACTGTATTAATTGGAACTTTTTTCTTAATTGGTGGAATAAACTTAAGGTGTACAAAGGCGTACTAAAAGGGTTACAAATGTATGTGTCTATAATGTACATGCAGCTCAGCGCATAACGGAGGATATTTCTAATACAAGACAAAAACGACTTCTCAAAGACTTTATACAAGGTGTCAGATTTTGGTACTGTACATGTATAGCTTAAATCAGCCTGAAACTAAACTAAAATTCCCTCCCTACAACGGCCCTCCCAACAACGACGCCCTCATCCAACGACCCTTGTCGCAGTTCCCTAAACGGACAATTATTTCTCACATAACTACCCTTGTTTTCTATAGCGAACAACGATCACGAATATCCTTGTCCCCAACATGTGTGAGATCAATTTGATGACATCATTATAACGTCGCTATTTATAAAGGCATTTTGACATCACCGGGGTTCCAAAAAATGCCTATTGCTTTAACAAAAATAGCTTAAACTCGTTAGTTATGTGAGAAAAAGAATCTGTCACTCGTCGATGTTTAAGTAAAGTTGATCTCAAACTCGTCTAGAATAGAAAAGTTATTAAGCTCGCCAAGGCTCGCTTAATAACATTTCAATTCTAGACTCGTTTGAGATCAGCTTGTCTTAAACATCGACTCATGACAGATCCTATATGTCTAACGTTTTTACTGCTGCAATATTGTCTGCTTAAAGTTGTCGTTTGCTGTTATTTCTCAAAGTTAAAATAAGTGGATATTTTGATAGAATAAATATATGTATGTAATGACGAGTGACAAACAGCTTGAATCCAGATCAGATGCCGCGTCACGCGGCATCTGATCTGGATTCAAGCTGTTTGCAAATGTTAGCCAAGTCTTAATTTTCCCTCCCTATAACGACTCCCTTCGAACAACACACACAAACACACGATATGTGTCTCCAATTGATGTCGTTGTAGAGAGGGAGCGCTGTAGAGCGCTTCTTGATGAGGTTCCAGCCCTGATAGAGAGCCAGTACAATTCCTTCCTGACAGGTAACGTCTAATACAGGTTGAAAATAAAAATGAAAGATCCTAGAGCAGCTTTCTCTTTTACTTTTAGTCCGCTTTTAGCAATACCCTGTTTTAAATATTGAAAACAAGCTATTGGGAGAGATGGTTTACAATGTAGTAGCAGATTTACTTCGTTATATAATATACATTTGTAGTATAGTCCATTTATCAACTCATTGCACGTAAGTGACGTTTACTCGCTTTTACACCTATGAAGAGTTCACGTGTTCTATGTCAACAGTGTACACCCAGATCAGCGGACTACTGAAGAATCCACCTTATCACTGATCAGCGTTTGCACTGTTGGCATATGTAATAACTTGTGAAACGCAACCCTAAATATTCAAGACACGACTAGACCTTATTGAACATTAGAATTTTCCATGTGAAGTTTCAGGGTTGAATGAGTTAAGAACTGTCAGAAGAAGCCTATATTTCAGTGTTTAAAGACATCTCCTGACGACCTTTTGGTCATAACGCATTGCCAGACAATTTCCTTGCAATAATCATGGATCTTATGGACATGTCGCTATCAAAGAACCATTGAAGCTTCTCGTGTGAGACTCTACCTTTATATTTGATAGTTTGGTTAGAAATAACCATTGAAAATCACTAGAGCATGAGTATAATCTGGACCTCACCAGGAAAACTGAGATTGTGATACACGTGATTTGACAGTTACATTGACACATCCAGAACAATGGGCTGGTGGTCCCTCAATGGACTGAGGAAAAGTCTTTAACGTATTACCCCATTGCCTGATTCTAGTTTTGAAAATAGGTGACCTATTAAAGCAGGTTGAAAATAAAGGAAAATGCCCCTTAAGGCGCATTTTGCTTTACTTTCAGTCTGCTTAAAGCTACAATCTGCTAGAATATTGATAATAGTTATTATCATATAAAGATGCATATTTATAACTGTATGAATTGGAAAGATTTCCTCAGTAGAGAAATAAATTAAAGGCGTAAAAAGGCTTATTTATAGGGTAATTGGTTATACACTTAAGTTAGTCCCACTCGTCTTTTAGGAACGTTCTGCCTTTGTCAGTTCAGACTGAAGTCGTCATTTGTCTTGAACGCTATATTTTCCAGTTTCAAATGTGATTTCGCTAATTTCATAGTGGGGTTACTATATTATCCATTTCTCCTATAGTTTATTTTTAGGTTGAAGACAATTTGTTGCCTGAAGCAGATTGAAAGTAAAGCAGAATGATATGCTTTGTTTACAATCTGTTTTAAGCTACTGTAACAGGACTGAGTGAAAATATCTTGCCCGACCGGGTCTCGAAGCCAGCGTGTCTGACTTACCGTGCCAGCACTCTAACCACTGAGCTACCGAGCCGCACAGTTTGATCTGCATTGTCGCCAGACACTCGTTTTCAATGCTTGTTTCTGTCTATGTTACAAAAATCAAAAGTTTCAAACTGCATGCGACACTTTAACTCTTTCACTTTCAATGACGCCATAAAGCGCATTTGCAAAGTTTTAATCCAGTTCAGACGCGTCTGGTCAGGATCAAAACTATTTGCCACTTGTTTTGAAATAACGTCAGTTATATTGCCATAAATCGAACTTTTAAACGTTATTGCAGACAGTTATATTGAAGCAGACGACAATATGGCAGTGAAGATGTGAAAACCTCACGATAAATTTGATCATGAAAGGGTTAACTAAATAGCCTAGATATAAAGTTACCTGTTAATTATTTCGTTTAATTCCCTCGTTTAATTCCTGTATTTTGTATTAACACAATCCCTTGTTTATTCACAGTACTATCCGTCCCTCTCACATTCCACGGAACACATTCACTGCCACTGAAGATTCCAATAACTGTTTGATTCGGTTTAAGACCTCAGCACAATACTGATGTGAAGCCAAAGAATCGTGTTTACTTGGTTGTAGAAAAGTCCTGTGCTGCTGTTTACTCTAGGCAAAGGAGATGATTGTCTTTATTATTCTACCCACTATATCAAAAATAAATACGCCTTTTTACGCTTTCTTTTATACCTCCACTGAAAAAATAAATCACTTTTAACTCTTTCACTTTCAATGACGTCATAAAACGCATTTGCAAACAGTTTTGCTCCTGATCAGACGCCACGTAACGCGGCGTCTGATCAGGATTAAAATTGTTTGCCACTTGTTTTGAAATTACGTCAATTATACTGCCTTAAATTTAACTTTGAAACGATATTGCAGACACCAATAATGAAGCAGACGACAATATGGCGGTGAAGATGTAAAAAACCTCACAATAAATTTTATCATGACGGAGTTACATGTAACTAAATAGCCTATATATAAAGTTACCTGTTAATTATTTCGTTTAATTCCCTCGTTTAATTCCTGTATTTTGTATTAACACAATCCCTTGTTTATTCACAATACTATCCGCTCCTCTCACATTCCTCGAAACACATTCACTACCACTGAAGATTCCAATAACTGTTTGATTCGGTTTAAGACCTCAGCACAATACTGATGTGAAGCCAAAGAATCGTGTTTACTTGGTTGTAGAAAAGTCCTGTGCTGCTGTTTACTCGAGGGAAAGGAGATGATTGTCTTTATTATTCAACCCACTCTTCAAAAATAAATACGCCTTTTTACGCTTTCTTTTACTGTCAATAGCGAATTTTACGTGAAATCGCTTTTGAAAGTCGATTGTCAATAGCCATTCCGTAAAAAGAATTCTAATGTATAACTCTTGAATGTGTACCAAAGAAATACATTATATATTCTAGAAGATGGGTGTTAAAAATAGACTAATATTGAACGAATTACAAGTAGGATGTCTTTACTTTATTGTAAATGTAGTTATTTGTCCTTGTTCACTTTGTTAGTACATTCATATGAGTTTATGTGAAACTCTATTAAACGCACAACTCCTGTGTGAAAAGAGCCTACATAAATCTGGTATTATAATAATAATAATAGTAAAGCAGGATGCGCAATCTACTTTAAATGGTCACCTGTCTCCGAAACTAGACAAAGGTTATTGGGTTATGAGTTAACGAAACTGTACCAAAACTCACAGTAATAAATGTAGAAGATATAGTGGAGAAGACAATATTATTTCCCGTTTAAACTCAAACGAAACGCAAACGCATTGCTATAAAATGTAGATAATGACAACGTTTTGACATTTCTCACTAATTATTTTAATCTGAGACGCACTTTGGTACCTGATCAGATACCGGATAACCCGGCGTCTGGACTGGCTCCAATATATTTGCAATAGAAATAATAGATTTAGCGTAAACGCGTTTATTGGGAAAGAATAACGTCTTCTCCATTGTGTCAGGTTTGTGAAAATGCTGATCTGATAATTTATATAAATTCTGACTAAACGTAAGTCGATAATGTTTTCAAAAAGTGTATTCATATCATACACTTCATTTTTTACAGTTCATTTGCATTTCGTTTAAACGGGAAATTATAATATATTCTCCACTGCTGGAACACACCTGGGGTGGAAAGGGAAAGAAAAAGGGTTCAGTAAGAAAAACGAACGTGTGCTACAAGTTAAATTCAACCCAACCACTGCCCCTGGTCATTCTTTACACGGTTTGCAATCAAGATTAGATACAATTGCCAATATGTTCATAAATCTCCAAACTGTTTGTAATGGAAATATTCGTTTTAGCATAAACACGTTTATTGGGAAAGAATAACGTCTTTGCCACTGTACCACATTTGGTCTCTTCCTATCTTTAAGAATTTACTGGAAGTGATAAACGATTATCCATATCCATTTATGTAGGCTGTACGATCAATCTTGCGACCACTTAGTGAAATAACGTGAAAATATCTCAAAACAAGAGACGGCTTAATGCAGGATATAAATAATGCAGAAAGCTCCTACAGGAGCTTTCTGTATTATTTTTATCCTGCATTAATCAACCACATATATCAAGTGCTTCATTAGGTCTTTAACTGAGTGGTGGCTTAATATATATTGACTGAGTATCAACCTCCCCAACTTATAGTTACTTGATATTCACGGTGTGCATTATTCTTGCATTACCATAATAAACACTAATAAGTGATTGCCATCGGGAGAAAATCAGAAGTGACAGGGAAGATAAATAACGTACAAATTGCGGTAGAAAGATAATGAAAACTGAAATCGTCTACAAAGATGTATCAACGTTTGTGTGATATGAAGTTAACCCGTTCATGATCAAATTGTTCGGGATATTGTTTACCCCTTCACCGTTTCATTGTCGTCTGCTTCAATTTGTTTTTCTGAAATGTCATTTTAAAGTTAAAAATAAGGCAGTATGGCTGAGGATATTTCAAAACGAGTGCCAAACAGTTTTGGATCCTGATCAGACGCCGCGTTCTGATCAGGATCCAAACTGTTTGTAAACGCGCTTTCCAGCGTCTTTGAGGGTGAAAGGGTTAAGCAATATTCGGAAAATAAATGATATCGTAAATGACATTATTTTAGCCCGGCTATTCGAATAATGGAAGAGTTTACAGGAGAGAAGATGTTATTATCTCTCAATAAAGCGTTTCAGTTAAAATAACTATATCAAGAGCAAGAACGTTTTGGAGTCTGAACAGACACCGACTTATGCTCAAAACCTTTCATTACTTAAATGAAAAAAAAGTGTATTGAATTATACAATGTAGCATTACTCTTTTGTAATGTTTCGGACTGTAAGGGCGTTTCTCAAAGACAATCATGTACAAATACACGTCACGCTTTTACATGCATTAACCCATTACCTCATAACTTGTTTCTAGATTTGAAGACAGGGACCACTTAAAGCAGGTTGAAAGTAAAGCAGAATGCGCCGTAAGGCGCAGTCTGCTTTACTTTCAGTCTACTTTAAGCTATAATCTGCTAGGATATAAACTATATTTCTTATAGTGCATAATCATGCCTGTATCAAGTAAACATATTTATTCAGTGTATGAATAAAAGTAACACGTGAAAAGGAGTATTTATGGGGGAATGGGTTACATTGTAAGCCCTAAAATCGAAGAGAATAATGGGACGTGTATTTGGATATTTATCACATAAACGTGCAAAATATAGAGGGCCGTAAAAATCGTATGGCCCACTGGGCATATATTTTATACTAATTTTCGAATCACCAAAATACTGTACTACTACGCCGACTGTAAATCAGTAAAGAGAATCTAGACAAATTTAGATCACCACTAAGTATTGAAACATTCCCAAGTGTCCTAGAAACATTCTTCCGAGCAGTCCCGCAAACTCAGGCTGCAAATCAGGCTGCATAGAGCTCTAGTATTAAGTTATTAACAGTGATTCAGACTGTTTTTCAAATTCAGACGTTACAATGATAATGACGTCATGTTGCTCTAACGACGTTATTTTGAAAACGAAACTAGATTCTAAATGTCAACTGATCATATTTAGTCAATTACAGCAATTTTTAAATTAAATATTAATTTAAAATTGAATATGGTATCAGAGAAGTCTTTTCACAGCACATTGATGTTGATTTTCTTTATTTTAGTTTGATAGGTGTTTTTCATTACGGATGAATACAACCGAATAACGCCTATGACGAATCGTTTCCTAAGAGCCGAGGGCAAAAGTGAAAGTAAGACCGTTCGGATTTTCGTGTCATTTTGGTGTTTATGTGATAAATAGGATATCAAATTCGTGTGTGTTCAGTCGTGAATTTATTGAACTCGTTGGATAAAATGATATGTTGCTCGCCAAGGTTTTATTCAACTCGTTCAATAAATTCACGACTGAACACACACTCATTCAATATCCTCTATATATTTCCAGAAAAAAGGTCTTCAGAGGTCGAAATATTAGAATAGAGCAATGCTATAACTTAATACTATTTTAATTCCCTATTTTGAATATTGATTTATTTATTGTGAAAATAGGTTTTTTGTACAGTTGAGAAAATGTGTTCTATTATGATGACTTCGGCATCATGGTTCTAGTAATCTTCTGAGTGCTATGTACAGTACTCCCTCACAACAACGGCCCCTCAACAATGAGTATCTCCTTACAACAATGTTTGTCGCTTTCCCCCTAAACAGGACAACTATGTCATAGGACGCTGCTGCAATATCGTTTGCTTAAAATTGCCGTGTGCTATTTTTCATACCGTTACATATTAGTGGACATATGAAAAAAGAAATATCACAACGAGTGACAGAACAGCTTGAATTCAGATCCAAAAGGTTTGATAACCATAACGATAGTTATTAGGGCCTAATACCTTAAATCTAACTTTGAAACGTTCTCACAGAATATTGAAACAGACGACAATATAGCGGCGAAGCGGTACAACTCTCACTATCATATTTGCTCCAAACAGTTACCCAGCATCTCATCTGACCTCAGAGTTATTTCAATAGACATCTGTTCAAGGAGTAAAAACACATTTAGTTTTAAACCCATTTGCGCCTGGTCGATTGCTCCATGCTTACATTATATTGAATAATTTATTCAATTTTGATCAAATCTTGGGTCTAGTCTAATTATTTTATCGTCGTTTTGGTTTAAATTGAAGTTGCAATCAACAAACAGTGTAGACTCTGATCAGACGCCGCATTATATGCGGTGTCTAATCAGAGTCTACAATGTTTGCATATGTCCCTTTTACGGGACACTATGCACAAATTGGTTAACTAGTGTGTGTCCCCGTAGTCGTGGATTATGAATAAACAAAATAAGAATCCTTAACATGGTTTATATATTGTATATGTGCTCTAAGTGTTTAGCAAATTTTCCGCTTAAGTCAGTTGAAAGGTTGCTCAAATCTGACATATCATAAGCTTAAAGTAAAAGCTCAAATCTGACCACCAAATAGTTAGAGAACTCTCTTAGACTCGCCTGAAACGCTTTATAACAATGAGCTTTAGTTTTGAACGTGCTTAGACTTTAATCATGCATGTTGTGAAGACAAATATGCCGCTTAATGCAAATATATTTAATTAAACATGCACAGCAAACAGATAATTAATGCAATATCATCAAAATTAATGGTTCTGTATTTTTCCGAATGCATATAGATTTTAACACTCGTCTACAGAGAAGATCTTAACAAGTTTTGTATTTGAGCCGTGCCATGAAAAAACGTGCCTAACTGCATTTCAAACAGTGTAGATCAAGGCCAGCCGCCGCGTCAAAAGACGCGGTGGCTGGTCTTGATTTACACTGTTTGACACTCACATGTATCTAAAGCATTTTATGTACATGTAGCTGTAATATATACGATATTTGGCAGAGTAGATCTAACTCAGATACAGAGCCTTGGGTGACAATGCTTCTTGGTCTCTTCATTGTTGCAATGCCATAAGGATAGTTTTGTCATGGCTAGGCCCATTTTCAATCATGTCGATTTGTAAATATTATCGAAATGTAATATGTTTAAACAAAACTTATATTCGAAAAGATACTATTATGCATTTTAATATTTACTTATCATTATGCGAAGGACATTCTGCTGGAATGTTCAAATAAATGTACTACTAGTACTAGTATCTTTAATGACAGTGCTTGACAGAATCAAAGCATCAAAACTGAAAATATAAACAATTAACTCATTGAGCCCTAGTGAAGCATATATACGTCCTTTACTAAACGCGTACATGTGAAGAGTACACTTGACTAATGCAAACAGTGAAGTCCCTGATTAGAGGGCTCCTACATGTTTGTCATTTTACGCTAAATCTATTATTTCCACTGCAAAAAGTTAGGAGACAGATCAGACGTTGGGTAACCCGGTGTCTGATCAGGCTCCTAACTGTTTGCCGTCCAGGTTAAAATCAACATTCAGAATTGTCAAAAAATTGTCATTTTATTTACTTATTTGCAAATCGTTTGCGTTTCGTTTGCATTTAAATGGGAAAGAATAACGTTTTCTCCACTGTATTTATCACAGACATCATGATAATACTGTGGTGAATACAGCGCCCTCACTCTACAACGACGCCACATGGGAGACAAAAAGTGCGTGCGTTGTTCGGAGGGAGTTATTATAGGAAGGGACATTTGCCTACATTTGCAAACAGCTTGAATCAATATCAGACGCCGCGTAATGCGGCGTCTTATCTGGATTCAAACAGTTTGTCACTCATCATTATATTTCTTCTTTTCAAAATACACGTATCTACTTATACATTTATACTTTGAGAAATAAACCGAATATTGAGGAGCCATTATTGCAGCAGTGCAAGCATTATATATAATTATCTTATTTGGGTAACAGCGGCAAGCGTTGTTGTAAGGAGGGGTCGCTGTAAGGAGGACCGTTGTAGAGAGGGAGCACTGTACATGACTCTTTTACAATGAATCAATGCTAGACATTTTAATTGCATGTCTATAAGGCGTTTGAGTTGAGTCTCACATCGTTTTCAAGCCCTTGCATTGTCACATTTCAGCCGAATGCTCAAATATTACTTATCATACGCTTGGGTATGTTCTAAGACTCAACTTAAACGTTTTATAATCATAGGGTGTGGTGTGAATGAATGAATGGTGTTTTACGGCCCATCGACACAAAAAGGTCATTTAGAGCCGAGGGGTGTCTGGTGTTGCTTGATTATAAACAGAGAATCTCTGTCTTAACAAGCTCAAACCCGAATGCCAATCGGATTAAATTGAGTCCTCAGAATTTTCAGAAGCAATTGCCATTTTCTAGGGCTCACTATCAATACTTGGATTAATTATTGCAATACTATCACGATAGCTTATTACACATGAAATTATTACGAAAATCAGACATACATGTTATTCTCAATCCTAGCAGTTTGTAGCTTAAATCAGGCGGACAGTAAAGCATACTACTTTCGACCAACTTTCAGCAATCGCCTGTCTTCTTTATCAAATATAAGCTACAAGGGAATTGATTAAAAGATATTTAAACACATACTGGCTACAAAATCAAACAGGCTATCTCAAAATTCTGGTAATCAGGCTCCAACCCATTTGCCTATTAGATGAAAAAATAATCGTCGACATTTTCATAAGCCTGTCATTATGTACATTTTGTTGCATTGAGGTCGAGTTCCGTTTTCTTTTAAACAAGGTCCAAAAAGGTATTTCAATTTTAGTACGTACGAGTTTATTGGATGTGATTTAACATATTCCAAGTTGAACCCGACTCTTTATGAGCCGTGCATTGAGAAAACCTGACTTATTGCATTGCAAACAGTGTCGATCAAGATCAGCCGCCGCGTCAAAGACGCGGCGATTGACTCGCATTAATCTTCACTGGTTGACACCCTCAAGCATCTAAAACATTTTATGTAGCTGTAATATATTCGGTATTTGGCAGTGTAGACCAAACTCAGGTACAGCGCATGAGATGACAACGGTGTTTGGTCTGTACAATGTTGCAGTGAAATAAGGCTGGTTTTTGTCATGGCACGGCTCATATTGTTTCCAAAGGTTGCTACTAATTCGTCCATAGAGTACTTTTGGTTCATTGTGTTCCTTTTTATAATATTAAATCTTCACGATTATCAGAAATATTACATCGACTAAATATACTCATTTTTACACTCACAGGAAAGACTTAAATGCGTTTTATTGCACTGAAAGTGATAAAGACTGCCTTAAGCACACCGCTCTATTCTTGTGTCACAGTTACAAAGGTGAATACGTTATTCTTTCCCATTTAAAACCAAACGAAACGCAAACGCAAAGCATAAAAATAGAAATTGACAATGTTTTGACAATTCTGACCATTCAGTTTGATCTGAATGGCAAAAGTTTGGAGCCAGATCAGAAGCCGGGTTCACCGGAATATTAAATTCAAACATAAACTGATATATTTCACAAATTAATTTTAGAAATTGTACTTATTTAGTTATTACGTAAAAAACTAATACATGTGCATCTAAAAAATGCTATGTTCCAGTGTCCTCGAGTAGGGGTCATTTAGGTTCATGTTGTGACTTATCGAGTTTAGTGATCTTATTGTGCATAATACCATCGTGTAGACATTGTATTTTCCTTTAAAGTGATATATCACACATACATTTAGCACGAATTATATTGAAGTTTTTGATCAAGTATCATTAA
The DNA here is from genome assembly GCA_922989275.2 of Gari tellinella. NCBI lineage: Eukaryota > Metazoa > Mollusca > Bivalvia > Cardiida > Psammobiidae > Gari > Gari tellinella. The sequence goes on from OV277872.1 coordinate 36,760,638, forward strand.
GCCCATTTAACTCATTGCGACCAAGTAATGAATATACTCGCTTTTTCGAATACCTATGAAGAGTAGACACATGTTATATGCCAACAGCGTAGACTCAGATCAGCGGACTACTGAAGGAGCAACCTGATCAAGGATCTGCACTGTTTGTCATTTTGCAATTATTTGTGAAACGCAACCCTTAATAATCAAGATACGACTAGACCTTATAACTATATAACTAGAATTTTCCATTTGAAGTTTCAGGGGTGAATGAGTTAAGAACTGTCAGAAGAAGCCTAGAATTCAGCTATTAACGCAATAGCCCATATCTTGATTCTAGTTTTTGAAAAAGGTGGCCACTTAAAGCAGGCTGAAAGTAATTTTGAGGGGCATGTTGCTTTTCTTTCAGTCTGCTTAAAACTACCATCTGCTAGAATATAGAAAATAGTTCATATCATACATATTCATAACTGTATGAATAAGAAAAATTTCTTCAGTGAAGAAATAAACTAAAGGCATAAAAGGCATAATTATAGGGTAATGGGATAAACATTTGTCCCACTAATTTCCGTTAGGAACGTTCTGCCTTATGTCAGTCCAGACTGAAGTTGTCATTTGTCTTCAACGCTATCTTTTCGAGTTTCCAATGTGATGTTGCCAATTTTATAGTGGGGTTTACTATATAATCCATTTCTCTAATAATTTGATTTTAGGTTTGAAGGCAGTTTATTACTTTAGGCATATCGAAAGTAAAGCAGAATTATTATACTCTGCTTCACTTACAACCTGCTATAAAATACTATATTTACTAGGTTGTATGAAATGTTTCAAATGGTGCATGTTCATGACTGGATAAGGTATGCTATTTTCTTCAGTGGAAGGCGTGTCTATGGAGTAATAGGTTAAACAGATATAGGATTACATGTATAGAGTAACTCTTTAACGCATTCAAATGGAAATCAAGTTTTCTATGCAACATTATTTATTTTAAGAATGTTCTAAAAATATTTTGAAAAATGGTAAACGTTGCTGACCAAGATAAGAAAACATTTTTAGGAAGCCTCTATTTGATCTGGGTCTATAAAATAATGTTGCAGTGGAGAAGACGTTATTTTTTACCGTTTAAACGCAAACGGAACGCAAACGCAATGTACTAAAATGTCGAAAACTCTAACGATATGTTCTAATATGTGTTGCAAACTGTTTGAAGCCTGATCAGACGCCGGAATACCCGACGTCTGATCTGGCACCAAACTGTTTGCATCGGAAATAATAGTTTTAGCGTAAACGCGTTTATTGGGAGAGAATAACGTTTTCTGCACTGTATGAAAGACGAGTATACTCGGTACTATGTTTTAACTCATTACCCAATAAATACGTTATTTACGCCCTGAACTTGTTTCTCCACTGAAGAAAATATTTCCAATTTATACAGTTATAAATTGTATGATAAGAAGTATTTTATATATTCCAGCATATTGTAGCTTAAATCAGGCTGAAAATAAATCAGAATGCGCCTTAAGGTGCATTCTGCTTTACTTTCAATTTGCTTTAAATGGTCACATGTTTTCAAAACTAGTAACAGGCTATGGGTTAATGGGTTAAAGCGATAACGGCTTATATCACACACTTTGGACTTTGCACACAGTTTGGATTAAAATCAAAGGCCGAGTACTTTGGCGCCAAACACTCTTTTCACTAATTGTTTCTGTCAATGTTACAAAAACAATGGCGTCAAAATACATGCGACACCTTTAACCTTTTCACTCTCAATGACGTCATAAAACGCAATTGCAAACCCTTTTTATCCAGATCAGATGCCGCGTAACGCGGCGTCTGATCAGGATCAAAACTGTTTGCCTCTTGTATTGACATTACGCCAGTTATACTGTGCTTAAATCTAACTTTGAAACGATATTGCAGACAACACTATTGAAGCAGATGAAAATATAGCGGTACAGGGGTTAAAAACACGCGATTATTTTGATCATAAAAGGGTTAAACAGAGGATTGCAATAGCAATACTTTATTCCTAACTAAATAGCTTAGATATCAAGTTACCTGTTAATTTTTTCGTTTAATTCCCTCGTTTAATTCCTGTATTTTGTATTAACACAATCCCTTGTTTATTCACAGTACTATCCGCTCCTCTCACATTCCACGGAACACATTCACTGCCACTGAAGATTCCAATAACTGTTTGATTCGGTTTAAGACCTCAGCACAATACTGATGTAAAGCCAAAGAATCGTGTTAAAGTACTGTACTCCTGTTTACTCGAGGGAAAGGAGATGATCGTCTTTATTATTCAACTCACTACATCAAAAACAAATACGCCTTTTTATGCTTTCAATCAATTCCTCCACTGAAGAAAATAAATAACTTTTAACTCTGTCACCTTCAATGACGTCATAAAGTGCATTTGCAAATAGTTTTGATCCAGATCAGACGCCGCGTAACGCGGCGTCTGATCAGGATCAAAACTGTTTGCCACTTGTTTTGAAATTATGTCAGTAATACTGTGCTTAAATCTAAATTTTAAACGATATTGCAGACAACAAGATTGAAGCAGACGACAATATCGCGGTGAAGGGGCAACCTCACGATTATTTTGATCATAAAAGGGTTAAACAGAGGATTGCAATAGCAATACTTTATTCCTAACTAAATAGCTTAGATATCAAGTTACCTGTTAATTTTTTCGTTTAATTCCCTCGTTTAATTCCTGTATTTTGTATTAACACAATCCCTTGTTTATTCACAGTACTATCCTCTCCTCTCACATTCCACGGAACACATTCACTGCCACTGAAGATTCCAATAACTGTTTGATTCGGTTTAAGACCTCAGCACAATACTGATGTGAAGCCAGAGAATCGTGTTTACTTGGTTGTAGAAAAGTACTGTGCTCCTGTTTACTCGAGGGAAAGGAGATGATCGTTTTTATTATTCCACTCACTACATCAAAAATAAATACGCCTTTTTACGCTTTCTTTTACTGTCAATAACGAATTTGACGTGAAATCGCTATTGAAAGTCGATTGTCAATAGCCATTCCGTAAAATGAATTCTAATTTATAACTCTTGAATGTGTACCAAAGAAATACATTATATATTCTAGAAGATGAATGTTAAAAATAGACTAATATTGAACGAATTACAAGTAGGATGTCTTTACTTTATTGTAAATGTAGTTATTTGTCCTTCTTCATTTTGTTAATACATTTATATGATTTTATGTGAAGTTCTATTAAACGCACAACTCCTGTGTGAAAAGAGCGCTATATAAATCTGGTATACTAATAATAGTAATACTAGTTAAGCATGATGCGCAGCCAGCTTTAAAACAACCTGTCTCCAAAACTAGAAAAAAGGTTATTGGGTTATGAAGTTAACCAAAATGTACCAAAGCTCAACTTAATAACTGAAGAAGATAAAATGGAGAAGACGTTTTTCTTTCCCGTTTAAACGCAAACGAAACGCAAACGCATTGCAATAGACTGTAGAATATGACAACTTTTTGAAATTGCTCACTGTTTATTTTAATCTGATGGGCAAATAGTTTGGTGCCTGATCAGACGCCGGATTATCCGGCGTCTGTTCTGGCTCAAAACTGTTTGCAATGGAATTAAAAGATTTAGTGTAAACGCTTTATTTGAGAAAAATAACGTCTTCTCCATTGTACATTGTACCAGGTATATGTAAATGCTAATCTGATAATTTATTAAAACTCTGTTTGCCACTCAGATTATAAACAAGTCGAAAATATTTTTCAAACTATAATCTGTATCATTTACTACATTTTAGCGCATTGTGTTTGCATTTCGTTTCGTTTTAACGGAAATAATAGAAATCGAATATCTTCTCCACTACAAGAATAGACCTGGGGTAGAACAGCAATAGGGTTATGGTTCAGGGAGAAAAATGATCTTGTGTTACAAATTAAATTCATCGCAACCTCTGCGTCTGGTCAAGCTTTACACGGTTTGGAATCAAGATTAAATACAATTGCCAACATGTTCATAAATCTCTTAAACTGTTTGTAATGGAAATATTTGTTTTAGCATAAACACGTTTACTGGGAAAGAATAACGTATTCGCCACTATACCACATTTGGTCTCTTCTTATCTTGAAGAATTTGCTGGAAGAGATAAACGATTATCCATATCCATTTATGTAGGCTGTACGATCAATCTTGCGACCACTTAGTGAAATAACGTGACAACCTTTCAAGACAAGAGACTGTTTAATACAGGATATAAATAATGCAGAAAGTTCCTACAGGAGCTTTCTGCATTATTTGTATCCTGCATTAATCAACCACATGTATCACGTGATTAGATTCCTTTACTGAGTATTGGCTTAATATATATTGGCTCAGTATCAACCTCCCAAACTTGTAACAGTTACTTGATATTCACGGTGTGCATTATTCTTGCATTACCATAATAAACACTAATAAGTGATTGCCATTGGGAGAAAATCAGAAGTGACAGGGAAGATAAATAACGTACACATTGCGGTAGAAAGATAATGAAAACTGAACGCGGAGAAGATATTATTATTTACCAATAAACGCATTTACGCTAAAACTATTATATCCTTTGAAATCAGCTTTGAGCCTCCAAACTATTTGCCAATCAGCTTAATATGAATAGGCAGAATTGGCAAAAAAATGGTAATTTTCTCGTTTTATTGTGATACGTCTGCGTTTCGTTTGTATTTGAAAGGGGGCAGAAAATCGTTTTCTGCACTCTATCAAATTTTGTGTGAAATGAAGTTAAGCAATACATGGAAAATAAATGATATCGTACTACACCTAAATGACATTATTTTAGCTTAGCTATTCGACTAACAGAAGAGTTTATAGGAGAAGAGTTATTCTCTCTCAATGAAGCGTTTCAGCTAAAACATATATATCCAGTGCGATAAAGTTTTAAAATTTGAACAGACGCCGACTTACGCTCAAAACTTTTTATTACCCAAACGAAAAGAAAGTGTATTAAATTATGGCATTAACCTATTCTATAATATGTCAGCCTTCAAGGGCATTTTTAAAGACAATCATGTCCAAATTCACGTTCACATGCATTCAGCCATAAATAAAATAAAAAAAAATAATGGGACGTGTATTGGATATAACTTTCTTGAAAAAGGCCCTCAGAGGTCGAACTATTAGAATACAGCAGTGTTATACAGTGGAGAAAACGTTATTCTTTCCCAATAAACGCGTTTACGCTAAAACTACTATTTCCATTGCAAACAGTTTGGAGCCAGATCAGACGCCGGGTAACCCGGCGTCTGATCAGGCTCCAAACTGTTTGCCACCAAGATAAACATGAAATATCAGAATTGTCCAAAAGTTGTTCTTTTCTACGTTTTAGCGCTTTGCGTTTGCGTACGTTTGCGTTTAAACGGGAAAGAATAACAGATTATCCACTGTAATTAATTCCCTGTTTGGAATAATGTTTTATTTATTGTGAAAAGAAAGTTGTTAACAATGCCAAAAAGGCTGACATTTTCAACATTTCAATAAGTGTATTTGCATTTCGTTTTAAGGTAAAAAAACAACGATTTTGTCACTGCATGCCATCTAGGCGTTTTTGTCTTGGTCAACGGTAAGATTCAACTGTTGAGAAAAGTTGTTCTATGATGATGGCTTTTGGCATCAGGGTTCGACTAATTTTCTGAGCGCTGTGTACAGTACTCCCTCCCTACAACGGCCCCTCAACAATGAGTATCTCCTTATAACAATGTTTGTCGCTTTTCCCCCTAAACAGGACAACTATGTCATAGAACGCTGTTGCAATATCGTTTGCTTAAAATTGCCGTGTGCTATTTTTCATACCGTTACATATTAGTGGACATATGAAAAAAGAAATATCACAACGAGTGACAGAACAGCTTGACGCGGCGTCTGATCAAGATCCAAAAGGTTTGATAATCATAACGATAGTTATTAGGGCCTAATACCCTAAATCTAACTTTGAAACGTTCTCACAGAATATTGAAACAGACGACAATATAGCGGCGAAGCGGTACAACTCTCACGATCATATTTGCTCTAAACAGTTACCCAGCATCTGATCTGACTTCAGAGTTCTTCCAATAGACATTTGTTCAAGGAGTAAAAACACATTTAGTTTTAAACCCATTTGCGCCTGGTCGATTGTTCCATGCTTACATTATATTGAATAGTTTATTCAATGTTGATCAAAACTTGGGTGTAGTCTAATTGTTTTATCGTCGTTTTGGTTTAAATTGAAGTTGCAATCAACAAACAGTGTCGACTCTGATCAGACGCCGCATTATATGCGGTGTCTAATCAGAGTCTACAATGTTTGCCTATGTCCCTTTTACGGGACACTATGCACAAATTGGTTAACTAGTGTGTGTCCCCGTAGTCGTGGATTATGAATAAACAAAATAAGAATCCTTAACATGGTTAATATATTGTATACATGTATGTGCTCTAAGTGTTTAGCAAATTTTCCGCTTAAGTCAGTTGAAAGGTTGCTCAAATCTGACATATCATAAGCTTAAAATAAAAGCTCAAATCTGACCACCAAATAGTTAGAGAACTATCTTAGACTCGCCTGAATTGCTTTATAACAATGAGCTTTAGTTTTGAACACGAACTCTGCCTAGCGTGCTTAGACTTTAATCATGCATGCTGTGAAGACAAATATGCCGCTTAATGCAAATATATTTAATTAAACATGCACAGCAAATAGATAATTAATGCAATATCATCAAAATTAATGGTTCTATATTTTTCCGAATGCATATAGATTTTAACACTCGTCTACAGAGAAGATCTTAACAACTTTTGTATTTGAGACGTGCCATGAAAAAACGTGCCTAACTGCATTTCAAACAGTGTAGATCAAGGTCAGCCGCCGCGTCAAAAGACGCGGTGGCTGGTCTTGATTTACACTGTTTGACACTCACATGTATCTAAAGCATTTTATGTACATGTAGCTGTATTATATACGATACTTGGCAGTTTGGATCTAACTCAGATACAGAGCCTTGGATGACAACGCTGTTTGGTCTGTACAATGTTGCAATGCAATAAGGATAGTGTTGTCATGGCACGACTCATTTTCTATCATGTCGATTTATAAATAATTATTATCGAAATGAAATATGTTTAAACAAAACTTATATTCGACTAGATACAATTATGTATTTTAATATTTACTTATGTGAAGGACATTCAAATAAATGTACTACTAGTACTAGGGGTACTGTATATATCTTTAATGACAGTGCTTGGCAGAATCAAAGCATCAAAACTGAAAATATAAACAATTAACTCATTGAGCCCTAGTGACGCATATATACGTCCTTTACTAAACGCGTACCTGTGAAGAGTACACTTGTCTAATGCAAACAGTGAAGTCCCTGATTAGAGGGCTCCTACATGTTTGTCATTTTGCTATTTATAATAAAAAAACAACAACACTAAATAGTCTAAAATGGACAATCCTTTATTGTAAATTGGAACTGTCCATAGGATGTTTCAAGGGATAAGGAGTTAAACACCTTACAAATAACCCGTCTAGATAGTAAATATGAACCAAGCTTAGCCAAATTCCCGTTAGCGTTCAAATTCAACGACTTTTAAATACAATGAATAAATGAAACAAATAATCAGGCATTACAGTAATAACGTTAAAGCTATAAAATACAATCCGTTACCTGTGTAAATAATAAATCTATTGCAGTAATACGTTTCAATAACAAAAATTGCAACATCTTTGTTTGAATGTTTGACAGAAAGTGACTCGTGCAATGTAAACAAGGTGTAATAATCTAAATCGTAAACATTTATCATGTTAGAAAGTTAATTTTATAGTTGCGACGTTTATTTTAAAGACATTGAGTTAGATAGTTTAGGACGAGTTTAGGACTGGTTCATTATATTTAAACTTTGATAAGGAATATTCCCTATCACGATTATCTCACTGCGTGACACACTGAATTCTGATTAAATCTTTATTTCGTTATGGCACAATTGATAAAATATTGTGTGTTTTAAAACGGAATGGATCAATGTGCGGCGGACAGTACAGGGTAGAAGATGTTATGTTTTTCCTATTAACGCGTTTACGCTAAAATTATTACAGCGCTCCTTCTCTACAACGGCCCTCCCAAAAACGACTCCCTCCTTTCAACGACCCTTGTCGCAATTCCCTAAACAGGTCATTTTGTCCAAGCTATTCAAGGTTGCAATGCCGACAGCTAAAACTTATCGTCTGCTGTTTTTCTCAAAGTTATATAATGGACATTTTGACAGAAAAAACTTAATGACGTGTGGGAAACAGCTTGAATCCAGATCAGACGCCGCTGGATTCAAGCTGTTTACAAATATAAGTCATTTTCCCCTCCCTATAACGACTCCCTCCGAACAACGAACATAATGTTTGTCTCCCATTGGGTGTCGTTGTAGAGAGGGAGCGCTGTATTTCCATTGCAAACACTTTGAGGTCTGATCAGACGTCAGAATATCCGGCGTCTGAACGGGCTCCAGACTATTCACCACCCAGAGGAGTCAGACTTGTCGAAACGTTGAAATTATCTACGTTTTATTGCGATGCGACACTTGTGCGCTTCGTTTTGGTTTAAACGGGAAATAATAACGTTTTATCCACTGTAACATGGCGTCTCAACTTGTTCCAAACAGTTGGACACTTTAATGACAAAATTGAAAATAAATGATATTTGGAAGACACATTTTGTTAATAAATATATCTAAATTACTTATCCCTTTCCTTACAATTATGACGTAATAC